>JADMNL010000034.1:33181428-34446785 GCA_016271365.2 Neoceratodus forsteri | reverse complement strand
GTGTATGAACTGGTTAGGGATTGGTGGAGGGAAACCGGATTTCTGGCATTTGGGAACCAACGATGTAGAGGGAATAGCGCTTTGAAATCAAGCAAGGTTCCAAGAACTTGCCAGAGTCTGTCAGGATAATGGATGCAACATTTTCTTTTGGAGATATTGCCAGTACCAAAGGCCTCAGTGGAGAAAAAATGAAGATCACAGAGGTTAATGACTGGCTCAGGAAGTGGGGTGAAGAAAGTGGGTTGGGGGTGTTAGGGAACTGGAAAGGAGTTTGGGAGGATAAGAGACTGTATGCCAAGGACAGGCTTCATCTTGCCCCGTTAGGGAAGGAAGTCCTCAAACAGGGGTGGCTGACTACATTCAAGAAAAGTGGGATCTAAACTTGTGAGGAGTGGTTAAGGGAGGGGCTGACTGGAAGCCCTCTCCTCCAGATGAGGGAAGTAGCCTTCAAACCCAAGGGGGGAGGGGGGAAACAGACTTGGGGAGGAAGTTTCAGGAGGAGCAGAGGGTGGATGGAAGTAAAAGGAACCTGGGTGGGGTTTGACAAAGGGGATCAGGGATACGGGGTGGGGGGTGGTGTTAGTAAATGCCAGGAGCTTGGGAAACAAGTTATCAGAGTTCCAGGCCATGCTGTTGGGGGAGGGGTGGTGTGGTGGCGGTCACGGAAACGTGGACCAACAAAAACCATGACTGGGACCTAAACATGCAGGGGTACACAATGCTTAGGAAGGATAGTATGGAGGGCAGAGGGGGTGGAGTGGCTGTGTTCATTAGAGATTACATAGAAATTGCTAGGGTAAAAGAGGCAGAGGGAAACGTGGAGGCCTTATGGGTCACCTTACAAACCCTGGCAGGAGGTAAGGTCAAGCTGGGTGTAGTATATAGGCCTCCCGGGATGGGTGATGTTCTGGAGGTTGGTTTGCTGGACAACATCATTGCACAGTGTGGACAAAATGGGGAGGGAGTGGTGTTGATGGGGGACCTTAATATGCCAGGTACAAACTGGGGAACCAGCTCCTCTAAGGTGACCAAGGAGCAGAGGCTGCTGGATGGCTTCCAGGATGTGTTCTTAACATAGTACATAATGGAGCCCACAAGGGAGGGGCATGTCCTGGACGTGGTTCTGGCAGATGGGGATCTGGTAAGGGACCCGGTTGTAGAGGATCCCCTGACTGGGAGCAACCACAATACTGTCTGGTTTCAAATAAGCATGGGGGGGGGGATCTAGGACACTGGCAGTGGACTTCAGGGGGACAGACTTTGTGGGCATGGGAAATATTCTCAAGGATCACTTGAAGGGGATTACAACAATGACAAATGTGGAAAAGAGATGGAAGGTCATAAAACGGGGACTTCATGAGGCAGTTAGGACCTGCGCTAAGGTGAAGCATAAGGGAGCAAGGTCACATAAACCATGCTGGTGGTCCAGTGAGGTTCAGGTAGTGGTCAGAGAAAAGAAGGCTGCCAATAAAAAATATAAAACAATGAGAGGGGACAGGGAAAAGGAAATGTACCATCTTGCATCTAGAAAAGTCACCCGGATGGTGCGGGGGGCAAAGTCCAGTAAAGAGCAGTGGCTGGCACAGGGGATATGGGGAGGGGAAAAGGGTTTCTTCCAGTTCATTGGGAAGCAGAGAAAAACTAAGGGCCATCTCGGCAGGTTGAGATCAGAAGGAGGGTGGGTGGAAGAGGCGAGGGACCAGGCAGAGGTATTAAATGAGTACTTCGCCTCTGTGTTCACTAGGGAGAGGGATGGGATATCTACAAAGCAAGGCACGATGGGGATAGAAGCGGTATTGAGTGGGATCGGGGAGCAGCAGAAATGGAGCAAGAGGAAGGGAGAGGTACCTCAGGGGTGTTACATCACGATAAGGATAAAAAGGCCAGTAAGGTGGAGAGGATGGATGATGCTATCTCCACCGAAAGGGTGTGGTTAGCCCTTAAGGGCCTAAAGAAAGATAAATCTCCTGGGCTGGATGGCATTCATCCAAAAGTACTATGGAAATTGGTGGATATACTGGCTGCACCCCTGGCGGAGCTCTTCAACAGGTTGCTTGAGACAGGGAGGGTATCTAGGGATTGGTGAGAGGCACATGCAGTGCCAATCCATAAAGAGGGGTCGAGGGAAGTACCAGGTAACTATAGACCTATCAGTTTGACCTCAGTGGTGGGAAAATTAATGCAGAGTATACCAAGGGAACGACTGGGGGTGTACTTGGAGGAGACAGGAGGTCTGGATAGTTGACAACATGGGTTTGTGCCAGGTAGATCATGTCAAACCAATCTTGTGGAGTTCTATGAATGGGTAACATCAGAACTGGATGGGGAAAACCTGTGGATGTATTATTCTTGGACTTCAGCAAGGTGTTTGATTCTGTCCCCCACAATGGCACGGTGGAAAAACTGACAGGGTTGGGAGTAGGCCCTTTGATGGTCAGATGGATTGTAAACTGGCTAGCTGGATGCACTCAGAGAGTAGTAGTAGGTGGGGAGCTCTCAAACCCTAGATAGGTCGGTAGTGGGGTACCACAGGGCTCGGTCCTGGGTCCAATCCTGTTTAATGCATACATTTTGGACATCAGGGAGGGTATAGGGTATGAAATGAGTCTCTTTGCTGATGACTCCAAGATGGGAGCAGTAGTTGAGGGGGAAGAGGGGAGGTTGTCCCTGCAATGGGACCTGGACATCATGGAAAGGTGGGCTCACACATGGAAATTAAATTTCAATATCACCAAATGCAAGGTGTTACATCTTTGGCGGGGAAACCCTAAACACAGGTAGACCCTGAGAGGGGAGGCGCTGGAGGCCTCAGTAGGGGAAAAAGACCTAGGGGTCATGGTGGATGCATGTATGAATAACTCTAAGCAGTGCAGGAGAGTGGCTAGCAAGGCAAACAGGATGTTGGGATGCATCATAAGGGGGATCACCTCTAGGAGCAGGGAAGTGACTCTGCCGCTGTACAATGGACTGGTTAGACCACACCTTGAGTACTGTGTACAGTACTGGAGACCACACTTGAAGAGGGACATACAGCTCCTGGAGAGGGTACAGAGGAGGGCAACTAAGATAATACGAGGACTAGGGGATTTGACGTATGAGAACAGACTTGAGGAGGTCTGCCTGTTTTCATTGGAGGAGAGGAGAGATAGGGGGGACATGATTGAGGTCTTCAAGTACCTCAAGGGAATAAATAGGGTAAACACAGAGGGGATCTTTATACTAAAGCAGGGAGGTATCACCAGAGGGCACAGTTTGAAGTTGGAAGGTGGAAGGGTGAGGGGGGAAAAGAGGAGGAGGTTTTTCACTGAGAGGGTGGTGGATCCTTGGAACGTGCTGCCTGGCGAGCTGGTTCAGAGATCCACCTTGGAGGGCTTCAAGAGAGGGTGGGACAGACACAGAAAGTGGATGTATCAGATGATGGCCTGGCCCGGGGGGTGGGGATGGATGATAGGGGTTTCTGGAACACAAGGGAGGGGAGGGCCTCGGTACCCAACTAGGGATCTGAGGTTCAAGCAGACTCGATAGACCATAAGGCCTAATCTGCTGACAGTTAGTATGTTAGTATGAAAACAACAAACAACAGGCACATTTCATCACTGTTAGGACTCATCAGTGTGCCATAGCTGTAGCCTCAGCTCAGGGAAAGGGGAACCAACCATGTGATGTCAGTGTTGTGGGTCATGGTGAGCACAGCATAGTAATGTATAGCACAAGATCCTCAGGATAAAAGCACATAACTAAGGGTCACCCTGGATGGGCATTGCAAACAAAGCCAAATTTAAGAGAAATAAAACATTACACATACATCCTAATACAAAGCATCGTGGGTTGTTGCAGTCCCAAAAAACAAGCTCAAGACATGGCACGATGTCATTTAATTTTATTATAACTACAACAAGGAATTCAGTATCTGCAAAGACCCGAACTATCCCCACTTATGAACGTTTTAGAGTGGCACTTGCTCAGTGGTCTGTGTTTGTATATGATTGTACTTGAATATTTGCATAATTCTGTCACTTTACTGTGTATGTTATTACTCTGTTGCATTGTAACTTGTATGCCTAATACAGCATGGCCCTGAAAACGGGCTTCAGCCTATTACCCAATCCTTTTAAAATATAAAGAAACTTCAGCTTCAAATCAGTATAAAGGAATTCAGTCTGACATGTCTTTAAACAGAACTGTACAATATCTATCCAGTCCTGAAGTGATGTGTATCAAAGGGAAATGATTATGAGAATGACTTCATTTGTTTCCTGATGAACAACGGAAACAGAACTGTGCTACTCTTCACAAACCTCAGGAGTTTTGTTGGAAAGTTGCTAGAAGATTTTTGTTTTCATTCTGTATTTCCATACCGTGGCCACTGAGGACTCAGGTTAGCATCGGGAACCTCCTGGCACCATCATGGCTGGCTTGTCCCTGTTTCTTCGTGGTTTGTCCCCACAGCAGGATCATCAAGCTGGGGCATTCACTTGGGGCATTCACTTCCTCCTTGGCTATATAGTTCCTGGGTTGTAGGGAAGTCAGCTTTTCCAAGGACTGAAAGTGCCACTCAGGCATTCATCCTGATGGCTATGGGGTTACTTCTCCCCCTTACAAATCCTTGATGTACATGGTTAGTGGTACATGATATGTGCCTACTAGCTCACTCACCACTCCCTGGTTTTGTACATAACCTCCATCATCCTCCCCAGCAGTAGCAGCACTTGCCAAATTTTGTTTATTTTTTAATTTTTATTCTTTGGTAACCAGATAAGGCCCACTGGGCACAAAGCCCATTTACAGGGCAACCTGGGAGCAGAGAGATTAAGTGACTTGCTCAGGGTCATACACTATGAAAGTGGGGGTTGTGGGAGTCAAATCCAGGTCTTCTGGAAGTACTAAGCTCATTCACAGCTTGTTGCTCTAACTCACGCACCACCCCTTGTGAGGGAGCAGACTCCCCTGGCACACTACAAAGGTTTACTGCCACAATGGGCAGTAGCACCAACCCACAATGACTGGGTCATATTGTCCAGTGGCAATATTACTTCCATTCTTACCATATGGTTCTTCGGGCCCAAGTATGGTGCTGAGCCCAGGTCACTTGAATGGAAGCACAATGTGCTTCCTCTAGGCAACCTGGGTGGGGGGATCTATCAGCAACAAAAACTGTAAGCTATCCCAGTGGCACTGCGGTACAGATACTACCTGCCATGTTGGCGGCTCGGCTTCCGAAGTGAACTCAGGTCACTGGGGGTCAGCCAGGGCGGGGAGAGAGGATCAAGCATCCCAAGGACTGCTCTTCTCTTCCAGGGAGGGAAGGCAAGCAGTTCCAGCCTCTGACTGCCACCAAGTGGAGGCCTTGTAGTAGTGCAGACACCCATGACTTAGTAGGCAGGGGCTGCAGTTCCACAGTTCATGCATGCCTCCACACACATGTACTTACACATCGCTGTGGCAGGAGCTAGTGAGCGAAAATGGAGCCATGCGGTCTTCGTGAAGCCCTGGCCACTCCACCCCATCTTGCATCACAATCTGGTCTCCGGAGACATTTGGAGTTATGTGTACAGGGTCCTGGCCCCACCATGGGGGGAAGGAACCCCCGGGGAACAAAGCTCCACTAAGTACCATAGATTTACTTAAAATGTGCAATTTGTGATAATGTCTGAGCTTGTTTAGGATTTAAGAGGTGACCTTTTCTTCTGAAGCAGATTTTACTTAGGCAGAAGAAGGTTGCGAAGATCAGGGACAGGGCTGAGAGCCTGCCCACGTGGAAATGCAAAGGAAAAGTTTTATGAGAAAAATGGAAAAATAAAATCACAAAAACAGTAATCATGCTGTTCCACTGGTATGAATGACAGCAGCACAGGCCAGTAGGCACAATGTCCCTAATTTGTTTAAAGACATTGTCTATGTTTCTGCAAAACATTACTTTCAGCGGTGGAAGGGCTTAAATCTCATGAGATTTAACCAAAATCTGAATTTCTGGACAGTCTGTTCTTTATTACTGAAGACGTTTTCCATGAAAACAGGCTCTTAACCCTCTTTACTTCATTATTCTGCCCCCACTGCTTTTCCTTTTTGAAGTCACAATCCTTTTTTTGAGACATCAGAATCATTTCCATGGCAACAGGTTGTGATGTCACAAGCAGAGGATCATGATTTCACAGGGGATATAAGCTATGGGAACCAGTGGAGTCTAAAGTAAATAATCCTGTTTTCATAAAAGTGTCTTCAGAAATTAAAACAAAAAATGGAAGGTTCTGAAATTCAAAGTTTGGGGGGAATTTTGTGTAACTGAGATCTGCTAATACCAAATTTGAATTTTGTTTTTCCTGGAAATGGGTAAATCTCTTTAATTTCTTTAATTTTATACGTCACGATGATGCCTTGCAAAACAAATGTCCTACAAACATTGGAGAGATTTGTGGGCCTCTTTGAAGGATTGTCTTGCTGCAGTCTCTCCCGGACCCCTCCCCAGTATCCTTCCAGATCTCAAGATAGTAAGTTAAATGGCATTTCTGAGGTACAAGGAGACACAAAGCAAGGGGGACAGGCAAGAATACTTGGAAAAATGAAGGGAAGCGAACAGGGCAGTAAGGGCAGCAAAGGCCGAAACCGAGGAAAAGCTAGCTAAATCGGTGAAGGAAGGAGGGAAGGCATTCTTTAGATATATTAGCAAGAGGAGAAAGATGGGGGGATTGTGAGACTTCGGGAAGAAGGAGGCAGGGTAGTGGAGAAAGACATTGACAAGGTGACTATCCTCAACAAATACTTCTGCTCCATATTCGTGGAAGAAGACAATGGGGACAGTCCCCCATTAATGGAGAAAGGCAAACAGGAAGAAGGGGTGGGCATTAGACCTTTTTCAGAGGACAAGTAAAAAGAGCATTAGAATGGCTTAGGGTGGATAAAGCTATGGGGCCCGATGGGATATACCCGAGGATCCTAAAGGAGCACTGGTTGGAACTGCCTAAACCTCTGGCTAAGCTGTTCAGTGGATCACTGGAAACAGGCATTGTTCCAGAGGAGTAGAGGAGGGCACAAGTGGTAACCCTGCACAAAAGTAGTAGCAAGGAGGAGGCATAAAACTACCACCCTGTCAGTTTGACCTCGATAGGAGGTAAAATGATGGAAACCCTGCTTAAGGAAAGGTTGGTGGACTATCTAGAGACAAGGGGGCTGCTGGACCCAAGTCAACATGGATTCATGGCAGGGAGGTCATGCCAGACCAACTTGATTGATTTCTTCAAGTGGGTGATGAAGGAAATAGACCAGGGCAGAGAGGTAGATGTGGCCTATCTGGACTTCAAGAAGGCCTTCGACACAGTCTCACACAGGAGACTAATCCACAAGCTGGCAAATCTGGGAGTGGGGACAAAGGTAGTCACATGACTTAGAAACTGGTTGAATAACAGAACACAAAGAGTGGTGGTAAATGGGGTTAGCTCACAGGAGGGACGAGTAACAAGTGGTGTACCCCAGGGATCAGTGCTGGGACCAGTGCTCTTCAATGTCTTCATAAGCGATATTGCAGAGGATCTAAAAGGGAGGGTTAGCGTGTTCACAAATGATACAAAGCTATGTACCAGGGTAGATACACAGGAAGGCACAGAAAAAATGAGGAGAGATCTGAAGAGGCTAGAAAACTGGTCCAAGGAATGGCAGTTGGGTTTCAATGCAAAAAAGTGCAGGATTATGCAACTGGGGAAAGTGAATCCTAGGGTCAAGTATGAACTAGATGGGGTAAGACTGGAGGACACCACAGAGGAAAGGGATCTAGAGGTAGTCATAGAAGACAACCTTAAAGTGGCTAAATGGTGTGACAAAGCAGTTGGAAAGGCTAGCAGAATGCTAGGGTGCATAGGGAGGGGTATCCTCATCTGGAGTACTGTGTTCAGTTCTGGAGGCCCCATCTCCAAAAAGACATAGATAGGATGGAGATGGTACATAGGAGGGCAACAAAAATGGTCTCTGGGATGCAACATAAGTCGTATGAGGAGAGACTCAGAGCTCTCAGTATGTACTCTCAGGAGGAAAGGAGAGAGGGGGGCACATGATAGAGACCTTCAAGTATCTGAAGTGGATCAACAGGGTACCAGAGTGGAGCATCTATCATATAAAGGGAAATAGCAAAACAAGGGGGCACAGCAAGAGACTAAAAGGGGCAAAATGTAGGGGGAACTCGAGGAAATTCTACTTCACTGAAAGGGTGGTGGAGAGATGGAACAGTCTCCCCCAGGAAGTGGTGGGGCGGCCATGGTTCAGGGATTCAAGAATGCATGGGATAGGCACATGGGAATTATCAAGCTAGGGCGAAAGGGGGAGAACTTGTAGCATCTAGGGTACCTTAAGCATTAGAAAGAGGGATAGGGCTGACTGGATGGGCCACAAGGCCGTTATCTGCTGACAACATCTATGTATCTATGTAACAGATTTCAATAAAGCAGACTCCTTGCTTGTAAATAATTTACAAAAGTGCAGCCCAACATAACTCTCTCTACTGACATTCGTGACTCACCTACCATTACAAGGCTAAACATAGAATTAAATCTTATTACTATGCACAGTGAAACCAGTAATTTGTCAAACAGTAGTACAAGTTAACATTATATAAATTTGCATGCATGTTTTTTGTTGATATATTGTGCAACATGTCTGTATCAGCACAGCACACACAGTAATGTGTTGTGGGGACAGGAGCCCATTTCAAAAATATCTACCCAACTTAACAGACATATATTTTTGAAATATATTCTAATAAATCAATACCCCCCCCCGTTCTTGCTCTCTCATATGGATGTATATATGAACATACAAAAGAGCCAAGAGAAGAAGGCCATTTGGTCTATCGAGTCTGCTTGTATTGCAGGGTCCCTAGCTTATGACACTGACCCCACCACCCCCAGTCTCCCCTCCCTCCCCATCTGCCTCCTCAGGTTCCAAGGTTTCCCCTTTTGCCTATCCCAGGCTCTCTTAAAGCTGCCCACTGTCTTCACTGAGACCACTTCCTCCAGCAGCACATTCCAGCTGGCCACCTCCCTCTCCGTAAAGAAATGCTTTTTTAACATGCCTCCTAATCCTTCCTCCACCAGCCTTAAACTTTGCCCCTTCATGGTTCGGCTGTCTCTTAGCTTGAAGAGGTCTTCCCTATCCACTCTACTTATCCCCTTCAAGTATTTGAAGGTCTCTATCACATTCCCCCTCCCCCCCTCCAGGGAGTACATTCTCAGGGCTCTCAGCCTCTCCTCAAAAGACTTCCCCTGCTGACCCGCGATCAACTTGGTTGCCCTCCTCTGGACTTTCTCCACTAGGCTGATGTCCTTCATAAGGTGTGGACACCAGCATCTTGCTCCATATTCCAGATGCAGTCTCATCAGTGACCTCCAGAGGGGCAGTATAACTTATTTCCACCCTCTGCTGATTCCGCTGGCTATACACCCCAAAATCCTATTTGCATTTGCTGCTGCCTTTTTGCACTGTGAGGAGTGTTTCAGGTCACTAGTAATCATCACTGCCAGATCTTTTCCTCCTCCATTGCTGTTACCCAGCCCCCCTCCTCCCCATAGCACTCAGTCCTTGGGTTCCTGGCTTCAACGTGCATAGCTTTGCATTTCATGGTATTGAAGCCAAGTTGCCAGATCCCTGACCATCTCGCAAGTTTTCTGAAGTCTTCCTGCAGGTCCTGTATCCCTTCTACTGTGTCCACCCTCCCACAGAGTTTGGTGTCATCCACAGAGAGGCACATTTTGCTCTTAATGCCGCCCCCAATGTCTTTGATAAGGCATTGAACAGCACCGGCACCAGCACCAAGCCCTGCAGAACCCCACTAGTGACTTCCCTGGTGCTGGATAACCCTCCCCCCACCACCACCCTCTGGGTCCTGTCCCAGTCTCCCCCCTCTCTCTCTCTCCTCTCTCTATATATATATATATACTGTATATATATATATATATATATACTGTATCTATCTATCTATATATATATATATATATATATATATATATACTGTATTATATATATATATATATTAGAGGCAAAAACTCCGTTTAATGCATTAGTTAGGGTTGTTCCACAGTGACAAAGTGAGGAAATTCGCTGTTAGGTTGAAAACCCTAACCCACCATCCCCCCAGCACCCACACACACACACAGACACACACACACACACATTCAAGTATGGGGAGGACCAAGTCAACACAACCAATGACAGACATCCAGCAGCAGGTGACAGAAATAACAAACAATTGTCTAAATGTACTACGAGACATCCCCACCCACCTGACCAGGTACTGCATGCTCAGTGGAGATCAACAGCAAAACTGAGGCCATGTACACCTAACGTACACATCCCTGATTGCAGCTGCACACAACGTACCACACTTAGTAGTTGCATGGCCTTACCTACCAATGCCCCACACCACACCACAACTGGTACTATGCCATTAGTCAATATAAATGCTGAAGGTGCATGATGACAGTTGTAGAAAGGTTTTAACACTAGTGAGTATACATTAATTAAGAGAAGTACATAAATTAACCACAAGACACTAGCATGCTCAAGATAAAAGTAGTGTTATATTTGGTAGGTGATTTACATAGTAGTACATTTACTGCAATGGTTTACTCAAGATAGAGAGGCTGATGTAAGCGTATGGAAAAGCATTACCTGTTCAATGCTCTGAAATTGACTGCCAGTATCAGATGCATTCTTACTGATGAAGGTGTACTGCTCATGTACATACATAGACCTTCAGTGTGTTTCAATACTAAAGATGCAGTAAGTATTCTTTGTAAGAAACATTGTAATTGCATGGATCAGGCCAAGCAACTTCTAAATATCATAGCACTACTGAGCCAATAATGACGTACCTGTATCGGAGATGTATAATGGATAGATTTTCCTGTAGGCACTTACTGAGTATGTTGTACCTGATAAAGACAATCTCATTGCATCGGTGATGACTAACTTATTCAAATAGTAATACATTTACTATTGTTGCAATGAGTGATCTATGCCACTATGGACACAGTGTAATTTTTTTTAACAGTTGTTTCATACTCAGGCTGTATGCCTAGTGTTTGGTTTGCCACACTTCTGTCACTGATGCTATCAAAGTGATAACTATGTTAATTGTGGTACAACAGGAATCAAGTAGGTAAGGTGTAGATATAAACAGAATGTCTTTAGTATTGATTTAACTCACAATGGGGTAAGTGTACTAGGACAGCAGGGTTATTCTCTATCACTGACTCTGTCAGTTATAATCACACTAAGGTTTCGATGACTGTAATGATCAAGTTACACTGTTCATCTTCATGAGTTCATATTCACAGCCATTCTCCAGTAACTAGACAGTGTATGATGTAACTGGGTGGGACACTGTGTTGCAAAGTTGCTACAGTGCCTAGCAGAGGGAGACTATCTACTCATAAAGACAATTAAGCAATAAGGCATGACCAACAGTTATGTTAAATGGTCTGTTAATCACCCTGTGGGGGTTTAATGTTGAATGAGGCATAGCCGAGTGCCACATGTCGCTAGACAGTGATAAACTGACCATTAACATAATACCTGGGAGTGGCTTACTGCTATCATAATAAAACTGTTTTTTAAACAACATTAAACCATGTTCATCATATGGTTAGGCTCTATATGTATGTTAATAAAAGTAAACATAAGGCTGTTACAATGTTTACAGTCAATTAGAAAGCTGCATTTCTCAAACCCTTGTTATAATCAGAGATATTATACCTGTACAACTCCTTGGTTTTGCTGAACTCTATTGCTCAGGTGGCCCACCACATGTGGTCTGGTCTGGTGTGGAGCATCGGTAGGTAAGGCCATGCAACTACTAAGTGTAGTGCGTTGTGTGCAGCTGCAATCAGGGATGTGTCGTTTGGTGTACATGGCCTCAGTTTTGCTGTTGATCTCCACTGAGCATGCAGTACCTGGTCAGGTGGGTGGGGATGTCTCGTAGTACATTTAGACAATTGTTTGTTATTTCTGTCACCTGCTGCTGGATGTCTGTCATTGGTTGTGTTGACTTGGTCCTCCCCCATACTTGAATGTGTGTGTGTGTGTGTGTGTGTGTGTGTCTGTGTGTGTGTGGTGCTGGGGGGGTGAATTCGGAGTTAGGGTTTTCAACCCTAACAGCGAATTTCCTCACTTTTGTCGCTGTGGAACAACCCTAACTAATGCATTAAATGGAGTTTTTTGCCTCTAATTTCCCTTCTTTTTGAGAATGGTAACGAGAAATAGTGAATGTAATGCAGCGGTGGGAGCGCGGGGCCCAAAGGGCCCCACACTCCCACCACATGATGTCTTGTGGCATAGTAACAGGAGCAGCAACGCATAAAGAAATGCTAACAGTGGCACACATGGTAACACAAGCTAACGAGAACAGAAAGGTAACGCACACGTGGGTGAGCGGAACGGTCTGCACGTGATGTGTTATCACATAGTAACATGGTGCCTGCAAATGGAAATGTCAATGGGCATGGTGATGCAAAGTGAAACAGAAAGAGAAACAGTACTGTAGACACAAATGGCTAAAAATAACAGAAAAGCAAGCGCAAATGAAAACGCAAAGGATAACGCACATAGGGCCCCGCGCTCCCGGCACGTAATGCGGCAGCTGGAGCGCGGGGCCCAAAGGGCCCCACACTCCCACCACATGATGTCTTGTGGCATAGTAACAGGAACAGCAATGCAAACAGAAGCGCTAACAGTGGCGCACAAGGTAACGCAGCGCGAATGAGAACAGAAAGGATAACGAACATGGTGGCGTAGATGGGAACGGTGTGCCACGTGATGTCTTGTCACATAGTAACATGGTGCCTGTAAATCAAAATGGCAATGGGCATGGTGACGCAAAGTGAAACAGAAAGAGAAACAGTACGGTACACACAAATGGCAAAAAAGTAACAGAAACGCAAGCGCAAATGAAAACGCAAAGGATGACGCACGTGGTGGCACAGACGTCAACGGTAAGTGAAACGGGCATGGAACTGCAAGCGGAAAGGGCAATGGTAACAGTAATGTAAGTGCACATGCTGGTTTTCCCAAAAAGCTGAATAGAGAAAGACAGTGAGTACAAAGAATGTATGCATAATAATGGGTATCGGAGCAGAAAATGAGGACTTGGAATATTAAATAAGTTATATCTCAGGAACCGTATGACGTAGAAAAAAAATTTAAAAGTCATATGATTTATGACTGTCCTGGCTAGTTTTGTACTACTGGGGGCTAAGAGTTTTTCCGACGAAAACTCCGTATCTCGCACCATTTTCGAGATATGGGCCCTGAAAGGCGCAGCGAACACCGTAATGTTATCCTATGGGAAAAAAAGAGAAGTTTGGAGTGCCATAACTTTGCCTCCCTGTAATATTTTTTCACCAAACCACTGAAAGGCACATCTGTGAGCTGTTGGCTGTCTTCCCTCCAAATTTCCAGAAAAAAGACCAAACCGTTATTTTGCAGCAGGGATCCAAAGGATTTCTGTAATGCGTCGGGCGCCGTAATGTTATCCTATGGGAAAAACTGTCAACTTTGGAGTGCCGTAACTTTGCACCATGTAATATTTTTTCAATACAACACTGAAAGGCACATCTGTGAGATGTCGCTCCGTTCCTCCAAATTTCAGCTCAAAACTCCCAACGGTTCTTTTGCAGCGCAGTGCCAAAGAATTGCTGTCATTTTCCACAGACTAGAAAACTACATCGTCTTAATTTGTGAAAGCTTCATAAAAATTTGTGACACTTTCATGAGCTACGTAAGTACTTGAAGTGCTTTTCCAGAAATTTGAAAACATATTTCTGGGGTGTTTTACTACAAAATAAAGACATGGCAAGCATCCTCAGGGCCCGAGTAGGTGAATACAAAAAAAATTAGGTTGCTAGAGGGTCCCAAATTTAAATGCCAACCATTTTTCTGATCACCAACTGAAAACAAAATGGCTGATTTGCGAAAGTAACAGGCCCATTTGCGAAAGTAAAAATGCATTTGCGAAAGTGTTGAACTTTTTGTTAACTTTTCCCATTGACTTATAATGGGAAACTGTTTTTTGAATAACTTTTGAACCGCTTAATATTTTTCACGAAATCTTTGAAAAGCACACATCGAGGACCCTGGATACGCACGTTCCTGAATATTTAGGAGCGATCGTGCAAACACGTGCGACCTGGCAAGCGACCATAGAATTCAGAAAAGCGTAGCACGCACAGATCACACTTAATAACTCCGCAGCCGTATGTACTATAGTACAAAACTTGGCAGATCCCAAGGCCTATGGTTCTTGATCATAAATTCCAAATTTCAGGCAAATCCATCAACGGTTTGTAAAGTTATTAAGGTGCAAAGTTTTGGGGTTTAACATAGAAATGGCTCCTCAACCTAACTATGGTAGCACTACCGTGCTACCATAATATCTGTATCTCTATATATATATATATACTGTACTATATATATATATATATATACTGTATCTGTATATATATATATATATATATATATATATATATATATATCTCTCTCTCTCTCTCTCTCTCTCTCTCTATACATATATATATATATATATATATATATATATATATATATATATATATAAAGATTGAGAGCCTTTCTGACCACTCAGAGTGCTCCTTTCCTGTCCATGCAGCATTCCTATTCTGTAGTGTCTCACATGCTGGTGCCCTGGAATGGGTTTGTTTGGGGAGGTTTATTACATTTTTAATATTACTACTGCCACAGACCCCACTCTTATGGTTGTAAGAGTTGCCTTACTTACATTCTTAAGGTATCAGAAAATCTCACATTTAGATTCTCATACCCTAAGAATGCATGTGAGACCACTCCTACAGTCATAAGCATGGTCTCTGCAGCAGTATTTACATACACACTCCAACTTGTCTCTGTCCGTCTGTCTGTCTCTGTCTCTTTCTCATACACGTGCACATATACACGTCTTGAAACCCACTTGCCCACAAATGAGGAATAAATTAAGGCAGACTAGGTGGGCCAAGTGGTCCTTATCTGCCAACAACGACTATGTTTCTATGTTTCTGTCTTAAAAAGATCAGGGATCAGTTACTAAAAACAAGGGATACCATAACCAAAATGGTTACATTAGCCTGAGTTCCATTTATACTAAGCACCTAATTTTCTAAAGAAAAACTGTGGATTTAATATGTAAGCAACAAGCCACGGCAGGGTGTGCATTATAGAGATTTAATACACAGCCAGGTGATGTCTCTTGGCCAATGACATTTCTAGAGTTTTTTTCCTGCTATTTTATAATGGCCTTTAATTTACAGTACATTTCAAAATCACAACTGTTTAGTGACAGAAAAGCTGATTTAAATTCTGAAAGATCTCTAAAAATCAGTGATAGCCGAAAATTAAAGAGCATTTTCTTTAATAATTATTCTTTGGTAACAGGGTAAGGCCCACTAGGCACAAGTGTCTGTTTTCAGGAGTACTGGTGAGGTTAAGTGACTTGCTCAGAGTCACACAGTATGCAAGTGTAAGTTGTGGGAATCAAACCCAGGTCTGCTGGATGTACTAAGCTCATTCACAGCTCGTTACTCTAACCTCCAGGCTATGCTGCGAGCCCTATCTATGTAATAGAAATGTTCACATCTATTAAATATCCAACAGGCTTTTTTATTGCCTGTGATTCAGTGTGTTCATAAACGTGTTCCTACTTTTTATAATAAATTATTTGTTTGTGCAATGAAGCTAGGATTTTTCAACTTTAGTTTTCAAACTGCTAGACTTCAGTAGAAGTCTGCTGTTGTGATGCCTAAATACCCTACCTGTGAAGGAGCTCAAAGAATTTCAATGAGAAACTACTAGTTTTTTCAAAAGAAATAAACACTTCTAGTAATAACAGTTTGAGCCTTTTAAATATAATGTTGTGGTCCATTGGTACAGTTTTAAAATTAATAAAAAGTAATTATTTTCTGTTTTCTTCCTCCTAAGTAAAATTTGGTTCAGAAGAAAATGCCAACTGTTAACCCATAAACGAGCTCAGACATTATCAAAAATGGCACATTTCTAATAATTCTCTGACATTTTACTGGAAGAATGCTTTGTAATTCTACATTGGAATATACTACCTGCCTTACCAGCAAAGATTTTGTGACATCATGATACTGTAAAAAGATTCCAATAGATTCTTTGTTATTTGTAGTTGGCAAAATATTGATCAGGCATCCCCATAGGAGATATTGTATAGATCACCAAACAATTCTGATTATTTTCAATTTGCGCATGACTTGCATTGCATACCAGCTTGGGGGAAGAATTGGAGGTGGCAGCACAGGACAGGGATCTGGGGATCAATAGCTCAGACAGTCTGAAGGGCCAGGGTCAGTGTGACAGAGCATCTGGCAGGCATTCAAAATGCTGGCATGCATTGGGAGGGGATTCACTAGCAGAAAGAAGGAGGTTCTCCTGCCACTATACAAAACCATGGTCAGGCCACACGTGGAATATGGGGTCCAGTTCTGGAAGTTTTACCGGCAAGGGGGACAAGGGCAGGCTGGAAAGGGTCCAGAGAAGGGCAACCAAGATGGTGAGTGGGATGCAGGGGAAGTCCTATGAGGAAAGGTTGGGTGACCTTGGTCTGTACACACTGGAGGAGAGGAGGGAGAGGGGGGATATAGTGGAGATGTTCAAATACTTGAAGGGCATAAACAGGGTGAGGGTAGACAGAATCTTTAAGATGAGTAAGAATAACTCCACTAGGGGGCATATCTACAAGCTGGAAGGGGGGCGATTCAGAGGGGACATCAGGGGGAGGTTTTTCTCTGAGAGGGTCATACAGCCAGGGAATGAGCTGCCGGATTGGGTGGTAGGCATGGATATGGTGGAGAAATTCAAGAGAGCCTGGGATCTGCACATGGGCTTAAAGGGGAGGAGCAGATCAGGAATGGGAAAAAGGGGGCCTCTTAGTGAGAGGGGGGGGATTACCGGCAGACTGACTGGGCCCCGAGGTCTTTTTCTGCCATCAGGTTTCTATGATGCTATGATTCCATTGCGTAGATTTAGCTTTCTTTCCCACAAAGCTTTGAAGCTACTCATTTGGAACCAGTCTCCCCCAAAAAGAGCAGTAGAGGGTTTGGTTGCCTTATAATGCCATTTTTTCAGCTGAACTTCAGCTCTTGCTGACCTGGTAACTTTAAAAACTACTAATGGTAACTTATGTTCTGCCAATAACATATCTTTGCAAACCAGCCTCTGCAAAACTAGGATGGGATCTCAAGCTTTCTCTATATCCTCTCCTAATTATTTAACTAACTTGCCAGATCCGGTTCGTAAATCATGTACTTATGAATTGTTTAAAAAGTATTTACGTCATTTGCTAACACGAAGGCACCGTAAATGTGGATGAATTATAATTATTGGAATAACTTTCCAGATCTGCTTCGTAAGTCATGGACTTATGAATTGTTAAAAAAATATTTACGTAATTTGTTAGCACAATGTCATTGTAAATGTGGAATAATAATTTTTCGTATTGCTTCACTTGTTGTAGTGTTTCAATGCTGTGTTTTTTACATGCTGCCAATCTTGACCCAGGCCGAATCTGAAAAAGGGTCTTTGGTCAAACCTGAAAAAGGGCGTTTGGTTCAGTTGCTCCTACCAGGTAAACAAATTTTCAAATAAAATAAATTCACTAAAATGATAGATATTGCATCACTGGCATCCAGTACCACTTTACTAAGTATGTCAGGACGGCAGCTGGCATTGGTCAACCATTGCCTGTCAACTTTAAGAAAAAGATAAACAGTGCTGTTTTTTTTCTCCCAGTTGTTCCTTGTCTGTAGTTTTCACATAGAGTAAACAGAGCAGTAGAAGTTTGACAATGTTCAGTATCTGCACGAAATGGCAGTAGTAAATTTAAAAGACCATTGGTTACATTATGCAGTTTCAAATCATGCTGAAATAGACCAGAGTACAGCTGAGCTGCACAGTGCTTGCAAGATTACAGGACATTTTAAATGTAACAACTCGTTTAAGCTGGCCGCTCCAGCAGTGGTAGTGCTACTGTTTGAAGTGTTGACGACCCAAGTTCAGCAGTGAACTCGGGGCTGAGGGTCACGAGGCGGGGGTTAGGGGAAAGGCAATTTGGGACAGTCACAGTGCGGGGGGGGGTGAAGCAGTCACCCATTTTATGCTGTGCACCCCAGGGGGAAAATAACTCCCCCATCCCCCACCTGCTCACCAGCCAAACTGCACCCATTCCACCAAGGGGTTTAGGAGATCCGCCAGTGCCACGGGGGGGGGGCGGGGTGAAGCTGGCAAGTAAGTCTGGTGGGTATTACTTTTTCTGTTACTTTAGAATACTTTTTTAATATGCATTTTCTGCAGATATAAATGTTAGTTTTGCTAATAAAAGCAAAATTCTGTGGGAGCCATGCTGGAGTACCAGAGGACTGTAAGACCTAAATTTAACACACTTCTACCTGACGCTGGTAAAGTGTGCATAAATACAGCCATGTAAGGCCAACTGATCCCACTTAGTGGTAACTAAAAATGTATATTACACCAACTTGGAAAAAAAGGAATATTGCTGAAATTATTTATTGCATTTTCTTGAAAGTACTCTGTTACTTTTACTAGTTACTAAAATAGTAATTATCTTACAGACTGAGATGGAGCCACGTTGCTAAGCTGTGCCCACTTGCTGTTTTATTTTGCCTGTATTTCCTTACGCAAATGAAAAATCAGCCTCCAAGCCAGCGGGGGACTTTAAAAGTACAACAGCAACAAAAAGCTAAAGTGAATCACCCTTGTCAGATGCAGACATGCTCTTCCTGTTGGACTGCGTCCTGATGGTCCAGGAAGGCTAACACTGATGCACAGTTGCCGACTGCCCTGTAGAGCCTGCCTGTAGCCATGGTGGGGGGCGAGGGGGGTTTGCAGGCACTAACCCACTGACCCAGCACCATCTTTTAAAGCAGCAAACAACTCGATGGCCCTGTGAAAATGTACCTAGTTTCGGCTAATCTTTAATTGCAGGTATGTCTGATAACTCTGCTGCAACATGACGCCGGCCCGGTAGCACAGAAGGTTGAGGCTTTTATGCCTTACCTGCCATCATGCTGGTGACCTGGGTTTGGGAATGAGCCTGGGCCACTCAGGGGTCAGCAAGAGAGAGGAAGATTTAGCATCCCGACATACCTTCTTCTCCTCCAAGGTGGGAGGGCAGCCTGTTCTGCTGTGTGACTGCCACCTAGGTGGCCATACGTGGAGGTGCAGGCTTGAATACTGATTCATGAGGGAGATGCTCCCAGCAGAAGATGTCGGCGCATTGCACTGTGCCAAGCCACCACTCCCCCCGGAGCGTCAGTGGGACCCAGAAAATACAGAAATCACCCCGACCAGCAGGATGACATCTCTGCTTCTTTTAGGCTCTGCACCCGCCTACTGGGCACATTGTCCTGCCTCTGAGCTGAACACCTCCTGGGAAAAGGGGCCCTCTAGGAGGTTCCACCACAGTGTGTAATCTGTGGGGCACTGCCAGGGATGATCAGGTAAGTCCTAAGGGTGGCAGGCTGAAGGGGGAGCAGAGTCTGGTCCTCAAGAAGGAGCAATCTTAGACCTGGTACTCTCAAATGGAGATGGAGAGAGGATCACAGATGTAGAAGTGGGTAGCCATCTGGGAACTAGCGACCATCAAATAGATTGGTTCGCGACAAACACAGTAGTAGAGTCAAGCCATACAAGGGCAAAAGGACTGAACTTTAGGAGGGCTGACTTTGCCAAAATGGGTGAGTGCCTAAGGAATGCACTAGCAAATGGGCAGGAAGAAGGAGGTGGAAGAACAATGGGGAATAATCAAAACTGCCATCACAGAGGCAACAAGCCTTTGTGTGAAGCAAATAAACAAAACAATGTAAGAAACCACTATGGTCCTCAAAGGAGGTGGCCGGGAAGGTTCAAGAGAAAAAGAAATCATTCAGGAAGTACAAGGGATTGCAGAAGAAGCAGGACAGAGAATTGCATCAGTTAAAGCAAAAGGAAGCTGGGAAGGCAGTCAGAACAGCAAAGGCCCAAACCGAGGAAAAGATAGCCAAATCAGTTAAGAAGGGGGATAACACCTTTTATAGGTACATCAGGGAGCGAAGAAAGACCAAGGGAGGGATAGTGAGGCTTAATAAAGGGGAGGGGAGTGGGCAGAGGGTAATTGTGAAAAGGCAGAGCTACTAAACAAACATTTTTGCTCAGTATTCACAAATGAAGAGGGGGAGGTACCTAAACCAAACAATAGAAACACTCTGGATACAAGAGTTGATACCAGCCCATTTACAGAAGAAAGGGTTCTGAAAGAACTCTTAAAACTGAAGGTGGACAAAGCAATGGGGCCTGATGGGATTCATCCCAGAATTCTGAAAGAACTAAGGGAAGAACTAGTGACACCACTGACTACCCTCTTTAACAAATCATGAGAGGATGGGGTGGTATCTGAGGACTGGAGGAGGGCAGATGTGATTCCACTTCACAAAAGAGGAAGCAGGGTAGAAGCAGGAAACTACAGACTTGTTAGTTTAACCTCAATGATAGGGAAAATGATGGAATCACTTCTGAAGGAAAGAATTGTTGAGTACCTAGAGGCCAGAGGGGCACAGGACACAAGGCAGCGTGGATTCACAGCAGGAAGGTCATGTCAGACGACTTTAATAGATTTCTTTGACTGAGTGACCAAAGTAGTAGATCAGGAAGGGGCTGTGGACATGGTCTACCTAGACTTTAGCAAGGCATTTGACACAGTCCCACACAAAAGATTAATATACAAGTTAGCCAACCTGGGAGTGGGTCCCAAGGTGGTAGCCTGGGTAAAGAATTGGCTGGAGAACAGGACACAGAGGGTAATAGTAAACTGAGTCAACTCTGAAGAAAGGGGGGTTACTAGTGGGGTACCGCAGGGTTCAGTACTAGGACCAGTCCTCTTCAATGTCTTTATAAGTGACGTTGCAGAGGGACTGGAAGGAAAAGTATGTCTCTTTGCAGATGACACAAAGATCT
The DNA here is from genome assembly GCA_016271365.2 of Neoceratodus forsteri. Lineage (NCBI taxonomy): Eukaryota > Metazoa > Chordata > Ceratodontiformes > Ceratodontidae > Neoceratodus > Neoceratodus forsteri. The sequence goes on along the minus strand of JADMNL010000034.1, from coordinate 34,425,767 downwards.
GCATCAGAGTTGATACACAAGGTGGGGTGGAAAGGATGAGAAGGGACTTGGCAAGGTTGGAGGAATGGTCAAATGTATGGCAGCTTAGATTCAATGCTAAGAAGTGCAAGGTAATGCACCAGGAAACAAAAACCCAAGGGAAGAGTACACAATGGGGGGTGAGATACTAACAACAACAAAAATGGAAAGGAACCTGGGGGTAGTCATATCAGATGACCTAAAGGTGGGCAAGCAATGTGAGAGGGCAGTAAGGAGGGCTGGGGGGATACTGGGATGCATAGGGAGAGGCATCACCAGTAGAAAACAGGAAGTTGTTATCCCTCTATACAAACAGCTGGTGAGACCCCATCTGGAGTACTGCATGCAGTTCTGGAGACTCAATCTCCACAAAAACATAAACAGATTGGAGGCAGTCCAGAGGAGGACAACTAAAATGGTGCAGGGTCTGCACTGGAAGACATATGAAGAGAGACTTAAGGAGCTTAATATGTATAGCCTCGAGGAAAGGAGGGAGAGGGAGGGACATGATAGAAACTTTCAAGTACCTCAAATGAATCAATCAACACAGTCCAAGAGGGTAGCATCTTTCAGAAAAAAGAGGTGTGCAAGAACAAGGGGGCACAATTTGAAGACAGATGGGGGGAGGCTCAGAGGTAATGTAAGGAAGTATCTTTTCACAGAGAGGGTTGTGGATGCATGGAATGGCCTTCCGGAGGAGGTTGTGGAGTCAAAAGCAGTGGAGGAATTCAAGAATGCATGGGACAGTCATAAGGCAATTCTAGGGGGTTGGGGTTGGAAGAAGTAGGCTGTTGGTTAACTAGGATCTGCAGCTTATCTATTAGGTAGGGAAATGGGAAGACTGGATGGGCCAAGCGGTCCTTATCTGCCATCAAATTCTATGTTTGTATGTTTCTATGTTTCTGATAAGGGTCAGTTGGGTGATTGGGGAGAAAAAAATGAATGATTAAAAAAAAACCTCTGCTGCAGTATTACCTATAGCTTTCAAGACTGTTACACATACGACTTCTGTTCCTGTTATTCCAGTTATGCCTCCTATTGGGTCAGATTTTAAACATTTAAAGTAGGTTTCTTCTTCCCTTCTTTTACAAATGATTTTCAATTTTTACTGCATTTAAAAAGCTTGATTTGCTAATTGCTAAATCAGATGGGCTAGATTCTGAACTGAAAGCTGTTAAGCACCATGTTGGCATATTGCAAGCTAATCATACCGAGATTAAGAAGAATGTTACTGGCAGTGAGCACAAAAATATTGAGTTTGGAGGCACTGACTACAAACATTGTGACTGTGGTTATCTTTTTCCAGGGCAAGGTTGAAACCCTGGAAAATAACTTACGTTTCCAAAATCTCAGGCTTGTCGTGGAGTTTCAAACTCATATGCCTCACAATATCCAACTCTGAGAGATGCTAAAACACCTTTTTGAATCTGTTTTGAATTTACCAGCCAACAATTTGCCATTTATAACTAGAGTATTTCAGATTATGGTTCGTAAATTTAACACCACAGCCCTTTCATGTCAAGTTGAAACAAGAACATCTGTTACACAACCTGTCAGACAATCGGCTCCTTTTGGTCAGTTGCCTGTCTCAAATCAAAAGGAAATGCAATCCGAACAACAAAATAAACAGTTTTATTACTCTACAGGTCCAAAAACAATGTCAATAGCTTTTGACATAGACAGGAAATACTTCATACCATCTGTAAGACTGGTGCTTGAAATTTAAACACGATCACTTGCCATATCCCTCCGGACACATTGCCACAGCAACGCACCAAAGCTGTAAGCAATTTCTTTGAAACACAGAAACACAGACAGTGATGGCAGAGAAGGACCAAAGGTCCATCTCGTCTTCCTGGAGTTCCCTATCTGTCCCAGGACCTATCATCCATATGGGATTTTATCTCTCCTGGTCCCCCCTTCCTTCTGCTATAGACTTCAGCAACCACCAAACCCTTCACTCTCTCCCAGCCACACTTCGAACCATTTATGGCTTGCCCCCCCACCTCCCCTGGCAGACTGTTCCATGGCTCCACCACCCTTTCTGTAAAAGAGAATGTCTTCACATCCCTCTTAAACCTTGCCCCTGTTAGTTTCTACTTGTGACTTGAGGCTCTTGACTCTACTCCTGCTAAATAGTTCCCCGTAGTTCATTTTGTCTATTTCTTTCAGGAAGGTGAAGGTTTGTATCATATCCCCCGTCTCGTTGGCCTCCAGTGAGTAAATGTTCAATGCCTTCAGACAATCTTTGTGAGATCTGCCCTGTTGACCCTGAATCATCTTTGTTGGTCACCCTGCATTGCACTTTCTCCAGCCTGTCCCTCCTTAGGTTAGGACTCTAGAACTGAGCACAGTATTTCAGATGTAGCCTCATCTGTGACCTATATAAAGGTAGTAGTAACATAGAAACATAGACTTTGATGGCAGATAAGGACCACTTGGCCCACCCAGTCTGCCCATTTCCCTACCTATTGTATAAGATTCAGATTCTAGTTAACCAACAGCCTATTTTCTTTTCCTTGCTTATAAAGGGGACTTAGAAGACATTTGGGCAATGTTCAAGGTTCTTCTTTGACTCTGAGCAACTAAAGTCTGACATTTTTGTGGGAAAAAAATGAAAAGCAGGAAGAACGAGAACAACCAGAAAGAAGCAAGATCTGAGAACATACATATGAACATACAAAGAAGCCAGCAGGAGAAGGCCATTTAGTCTATCTAGTCTGCTCATATTGCAGGGTCCACAGCTTGAGCAACTGTCCCTGCCCTCCCCCCACTCCACCCATCCTCCCTACCCATGATCCTTACCTTCCCCCATGCCTATCCCAGCCTCTCTTGAAGCTGCCCACTGTTTTAATGAGACCACCTCTTCTGGCAGCACATTCCAAATGTCCAGCACCCTCTCTGTGAAGAAGTGTTTCCTGATCTCCCTCCTAACCTCCCCACTCCAGCTTAAGACTGTGCCCCCTCATGTTATGGTTGCCACTCAGCTTAAAGAGACCCTCCTTATCTACCTTATTTATCCCTTTCAAGTACTTAAAGGTCCCAATCATGTCTCCTCTCTCTCTCTCCTTTCCTCCTAGGAGTACATGTTCAGTTCCTCAACTTCTCCTTGTATGCCTTACCCTGCCGACCTGCTATCATCTTTGTAGTCCTCTTCTGAACCTTCTCCAGCAGGTTAAAGTCCTTTTTGAGGTGTGGGCACCAGTACTGCACTCCATACTCTAGATGTGGCCTCACCAGTGACCTGTACAAGGGTAGTATAACCTCCTCCCTCCTACTACTGATCCTCCTAGCTATGCATCCCAGGATCTTGTTTGCCCTTGCTGCTGCTTTCTTGAAGTAATGGAAAAGGAAGATATGACGTCTTTGGAGCAGTAAATTAAAAATTTAAATCTAAACTAAATATAAATTGGTCAAGAAGCAATTAATATGGACCTAAACAGACTTTTCTTTGACTGTTTTCTTACAAGATTTGTTTTCGGGATCCCGAACATGCCACAAAATATGAAGTTTATGGAATCAAATTTGCTGTTAGCTTGTGGTATTACCATCTCTACTTTAACATTATCAAATGTTATTACTTATTAATCAAAGAGACTATACAGTGTGAAATATGAAATGTAATTTGCCATCGAAAGGATAAAACTATAAGTTAAATCTAGTGCAAAGCCTAATAAATAATAATGATTCTAATTAATTTATGTCTGGAAGACAGTAAAAATAGTTTTGAGTGATGGAATATATTTCTCTAAGTAAATTGCTTTACCCTGTAAAAATATTATTTTTCTTGAATATCATGGATATACTATATCTTGATTGGAGTTGATCTTTAATTTGCAGACATAAGTCTCATTCAGTATGAATATTTGATTTTTTTTCCTCTGATTTAGCAATAGTTTTATGTTATGTAAAGATGTTTCTTCTGGAATTCCTGTAAATTTGAAAATATCTATAAATAAAAAGTTTATCGCGCCAGCGGGAATTCACATGGGGTAAGATCCAAAGGCACCAGGGCCATCATTAAGGAGGCAGAATCATGTAATGGCTAAGGGCACTGAGTTGCAAACCTGGAGACCTGGGTTTGAATCCCATCAGCCCCCACTTGCTTACTGTGTGACCCTGAACAAGTCACTTAACTTCCTTGTGCTCCCAGGTTGCACCTGGAAACAAGTTCCAACTTAGTGTGCCTTTCCTGGTTAAACAATTTCCCCTTCCCTTCCCCATTTATGGTGACCAGTACACATATTTTTCATGTTTTCTTCCTTGTCCACTCCTTCCCCTGATGTTCTGGCACATGACCTGCATCCCCATGCATGTCCCTCAGACGCCGGCAGTGACGTCCTGTGGGGCAGAGACAGCCTATCTTGGATCACCAAGGAGTGGCTATGGTGTCACACCCAGAAGGCCTCCCTAATCCTGGATGGGTACACGGCCATGTAGCAGTGTTACCCCAGGTCCCCAGCACCTGACCCTGACATCCTGAGTCTGCTGCTGAACTTGGGTCACTGGCACAGAAATGCACAGTATTTCTGCTTGGCCATTGGGCAGCCCTGAGATACAAAAATGGTCCCATAATTCACACTGCTGCTTCAACTGCTGCACTGTTAATCCCTGAAAAGTATTTGTGACTCACCCCACACACACATATTTACCTGAATTCCTTGAATTTTCTCCCAACTCTCCAGTTTTCTTTCCCTCCTTCTTCCGCTTTGGGTCTCGGTCACCCCCCTTTATCTTCTTCCTGGTCATGTGACCTCGGAAGCTAGCCTGGATTCTGGCTGCTGCTTTGTTCGCATCTGGGTCATCTAATGGGATGTCCAGAATATCTTCCTCCTGCCTGTTGTCCTCCTTTAAAGAAGAATTTAAAACATACTGTCAGATTAGCAGTTCCAGCTCTGTTCACTTTCTTACATCAAAGTTCTTCAAAGTTTATTTCTGGTGATAAAAAGACACATCCCCCTAAAGGTTATGGGGCTTGTTTCTGTTTTTTTAATGTTCATCTCTGTTCTTGTTTGAGCCCATGTAAACAAAACTGTTTGGTGCCTATTAAAACTGGGCAACCCCAGCGGACCTATTGGTGCAGCGGTAGTGCTACCCTCATGATATCAGTGACCTGCATTTGAGAATAAGCTCACGTTGAAGGGCCAGCAAGGGAAGGAGGTTCAAGTGTCCTGGAGGACATTCTCCTTCTCTGGGAGGGAGGTTTCTAGACTCCGCTGAATGACTGCAGCCTAGGTGACCACAAGTGGTGGTGCAGACAGGGAGCTGTGCATTGGCAGGGGAGATACCACTTGGCTCTAATGGAGAACTGTCACGCATCTGCATGGGAGCACATCAATAAGCCCTCTTCTGGCCTTTTTCTTAGTGGACAGAGAGAACACAGTGCAAACTATCCACAGGCTAGCCAGTTGAAGCCAAGAGTACTCTCGGGTCACAACAAACTGAATACTCACCACCTCCCAGAGCTGAGTTAAGTAGGGTGTGGGGGGGATCTAACCAACTCCCCACTGCCCCTCCCCAGGGAGAGAAGTTTGGGATAAGAGGAGAATATGGGGGTAAGTGACAAATAAAGTATGGGTGGGGCTGGGAGGTTACCACTATAGCAAATGGGGGCCATTGCGGACAGGGGGAGTATAAATAAAATGCAAAACACCTGGGAGGTCTTTATGTTCCACAAAAAGGCCCATCAGACATCATTAAAGTGAATTCAGTCTCAAGACTCTTCACAGTCTACTTGACAGCACCATCTACCTCAACAAACCATTTTTTATTTTATTGTTGAGGCTTTGATGCCATTCTTTTTTGCAACCTTTCATGGACCCCTCCTCCTTTAAAACTGTTTCTTATTCCTGGGGCAGTCACTGTGTGTGCGTGTGCGGGGGTATGCCCCCAGGCCTGAGGGCTGGGGGGATGGTGGCAGAGAAAATAATTGCTATATTAAAAAAAAATGGTATTTATTCAGCCTTCTTCAGAGACTAAACTGTAAAGTTTGATCTTGATGAGATGTATGTTGCCCGGTGTTGTACATGTTTGAGAGGGTAAAAGATCTGGAACATTTATAAATTTCAGCTCCTGAGGTGTTCAGCACATCCATAGCTCAGTACTAATATTGCAGTCTGTCTGAGATAGAACTACAATTTAATCCAAATGCTCTATATGGTTGACTTATTCATTATTATTCACTGTTTCTCCTCCTCAGTCCTTCCAGCAAACCCCATCTGGACATTCAGGGGCCTACCTCCCAGCCCCCCCTCCCAACATCCCCATCTCCAGCAAGCTGATTCCACAGTTTACCTGCTATTGCAGGCCTGCAGGGGAAGGGGACTGCCCATAAGATAAATCACTCATCATGTGTTCTGATGGGGGGGGGCATGGGGTCCGTAAGTGCCCCAAGTCCATTGTCTTGTTCAGCCAAGAGGTTTTTGCTTGCATTCTCTTCCCTCCTAGAGCAACAAGGCATGGGAACCTTCCCACCCTAGGGGAGAAGGGCATCATCTGGGACACTCTGTCCTCCTCATGCCGCCCCTCCATTGTCCCAGGCTCACGGCACAAACTGGTCACCGGCATTGCATGCAGCAGCAGCACTTATGCTGCACCAATGGGTCTGACAATACGCAATGGGCAGGATTTTCAAAGGGTGGTACTGGGCTCAAATCCAGCCCTGCACCACCACACTGAGGTTCTGGTGATGTGCCAAACCCTTTGCCACAACCGCGCCTGATTTTACAATCTCAGGTGCAGTCGTGGCAGTTTCCATAATTTATGGCGGCTTGCGCCAAATATCTGGCACAAGCTCCATAAAACAGCCCCCAGGATTGACGCATATTAAAGCAGAAAAACTTGGTCTAACTTGCAGCAGTTTCTGCATGGGACAGAAAATCCTGTTATATCGCCTCAAGCCCCATGCACCATATTGTCGGCGCACCAGGGCTTGCAGCGATCTAAGGGTTTCGAAAATCTTGCCCAACATTTCTGGATGCAGACGGAATGCTTCTGTCCAAAAAGGGGAAGTAGAACTGCATATGTGAATAAGCATTTTTCAATGCCAAATGTTTGCTTGCTTGTATTTGCTGTGTAGATGTTTGCCATTGATAGTGCAGAGGTGATAATTAACATACTAATAACATGAGTTATAATACTGACATTGTCATGACTGGGAAATGAAGAGGTTCACAAATAACACTGTCATTTTCGTAGGTTGTGACCTTGAATGTGTATGAGTCATGTACGTATAACTACTCTGTGAAGCTTTTTTAATGATTGTAATTGTTACCCTATCTCGTCTATGTTCCTCCCCGTCGCACCTGGAAACGAGCCTCAGCTCAGTGTGCCTTTCCCAGTTACCGACATTTTAAATAAATAACATTTTCAAAATACTATCTTTTTTTTAATTTTACCCCTGCAGATGAACATGACAGGCGTCATTTATGAAACATGACTCAAAACATTGTTTTGTGGAATGACCACAAAAACTGTTTTTTGAAGGAGATGTGATAACGACATCTGCTACGTTCACTCAGTGGGGGTAAAAAACAGGAGTATGATATAAATGCAGGTTATAAAGTAAAAATATTGCAAAGTTATAAGTAAACATTGAACAATGTCAGCATTTGATCATAACTTTCTTTTTTCAGGTTTGATCTCAAATGTTCAACAGTCTTTTTATTACACCCCCTTATGGACTTGGCAGGTCTCATTCATAAAATCCTGTCTAAAATGTCATTTTGTGGCACAGGTGTGATATGAGGTTTTGTACAGCATTTAAAAAAATGACACATGTTCATGATGTGGGGTACAACAATGGCTAAATATATATTTTATACAATGAATTAATATGTGATGTCATCAAAGGTTAATTCTTAATATTGTCCATGAATAAGGAGTAAAAACATAGAAAAGAGTCCTGTTTATCCACCAGAGAACAGCAAATCATCTCATTGGAAACATAAATATAGAATATGTCTGTAGATAAGGAAAGGACCACTTGGCCCACCCAGTCTGCCCATTTTTCCCTACCTACAGTATCACCACAGTCCCTACTTGTTTTCCGTCTCTTTCTCCCTCCCCATTCCTTTTCACTAAGATTCCCTTATGCCTATCCCATGCTTTCTTGAACCCCACAACTGTTTTTGTCCCCACCACCTGGGCTTGTAAACAGTTCTAAAAATCGGTATGGGGTCAGAATCTCGCATCACACTACCGCGCAGCAATGTACTGTGCTGTAAATTCAGCAGATACATTGCTGCTGCACAGACTTACTGCGAAACTAATTTTTACGACATAAATATGTGCTGTTTTTGTTATTCTGGTGGGGTCCACACGCCCATTATGGGGGCTGTGGCCCCAAGCCCCCATTAAAATAATCAACTGGGGTTCAACTCAGGATGGGGACAAACACCATGGGGGAGAAAAACAAAGAAACCATACAATGCAGTTTCCAAAACGTCTGGGACCAGGATTCAAGCCACGGTCCACAGACGCACAGCAACCTCCTGTACTGCCGCAGCTCATCCCACTGAGCCATGGCAGCAGCTCGGCAGACCGCCTCCCAAATGGAGGTCTTCACCTCCACATAACTCCTCCTCCTCCCCACCCATGCACAATAGGGTACAAAACCGCACATACACCATATCTGTCTTGCGAGCTTGTGTACCCTAGAGCGCTAGTGCACTGTGTGATGTATTCCATGCAGTATTTCATGCACGGTTTTCTCTGCGAGATAATGACCCAGTAGACCAGGAATCTACCACTCTTTCTGTGAAGAATTACTTTCTTTCATCTCTCCCGAATTTATCCCCCTCCAGCTTCATAGCATGTCCCCCTTGTTGCTGGACACCTTTTTGTTCTGAAAAATACTTTTCTCCTGTACCGTATTTACCCCCATGAGGTATTTAAAGGTCTCTTCTATCATGGTTCCACCACATTGATTTGAAAGGAAATCTGTTGACCACCTTTACAGTGATGGCACAATGTTGACAGTCAGCATTGTGCCATCAGGAAAACAAAGGGTTTTTTGGAGGCTGCGCCCCGCCCCCTCAGATTTTTAAATAATCAACTCCCATCAGAGTTGTTTGTGAGGGCACAAGACACAAGAGAAACTTAGGTAATAGGTACATGCATCATTACAGCGAACTGCTGATTTTCACTGTAATGGTCTTTGTGGTATTAGTGTCGATGTAACATGGATATACGCTGTATCATATCTTCCTTCTCCCTCTTCTCTTCCAGGGTATACACACTGAGTTCCTTTAGTCTCTCCTCATAGTGTTTTTGATGCAGACCCCATATCATTTTAGTTGCCCTCCTCTGGACCACCTCCACTCTGCCTATGTCCTTCCAGAGATGTGGTCTCCAGAACTGTATACAGTACTCCAGGGGAGGCCTCACCAGTGTTCTGTACAGAGGCAACACCATCTCCCTCCTTTTGCTGGTGATACCTTTCCTTATGCACCCCAGCATACCACTAGTCCTCCCAACTGCCTTGTCATACTGCCTGGTCACCTTTAGGTTATCAGAGATGAATACCCTTAGATCTCTCTCTCTTGCTTGGTGGTCTTCAGTAACATTCCCTCATTTTTTACTCTACCCTTCGGTTTCTGTGCCCCAAGTGCATTATTTTGCACTTCTTCGCAATGAAATCCAGCTGCCATACCCTTGATCACTCCTCGAGTTTCCTCAGGTCTCTGCTTATCCTCTCCACCCCCCCCCACCAATTGTCCACCCTATTGTAGATTTTGGTGTAATCTGCAAAGAGGCAGACCTTCCCCTCCGGCTCCTCTGCAATGTCACTTATAAAGACATTAAAGAGAACCAGTCCGGCACTGATCTCTGAGGCACCCTGCTGGTCACCCTCCCCTCACTGGAGTGAACTCCATTTGCCACCACCCTCTGCCTTCTATCTCCTAATCAATTTCTTACCCAGCTTACCACTTTTAGACCCAGTCCTATGCCACCCAACTTGCTTAATAGTTTCCTGTGTGTAATGGTGTCAAATACCTTACTGAAATCTAGGTACACCACATCCACAACTCCACCCTGATCTATTTCCTTAGTCACCCAATCAAAGAACTCTATCAGATTCATTTGACATGACCTGTCTCCCATGATTCCCTGCTGTCTCGGGTCTTGTAACCCATTTGATTCAAGTTATTCCACTATCTTCTCCTTCAGCAGTGATTCCATTAGCTTTCCCACCACCAATGTCAGGCTGACTGGCCTACAATTGCTAGCCTTCTCCCTGCTACCACATTTGTGAAGAGGGAATACATCTGCCCTCCTCCAGTCCTCCAGAACCACTCCTGCTTTCAGTGAGCAGTTAAATAGAACTGTCAGGCTAGCCTGCTGACCCAGTGGTAGTGCTGATGTTTGAGATGTCAGTGACATGGGTTCGGGAACGAGCCTGGATTACTGCAGGGCTGGCCAGTGGATGATGATTGAGTGCCCCATGGATGCTCACTTCCTTGGGGTGGGGGGACTCTGGTCTCCACTGTTGTACTGCCACCTGGGTGACAATAGGTGGCACTATAGCTGCAGACAGTATCGACACATTGATGTCGAGGCGTCAGACTGCATCACTCCACTGACGCTGGAGGGCAGGGCAAAAACCCTTGCCTGTGTCGGGCACCATCCGCCATCCTGTCACAGGTCCCACACTGTCAACTGAGCTCTCACTCCTCACTGAAGCTAAATTCTGCTTCAGGGTTAAAGCTGGTGTCCCCAGGTGGCTCTTCATCCATGGGGGTTGGGGGACATCCAGGCAAGTCCTGCAGATGGTGGGTGATGGGACTGGGTGGGGTGGAGGAGTGCAGGGGTCAAGATGGGTTCTAAGGAGGAAAAAAGTAGAAATATATATAAAAAAAAAACTATCAGAGGTGCAGCCAGTACTTCCATGTGCTCCCTCAATTCCTGAGGATGTACCCCACCTGGTCCAATTGCTTTTTCCACTTTCAGATTTTCAAAGTCCCTTTGGGATTCTCTCCTCTGAAAATGGACTTTTTGTGGCCCCTCCCCTTCCTCTGTGAACACTGAACAAAAGTATTTGTTCAGGATGTCTGCTCCTTTCTGGTCCCCCTCTGCCCCCCCATCCATTTTAATCTTACAATCCTCCCTAGTTGCCCTCTTTTCACTTACGTCCCTAAAAAATGTTGTGTCCCATTCCATTACTGCTTTGGCTAGTCTCACTTCAGTTTGTGCCTTTGTGCTCCTTACTGCTTCCCTCCTTCTCTCTCTTTCTGCTGATATGCCTCCATAGCCTCCTCCCTCTACATCTCCTGATTAGCATTTACCCTTTTAGTCACCTCTTTCGAGAACCATAGCAGTCCCCTTTTCCTCTTACTTTTACTCACTTGCTTTACACAGAGGTTTGTTGCCCTCACTGTGGCCCTTTTTAGCATCGCACACTGTTCCTCCACCCCACCCAAGACATCTCCCTTTGTCAGGTCATCCCTGAGGTATTCACCCAGCTTTTATAAAATCTGCCCTCCTGAAGTCAGGACTCTCACCCTTGTGGCTTGACTCCCACATACCCCTTATGTTGAACCACACAATGCATGTGGCCTTCCCTTGACCTCTGCCACACTGTCCTTGTTAGTGAGTAACAGGTACAGTATTGCCCCATCACGAGTAGGTTTGTTGGCTACTTGCCTGAGGAATGCCCTCTGTGGGGAGTCCAAGATGTCCCTGCTTCTAGTTGACACTACAGCTGGGAGGCTCCAGTCTACATCCGGTAGATTGAAGTCCCCCACCAGCAGCGTCTCTCCCTTTTCTGCCATCTTGCCAGTGGCTTCCACCAGTACCTTATCTAACTCATCCCCCTGTAATGGGTGTCTGTAGATCGCACCAGTGTGAATAGTGGCTCAGTTCCCCTTCTCCAGGGTGACCCACAGTACCACTGCCTCCCTTGTATTCCCTGTAACTCTGTTGCTTTTATGCTTTCCTTCACAAAAAGCACCACACCCTCTCCTTTTCTTCCTATTCTGTCCTTCCTGAACATAGCATAGCCTGGTATGGCCATGTCCCAGTCAAGACTTTCAGTGCACCATGGTTCGGTTATGGTCACAATATCGAGGTCGGCCTCTGCCTTGATGGCCTCTAGGTCTAGAATCTTATTTCCTAGACTTCTAGCATTTGCACACATGAGGCTGTGATGCTCATGTTCTTCCACCAATTATTCATCAGGGTATGAGGTTTGGTTTTCCAGTGGGACAGTATGAGCTTTTTGTGCATATTGGTGATTGTCCTCCATTTGCAAGCCCATAGTCATTACCACAGCAGCAGATTATGATGTCACCATACACAGAAGATTGTGGCATCAGCAGCTGGTGAAGCAGAAGGAAGAGATGAATTCTGGGGGACCAGAAAAATGCTTTTATTCAAATTGTCCACAGTAATAAAAAGAAATCAGGGACATAAATACAGAAAATTAGTGAAATATGTAAGTTACATTTTTCTCAATGTTATATTTTTAAACATTTCCCCAAATATTGTAAAAACGCTTTAAAGGGAACGTGCTATAAACCCTGTTGTTTGCATTTTTTAATACAATTACAAATTTGAGCATGCGTGAAGTCCATTTAAAAAATGCAGTGCATATTTTTGTGTGTTTTGAAATAGTCCTATGCTTTATTTAGGGACTTGGTTAATGCAGCCATTTTTCCACCATATACTATTATTTTTTTGTATAATATTTTTACTAACGTTTCAGTAAAATAGAATAACAAATGCAAACATGGTCATCTAGCTTAGACTTTCAGTTGATATTATACATTTTATCATGCAAGTATACCGTTAAATCAAACTAAGATAACTTAATATTTGTAGAATGAGCTGTTACTTATATTAATTTTTTAATTACTTATCTGTTTTGGAATCCAGTGACACCAGTTGAGCACAAGCCCTGCATGGAATATTAAATTGTAGGCTCCCGCTCAGTTGATGTCACTGGGTACAGGAACTCATAAAGTAACTAAAAAAATTAACATTGGTGGAAAGAATGCCACATTAAAAAGGGTCCGTAAATAAAAAAACAAGACTATTTCAAAACAAACATACACAACAATACACTGGGCTTGTTAAACACACTGTACACATGCCCACATTTACAATTATATTAAAAAAATGGTTGCAACAGGGTTTATGTTCCCTTTAAGAGAATAACCTACCTCCCAGGTAATGGGACTTTCCAGTTACCTAAATCAGGGTCCCAGGTTCGATTCTTAGTGAGGGAGCATGGTGAGGTTAAATTACCTCCCAGGTAATGGGAATTTCCAGTTACCTAAATCAGGGTCCCAGGTTCAATTCTTAGTGTGGAAGCATGGTGAGGCTAGCCAACAGAGGGTCAAGACAGAGTAAAAATATACATATACCATTTGTCTATGTTCTACAGTACTCAACGGCTTAATCTGCCCGTAGAGATCATCCCGGTCATCTGCTGTACAGAATTGTCAAATTCCAATGGAATGGAATGGAATTCCAAAGTTTTGGGAAATTCCTTGTAATTCTGGGTGTAGCTGTGTCCTTTGAACGAAACCAAGTTTACACCTAGCAGCCAGCTCAACTCTACAATTATCAGCCTTCTTCATCATTGGCTTTTGAGTGGCAGGCCTCCTTCATTTCTACATCCATTGGCTTATAGAGCACATTCTTCCACAGTCCCCTACACTGTCCAAGCACCACCAACATGTTTACTTTGCACATGGGCGGAAGCAAACATAAAAGGACTGGCCTGTGAACTAGGATGGCAAAATCCACAAGCTTACTTAGGGGATGTTACAACAATTTACCAGAAAGTTGCTGTGGTCATCGACTCTAAACATAATTGTCCTGTATGTTGTCACAGGGTAGTCTTCAGAGCTTGTTACTATCCCCCCTTCCTTCAAGGTAACAATCGGCTCACCACAAGGATCTTTTGAAGTAACCCTGAATGGACTACAGACCTTTAAAACAAAACACAATTTAACTTAGCCCTTCTTCTGTGACATTCATTTACCTTTTTTCTACCCATCTGATGAGTATGTCAAACATGTTTCCCAACCATGTCACAGGTGTGCCTCATGAACACTGTGTCACTTCTATATCACACCAACACACGGAAGAGGCATGACATTTCATCTCAAGTTGAGAAAAGGGGACCACTGCCAGAACACCTGTGCCTGAAGCAGGCTGGTGGGACAAGCCCACGCATGCTACTGTCCCACCACTATACATAAACAGCCTCTCTCTTCACTTGGCAGACGGGTTACTAAAAGGCTCTCCGAGGGTTAAGGTTGACCCTGAGAGTTGTCCTCTAGAGGGGGCCTCTTTTTTTGCTTGGTGACAGGATGTCTGCATGTTTGTGGAACAGAGTGTGCTGACTCAGCCAAAAGCAGGAAACTCTGTCATGAATATTCATGGTTTTGCCCTTGCCTGATTATCTATAAAAAGAGGAGGCAAGCAGTAGGGTCTTGGGTTTTTGTTGATCAGCATCTCAAGGAAGGAGTCCAACCTCTGGCTGTGAAACAGGGAACGGCCTGCAGGCCCAGGGATGGTGGCATGGTCCCTGGGTCCAGGTAGCACTGGTTCCTGTCAAGGTCTATGAAATTCTATCTGTAGAAACTAGCAGGATGGTTCCCCTAGGAGGGCCTTGAGAACCACAGATAGAGCAAGAACCAGATGGCATAATTGGGAGAGTAAAGGGCCACCCCTCAAAGTTGATCTTCAGGATCCTTGTGGACCTGTTCCCACCAAGAGCAGTTGGAAGATGGGGCAGGAGTAATTGGAGCTACTGATTAAAAGGGGCACATCTGTAAGTAAGCCTTGCATTAGAGATGTCCTTTTCAGTGCTAAAAACCCGGGTAGTTTAGAATATTTCCTCCTGGCAGTGAAGCTGAATGTATGGTCAACAGATGGAGGGGGTCTGATAAGAGTTGGGATCAGTAAGTACTAGATGTGAGAGTCTGTATCTTTGGGATACTAGGGTTATCAGTACACTGTCAAAGGGAGGCCGGTATGGCTGAACCAACTATACTATATATCAGTTTAGTAGTACTGTCATAATGCTGCTATAGTGTATGGTGGAACATTGTTATATGCTGAATTCGGTAGAAAGACAACCTTGTTGTACCATCGATGTTACGTAACTTTCTATAGTATATGGTTAGGGTTTATTGTGGATGGAAAATGATGGTTTTCCAAATCCTGTTGTAGGACAGTTCAAAGGTCAAAAAAGTTGTTGTACTATCGTTCTGATGTCATAACGATAATACAACAATTTCTTAACCTTCAACTGTTTCCAGATTGGCTGAAACATTGGCTTTTCAAAAAATACTGTACAGTATGGCGGTGCTGGTAAGCGAGCGGTTGAGCATGAGATTTTCAGATAGTTTGGACACAGACTGCCATAGTCGGCACCCTGTTTCCAGACTATCGGTTTGTCAGCAGTTTTTTTTTTAAATAAATCAGTGGTCCCTCCGTACAAAGCTAAGCTGGACAACAGTGAGCAATGGTACCTTCGGGGTCGGCAGTGGAGTGGAACTGCAGCGAGGACCAGGAGAAAATGGCAGTGTCTGGACAAGGTACAGAAACTAACAAATCCTTGTGAAATTAATGTGGCACAGTTTGTGGGGAACCATATACTATACAAAATAACAGATAGGAAACTGTGCACGTCAAAGCCGTGTTTCCATCTCGGGTGTTTGATGACATCATAGGAACCTCTTGACCTTCACTCTCGAGGTCTATGATGTCATCAAAACCCTCGATGGGAACACAGACTTGTTGTGCACAGTTCCTTATCCATTATTCTATATGTTGTACCATCCTGAGTGTGTCACATCAATGGTACAACAGCATGGAACACGCTTGCACATGCGCGTAAGTTAAGCAACACAGCTCAGGAAATGGCCACGGTGGTGAAAAATGACCCCAAAAGTGAAGAACACCCCATAAAGTAAGGAAGTTTAATGTCCAAAAAGCAGACGTGTTTAAATGCATTTCTTAAATAAAATGTTGTCTCTGAGATTGAGGGACTGGGACGATTATAACTCATTCTTGGGGGGGGGCGACAAAGCTGGATGGCAGTTGTGCTTCTTTTTTTAAATTGTAGACAACCTTTAGTAGTGAATTCTCGTTGTACTGAGCCCATACACTATACAACATAATGTATGGGCATCAGTTAACAACCTCACTGAATTCACTTCTCGAGGTTACCATGGCAACAGTTGCCATGGTGACCTCTCGAAGTGAATACAGCGCTGTCATTAACTGATGCCCATACATTATCCTGTATATGCTGTTTTCTTAATTGTCCTCCAAAGCCATAATGTGACACAGACAGGCATGGATTTGACCCAGAGATGGTGATCATCCTACCTGGAAGCATGCCATACACAAATGGTATTGGGAGTGTCGGGGCCCCAGAGACCCCAGTAGGGAGTTTAGGGATGTAAATGCAGGTTAACATGGAGACATAGAATTTGTCAGCAGATAAAGACCACTTGGCCCGCCCAGTCTGCCCATTTTTCTCTACTTACAGTGTCTACATAGGCCGTACTTTTTCTCTGGCTTTTTCTCCCTCCCCCCATTTCTTTTCACTAAGGTCCCCTTACGCATAGCCCATGCATTCTTGAACCCCATCACTGCCTTCGCCCCCACTACCTTGACTGGGCATAAGAGAACTGAAAGCAGCAGTACTAGTTAGCCAGTAAAAAATGTAATCCTTCCTTTTCTTAGCAGTAGTGTAAATGTATTGGGACCAGTTCCCGTGTTCAAATGTAAATATTATGCTTCTTAAGTGCAGGGGTAAACCTGGAAATATTTCAAGAGAAGCTTGGAATGGAGGGGATGGAAACTGGAGCCCCAGTAAGTTAGAGGATACAGTGCACCCAGCTAGTGTTAGGAGGCAGTATAGCGTTGTGGTTTAGGGCATGGAGCTGCAAACCTGGAGGCCTGGGTTTGAATCTCACAGCCCCTACTTGCATACTGTGTGACCCACAGCAAGTCACTTAACTTCCTTGTGCTCTCCTGGTTAAACAATTTCCCTTTTCCCTTCCCTATCACTGTACTGTAGGAGGGAAATGCCCTTTTAATGTGTAACAATTGCAGTGACTGTGTAAATGCACCCAGCTGGATCCCAGCTCCATGTCTGGTCTCATTTTCTGTGTGATCTCTTGTTAACTGGTGCCCCAGTGTATTGGTTCATGGTGCCCCTACTCCAGTGTCTCAGGCCCAAAGTGGTAGCGGTGATTGTGCAGGTACAGGTTCTATGATATACCACAGGGGTACTCCTCTGATAAGACTACAAACTATATACCACTAGACTCAGGGAGGTGCCCATCCCTTACATATAGGGAAAACAGGTGGGGAGAAGTCTGTTGACTTGACTCCTCACTACCTGAGGGAATCCCTCTAGAGTCAGATGTCACCACCCCTAGTCCCTGGAGGTATAGTGCATGCTTGCGAACTGTGTCAAGTGCCCTGCCATTCTAACTGGGACCCAAGATGACATAAATATATAGGGGATACACAATAATCTAACTCCAAATATGCCATTTATCTTTATACGGGAGGGGTAGAATCACAACCCAGGAGTGTCTTTATCCTTACAGTAATGACACATGGCATATTGTCAGTCAGACCATTAGTTGCTTTATTTATACAATGTATTTTAAATGGTAAAGCTTTGAAATTCACTTTTTTACATAAATATTTCTGTTTGATTTTAATACTGATTTTACTGCAGCGTGTGCCTTTGTGATGTCATCAGGTACTGTGCTAGCTGTACTGAAATTGGTCAAGTGTTCCTTTGTGACATATCCAAAATGGAAATACTGCAGACATGTCATCTTCATTTCAGTGATGTTACGAGCCGGAGCACTTAACTGTTTGTTAAGACTTCACTATTAGAATGCTGCGTAGCTCCTGTGTGATGTAATCAAACATTGCTTCAGATGTTCTCCCATTGGTTAAGTACAGCCAAAAATGTGAAAAACTAGAAGAAAAAACAGATGAAAAGTCAGAGGGAACACTCTGGACACTCAGGACACTGATGTCCATAATCAATGGTAGGAATAAGAGAATTGAAAACAGTAGTACTGGTTAGCCAGCAAAAAATGTAATCCTTCCTTGCCTTAGCAGTAGTATATACCTGATAGTCCTAGATTCTTAATTCGGGTATTTTAAATTCAATCAGCTATTCTGAAGACGGTGTTTAATTACAACTTTTGTAATTTGCGTGGCTCTACAAAAAAGATGGCAGCCCCAGCAAGCTTTTAAATATTTTTCCCAAGAGATCACTCACTAATTGCACACACCGGCCCAGATATTCAAACTGCTCCATTTTGTGGCGCAAGCCCCTTCGCCGATCAAAATAGTTGTGCAGGGGTGTGGCCAGGAGTGATATGCAGCGGAGTTGCGCCTGTAGCGCCAACTTCTTTGAATATCGCCCCTACACCCAACCACTGTCATTACAGTGGAACTGCACCAGCGCAAGTGGTCAGAATGGAGCATTGAGATGCGGTGGCGCAAGTTCCATTGCGCCATGCACAGCACCTGCGATATTCAAGGGTGACATGCAAATGGGGCCATAATTTATGCAAGGCACACGGGGGCCATTTGCATCTGATTCGACCCCATTTGCATGCCATTAGCATGCAGAGTCGCCGATTCGACGACTTGCACCTGGCGCCCTGCCAGGCAACATCCTCGGGACCAGCGCCTACTGTATGGCGGGCATAACGTTGTCCCCAGTACCCCAATGTGGGCATAACATTGTCTCCCCAGTAGCCCGATCGTGGGCATAACATTATTCCCCAAGTAGCCCGATGCGGGTAGAACAGTATTCCCCCCACCCCCAAGTAGCCCGATCACAGGCATCAGACCTCCCCGAGTCCAATATCCTGGTGGTCAGTGGACCACAGTAGCCGATTGGGCGGCATTCCTCCCAAGTATGACCCGCCCCTCATTATACCGGGTAGCACTCACTGCCTGTCGCCCCGCCGCCCACCGACCGATTAGCCAGGGCTGCACACCATCTGAGCATGAGCCTGGGCTGGCCCATCCTGGCTGTCCGCCAGATATGTGAAATGAATTCACATATCTGACCGACTAGTATGGCATGGGCTGCAT
The DNA here is from genome assembly GCA_016271365.2 of Neoceratodus forsteri. NCBI lineage: Eukaryota > Metazoa > Chordata > Ceratodontiformes > Ceratodontidae > Neoceratodus > Neoceratodus forsteri. The sequence goes on along the minus strand of JADMNL010000034.1, from coordinate 34,406,648 downwards.
CGGCCCATTGGCCTGCCATGCCTCGAACCAATGGGCATGCAGCCCACTGAGCTGTCAGTCGGCAGGCGGCGGGCGGCAGGCGGTTAGCTGCTGCCGGCTGACGGAGGGGGAGCGGGTGGTGGGGTTCCGTGGGCTGGGTGGGTGGGAGGTCCACTAGATCACCAGGGATTTCATACTTGGGGTGAGGAATGCCGCCCGCGATCGGGCTACTCATGGTCCACTGGACCACCAGGATATTGGACTTTGGGAGGTCTGATGCCCGTGATCGGCTACTCGGGGTGAATACTGTTCTGCCCACGATCGGGCTACCTCGGGGTGGAGGGAATACTGTTTTGCCCACGATCGGGCTACTGGGGATAATGATATGCCCGCAATCGGGCTACTGAGGGGAATCGGTGTTATGCCCATGATCGGGCTACTGGGGTGGGGTACACTTCGCCCGCGATTGGGGCATGGGGAGCACTGCCAGGCGTGCGCGGGAATAGTTGAGGCCACCCACAGGTGGCAGCTGCTGTGTTGCACCCTGCAATGCGGCAGCTCACCTGTGGGTGGCCCTCGACTTGTTCCTTTTTTTTCTGGCTCAACTTTGTGCAGGCGCAGGTAGGGGTTGCACCTGCATAACTCTGCACGGCCCAGGCTGAATATCGGGCTGTGCAGTTTATGCATGGTTCCTCCCCTTTCGGTTGCGCATGCCTTCATTATCATTGCGCTGTTGCTCAGCATGATTTCGGAGGCGCAACTGCCTCCTGCTGAATATCGCAGAATGGTGCATTTCGGACTTGCGCAGGTGCAACCCTATTGCGCATGGCTCAACTCTTTTGAATATCTGGGCCACTGTATTTATAATGCAGGTATGTTAAGTTGTTGCCAGCAAATGTTTCTTCTGATGGTGAGCAGAACAGCAGCACCCTGATCTGCTTTCATCCATGATGGTGGACCTGGCAAAGAATCAATAATTTTTAAGAACTTCAAAATCCTCTGTCTTGCCGCAGAAATGAAGTAAAGCAAAACATAAATCAAATATACCATATATCTTTGACTAAAAGCCACCCTCAAATAAAAGCCGCCCTTGAATATAAGCTGCAGCCCATAGTGACACATTTTAATAAAAGCCCATATATAAATATATGGTGCGGCTTCTAATTAGGACTTGGGCATCTGCTATAAGTCAACTAATTCATTGCCTGAACATTGCTATGGTTGAATTATCCCTTATTTGCTATATGTCAAGTCATTCGTGACTGTACATGGTGTTGCCTGAATTATTCCCTTACGTTTGTAAAACACACTCCCTTCTATTTTTTTGTGAACTCAAGTTCTTATAATGTATGTATATATGTATAAATGTATGTATGTATTGTATTGTTTAATACTGATGTGGAACCTTTGAAAATGAGCACCTTGCTCAAAGGTTATTTCCAAACTGTTTATTTATTTATCGAAATGTTTCACCAGGAAGACACACTGAGCGACAAGTCGCTCATCTCCCGGTGTGACCTAGAGGGAAGGGGTACAATAGGAGTGAGACATTAAATTCGGGGGGAGGAGAGCTAGAAATTTGGGGGGGTGGGTACACAGGGTAAAATGAAGGTGACGGTAGAGGGGTAGGGCTTATCCAGGGCTTAGAGGAGGGAACTAGGGAAGGACATGGCAGGAGCAGCTACGTGCAAGGTAATTATTGAGGGCAGAGCTGATGGAGTAGGCAGAGTATGAGTGCCCGATTTGAGGGGGGAAGGAATTCCAAATTTTTGGGAGGCGGTGAGAGTAACCAGATTGGCCGATTTGGGTGGCTCTGCAGATGACAACCAGGGTACGGGAGTCGGTTGATCTAAGGGAATGGGAGGGTGGGGGTGTTATAAAGGAGGAGGTGAGGTAGGAAGTGAGTGCACCCAACCAGTGCTTGGAGGTGAGTTTAGCACAGTGGGAGAGTTGCCTATTTGTAAGAGAGGGGAAGGATAGGACACGATAAGGATCGCAGTGAAGGGTGCGAGGGTGGGCATCCAGGGCACAGTGGCAGAAGGAATTGAAGAGGGCATCCAATCTGGCCAGGGAGGACTTAGGGGCAGCACCATAGACCACGTCACAGTAGTCGAAAATGGGCAGTTTCATCTTCTGAACAAGTTCATGCCTAGCCATAGGAGGGATGCAACTACAATTCCTGAACAGGGCACCAAGCTTGGGACGCAGTTTTTTCTGGATGGTGTCAATATGTCCAGAGAAGTTTAGGTGTTGGTCTAACTAAACACTGAAGTACCTGAAGGAGAATGTGTCCTCAAGTGAAGTCCCATCAAGGGTGTGGAAAGTGGGTAGGGAGGGAAGGAAGCCTAGAGAATATTTGCCTAGTGCCAAATATGAAATAAGTAAAAAATAAAAATAAATAAAATGTTAGATAAAGCACTTCAGATAAGACTTCTGTGGTGCACTGATGAAGTTTCTTACCATCTGCTGTTTAATTGTATCATCTCGCTGTCATTTTAATCTCTTTAAATATTATCATTAATGTATTCTATATGGCTCTTAGTTGATGCTTTGATTTATTTCACCATGAAGTAGACCATATTCAATATACTTGGTCAAATTCTGGTGAACATGTTAAAAGTTGGATTTTTCAATACAAGCTGCCCTAAAATATAAGATGCAGGCCAAAATATAAAATTTGAATAGAAGCCATGACTTAGATTCAAAGATATGTGGCATTGATGTTTTGGTTTGTCCTAACTGCCAATCAATTTTTTTTAAGTTTTTGTTGATTAGTACTGCTCCTAGAAGTAAGTGAAGCCACTGAGGGATGGGTCCAGCCAGCATAAGGAAGGTGGACTCCGCTATGGAATAATTCCCCACAGAGTGCTAGTGCTTGCTGGCTGTAGTCTAATGTATAATGGCTCTATGGAGGAGATAACCCTTGGAGCAGATTACCAGAGCTATATGAAATGCGGACATCTGCTAGGCAGAATTCACGCAGAATGGCAATTCTGCTTCCAGAATGCTTTTATTTTTGAATTCTGCAGCATTCTGAAAAGCATATCTATGTACGATGCTGAATAACTGTTCACAGATTACATAAACTGCAGAATCATTTTCCGTGGCTTGCAGAAATCTGCAATTTCTTAAAAAAAAAAGTAATAAAAAATGCTGACTACTAACCCGCAAAAAATATTCATCTTTTGAAATTTCAGAATTCCAGTACTGGTAGAATTGGCAACATTAAGCCAAATTTTAAGAAATTCCACAGAATTCTGTTCAATCGGAAATTTTTTTTTTGTTTAGTTGGAATCTGAAAATTCCAAAGAGAACTAAAGATCACCATTTATCTGATACAATGTATTCTCACTGGCATAGTGTAAACAGGCAGTAACATAAGACGGGGGTGCATCTGTTGAGAGGTACAAGCACTCCTCCAGTGCGTGCTAAGGAATAAGATTGTAGGATGACAATTACATTTACAAACAGCAACACGCATTTGTCAATTCCAAATGTTTGCTTGCTGGTGTTGGCATTGATAGTGCAGGAGTTAGAGAGATGCATAATAGGAATGGCAGTGAAGTATTGAAGTAACACCAACCCCACCCCCACCCTGCAGAGACTGACAGGCATCGGGGTTTGCCTCTGGGTCATCAGCCATAACACTCACGCCATTTCACCTCACCCCACCCTGTAGACACTGACAGGTGTTGCAGTGTGCCTTGTGGTCTTCGGCCCTTACGCTTACCCCATTCCATAAGGAAATAAGCTGAGATGGGTGCAGTATAGGCGAATGGGGTGAACGTTAGGGCCAAAGACCCCAAGGCACACCTCGATGCCTGTCAGTGGCTGCAGGGTGGGAGTGGAATGGTGTGTGCATTACAGCCGACGACCCCAAGTCACACACCCCAATGCCTGTCAGTCTGTACAGGGTGGGCATTACGGTTGGAAACCCTAACACCCCAGGCGTTTGTTGGTATTTTTGCTCCAAATTTTCAACATGGGCTTTTTGGGACACCACCTAATGAACAGTGGCAGTATCGTTTCATTACTCAATCCCAAAAGGCGATTTTGCACAGTGAGTGTGCCATTCAGCACCACAGGTGTGAAAACACATTTCAGGCAGGATGTGAAAAATGACAGCTGTACTGTTCATGAGGAGATGTGAAGAAATGGCAATGTTGAAAATCAGGAGTGAAAAAATGAAAAAGTGGAGAAGTTATGAGCGTGAGTAGAAACTGTGCAACGCACGCTTGTAATGCAGTCATTTTTTAGAATGTTTTCACCAAATTTTCAACATGGCCTTTTTGGGACCTCCCCTCATGAACAGTGGCACTGTGATTTCATTAATCTGTCCCGAAAGTTGATTTTGCACAGTAACCGCACCATTCTGTGCCACAGGTGCAAAAACACATTTTGGGAAGGATGCAAAAAATGACAGCTGTACTGGTTCATAAGGGGGTGTGAAAAAATGACAATGTTGGAAATTTGGAGTGAAAATATTAAGAATTTTTGAAGTCACGAACGTGTATAGAAACTGTGCAATGGACGCTCGTAACGCAGTCATTTTTTGGATTTTTTTAACAAATTTCCAACAAGTGCTTTTTGGGACCCCACCTCATAAACAGTGGCACTGTTGTTTCGTTCATTGGTCCTGAAAGGTGATTCTGTGCATTGACCTCGAAATCACCTTTCGGGACTGAGAAACGAAATGACAGTGCCAGTGTTCATGAGGTGGGGTCCCAAGAACCCTATGTTGAAAATTTGGGACCAAACCTCCAAAAACTGTCTAAGATATCAACCTAAGTTAAAAACCCCCATTGACTGCCATTATACGGCTTACTGTCATTTCTTCAGTTCCTGGTTGGTCTTTGAAGAGTGCAGACGTGTTCCCGGTCCACAGAAAATCGCTACTCCAGACCACCAGAGGTAAGTATGGGTGAGGGGGCATGTAGGGAGGTGGGGTGTGCAGAGGAGGGTGCGGGTTGGGGAGGGGGCTGGCGGAACGACAAGGGACCATTTTCTTTTTTTTCAGGTTTAAAAAAAAAAGATGTCATGGGACTGTTCTATTTTTACAGGTTAAATGTTAACAAAATGGATTTTGGCACACTGGGGTGGGCTGCCAGTGTGCCAGAGTACTGGAGGGGTGATCAATGCTGACCCGGGGATTGGGCACCCTGAGGTCGGCTGAGAACACAGGGGAGTGGGAGGGCAAATCCAACACCAGAAGTGGGCATCCTGGTGTCAGAAACATCAAAGGAGTATTTTTGGCACACTGGGGTGGGCTTCCAGTGTGCCACATTAATGGGGAGAGGGGGGGATACATGCTGAAAGGGACTGAGCACCCCGATGTTGGCAGGGGATGGAGAATGGAGGGTGCAGGGTGGGCAGCAGCAGTGGGAGGGAGCAAACAATTAAATTTATTGTCTTGTGTGTGCCTGGTTGAAAGGGAGGGGGGACTGCCGCTGCAATGACGAAACTACCCCTGATTGCAGCAGCAGATTTCCTTCAAGTGTGGTGCTCGCTCTGAAACTGCCGTCATCAGCAGCTTCAGCATTAATTGGTGACCAAGAGACACGCCCATTAAAGCATCCGCTGTATTGGCCACAACACTGCCACACCTCTGCAATTCTCTACTGTCTCAATATGTTTCTTGTGCACTGTGCACACAAGCAAACATAAAAAGGAGCTATGTTTTAAATTCCTTAAAGGGAACCTGAAGCTTTTTTTTCACATTTTTCATTTTAATTGGAAATTTGGGTGTGGATAACATCTGTTTCATACCCCCAGTGTGCTGTTTCATGGGGTTCTTTTGACATAGTCCTAGTTTGTTTCCTTATTTAGGACCCCTCGTTAATACTGCCCTTTTCCTAACCAATATTATTTTTAAATTACTTATGAATCTGGTGAGCAGAATCACTCAGTGCACACAGTGAATCTTTATTGTCAGGCTCTTACTCAGTTTATGTCACCGAGTTACTGGACTGATAAGTAAAATGAATATTCAACGGTGTAACAACTTTTGTGTATGTTTTTGTTTTCATGTTTAATTTTTATTATCGGCAAGATCTCTGTAAATATTTCAGCTGAGATAAAACTGTGTGATAATTCTAAGCTGGCATGCCACTGGAGCCCAGGCCTCAGACAGTCAGCTAGAGGGTCATTTCAGCAAACAGTAGACCTCCTGTCAGCTAAAGGGTACATACACTTCAAAGAGGTGAATTGCTGTCTTAATCATGGTCTCTGTTTTGAGTGTAAACAAAGCCAGAGCAGGGGAGATGGAACCCTCATGGACTTTACCAGACAGGAAGATAAAAGGATGGACATTGCGATCCACGAAACCAAGGTCTAGAGTACAAATCCAGTTTGGAAAGTTTTTCAGATGGGAGATTTTCCAGTTGACAAAGAAGATGTGGAATCTATGATGCCAGTGTGACAGATTTAATGATGCATCACGGGCGGGGGGGCTGGCAGCTGAAGGCTTCTGAGGACTTGCCAGACCCTAGCAACTTAATTATGTTTGGGACCTCAAGCAGTTACCATCTAAGGTTCAAGTCTGCCCAGATTCATGGAGCTTCTGTGTGGTAAGAAATCTTTCTACTTTGTTAGTTTTAAGAAGTTATAGAAATAGTTTTTCTATTAGCTTTAAGAAGCTATAAAAATAGTTTTCTATTTGTTTCTTCTGTTGTGTGCAAACTATTTTCTATCTTCATTTTTGTAGTAACCCTGTAATTCCTATTGTCTTTGTGTATTGTCATGTCCTGCAGACTGTGTAAATATTGTGAAGTTGTAAATACTATTTTTATATTCTCCATGCCTCTGTGACTGAATCTCTTGGGGGAATAGTTAACTGCTGGTATTGACACATCCATAATCCATCTCTGAGGGAAAGCAGATGGCTACAGTTACCACAATCGACGAAGTGAAATGTTATTTTAGGAGTGAATGACCAGGGAAGGTTGTGCTCGTAATTAAGGGAGCACTGTACTATGTGAACGGTGGCTCTGGTAAGATTTGGACTGAGAAAGTCCCCACGTAAGAGAATCACTTCTGAGTGGTAACAGCTACTGAAGTGCCCTAACAAGTGTGCAGGGCTGAGAAAATTGGCAACCTGTTGCAGACTGCATCCTGAGCATTGACAGGTTGTGACAGACCGGATTGAAAAAATGTAGCACTAAAAACAGGCCCTAAATGAGGATTATAAGGAAAAAACCAAAGGACACAAGCTGATTGGCTCTAAAAAGCTCAAACTACCTCCATGATTAACTGCTGAGAAACCTAAGGTATGAGCCTTATCCCGAAAAAAAAACTCCATACACTGGGCAATAAAAGATCTGTCTGACTAGCTGAATGGTCTACAGAATGCTAATGCAACAATTTAAATGTCATCAGACAATTTATTGTCACAGTGCCAACTTTTTACATTGGCTTTATTATCTTTACATGAACTCATTCATCTCTTCCCGCTCACTCTACTCTGCCTTGAAACAAACTCTCTTCCTTAAGCTTTCTAGGTTTTATTATTTTTTTTAATTTAATGGTTCCTACTCAATCCCTCCTCTGCTCTCTCAGCTGACAGATGTTCATCCCTTCCCACTCCCCTTACTGTTTCCTGAGCCACAGAACACAGAAAGCCTATGCTGCCCGACTTGAAAGATTTTTAGAGGATTAAAGTAGCTCAATTTAGTTCCTCACCTAACTTCCTGGCCGACAGTGTGTTACCCTCTCCGCTCCTCCTACCCACCCACCAAATCCAGTCAACTCTCCTCAGAGAGAACAGCCAATATAACCACACCACATGGTTTCCTTCCCAGGCAAAGAGACAGAAAGCTGACTGGCAGCTATCTGGGAAGAAAAATGCACGGTGCAGTTGTGCCTACCTTACTGTCCGAGGAGAGTCGGTTCATTTTAGTGGATGGGCAAGTAGAGCAGGGAGATGACATGCTGTCAGCTGGAAAGGGAGGGAAAGGGTTTAAATTGAGCACCTTAAATCACCTAAAACTGCAACAGACTACCTATGTTTCAATGTACAGGGCAGGGTAGTCGTCAAGTGTAAGGGTAGTGGAGGGACTAAATAAGATAATTAGATATCTTCGATTTCCTGGAAAAAGTAGAAAGTTAGGCAGCCACAGAGAACTCTATAGCCAGCTCATCCTCGAGATAATCCTAACATCATTAGGGATTCTTTTATTTGAAAAAAAGTGAAATTGATTTTAAATTTTAAAAAAAATGACAACACCTAAAATAATAAATGATAAACACATAACCCATCTAGCAATAAGGTACTTCTGTTTTCTTTGTTACTATGAGTTAATGCAACCAGCAGGTGCATGAGGCCATCGGCTATGCCTCGAGGGCTCATTACATAGCTGGGGGTTGGATGAACTCGTAATAAACCACCTCTTCGCCATACCTTCATGCATATAAACAAACAGTCTAAAAAAACCCCACACACACAGAAAAATAGTACACTGCAGAAGTTAAATAGGCTACATAAATGCCCACATTTTCAATTATATCAAACTGTAAAATAAAAACAAGGTTTCTGACCCTTTTAACGAGTAGAATGATTATTTGCAGCCCTTTCTTTTTCAGATAATAAGTAATAATCGAGATTATTTTCAAATATTAAAATATTTTTCAAAAAACACTATTTGATATAATATTACTCATACCATGAACTTTCTGTACATGGCATTTAAAAAAATGTTATTTCTACCACAGACTAAATCCTTTCTTTTAGTAAATATGAAGCTGCAGAGGAAAACATTGTATCCTCCCAGACTGTGGTGTATTCATCCATGCTGACTTGTTTTGGCTGCTCAGGGAGGCCCATCAGTGCAAGGCTTCTCACACAGAGCCTGTACAATGAAGCATGGACTGAAAGCTGTTTTTCTATACTAAGGCCCTTCTTATGAAGCTTACTTGCCACACTTATGGGGTGCATGGGCTTCTGTGCATTAATATGTCATGCAACAGGAGGTCACAGAGGCTGTTGTAGCATTCATAACACCAACCCCAAAGGCAGATATTTGCAGACTCCCCAACCTGATACAGCTCTGCCTGTGGAGCTGCATTAGTAGGGCCGTGCAAACTAAGAAATGTAGCCCAACATGCCGTTTTCAACAGGGCTGGGAAAATGCAGTTCTGTCCAATGTGGCCCTGTATAAAAGAATGGGCCAACTGCGTCCCCACACCATGGCCAGATTATAGGCCAACAAGGCCCAGGCCTAGGATTTCTGCCTGCCAAGGGGGCCATAGCCCTGAGTGGATCATCCTGGCTTTGGAAAGCAGGTTCAGCAAGTCTTGACACATAATCATTCCTGTCTGGGACACTTCGGGGTAATCTCTACAACAAAACACTACTATTCCAGCACCTATTAACACAAACCAGACATGCCCTCACACCCTCTGCCAGGATTGCCATTGCTCAGGGTATCCTTCTTCCTACCCTCACCTATGACTCTATTACCTTCTCACGTGCTGCCAGGGCTAATCTCCACAAATAGGACACCACCTATAATATCTGTCATTTTGCATCAAATCATCATACCAGCCGCTGTCAGCTTTACTCGGGTCTAAACTGGCTATCTTCTGAGGCTAGCTGCTGTTATGCCCTTGGCATTCTAACTGACAAAATTATTAGAAATGGGGTTCTCTCCTCCTTAGCCTCTATGTTGTCTCCCCCTGACCTCACCTACCCTTTCTGATCTGGTGATCAGTCCCTACTAGCTGCTCCTAGGTGTATGACCAATATGGGACTTCAGGCCTTCTCCCACTTTGCCCTGAACCTTTGGAGCTCCCTGCCTGTGGCCCTTCAGCTTTCCACCCTCCCATGCCTGCTTCAAAAGAGAGCTATACCACCATCTCTCTTTCTCTGATCTTTGTTCCTGTTTCCTGCCTCCTTGACCACCCAACCCATGTCATCGGACTAGTGCGTGTTTACAACCGCTTAATTTGATGCACTTATGTAAGATGCACCATCTGTTTTGAAATTTTGCTTAATGACACTGTTCTGTCCTTTTCTCAATTTACTGCTATTATACTGATTTCTCCTTGCTACAATGATTCCCCCACTCTGTCAGAATTTTCCAGCTGCTCATGTATTGTAACTAGTTACCCTTTACATTGTAGATTTACTGTTTTACTGTACTGTGTTTCATGATTGTTTGTAATTGTACTCTCCCGGATCGTGCCTGAAAACAGACATATTATTGTCTAATACACCTACCCAGTAAACAAAAACTAAATAAAATAATAAATAAATTAAGCCACTAACACCTCTACATTACATACCATGCCATCTGCCCTACCTGAAAAGGAAATTTCATTTGTCAACATTCGCTGTGGTGCCAGATTCAGCCCAGTGAACTTTTTAACATTCTTAAAAGATCAGGCCCATTTCCTAGCTCAAGTAGCCAGTCTCGTGGAGACATTAGCACCCTGCCCCCTCTTTATTACTTTCTTTCTGCTTGTTGTTGCCTGCCCAGAGCTGGACTTAGGCACCACCAATCTGATCCAATGCAAAGTATCAATCTTTGATGTTTTTTTAATTATTTCAGTGCTGTTGAAACAGCTCACACGGGGACTCAGCTAGGCAGACGTTTTCAAAATAACATCATAAGGACATAAAGATGCCTTGGCACCACAATAGAGGGGTAGAGGCCCCCATGACTAACCTTGCTAGGGTTCCCCTAAAACAAAATGCTGACTTTATGTCAGCCTGCTTGAATTTAAACTCCACCGTGCCTATACTTTATTCTTTAATAAGTTGCAAGGCGTTATTTATTAACATAATAGGCTTATGTGGGAAATACATATGGTTAATGTTCTCCTATCTCCTATCACATTATGTTAAAGATGGCGGCCATGCTGGGCTAGCCGTTGGACTGCTACTGTTTTAGTTCATTTTGTTTATCTGTTTTAGTTTATTTTTGACTGCTCGTTTTGTTTTGTTTTGCTTCGCGATCGCCTTTGGTATTATTTTACATTTATTTTGTTTGCTAGTTTTATTTTTATTGGCACGGACATTCTATCACTTTGGGAATCCAGAAAGTCTTTTGGGTTCAGACTGGCGTCCGCTGATCTTTGAATTTTGCCTGACTTCGACCTCTGGAGGTATTTGAAACCTCCTTGATTACTGACGGCTCGTTGCGTAGCGCGGTTGGGAATATCTGACCAGCACAATGGATTGATTTTTTTGGAAGTGAGTGAAACTGCAGATTATCGGGGGCTGTTACTGTTCGTTTGAACTTGAGCATTGCGAGACTACCCTGCTGCAGTCCATTGGAGCCGTGGATGTGGATGTTCTTCAAGCAAGTCTTTTTTTGTTGGAATCTGTGTGCTTTGGATATATTTTTATCAGGAAGCTGTTTTGTATCCTTGTTTATTGGGCATATTGGTCTATCTACCTGGACCCCTTGGCTTTACTGTGGCGTTATTTAGTTGATGGCTCACGCAAGGGTTGGGATTGGGGCCTTGTAGAGCTGACCCTTTGTCCCATTCCCCTAGACTCTGAATGGAATCAGTCAAGGGCTGATCCGGCTGGAGTCGTGAGCGGGGGTCACCACTATTGCCGGTATTGCCTCTGGTCAATTGATTTGACGATGTGGCTGATACACCTTCCTTTTTTGACTTTCATCTTCCCTGGAATTCCTTATATTGGGGGCCTTGTTTGGTATCTTGGCTGTTGGAATATTCTAAGGATGTGGGCCCAGTTCTGTTTAACTCTTTGAAGAAATGGAAAAACGTGGTTGGAAGAAGATTCCACAAGATAAGTGCCCGTGGACTAAATTGATTTATTGTACTATTTTGTATTTAATTTTTAGGATTTGTGTTATTTTGTTTTTTTGTCAGGGAAAATGTCAAGCAGTGAGAGTGTTTGATTTTAATTTATTCTCCACCCTTTCGGTCCTGTGACAGAGTTCCGGCGGGTGGTTTATTTATTTTTCCCTGTATATATTTATTGCATTTTATTTTTTGTCGTAGTTGTTATAGTTGTTTTTACTGTTTGTCTCGTGGTCGTGAGAGGACTGTGGGACTTAGAGTAATTTTATTTTTTTTGAGTGCTTAACTATTCTATTATATTACTGTTTATTTAGTTTTATGGTGGGTGGACTGCCATATCCCCAACAGAATGGTACAGCATTGACTTCTGGCACTGGCTTGTGTCAGTATGACCCCCAGTCCACACCTGAAGCTTTACAGGGTGGTGGATGGGGACCAATTGGGCCCTGAGAATCATACAGTGGCCATGCAGAGAGGGGCACATAGTCGCTAATGCTGCTCTTAGGCTGGCATACCCTCCACTGGCCCTACAGATTGCAGATCCTGTTTGTGAATGGGGCCTATGTCCATCCCCTGGTTCACCCTGTCTCAACCACCCATGTAGCCCTGCATGTGGATGGGGACTGGGTGCAAATAGACACAACCATTCACATGGATGCCATAGAGTGCCCCACAGATGTGCATCATGTGTGATGGGGCACTGCACTGCTTTTCATGGCCCTCCGTAGGTGTAGAAGGGCTGGCAGCCTTTTGTGAATTGGGCCCTAAGTGGCATGGCTCGGGGGAGGCACAGATTTTTCTTGTACCTAGGGTCCCTGATAAATAACCTTAATCTGGCCCTGCCTCACATGCATACTCCACCTCTCTCTAGCACAGAGATGGGCTGTTTAGGGTTTCAGCCCTAAAAATTGTGAAAAGAATTGTTGGGGCCATAATTTGTTTTGTGTTTTTTTTAAATAAAATTTGACCCATTTCTCCAACCCTTCCCCAAATCCAACTGACTCAAACCTCTAGCCCAACCAGGTTCTCAGCACTACAACATAGGCAGTTGGGCTAGCAGGCATGCTGGGGGGAAGGAGGGGCTGTGGCCGCCAGCAGCTGACCTTGAATTACCCTGTTGCAGTGGCTCTGCACCCTCAAGATGTAGCATATTTTGGGGCCAGTACTTCCAACCTGGCAAGCTGGCCATGCCCAGCCACTTGCTTTGGCACAGTACCTTGAGGTGCAGGGGTCCAATGATGTGGCACAAGGGTGTGTGAGTACCTTCTTGTGAATACTCAGTGAGTATTTGAACTGAGGGCAGCAAATACTTGGGTAGCCATTATTTAGCAAAATGTGTTGAAAGAAATGTTCAAAATACAAATACAATTAGTGGGACAGAAGGAGGTGAGACTGTCATGCCTATCCTCGATGAATCAGTGGGCATATCCAAGTTTTCCACTAGTGTGAAGGTGCTTACCCAGGCCCTTTTAAATGCTGCACTAACCATTCCATCAGGAAGACCATTACATAGCCTCAACGCTCAATCTGTAAAGAAATTTCTTCTCAGTTCTTATGTAAAAACCTGGGTCTCTAATTTATATTTATGACCCCTCGTGCGATTGCATACAGATGTGACAAAAACTCACTGTGATCAACTTTCGTTGTCCCTTTAAGGAATTTAAAAATAGCGACCATGTCACCCACTAACTCTCCACAGGTGGACAGGCCAATCCCATGGTCATTGCCTATCCCCACCTCTTTCCCTGGTGCTCCTGGGACAAAAAAACCCTCTATCTGGCATCCAGCTAGTCCTCCCCCTTCCCCACCATAGAATGCCAGTCCTAACCTATCCTCCTCCCTAGCCCAACCCCCCGGGCCCTCTCTGGGCACAAAGCTAATAGCTGGGCCCCAGACTTCATGCCATTGCCACTCCAATGGCCTAGTGGCAGCATATCATTCTGCAGTGCGGGCGACCTGGGCTTGGAAACAGACTTGGGTCGCCATGTCGAAGGACAGGCCAATCTGACACAGCTGCCACTCGGCAGTGGGCCTCAGTCAGAGTGGGATGGTAGCCAGTTCCAGCACCACAGTGACCACCATCGGCTGAGCCAGGGAGCTTGCCTCTCACCACAGGGATGCAATGACATCCAAGGTTGAAGTAGGCACCACTCATGCTACTGGGTGAAGGGAGGAGCTTCAGGTGGAAAGTGGGGACAAAAGTATGTGCACTGAGCCATCTATGTAGCAGTTGTTTGTACCCTGGTGCTCTGCTCTGTGCAGTTCTATACCAGCAGGAACAGCACAAGCAAGATCCCTTCAAGGGGAGCAGGTGATGACTCAGGGGACCAAAAAGCAGGATATAAAAAATATATATTTCTGTTGCCCCCCCCCCCCGATTGACCCTTGATCCATGATAAGGCAGTCCTTAGGTATATACCTAGCTGCTCAGTCAGTCCTCCCTTGGCAGTGTTTTCCCAGTAGCTGACAAAGAATGCTGAGCAATCAACCGATAACAAGCACGTGAGGGGGTGCAGTCTGTCTGGCATCATTGAATAACCCTAGATGAACTGCCATAGCAGATCAGCAAGGAAATCAATAATATAAAACAAACAGACTGTTCCCAAAAACCCAGCCAGTCTGTTGTGGATGACACCAAGTCTGCTCATACTTATCCTGTGGCATTATTGTTGTGAAAATATGTATAGCCCAAAATCAATAGGCTCTGGAGTGGAATGAAATGTTACTTTGTCATATCACATACTGCAAATATCTTTATTTCTCCATTTTTTTTTAATTAAAGTGTTAATCCACCTCATCAACCACACACACACACACACACACACACACACACGCACGCACGCACACACCAGTCAGCTCTTCCAGCCCCATCACTTGCCTTATTTAAAGCAGCCATGCATTGAAACTGGGTAAATTTACCCAATCTTTTTTCACCATAAAAGATTATAGGCATCTTCCCATTTTATTTGGTGGTGCAATTTTCTTATTCTACAAAAATTTTAGCATTTTACAACTGTTTTAGTTTAGTTTTTTTTCTCATGGAAAAAAGATGGCCACAAAATTCTACATATAAATAGCATTGTAGACCTGGCAAAGGATAGAATAAAAAACAAGTCTTATGGTGCACAGCATAGGAGGCAGCTAAACAAGTACATCTGGCAGGTCTGCTGATATTTTTATTGATAGTAGCTGAAACTAACTTTTTGGGAAAAACATTTTGCTGCTTTAAGTACTTGCTCCAGTCTCCTTCTCCATGGCTCACCCCCCATTTGTGGGGCCTTCACAGTTACCCTTATCCCTCCAGAGAGCCAAATCCAGCAGTGGAGGGAGTCTGGTCGATGGTGTGGGGCCTGTGGAGGGCTGGCCTTCATCTGGTGCCGGTCAGGTTTTTGCACCTCATTTTTCCCCCATTCCCTGGTGGTACAGACAGCATGTGCGTGGAGGGTGCCTCAAATGCATGCAGTGTGCTCCTTTGGGGAGTAGGGTTGTCAGACCCAGTTCTGAAAAGATTAGAACCATTTTAGAACCCCAGGGGTTTGAATTCTAATTTGGAACTAGAAGACCTATGGGTTCTAAGTATTAATGGTGTTAAATGCTAAAAAAATGCTTTTTTGTTCAGACATTTCAAAAGCAGGGGATGCCGGTCTAGAAAAAAAATGACATTTTAAGATGTTTTAGTGAGACACATTTTAGAATGTGCTGTTTATATACCTGTACATGCCGCTGTGCCAAAACACAACACATCAGTCATGACTCTTGGTCATTGCTTTTTGAAATGCACACAGTTTTTCTTTCTTTCCTACTTGTGCAGTGAAACAGAATATATACTGCTGTGCTGAGAGGACAAGTTTTTTTTTCCGTTGATTTCTTCCTCTCTCTCTCTCTCTCTCTCTCTCTCCTCCTCCCTCTCTCTCTCTCTCTCTCTCTCTCTCTCTCCTCCCTCCCTCCTCTCTCTCTCTCTCTCTCTCTCTCATTCCTTCCTGGTCCTATATGCAAAATTCAAGCTGTAAAGAAGATTAGAACCCTAAATTTTTTTAGAAAATTTCTAGACCAGAATTAGAACCCTGCACATCAGTGGGTTCTTACAACAATAGTTGGGGGAGCAAGCTACACAGCTCACCATCAAGAAACGATGTGGGGCTGCAGCAGGCCGTGGCCTCATTCTCCCTAGTTGGGATATACTGCTAGCAGCAGCATATCTCCCAGTCTGGATGACTGAGAGACAGTCTCAGAGTTTGGTCCTAAACCCGGGTCACCAGTATGGAAGTGCAATGCATTCTCATTAGGCTGTCAGGCAGTCCAACCTAATTTATATATTAAATAAAATAATCCTAGGCCACCTAAACTGCCTAGGGGTTGAGGCACTTGCATTCCACTCAAGGGACCACTGGTTCTGTCCTGAGGCCATAGTCTCAGCTGGGTACAGCAAGGGTTGGAGACATTGTCTGTTGGACACTCTCTCATCCCCAGCAGGGTCTACAGTCCTCCATGAGGAACAGCAGTCCCCTGGTGACCCAGGGGGATGGAGAAGCATTCCATGCAGAGGTCAACTTTGTTCTGCCTCTGCCAACTGCACTGAGGGCTTCAAGGCTGCCCATTGGTGGGAGTGTGTGGAGATGACGATATCAGGCCCTGATCCCGAGGTTCATCCAAGTGTCATGCTGTCTCAGGATGGATCCGGCATAGCAGTGGTGCCACCTGCTGTCCAATTTAACCAAAAAGCAGTAATGGTGACAGGAGGAAGAGGGGCACAGCACAGCAGCTCAGTGAGATGGGTCCATAGTGCGGGTTGGGGAGCTGGCTCAAACATGGTGCTGAGCCGCACAGATCCCAGTTATTAGCAGGTAAACCAAAAGGAGTGAGGGTGGGTTCTGAAAGTGAAAAATGAAATAGCATAAAATAGATTGATCAAAAAAATAACACAATACCACAGCTTCCACTTGCATACTGTGTGACCCTGAGCAAGTCACTTAACCTCTTTGTGCTCCCAGGTTGCTCCTGTAAAAAAGCTTTCAGCTTAGTGTGCTATACCTGGTTAAACAACAACTAAATAAATAAAACAATCCTGTTGTTCTTTCTACTGCACAGTTTATCTGCATGAACATCCTTCACAAAAAACCCTTGCCTGTGGGTTACCCCCCATTAAGAACTCACTTGTTCTGCTTGCAGCACCGGCAACCTTGGTTCATGAACAAGCCTGGACCATTGGAGGCAGGCTGGAGGGGAAGAAGCAAGCATCTGAGAGGGTGTTCTCCTTCCCTGGGGAGGGAGTGAACCAGTGCCACAGCAGAGCTGCCTGGGCGACCACAGGTGGAGCTGGGGCTATGCATGTCTGAAGGGTCGGAGAGGCTGGCTGATGCTGCATGGAGGCACGCTCTGTTACTTGTGCATGGCATCATGAGCGCTGGTATCTCGAGAGGGGCAGAAGTGAAAATGTACTTGGTGTCCACAGGTGATGGGCCTCAGTACATTCAGACCCCTATCCTGCTGCCACACCACTTCCTAATGAACGATCACTGTCATATATCCCCCAGCCCAGCCCTGCCTGGGGGGCAGACCAAGGCTTCATAGTCAGAGGGCCACTGTCAGGCAGGTTGGAGTGTAGGGTCCACAGGTACATAGGAGCTCCTGAAGAAATCAGATGCTGAGGATGGTGAGAAGGTGAAATAAAGTACAGATAAAAAAAAGAACTAATTTGTTCTTTTAGAAACTGTTGCAGTCCATCAAAATCTTTTTGTAAAACAGATTGGATTTAATTAATGTATTTGTCAGAGATATACAATATGGTGTCATCAGCATAAATTTGATATCTTAAGTTATCCAATCCATCAAGGCTACAAATCCCACCTATCTCATTAATAAAGATAGAAAAATGAACTGGCCCCCCATGCAGCGTTTTCCCACGTACCACAGAGGACTAATCACTCTGTAGAAAGAAAGTCATTCACTTATAGAAAGAAAGTCATTCACTTATTTACACTGAGAGCTCTGACTCAAATCATTTCTTTTTTTTAATCAAGGGTTTTTCTTCTTTTTTCCACCATTTATTTAACCTATTTTCTGCCATCTGGCCCCTGTCATCCCTGGCACTCCCAGCCCCATCCCCCACGAGTTCAAAGACTTACCAGGCTCCAAGAAGTTAAAGGGCCGTCAACCCCCCCCAACCCCCGGAGCCCAATTCCATAGCCCTGCCCAGTCAGCAGAGTGGAGCTGGTAGCATGTCACTTTGGTGAATCAAATACAGCGCGGCAACTTCAGCGAGGCAAATATAGCAATAACAACTATCACAATTGGTAAATTATAGCGACTGGCAAACACAGCAATCATTTAATTTCTACTT
The DNA here is from genome assembly GCA_016271365.2 of Neoceratodus forsteri. NCBI lineage: Eukaryota > Metazoa > Chordata > Ceratodontiformes > Ceratodontidae > Neoceratodus > Neoceratodus forsteri. Next base: position 34,388,560 of record JADMNL010000034.1, on the reverse strand, counting down.
ACCCTAGTGTCCGTGAGCGGTGTTGTCTTAGAATCCTAGAGATGGGGGTTGGGGGCGCAGCCACCTTGTGTACGAAAGTAGACAAATTAAGTGGCTGCAGGTGCCGTGGCCATAGGTGCTCGCCATGTGGTTGAGGACATAAGAGAGAGAGAGCGCGAGCCAGGAGCAGTAATGACAGCACTGCTCAGGTTGTGCTGGAAAGTGTGACATCTGCTAGCGGAGCTGTGGTGGGGACATTACCCGATGTAGGTTGTTGCGTCATACTGTGCAGAGGATCAGACGGAGCAAGAGGAGTTATTCAATGATGCCTGCTACTGTTGCCGACTTGATTATTCCAGCAGAGTACAGCATGACAGCTGGAGGTGAGTGTTTCCTCATCCTACGATGATTGCAGTATTAGTCGCTGTAATTGGTACGCGCTGTAATAAGCAGCCACTGTAATTGACCTCGCTGTGTTGCATTCGCTGAAATTGCTAGTCGCTATCATTGCGTTGCTAAGATGACATGGAGCTGTGGAGCTAGTGGGGGGGCAGGGAGTCACCAAACTGCTTGGGGGTTTTTCCTCTGGCAGTTTTCCCCAGAATCACCAATGTGCAATAATGCATTGTGCATATCAGCATTAGGGGAAGCCCTTCCACTGCTGATGTGACCCCGCTGTGCTATCACACGGCCTCCACCAAGTGGCAGATTAACAGCGGCATGCTGCGACCCCACTAGTCAAGAAATGAACACAGTCCTCAGCATGCTTCATCCTCTCTGCCCTGGCCGGCCCTCAGATGACCAGCATCAACTCCCAAAACTGAGCCACCGGTGTGGCAAGGGGTAGCACTTCTGACCTACCACCAGGTGGGCCATTCGACCAAGGTTTTTATCCTCTAGTCACCTGGCCAGCACTCATCTGAGAGGTCCCTTCAGCCTTACCACCCTTATGCCTGGGACTTAGCCTCCACACTTTCCCCATGAGTTACTGCTCATTATAAAATGGAGAGGAAAAAATCCTGGAAGCTGATTGGCAGAAACAGTCTTTGACCCATGATGATATCTCAGCATATCTTCATGGTCCAAAACTGATTACCAAGACCAGTCATTTCCTAAAACGTTAAGACCATTTTATTATCACTGTAATACACTCCAGGGTGTGGTATATCATGGCATATTGTCACTTCTTGGGTGGTTAAAGCCACTTGGCTTTGCTTCGTGTCTCACAACGCACCAAATGCATGACGATATCTTATGATGTACAACACCCTGTTTTGTGTTATTGCTTAATAGTGAGGTCCTCAGCACCACCCAGACCACCAGGAATAGAACCCAGTTTGCAGAGTTTCCCAGTCACTGGACAGGGCCTGCTGGGGATTTTCATTAAGCTTTGCTCAGTTGTTTTTCTCCATGTTTCTCAGTACCCCAGGGATGCCTGGCATACACTGACACACATGTGCAGTATCCTGCCATGCTGGCTTCTGTCAGCATTCCACCGAACCTGAAACCCTCACTAGTGCTAACACCCAGCCATTACTAGATGTTAGGCACACTGTAATGAATACATCCCTCCCACTCGAGGGAGGAGAGCAGTCCTTAGGAAAACTCAATCCCCCCCTTCCTGGCTAGTGCCCAGTGGATTGAGTTCACTCCCAAATCCGAACTGGCAGCATAGAAACCCGAACCGCCAGTGTAGCGAGTGATAGTGCTACAGGTACAACACTGAACAAGCTTTGACTCAACTAATTTCTAGCTTAATGTAATGGCACTCATCTAATACTCAAACCTTCCAATTTGCTTAAAAACAGTCACTTCTGGTCAACTGTATCAAATCCTTTAGTGAGGTCCACAAAAATGGTCCAGCTGCTCCTCTTCGGTCACTCCAGCCAGGTCATTACAGACCTGGATATAATAATTCTTGGTACTGTGCTTCGTTTTTAAAAAAGCCTGACTGATAGCTGTGCAAACGTTTGTTCTGTTTTGAATATTTATGACTATAACTAATTACACTTTCAAGTAACTTTGAAGCTATTAGCAAAAGAGGAACGGGACTACAATTGGTAAGACAGATTACCTGCTAATAAGGAAAATGACTAAATAAAAAGATCAATAGCCCGTAAATCTTATTTATGCAATGTAGGTGAGAGTCAGACCTTACAAATTAATGATTTATTTTAGCCACTGAAGCATTCTACATGAGGATAAATCCTTTAAAATGTATTTAGAACATAATTACGGGGGGTAGAATTGCTAAGATACTAACCCTGTATTTATGCTCCTGAACATGTCCCTAGGTTGTTCTGCCAGCCTGGGCACATCATGTTGTGCTTCTGCCCTCCTGGGCACGTCACTGAGGCATGAAAGTCAGGGGTAAAAGTGGCAGCAGGGTAGACAGCACTGCCCACACTACCTTAATACATTCTATATAATAACTGCTACTTGATCATAATGAACAGGTATTGGTATTCTTCCTCATTCTTTGCAATGACTACATAATTCATTCACACTTTGCTCTAGCAAATTATGGATATTAGTCAAAGAACTCAGAAGACTACTGCCTTATTCATCAGGCGCTGGTAGTGGTTATCATCCATATCTTCACTTTATTTACATCACAAAGGAACCCTTACTCAATCAGAGAACAATAATGGGAGATTCAGTAGCCTGCAGTGCATGCAAGAGCTTTTAAAAACTCCAATCAGTGTTTGCTGGTCTCACTGTTTCCCCAGGGCTAAGTACAGTCCTCTGTGACTGTACTTAGTCCCAGGAGGACAGTGGGACCAGCAAGCAAAAGGTCAGAGCTTATATAGACTCCAACATGCACTGCAGGCTATCGAATCTCCCACTGTTGCAGCCCTGCTCTGATGTCAGGTGCAGTGGATTCTGGGATTTGTAGTTACAGAAAAACGTCAGCCTGGAAGTAAACAAAATTAGTCTGATGAAATCTACTATACTACAGTAAACACAAAATGTTTTTGCGCACAACGTGTAAATGGGAATAAGCCCCACACCTGAGTGTGAAGTATTTACATAGAAACGTAGAATTTGATGGCAGATAGGGACCACATGGCCCATATAGTCTGCCCATTTCCCTACCTAATGGATAAGCTGCAGATCCTAGTTAACCAACAGCCTACTTTCTCCTACCCCACCGCACTAGAATTGCCTTATGTATGTCCCATGCAATCTTAAATTCCCCCACTGTTTATGACTCCACAGCCTCCTCAGGAAGGCTGTTCCATGCATCTACAACCCTCTCCATGAAAAAATACTTCCTCACATTACCTCTGAGCTGTCCCCCCTCTATCTTCAAATTGTGCCCCCTTGTTCTTGCACGTCTCTTTTTCTGAAAGATGCTACCCTGTTGGACTTTCTTGATTCCCTCGAGGTACTTGAAAGTTTCTATCATGTCCCCCTCTCCCTCCTTTCCTCGAGGGTATACATATTAAGCTCCTTTAGTCTCTCTCTTCGTGTGTCTTCTGGTGCAGACTATGCACCATTTTGGCTGCCCTCCTCCGGACAACCTCCACCCTGTCTATGTCTTTGTGGAGATGGAGTCTCCAGAACTGCATGCGGTACTCCAGATGGGGTCTCACTAACTGTTTGTACAGAAGGATAACAACTTCCTGTTTTCTACTGGAGATGCCTCTCCCTATGCATCCCAGTATCCCCCCAACCCTCCTTACTACCTTCTCCCATTGCAGGCCCACCTTTACGTCATCTGATATGACTACCCCCAGGTCCCTTTCCATTTTTGTTGTTGCCAGTATCTCATCCCCCATTGTGTACTCTTCCCCTGGGTTTTTGTTTCCCAGGTGCATTACTTTGCACTTCTTTGCGTTGAATCTAAGCTGCCATACATTTGACCATTCGTCCAACCTTGTTAAGTCTCTTCTCATCCTTTCCACTCCACCTTGTGTATCAACCCTGTTGCAGATCTTTGTGTTGTCTGCAAAGAGACATACTTTTCCTTACAGTCCCTCTGTCACTTATAAAGACATTAAAAAGGACCGGACCCAGTACTGAACCCTGCAGTACCCCACTAGTAACCCCCCTTTCTTCACTGTAAACTCTGTTTACTATTACCCTGTACGTCCTGTTGTCTAGCCAACGTTTTACCCAGGCTATCCCCCTGGGACCCACTCCCAGGCTCACTAATTTGTTTATTAATCTTTTGTGTGGGACTGTGTTAAATGCCTTGCTAAAGTCTAGGTAGGCCATGTCCACATTCCCTCTCTGGTCTACTACTTTGGTCACCAGTCAAAGAAATCAATTAGATTCCTGACATGACCTTCCCACTGTGAATCCATGCTGCCTTGGGTCCTGTGACCCACTGGCCTCTAGGTACTCAACAATTCTCTCCTTCAGTAGTGATTCCATCATTTTCCCTACCACTGAGGTCAAACTGACAGGTCTGTAGTTTCCTGCCTCTGTCTTGCTCCCACTTTTGTGAAGGGGAATTACATCCTCCCTCCTCCAGTCCTCAGGTACGACATCATTCATCCATGATTTGTTAAAAAGGGTAGTCAATGGTGTTACTAGTTCTCCCCTTAGTTCTTTTAGAATTCTGGGGTGAATACCATCAGGCCCCATTGCTTTGTCCACGTTCAGTTTTAGGAGTTCTTTCAGAACCCTTTCTTCTGTGAAAGGACTGATATCAACCCTCCTATCCAGAGTGCTTCTATTGACTGTATTAGGTACCACCCTCTCCTCTTCCTTTTGAATACTGAGCAAAAGTATTAGTTCAGTATCCCTGCTTTTTCACTGTCCCTCTCTGCCCACCCACCCTCCTCTTTATTCAGCCTCAGTATCCCTCCTTTTGTCTTTCTTTGCTCCCTGATGTACTTATAAAAGGTTTTATCCCCCTTCTTAACTGAGTTGGCTATCTTTTCCTTGGTTTGGGCCTTTGCTATTCTGACTGCCTTCTCCGCTTCCTTCTGCTTTAACTGGTACAGTTCTCTGTCCTGTTCCTTCTGTGTTTCCTTATACTTTCTGAATGCTATCTTTTTCTCCCTAACCTTCCCCACCACCTATTTTGAGAACCACAGTGTTTTTTTCTTTTATTTTGATTTATTTGCTTCACACAAAGGCTTGTTGCCTCTGTGATGGCAGTTTTGATGTTTCCCCATTGTTGCTCCACTCCTCCTTCTTGCCTGTTTGCTAGTGCTTTTCTGAGGCACTCGCCCATTTGGACAAAATCAGCCCTCCTGAAGTCCAGTACCTTCACTTTTGTATGGCTTGACTCTACAGCAGAGTTTATCGTGAACCATACTGTTTGGTGGTCACTTGTTCCCAGATGGCTACCCACTTCTAGATCTGAGATCCTCTCTCTGTCCCCATTTGAGAGTACCAGGTCTAAGATTGCTCCCTCCCGAGTGGGTTCCAGCACTAGCTGTCTGAGGCATGCCTCCTGTAGGGCATTGAGAATGGTCCTGCTCTTGGATGTGGCTGCAGCAAAGGTGCTCCAGTTAACATCTGGTATATTCAGGTCCCCCATCAGCAATATCTGCCCTTTCTCTGCCATCCTAAGGATGCCTTCTATCATTTCTTTGTCTGTTTCCTCCTCCTGAGACGGGGGTCTGTATACAACCCCTGTGTGGATTGTGGTGCCATTTCCAGTCTCCAGGGTGACTCACACTGCCTCCTCTCCTCCCACTTTACCCTTTAGTTCTGTTGCTTTGATCCCTTCCCTTTCGTAGTGATGACTGTTCTCCTTTAGGAACACAACATGATGACAAACAAACACTGCAAGTTTACATCTTCATAAAAATAACTAATTTAAAAGTTTTCCAATTTAAAATACATTGTATAAACTGGATACATAATGGCCTGGCTCAGAATATGTCACATATCAGCACATGTGGGGGGCAAAATTTACATAACTCATTTGTGGCTCTGCCACTCGTGAGTTATTCTCATATCCCCTAACTCAATGAGATAATAAATGGCATATTCTTTATTTATTTATTTATTATTTATTAAATTTTGTTAACCAGGTAGGCCTGCTGAGCCCCAAAGGTCCCTTCTTCAGGGGCGACCTGGAATTAGTTACATGAAGCAAGGCATAAACATTCGAATTATGCATTTCTGGAATAGGCAATTGTGTATCCACTATCAGCTGCATATTTCAGAACTACTACTTCAGTTCCATCAAGCCCAGAGCAGCATCTTTAAATCATAGTCTTCCAACACATCGTTTGGGTTATCAAATCAAATGCACATTTGTCTGAAAGTGAGGACTGCATGGTCTTGGCCATCCAATTATGAAATTATCAACTTTGATATTATGAAAATTTCCATCAGCTAAAATTATTAAATTACCAGGGCTCCTCAATTCCTAATGGAAGTGTGTTGCACTTCAGTGCTGGTGACCTGGCTTTGAGAGCAGACTTGATGAGCTAGGATCTGAGTTGCCAGGGCTAGGGAGGGCTGCTGAACACAACATGAGCCAGCCCAGGGAAGGATGACAACTTCTGGAGGCAGTATAGCGCAGTGGTTTAAGGTTCTGAGCTGCAAACCTGGTGTCATCCAACAAACCAGACCTGGGTTTGAATCCCACAGCTTCCACTTGCATACTGTGTGACCCTGAGCAAGTCACTTAACTTCCCTGTGCTCCCAGGTCGCTCCTGTAAAAAAGCTTTCAGCTTATTGTGCTACACCTGGTTAAACAACTAAAAAAAAAAAAAAACTTCTGGCAGCATAGTGGCCCTTTGGATTGGACCAGGGAACTGGCTGCCTTGTGAGGGGTGGCACTTACAAAGAAGTAAACTCTAATGGCCGGGCAGACAGAGGCATTAGTATGACATTGGGGTGGTGGGAGGAACTTGAAAAAAGTGAAGACAAACCCCCCAGTACTGTCAGAATAATGATGTTGGTACACTCAGGCCCCACGCCATTGATCCCGCTGCTGACAGAAGCTGCACTGGCAGTGGGCTAGGGGGTCAATCGGACTGGATAGTTGCCCTAGGCTTGAAGAGTGTGGCCAACACAGGAGCTGGGGTAAAAAGGTATATAAAAAAATACTGTCTGTATTCCAAGAACACTTTTTAAACCCACTAATTACCCTCATCATCAACTACAAAAATTCCACCTAACTCATATATTTGGGGGATGGAAAACTTACTGGAATTGGAAAGGACCTTTCTAGAACTCTCCAAATCCCTTGGCTATTTGCATTTGTCTGTGATTAAGTTCTTTCTGTAATTACTTGCAATGCATCTAATTTCACTAGTGTGTCTCAAGTTCCCCAAGTGTTGCCGGCCTATGACCAAGTATGTGATCCTATCTGAATACCATGACCAGTCTCTTTCCTTGCGGAATTTACACAAATACAGGTTGGAACAAATAGATCGGAATTACCTTTTATTCTCTTTTTTGGGGGGCAGCGTTAGCACAGCATGTCCGCTGTGATCACTCAGTGAGAACATCAGAATAAGAGAAGCTATTTAGTGTTGGCTGGTGAAGCCCCAGTGCTACGGATTATACGTTAAAGTCAGCTGGAAAAGCTGCTTTACTTTTGCTTACCACTGCTGGTGACAGCCAGTCAAAAGCTTCTAGGGTGAGATCATTGTCTTGTGTGCAGTGGTTCTGAGTGTGCAGTCAGCCCTGACAGAATGTGGGAAGCAGTCTGCCATTTTACTGTTACAGTGTGCTCCTGTTCTGCAGCAGGCTGTAACTGCTTCAGAATAAAGGTCTGTATTTATTGATGTCAAGCATTGTTTCCAGCTAATTCTCACCCCCACCCCCACACACACACACACACTCGGTCCAAGTACCTTCCAGTGTGAATCAAGCCCCCACCATCTCCTAGCTCTGCTAATTGACACCCACCGCCCCTCATTCCCGGCAGCAGCCAATTTTACAAAAAACAAACACCCACTCATTTTTACCTCTGCCTGCTGTTGCCAACCTCCTCCTACAACAGCCTACACACTTGCATCCAGCTACAGTTCCAGCTCTTACCGCAGCAGTTATCTCTAACATACTGACGATACCCCAGCCTGCCAATTCTTAATTACTTGCCCCCTCGCAGGAGCTCCAGCAGCATCTGTCCTGGTTGATGACTTCAGCACTACTCCCACCACACTGAGCCTGTAATTAGGCTGGCAACTGCAGAGCTACTAGCATGCTAGCATGGAAGCCCTTTTATGAATTTCGCCAGTCCTCTACCAGTCAGAAAAATACAGAGGCAGAGGCAGACACTGGGACCAGCAGCCCAGGATGGAAAAGCCCTTCCTGGACACACTAGACACCAAGGTGTTCTTTTAAAAACAGATTGATCCAGTGGCTCATCGTGGGAACTATAGCCTAGCAACTAGATTCCAAGGGACAGTATAGCTGCTATATATTTGATAAAATTACCCACTAAGTGCTGGATGGGTCAAAAGCTGATTCCACCCAATTGCAGACTATTTCTTCTCTTTGCCCTCCTCTCCCCTTAAAGAAAAACTACACCCTCTTATCATTAAAATTGTATTTGTTTCCATGTCAACAGACAACTCCTTTCCTGTAGCTGTTAGGGCTATATGTATTACCTTTAGTTTGTTTTCATTGCTCATGGTAGCTCCTGTGATTGCCCTGGGGGTCTCTATTTCATGGTTATTGAAATCTCACTGTCCATGAGAACTGTATTAGCATATGAGAATATAATGTCAGATCAACCATTTATATCGTATGTCTTTGTCTATATGCTGAAAGAACAAATACCCTGCAAAAACTCTCTGGAAACACATAAACTGAACATAGTTTAAAGGGAAACCCCTGCGTTACAACTCAAATAGTTTGCAAAGCTTACTAAAGGTAAAAGTGGTATTTCATACCTTCTTGCAGCTCATTTCTTTGAAGACCAATTAAGCAGACAGGCATACTGGGGAGTTTAAAGGTTGATTACACATCATGTTCTCATATGCTAATGCAGTTCTCAGGGAGAATGAGATTTCAACAACCACCAAATGGAGCCTCCTAGGACAGTTACAGGGCCTAGTACAAAGTGTGAAATCAGACTAAGGCAGTTGCATGCATCTCTAACAGCTACATGAAAAGAGTTGTCTGTTGATATGGAAACAAATAAAATTTAGAAGATATGAGGCTATAGTTTTCCTTAAACTGTTGAGTGGTGTAAGGTTTTCCACAGTGATATCTGCATCAATGACTTTAAATTAACCCTTTCCTCTTGTGGTGCATAACACTTTGGTTCTAGTGAATCTGATTGTTTAAACTGATAAGTTGAATACTCTTTTATATATTTTTAAATAGAACAACACGGTTGGGCCTGATGACATGGCATGGCCACAAAACTGCCACCCCATTGGTGTGACATGAATCAAGAAAATATTTAAAATGGATCTACAGAAGAGTTTATCCTTCTTTTGCTCAGCTCTCCCCTTAATACCCAGTCTCCTTTCTTCAGTTTTTACGGCTGCGTTGGCGGAGCTCCACAGATGTATTGCTGACATTCTGTAAAAGGGCACTGTGGAAGCACATGACTGGACAGCTCTCCAGCATACTACCACAGTGCTGTGGCACAGTTCCACTGCATTTTGTTTTAATGGCCCCCACACCCCCGCCGTCCACATAACACATCCCCTTCACGGGGCACTACTTTTTCTCCTGCAACTGAGGAAGTGATGGCCACCATGCCAAGAAAGCCACCAAAACAAACTGCGCATACGCAGTTCTGTCACAACCACCATTTTAGATACATCAGACTCTGGCACAGCGAGAGTTCCGAGTATTCCTTCACTCAGTCTCACCATTCTGAGCAGCCGTACCAGCTCTGTCCCCAGAGTTTGTTACCTTGACTTTCACTTTTAAACTTTACCTTCTATTCTCAATATTCTTTTTACATTAATTACCCTCTACCTTTTTATATCTCTATGCTACTCTACCTTTACTCCTACTTACTGTAAACCTTACCTATACTACCCTATATTTCATTTCATATTTTTAAGTAGGGGAGTCCATCATCCATGACTCCCAGCCTGGACTCAGCCAGAACGAGGTAAGCATTTCCTATAATTATAGATTACACTAAATATGGCGAACAGCAACAATGTGAAAGCATCTGTTACACCCCATCCCAGTCCTGGACAGCTTTGGAAAAAAAGACACCCTCTGCTCCTGACCGTCACCTGTCACCTCTAATCCCAGTATCAGCCAGCTAGTGTAACAAACAACAACAACAACAACAAAACACTCACTCTGATGCTGGTCCCTGACTCCCCCCATCCTGGCCACCATTTCCACAGCCACAAACCACCTACTGCCTGCTCTGCCTTCCCCTCAATCTCTATCATCAGCCCACCTTACGCAAACAAACAAGGTGCATGAGCAATATAGTAAAGAAGGGTCCTTGTGTGCCAATAGCACTGTAGCAGCATTGACTGGATGACTAAAGCACATGCTGTACCTCTCGACTGTCCCTGATTTTCAGGGAAGGTCCTGATTTAAGCAATAATGACTGATGAGCCAGTCATTTGCAAGAGATTAATGACTGGTTGGGGGCCACCACCACCCAGCCGGTCGTTAGTCGAGAGGAAATGACCACCTCTGAGGTCATTATTGCAATTATAAGTCTAATCACAATGATGATGTTGCTTCTTTTATTTTTAAAATTGTTTTTGTGGTGCTGTTTCTGTGGCACCATACGTGCCGCATAGCAGTAACAGCAGAGCGGCTGCCAAGTTGGTCACTTCTAAGAGATTTCAGACCGGCACGGCAGCTAATAAGCGAGCAAGCTGAGGTCATGAATAATTAATTAGATTTATAACTTACCTTAAAATGTCCTCAACCCTTCCTAAGTTTGGCATTTTTGTCACTCAGAAACAGGAATTTGAAGAATAAAATATTGTCAGACATTAATGCTAAAACGTTTCCTAGTATTATTCATCCAGATTGACCAATTATCCATTCAGTAAGCCATTCCCCCAGTCTAGTTTAATAGTTAATGCCATCCACCACCCTCACACACCTGACCCACCCCTTCATCGTATTTGGTCCAATCCTACCACCTTCTGGCACCCCCCCTCATCCAAAAGGATATCTCCCTACATCCGTAAAAAGAGAAAAAAGTCCCACACTGTGGTGACCAACCAGCTTCCCTGTTCATTGGTTCTTGTATTGTAGATAGAAGAAGTGCTCTTGACCAAATGGAGTGTCCCTTTCCCTTGTGTGTGAGACACTCTTATTCTGTGAAGAGTGTCTCAAGTGCAGCTGCCTGTAAACAGGCATGTTCAGGTAAGGTTTTTGGTTTTATAATTAATACATTACTGATCTAGCTTGTAAACTTGAGGAGTGGTCTAGAAAGTAGCAACTAAATTTCAATGTAAAATAATCCAAAATCGTGCACTTGGGGCATAGAAACCCAGGGTCGGTGTACAAAATGGGGAGAGTGGTACAGCTGACAACAAAACAGGAAAGAGACCTGGGAGTTATCATATCTGAAAACCTAAAGGTTGTCAAACAGTGTGACAAGGCAGTGGGGAGAGCCAGTGGGATGCTAGGGTGCATAGGGAGGGGTATCACCAGCAGAAAGAGGGAGGTGGTGATACCTTTGTATCAATCTCTGATGAGATCCCACCTAGAATACTGTGTCCAGTTCTGGAGTCCTCATCTCCTAAAGGACATAGACAGAGTTGAGGCAATCCAGAGGAGGACAACTAAAATGGTGCAGGATCTGCATCAAAAGCCCTATGAGAAGAGACTGAAGGACCTCAATATTTACAGACTGGAGGAAAGGAGGGAAGGGGGATATGATATTTATTTATTTAAATTTTGGTGACCGGGTAGGCCCATTGAGACCAAAATACTTCCTTTTTCAGGGGCGACCCCAAATTAATTACATATATCAATAAACATAATAAAATACATACATGTCATTTCACAATTAACAGTCAATATAGATATACTGACCCAGTCAAGGATGCAGTTGCAGGTTAATTACAATCAACATCAACAGGAGAAGAAGTACTATTATACACGAGACAGTCACAGTCAGGTTGATGTCCCAATAAGGTTAGATCGGCAACAGGGGGTCTGCTGATTCAGCGGTAGCAGTTGCAGAGGCTCAGTTCCAACAGGTGGGCTTTAAGTCCCTTCTTGAAGCCCCCAAGGGAGGTACAATCCTGGAGACTGCTAGGGAGACCATTCCAGATAGGAGGGATGAAGGCAGCATAGGACCGGAGTCCTAGGGAAGTCCTAACACTGGGAACTTGGAGAAGCTGGTGGCCAGAGAATCTTAGTGTTCTCCCATTCTTTTGGGGAGCTAATGTATTAATTAGGCTAGAAGGGGCGCCATTTTGCTGCAGCTTAAAAGCAAGGCACAGTGAGGAATATGATAATCTGCCATCTAGAGAAGGTCACCTTAGAGATAACAGTACCTTGCAGTGATGCTCCCATGGTTGCACTCCTGCAGCGAAGCGCCCTATCCTGTGATACACTATTTTTAGCCTTTGCATTTCAGAGCTTCTTACAGAATGTAGTAAAGGGGTCCCATATAGTGAGATTGGAAGGAGTGCACGAGTGAGGAAAGGGCTCAGGTAATATAATAGACCTAGCTTTTGGTTGAGTCTCTTGGTCAAATGGTCGATGTGGCTCTTAAAGAAGAAGTCTTCGTCTAAGTATACACCTAGGTACAGTATTTGATACAATCAATCACTTCAATTTTTGAGCCATTGGAAAGAGCCAGAGACAATAAATGTGAACAGATTGGACCCAGGCTTTTAGGACCAAGTAGCATGGCTTTGGTCTTTTTACTATTTAGAACTAATTTATTAGTAAGAAACCAATTCTCAGGTAGACCAAGGTCTTGACCAAGAAGGTTGTTTAGTTGTACAGTGTCTCAGGAGGACCTATAAAGCACGGCATCATCTGCAAATGAGGCCACCTTGGCCCCTTGAAAATGTTGAGGCAAATCATTAATAAATAGGAAAAACAGAAGAGGTCCCAATATCAAACCCTGGGGGATGCCATCCATGATAGGTTATTTGTCGGATTTAGCTCCATGTCATCTGACAATTTGTGATCTGCCGTCAAGGTAGTCCGTGAACCACCGAGTAGACAGACGATCAAGACCAAGAGATGTTAGCTGCTGCTGATGATTCACCAGATCAAATGCTTTGGTGAGGTCTATAAAGACCGCACCAGTTGGAAGACCATCATCTAGAGCTGTGAAGATATCCCCAGCAAGGCTAATCAGGGTCATATTGATACCATGATTTTTTCTAAAACCATGTTGTCGTTCAGTTAGTAAATTGTTCTGTTCAACATATTCCTGGACCTGCTGGTATACAATCCTCTCTAACACTTTACTTAGAGTGCAGAGGATGGAAATTGGTTGGTAATTCTCAACAAGCTCAATATGCCCACCTTTAGGGATAGGAGTGACCAAGGCAAGTTTCCACACAGTAGGGACTTTGCCTTCAAGCAGCGATCTGTTTAGGAGCCAAGTGACTGGAGAGGCAATGACATGGGCTGCGATTCTGAGGAGTCTGGGCTCCAGCTTGTAGAACCCAGTACAGCCAGATGGTTTGATTTTTTTTTAGTAATTTCTGGACCTCAGATTTAGTTGCAAGTTTAAAGTGAAAATTAGGGTAAGGGGTTTCCCCTTGTAATGATTCTGGGGGGAGGGGGGACCCGGAGGGATTATTTTTAAATTTGTCTAGGTCAGTGAGGAAAGTGTTTAGTGCATTAGCAGCATCTTGCAGGTTGACATAGCAGACACCATTTGCTACTATGTCACTTTTCTCATGGGTGGTGTTCCCCTTTAGGAGACAATTAATTTGGGACCAAATTTTTTTAGGGTCTGAAAGGTTTTTAGTTTGTAGGTTCTGGGGGCATTGTCTTTTAGCTGATTTTAGTTCCTTTTTACACTTGTTTCTCAATTTTCAGTATTCTACCCAATCCTTGGTTAGACTGGAATTTTTCTCAGGCTTTGTCTCTCACCCTCATTTGTTTTTTAAGGTCTCTGGACAGCCACTTTGAGCGTTTTCCTTTACTCTGATTTGTTTTAAGGGGGCATGCTTATTGGCAGTCGAGAGGAAGTTATTGATGAAGAAATCAAGGGCTGAATCCAGACTGGGTGCTAGCTTGATTTGAGTCCAATCCACCACTGCTAGGGTTTCAAGGAAGGAGCAGGTATCGAAATTGGAGTAATCCTGAGCCCAAAAAATTCTGGGTGGAGGGTTGGGATGGGCATTTTTCCAGATGCTGAATATAGGGGCAAGGTCACTTATGGAGTCCGCAAACATCCCAGCCAGTTTGAAACTACTTGGGTTGGAAGCGAGAATCCAGTCTAATGCAGTGTGGTTTCCTGACTTAATGTTCAACCTAGTGGGTCCTTGGATCAATTGGGTCTAGTTGGCCTCTAGTAAGCTGGATTTTACATCACTAATGGTGGGCTGACCCCAGTGGAGGTTAAAGTCGCTAAGGATTATTTTCTTCCACTGAGGTAGCCCTGGCATCAGAGCCAGAAGGCTCTTTAAGGCATCTTTTGCAGTCTTAGGTGGGTTGTAGATGCAGCCTATTAGCAGAGGCTTTGTCCCATCAAGCAATATTTTGATGAACACTGCCTCGCCACCTGATTGGGTATGGTCTGGGGTTGCCACCAGGGAGGCATTTAGGATGTTTTTTACATAGATGATAACTCCACCACCCTTCCTACCACATCTATCATGTCTAAAGGACTTAAACCCCTGGAGCTCAACCTCATACATTAGGATACTAGGCTTGAGCCAGGTTTTGGAAATGGCAATTATGTTAGGGGAGTGCATATTTACCCATGCCTCAAGTTCATGCATTTTAGGTCTGAGGCTGTTAATATTCATGTGGACTAGTTTCAGACTTTTGGCATTAGCCCCGACAGCCATAGAAGGTGACACAGTTGGAACATTAGGACGTGGAGGGCCAGAGTTAGATTCAATATCCTTGGTGAGTAATAACTTAATGGTCAGCAGAAATTTCAGGAGTGACCCAAGGCGAGAAGGAAGATCTGATGTTTGTAGACTCTGAGATATTCCATAACCATATAGCATTCCCCCTTTTCTAAGCCCATATATGGTCATAAGGGTAAGATTAAGGTTGGCTTGGGGGTAGATACACGAGAAATTGGAGTACAAAGGGTCTGTGGGCTGCCCCATGTCCTGCCTGAGAGTGAGCAGCAATTGGTCTGTGCCCAGGACTACAAGTATGTAAGTACAAGCCAGCACAATACCAGCACCATATTAAAGCTTAAAGATGGGTCAACTAGAGGAGGAACTTCAGATTAACCCCCCAAGATATACGAGAGTAGCAAGTTAGGGAAAAGCTTGGAGTAGAAAAATGCGGGCGGAGAGAGTATCTAAGTGGAACTATTGAAAAAGTGTGAGGTAAGGTAATGTGGGTGGTTAGGGTCACCTCCACTAAAACAAGAGGCCGCAGCATCCTCCACTCTGAGCCGAAGCACCCCAAACCCGAGCCGAAGTACCCCAAACCCGAGCTGAAGCATCCCGAACCTGAGCAAGAGCTATGCAAAAGAATGTCAGGGGAATACTCAGTGTGTACAGAAGAGAAGGAAACAGTGATTTCTAGGGATAGCTGAGTATAACTTGCAACTGGGAAACTGAACACTCCCCGAGACAAAGTGCCTCAGCTGGAAGTGGAGGGTAACTTGTACCTGCTAGTCTAAGCAGCGGTGTTTCAGAGCTCCCAAAGCAGCATGTGTGTGTTGGAGGGGGTCCTGACCTGCTAGTCTAAATGACGGCAGTTTGGAGCTCCCAAGGCAGCAGGTGTGTGTTGGGGGGGTCCTGACCTGCTAGTCTAAGCAGCAGCATTTTGGAGCTCCCAAGGCAGAAGGTGCATGTTGATAGAAACTTTCAAACACCTCAAGGGTATAACTAAGGTTCAAGAGGGAAGCCTTTTTCAGAGAAAAGGATGCACAAGAACAAGGGATCATGCAAGGAAGCTGGGGGGGGTAGAATCAGGCGAAATGTAAAGACACCCTTCTTCACAGAAAGAGTGGTGGAGGCCTGGAACAGCCTGCCTGAGGAGGAGGAGGTAGTGAGAGCAAAAACAGAAATGGGATTAAAGAAGGCATGGGATAGGTACAAAAATATATTAGTACAGCCACCGAGACCACTCTTACAGTTGTAAGAGAAAACTCACATTCTTATGGTATCAGAACTGTTCATCTTTGGTGCATGGTTCTCATCCCCTAAGAATGCATGTGAGACCACTCTTATAACTGTAAGAGTGATCGCAACAGCAGTAGTAACATAAATTAATAAATCAGTTTTACATGATGTGGCCTAGTAATGTCTGATTGGTGGCTGGTTTTGATTTTATCTGAGCTGGTTCTTCCTTCTCTAATGTATGTCGCTATGCATTATTTCCTGTACCATTTTAATTTTGCTTTTATTAATTGGCAATAAATATGGCTTTCTTTCATGCTGTATGTTAATACAAATAAAAGACTTTAGAATGCTAGTCATATCCAGAAATTAGACCTAACAATTATGAATGGAATCCCAAATTTCAAATCTTGAAAACAGAATTTGATGATTTCATTCACCTTCAATCAATGGCCCTGATCATGGGGCCTGAGGTAGTGCTGAGTGTCTTGTGCCACAAGGGTTATATATTATAAATCAGTGGTGCCATTTCAACCAATAAGTACTCAAAGTTTGCATACCTTTTATTTTGTGCACAGCTGCCTTGAAGCAATGAAATGTTCAATTGGAAGTGTTTTATTTTTGAGTTAAAATCGTTATATTCTGTTCATATTGTTTATAGCTCTGTCAAGGTTATGGAACTTATGGGGCTTATTGGCTAACTTGCTGTGTTCTAGCCTGTGTCTGCAAATGGCCTGAGACTGTATGCTAACAGAGAGACACAGAGAGAGAGAGAGAGAAAGAGAGAGACAGACAGAGACACAGAGAGAGAGAGAGAGAGAGAGACAGCCAGTGAACGTGCGTGTGCATACTTATTTCCCTTATTCATTTGCCTACAGCAGTTATTTACTATTTTGTTGACTATACAAGTTCTGTGAGGTGCAACGCCTCGTCTTTCACATGGCCCCATGGGAAGGAAAGCGAGTACCTGTCAAAACGCTACATACAACTTTGGGCAGCTATATGCAAAAGATCAATAAATAATTAAGGCAGTGCAAAATAAATACAGGGGAAAGACATAGACGCTGACGCCGATAATATTTACAAGATTTTACTTGGTACAGGAACAGTTAGATTTTTAAAGAAGCAGCAGGGAAGTACTGGAACTGCCATCCCAAATTTTTATTTTCTTACCCTCTGGTCACTTTCTGTGTTTATTGAACCTTGGATCTAAATACTGCCATGTGATTGGCCAAAATCAAGTCACATGACAGTATTTAGTAGAAGCTATTGCCCAGCTTTTCCATAGAAACAGGCAATGGTCCACGATGACGGGCAATAGTTCAAAACACTATTGACCTCTGTCATTGATGCACCCACAGGTGGCCTTGAGACAGCGGACAGAAGTTAGCCTCCACTCACCTTCACTGACAGCCACTGTCTCACGCAAGTACAAGTCAATTGTGTTATACTAGTAACTTTACTGATATTGTACTAATGAAGGTATAATGTTAGTAAAATTACTTGTATAATGCAAGTGACTGTACTTGCTTAGTGAAGGTAGAGTCAGCTGCTTTTGGGGGTAGTGGTAAGGGTTCCAGCACCAGGAGGAGAAAGGGCCACTGAAGTAATAGGGAAGGTATTCTTTTCTAAAATGGAATCCAGAAGCAGTGGGGGGGGAGGGGGTACCACACCACTGGTGCCAGGGATTTTTTTTTTAAACAAATCTAAAATTAGCAGCTCAACCCATGCTCATTGACAACATTTAATTTGCTTTTCTTACTGGGGTGCAGCTGTTTATGGTTTGTTGTCAGTTCCATTTATAAGTGGGAGAAGTAACCCTATCGCCATCAGGATGAACGGAAAGCACATTTTCAGCCGATCAGGTTTTGCTAGGAGCAAGTGCATCACTCAACCACTGAGATGTACAGAGCCATGCTGCCGGGCATAACCAATGGGGCAGTCCACTGTAAAGAGACAGCAGGAGGCTTCAGAACTGCACCCTAACTAGCCAGTATGTTTTTTATCTCTCTCTCTCTCTCTCTCTCTATATATATATATACGTATTGTTGAGGAACACACTCATACAAATCCGTATATAAAGTAACAGTATAAAGATAACAATAACATCGTGTAAACCAATGCATTTCCAGGATTACATTCCCTTTTTGTTTCTTTATTTTTACGAAACAATAAATAGGTTAACAGAACAAACTGGCATCCTCCTTACAGTTCCAAGTGCATACATTATAGAGGGGTGATCTAGTGAGTATCTAGTAACACCAGCATACGAAATACTAGAACTGAGCCATTGTAGTTTCAAATGGACCAACGAACAGAGCAAAATTTAACATGATTTGTCTGAAGACAAGGGTCCCATATATAGTGAAATCTACCCACAGTGCAGTTAGTCAGATGAGTTAGGCACTCATACTCCACCAGTTTGGATAAGGAGTATAGCCAGTCCATGAATATTGGAGGGGAGTCCAATTGCCATTTTAGAAGTACCTTTTAGCTTTCAATGCCACAGGCAAGAGCCAGAGTATGCACTGGCGGGGTAAGGGGTTATCAGTAAGGGCTCTGTCTGGCAGCCAAAACATGGGATCCTGTTGGACATGCTGTCCTGTTACCTTCTTACTGAAGGTAAACACCTGAGACCAAATGTTTTGGAGTGCTGAGCATGAGGATGTGACTAAGTGTGCCTGTACCTTGGTGGCATCTCCAGCATATATCTTTGGACATTAGGACCATCTAATGTAAGACTTCTGGTGTACAACTGAATCTATGAAGAATCTTTTTCTGAATTAGTTGATATTGCATGTCCCTGAAGTCAGAGTGTGCCCATCTCAGCATCTTTATCCAGAGACTGTCCAGAATGGGTGCTTGGAGCTCTACTTCCTAAGCAGATTACTGCTTTTTAAGCATTGGGCATTGATGTTCCAGCAGATAGGTGTAGATTCTGCCTTGCAATCAGACTGGATTGTCTGTCCATCTGGAGATGGTCAGAAGGAGGTTGAGCGAATCATGTGCTGCCATCGGTGAGCATGAGAAGTCTGAGCGGGGCAGATCATATCGAAGTGCTAGGCTTTGAAAGGAATCTAGGGTTCCGTTAGCAGGTTGCAAGAGGTTTCCTAGCATCAGGATCCCCTTGGATGCCCAGGAGTTCCACCAAATGGTTTTACTTTCAGTGCTGAGGTACGGGTTGTGTCAAAGTGGTTCCCATTTGCCAAGATGGCGTTTAGTCTGTTTCCGGCCCTTAAGCAATGTGTCCCAATTCTGTTTTGCAAATGCCTGTCCTAGAGAGGAGAAAGTGGAGAATCATTCCGGAGCTGCCCAGTCAGGGGCTGCCAAAAGTGGGCACCCCTTGGGACCCTGCTCCAGCTTAAACCCCACCAGAGTATTCTGAGATGGAGGAATTAAATAGTGGAGGTTATGCTGAATCCCAGTAGCTTGGTGATAGCCCCATAGCCATGAGAAGGCCCATCCTCCTTGTTTCCCTGGGGTTCTCAATTTTTGTATGCTGAATAGAGATAGGCGAAGTTGGGAAACTTTGCTCCGCAAATTAATCCGCAACTTTAGTGCAATTCACAGAGTTTTGAGTGACCTGCAAAGTGCGAAGTTCTGCCCACGAAGTGCAGAATTTCACCCGTGAATGGTGGAATTTTGCCATGAACATGACATTTCACCATTTGCAGGTGAAATTGTGCCATTTGTGAGCAAAATTCCACCATTTTGCAGTGAAATTCCGCAAACAAATGGTGAAGTAACATAGGCAAATTTTGAGGCTAATAGCAAAACTTCACTGATTGCCCCACAGATTAAAACTTTGCAACATTTTTAATGCTGAATCCAGGTTCTGAGCTCTCCCACAGGGAAGACAGCAAAAGTTTCTCCAACTTCTGTAGTTTCTCCTTTTAACTGGAACCAGAAGGCAGATGAGACAAAACAGGATTTTGATGAACAGCATCATTTTATAAGCTGCTGTTTTACTCCCACATGTCAGTTTAAGCTTCTTCCACCTACAGAAGTATGACTCTAAGGCTGATGTTAGGGGAATCAAGATTGAGATCTACAGTGGCTTTGAGGTCAGCTGTTAATTGTATGCTGAGGTAGGAGAGGTAGACTGTCTGCTGACATCGGTGCCTGACAAACGCTTCTGATGAAGATGAAGGGACTGGGTGCGGCTAAAGTCATAGTAAACTGGGTAGGTAACTGGCTAAAGGGGAGGCAGCAGAGGGTTGTAGTCAAAATGGTCAAGTCAACAAAGAGGGAGGTTGTGAGTGAGGTACCACAGGGATCTGTTCTGGGACCAGTCCCCTTCGATATGTTCATTAGCAACATTGGTGAGGGTATATACAGAACAGGCTGTGTCTCTTCACAGGTGATACTAATCTCCATGTAAGGGTGGATAGCAATGAGGCAATCAGGGAGATGCAGAGTGATGAAAGAAAGCTAGAGAGATGGTCTAAGGTTTGGCAGATGAAATTCAAAGCCAAAAAGTGCAAAGTAATGCACTTGGGAACAAGATCCCCAGGAGAGAGTATTGGATGGCTTGGGTGAGAATTAACCCTATGGCTGAGGAATGGGTCCTCGGAAATATCATCAGTGATTCCCTCAAACAATCGAATCAATGCAACAAGTAATACAGTAAAGTGAGTAGGATGCTGGTATGTATCAAGAGGGGCACTGATAGCAGAGAGGAAGAGGTAATATTTCCCTTATATAGATCCTTGGTGAGGCCACACCTAGAGTACTGCACCCAGTTCAGGAGTCCTCACCTCAGGAAGGGCAGAGACACACTGGAGATGATACAGTGCATGGCAACAAAAATTATTCAGGGCCAGCAGGGCAGGTCCTATGAGGTATGCGTCAAGGCACTGAACATGTACTAGACCAGAAGAAAGAGGGAGATATGACAGAGACCTTCAAGTTCCTAAAAGGAAATAATAAGGTGAACTGGAAAAAAAATATTTAGCTTGAATACTAGTTCATGATCATGTGGACAAGAGTGTAAACTGATAGGAAGGAGGCACAGAAGGTACATGAGGAAGTATTATTATTTTACAGAAAGGGTGGTGGGGCCATTTAACAGTCTGCCTGCTGAAGTGGTGGTAAAATTATTGGTGGGTTCAAGTACAATTGGGATCGAATGAAGGGTATAGTGGTTGCTCAGGGTGGTAGAATCTGGAAGAAGAATGGGGGAAGGATGGGGAGGGCTAAGACCCTGGATGGACAGTAGATCCCAGGGCTAAACAGAGAACTCAGGCAGACTGGATGGACCGTTGGTCTTTTTCTGACATCATTGTCTATGTTTCTATGTGTCTATATGGGATGGTTGCCATTAGAGCCCTAGCTGTTTTATTGGACCCTCTCGGGTAAACTCATTTAATGGGAGAATTTTGGTTTTTCTCCAATTCACCTGGCCCCAACTTATGCAAGCATATTTTTGGGCATGTGGGAAAATGAAATATCTTTGAATGCCAATGTTAACCCATTCTTCCATAAAATAAAAAAATAGCATAGGTTTATTGACTATGTCATTTGTGTGTGGGAGGGAACGGAAACAGAACTAGAAGATTTTATGAAACAACTTAACTCTAATGATCTGAATTTAAAACTCACTCACTAGGTTAGTGACAAAAGAATTAATTTCTTAGATTTACCATTTTTTTTGTGGAAGAACAGAAAAATGTTCAGACCATGACACATAAAAAACATACTGCCACTAATAGTATATTGAAAGCTGGCAGCACTCATCCCCGCCATCTCATCAAGTCAATTCCATATGGCCAGTTTCTACGCATAAGGCATTACTGCTCTGGGAATTTATTTATTTCTTTATTTCAAATTCGGATTAATACCTTTGAGCCGGGGGCTCGTTTATAAAGGCTCCAAGTCAACAAGGAATATAAGACATTTACAGGTGATGAAACATTGCAGAACAGAAGGACATCAACTAACAAGTAGGATTAGTGTGCAGTTACAACGTTAAGCAGGGTACAACAAGTGAGGAGAAACAGGACCACACTTGCGGAGAAACATATTAATGCAGCACTAATTAAGTGTGGTACAGTGTTTAACAATCATGTTGCAGTTCAGACAGGGTGCTCCCAGTCTGCAGAAATGCAGTTTTAGCAGCCTAGGTGAGGCTTTGTCAAGGGGAGGCAGTAGGTGGTGGGAGGTGGGCAGTTGTGGAACAGGAGGGTGGGAGGGAGAGAGGGTAGTGTCTGATGGGTGCGAGAATGGCTGTCAGAGGCTGTGGGTTAGCAGAAACACTGGCAGACAGATTTGCTGGCAAGAAGAGATCGAAGCCTATTTTTAAAGTGGCCAAGTCTGGGGGAGTCGACAACGTCTGCAGGCAGATCATTGAACCATTTAGGCCCACAGCAGAAGAGGGATCTTTGGCCAAGGGTAGTTCATTTGAAGGGAACAGTCAGGACAGCCCTGGAGACACTCCTTGTGCATTTAGATGGTTGTGCAGGCTCAAAGAGGGCTGAAGTAGCACTAGGCATGGACCCCATCAGGGACATTTTTGCAAGGAGGCAGGCCTGGTATTGGAGTCTGTGGTGGAGTGGGAGCCAGCCAGTTTCCTTGTACAGGTCACAAGAGTGAGTCATTTTGTGTACTCCCAGGACCAGGTGGCAGGTCTTGTTAAGGATGATTGATGGGAATGATGAATTTGAGGAACAAGCACTAGAACTATACAACAGATTTGTACAGAGGGGTTATGACAAAGGAATTTTTGACACTGCCCTAGAGAAAGTAAGGAAACTGAATAGGGATTCCTTGTTGGAAACAACAATCATTATACAAAGGGAACAGGAGAAAAACAACTTCCAGTTTGTTTTGTTACAAAGTAGAACAGGCCTGACCCATCAGCAGTATTATTAGAAAATACTGGCCAATACTTCAGAATGATTCAGTCCTGGCTAAGGAGCTGACAGAGGGATCAAGAATCACTTTCTCTACAGCTGATAATTTGAGGGACAGGCTAATACACAGCATTTCATTGAGCAAAAACAACAACCAACTTATAGGCAGTGGCTACCCCCGCTCCCATTAGGAATGCATAAATGTGGTAGATGCAGTGTTTGTCAATTTTGCAATCAAAGTAACAAATTTGAGTTAGACAGTTATGTTGAAACAGTGGAATTGCATGGTTTTCTGAACTGCAGCAGTCCTTATGTTGTGTACATTGTTTGGCGCCCATGTAAATTGGTATATATAGGTCAAACCATCAGACCAATCAGGCAAAGAATTCAGGAGCACATACGCAACATAAGGACTGGGTTGTTCAACAGGCTCTTAGCAAGGCATTATGCTGAATATCATAATTTGAAACCTGATAGCACTAAGTTCATGGCCTTGGAATTTGTACCAAGAGCCCCGAGATATGGGGCAGATTGAATAAATTATTACAAAAAGAAAGCTATTGGATTTTTAAAATTGGTACTTTATTGCCCAAAGGCCTGAACACAGAATTAGATTTAAACCCATATTTAAAAAGATAAAAAGTTAAAAATTAAAATGGATTGCCAGCCCAGTGGTGCTGAGGGTTGAGGCACTGGACACTACACCTCATGCTACGTCAGTGACCCAGGTTCGGGAGCGAGCTCGGGTGGTGGGGGTCGGCGGGGAAGGGTTGAGGATCGAGTGCCCTTGTGGTGCTCTCCTCCCCGGGAAGGTGGGGTGGGACGGCTCGGTGGACCAGTGGCCCCCGGTGGAGACAGGGGGCACTGCAGTAAGCCGGGCAGCATGTAACTAGCATGGCCAATGGAGGCAGGGTTGCCATGCACCAGTGCGTCAGGGCATGCCCCACACATTGGGGGAGCTCAAGTCCTAGAAAAACCCTCCACCGGCTAGATAGGTGACGGCTCCACAATGCCTGCCACCACACGTCCGTAACTGGACCTCCGCCTCTGCCCCTTGAGCTCCCGACGGACCTAGGGGCTGGGGTCCCATGGTGAGAACTATCAACTTTGAAGAGGTTGGGGGTCTCAGTGGGCGGCAGAACGGCAGGTGAGCTGGTGAGCTGGCAGCCTGAGAGAGTTCCAGTTCGGTGGGGCGCTACAAAGAGATTAAAAAAAAAAATTTAAATGCATTGACTTATGAAATAATATTAATGTAATGAAAGTGCATAACTGTCCAAAAGAAATTTATGTATTTCATCTGTATTTCTATCTTTTTCTCTTTCTTGCAGAGTTATGGCAAACCAAAAGAAAGGACCCATGGTGAATGTAGATCCCTTTATATATACAAATGCCTTGAAGAAAAATACTGGATGATCACAGCTCCAGGGAGCCAAAAACTTCTGCTTCCTCACCTCTGAAAGTATGCTGCTGTAAAGACGTAGTTTAACATAAAATACTTTATTTTGAGAATGCCTAGAATTCATTTGAAATTAAAAAGAATGGGAACGGCAAGTAATAATTAAAAATGTAAAAAATGTTAAACTGTGTTACCTGAAGAAAAAGAAAATCCTTTCTAAGTATTAAGAGCAAACAAAAAATGTTCAGGGTAGCATCTTTCAGAAAAAGAGATGTGCAAGAACAAGGGGGCACAATTTGAAGATAGAGGGGGGACGGCTCAGAGGTAATGTGAGGAAGTATTTTTTCACAGAGAGGGTGGTAGATGCATGGAACAGCCTCCCTGAGGAGGTCATGGAGTCAAGAACAGTGGGGGAATTCAAGAATGCATGGGACAGACATAAGGCAGTCCTAGTGGGCGGTAGGAGGAAGTAAAAACGAACTAGGATCTGCAGCTTATCTGTTAGGTAGGAAAATGGGCAGACTAGGTGGGCCAAGCGGTCCTTATCTGCCATCAAATTCTATGTTTCTATGTTGAGAAATTACCTAGTTTAAAACTTATAGTAAATTACTTAGAGAAGGATCAACATTAAGTTGAGTGGCAATTTATATTTTGTTTGTTAATATCATTATTTCTTTTATAATGGATTATCATTTCTTTTTCATTTGTATCCATTTCTAAGTTTTATAGTAGTTATAATACTTATTTCTTTGTTCAAATCCCACCAGTAGCCACTGAAATGTATTAAGTAATGATAATGAGTCAAAACACTAGATGGCAGTATTTCTATACAGGAAAAAGTATTTAAATGGTGAATGTGCAACATTGAAACTAACCCCCTCAGGAAGACCGTGTGTCGAAGCGCTGGGATTTTGGTGTGGCAATGTTCCACACCAATGTCTGTAAAAATCCTGCAAATAAAAGTGGAGATTTCTTTTTGAAGCTTGGACTCCATAATTTTTTAATGTGAAAGACTGGTGAGTGCTTTCCCTGCTTGCTTTTTAATATTATAATAACAACCTTCTGGTATGGTACCAGGCTGAAATGGCAACTATCGTAGTGTGCTAGCATTCCAGATGGCATGGGCTCACGGCACTGTTCCAGTGGTGTCCATGGGCACTCCAGTATCTATGGTGCTGCCCCTGGCCCGTGTCTGCCATCCTGCTTTGCAGAGGTGATGGGTGTCTTTGTTGGGTACACACACACTACAGTTACAGCAGGGTCCCCACTGCCGTAACATGTGCCTGCCTGTGCCCTGCATTCCATCCCTTTGTGCATGGCATGGAGTGCAGGCATGCCCCAGACACTCTCCCCAGACCACCCATGTGCATAGCTGCATGGCTGCCATGGGGGATCCACTGCGTAAGTGGCTTGCGCAACTTCTGTGAATGCCACTGATGGTCTGCCAGACCCCCGCTGCATGGCATTCCCTCATAGGGTTGCCTGATTCTTCAGCCCCTCTGTTTACTTCTGTCCTTCCATCCCTGTGTGAGCATGATCTGAGGACATGCCTCCAGCAACATCCCGAGCTGCCTGAAGAGTCGTGCAGGAGCTAATTTACATATTGGGAGCATGTAAGGTTAAATATCATCAAACTCTCCAAATCCCACAAGGCCTTTAAACTGGATCTTCAGTCACACCTATTAGAATCCGACTGCTGCTCTTGTGCTGTAACTTGAGCCTCTCTCCTAGCATTTTCTCCTCCCTGTGGCACTTACTGATTTCCTACTGGTCTCCAAAATCTGAAAGTTTCCCACATCCAGCAGAAATCCTATTGTTATAATGCTACTTCATTTAAGTTTTGTTTGCTGTTTGTCGTTTCAATTTAGTCATTGCTGTATCATCAGATGAAAATAATTAATGTAACGTTATCTGTTTCTCTTTGTCATCACTGATAATGACTGTACCTGGCTGTATACTGTTCAAATGTTTGTTCTCACCTCATGCTGTGTCATGAAATACTCTTTAATGTTGACTCTGGTCTCCCCTGTCTGTACTCTCCTGGGTCATGCCTGAATATAGGCAACATTGTTGTCTAGTGTACTTACCCGGTAAACAAAAACCAAATAAATAAATAGGTTTTTCAACAGACAGATTAATGCTGAATGTAGGAAAGCAATCCATTTCTTGAACTGAGCACTACAACCATTAAAATTCACTGTGGAAATATTGAAGCTGTGGCTCTGTGCATGGAAAAAAAATATAGGACGGGGGTCAGTGTTAGGAATTGGGAATCTTTTATTCGGAGCTCATGAATAAAGATCCAGAGCTCCAGCCCCTAAAGCCCACCTCTAGTGATGCCTCTGGTGGTCGCAATTTGTAATTTTTTTTTTAATAGTGGAAGCTCGAGGCGAGGAGCCAAGAGCTGAGGCCGCCATCTTGGTCATGGCGAAACCAGAAGTCTGAACAATATGATTTAAAGAATAGCTATTGAGTTGCTACATGTTTATACAAGATAGTGAAAGGGCTAAGATAAACCATCCACCCTAATGAAGGGGATTTCTCTCCATCAAACATTGGTGGTGTCATACTGTATTTATCTGAGCTCTGAAAAACCAAGACATCTTAATACCATTTACTCTGGGTGAGTAGCATTATTCAGCCTGTGTTCTCTAGGGATACTTTGTGACTGTCAAAGAAACTTAGTTCTCACTGAAAAATATTTTGTTTATCTTTCCGCAGTACCAGAGGCTCCCAGATTCCTGGTATAGAAATCCAGGCGGCCCAACTCCAGGGAGCAGAGAGGGCAAACAGGAGCATATGGATGGAGAAGCTTTTTAAGGCAGCCAGTGCCCAGATTGTGCAGGGCTTTGTGTATTAACAAACTGATCTTATACAGGACATGACATCTCATTGGCAGTCAGGGCTAATGTCCACAAAACTGGGTAGATATGCTCAGAGCAGGAAGCCTCACCAATCAACCTGGCTGTAGCATTTTGCACCAGCTGCAAAGTGATGTGTCAACACAGTCAACAGCCCCAGGTACAGAGAGTATTACAGTAATCCAGCGTCGATGAAATGAAGGCATGCACTAGACTCTTCACATTCCCACAGCATAGATAGGGTCTGATCTGGGTCATATTCCAAAGATGAAAAAAGCCACCACAGATCACAGCTAACACCTTATGTTCCACAGTTAGCCTGCAGTCCGTGATAACACCCAGATTCTTTACCCACCTCTGGCAAGGAGAGGGTGGTGCCCTGCTGTAGCCTGGCCACCTCTCCTCGCCTCTGTTGCCAATCCTTGAGGATTAGAATCCACAGGTAAAACTTCTGTCTTGTCTGGGTTGAGCCTTAACCAACAGGAGACCATACCAGTCATTAATACTGGATGGGCAACTGTTCAGCACATCAACTGTATCAACTACACCAGGGGCAAACTGCAGGTATTTCTTTTTGTGTAATTAAAATTTATTGACGTTTTGTCAGAGTAATAACAATTACAGCACACATCACAGTGACATAGTTTGAATTACATTGTCTTGTACATTACCATATAAATACCTGATTATCTGAATTCCATATACTGCTTATTTGTCATCCTGGAACTATGTGAACTTATTTAGACAACTGTGACTTTAAACATAAAAAGTATAAATAAAAATGAACACTACATATAAAAAACTCAAACCTTAACACAGACAAGGGTGTGTTTGTTTTGGGACTGTTGAGTTAATGTGTTGAGCATTATGGATATTGCCTCACCATGTTGCCAGAGAGTTCAGAACACCAACTAGGATTATATTTAAACCTTTAAGGGCTGAAGAGTGTCTAAAACCAGCTGAGGGGTGACGTTTGTTAACCATGCCCCTTCCTGCTCCAACAGACTCCCAATTTTCTTATCCAAGGACTGAGTAGCCCTGTCTCCTCAGGGATCCTCAGCTGCCATATCCAGTATTGTATTTCCTGCCCTCTTTGCACACATCCCCACGTATGGTACCCACTGGGGTTGTGTTTTGGTTGGTGCCTTAAGAAGGCAGTGATGGATTACATGGATTAATGTGCTTACAATTTGATAGCCACAGTTCCAATGTGGGGCTCTCTGAGTGGAGCCAGCATTGCATGACAGATTTCAGTGCAACAACTACTACTATATTACACAGTTCTTTCCCAACCTTTTTATTTACCCTGGTGGGAAACCCCAGCACCAGGTGGCTAAACTTGGCTGGTACCAAGGTAGCAAAAATTTATCCTGAGAACTTCACCCACTTGTTTCCACTCCCTGCTACATTCCCTCCAGCATAGGCTGGAGAAGTGTTCTCCAAAATGTCTGGCGATCACTGGTGTTTGCAAGAACCTCACCAATACCCCTCACCTAAACTCCTGCCAGTTTAGGGATGCAGACATTTTGCTTCCCTGGAACCAGTGTACCTTCCATTCTTTTTCTGATAAGGTGCAA
The DNA here is from genome assembly GCA_016271365.2 of Neoceratodus forsteri. Taxonomy (NCBI): domain Eukaryota; kingdom Metazoa; phylum Chordata; order Ceratodontiformes; family Ceratodontidae; genus Neoceratodus; species Neoceratodus forsteri. The sequence goes on along the minus strand of JADMNL010000034.1, from coordinate 34,359,793 downwards.
TTCATTTGCACTCAATTCATTCATAGTGGTGTCAGTGTGGCTCAGCTGGTAGCACATCTGTCTCTGGATCAGAAGGTTGTGGGTTCTCGTCCCACACCGGGATTGGACTTGCACCTAAAAATCACTGGCATCCGAGTGCAGTATTAGGGGGTGCTGCTGGGGTGTGCCATCCTTCGGATGAGATATTAAACCGATGACCCTTCTGCCCATCCAGGTGGAAGTAAAAGAACCCAGGGCACTCTTCACAAAGAGCAGGGAACATTCCCGGTGTCCTGGCCAACATTCCCCTTCCCATAAACCGGTTCATGCAATTATCCAGGCTGTGTGTGGGTGATGATGTGCGATATGGACTCCACCACACATTCAGTCACTTCACTACCAGTCTAGCATTGCTTGTAAAGTGCTTTGGGATACTGTGTATGAAAAGTGCTATATAAATGCTGATTCTTCATTTCCTCAGCCCATTTTTCTTTAATCCTCAGTAGATATCTCCATCAAAAGCCTGAATACTCCAGTAAAATTGTAAAACTAGTGGCCTGCAAGGGTCCCCACAAGCATGCTTATTCTGCTTCCTGTATTATTTAGTATTATTAAGCATATTAAATCTCATGCCAGATTTGAGATAGTGTCTCATTACCAAATATCGAAACAGATCTGTAGCTAGGAGGCCAACCTCCCTCTATAACTGTGCAAAAGATTTACCCTAACCATTCTCCAATAACTGACATATTTTCTCAAGCCCTGACTTTTCCCAGTGGTGGAAAGGCCTGCCTGTACTGGCTGTGAGCAAGATTCACCAGTTTATTCTCAGTTTCCTACTGCCCCATAAAGGTGGAAATAATTTTATTTGTTTCCGCACTGTGGTTGGATTCTGCACTGGCAGTGAGGCAAACAGAAATAAAAATTGGGGTAGAATATTCATTTAAATTGGTTCAGTTTGGTCCCCCACTGAGAGTGGCAGCTCTTTCTACCTTGGGAGGTTATTTTGCAGACAACAGATATAGTTGAGTATAATCAGTAGAGCAATGAAAACTCACTCTGTATCGTCCAATGACCTCTTTCAGTGGCAGCATTTATACTGCAAACAACACGGGTAACAAGATCGAACCCTGAGGCACAATCAAGGGCAAAATGCCCTGAGCAGCACTTTCCGAAGTCTACCTGCTGCGCCCTGCTGCAATGGAATGCCTTAAATCACCTCAAGATACTGCCTTCAAGCCCTCACAGGCATCTCAATCAAGCTGTTAAAGTTCCACAGTCTATGATGTCAAATGCTGATGAGAGGAAAAGTGGAACTGAAATGGAATGTTTTCCTGAATATCTTGCTAGGAAAAGATCATTTTGCACCCTGACGAGTATCATTACCATGCTGTGATACCTCCTGAAACCTAACTGGAATGGCTCATAAATAAAGAAAAAGTCGCCAGGTGAGCCTCAAGTCGCCAGGAGAGCCTCATGTTGTGTCGCTTCCACCTTCTTGATGATCTTCCCCAAAAAAAGGGAGGGCCGAGACCAGTTTGTAATTAGCCAAGACATCGAGGTCCAGAGGAGTGAACCCATTTATACATTCCCCTTAGTCAATTTCTGTTTGTGAGCTTAAGCTATAGTTTAAAATACCATGTTCTTATATTTTATATGCTCTTTCGTGTTAGAAAGACAAACACAGGCTACACACACACACACACACACACACACACACGCACACGCACACGCACACGCACACGCACACGTCAGTGGCTCAGCAGGTAGCACGCTTGCCTCTGAGGCCGGGAGATCAGAAGACTGTGGGTTCTATCACCACCCCAGGCACCTGGATTAAATCCCAATACTGACACTGTAGTGCAGCATGAGGGGGGGGTGCTGCACTCCTGATGTGCCGTCTTTCGGATGAGACGTTAAACCAAGGTCCCATCTGCCTGTTCTGGTAGTAGTTCAGGTGGATGTAAAAAACCCCATGGCATTTCTCAAAAAGAATAGGGGAATTCCCCCAGTGCCCTGGACAAATTTCCCCCTTCACTAAAAGTACCACCAACAGCTTAATCTGGTTCAAGGTCAGTTGGCATTCATCTGTATCCCCCTCCCCTGGGTCGTTCTTGAAAATAAGCAGAATTTGTCTAGTGCACTCATCCGGTCAACAAAAACTAAATAAATATATATATAAATATATTTTGCCATATAATATTGTATGTGGTCATGGCAGAAGGAAGAAGAACTCCACTGACCCTTAACTTAGTCTCTAACTATATAGAAGCTAAGTTTAATCTGGCACCAGGATGGCCACATGAAAAACTGTTCAAATATACTCAGTGTCCCAGAACTGGATGTTTGAATTCTTTTTTGCTAGACCCATTTATAGTACCCCCCCCCAAGACACACACACACACACACACACACTCTCTCTATTTTCAGTTGTGAGTATAAGCAATGGTTCAAATAATACATTCTTACATCTTTATAGTTTTTTGGTTGTGCAAGAGGAGAATATAGTTAGACAAAAAAATTCTCCTTTCTGTAAAGTGTAAATGAAGGCTACTGCATACCTTTTTACTGATTCTAGAGCTCTAGTTGCCATGGCAATGGGTTGCAACCCTCCCCTACTATAGCAGCCTGCTCTAGTTTTTAAATATAGCAGCTTTTTTTCCTTGTTAGTTTGCCCTTTGTTCTCAGTCAGGAAAATTTGCCACTTTGGTGTGTGCATTAGATTAATGAGGAAACCTGGGGTACTACACCTAGGGGCAAGGAATCTGGGTCGCACGTTCACCCCATGCAGTACAACAGTGGACAAAGCAAGCAAAAGGATCTAGACGTAATTGTGAACAAAAAGCTGCCACATGCTAGTTCATTATAGTTACAAGAAAAGTTCTCTTAAAAAATAGGTGTTCAGAACCACAGAGAATAGTGATGAAAACCTGGTCTGAGCCATATTAAAAGAAGAGTTTCTTTTATTACTTCAGCTGTGAAAAATTATGGTAAAGCCAAATTAAAAATGTGAAAGAAGGTATCGTACAAGCCAGGAGATAGTGGCAACCTAAAATAAAATAAAAAGTAAAAGTCAAAATTGGGTTCCACGTCATAATAGCGACTACGAAACAGCACCGACCACGTAAGCAACCACACAATACCACCCACAACTACAGCCCACACCAAATACATCGAATGTCATAATAACGACCGCAATGGCAAAAAAAACAAACATTTGCACAAACGCCGTAGACCACAGCCACATCGATCAGTCCCCAGAAGTCACACCTGCAGCTGGAAGTTATATGCCAGCCGCCCGCAGATATTCATAATGGGTACAGACACTGTAGTCAGCAACAATGCTCTCAGTCCTCTTGGTCAGATCCTTGTAGCACCGCTTCTTACAGGAAGACCCCAAACAGGACACCACTTGTTCCAGCTTCACCTTGCTGAGGCACTACTCCTCCTTCAGGCAGTCAATGAAACGCCACACACTAGGATGACATGCACCCAGCCTGGTATTGAATCCACAATGCCAATTCTGTACTGCATTATTCATCCATGTCAACCCAGCCCATGTGGCATCATACGTGTTCCAAAAGGACACCGGGAAACAGGGGTCTCCATCATCCCAAACAGCTGACTGGATGACCTATCCATGTATCTTCCACGTTGCCCACAACAGGCCACAGCAGCTCCACATTCCTGCTGTAGAACTCCCAGTCTCTCAGCTTCTCAAATACAGCTGCCACATCCCCCACTGGCACAAATGCCAAAGTAAGCAACATTCGTACCTACAGGGCAAATTCCTCATCAGATACATATCACTCATGCATGGCTGGAGACTGTTGAATCTTTCACCACACCGCCTGACAAAAGTGGAAGAAGCATTAACGCCCCTGCACATCCACAAATACTAAACAGAAGCCCTTCCATGCTGCTCTCTCAAAGTCCTTCACAGCTGTCCATGGATGTAAACCAGATCCCAACTTCTGCAGCTGTGTAAACACCCGTACATAGGCCTGCTCCTTCCTGGAACACGTCAAGATGTACACAGCAGGTATCACAACACTGGACCGCATGCAATGTACCATGTATAGCTGTGTACACAAAGGAGGTGTACACTGAAATGTTCCATCCAGGAACCAGTCCTCACACCCTTTCAGGAACGGAACATTCTTCTCCGTAGCAAACACCAGCACACGGTCCCCCTCCCGCCCACTGTCATACAGCAGAAATGTCTCACTGGTCCCAGAAACTGCATACTCAGGCAGGATACACAGCTCTCACATGGATGCAGATGTAACCGGACAGCCCTTCACCACCTGCCATACGTGCTGCACAGTCTGCTTCAGGAGCTGCATTCAGGGTGACCAGCAACAGCATCTGGCATGTCCGAGGTATACTGAACAAGCACCTGCGATGTGGTCTCCAAACTTGAATGTGCCCTGTCCCGAACAGATCCCATCACCTGCCAGACGACAATCTCATTAGCGTCTGGGACATGGTTATGCATCTTCAGCCACTTGACTACGTGATCCGCCTCTGTAGGCACCCGTGCTGGACATCGGTACTTGTGATATGAAGCACAGCACCAGTATACCTTGCCAGCCACCTCTTTGTCCCATCATACAGGTATCCACCATACACCAGCAGCAGTCTTCCCATCTGGCTCTCCATGAACTCCACGGACTCCGCCATGCTCCCACAACTTACACCACGAATACTCCACATGCTCCCCCTCTATATCACGGCCTGCAATTACAGCTGAGGGCCCACACCTGTCCCTATACAGTTGGCCACACCTGCCACCTCCTCCTCCTCCCGCAAAATTAATATTATGGATGGAGGACACAAATACCTGTACCCTCACACATTGCCAACCCCTGTAACAGTACAGTGCACACCATGAGCACTGGACAACAGACAGATGGGTAACCGTACTCAAACCCACACTGCAGAAATCCTATCATCCTGCCTGCCTACCTACCTAACCTAGCATGCACTACACTAAGCTATGACGATGGCACGCTCCGGACCCATCTCACACACACCCACATGCACATCACAGTGTACACATCACACACCATTTAGTTGTCCATGTTCTATGTGGGAGGTGCAGCCCCCTCCGCACACGCCCTCCCGCCTCATAATCTCTGACTGCAACACCTCCCTTGTACATACAGTCTGCATGCATGTCCCCCCCCCAGCAGTCGCCATCGCTGACCCTAGTAACCCATTTAGCCCTCATTATTTTACACCAGTAGCTGTTTTGACATTCGCTCAGTTAGAGTCCCTCATAATGAGTGGCTCAGACTGAGTCACCCACTTAACAGGATACCCAGAATTGTCACCACTATCACACACCGCTGCTTTACGCTGAGGAATGCAAGCAGAATTAGACGACATACACTTAAATGAGGGGACAAGATAAGGATTCATATTAGAAAACGTTACCTCATTTAGATGGTAAGTAGCGTACCTAACATTACCTCGTTAGGTGGTAAGTAGCGTACCTATTTGGACAGACTGAATGGATCAGAGGGCTTTTTCTGCCACAGTGCCTGTGTTTCTATTTCTACACCCAGAGAGGTTGTGGAAGACAGCTTTGCTCAACATCTCAGATCAGGACTAGACAGATTCTCAGTGTAGAATAGCACTGAGAGTTACACAGCACACGCAAGGGTAGCATTCCAGCTAATGAACTTGGCTGTATATCCGTACTCAAATTTGGTATAGTCATTGCTGTGCAGCAGGAGAGGTAGTAAATAGAGATGGGAGAGTCAGTTGTGACCCAGTTCTGATTCTGAATCTGATCTATTTCCCAAAAGTTCTGATTTACTTTGGTTTTCCAAAACAGGTGCATTTTCCAGACGGATCCAGAACTGGGTCGGGGTAGATCCAGACCAGGTCAAAGAAGAAAATCAAGTTACCCCTTCACGCTCTTCATCACTGCTTTCTTTATGTCATTTAATATTTAAAACAGTTATTTTATGTTTTGTTTCAACCAATTTTCTCATTTTTAATAAGAAAGAAGCTCCAAAATTGCTAACATTATCAGGACCAGTTCAGAACTGGGTCACTTGAAAATCCAAATGTGATAAATAGACTGAACCAGGTCAAATCAAAGTCAAGTCACAAATGACTCCGATTTCCTAGAGTTGAGTTGAGGCAGGGCCATTCTTGGGGGGGGGGGGGTTGTGATCTGACAGAGCCAGTCCTTTCATCACTAGTAATAAAAATAGACTGTAAGTCCCTTCAGTCATGGCCCACTCCATTGATCAGGGCAGCATGCCAGCGGTACTGATGGCATCTATATGGGTAGGTTGCACTATACAAGTCCAAACCAAACTTTAGATACAGCAGATGGGGGTTGAGTCATTTTTTTTAGTCTTTGGTAACCAGGTAAGGCCCACTAGGTACTAGTGCCTGTTTTCAGAGTGTGACCTGGGAGTACTCAGGATGTTAAGTGACTTGCTTAGAGTCACACAGTATGCAAGTGGAGGTTGTGAGAATCAAACCCAGGTCTGTTGGATGTTCCAAGCTCATTCACAGCTCAAATCTCTAGGCTATACTGCCAGCCGCAGAGTCACAATAAGAGCCAGTTCTGGAGATAGAGGGGGATGGGGGCAGTCACACCTCCTGACTGCCCCAGTGTGAGTAGTGTTGCCCCACCATGATCTTTATTCACTGTTTAGTGCTCATTGTGGAGCCCACAACTGACTGAATGGCCCTCTCCAGCTCCCAAACCTGGCTCTGCCACTGGCAAGAGCACCAAGTAAACGAGAGCCTTGTGCTTGTATAGAGCAATCTAACAATGGCGACCCTATCACGGGAGCCAGAGGAGTCACAGACCACCACCGCCACGTTGCTCCCTGTCCATGGAGTGGGCCAGGGAGTAAGAGAAAAAAGGCTGGTATTCAGAACGCTCTCATTTAAGGTAGAGGAATGGGACATAACTGATGAGTTGGGGTAGCAGGATGTCCTGATATTTGCTGAACATGTTTATCTTGATGGATGAATGGCTAGGCAAGTACAGTAGGGGCTTACATCATATAGTGTTATAAAATGGCAAGAAAAACTGTAGAAATTTCTTTGGCCCAGAGATATCAATTGACCGTGCATTAAATCTCTGTAAACAAATGTTCAGGTGCTAAATCTCATCCCACCCCACCCCCAAAAAAAACTACACCAGCCATTGTATTGTAATAAGTTCCTCAAGGGTGTGCATCATAGGAGTTTAATGCACTTCCAGGGGCATAAGGACACTTGACCTTTGGCCTCATGCCCTACTACCCCACACACACACACACATATGGACCCTCGAGGTGTGTATTAAAATCCTGTAATGCACACCCTGTTGTGGCTTATTACTACTTATATCATGGTCCCAGGTATGTGGAGTAGCCTAACTGAGGACTACTGCAGGTCTTGGGAATTGTGTAACTGCCCCCATTCTGGCATTTTGATGAGAAGTGTGGAAGGTTTTATTTTGCATGGATAATGATTCAATAAATAAACAATGGCCACTCCAGAGAAGCATGGTGCTCACAACAGCACAGAAAAAAATTAGACACAGGTTCAACAAGAAAATAGACCACACAAGGGTCTATGTTGCAAAGAAAAAGTTACTTTATAAATAAATTAAAGTGCTCAAACTGTAAGACATAACAACAGCAAAGTCCAGCACTCTCAAACACCAACAGTGGAAGATGTCAGCCTTGATTGGGTGAAGTGCTAGGGCACCTGGGTAATGGACAACACAGTCAGTGCTGCAGACGCTGAAATTTTGTATCATACATGTTGGTGACAGATTTAATAAACTGCACACACCTGCAGTTTGAACATTTGTTCATTTACCTGCTATTTATGCTATTCAGCTTCTACTGTTGGTGTCTGGGAGTGCTGGACTTTGCTGTTGTGATGTCTTATTGGGAAAGCAGATTCCCTGATTGGCACCCCTCCTCACAGCAGTGAGCGCTGTACTTTCGGGTCAGACTCAAACTGTAAGCCCCTTTCTCTCACAACTGATGATCTGCACTTAATTGCAGCCTTTTCAGGTTTTGTTCTTGACAAAGAGAACAGTTCAATATGAAACAGTTGTGATAGAACAGTCTCGAGATTTATACACTTTATTAATGAAATAACTTTTTATTTGCAGTGTAGACCAATGTATGGCTAGTTTCCCAGTGACATGTGTGCCTGGCTTTGTTGCTGTGCTGATATGATAATTTATTTATTTATTAAATTTTGTTAACCAGGTAGACCCGCTGAGCCCTGAAGGTCCCTTTTTCAGGGGTGACCTGGGATTAGTTACATATAGCAAGGCACAGACATTCAAACAGTACTCTTTAGGACAGATCAAACAGGATAACAAAGACAGTGTACAGTATTATAATAGTACAATGCAGGATACTATACAGCTGGGTTATACAATTAAACATTAACACATAGTTGTAATCACAAGGAAGAAAGAAAAAGGGGGATTGCTAGGGTAACAGCAGAGGCAGGTTCACTTTATTATACAGGGTATTAAATAGTTGGTATAGAATGGCAAAATGCGGCACATATTCAGGGGCAAAGCCGACCATTTTCTAAACTGCATAGCACTAGATTGCTAAACATTTAACATTTTTTTAATTTAGTCTTACACAGTCTACGCACACTAAAAATACGCATTTTTAATTTTGCTAATCAATCTGTGCCAAGTGCTGTGCAGTTTCACAGTTGATTAGCACTTTCAGGAGCAAATTGCTAATTAATTTTTTTTTTTTGGCTTATTTAACACCCTGTTATCTGCATCAAGCCAAACTAACTGTTAAATTTAATCCTTGTTTGACTCCCATTATTTGGGAGTTATTCCACTTCATCTCAATGATACAGACGAGACCAAGCTAATCTACTCTGGCTATGTCTTCTGACTTGTGCTTTTCGTGATTTAGACTCCTTCCATTCATCAAGTAGTCAAATCATCAAGTTTATTAACTGCATTAGCAGAAAAGCCACAGTAAGATGAAAAAGCATATTTTAAAACACATTCATGCATACCTGATAGGACAGACAATAATTTTAAATATTTTATAGACACTCTTACAACCCTTAAGCAGAAACATATGCAATTAATCAAGTGCATTTCCAGTTCACTACACCACCCACACAACATATTTCTTTGAGTTTGATGCTTTTTTTTTTTTTTTGCTACCGGCTGGCTCCCTCTCGGTTTGCTCACTGCCACCCCATCCCCCAGGACTTACCTGCTACCCTGGAGTGCTCTCTGACTTACTCTCCAGGGTGGGGCCATCGAGGAGGAGCCTCATACTCCTTGATCAGAGACTGAATGGTGATCCGGGGATAGATTGCCTCAGTCCACTGTGAGGGGCTCAGTGGGGGCGGACATCCCCCTGCTCAGCCTGGTAATGTTTTCCTGTATTGTTCCCCAGGGAGGAGTGGCATGCAATGACATTATGGCATGCAGTCTAACATCTGACATGCCTCCCAAGCATACAAGCTTTGGCTGTTGCACTCCCTAGCCTCTGTTAGGGGCCAGAGCAACATGTGCTTCCCCATCCTCCGCCCACAGGACAAGAGTAGTCCATAGGACACTTAATCCTCCTCCCCTGACTGGCTCTTGGACTCCGCAGGTTTGCTTCCAAGCCCGGGTTGTTGGCGTCGAAAGCGGTAGATCTACTGCTGCGTCAGCAGGCTGGCCTGAGTAAGATGCTTAATTTGCCATCCCCCATTGGCATGATACTTGCTACATTTTCTTTATTTATTTCATAATCTTTTTTTTTCTTTTCTGCATCAGTATTTTGTCCCCATTAGTAACCCCGGGCCCCTTCTGCTATCTGTTCTTCCAAGCCTGTCACCCCACATTTATTCCCCACAGAATTCCTCCCATGGTAGCACCAAGGGGGAGAGAGAGACCCCCCCCAGGTGTCCACATTCAGATGTGGAGCCTTGCCTGATAGGTGGTGTGGGGGTTTGGGATGGGTGGGTGCATTCTCCTGCTAGAGATGTGTTTTCAACCTGCTTTTCTCTCCAAAGGCTCCAGCATGCAATGGCACACTGTGTGTGCATGCCTCTGTATGCATGTATGTATCAACACCAAGGGAGCTCCTTTGTCTAGGATGTCCACACTGCGCTGTCACCTGATCTCCATCAGGTGGCAGCCTATGAGCAGGAAGTCAGAGCCCCCCACACTGAGTGAGAAGAGCTGTCCTCTGGATCTTCTAATCCCGCTCCCACCAGCTGACCCCTGATGACTGAGGTCTGCTTCCTAAGCTCAGTCACCAGCATGGCAGGCTGTAGCACTACAGCTGAGCCACCAGGCCATCAATTTGTTTCATTACCTGTATTCCTTCCTTTTTTTATTCTCCATGTATGCCCCCTTACACTCCACTACTTCAAACTCCCTCTGGGTTCCCCAAGGTGCCCGACTCTGCTGGGCCCTGACCCCCATCAGCTGCCTACCTCCATGCTGCCATGGCTATCCCTCCCAGGCAGGGTAAAGGTACCCTTAGACTGCATATGTCTTCATCGGGCAGCTCTGTTGAAGGGTTCAGGTCCAGTCTCTTTCAGTACAGCGGGGTCCGTCATCCTTCGGGCAGTGGGGTCTTTTCGTGTTTCTCCCCCATCCCCATGGATGCAGGCACACTAGGGAGGTTCAAGGTGCGTATGCACATTGAGCGTGCTGTCGCACTGAACCTCAGGCCTGTATCCATCCCTTCCATGGCACTGTTGACTGCACTTCCACCTGTTGTCACCCATGTGGCAGTACTGCAGCAAAGACAGCGACCCTCCCTCCCTGGAGGAGAAGAGCATCCTCTGGGAAGCTCAGTCCTTCTCCCCATGGTTGGCCCCAACAACCCAGGCTTGTTCCTGAACCAGGGTTGTCAGCATCGTGAGTGGTAGTGCTACCATTGCACCAACAGGCCAGTCCCATCTGTATTCCTTTCTGACTCCATGCCATGATAGGTGCTTTCCCTCATCTGCACTGCCCCCAAGCACACCCTCACCTATTTTGAATGCTCCCCCACTAATCTGTCTTAGAAACATACTGTAGGATTCAAGACACAGAGAACACTCAGTGGTCCATTTAGGATATCCCTTACCATCTCAGTGTTCTGCTTGTCAGGATCTTTGTCCATATTTTTGTTCAGCTGGGGATGCTCTCGCCCTGGTAGGCTCACCCAGTACAACTGGCAGTAGGTTAGGAACCTAAACCTGGACTCTTCCGCCATACTCAAAGCTATGTGTTTGTCTGCCTAATAGCTCTCTGCCTTCCCTGGTTCACATGGTGTATAAGGTGAATCCCTGAGAATTTCCACCAAGAGGTCCTGCTCTTGAGCTTTCTCCCCAGTTCACTGATTATGGTTTTAAAGACCTATGTATTAAAAAGCTTCACGGGTGTGCATAAAATTCTGGATTACGCCTACCCACACACTCATCCATGTTATATTTTATGATTGCTGCTTCCACTGACTGAATAAAGCTGTCACCCATTGCTTAGGAGCCATCCAATCAGGAAGGCTCATATCGGTTGGGAGGAGGACAGTGCCTGATTGTGTGCAGAGAGGTGTAGGGTCTGCCTGCCCAGTGGATGTGTGTGAGTGAGGGAAAGAGAGAGAGAGTGGGCCTTGCCCACTTTCCACCAAGTTTGTGCTGTCTGTTTGGAAAACCACATGTTTTATTGGCAGCACTTGATTACACACCACTTGTAATGGACAATTACAACATGGTTACGTGCATGTTAAAAGTGGTGATCAGTAATTGTAAGATAATTAAAGGTCAAACATTATAAAAGGCTTAAAGGGAAGGCAATGGATGCATCTAATGCAAAGATAAAGAATGTAAAGGAATATTAAGAGGAAAATGAGTCTGTGGCTAGGTAGATAGCACATGCATCTCTGGGACCAGAGGATTGGAAGGTCATGGGTTCTAGCCCTGCATTGGGTATTTGGGATGATACAAATAATGGACACATCGGTGCAGTATGAGGAGTTGCTGCTCTGATGAGGTGCTGTCCTTCAGATGGGACATTAAACCACTTCTGCCCATGCCTGGTTACTGTCCATGTGGAAGTTAGTGATCCCATAGCAGTCACTGACAAAATAGGGAAGTTCCTCCAGTGTCATGGCCAATGTTCCCCATCAATAACAAAACAGGTCCATTTAACCCATTTGAGAGGATGCACCTGGAAACAAAATGAGCTACCACAGATCAGTATGTCATTCCTGGTCAATATATACAAATAAATAAATATATTTATTTATTTGCTTTTGGTAACCAGATAAGTGCACTAGACAGGATTGCCTATTTTCAGGCAAGACCCGGGAGATTACATTTCAAACAAATTACGAACAATAGTACAGGGAGGAGCTGATACAATGCAGTACATAAAGAGATCAACAACCTTACATGACAGTAGAATTACTTAGCATGAAAGTGATGGCATACATAGCATAAGCATTACAGCACAAAAGAGATAAAAACAGCTTGCAGAGATTAGTAACATAGGTGCATAACAGCAGTGTTGGTGGCATAGGACGAGGGTATGGGACAAAGAAGGGGATAGTAGTGCAACGGCAAGTAAAGAGGTATGCTCCATGAATTAGAGCAAGTAAAGAGGTGTTATACATGAAATAAAGACATTTACATGCATCTAAGGAGGTGAAGTAATTAAAGAGTGCATGCTTGAAGGCAGGGTGAGAACTGGAGCTTCTAAGGGAAAACGGAAGGGAGTTCCAGATTTTGGGAGTGTAGATGGAGAAGGCAAGTTCACCCATTTTGGTAGAGCAGTTAGGGACAGTGACCAGAGCTGAAGTCAAGGACTGGAGGAGTCATGGGCAGTCAACTGGGGTGAACATGGCTGCAAGGGAAGGGGAGAGAAGAACGAATTATATTGTCGGTCAGGCAGCCTATGGAATATGATCGCCGGGAGGAGGGGGATAACCAGCGAAGGTCAGAGTAAAGTGTGTGGTGGTGTTTAAGCCGATAGACAGACAAGGCAAATCTGCAAACATTGTTATAGGCAACATTCCATGCTTGAAAGATGTTTGTCTGCACTTGAGCAATGACCAGCAATGCATAGCAAAGACCAGGGAGCAGAAGTCCTTGGGCAATGGAGATCCTAGTGGCATGGGTCAGGGCGTGGCAGACACAATAAGCCAACCCAGTTTTGGCATTGACAGACTTGCATACTGCATTGACATTGAGAGAGAAACTGAGACACAGATCCAGAGTGACCTCTAAGTATCTGAAGGAGTAGGTAACTTGTACCGGAGAGACATCAAGACAAGAGACCAGAAATGAGGGGTTTAGGGCACTGAGCTTTTTGTGGGACCTGAATGGCATGGCCTGTGTCTTGGCAACATTTAACACAAGGTGGTGAGATGTGAGCCATGTTTGGATTCATTGCAGGTCGGAAGAGAGGTGAGAATTAATGTCAGAGATGGAGCTAGAGAAAGTATAGAGGACCAAGTTGTCAGCGTAGAGTAAAGTGTGACAGTGGGAGGGAATGGTAGGTAGATTGTTTATAAATATAAAAAAGAGCAGGGACCCAAGGATAGAACCTTGTGGAACACCAGTGGACAGAGGGTCAGGGTAGGGGAGGACTCTACAGTAAGAGACAGACTGGGTGCAATTGTGCAGGCAGCTGGAGAACCAGGCAATAGTGAACTGGGAGGCACCCAGTGAACCTAGCTGATGCAAGGGCAGTGAATGGTTGACCGAGTTGAAAGCCTTCGTTAAGTCAATAAAAACAGCCCCCGTAAGTTGGCCTCTATCCATGGTGGTTGCGGTGTCATTAGTGAATTGCACTAGGGCAGTCAAGGTGCTGTGGCCTGGTATGAAGCCATGCTGAGCAGGAGATAGGAGGTCATAGTTGGCTACAAAGTCTGACACCTGACGATGAATACATTACTCCAGAAGTTTACTAAGGATAGACAGGAGTGCTATAGGGCAGTAGTTCATTGAATTTTAGGGTCACCCTTTTTAAAGACAGGTGTAACCCTCACTTGTTTCCAGGAGCAGGGCATGGTGCCAGAGATAATGGAGAGGCTGATGAGGCACAAGATAGGGGTGGCAAGAATGGAGGTGCCAAATTTGAGAATTCTAGGTTCCAGACCATCAGGACCAGTGCTGCCATGGGGAGACTTAGTGTTGAGTATATGTAGGACATCAGTTCTAGAGAAATGGCTGAGAATAAGGTGAGGATAGGGCAGAGGGAGGCCTGGGGAGGGAGGGACAGAAGGAATGGCTGCATTGGAGGTTGAGGAAGGAGGGGAGGTAAAGAGTGAGTTAAAGGCATTGGCTATGGTGTTGGGGTTGTTACAAGAGACATTGTCAATTAGCATATCACGAGGGGCTTGAGAAGTATTGCAACACAGAATGTGGTTGACATGTGCCCAGTACCTTTTCAGGTAATGGGCAGAGGCGTGAAGAAGATCTCTACAGTAATTGCTTTTGGCAGCGTAGATTGCTTTTTTGCATGAGTTCCTAAGGGAGCGATAGACAACAAAGTTAGAAAGAAGGGAGGAGGCTTTCCACCTGGCCCAGAGCTTGTCACGAGATTTAAGCAAATGGAGCAGCACGAGCAATGCAGCGTATCCTCTACAGAACGAGCAAGCTTCCAGGCCCACCCACAGGGATCGCAAGTGCCGGAAATAAGAATAATACAAAATACAGCAGTAAACTCAGAGGGCAAAAATAAATAATTCTTTTAATTACACAAATGAGAAATACGAAACAAACAAGACAGGGGTCCCACTAGTTGCAGACAGGAAAAAACTAGATAATTTGAGAGAAACAGGAGCTGTCCTAAATATCTCTTGTTCCATATTTAGCAAGCTTGAGGATATCTTTATTGAAAACATGGAGAAGGACATGAGGCAGAGGACAGATGTGGGAGATGATAGTCCAGAGTTAATCAAAAGTAAAGTGAGTAAATTAGATATCACTAAATCCGCAGGACTAGATGAACTGCATCCACGAGTGTTGAGGGAACTAGAAACTGATGAAATAGCAAGGCTGCTTGCACATGTATTTAGTAAGACACTGGATGAAGGAAGGGTCCCAAGAGACTGGAGAGATGTTGTTATGGTTCCAATACATAACAAAGGGAGTAAGGGGGTTACTGCGATAGCCCTGCGGCACAGGGGTGCATTGCTATGCAGACTGCCGAAAGTCAGGAACAGACACCGGTCACAGTGTTGGGAGACAGGCCAGGCTGCAGGCAGCTGTTTGAGGGCAATGTACCTCAGCAGGAAAGGGTTGGCAGTGGGTTCCGGCACTTGTGATCCCTGTGGGTGGGCCTGGGAGCTTGCTCGCTCTGTAGAGGATACGCTGCATTGCTCATGCTACAAAGCACTGCCCACGTCAAGGGAAGGAGGGTAGATTGGGGAGAAAACTGAGTGAAGCAGATAAACCCTGCCATCAGTATAATGGCATGAATCACCTGAACAGGATGCAGTATATCCTTGATATAAAGGATATATGCCTGGGGCGACAGCAGGGAGTGGTGTGACAGGGAGATCCTGCCACTCTTGAGGACCAACTTTTCTTAAATCTGTTGCAACAGTTCTTATGTTTCTTAGCCTAATCTATCCTTTACAATTTCTAGTTCATAAGGTTGGCCACCTATGGGCCCCCCTTCCCCTTTCTTGACTATGCTATAGTGTCCTCTTTAATTTTCCTTTTCCCTTTCAGGTCCTCGTACAGGGAGGTTATTGTGGTGACCTTCGAGCTTATGTAAAACAACAGGCTGTGTTTATTGTTGTTGGATTTAGTATATAATAGCACTATGTCATAAAATACCTTGATGTATATACCTTATAGTTATGAAACCTATAAATGCTGAAAATACCATGGCACTAGGTGCTTTTGATAAAGGTAGAAAGTACTAGGTGACTGTATTATAGAAATTAAGTTGGTTGTGTTGTTAAATGCATGTAAATTGGTACCATGCATTCCTGCTGTAAACTGAGCCAATCTGAAATTTCATGCTGAGTTGCATATATCCCATGATGCTTTGCATTATGAAAATATGTGTGATGTTGTGTTACTTTGAAACCTGACTTATTGCCAATGCCCGTTGGGGTAACCCTAGTTTCGGTGCTTCTGCGCTGAGATTCTTCATCTATAGCTTGTTTTGGGTTATTTTTTTCTTTTTGAGCCCCCACCACCCAAGCAAACAAGGCAACCATAGGGATGAAGGGTTTTCACTGAAAAAGTTTAGATCAGCAGATCAGTGAGTCAGTAGGTGCTGACAAGTGCAGAGGAAGGACATACATAGTCTGTTGCTACAAACTGATGTAGTGAAGAAGGAACACACCATTGCTGAAGGTTATCTCCTATATTTTGAATAAACATCACACAGAGATTGTGTGTTGAAACTGAAGTTCGGTGTCTGGTCCATCTGTTATCCCACAACTCCTCCACAAGGGGATAAAAGTTCATATTAAAAAACAGGGAGCAAGGAGGACAGACTTGGTACTTACCACTGACAGTCGATCTTTAAGAGGGTCTCCATATAGCCATAATACATTGGACTGCAGGCTGTCAGCATCAGGACCTCGCAGGAAGCTTTTGTAATGATAGAAAACCCACAACAATGTGCCTATATGCACATCAGCAGTACACAGTGTCACCTATATAACGTGGGCTGGCCCCTACCACTTCAGTTTCCCACAGTTGGTGAACAGAGTGGGTTGGGGCCTCCCCTACCAATCATGCACAGAAAGGCAGGGGGAGCAGAGCAAAACAATGTCCACCAGAGCTCTGGCTCAATATGCAGTGCCCTGCCAAGTAGCTGAAAACAGAGGTCCAACACACTAGGGGAACAGAGGGCAAGAAAAAGGTGGAGCTCTGTGGAGTGCCTCTTGAAGCTCAACTACTACCAATAAGTAACAGATCTATATTTTTGTGACTCCTGCTGTGATGGAGGCAGATAAGAGGTCGATGAGAACCAAGACCACAGTGTTAGCCTTCACATCTGAGAATACACATCTCTGAGGCCAGTTAGAAATATTGGAAAATATCGCAATGAATTTCAGAATAGTTGGCCTCCCCGAACATACCAATGGGGACGATTTGGTGTCCTACATCAGGGCAAGGCTGCATGAATCACTACCTGGAGATCACCCCTGGAATGGGATAACCTCAGAAGGGCTTATTGCATAAACATTCACAAGGCACAACTGAATACAGAGGTACCTCGTACTAGCCTAGTTATCGCCTAAGGTCCAGAAATTTGGGACTTTATTTTACAGTGGGCTAGGGCTCATTTTCCTGTGCAAATGGACAATACTGAAGTCAAGCTACACCCAGAGTGGGGATATATATAAAACTGGGCTGGCCCCAACCACTTCAGTTTCCCACAGTCGGTGAACAGAGTAGGTTGGGGCCTCCCCCACCAATCATGTACAGAAAGGCAGGGGGAGCAGAGCAAAACAATGTCTAAGGAGGCAGTATAGCGCAGTGGGTTAAGGCTCTGAGCTGCAGATCTGGAAACCCGGGTTTGAATCCCACAGCCACCTTGGTGCATACTGTGTGATGAAATAGGCTGTTGGTTAACTAGGATCTGCGGCCTATCCTGTAGGTAGGGAAATGGGCAGACTAGATGGGCCTAGCGGTCCTTATCTGCCATCAAAGTCTATGTTTCTATGTTTCTAAACAAGTCACTTAACTTCCTTGTGCTCCCAGGTCACATCTGGAAACAAGCTTCGACTTAGTGTGCTACTTCTACAATGTTCTCTTTCCAGAGTGATCATATGCCACTTGCAGCACAAGAAAGCTTTTTGATCCCCTTAGACAACAACTTAAAAGCCTGGGGACAGTTCACTCAATATTAGCCCCTGCCAGCCTCAGTATTACATATGGAGGCAAGACATTTTAGTACTCAGACCCAATCAAGGGAAAGAAAAAAGTTAACAAGCTGGCGACAGAGTTTAGCAGCCACCCATGCCAAAATACAGAGGAAGGGAGCTCATCCCTAGAAAAGGAATGAAATGGTTTGTAGCTGGATTTTTTTGTTTGTTTGTTTTAGAGAAAATGTATTTAATGTATTTAATTGATTTAGTTGCTTTGCTCTCAGTAGCAGACTCTAAACCAGGCTAAGTGGGGATGGATGGCATTTATTTCTAACCTTAGATGTTTTCGGTTCCACCACCGGAACGTGCCCACGATCTGGCACTGGGCAAATAGGGCACCAATCAGCAATGTTGCCAATCATGTTTTTTGTGGGGGACTGTGCCCCCTGCACCCCCCACCTCTCTTCCCTACTTATTGATTCTAACTCAGGGGTGGGCGGACCTTGGGGAGGGTGGGCACATCCCGCATTTGGCACCCTGATTGCCCAGCACCATAATGCTGGTGCTCTGAGGATGTTTTCTGTCTCTATAATCCTATAGCAGTATAATGCCTATAGTCTGCCTCTACTGGCTGGGGGTTAGTACTGTCACAATGGTTCTGTACTAAATGTTATAATTACAGGCAGAATGTGGCAATCAGAAAAATTGTGAAATACGGCACTGCCCACAAGGAGACTTTGACCAGTAGTGTGGTTCCAGCATGTTTAGTAAGCACTGCACAGCAGGATTTAGCAGGCTGAATTTTACCCTCTGCTATGGCTTGCAGTCTGAATCCACATGCAGTAACTCTGGTTAATACAAAATTATCCCACAGTCTTGTGAGTTGAAGTTTTGAAGTTAAGTGACTAGGTAATTCATTGCTAAAGTTGTGGAGGTGTTACATTATAAAAACGAATTAAACTCATGGTTGTTCTAAATATACTGTATGCTCTGGTTAACCTTTTATGGTGCCCTAATTACACCTGTTAATCACAAATGTCAGCCTTAGTGGGTACAGTAACTTTAGAAGTCACGAATTTTCCCATATGCCTCTGTGTCTCCTGTATGCTTTTCACCCACAGGTCAAGGCTTGGCCAGCTAACCCGGACATTCGTGGACAGTTTTTATCCCATGGACTTTTTGAATGTACCCCATCTGTGGTACCACAAGTATGGATTCAAAAATACCTAACTCTAAAATCATCTGTATTTTAATTACACTGTGTAATTAAGTAATCAAGTCTGATGTCATTCCATGTATTGCTGTGATTGTTTCGTCATAAAATGAACATAAAGTTAAAAAAATA
Organism: Neoceratodus forsteri; assembly: GCA_016271365.2. Lineage (NCBI taxonomy): Eukaryota > Metazoa > Chordata > Ceratodontiformes > Ceratodontidae > Neoceratodus > Neoceratodus forsteri. The sequence continues at coordinate 34,340,680 of JADMNL010000034.1, read as the reverse complement.
TATATTTTTCAAAAGTATTTCCAAATAAATAAATAATAACTGCACTGTAACTGCACTGCAAGTGCAATGTAGTTACATTCAACAAACATGTAACAACAGTGTAATTACCACTGTTGCATGTAATTAATGATTACCTGCCATGCAGCTACATTGAAACTGACAGTTAAAATAGAGTGTGCCCCATACATACAGTACTTATAAAATGGGTTATAAACTTCCGGCATTTTGATTGGATAAGAGTCACATTTACCTGTGCTCTTATCCAGCCATAACTTTGCAACTGGTCCTAGTTAGGCTGACAAGAACACTGCACGTGTAGAAATCCATATCTCCCATAGCGTTTTGAAGAACATTTCTAACCTGCACTGGCAGTGTGAAAGTCCGTTCCTGCTCGTCAGTCACCCGACCATTTACCAGTCATGCAACTCACCTGCCTCATACTGCAAAAAACATCTACCCAGTACATCTTGTAAACAAGTAATGTAAAGCACAAGGTACCCATAGTTTTAGTTTTCTTTCTTTTTTTTCTTTTGTTAGAGCTGCGCTTTCTTCGATCGTTCTTTTCACTGCTGCCATTTCCGTGGTCCTCTCCATCGCCCTCCATTAACATTAGTATTCCTAACGGATATACTATGCGATCCCTAAACTCAGTATGCCAACACTCAGCATACCAAGTCAACCTGCCCGAAATGCACAGCCCTGAATGGATAGTATGCCCGACAGCAATATTTCGGGCATTATGACCAGGGCCCCGTGTTTACTGTGGCAGAGTGGACCTACATTCTGCAGCAGGACCTCATACTTTCTGCAGCAGAACAACTGCTGATTCTGCAGCCATTCTGCGGCAGATAAATTGTGGCTAAACAGCATACCTTCAAAGGGATTAAGTCTTAGTTAACCCTTTGACTGCCTTCATACAACCACTCTGCTGCATTGAAAGTGTAACAGCAGGCCATTTAACAGAATGTAGTCTTCTTATCACAAATATTAAACAGCAATAACCCTAACCTGGCACAGTCATTGGTATCAGTGTTCTCTTTTAATGAATTTTCCCTCCCATCCCGAATTTGAGTGCTCATCTGTTCTTCTGGAAATTAGTGGCCTTTGCTGTTCTCCTAGGTTATAATCATTGAAGGACATACACAGTTAGCTAAAACTACACAGAAGGCAAAACCTGCTAGTATTTCTTCTGGTTTATATTTACAGTTAGCAGATATAGAGACTCCAGCTTGAAGGCCATTTTTTTCTGATTTTGATCAATGTTCTTTTAAATTATTATTTTTGTAAACTAGAAATACTCCAACTGCCTTGCAACAAACATGTTGAGTGCAGTGTGCACATCTGTGTTTTTTTGAGGGTGAATTGTCTTCCTATAATAGTGAAGGCAGATGTAACTTGCAGTGTCTGCAGGATTTGTTGACTCCTGATTTTTCTTTTGGGGGACACACTGAAAAATGCAAGCAAGTCATTCTTATTAAGCTGGGGTAACCTTGGTTAGCATGTTCTCTTCTCCTTGCAGCTCAGGGGGTGGTGGTGGTGGTGTTCTTCAGTCAGTGACCCTCATTTCACTTATGTATAGCAGCAATCAAACTCTCTATTCTGATTTTTTCTCGTACCAGCTTGCTCCAGTTCTAGTATACACTGGTCCCCATCTCTGCTGCAGCTGGGCAACTTGACTCCTTAAGAATTGAGCTTGATGCCACCACTTAGGCTGCAGGTTCAGATTTACCAAGAAATTGCTCTCACACTTGCAGGTACAGAACTGCAGCCCACAAATAAAAACTGTGATGGATGTCCACCAGTGGGGACCAAGTCCTCTGCTCAATCTGCTGCCAGCCCAAAGTTTCTGCAATCAGCTTCTCCTCTGATACCTGTCACCACACTGAGATCAGTTCCACCTCCACGGGCACCACTGAATCTTCTCACTTCTTGACTACAGCTTGACTTCCAGTTCTTCCTTCCAAATTCATCTTCCAAGGATGCACCATGAGCAGCCTCGTAATGAAAAATTAACATGGCTGAGCTACCCACACCTACACAGCAGTAAATCATAACTGCCATGGACCTAATCAGGCTCTGCTACTATTGCGTCAGTCACCCAAACACACAATACTGGCTGGAAGGAGTTATGTAACAAGAGCCAGCATGAGTCAAGATGCCATGCAGCCACTGGCTTTTCAGCTTTGTAGTGAACGGCATCAGTTTGCTGCCCCTTCTAATGAGCATGTCTGCCATGGCGTACTTAACACATTGATAGCTATGCCCCTGCCCTGTGTGATTGCATAGCATAGCTGGCATTTCTGTGGCTGTGTGGCTGGTTTTCCTGATTTCTGCGGCAATCACTGATTTCTGCGGTCAGCCCTGATTTCTGCAGCCATTGCTGCAAGCGCAGAATCACAGAAAACATGGGGCCCTGATTATGACTGAAAATAAACGTAAAATATGGGGGGATTTGCCCTGCACCCCCGTGAAGCTCTTCCCCACACCCCATACAGTAACTAAAATAACCAACTCCAAGGGAGGCAGACCTAGAGTAAAAAAAATTAGTGTTAAGGGGGTGTTGTTCCTCAAAAGGATATGCCCAGTCCAGAACCCGGATCTGAGGGAGCATGCTAGCAGATCTGCAGGCGGTGTAGCCCTGTACACCACCACAGCAGCTCAGCTAACTCCTGGAATCAACTGTCCCTTGATGTGCATGAACAGGGGTAAGGTAGCAACCCGTCACATCTGCTACCTTACCCCTGTAAACATCCATTGGAGAATCCATCGCTGGGATGCTCACTATCTGGACACTACACCTATTGGGCAATAGTGCCCAGGCAGGTGTGTGTCAGGATAGTGAGCCACAGGACTTCATAAGGGTACCTTCCTGACTACCAGGCAGTCAGATTTTTAAAACTGTAATAAAGAGTGAGTGGTGCAAAACAAGAAACCGCAAGGATCAGGCACCCTCTAACTCTTACAGCAAGGTAAAAGCGTGAAGCACAAAATGCTTACTACTGTTGCTGCAGAGACACATGCTCACTTCCAGTCAACAAGCAGCTCCAACACTTGTTGTTTCTCCCTGCATTTTTCTGATCTCTGTAGCACTGGTGCTTGTTCGAGCAGGCATCCTGATCACTGGCATCTCAGAAAGGCAGGTGAAAAACCCAACACAAAAACATAAACAAAATGTGAAAAGTAAAAAATGAAGACTGTGTATGTGTGCAGGGAGAAGCAGAGTGTGTGGGGGAGGCACCGGTAAAACAGCCCAAAACAAAGACATCAAACAAAATGAAAAAAAAAAAAAAATGAAGTCTGTGTGTGGGGAGAGAGACAGATAGCCACAAAGTTCACAGATACCCTCTAATGGATGAATTTTGTAGATGGTCTGCATTTCAAATGCAGGGACTATTTTTTCATGTTTATACCTCAATTAACCTAAATTTTAACACTTATGTTTACCAGACTTCTTTTAATAATTAATTTAATTTCCAGAGGAGGGTTTTTGCAAGGGGGACCCATTTTATAAGTGGAAGAAGACACACCAAGGTGTGGTTTATGGGCTGATAAGAGCACTTCTCAGGTGCTAAAGGCACTCAGCGCAAGCGCCTCATGCCTCATTATGCAGGTAGGGCATGCTCTTATCAGCCCATAAACCACACCTCATTGTGTTTTATTCCTTACATAAAATCAATGATGGTGTTCATTAAACATTTTAAAGGCTCAACACACAAAAAAAATGACAATTTAGAATAAAGCAAAACGTTTTTTATGAAGCAAAGTAAGCGGGGAGGAGGAGGAGGAGAAGGAGACGCTACATAGAGTTGTTTGGTGTCCTGGTGAGCTGGGAATAAAACAAGTGTTTTTTTCATTTATAGATGATGTGAGAGCTCTTTTATTGCTTTCTGTATATTTTCAGCTATGGCTGAGAAGGGTTGTACCTTTAGTTGCAGTGGCATGCCCAGGTTTTTGTTTTTGAATATTAGGAAATGGGCAGGAAGGAGGGAGGGTCACCAAAGACCAGTTAGGGTCTGCGGAGACAGACTATGCAGGGACCATATAGGTAGACTGCATGGTCCAAGCGGTCCTTTCCTGCCAACAAATTCTGTTTCTATGTTCCTATGATCAGTGAAAATTTCAGTATTGCAGAAAAAAAGCATTTTAAAATATGCAAAATAAACTGAAATGCAGTGAGGATGACAGTATTATTATTTCAAAGTCTTATCCTAAGGTGCATATTTCAGGTATCAGTGGTTATATTTTTATTATATATCATTTATATCTTATCATTATATTGCTATATAGACTGCTGATTTATTTATTTTTAATTAGGAATTTACTTATGTACCATTGTTCATTTGCTGTCGCTGTTATCGATATATGTTCTTGTACTTGATATATTTATTTCTAACTCTTGCTTGCCTGTACAGTGCCCAGAGCCTCTGGAATGGGGCGCTAGATAAATATCATTTTACTTACTTACTTACCGACTATATAATATTTCAGGCTATGCCAGCAATCTAATGGGTGTGAACAACCGGGCACATCACCTGCTCGAGCTATTTAGGTCAGCTCCCTCCAGCTTCACTCGGAACAAGCACTGTTTCTTTGCTGCAGCCGGAGGCTCACCCCCCTTTTTTTCCTCCCAGAGTTCATCTCCCACTTCTATCTGTGATTTTGGACTTTCTGCATGGTTTGTGCCTTTCTGACTTTCTAGATCAGTATTTGCTTTCTACCTTCCTGGCTGCAGTTTGTGCTTCTCTCAGTCACCTATTCCTGCTGCACTCCTGTTCTCGTGTTTCTTTCAGTTTTGGTTCTTTTTGGGCCTTCTAGTTTTCCCAGCATCCTGCCTTCATCATTTTCTTTTGACTTGTGCAATTCAGGCTTCCATTTTGCTGTTTTTTCATACATCACAGTCTCTCAATTTAAATGCAATTCTTAAATGTTGACACCTGGCTTCTAGCCAGGCAGCTACTCCCTTTTCAGTTCTGCTGTTGTTCACTTCAGCAGCTACTGCTTCCTAGTTTTTATTCCCGTATGCTCCTGCTTCCCTTAGCAGTCTCATTTGTTGTTTCTACTGCCTCAGCCTACCTAACTTGCAGCGCATCAGCAACTAATACTGACCTTCTTTACGGAAATGGTTGGCATGCATTCATCATTCAGTACAAGCAGTACAAACTCGTATCATTCAGTGTCCTAGTCGTTATTCGATGTCTCAATCAGCCATTCAGCCAACCTATGTTTGACTTCTTCTGTGTACTCATGGCCATCAGGCTTCACCATTGGCCTCCTGCATTCAGATGCATGACAGCCACAGCCATAGCATGGCTTCCAGGGCTCCTGCCCTTTAAGCCCGATAGTCTCACTCTGCCCCCTTGAAGTCCACAGGGTCGGTCCTTCAACTTGGGTGGGGTCCTTCTCTTTCTGCCCTGCAGGTGAGAATATCCTACACTCTGGGGGAAGCTTTAGCCATGCGGATCGGCTCGGTGGCACCGCTTGATGTAGTATTTAAGACTTCAGTTGCAGGAAGGTGGGGCCTGTAAGTCCCGGGGGTCTCCCTTAGCTGTGCAGACCACGTTGGCAGCACCTTTAAAAGCTATTCCCTCTACAGTCACCTAAGGTTCACCTGGTCTCCACCTCTTTCCCTTCCTCTGCCCCCTCAAGGGTGAAGATCATACAACTCCAAGTCCTGGACCTTCAAGGGCTCAACTCCCATGCCTTACCCCTCAAAGGTTCCGCTTCCTCTCTACGCCCCCCTCAGTGGAGGCCAGGTGAGTGCCTTTCAGCTATCATTTCTCTCCTCCTCCTGCCTTGGGGGGGTGGGACTCCTTCGAGGGGAACTTCCTTTAGTTGCAGAGATCAGCTCTTGCCACTGCCATGGGTTTCCCATTAGAGGGATAGCGTGAGAGCCCTTCCTCTAAAAAAATCTTCCCCCAGAATTGGGTTTCTAAACTGCAGCAGCTGAGCTGTCACTAATTTATCCCAAGCCTGGAGGGAAGGTGACCAAGGCCTTGGATCCCCAGAGGTTCCCCTCATAGAGGGTTTTCCTCTCATCTGTGCTGAATGTCATAAAAGTTAGGTAGTCTGTGCAACAGGTGGTCCATAATGTATTGCTTTTATATTAGTATAACATTTGCCCAGGTAGGTTTCCACTGTGAGTTGGGGTTGGATGGTAGCCCTCCTTCCATTTTGCCATTCCCTCTCTTCTTATGGAAGTTATGCCTCTTCTGCTATTAATTTTGATATCTGTCAGTCATTGCTCAGTTCAGTCACTGTCTCTTTCCAGTCACAACTAGTTGCCATCAATCTGTCCTCACTGAGGCTCTGTGGTCACTACTTGCTGCTAAGTGCTTTTTGGGTCTCCTTCCTAAGGTACCTTTAACCTAAAGGAATTATGTTCCAACGGCACCTCTAGAGGTGGAACCTTCCTCAAGAGGGTTCCTTTTTCTTCACAGTACCCCAATAGGGTGGTAGTTCCCTGTGGAACAGAGAGTGCAAATGGCCAAAGTATTCACCTATGACAATCAACAACCCTTTCATTCGAATACCGTCATAAGGTGGGTTGTCGGCTGGTCCTGAGTGACAACTCAGGGGCCCTTGTGACAGCTCAAGGGGGCCGACCTGGGTCCTTGTGTGACAGGACCATAACTACTAAACTTTCAGTTGTGTGGTACATCCACCTAGGGATTCAGGCTAAATAACCAATGACCTTTCCCCGTTCCCCAGGAACAATATTCCCACCTCCTGAGCCCCTCCAGACAATTCCCAACAATATACAATACCCCAAAACAGTCATGGAGACAGTAATTAACATAAGCACAGCAAGTATTTATTACTGGAGGGAGCAGGACTGGCAACTTTGGCTGCAAGAAAATGAGGTTAGGTTAGACACTTATACAACACTCTCCAGCTCAGAGATTATACTCATAACACCATTAGTAACACAAAATGCAACTTCCCCCAATGCCCCCACCCATTTGGTACCAATCCTGTCCCAATGCCTTTTGGGGTACCCCACTACAGTGGCAGGCCTGTGATGCCGCGGGTTGGTTGATGTTGGGGCCCTAGATGAAGAATTAACATAAGCAAAGCAACTTTGAACAACAGCAACCATTCATAATCCTCCTGGTGGTGAAATTCTACTTAACTGACACCATGCAGGTGAGAAAGATGTCCTTGGCTTCTTTCCACTCCAGCGGAACCCTCCGGAACACTTGACAGGTGACAGCTAGGGCAGGAGCTTCTTAGCTAAAGACAAACTGCAGCCTCATCGCTCTGGCAGGAACAGTTCAATGAAGACCCCAATCTCACTGGGGTCTCAGGCAACACACCCTGGGGTGCAATATCTTCAAATAGCAATTAGGTAAAAATCTTTTGTAGATCCAAAAGTGAGGTCATCTGAGCTAAAGATGAGCTCCAGACCCCCAAATGTCCTATTCAGAATCTTCACCATCCTCTGGTGGACTTAGGCAGGTTTTGTAGCAAACAGTTTGGAAAAACACAGCCCAACTTAGCAGCAATCCACTTGGGCTCTTTGCAAACACTTCCAGGTTCTCTTTTGATTCTTCAGTCCCAGCACTGTGGCTCAGTGTCTGCAGGAGTCTCGATCATCCAACACAACTTGGGGCTTCAGCCCTCAGTGCAGTCTCTCCTGGTGTCTCTTCTCTCTGGGGACTGGACTTTTGGCCGGCTCCTGGGACTATTTATAGCCTTCCCCAGGCTCCCTGCTGACTATCTCAACTCTTCCTGGGCAAAAAAACAGTCTCCCCATTTTTTTTTCTCTCCTTCCTTCCTGCTGCAGCAGCGATGTCCACCTTTGTTTTTGTTCCTCCCGGACCCTGCTGCCAGAATTAAAAGGGCCAGGGGGAAAGTCTTTTTAGCTGGACAAGTCCTCTTAATGCCACACAGGGGTGTGGTGGCTTACATTCAAACTATTAAAAAAGTTGCACATGCATAACTCCTCACTAAGCTGCATAAGCCCATTGAACTGAAAGGCTATGCCTGTAATTCAGTGGGTGGAGCAACTAGCAACTAGCCATGCCCCCTGCCTGAGCTATTTAAGTCATTTCCCTCCAGCCTCACTCACAAGCACTGTTTCTTTGCCCCACCATCCTCCCCTCTTCCTCCAGTGGTGCACCTCTCTCCCTTGGGGCTCCTTCCTAAGGCACTTTAGGCTAAAGGAATTATGTTCCTGTTGCACCTATAGTGTTGGAACCCGGTTCCTTTGCCTTCACAGTACCTCAACAGCATGGTAGTTCTCTGTGGAACAGAGAGTGCGAATGGCTAAAGCATTTTATTTTAGTCTTTGGTAACCGGGTAAGGCCCACTAGGCACAACTGCCTGTTTTCAGGGGTGACCTGGGAGCACTGGGCAGTTAAGTGACTTGTTCAGAGTCACACAGTATGCAAGCAGAGGTTGTGAGAATCAAACCAAGGTCAGGTCTGCTGGATGTACGAAGCTCGTTACTCTAACCTCTAGGCTATATTGCCAGCCCATTCACCTATGACAATCAACAACACTTTCATTCAAATACCTTCAGACTATCATCAAAGTTACACAAACATAACTCCTCGCTAAGCTGCAAACGCCCATTGAATATATAATCTTTAATGCAGCTCTATGGGATTTGAACTGTCAGCCTTCATGCCTACGAAAAAAGCCTAACTCCTTATGTTACAGATGCCTGATTGAATAATCCTTACTGCAGCCTCCTCCCTTCCCCTTGTATTCACCTTGAAATGCTCAGGGGCCACCATTCCCTCCCGCCCCGTCATCCCACCACCTCCTCCCATCCCTCTGCTTCACTCAAGTGTCTCGTAGGCTCCCTTAAGCTCCTCCTCTCCTTGCTGTTCATTGCAGCTGGTGGCATTGAGCTCAGTATAGGCCCTGCCCAGTCTGGATATTATTCCATTCTTAAAGAGTTGATGTTGTTCTTTGCATAATTGTATGTGCAATATATATATGGTTCCTTTTAAAAAAAATGCTTTCTTCTTTTCCAGATGAAGTGCTAGTTATCTATCCTCAGAAGATGATTTTATTTATACACTATCACTGTATTTGGCTTGTTTAGATTCTATTTAGCTCTGTTACTTCTTCTAGTATTACTTACATTAACTTATATTATACTTTTTTTATTAGATCTTTTTCTTCCACTTTCTCTTTCCTCCCCTACGTGAATTCAGTTTCTGTGCCAGATCAGTGCTTTACATTTAATAATTTGTTAAATGGCTCTCGACTGGCTAATTTATCTAGCTGTTTTTTAATGAAGTTCTCTTTACATGTGGACCATTGCCTAGGAGATCACCTCTGATATGGTTCATTAGATTCATACGGGCTGGCAGAATAGCCTAGAGGTTAGAGTAATGAGCTGTGAATCAGCTTGGTACATCTAGCAGACCTGGGTTTGATTCCCACAACCTCCACTTGCATACTGTGTGACTCTGAACAAGTCACTTAACCACCGCAGTGCTCTCAGGTCGCCCCTGAAAACAGGCACTTGTACCTAGCAGGCCTTACCTGGTTACCAGAAAAATGAATACAAGATAAAATTAGAACATGGCACAATCCCTCGCATTTTCTTCACTATTGCCCTTTATAAGCTTTTCTCCTCCTCGCTCCATATCATTTTGTGACGTTAATATCCAACTTATTTCTTTTAGGATCACTACAGTTGAAATTTTCCAGATAAACCCCTTTTATTTGCAGCAGTGAGTGTTGGATATGGTTCATTTGTATCATGTGTTTAGTTGTTTACATTTGTGGTATTTACTTTACTTCTAGGCCATAGTTGTTCTGCTGTTTCAGACCCCCTGTCCCCCCTCACCAAACACACACACACACACACACACACACACCTACCTTTCTAGCTAGGTCTCTCTATACCCTACTATTTGATTTGACTTTTTTCTATTTTTGGATAAAACTTTTCTTGGCTACTATTTTTATTGTTCATATATGAAATATAAATGCTATTGATATTCCCAGCTATTCAAGTTTTTAAATCACTATTGTAAGGGGTTATTTCACATTAATGTTTATAAGCACTGTTTTGCTGAGGGGCTTCAAACTATGTTAATGTACATTTTCCCGTCAGTCTCCATGCTAGTGTGCTATGGGCCGGAGGAGGTGAAGCCGCCTGAACAGGCTGGCAGCAGCAGCAGTGCGACAGCGGCTCCAAGCCTTCCATGCAGTGTTTGAGCCCCTCACTGGGGCCTGAGTGGATGGGCAGGGGGACAGCAGTGTTTTTTGCTACCCCGCCTATTCCAGCTTCTGCTCACTGCTTTACCGCTGCTACCCCTTATCTCTGCTTGGCTTGATTTATTTATTTATTTATTATTTATTTATTTATTTCAGAGCAGATTAATACCTTTGAGCCAAGATGGCTGTTTTACAATGGTTCCATGTCACAGGAAGTAACACACAACAAATAATAATACATATAGAGTAGGCCATTGTTACAAGCAAACCGAAGTGCATATTATGTACTTTCTGAAAACAATAGAATTTTATACCAGTTGTAAACTTTGTCACATAGTCTAGTTGCTAAGTACAGGGTAGTGGAGAGGTAGCAGCCTGAAGGGGCTTTGTCGGGGAAGGAAGGCAGGGCAGGTGTGGGGTAAGGCAGGGGAGGTGTGGGGTAAGGCAGGGCATGTGTGGGGCAAGGCAGGAGGTGTGTGGTAAGACAGTGCAGGTGTGGGGTAAAGCAGGAGGTGTGGGATAAGGCAGAGCAGGTGTGGGGAAGGCAGGGCAGGTGTGGGGTGGGCAGGGCAGGTGTGGGTAAGGCAGGGCAGGTGGGGTAGGCAGGGCATGTGGAGGGCAAGGCAGGGGAGGTATGTGGTAAGACAGTGCAGGTGTGGGGTAAGGCAGGGGAGGTGTGGGATAAGGCAGAGCAGGTGTGGGGGAAGGCAGGACAGGTGTGGGGTAAGGCAGGGCAGGTGTGGGGTAAGGCAGGGCAGGTGTGGGGTAAGGCAGGGCATGTGTGGGGCAAGGCAGGGGAGGTGTGGGGTAAGACAGTGCAGGTGTGGGGTAAGGCAGGGGAGGTGTGGGATAAGGCAGAGCAGGTGTGGGGGAAGGCAGGGCAGGTGTGGGGTAAGGCAGGGCAGGTGTGGGGTAAGGCAGGGCTGGTGTGGGGGAAGGCAGGGGAGGTGTGGTGTAAGGCTGGGGAGCTGTGGGAGAAGGAGCAGGTGGGGGAAGGCAGGAGGTATGGGAAGGCAGAAGAGGTGTGGGAAAGGCAGGGAGGTGTGGGAAGGCAGGGAGGTGTGGGGAAGGCAAGGCAGGTGTGGGAAAGGCAGGGAGGTGTTGGGAAGGCAGGGCAGGTGTGGGGAGGCAGGGAGGTGTGGGTAAGGCAGGGGGAGGTGTGGGGTAGGCAGGGCAGGTGTGAGGAAAGGCAGGGCAGAGGTGTGGGGTGAAGGCAGGGCTGGTGTGGGGAAGGCAGGGAGTGTGGGTAGGCTGGGGAGCTGGGGAGAAGGCAGAGCAGGTGTGGGGAAGGCAGGGAGGTATGGGAAGGCAGAAGAGGTGGGGAAAGGCAGGAGGTGTGGGGAAGGCAGGGGAGGTGTGGGGAAGGCAAGGCAGGTGTGGAAAGGCAGGGAGGTGTTGGGGAAGGCAGGGCAGGTGTGGGGTAAGGCAGGGGTGTGGGGTAAGGCAGGAGGTGTGGGGTAGGCAGGGCAGGTGTGAGGAAGGCAGGGAGGTGGGGAAGGCAGGAGGTGTGGGGAAGGCAGGGCAGGTGTGGAAAGGCAGGGGAGGTGTTGGGAAGGCAGGGCAGGTGTGGGGTAAGGCAGGGGTGTGGGGTAAGGCAGGGGAGGTGTGGGGGAAGGTGACAGCCAGAGATGGCTTAATCAAGGAATGGTGACAGGGAAGTTGTACAGAAATGGAGTAGGCAGAGATTTGGAGGGGGGGTAGGGAGCCCTAGAGGAGCAGGGGTAACTTGCGTGATGAATAGCAATCGCATTGTTTTTTTAGGGCCAGGAGGGTTCGTAGGTCTTTTCTGAGCAGGCCAATTTTCTTGTGTTCAAGGACAGAAGCGGGGAGGTCATTAATCCAGAGCTTGATACACCAGCCAGGTTGGGCACCAGACAGGTACGATGTTTGGGGGGAGATCACCTAATTTTTTTATTCCCTGCCAGGTGGGGTTGGGCACCAGACCTGTCAGGTTGTTGGGAGCAGGGTCAGATTTTTTTTAATTCCCTGATGCACCTGATTGAACACTGGGCCTGTCAGGTTGTTGGAGGAGGGTTTCATTAGGCAGTGGGTCTGTCAGGTTGTTGGTGGGAGTTTTTTTTTTATTTCCTAACGGGCTGAGTTGCATACTGGACCCATCAGGTCATTTGGGAGAGAGGAACATGGGTTTTTTAATTCCCTAATGGGCTGAATTGGGTATTGGAGCTGTCTAGTACTTGGATGGGGGAGGGGACAGATTTGCTTTTTATTCCCAGATGGGGCAGGTTGGGCACTGGATCTCTCCGGTTGTTGAGGGAGAGGGTGTTTTTTTTTTTTTTTTTTAATTCCAATGGGTCAGGCTGCTCATTGGACCCATCAAGCAGTTGCAAAAGGGGGCCAGAGTTTTTTTTTTTTTTAGTTCCCTGTCAGCCAGGTTGGGCACCAGAAATTCTATTCTATTCTACATTGCCTTTGCTAGCAGTATGTAACTCATGTGCCTTGTAAAACACTTTGGGATATGGTGTGTGTGAAAGTCATGTTGGTTAAGTGTTGTTTTGCAGATTGCCTCACTCTGGCCCCCTCTTGCTCCAGCGACTAGTCCCCCCCCCCTTACATTTCCCAGGCCACGGCTGGGCTACTTGAACTGATGGAAAACTCAGCTGTTGTTTTTTTCATTATAAAGAGAGAGTGGGAGAGATACATTAGTTCCTACAAGCATCAAATAGTGCCACAGCTATGCTATTCTTTGTCCTTTCACATTGCAGTAATTTAGTAGCATGAAAACTCTGAGTTTTATATAGGCAAGTTCACTTTTTCCTTTTAGAAAAATAAATATAGAAACATAGAAACATAGAAGTTGACACGAGACAAGGACCGCAAGGCCCATCCAGTCCCCACCCCCACCCCATAAATGTGCCATCGGCCTTTGCTCTGTCAGTGGCCTATCTATTCATAGTCATTTGTATTGCTCCCTTATGCAAATCCCATGCCTGTTTGAAGCCCTGCACTGTATTCATAGCCACCACTTCTTGTGGTAAGCCATTCCATGCATCCACCACCCTTTCTGTGAAAAAGAATTTCTCACATTCCCCTTAATCGGCCTCCTCTAATCTCATGTTGTGTCCTCTTGTCCTGCTATTTTCTTATATTTAAACATGTTAGACTCTTTCACTTTGTTTATGCCCTTAAGGTGTTTGAATGCCTCGATCATATCACCTCTCTCCCTCCTTTGCTCAAGGTATACATATTGAGCTCGTTAATCTGTCCTCATATGTCTTCTGATGCAGTCCCTGCACCATTTTGGCTGCCCTTCTCTGGACTACCTCAATTTGGTTAATGTCCTTGTGAAGGTGTGGCTCCAATACTGCACGAAAATTCAGATGGGGCCTAACCAGTGTCTTGTACAGAGGATTATTACCTCCTCTTACGACTTGTGATACCCTACTAATACACCCTAACACCCCCTAGCCTTACCTACTGCTTTAGAGGTCTGCTTGGATGATTTTAGGTCATCAGTGATGATGATGCCCAAGTCTCTTTCTTCCTTTGTGACTGCTAGCAACTCCTCCCAGCCTATAGGTGGCTTCAGGGTTTCTCTCCCTATATGCATGATTTTGCACTTCTTTGCATTAAATCCCAGTTGCCACTCTTCTGACCATTCTGCTAGTTTATCCAGATCTCTTCTCATTCTGCCCACCCCATCTGGATCATCTACTCTGTTGCAGATCTTGGTGTCATCTGCAAACAGACAAGCCTTACCCTCTAGTCCATCTGCAAGGTCACTAATGAAGATGTTGAAGAGGACTGGCCCCAGGACTGATCCCTAGAGGTACCCCACTTGTGACTTGCATCTCTTCTGACTGTATACCATTTACCACCACTCTTGTTTTCTGCCGTCAACCAGTTTGCCACCAGTTGACCAACTTCCACCCACCCCGAGCCTACCCAGCTTATTTATCAATCTTCTATGTGGAACAGTGTCTAAAGCTTTGCTGAAGTCAAGGTAGGCGACATCAACTGCTCCCCTTGGTCCACCACTCTGGTTACCCAGTCAAAGAAATCTATGAGATTAGTTTGACAGGACCTTCCTTTTGTAAACCCATGCTGTCTTGGATCCTGTGCCCTATGGTTCCAGGTGTTGCATATCCTTTCCTTAAGGAGTGCCTCCATAATCTTGCCCACTACTGAGGTAAGACTGGCCGGTCTGTAGTTCCCCGCCTCCTCCCTGCTACCACTCTGTGGAGCGGATCTATGAGCCCTCCAGTCTTCTGGGACCTCTCCTGTGCTCAGAGACTCACTAAACAATTCTGCTAATGGCTCTGCTAGTTCCTCCTTTAGCTCCTTAAGTACCCTGGGATGTATGCCATCAGGTCCCATTGCCTTATCCACCTGAGCTTAGCAGCTCTTGTAGGACCTTTCTTTTGTGAAGGGAGTAGTGCTCACCTCCCTCCCCTGTGTCCATGATGCTGAGCTGTGGGCCTGCCTTACCTTCTCTTCAGTAAATACTGAGCAAAAGTATCTATTTAGGATAGATGCCTTTACAGGGTCCTCCTCCTCACATGCTCCCTTTTCTCCATTAAGCTTAGCAATACCCCTCTGGATTTTCTCCTTTCACTAATGTATCTATAGAAAGTCTTGTCACCTTATTTTACTGTTCGTGCTAGTGTTTCCTCAGTTTGGGACTTTGCCTGCCTTACTGCCTTACCTGCTTCCCTTAGGGCAGTTTGGTATGCCTCCTATCTTCATCCCGCTGTGTTCCTTTATATTTCCTGAAGGCCAGCCTTTTGGCTCTGACCTTTCTGTTACTGTATTTGAGAACCAAAGTGGTTTCCTTCTTGTTTTGCACTTCCTTTTCTGTCTAACACAATGGGATGTTGCTTCAAGTATTGCATCCTTAATGCTTGCCCACTTTGCCTGTACCCCCTCACCTGTGTTTCTTTTTGCCAGGGCTAGCTTAACTCTGTTGGCCATCTTACCAAAGTCAGCTCCTCTGAAGTCCCATATTTTTGCCTTGGAATGGGATGATTTAGATGTAGTAGCCAAATTGAACCATACCATGTGATGGTCACTGGCCCCCAGGTGACCTTCTACCTGGAGATCTGTGATCCCTTCTTTGTTAGTCAGTACTAGATCTAGGATAGCCCTGTCTCTTGTGGGTTGCTGTACCAGTTGTTTGGAGGCCTTCCCCTGCAGGGAATCCACTATGAGTCTAGTTCTGGCAGATGTTCCTGCTGGTATTGACCAATCTGTATCTGGCATGTTGAAGTCTCCCATTATCAGAACCTCCCCTTTAGCTGTCATGTTTTGTATATCTTCTAACAGTAATGTGTCTATGTCCTCCCTCTGGTCTGGGGGCCTGTAGACAACCCCAGTTCTTATGGCTGTCCCATTTCCTGTTTCCAGGGTGACCCACAGTTCTTCTGGCTCCTTATGTGTATTCTGAATTTCTGTAGCTTTGATATTTTCATAAAGGTTAGCTTTTCATTCACAAAATTGTGCAGATAGTTTAGTAGGACTTCCTCTCTACGCTTATTCATTGCCATTCTTTAAAATTATTTTTTATTAGTTTTATAGGAACATCTTGTAAGCAAATAGCTACAAAGGACAACTTTTTGGAACTGAGACATCAACATCCTTGTAGTAGGATACAAGAAATTGCAATCCCAGGTTAACCTTCATATGAAGGTATGAAAAAAAGGGTCTCAGTATTCACTCACGTTGACATTATACAACATGAGCCAACTTTGCCATAACAGACCTGATCTGTGCCTAAATAAAACAAACTCTGGCCAGAGCCGACACAGCTGCCACTGTGCTTTAAGAGCACTTGTTGAGCTTATGGCGGAACAGTCCACCATGCCCACGATGGCCACCAGAGTTCAGCATGCATGGGTAAGCAGTTTGCGCATACATAAGTTTACTTCCACACTTCCCACCTTGTAGAAGGCGCAGCCCTCGAGGTCCAGGGAGCAGAGGGGCTCCGAGCTGCCAGCGGGTCGGCAGCACCTGTACAGCCGACCAAGGGTTCCAGGAGGCCGGGAGAAGCAGGCAGAAAGAAGGCGTGAGCCCTCGAGGTCCAGGAGCGGAGGCCTGAAGCCAGTGGGTCGGCGGTGCCTGTGCAGCCGACCAAGGGTCCCAGGAGGCCGGGAGAAGCAGGCAGAAGAAGGCGCAGCCCTCAGGTCCAGGGAGCGGAGGGGCTCTGAGCCGCCAGCGGGTCGGCGGTGCCTGTGCAGCCGACCAAGGGTTCCAGGAGGCCGGGGGAAGCAGGCAGAAAGAAGGCGCAGCCCTCGAGGTCCAGGAAGCGGAGGGGCTCCGAGCCGCCAGCGGGTCGGCGGCGCCTATGCAGCCGACCAAGGGTTCCAGGAGGCCGGGAGAAGCAGGCAGAAAGAAGGCGCAGCCTCGAGGTCCAGGGAGCGGAGGCCCGAGCCGCCAGCGGGTCGGGCGGGCGCCTGTGCAGCCGACCAAGGGTCTCCAGGAGGCCGAGAAGCAGGTGAAAGAAGGCGAGCCCTGAGGTCCAGGGCTGAGGCCCGAGCCGGCCAGTGGGTCGGGCGGGCGCCTGTGCAGCCGACCAAGGGTTCCAGGAGGCCGAGAAGCAGGCAGAAGGCGCAGCCCTCGAGGTCCAGGGAGCGGAGGGCTCCGAGCCGCCAGCGGGTCGGTGGCGCCTGTGCAGCTGACCAAGGGTTCCAGGAGGCCGAGGCAGAAAGAAGGCGCAGCCTCGAGGGGTCCAGGGAGCGGAGGTTCGAGCCGCCAGCGGGTTGGCGGTGCTCAGCAGCTGCACTCAAGCGGTTCCAGGAGGCCGGGAGAAGCAGGCAGAAAGAAGGCGCAGCCCTCGAGGTCCAGGAGCGGAGGGCTCAGCCGCCAGCGGGTCGGCGGCGCCTGTGCAGCCGACCAAGGGTTCCAGGAGGCCGGGAGAAGCAGGCAGAAAGAAGGCGCAGCCCTCGAGGTCCAGGGAGCGGAGGGCTCCGAGCCACCAGCAGGTCGGCGGCGCCTGTGCAGCCGACCAAGGGTTCCAGGAGGCCGGGAGAAGCAGGCAGAAAGGTACGGGCAAAGCCGCAAACCAATCGGAAGCGACCGCAGTCTGTGCCTTGCTTCCGATTGGTGCGCCTTCCCCATAGACTTAAACTGGGGTTTGCTGCACTATTCTGGCCGGGATTTCTGCTTTTCTTTAAATTATTTTGAATTCCTCATAAAAAGTGCTGTTTTCTCTTACTTTGTGCCTGATTTATGGGCTGTTTTTCTGTATTTTAAAGTAAGTGTTACAGTCTTTTGAAATGTTGTGTGGGCTAGACGCTTAGGCGCCTAACCCCCATACCCTCCCAGTCTATTGTTGTGCAAATCTTAAGTTTTAGCACCTTATTGCAGATTACTGCAATGAAGGTACCTTGCTGACTGCCTTCTCCTCTGTCCCCCACCTTGTAGAAGGCACAGCCCTCGAGGTCCAGGGAGCGGAGGGGCTCCGAGCCGCCAGCGGGTCGGCGGCGCCTGTGCAGCCAACCAAGGGTTCCAGGAGGCCGGGAGAAGCAGGCAGAAAGGTACGGGCAAAGCTGCAAAATTTTTGCCCGCCCCCCCCTTGGTTGATTCCTTTTATACACTTTCTCCGCCATTTCTTAATCCACGCCACATCCCTTTCCTTCCTCCCTTAACCCATACCTAACTCCACAATGCTACTTTTGCTTCCTTTGCCCTGAGCCTCGCATCTCACCCAATCCCTTATGATATTAATGTTATGCCCAGTGTCAAGATAAATAACTCAGTTAATACGTCCTGCCCACTTCTGCCATCCACAATGCCAACCACGGATTCCTTATTCACCCAGACCACGCTTACAATGCAACCTCTGGGATATCCCACATAAGGCCACCCTAACAATTCAGCACAGCCCTGGCACCTTACTTGTATCATGGCTTTTATTAACCCACTATGCCTGTCCACTAAATTATTATGTTATGATAAAATTGCACCTATATACCAGGACCATCACTCATCTCACAGCAGGCACCCAGGATTAGAGGAAACGCCTGACCACTCACTATCCCTGTCCCTGTGTGCCCTCCTCAAATTAATCTTCTACCTTCTGATCTGTTTTGGTACCATTGAAATAAATCCTGGCCCCATTGAAAGTTTATTTTCCCTGCTGATCTATCCTCTATAAATGGCCTAAGCTTCCACACTTCAATGCCTGCAGCTTCTTAAAAAATTCTCCGTAATACAGGCCTGGGTGGCACATGCCCTGCCTGACTTTCTGGTCATCTCTGAATCTTGGCTCAGACCTTCGACCAAAGACAGTGTTGTAAACCTTACCAACTATCAGCTCTTCAGAGCAGATCGCCCTTCAGGGGTGGTGGGGTGGCCATATACATTAAGGACACCATCTCTGCTACCTGCCTCATCAACACATCCAACCAAAGGAATTTGAATGTTTGTCAATCAAAATATCCCTTCCTAACTTGTCTTCATTTAAATTGATTGGCTGCTATAGGCCCCCCTCAGCAGGCCTCAAATTACTATCTCACCTGGTGTCAATAACCAATCTAGGCCCTGAAGATACCATCATCCTTGGTGATTTGAATTTAAACTGGCTATCTAATGCATCTGCTCCATTGGTAACATTTTGTGACACCTATGGCTTTACACAGCTAATTAAAGACCCAACCAGGGTTAACCTAAAAAATTCTAGCAACAGCTCACTCCTGGATATTATGTTGGTAAACAAGCCTCACTTATATACACATGCAGGAGTACTACCGAATGATGTAAGTGACCATTGTCCCATAGCTGGCATAAGATCTTCATCAAACCACCCAACCCTGCTGAATTTGTCCTCAAAGGTCAAAAAAGTTCAACATACCAGGATACCTCCATGACCTGAGTAACACAATATATTGGCAAGATTTCTACCTTACAACCTCAGTGGAAACAGCTCTCCAGATCCTAAAGGACATTATCACTAATGCTCTCAATATTCATGCACCATTCACCAATATCAGAACTAAAGCAAGGTCCTGCCCTGGTTCACCACTGATCTTAAAACAGCCTTGCTAGCCAGAGACAAACTGTAGAAAAGGCAAGAAAAACTAAGGATTCCAGAGACTGGCTAAATTTCAGAAAAGCAAGAAACTCATGTACAACACAAATAAGATCTGCCAAAGCTGCCTATTATAGAGCTGAATTGGATGCCTCCTATAATAACCCAACCAGGCTCTGGGGAACTATAAAGGGTATCTTGGCCAAAACTCTACTCCTGCCTTAACCTGCAAACTGCTACTAAATAACACAGAAATTACGGACAAACAAGAAATCCTAAATACCTTCAATGACCACTTCACCACAGCTGGACTAGCATTTGACTCTTCACCTGCAAATCTCCTGAGATCTTCCTTGAACCTTTCAATCCACGTGGGTCAAAAGGCTACATCAACCGCCTCCTTCAACCCAATATCCTTGAAAGAAGTGGAAGATCTCCTCTCCAATTTAGATACTTCAAAAGTGCAGGTACAGACTCCCTGGACCCCTACTTCCTCAAGATTGCATCTCAAGTCTTATCTGCCCCTCACTCATCTCTTCAATCTTTCCCTCACCACTGGATCTATTCCTCCACTTGGAAAACAGCTCAAGTAGTTCCTTTACTCAAATCTGGTGATCCCATGGACCTCAATAATTACAGGCCCATTTCCATCCTATCAGTTCTATCCAAGATTCAAAAGTTAGTAAACTCACAATTAAGGGACTACCTGGATAACAATAACCTCCTAAATACAGCACAATCAGGATTTAGATCAAGGCATAGCACCATTTCGGCCCTAGCCAAAGTAACCAACGACTGGCAGATTGCTTATGGATAAGAAGAACAGTACCTGTGCTGTGTTCCTGGATTTGAGCAAAGCATTTGATACAGTGGATTATGAATCATTAATCACCTCCCTTGGCTCACTAGGGTTGGATTCCCTTCACTCAATTGGTTCAAGTGCTATCTATCAGATAGATCACAACTGGTAAAAATGGAATCTACCTATCCACCTTAAAACCACTGTTAAGAGGTGTACCCAAGGCTCTATTCTTGGCCCATCCTCTTTGCCATCTATATTAATAATATTGATGCTAACCTCACTCAATCAACATCCATCTGTTTGCTGATGATACTGTATTATATGTTAGCAATCCTTCATTATCTAAAGCCTGTGAACTGCTACAATCTGAATTTTCCATCCTACAACACAACCTACTGGATAAAAACTACTTCTAAATGCCAAAAACAAAAGCTATGTTCTTTACCTCAAAGAGTTGCTCTGCCGCTCCCCACCATCCACCACCCTACAACTAACACCTTACTTGGAGAGAAGCTGGAATTGCTGATAACTTCAAATACTTTGGAGTCTGGATTGATAACAAGCTTGACTATTCTGTCCATATTGAGGAGCTACTAAAGAAACTGAGACAAAGGCTTGGTTTATTTTTAGAATAAAGCACTACCTCAACAGAGACTCCAAAAAGATTAATCCAGGCTTCATTCCTATCCTCATTGACTATGCTGACTTTCTGTATGGACATTGTTCACTCCCTCTTAAATAAACTGGACACCCTATACCACAGGTCCATCAGATTCATTACTGACCTTCCTTCAGCACCCATCATTGCTCCCTTTATAAGGCAGTTAACTGGACATCATTACAACACAGAAGAAATAGGAATGCTGCAATTTGATATTCAAAGCCTTATCAGGCAAGCTACCTACCTATATCTCAGACTGTTTTACTCAAATTACTTCTAGGCCATACAACCTAAGGATCAGCAAAATTATCATTCTTAAGGTCCCAATGTCTGCACCCAGTTTGGGAGGGCTGCTATCAGCTACTCACTAGCAATTGTTTGGAATTCACTCCAAAAAACCATGAAGCTAAATAACCACCTACCCTTAATATCCTTCAAAAGACTATTCACCACCCTATTCCCAGAACTCTGCAACTGCTTCCACAAGGCCTAAACCCCAGCCCTACCTACCCCCCGTGTTCCTATATGCTGATAAAACTCCCGTTTCCAGTCCCAAGATTCACCCTCAAAATGCCTGCTAGGTCCTATAATCTACATATTACTCCCGATGTGCCCATTACCTTCTGTCTCATAGATTAAAAGTTTTAATGTGCCTTGTACATATGTATATTGTTATATATTAGCACTTATGTCATTGTATTACTGTTTATGTTACCCCTGTCATTGTATTACTGTTTATGCTACCCTTGTCAATGTAATAACACTTGCACTTCTTGACCACTCAGGTCCATCTTGTAAATGAGCTATGCTCAATGATGTTCGCCTGATTAAATAAAGATTTTGATTGATTGGTTTTTGATTGACTTGCTGTGAGCTCAGTGTGCATGTGTGAGTTCACCACAGGTGTGGAAGTGAAGTTGCACATTGTGACTTCTCGCGCATGTGCACTGACCACCAGTGGCCATTCTTACGCATTGTAAAATAGTGTGCCTGTGGAGGGGGGAGGGTTACAGAAATGATCAGAGCAGACTGCTTCAACTTTCAGGATGCAGAGAGACAGTGCTTCAACTCTAAATTTGTTATTCGGCCGCAATCCAGTGAGTCATTAGATGGCTGCAGGCTCCACCCACTGCAGCTGTAAAAAATAACTCATAGTGTTACACTGTTCTTACTAAACTGTGAACGTCAAATGTGTCTAGGTATATATTTCTACATACTATGCATCAGCCTATATTTCCATACACCACACTTTATCTACTCTTTAAGTAAAAATGTCAAACAGTAACACTTCTCAAGTCAATAGTATTAGAATTGTCCATCATACATGCTTGAGTTATTTTAAGTTTTTTTTTTTTCAGTTTTATTTCTGGCTCCGACACCCTTGGGAACTCTCGCAGGCAGCCACCTGCTCCTCCAGCTCTACTTCCGAGCCTGAAACTCCTCCTGGCTCCTGGCACCAGCCTGGATAACTCCCCAGCTCTGAGCCCCCCCGGGGTGGGGCAGCCCTATCCTCCCAGGGCGCTCTATCTACAATTCAGGCCGGGCTGGGTTTGGCCCAGGAGAGGAGAGAGTTCAGTCAGTGAAATGTGGTGAGAGGCAGGTGATGCCATTGCCTATCCCGCGGGGTGGGGTTTTTCTGCTTAGGTATGCCCTCGTCCCCACCCCCCAGGTGGAGCCATGAGCATGCAATGATGCCAGGGGACATCTGTCATGGCTCTGCATCCCTCTAAGCATGCCAAAGTTGTGCAGTACCCTACCCGACCCCCAATGAGACCTAGGTTCCTCAAACGGGTCACCTGGCGTGAGGTGTGGCATCCAACACTTCAACCCTCAGCACCACCGGGCCGGCTTATTTTAAGCTTTTATCATCGGTTGTGGTTTAAACCATAGATTAATGGTACTGACAGAATATCTCTAACAACTAACAACTACAAAAATAGATACTGACAACAACAAAAATGGAAAGGGACCTGGGGGTAGTCATATCAGATGACCTAAAGGTGGGCCAGCAATATGAGAGGGCAGTAAGGAGGGCTGGGGGGATACTGGGATGTATTGGGAGAGGCATCACCAGTAGAAAACAGGAAGTTGTTGTCCTTCTGTACAGACAGCTGGTGACACCCTATTTGGAGTACTGCATGCAGTTCTGGAGACCCAATCTCCATAAAGACATAGACAGAATGGAGGCAGTCCAGAGGAGGGCAATTAAAATGGTGCAGAGTCTGCACCAGAAGACATATGAAGACAGACTTAAGGAACTTAATATGTATAGCCTTGGGGGGGGGCATGATAGAAACTTTCAAGTACCTCAAGGGAATCAACAAAGTCCAAGAGGGTAGCATCTTTCAGAAGAAGATATGTGCACGAACAAGGGGGCACAATTTGAAGATAGAGGGCAGACAGCTCAGAGGTAATGTGAGGAAGTATTTTTTCATGGAGAGGGTTGTGGATGCACGGAACAGCCTTCCTGAGGAGGTTGTAGAATCAAAAACAGTGGTGGAATTCAAGAATGCATGGGACAGTCATAAGGCAATTCTAGGGGGGTGGGGGTAGGAGGAAATAGGCTGTTGGTTACCTAGGATTTGCAGCTTATCCATTAGGTAGGGAAATGGGCAGACTGAGTGGGCCAAGCAGTCCTTATCTGCCATCAAATTTTATGTTTCTATGTTTCTCAAACCTCAGTAACTTGATAGAACACATTAGTAATTATCCCAAACAAGGAAAGTTTTTTGATTTGTAGCCTGGTAAGGGCAAAATTACCCTTGCTGCCTGAAAGTAACAGTCCTTCTACAAGGTGGCAGGAGTGTAAGGGGGACTATATGGTCAGTGCTATTTTGATGCTGCCTCTCGGCGGCATCTGCGTCTATATTCCTGACTGAAAGTTTAACCAGTAAAATGTTTTATTTCAAAGACAGCAACAAATAAAAACAATCAGAAAATGGCTATACTCAGTGTTCAATGGCATTTGGTTGCCTCTCGACACTACCCACCACAAAGAGTCTCACACTCACAGACCACATGGTTGGATCAAGGCTCACAGCCCAAGTTGACTTCTGCCTCCTGATTAGTATTTCCAAAGTATTTTGAAATTTTGTCCACCAACCTTCTGGCTTCTAGAGGTCATTGAACAAGTGTACCATTCCCATGTACACAGTCTTAAGTCTGGCTGTGTACTGAAGAGTCTGCGTCACTCCCAGTGAACGCAGTCTTGTTCTCAGGGCATCGAAGGCGTTGCATCAGCTTTGTATGGAGTAACTTAAATTGGGCTATATAGATACCTATGTCCCATCCTCCAGTGAGATTGGGCCCATCCTCCTTGCCACTCCAGAATTCTGTCCCTCTTGTGCATGCCTGACAAGACAATGAGAAAAGTTCTTGGAATCTCTAAGTTGTCTGGTCTCCTCCAGTGGGGTAATCCATAAGCTAGTGGAATTGTAGGAGTCCAGATGAGTTTTAACATATTTTGCAGCCAGATGGCTGTAAATTCAATGGGGTTATCACTGTCAGTAGTTTCAGCCAGTCCAAGCACTCATAAATTTGGAGACCTGGTGTAGTTCTCGAATTCCTCCAGTCTGTATTTGAGGGATCAGTTTTCTTTGATGAGAGTTGTCGTAGTGTTACTGTAGCGGCCCTGAGCACTGCTCTCGCTACCTTTTTCACTTCCCCCAGAGCAGCTGATGACCGAGTCTCACAGATAGACATAAGTGACTGAAAGTCAGTCACTTTCTGATCTAGAGGTGCTACTGTCTGATCTAGTGCTCGCACAGCTTGCAGAATGTCCCTTAGAGTGATAGCTGCCTCATCAGTGCCTGGCGCGGTGGTTGCTTTCCCACTGCTTGAGGATGCAGCCTGCTGCCCCTTCTTCCCGCCACCATCCCTGGTACCTTTTTAGGAATTCTTCATCTCAGTTGTTCACAAATGTTGGAAAACAGAGGCTCTTGATCACAGCAGTAGTCCGAACTAGAAGTTGTAAGTATTTTGGCTGAATAAAGAAGCCTGTTTTTATCATGTATTCAGTGTTGGTGCAGTAGCTCAAGGTATAAGTATCCTGCCTTGATGGCTGCTGGCTCCACCCCATTCATTTTAATTCTTGTCATCACCATGGGGAAGGGAGCTAGGCTAAACAAGCTGAGGACTTCTTCGGCATATTACCTAAGTCAGTTGCACATTCACAAGAGTAGCCCCACTTACTCAACAGGTTCTTATGCACTCTTCTCCTTGCAGCTAACAGAAAGTTAGCATAGCTTGGCAGACAGCAGCAAGGAGCAATAGCAAAGTACAATCCTCACTCATTGACAGTCATAAAAGGCATATCTCAGTCCCCCAATGCATTTCAATGGGACAGCTGCAAAACACTGTCTGAATATGACCCCAATAGGAACAGGTCTGCCATGCAGACCAGCCTTAAAAAGAGGAGAAACACAAACAACACAAACAATGTCACTGCATACAGCACAACCTAGCAGCAGAGATGTAAAACAGCCCTAACTAAAGTTTTGCTTTTCATAAATACAGATACCTTCAAATATATTTTTCTTGTTATTGTAACAGAGAAAACGTGGGCACTCAGCACCACATGTCATGTTGACATCGTGAGATGAATTTAAAAGATTTATTACATAACTAAAAGGCAGATAAAAGTGCCTGCCTGACACATTTGGTCCCACCTGGACCTCTTTCTCAAAGGAAGCGAGAAAGGATCCGAGTGGGACCAAAAACATCAGCAGGCACCATCTGCGCTGTCGGTCATCTGGGGCCTCTCCCATATCACTGTATGTGGTAGTGCTGCCCACACCTATTACAATTACGACAACTTGCTGACACCACGGCCTTGTGCACTCTTCTGCTGTAAAACGAATTTTTCTTGTTATATGAACCTTAAAACTGTTTGTCATTTTTATGTTCACCATGCACTTACACAAGTGAACATTTTGCTATGAGACTGGGTTTTGAGAGGTGTGTCACTGTCTGTGTCACTGTCAGTCCAATGTAGGGCAGTCTGCAGTGGGCTCAACAGTGTCACACCAGTCATCAGCCAGGCTGATCATGACACTGTTCTGGCTTGCTGGGTGGAAACTTTGTGTAGTTCAGAGGAGAGAGCTGGCCCAATCTTAGGGTGGCTCTTTCCTTTTATCTGCATAATGCTGCCCAGCAAGCAGAGCTGATTTTGTCATGATCAGCCTGCTGTGGTCCATCCCCAACATAAAAACAATCCATAGAAATCAAAAGAAAATGTAAACTGTAAAAATGTAAAACTGTAAAAGCAGTGTGCCTGTGGCAAGCTGTCAGTCCTTGCTGACTGCATTTTAGTCAGCGATCTCACAAACAGACAGCTGCTTTTTCCTGGTAACCATACCTGACCTACTCCGTCTATCCAAATATAAAATGAACCCTTGGCACTATGAATCCTGGGAGCAGTAGTTCATGCTGGGCTCAGTCTTGTAGACTAACAGCTGTAGTTTGTTTGCATAGCTCCAGGGTATAGCTACACTTTAGAAGTGAGTTTTACAGATTCTGACCTACAGAAGTTGACAGTAGAGAACCTGAATCAATTCTGAAATGAAAGCAGTGAAGAGTTTGAGTCCAATGTGCTTGTTTGCATTCATTGCTTACCTATACTCTACACAACAAACCTATGCAACAGACAGCTTACTAGGAATTAAGCGTGTGCTTGAAGATCTGAATGCAGAAACCCATCCTACATTCCAATCTGATTACAATGCAGAACTAGACATCACTGACATTGTTTGTGGACTTTGACTGGCTGAACAGCAAGCACATGTGCAGCTGTTGTGGCGGAGCTCCAACTGCATCCTTATAAAACCATAGAATTCTACGAAACAATCCCTCCCACCCTCTGCCAAGTATCCCTCCCACCTCCCATTGTCTGCCCCTTCATATGTTTCCGACACCAAGATGCCCAATCTTTGGTGTTGGCTACTACCCCCACCTGCCCATTTTCAGTGTGTGACACTGGGGAGATCACCCCTTGTGCTGCCAGACGTATCACTGACACTAGGATGCCCAATCCCCAGTGTTAGTATTGCCTGAAATAAAGAACTGTCAATTGTTAAAAATATATCCTGTACTAAAGAAAACCACCCATCGATGCCTGTTGCTGCTTCCAGCCCCCCACCACTGCTACCCTCCCATGCAGCACCCACCACCCCACAGTGCCCCACCCAAATTCTCATTTACCTATTGAGGGTCCAACGCTGTAACCTTTTCTGGGTTGGAGACACGTCTACACTCTTCCATGCCAGACTGTAAACTGAGGAAATCAGGTATGCAGTTCAATGTATTTTAATAGCTTTTGAAGTTGTCCACAAAACTTGGTCTTTCCCCAGATTTTTAACATGGTCTTTTTGAGACCCACCTCATGAACAATGGTAGTGAAATTATACAGATCTGTCCTGAAAGGTGATTTTGTTGTCGCTGCACACAATCACCTTTTGGGCAGGATTTGAAGATTTTTCTCCACTTCTTGTTCATGAGGTGGGGTCATAAGAAGAGAATGTTGAAAATGTGGGGTAAAAATATTTAAAAGCAGCAAAGTTATGAGCTACATTGAAAGCGTTCAATGCACACTCATAACTTTGGTAATTTTCAATATTCTGACCACAAATTCTCAGCAGAGCCATTTTTTTCACACCACCTCATGAATGTGACAAATGTCATGTTTCAAATATTGGCCAAAATGTGTTTTCACACTTGTGGTGCAAAATCATTTTTAGGGCAGGATATGAAACATTTCTCTCCCATTGTTCATGAGGTGGGGTCATAAGAAGGCTATGTTGAAAATTTGGGGTAAAAACATTAAAAAAGCAACAAAGTTATGAGTGTTGAAATTTCAGAATTTTGCTTCCACAAGGCCTAAACCCCAACCCTACCTACCCCCCTCCCCAGATGTTCAACATATTCATATTTCACACCATCTCATGAATGTGACAGCTGACATTTCTCAAATCCTGGCCAAAATGTGTTTTTGCACTTGAGGCGCAAAATTACATTTCAGGCACTGTTTTATAAATGACACCTGTCATGTTCAGAAAGAGTGTTCATAAAAAGACTATGTTGAAAATTTGTGGTTAAAATGTGAAAAAAAAAACTAAGCCATGATGAAACATTGAATTGTTCCAACATTTACTCATAGCTTTATATTTGCAGATTTTGGCCCCTAATGTTCAATGTGTTCCTTGTATTACCCCACCTTCTGAACATGGCAGGTATTATTTTTCAAATCCCCTCCAAAACTTGTTTTCACAGTCACACAGCGAAATCACCTTTTGGATGGGATTTAAAAAATTCCACCTGTCTTGATCATAACGTCAGGTCATAAAAAGACTGTTGGAAATTTGGAGTCAAAATGTGGGAGCCCACTGAAAATCAGATATTGCCTCTCAGCTGCCCTGTCTGTTGTAATTACAATCTAACAATGTGCAAAAACAGGACA
Source organism: Neoceratodus forsteri (assembly GCA_016271365.2). Lineage (NCBI taxonomy): Eukaryota > Metazoa > Chordata > Ceratodontiformes > Ceratodontidae > Neoceratodus > Neoceratodus forsteri. Next base: position 34,312,602 of record JADMNL010000034.1, on the reverse strand, counting down.
CCTCTGAAAATGAGATATTGCATGTCATCTGCTCCATCCTGGATAAATATAAAGTGAAAATGTGTGCAAGCAAGACTCAGACAACAACAATGCAAGTGGCAAACATTCAGCAGTGACAAATGCTTGTGTTTTTACTAGGAACTCATGGGTGGCCCCCTTTTGCCCACCACCCCGATGGCAAAACATGGAAAGAGACCACTACAGTGACAGTAGCTGTAATGGTCTGTTTCCATGTTTCGCTTTCCCCCAGTGTTCTGCCCCCTCCCCAGACCAACTCTGACCTGGAGTTGAGAATCCTAAAGTCCAGGGGGTGTGGGGGGCACAGACCCCCACAGAAAACACTGGGGGTTTGGGCGGCACAATACCTGCATCGGTATTGTGCCATCACTGTGCGGGAGGTCAGCAGTTTTACTGTCGACCTAACTTGGTGCTTCCAGAACTCATAAGTGCAAAAAGACACTCCAGGTACCTCACAACACATCTGGACACTTGGTTAAGGACAAGAAACCCACACTTTGTCATGTCTTATTGCTTACATAACTCTTACTACTAAAGCCATTAAATCAACTTTAGACAAAAGGACTCAGCACACTGTCAGAAAGAATGCTGGTAGACAATTTTTTTTTTTTATAATAGATTATTAAAGGAACAATCATGGTTTAAATATGAGCCTATGACACTTTTCCACTCCTGACATGTGCCTAACTTGCATCAAGTATGTCTATGAGTTAAACTGATTGTTTGGTAGGCATTTTCACATTTTATTTTAATTAAGTAATTGAGTTGAACAGATATAAAATCTGAACTCTAGGGGGGTGAACTACACCTTGACAAAGCACTCGTAATGAGTGTGAAACATTGGCATTAGTGGGTAGGCTCCCTAGGCTATACTGGTTCTCTGTGTTTTGTTTTCTCACAATAAAGTTGCACAGTTTAGCTAAATGACCGACCGGAGCTGTCTACTGGCAGTCTTTCTGGCACAGTGTGTTGAGTCCTTTTGTCTACTGTTGAACTTGCGAGCACCTACCCCATGGAAGCGACCCTTGTTTGTTTGTTTTCACTAAATCAACTTGTTGATCCTGTGCTGAACCCTCTAAACAACTCCAGTGTCATTTCCATACTGTAGAGATCAAAACTGGCTGCAGTACTCCAGATGTAGTGTAACCAAGGCCTTGAACATAATTACCAGCTAATAGGAATGATCAAAAATGCTGCAGATTAGGCCATCTCTGTGGTGTAGAGTGGTGGGGGAGCAGGCTGGCATGCTAGTGACCCGAGTTTATGCCCCAAGTCCAGGATGTTAGAAGCTAAGGCTAGTAACGAGAGCTCCAAGCATCTGTGAGGATGCTCTCATGCTAAGGGTGGGTAGCAGTGCTGCTCCCTCTTGGAGTGACAGCTAGGAGAAGCATGGCAGTGGTGCAACTGCTGACTTGAGTGACCACATATCATCTGGCACCTCCCAACCCCTGGACTGTCCAAAGCATGTCGCTTACAAAGAGTAGAATGTGAAAAGGGGAAAAAGTCTTCATTGGTTAAGCAGCATGACATGCTGCCTGGTTCTGCCCATGCCTGATGAGTACATCAGTCAGGTGGCTCTCCTCAGCATCTGCAGAGCACTCCTTTGTACAAGCATGGAGTACCCCACTGGGGGTGGTGGAACTGTGGACAAGTCAGAAGCACAGTGTTAGAGAGGCTGGCCTAATTAGATTGAGATCCAAGAAAGGAGATGGAGCCAGGGTAGCACTAATGTAAGCCTAATGTGGAGATACCAAAACACAATTAAAAATATATATTGGAAATTGTTTCAAGATATGCTTAGAAATGGTTGCATCTACAATAAAGGCATGTCCAGCCTAACCACAATGAAAGAAAAATCAGAAGCTGCAGTGATATAAAAGCTATTGAGCACGCTACGATTTATGAACCGAAGTTAAGAAGTGACTCAACTGAAAAAAATGCCATTAACAGCAAAATTAAAAAGAAAAACTGCATGTACTATATTACAGAAACACCATACCATTAATTCAAACCTATGTGTTGTTAAAAGATATTCATTAGAAATTGTGGAGGCTGCTACAGTTATTCAAGTTGCAATGGAAAATTGATTCAGCCGCGCAGTAATTTTATTTCATTAGGGCACTCTGTCGTTTCGTGGATTATTAATACATGTAAAAGTGCAGAATATTATTTAAATTTAAAATATAATTAGAAAACTCAGATATTAGCTTACGTACTATACATTTTGCATATACATATTTAGTTTTCATTTTTACTTTTATGAAATACTTTTTCTTGTTATAAATGGGGTAGGTTCTGTTACATTGTTACATCTAAAACATATTTAATTGGTCACACATAAATCTTTATTAGGGAGGGAGCACACACAGTGACCCAATTTGGAATTGGGCCTGGATCTCCAGCAATTCGACCATAAAGATCTGAGTCAATACAAAGCAGTTTGCATTGGGGGAGGGGCAGATCAGAACCTAAGCTGGGTCAAATGCATTGGTATTGGCAACCCTCAGTATTCTGTCTCTGGTTCTGTCCTAAATCTCTGGGAACTTGACCAAGATGATCTGAAACAATAAGAGGAGACCAGCTTCAAGAGATGGGACTCTGGACTTGAATCAGAACCAGCTGACCCATACCTCATCTACATATACAGTAGTTACAGTGACAGCTGGAAAAACATAAGGATCATGGACCGATAATGTTCTTTTCCCCCTAAATATATACATTAATAATTTATTGGGAAAAAAAACATGTTAAACAGAAAAGAGAAGAACTGTGGCATCTTGAATTCATATTTGCTTACCCTCTGTTCTCTTTCTGTATGTGCCTCTCTTTTAATGCTGTCTGGAATGCTGAATGGCAATTCGGCTTCCAAAATGTTGTTTTGAATTTTTCAAATCATTCTGCAGAATTCTGAAAGCCACTTAATGTGAACCACAGATTCCTTTCCCACAGGTTATGTAAGCTGCTGATTTATTTTCTGTGGTTCACAGAAACCTAACCTGTGGTTTATGTAAACTGCATATTACTAATCTGTGGTTAAAGTCCACTTATGGAATTTCAGAATTCCATGGAATAAGTCAAAATGTTCTGAAATTCCACAGCATTCCACTTCATTGGAATTTGACAATTCCACAGAGCACTACTCTCTTTTTTTTTTTGTCTTCCTGATCTTTACATTCAGCTCTGTATGCATACGCCCTACTTTGGCATTGTAGGTGCTCCAGCCCGTGACATCATTGGTTTCAATCAGTAAGGTTGCTTCTGACACTGGTGCTGTGGTATAGATGCCTACTTTGCTGCTTCATTGATGAAAATTGAACAGCTCCTCAATATAATCAAGTTTCATCAAGCCAGCAGTCCAAGAGAGTGAGAGTATCAGCACCAGGAGTCACTGACTGATCACATCAGATCATTTATTTATTTATTCAAAGTTTGGTACAATATACATTCGTTAAGACAAGGTGTCATTTGCAAGAATATCTTGTTGGCAAATAATCATTAAATATGACATACAACTTGCAACACAACACCACAGAACAAGGTAGTTATCCATAACATCTACAAGGGGGTTTAAACCAACATTTCAGCAAATGTTGGAAGGAAGCTAAACTGGTATTTTTACATAACCTAGGATCCAGGGTGTTCCAAGAAGTGGGAGCTGTGAAAGAAAAGGAAGTCTTAGCCAAACTGGTCTGTACATGTGGCAGTTGTAAAGTGTGTTGGAAACATCACATAAAATATAATTATTAATACTTAAATTAAACTTTTCCAATAGATAAGAGCAGAGACAGATATATATATATATATATATATATATATATATATATATATATATATATATATATATATGTATATGTACAGTATGTTCAAGCATCCATAGTAAACCAACCAAGATTATTTAGCAAAATGCAAGGATGAGTACTAAAATCACAATGTAGTAGTCAAAGGCAAATCAGATTGTGAACATTGTCCAAAGGGTCAAATTTGTCTCAGATGAATGACATGTGGGATCACCATACTCCAAGATGGGCAAACTAAACAGTCTATTTGTTTCCATATGAGTCTGGGATAAACAATTTCTAACCCTACTTATGCAGCTCAAACATGTTCTAACTTTCTTTGTGATAGCTTCAATATGCAATTTTAACGACAGAGTAGAAGCTAAAATGATGTCTAAATATTTAACTAGGAAAACATATTCCAATAACTCACCAAAGGCTGGTATGGAAAGACAAATGCTTGAAAGCAATTGCAGTTCCAAATAACATAGACCTGTTTTTTTCACCATTTAATACTATTTTATTAAAAAAAAAAATAACATGTTTGGACTCTTGAAATCTTACTGAAAGTTTTTGATTATTTAGTCAACAGATAAATGGGCAAAACAATAAAACCATGTCCTCCACATAAAGGTGAATTGATTATGAGCTAAGAACAGAAGGCAAAGAGTTAATAAAAATAGAAAATAAAAATGTGTCCAACATTGTGCCCTGGGGGACACAAAGGAAAATGGGAAGGGAAAACTAAACAGTATTATTCAAGAGCACAAAATGTTGCTGGCCATATAGGTAAGAGGCTATACAGGCAGCTGTTTTGTCAGAGAACCCATACGCAATCAAGTGTTCAAACAGGATAACATGATTAATCAGATCACAAGCCTTTGAAAGGTCCACAAACACTGAACTGACAAGTAGGTCCTAATCAATTAATTGCTGAAAAGCATGCTGAAAGTCAACAAGGGCAAACCTGAGTTGCGTGGTGAGGGTACGAAAAAAGTAGCCCATATTGCAGCAGAAAAGTTAACCCAATATACAAACATTTTGGGACCCTACTTGATGGTATAAAAGGACTTCAGCTCCTATTCTGCCTCCAATGGGGGAAATGGTTTGTCTTTTTCTGTGCAACCTGGAAAGTCTATCTGCAGAAGAGGCCTCTGCTCTCACTCTAGTTCACAACCAAACGACAGTTAATGGGCAAAACTTTTCAGTCTTTTCCCATATCCATTTCTTGGAATCACACATAAACTGTCTGATCCATAATTCCTTAACCAACAATCCCCATCACTTCACTCAACACCTTTCCCCATAGGGGGGAGGTGACAGTTTGTTTTGGAGATGGTGTTACAGACAGCACATTTCGTTTGACCACACCATAGCATAGACAGATATACCTTCTGCCAACTACTGATGCGTAACACTGAACCTAGAGACTAGATTTAAAGAAGGGAGACCACTGGGTGGCATAGCACCTATGATCCCAACACTGATTCCCCCCCTCCAGAGATGAGCCATTTCTTTCTGTCTCTCTCTCTCCTTGAATGGTTAGCCCTTGTATCAAATAGTGGACTAGCCATGAGCTGGCACGCGTTCCAGTAAGAACTCCAGTGGTAATCTGTGTCTCAAGCGCTTCCCCATGTTGTTATCTCACTTACTTGAGTAAAAACCACTTGAAGATCAGTAGTCTTAAAACTATAAACCTGGATGCTATTGGAATTTTGACGTATCTACCCTACAGTAACTGTGTATTTGCCCTCCATGTTGCCTGTCTGATATAATTCCATGATCAATTCCAGTGAAAGCTGTCTGCACTTGCTTTATGTATTGCTGTATGAATTATGCTGTATGTTTTAAATACTCAGAAAAAATCAATAACACATCTTTATCAAAAAAAAGCAGATTGATGAGAGGACAGAGTGCTGCATGGACAGAAATAACAAAATCTGGCCATGCACAATCTTTTCCAAAATTAAAAAAAAAAGACTGGTGGCAAAGAGATAGGTCAATAATTATCATCCATTGACTTGTCACCACCATTATGGAGGGGAGCAACAAAGGCACTCTCCCAAGCTCAAAGAAAAGTCAGCGGATAAAGCCAAACAGCAGGGGATGAATTAAAAAAGCGAGGGACTAGGCTATGATTTCGGAACTGATGGATAATAACAAAATGATTTAAACTTTAGTCCTTTAACAGTGTTTATCCTAATACTGCACAGCAATGATAAAACATCTTTCTGCTTTATGCTGTTAGAACTTAATTCAAAATTAAAAGGGAAATTTAAAGTTGAGGAAGTAGAGGAATTTAGGACAGGATGAGGGGCCTTCTCTGGAATAAAATGAAGCCAGTGGCTTCAGAGAAATATTTGTTAAATAAATTATCAACATTCCTCATTGATCAGAGCACCTATAAGAGCACATTAGGTGCCGGCCCGGTGGCACTGAGGGCTGAGGTGCTGAACACCACACTTTGTGCCATGCTGACAAACCAGGTTCAGTGAAGGACTCGGGGAGCCAGGGAGGGAGAGGCTGGAGTGTCCGGAGGACAGCCCCCCTCTCCCTGGGGTGGAATCCAGGGACACTCAGTGTCTTGACAACCCCCGATGGAGATCGGAGATACTGCAGGTACACCAGCCGACGTAAGGGGTGGAGTGCGGCAGACACCAGCAGGACAGCCGTCCGCAGGTGTCATTGCAAGCTGCACTCTGAGGGGGAACAAAAAAGTGGAAAATCCCCCTTCCTGTTGGTAGACAAAGGTGAGTCTAGGGGCAGCAGGCACCACGTCCACATCTGGGCTACAGGATGTCCCCCTGGTTCTCCCCTTGCATAGTGTCACCCATCCTGACACTGTAGATAGAGGGTGGTAAGGTGATGGCGGTCCTTGCCCCGGGGGACTCAGATCCAGGGGGCTGGGGAGGCACTGCGATGTGGAGAGAGGTTCCACCAGGGGGATTGACGTCCAGGCCTTGGAGGACAGGATAAGCCTGCCTGCTGAATGACTCAGCTGGAGACAGTCTAACAGGTAAGGGTGTATAAATAAAGTGTAAAAAAAAAAAAAGATTACGTTAGGGCTAGTTGTAAAGATCAGAGGGCAGAACAGAAAAAGGGAGACATACACCAAACGAGAGTGGAGTGTAAGCAATATTGCAAGGTTTACTTCTCTCTTAAGGCAACAGTTAGGGTTGCAACAGGTAATGGATATCACAAGACAAAGTGTGTGGTTATCAGGAAATAATGCACATTTTGAGTGGTTGTTAGGCAAGAGGTGTAGCAGAGTGCCACAATTACCTGAGAAGTGAATGACTTCTTTATGCCCGTACAGCCTTGAGTGTGTTATCCCACTTATAAAATGGGTTTCTAGTTTTTAAAATAAAATATGGAGGCTGCCCAGATGGCTCAGTGGCAGCACAGTGCACTGTCGTGCAGACAACCTGAATTTGGAAATGAGCTGAGGTCATTGTGTTGGGAGTTAGGCCTGATCACAGCAGCTGTGGTGGTATACTTTTGTTTGACTGAAACCCACTTGCTGGGGTTTCAGAATCCCAATGCCACATGCCTGACACACGGTTCTCCGACATTAAAATTTTGTCTGCAGTGAAGATTGTTATAAAAATTAAGGGAGGTTTTGGGGGGGCAAAGCCCCCCGAAACATGCAATAAACTCCACCGCAGGTGAAATTTTAATGTCGGGAAACCATGTGTCAGGCATGTGATATCAGGATACTGAAACCCGGGCAAGTGGTTTCAGTATTCTGTAGTATGTCCGCTGTGGTTAGGAGGAATGGCGCTGTGGTCAGCGGTGCTGCAGTGAACCCTGCAGTAGGCCAAGGGAGTCTGCTTATCTACAGGATGTTGATGCATGCAGCCGAGGCACAGACGACAAAGTGCATGCCAAAGGAAGGTAGGAGGATGTGAAAAACACAGGGAAAAGCACAGGCCCTACCCACAGGAGGTGCAAGTGCCTGCTGACACTAGATCCTAGCTCATACACTGAGCTGCCTCAGGGCAGAGGATGGACCACCCACAGAGTCCTGCCAGGGAGGCCATGGGAGACTTTGGCTTGCATGAGTATTGGGAGTAACCAGGGGTCAACAGGCCTGACTGTTGTTCATCCCTGGGACCAGGGTATATACCTGGTGGAGCATGGCTGGGGAGAAACAATAAATAATAAAAACAATTTTAATATTTAGTTCCGGTGAGGTGTGCAATTGTCAATAAAATATAACCAACAGCCATGTGACATATTTTGGCCAATGAGGTTACAGAATTTTCATGGTCCATTTTATAAAAATAAAAAAGAAGAGAACATGTAATACCAGGTTATACTGTACACTGCTGAATCTTGGTGATGATTGTGTTATTTGGTGTTCCTAAGGTCTGAACAACTGCTCAAAGAATTGTTGGTGTGATGTGTAGTTCCACAGCTAGAAGATTATGGAGTGGCACAGGTGTTAAAAACTAAAGGAGGTGTTGGTGGATAAAAAAGAAAGAATGACTGGCTGGTGTACTAACATATTTTGGCAATGGGCATTACTTGCTATGTCGGTGGTGACTCAGCTTAATGTCCCAAACCTCAGTCCACCATTGCAGGCTTGTAAGAGGAGGGCTGGACATCACTGTAGATGTTTTCTCCAGTGGACAGGGAGGGTGGCTCTTCACACTGCAATATTTCCCTTTGATAGGCACAGGAGAAATTTCTGCAGGTAGGGTTCCAACAGGAGAGGGAGGAGCTGCAAGAAGGCCTGCCTATTGCTCTTTGACAGGACTTCTACTAATTATTTTAATGGGGAAGAAGAACAGAATACAGAACAAGCATTTGTCAATGCTGAATGTTTGATACTTAGTAAACAATTTGTTTTTTGCAATTTTGACCCCACATTTTGAAGATACTCATTTTAGGATTCACCTTATAGACATGACATGCACCATTTATAGTATATTGGCCAAAATATAATTTCGCACCAGAGGTGGGAAAGCACATCTCATCCAGGATTTTAAAAATGACATGTCATGTTTGTGAGGTGGTGTGGAAAAATGGCTATGTTGAAAGGTTGAGCGAAGTTATGAATGAAGGTTGAAATAGTGTAATGTTCAGTCATAATCTAGGCATTTTACCATATTTCTACACAAAATTTTCAGCATAGCATTCCTTTTACCCCACCTAATAAACCCGGTAGGTGAACATTTTCAAATCCCCACCAAGACGTCATTCCGTGCCACAGAAATGTCACAGGTATGAAAACACATTTTGGCCAGGATTTGAAAAATGACAGCTGTCACATCCATGAGGTACTGTGAAGAGATGGCTATGTTGAAAATCTGGAGTAAAAAATATTGAAAATTACGAAAGTTACAAGCCTACGTTTGTAAATTTCAATGTAGGCTCATAACTTTGTTGTTTTTTTAATATTTTTACCCAAAATTTTCAACATAGTCTTCTTATGCCCCACCTCATGAACAAATGCAAAGAAAATGTTCAACTCCTGCTGAAAGGTGCTCTCACGCAGCAACTGTGAGATCACCTTTTGGGGCATGAAAACACATTTTGGGCACAGTTTTAAAAATGACAGCTATCATATTCATGAGGTGCTGTAAGGAAATGTCTATGTTGAAAATTTGGGGTCAAAATATTGAAAATTACCAAAGTTACGAGCCTGCGTTTTAGTATTTTTACACCAAATTTTCAACATAGCCTTCTTATGACCCCACCTCATGAACAAAGACAGAAAAAATGTTCAACTTCTGCCTGAAAGGTGATTTCATGCAGCGAGCACAACATCACATTTCGGAATGGATTTGCCTAATTTCACTGCAATTGTTCATGAGATAGGGTCCCAAAAAAGGCATGTTGAAAATTCGGGGCCAAAATATTCAAAAACAGCCAAGTTATGCATTTAAGTTCAAACCCCCATTGAAATACATTGAACCGCATACCGGATTTCCTCAGTTCGCGGTCCGGCTTTGAGGAGTAAAGACGTGTCTGCGGTCCAGATAAGATTATGGCGTTGGACCTCCAATGGGTAAGTAAGGACTTGGGTGTGTGTGTGGGGTGGTGGGTGGCGGGTGCTGAGTGAGAGGGTTGGGTGGGGGAACTAATGGCGCAACAGACATCAGTGGATGGTTTTCTGTTTTACAATGTTAATAAAAAATGTTTTTTTTTTAAATAGCAAGGGATGGTTTTCTATATTTCAGGTAATGACACTGGGGGATTGGGCACCCCCAGTGTCAGTGTTAAGTTTGTGGGAGGGGGCTGAGAGGGAGGATTCGGTGAGGGGAAACAGTTACAGGGGTGTCAGCAACAGACATCAGTGGACAGTTTTCTTTGTTACAGGCTTTTTAAATAATATAAAAAAAAACTATGAGGTAGTGACACTAGGGGACTGGGCACCCCCAGTGTCAGTGTTATGTTTGTGGGGGGCTGAGAGGGAGGGTCAGGTGAGGGGGGACAGTTAAAGGGGCACCAGCAACAGACATCGATGGATGGTTTTCCTTGTTGCAGGACTTGATACAGCAGCTGCACAACGGTGACGTCCATAGGAAACTTCCGGTGTGCAACTCGTAACGGTTTTGAAAGCTGATCAGCTGTTTGCTGATGTGGCATCATGCAGACTGAAGCCCCCCTGATTGGAGCAGCTTCAGTCCTTTGAAGTACACAAAGTTTCCACCCACCAAGCAGACAGTTGCATCAGGACCACAGTTCGTGGTCATTGGTGTAGACTGCTGAGCCCCTGCTATTCTGAACTGCAATGGGCTCAGCAGTGACACACTCCCGACACCCTGTTTCACTTGTCACAAAATGTTTGGTGCACAGGTGCATTAAACATTAAAAGGGGGTGGCACAGGATAGATGATTTCTGGTCCAACCCCCTTCAGATGCCCACATTTTGGGGCTCACTTTTCCCACTTTGTTGCTGACTACTCTGATTACTATTGACCCTGTTCCCCCCATCCCAAGCTTAGCAAGGTCGAACTGGCCCACCTGGATACCTGGAAATTTCCAGGTGGGCCCCCCCTTAGTTGGGTAAGTGTTTACCTTCTAAGATCTGAAAACCTTTGCATTTATCTTCTTTTTTTCTAATTAAATGAGGTATCTGGGACAATGCTGATAAATATAAGATGCAAACACAGAGCTAGTGTATCAGATTGAAGTGGAATATTGATATGAGTGTGTCAACCTGGGCCCTCCTCTATTGATTTTCCAGGTGGGCCCTTGTATCTTCTTTCCACGTGGCCCCTCTGTACTCCAGTCTGACCCTGAGCTTAGCTATCTCTGTAGGGGCAAATTCCCAAGAACTCTAAGCATTAGGGGCAAGCAGATGCTCTGGACAGAGGTGGGTTCATCAGTGGCAGAAATGATGGCCATGGGCTGGAACACTGCTTCACAAAATGAGGAGAAGGGTTATAAAAACAGAAGGAAAACCATGTTTATGAAGGGTTGCAGGGAAATAAGATCCCCCACTTTTTGTTGGCCTACCATCCTGAATAACTAGTGGTGAGTCTTCCCCTTCTCTGTAACGTAACGTTCCCATTCACCAGCAGAAGGGAAAGCCCTACATGGATGTAGCTGCAGGAAAAACAGAAATAAATGGAAGGCCTGAACAAACTAGAAACATAGAATATGTCAGCAGAAAAGAACCAGTAGGCCCTATTTTCCTTACCTATTACTACACACTGGAACCTATTTGGTCACAGGCGTCCCTCCCTCCTCCCTTTCCTCTGCCTGTAATACCCATGTGCCTATCCCATGCATGCTTGAAGTTCCCCACTGTCTTCGTCCCCCACCACCTCTTCTAGCAGGTTGTTCCAGGCATCTACCACCCTTTCTGTGAAGAAATATTTCCTCACATCCCTCTTAAACTCCTCCCCCAAGCTTCATAGCATGCCCCATATCCTAGTGCTCCTCCTCCTCTTCTGAACAAGACTCCCCTTCTGCACCTTGCTCACCCCCGTGAGATACTTATAGGTCTCAATCATGTCAACTCTCACTCGCCTCTCTTCCAGGGAGTACAGTGAGCTCCTGTAGCCTCTCCTTGTATAATTGCTCATGCAACCCCCCACACCATTTTGGTAGCCCTCCTCTGGACTGCTTCCACCCTGTCAATGTCCTTGCAGAGGTGTGGCCTCCAGAACTGGACACAGTATTCCAGGTGGGGGTCTCACTAGTGAGCGATACAGTAGCAGCGCCACCTCCCTTCTCCTACTAGAAATCCCTCCCTGTGCTATCCCTAAACCTGATGATTGGTCAGATTCATGATGTCTAAGATTCAGTGCAGCAAATGCAAGGGGCTACACATGGACAGGAAAAACAGGGGCAGGACCTATACACTGTGTGGGGCTCCTCTGGCTACAATGGAGAAGCAAAAGGAAAGGGCTTGAGAGTCATAATAGGAAATATAATGAAGCAGGACGAGCGGTGCTGTGTCGCTGTCACGGGGACGCATAGAATGCTAAAAGGCCAAAGGAGGGAGCGGGCTGGCTCCACTGGTGCTGAAGGTTGGAGCACTGGACACCACACTCGAGCCATGCTGGCGACCCAGGTCCAGGAATGGGCCTCTGTCATCGGGGGTCAGTTGGGGGGGAGGAGGACTGAGTGTCCCAAAGGATGCTCTCCTCTGGGGTGGGGGGGGACACTCCAGACAGCAATAGTGCCCATAGCACTACCACTGGTGGCAGCAAGGGTGGTAGGGTGCACGTCTCTCTTGAGTGGGGGAGGGCACTGCCAGGTGCTTGACTACAGCATGCATCAGCACGTCGTCAGTCTGGACATCAGTCCTTCACACTCTCAGGGGTGGCGACCAAAAAAGGGAGAAAACCAGAAAATCTCCCGGGCATTGAGCACAATGATGCTGGGATCCCGGTATGCTGGGACCCAGCCAAAGGACTGGGGGAGGTGAGAGGTATTCCCAGTGGCTGACGCCCAAGACAATTTAAAAATAAAGGGGGGGAGGGAGCAGCAGGATAGGGGAGTTATCCTTCCACTTTACAAGGCCCTGGTCAGGCCTCACCTGGAGTACTGTGTGCCATTCTGGGCTCCTCAACACAAAAAGAACATTACAGCTGTTGAGAAGGTTCAATGCAAGGCCCTTAAATCGATCAGGGTTGTAAAAGACAAACTCTAGGAGGAGTGGCTGGAGGCCCCATGCTCATTTTGAAGAAAAAGAGGCTAAGAGAGGGCATGGTCTCACTTTTCCTCACACTCAGGGGTATTGATAAGATCAAACAGACAGAGACATTTGTTCTGGAGTCATCCAGCAGGATACGGGGACATACCACGAAGCCCCAGCAGTTTGATTCTCAGTGGGAGTCCTTTGCAAGTCGGTCCAGCTATTTTACTATTTTTAGTACAAAATTTGCAGGAGTATAAGCCAGGTAGCAAGTACATTATGATAAACTGTACTGATGGCTGGAGTACCAACTTGTACAAGAACTGGGACAATATTGTCCTGCCTAGAGAAGTTGTCTGCAACACTGACTCCGCTGTGATGTTCTTGGTGGCAGTATGCCTTTTACACATTTTTCTAAATAAAATGAAGCAGCTGCAGCACTGTACATAAAATGGTTGGAAAAAGGAATTTACTTCTGAGTGCTGACCCTGTTTGGGACAGCTACCGCACAGTCAAATGTTTTGGTATATAAACTGAAGCCCTGGGTATGTGCATTTCACATGTATGAGCTGCTATTCAATATGAGTTTTTTTTTATACCATGAAGCTTATTCATGTAACTGTTGTAACCTGAATTGCTTGTAAATTGTGTTGATTGTTGTTCTACCTGCCTTGTACTCTCCCAGGTCGTACCTGAAAATAGGCATTCAATTGTCTCGTGTACTTTATTTACTTATTTAGCTTTTGTTGACCGGGTAAGTGCACTAGACAAATCCTGCCTATTTTCAGGCACGACTCGTGGGAGGGGGATACAGATGAATGCCAACTGACCTTGAACCAGATTAAGCTGTTGTTGGTGGTATTTTTACTTACCTGGTAAACAAAAAACAAATAAATAAAATAAAGAGAAGTGGTAAATTCAGAGGTATCATTAGGAAACACTTCTCTCAGAGGATCGTAAACCTATGGAACAGCCTGAAAATTGGGCGGTAGGTGTTACGGCAGGTCTGACTTGTTGGGGGGGGGGTACTATGAAGGCCTCCCTGGCCCCACTCTCGCATGACGTATCATTGCAGTGATGCCTACATATGGTGCAAAGGCTTCCTACATGGAGCTAGGTGTCAGTAACCCACAGATACGTTATATATTCAGAGTGGGTCAGCAGCAGCATGTTTTCCCTTACACTGGATAAATTTCTACCAAATTTGTTAGGCCATTACATTTTCAAAAGTATTCGGCCATAGACACAGAACTGCAAAACCATTTACAAAACAGAGCCCTTTATTGCTTATCAATGTGTTCAAATTCCAGTCAGTAGGAAATGAGAAATGATATTTTCTCATTATGATTATAACAGGACTGAGCCTACAAAGGCAAGTAGGGCACTGAGCTTTCTGCATTCTAGGTGTCGAACAACACCCTGTGGTGTAATTATAATGCACAATGTGTCTCTAGGAGTTCTGGAAAATGTACCTCCACTTGAGGAGGAAGAGGAGGAAGCCCTTGATAATACCTCTGTAGCATTACTAAGATGAGCTATTACTTCAGGTTTAAATTCTCACTCATGTGGGCTGCTGCCCTTACAGTACTGGAATGGGTTATGTGTGTATTTATTACGTTGTTTCTTCATGTATTTATTTGTTAGTAATGTCTGACCAGGAAAGGCACACTGAGCTGTGACAACTTGTTTCTAGGTGCATCCGGGGAGGGGTTGCGTGAACCTGTTTTATTGACAAGGAGAATCATGAAACTGGGGACCCCCATTCTAGTTAGTCAGTCAGTCAGTTTAGTTAGTTACGTAATTATTTAGTTACAGTAGTTAGTTAATTAGTTACTTACGTTAGTTATGTAGTTACTTACAGTAGTTAGTTACTTTAGTTAGTTACGTAGTTACTTACAGTAGTTAGTTACTTTAATTATTTATAATGGCTGTTATGACTTTTGTTTTCTGACATATTTCTTATTATACCTGATAAAGCTATGTCACTTTGTTTATGATATTCTAATTAGAAATTCCCATGCTCTTCTCCGATAAGTGCCACTGGATCTTTAATTCCCACCTGGACAGTGACCAGAGATGGGGAAAAGGGACCTCACTGTAACGTATCATACAAAGGATGGCACCTCGACAGTGCAGCACCCACCCACTCCCCATCCTGCAGCACTACGGTGTCAGTTATAAGTATTACCGCATTACCTCAAGTACCATCTGTGGGACTTGAACCCATGACCTTCCGATCTTTTGGTCCCTGTTACTGTGGAGAGAATGAAGCTCTTTCTATGGTACCCACTGTTACACACTGAAAACAGATGAAAATAATGCAACAGCTATTTGTTCACATTACCTTTTTTTGCATGTTTAGTATGCGGCTATGGAGGCTGGCAAATTATTTCATTGATCACCTAGGCTGAGTGGTGAGCAAAAGAAACAGACCCATCAAACTACAAAGGGCTGATTCACCGAGTACCTGGTTTGGGGCTAGAACCTATAACTTTCTGGTCTGATTCGCTGGAACTGATTCTTTTTCAAACATATGTGAACGTTAGGCTGTGAGAATCATATACAATTCAAACGTGTTTGAACCAGTCACACCATTTTTTTAAGAATATTTGGCTTGGAAAGGCACATACGGAGCCCAAGCTCATTTCTAGTTGCATCCTGGAAGGTCAGGGAGGTTAAGCATCTTGCTCAGGGTCACTGGGTCACACAGTATGCAAGTGGCAATTGTGGGTTTTAAACCCAGTTCTGCTGGATCTTCAAGATCACAGCTTGGTGTTTTAACCCTCTTGACTAATTGAACACTAGCTTTCTGAACCAATCAGCTGCCAATGATCTCTATATACTACATTACTACCCCAGTCAACCAGCATAACGGAACAACACACCTCATGCAAATGTTTATTTATTTATTGATTGAGATCTTGGATTAACACCTCTGAGCAGAAAGCTCTTTCATAGGTTCCATGTCAAGGATGACACAAACAAGAATATATATATGTTCCACAGATACAGATACAGCAAGAAACAATTGAGAACTGTCTCCAGGCATAAATTCTAACAATAGTTACGCAATCTAAGCACGTACAGAGTGCAGAGTCAAAACAAAGGCTAACGTTTCACTAGGTAACAGTACCATAACATGAGGACATTTGTTTAAAAAGGAGAATTGTACAACTAACAACATAGGCAGATAATTGGATCGTGCCTGAGTTCAAGAAAGAAGGAAGGTCTCATACCAGTAAAGAGGGACAGCGGAGGGGAGGAGGAAAGTGCGGGGAGAGAGAAGGCAAGCATAGGTGGGGGCAGGATGGGGACAGATAGGAGGGAAAGTGAAGAATAGCTATGTAGTCAAAGCAGAATAAAGTGGGAGGAGAGCGGGGGAAAGGAGGGGTGGAGGAAAGTAGGGGGGAGGAAGAGGTGGTGTAGGTAGTGGGGTGATGATGAAGATGTATTAAGGTGGCAGGGAGGAAGGAGGTATGGAATACGGGAAGGGCAAAAAAGGGAAGAGGAGGTGAAGAGAAGGTAGGGGTGAAAATAAATAATTTAGGCAGGGGTAGAAAACCCATGAAAGTGTTAACTTGACCGGGGGCCCTAGAAATGGACATGAAGCGTAACATTTTACTAATCAGCAGAGATCACAGAGATTGCAAATGATAGGAGCAAGGTAAAGGCAGATTAGCAGTAGCAGTCACGGGCTTCCAGTGAGATTAGATTAGTTTTTTCTTAAAGGAGCCCAGCAAAGTAGCATTGGTTATGTCAGGAGGCGGGGAGTTATACCCCAGCGGAAATCTGTATGCGAATGCATGTGTTTAGGATTCCTACTGGTTTGCTTATTTTACTTAGTCTGTTCATCTGTTTTGCCTTGGTTTTCTAGACCAGCCTTCAGAGAAACAGTCTCTTGCATACAGCTGCTTTGTATTCCAAAAGTATTAAGAGTAGAGTACCCTAATTTTGCTCTCAGTAAGCAAATTCAAAACATAGAAATATAGAATTTGCCAGCAGAAAAGGACAGCTTGACCCACCCAGTCTGCCCAGCTGATCCCTGCCTAGTCTTTCCCAGCAGACTCTAACTGATCTCTGGCAACTTGCCCCCCCCCCTTTTATTGGCTTGTGTTCTATGACTATCCCATGCATGTTTGAAACCCTCCACAGTTTTTGACTCTACTACATCTGGTGGCATGCTGTTCCAGGCATTCACCACTCCTTCAGTGAGGTAGTGTTTCCTCACATCCCTCATAAATGTCCCAATTTCTAGCTTTGTGGCATGTCCTTTTGTTCTGTTGCACTTCTTCATTTGAAACAGGCTCCCAAACTGTATCTTGTTCACTCCATGAGGTACTTGTAGGTCTCTATCATGTCCCCTCTCTGCCTCCACTCCTCCAGGGTGTACATATTGAGATCACTCAGTCTCTCCTCATATGGTTTCTCATGTAACCCATGTACCATTTTAGTTGCCCTGCTCCAGATTGCCGATACCCTGTTTTTTGAGATGAAGCCTCCAGAATTGCATGCAATATTCCTGATGTGGTCTCACCAATGATCTATATAGTGGTAATATCCCCTCCCCCCTTCTGCTTGTGATAGCTCTCCCTATTCACCCCAGTGTTCCACTGGCCCTGCCCACTGCCTTGTCATACTGCCCTACAACTTTGAGGTAATCAGATATTATTACCCCAAGGTCCCGTTCCTTCATATTGACTGATAGTTCTCCCCCCACCCCCCATTTTATACTCATTTTATGACCCAGGTGCAAGATTTTGCACTTTTTGGCGTTGAACCCCAGCTGTCATACACTTGACCACTCCTCAAGTTTTCTAGGGTCATTACTCAGTTTTTTCACCCCTCCTGAGTATCAACCCTGTTATACAAACCATGGTGTAATCTGCAAAAAGACATACCTTGTCCTCAAGCTCTTCTGTGATGGCATTTATGAAAATGTTGAAAAGGACTGGGCCCGATACTGAACCCTATTGCATTAATTTGTGTCCATTTTTTCTCTACCCCACACTGGCCATCTACCCTTTCTAAGCAGTTTCTGAGGCACTTCTCCTTACTTTAAAGTCCACCCTCCTAAAGTCCAGGACAAATTATTTGGTTATAATTGATTTCAATATTTCATTTCATAATGGAAGGCTATTTGGAAGGAGGCAACCTGCAGATGGGGGGGGGCCACATCCTGGACGGCAGGAGTGCAGGGAATGGAATAAAACAAAATTAAGTGCACAAGAATGACAAAAACCAAAACAGTAGACCCAGTCAGGTTCAAACCTGGGTCCTGCTGCATTGGAGGTATACACTACCTCCACAAGGCCAAATGGCCAGCTGGGAACTGCCTGGTCAAATTACTTCCCATATCCTCCTTCATGTAGCCTCCCTCCTACCATTGCTCTACCCTTCCATTGCATTTTTTTGTCTCCTTATAGTCACTCTTCTGACGTTCGCTCTGCATTCACGCTCGGTCTTTTAACAGGTGATTAAACTGAGTCACACAAATTGACTCGCCCATATCGTGGGATACCACCACATACACATACATGCTTGCACTCTTACACATACACACACACTTAGGGTTGCCACCTTTGGATGGGGCAAAAACCGGATCCTAAGCTCCACCCCTGGCCCCACCCCTTTTCATGACTCATCATGCATTGTTCCTCCTAGAAGGCCATTTGTTATATCAATAAACGACAACACTCAAAGCAGCAGTTCAACAAAAATGTTAAGATACTGTACTGTACATGTTCAAGTTACTTTCCTAGGTTCTTCCTAGTCATCCATTACTTATGTATTTATTTATTGACACTGGTTTACCATATAAACATACAGGGATCAAATAAATATAATTTACAGATATGATCTGGGATGAGACAAGGGAAATACTGTAAATAACATACAACAGTATACATGGGATATAATAATACATAAGAAATTGTTTCCTGTAATGTGTACTTTATATCTTTTTCTGGCTCCATTCCCTGTTCTTGTTCACAGTACTGTTTCAAAGCCAAAGAAGTGACCATACTTTTTTCTTGAGGAAAAAAATAATTTTAAACATTTAAAAATGCCTAAATTCTGTTAGAGATGAAAATGTTTACCAGAAAATGAAAGTGGAAGACAACAGGCTCTGTTACTGTTACAGAAGGTGGGGGCAGCTGTGCTGCTATGCCACTTTAAGATACAGTGGAAAAGATTAGGTTAAGTAAGTGCTAATGGTGTCAATGGCCATACTTTACACCCCTCAGGCTGAATGCTTTCATAAACAAAAGGCTACACTGACAACAGAACTTGTCTGTAACCTGGACATGTAGCTGAAACAATGAATTATATGACAACATTTGTTTCAAAAGTATGTGAGCACTCAAAATGGCTCAAAAACCTGACCAGCATAGAGCAAAACCGGATTACCCGATAAGGACCCTGAAAACCTGATCACCAGGTAAAAAACCTGACAGGTGGCAACCCTAACACACACTCATACATACACATTCATGTACACACACAGACACACACTCATGCACTCACACTAAAATATATACCTTTTACCTGCAACTCCCAATCATTGTCTTCAGCAGTTCCCACTTCCCTAGCATCAGTCATTCCTTGTGTTCCTTATTCTGATAGCTCGATTACTATTTAATTGATCTGTTGCCAATTCCACAAGTTACTGTATGCAGCTTCTGACTGTCAATTTATTCGTAACCATTATTGTCTTATTTATTTTGATATATTTATTTCTTTTCTATGTATTTTTACTCTATATTTTGTGTCTGTTCTCGCGTCTTCTCTTCCCCTTCCCCAGGATGCATCTGGAAATTAACTGATGCCAGCTCAGTATGTCTTTCCTGGTAAAACCTTTGAAATAAATAAATAACATATACACACAAATGTACACACATACATGCACATACACACAAACACACACACGCACAATGCACGCGCACACACACATTCGTGCAACAGACATACACACGGACTGGATGTGCACATATAGTATACAATTTTTTTGTTGGATAGAAATTATCTGTATCCTAAACCTCAAACCTGCTGCACATCTGATGGGAGAGGGAAGGATCCACCTGTCTGCATGTTAATTGGAGCCATTACCATGTTCATACCCTAGCAAATCATTGAAATGGATGTACTATGTGTGCCTTATGGTACTGTATGCTGAGACAAACTGTTGTAAATGCACTCAGTATATTTTATCTTGCTGCTGCTTATTTATTACAGGACTTCTTTGTGAATGAGATGCAGCAGCTCAATGGTTCTATCCCTCTCACCACCAAAATGTCAATAGGTAAATAAACATTAAATAAAAAAATTAAGTTTGTCACTTTTGTTTCAATGGACTGTTGATAAATCCTTTTTTTTACTCTATTTTGTCTTATAAATAGCTGTTTACATGTCCTCCTGTCTACTGAAAAAAAAAACTGGCCCTCTAAACAGTTCTTGTTACATCAAAAAGGGAAAAAAGAACAGACTAGATGCATTGGTCAAAGGTAAGGAACTGTCCACACTGGTCGGCTGTTATTTTCCCTGATGTCAGACTTCCAGTTTTTACCTACCTAAAGCCTCCCCCCCCCCGTCCATAATGCCAGCACTTATGGAGTGTGTTGTGACACTTCATGGGCCAAGGCAGTGGTCTCCTACTAGACCACACCAAGTCTGGCTCACAACTCTGCTGGAGAGAAATGCATTTTAGCCCCCTCCCCAATACCAGAAAGACAGTGCTTTATCTCTGCAATCCATCCTTTACCGTCCTGGGAAGTCAGAGACCCATGGTCTCTCTGGACCTAGGTCTTCTCATATATGACATCACAGTGTGCCCCACCCCCCACAAGCCAGAGGCAGCCAGTTTCCTTACTTATATCTCTCCCAATCTAATTCATTTTAATTGTTAGAAAAAAAGAGCTCATTTTTGGTAAATCTGTTTTTTTTTTTTTTACCCAGGTAACCTTGTCTAGTGTGGGTACAGCCAGGAATCCTTTGTCCAAGTCACTGGCTCTGATTTGTCATGTCTCTCTTGGTGCATCTAAAATGTTATTCGAATCCAGCTTGCTCCCGCAGGCAATTTAGGGGCTGCCCATTATCCAGGGATTTCCACTGTGTGCAAAGAAGCATGTCTGCATGCCTTCCAGGACTCAGCCGACGTTGACAAATAAGCACAAACCCAAAATTCTGTCGTGCATGCTCACTTGGAATGTTTTGTTACACAGCAGCATGCCAGGAGTTGTCTCATTTGTGAGTTGTCTCATTTGCAGATTAAAAGATTACACTTTTACCCAATCTTTAAATGTAATTATTCTTTGTACAGTGAGCTGCAGCATTATAAAAATTGACATAAATTGTTTTTGAGGGGTTATAAAGCACATGCAATGGTCCGAATCAGAGTTGCTCACCATAGTTATGATGTTTCTTCTAGAGGGTGTATTTGTGAGTCATACGATCTGCATCATCTCAGCCCTGAGGTGTTGCCATGGAGCAAGAACTTTAGAGTGTTAAAGGAAAACTACAGTCAAAAATTGCAAAAAAAAAAAAATAAATAAATGTTATGCTAAGTGTTTTGATTTGAGGGTGTAGCCGTAGGGTGTGTTTGCTGTTGGGATTTTTTTCTAAATTTGCCTACTGGTTTTATGGACTCTGGGGATCTCCATGTTTGAGTTTTTTCATTGCTCTTCTTTTTCCTACAATGAGTTCTGACCCATGTGACGGTGATTTAGTCGGGATACAGGAACCTGTTTCATGTGGGAAGAGCTAGTGCATCCCCTGAAACTCTCTCCTCTGAGGGAGGACTGTAACAGAACCGGGATAGTTTTTTATGTTTGCTTGCACGCATGTGCAAGAAACATAGTGCCATCATCTGAGTTTTTCAGAGGTGTGTCAGCATCTTCCAATTCAGTCAGTGTGTTTGCAGGTGTGGTCACAGTTCTCCAATCACTGCTGAAGCTGTCTATGACAGCAGTTGAAAATGCAGTGGCATACAGTTGAAAGAGGGAGCTACGCTCCAGTGACCAGCTCCTCCCCCCCCCACACACACAGACAGATCAACTGTGTCTGTTGCCTGATAGGATGGTGTAGTCTTGTCTAGCTTAGAGAGACAAGCCACACATCATTACTTTAATAAACTGTTCCCTGCCAAAGCAGGACCACCAAAATGTGTGGGTGCCTAACAGTCCTTACACACGCCAGCTCTCCAAAGCACACCTTCATGGACTCCATGGGTTCTAATCCTCCAGAAGAAAAATACCTCAACATTTGATGTGAAAACTCAGGCCGTTGTATGTGTAATTCAAGCGTTTTTCTCTTACTAGACTCTGTCAATGTGAACTCCCGCTGCTAAAACCTTTGCAAAGCGAACTTGGCGTACTGTACTACCTGCAGCTGAAGCAAAGAACAGCCAGAATGCACAAAGGAGAACATACTGCTATGCATTTCAGCAGCAGCCAGTGGGGAGGTTTTCATGACTGAAGTACTTTAATGCGCCTTTAGTGCTGTCATATACACACCCCTGTGTGGTAATTCACTAAACTGCACACTTAGTCTGGTAATGCAGCTTCAAATATTTTTTCTGAATTGCCGTGAGCTGGCATTTAGATAGAATCACGCAGCTCTTTCTCAAATCAGATGCTCAATGAAGTCACATCACCTTGTGACCCTAAACATCTTAGGGTTGGACATGTGCCCTAACAAAATAGCGAAAACTAGGTATGAAAAAGAAAACACAAATTCAACCGTAGCTCACAATCGAATCCACCCTTTTCTCCGGTGAATCTGAAGCGCTAACAGCCCACCCTAGTGCTCATGCACTCCCTCCACCCGCACAACATATGATGCCGACGGAGTGCTGTTGCATTTTATTTCATAATTTCCTGATCCTGTTGCTGCCACCATACTGATACAGTAATACTTTTTATGGCTCGAAAACTGCTTGACATTAGCTGAATTATAAATGGCATCCCTGTTTGACGCTGTGGTGCAGAATATGGTGGTGTTCAAATTTTAAGCCAAGTATTACATGCAGATATGATGTTATTGACTCATGTCACTTACTATTTTATACATCTATTGATTTTTTTTCAATTCACTTTTGCTGACAGATGTTGATCGTAGGGATTCTGGTGTCACAATTCAGTTCAGCGATGTGTAACATCTTAGTGCAGATGCTAAGTAACTGTTTTAAAATGCTGAAAAGTTAACAGTCATGAAAATGATGAACTTCTTTTTCAGTGTCTGAGCTGTAGTGGTGTTATTGGCAAGTGCATGTCCCTTTGCTCCAGATCTATCAGTGAGATGTCTATTCTGTGCAATGGACAGTGGCTGAATGTTATCAGCTGGCAGTTTTCATTTCATTATCAACAGATAAATATTCAGGGCTTTGCAAATGCAACTTTGCTGGTAACACAGTTTCATGCCCCCAAGTGTCTCATCAGTTAGTGGTTATATCTTAACCGATGATCACAAAAAGTATGAAAAAGATTTGCCGCTGAGTAATGTAAATGCCAATCCACCTAAGCACCTTTAGGCTGCAAACATAATTTGAACGATAGGGATTCTGGACCAGTGTACCACTCCGTGGCACAGCAACAGTTAATAAGTGTAAGCACATTCTCAGGACATTGTTTCACTTGCCCCCTCTCCCCACTACGATCCTGGTCACCTGAAATAAACCTGGCATTTTAGTATCTGTTTTACATCTTGGCTCAGTTAGGCAATCAGCGCTGTAAGAACATAAATGGACATATAAATGGGGACTATAAGAACATGCCGTGGGTGCTTGTGCCTTAGTCCAGCTGTGTAACATCAGCTTGAAGCTCAGGTAGGGCTTACTGTCTACCACTTTGTTCACCCCCCCATGTACCTGTACCATTTCACATCCTCCCTTGCCTTAGTCCAGCTGTGCTACATCAGCCTGAAGCTCTGGTAGGGCTTACTGTCTACCACTTTGTTCACCCCCCATGTATCGCTGTGCTACATCAGCCTGAAGCTCTGGTAGGGCTTACTGTCTACCACTTTGTTCACCCCTCCATGTACCTGCACCATTTCACATCCTCCCTTGATCTACAGTGAGTGGATCCCTCAATCATACGTCACATATGCACGCACAAAAAAAAAAGGTCTTCAAAAATAAGATACATTTATTATGTTTTATGTTTGCTTGCACGCATGTGCAAGAAACATAGTGCCATCATCCGAGATTTTGGAGGTTTGTCACCCGCTCTTGCAATTCAATCGGTGTGTTGGCAGGCGCGGCCCCTGTAAGTCAATGCATGCTGGAGCTGTCTATAACCAGCTCCAAAATGCAATGGCATACAGTTCAAAGGGGGAGCTACGCTTCAGTGAGCAGCGATAAGATATCGCTTGCTCATGCGCGGCTCCTCCCCACACACGCACACACAAGCATGCGCGCCCCCCCCGCATGCATGCACACACTGTATAGCCGACGGGGTGCCCAATCCCATCAGCTGTGCGCCCCCGCCCCATAAAGTTTTCCAAATGCCATGCTGGGTACCCACCCCAGCGTGGCAACTCATGATACTAGCCAGGTGCCCAACCCCTGTCGGCTCCACTGTCCTCACCCCCCAGTATCTGGGTGCCATGCTGGGAGCCCACCCCAGCATGGCAATCGATGCTTTGGGCGACGGGGGTGCCTAATCCCCCATTGGCTGAATGCCCCCCCAACCATCCTTGTGCCACACTGGGAGCCCACCCCAGTGTGGCAAATGTCCTGCGTCGTCATTGGAAACAAAAAGAACACCTGTAAAGAAAAAACGGTCCCACGTAGTCTCCCTGGCCCCCCTCCCACAACCCGCACTCACCCACTGCGCAGCCTGCCTCCCCACACCCCTCGCCCTATACTTACCTCCGACCTCGCACGATGATCTTCAGTGGACCGGGAACACGTCTGCACTCTTTAAAGCCAACCGCGAACTGAGGAAATGCCAGTAAGCTGTATAATGGGCTAGATAGGGAGTTTTCAATTTTGTTGCATATCTCAGACATTTTTTGAAATTTTTGTACCAAATTTTCAACATGGGGGTTTTTGGGAACCCTTCTCATGAATGATGTCACTGTCATGGCGTTATGCGCGAAATCACCTTTCGGGACCGATTAATGAAATGACACTGCCAGTGTTCGTAAGGTAGGCTCTCAAGAAGCCTATTTTGAAAATTTGGTGGAAGAATTTCAAAAAAATGACTGTTTTATGAGCGTGCGTTGCGCAGTTCCTACGCACGCTCGTAAGTTCACAAATTTTCAATATTTTCACTCCAAATTTTCAACATTGCCATTTTGCCACACCTTCTTATAAGTAGTACAGCTGTCATTTTTCACATCTCACCCAAAGCGTGTTTCCGCCCACGTAGCGCACAATGGCGCAGTCGATTGTGCTAAATCAATGTACGGGACAAATTAAGAAAATCACAGTGACACTGTTCATGACCAGAGGTCTTAAAATGGCTGTTGAAAATTTGGGGAAAACATTCCTAAAAATGACTGTTTTACGAGCATGCGTTGCGCAGTTCCTATGCATGCTCATAAGTTTGCAAATGTAATATTTTCACTCCAGATTTTCAACATTGCCATTTTATTTCACTTACTTATGAACAGTACAGCTGCCATTTTTCATATGCCGCCCAAAATATGTTTTCGCACATGTAGCGCACAATGGTGCTGTTGGTGTGTGAAAGCAATGTTTGGGACAGATTAAGAAAATCACAGTTACACTGTTCATGAGCAGAGGTCTTAAAATGGCTATATTGAAAATTTGGTGACAAAACTCCATAAAATGACCGTGTTACGAGTGAGCATTGCGCAGTTTCCACGCACCCTCGTAAGTTCATGACTTTATAATATTTTAAGTCCAGATTTTCACCAGTGGCATTTTTCCACACTGCCTTATTTACAATACAGCTGTCATTTTTCACAACATGTCCGAAGTGTGTTTTCACACTTTCAGCGCCAAGATGCGTGGTCGCTGTGGGAAATTATTGTTCGGGACAGATAAAGAAAATCACAGTGACACTGTTCATGATCGGAGGCACCAAAATGCCTCAGTTGACAATCTGCTGTAAAAAAAATCCCCAACCTAATTAAATTACG
Source organism: Neoceratodus forsteri (assembly GCA_016271365.2). Classification (NCBI taxonomy): domain Eukaryota; kingdom Metazoa; phylum Chordata; order Ceratodontiformes; family Ceratodontidae; genus Neoceratodus; species Neoceratodus forsteri. The sequence goes on along the minus strand of JADMNL010000034.1, from coordinate 34,286,613 downwards.
GGTGTACGTTGCACAGTTTCTATGTACGCTCATGACTTCACCATTTTTTTAAATATTTTTACTGCAGATTTACAACATTGCCATTTTTTGCACCTCCCCATGAACAGTACAGCTGTCATTTTTTACATCCTGTTCGGAATGTTTTTGCACCTGTGGTGCTAAATGCTGTAGTCACTGTGCATAAGCAGCTTTGGGCTAAGAAACTGATATTCCCCCTGTTCATGAGGTGGGGTCACAAAAAAAACATGTTGAACATTTGGAGTGAAAATACCAACGAATGCCTGAGGTGTTAGGGTTTCCAACCATAATGCCCAACCCTGTAGAGAATGACAGGCATCAGGGGTGTGACTTGGGATTCTTGCCTGTAATGCTCATACCATTCAACACCCTGCAGCCAGTGAGAAGCATTGAGGTATGCCTTGGAGTCTTCAGCCCCAAAGTTCACCCCATTCTCCTATATCACACCCATCCCACTGTATTTCCTAATGGAATGGGGTGCGCATAAGGACCAAAGACCCCAAGGAACACCGTGACACTTGCCAGTGTCTGCAGGGTGGGTGTACTGAAATGGCGTGGTAAGAATGCCTGACGACCCAAAGGCACACCCCAATGCCTGTCACTCTCTGCAGGGTGGTGGAGGGGTTGGCTTTGGTTCAATACTTCACTGCCATTACTATTACGCAGCTCTGTAACTTCTACACTACCACTGCCAATGCCAGCAAGCAAACATTCGGCATTGACAAATGCTTGTTTGTTTTCCTATGAGGCAAACAAATCTTTGCCTGGCCATCCCCATCTCTAAAATGCTGAGTTCACAATCTCTTGTTTCAGAGAACACTTGTAGGTTATATGCCCAATTCTGCTAAGTGAATCGGTTAATACAGTCTCCTTTCATGTTAGGTGTACTGTAGAGAGGTTTGAATTTTAGCTGTTATCCAGGTTCAAGATCCTCGTCGGCTATACACAGAGTTTTAATGACCTGGTGCCTCCATGCTTGATTATGTAATACAACGTTGTTGTATTGTCAGTTTTTAATTGGGCAATTTGGTCCTTAAACAGGGAGAAGTACTTCATGGAAAGGAGGAGTGCTCGAGTTCCAGCAAGTTTACGTGTTCCTTTCTTTCTCGAGAGGCCCAAATTCCATTTTTCCTCCCCATACTAGTAGGGATGCATCTGTGATCAGAGCATTTGGAGGCAAAGACGGAATACAATCTCTGAGGTTGCCTACATTTTCCACCACTCCAGTGCTTGCATCAACCAGCTGGATACTGACCCCTACTGTTGCAATGGTGCATTTCAATGACGCCCATACCTTCACAGATGATACTGGATGTCCCTCACTTGTAATTTGGCTCACCTCTGCTGTGATAAAAGCCATGTGGTCCAGAAATCTCAAGAATTCCTGTACAGTCTTTGTTTGACCTGCCTGGAATGTGTTTTCACACTAATCAGAGTTTCTGCCCTTTGCAGGCACAAGAAGACTTTGCCCAATTCTTTGTTTAGCTCTGTGCCCATAAACTCCAGAATCTGTCTGATTTCCAAATGCAGCATTTTATGCTCAGGCTTACCGATGCTGTTGGGCCTTGGGGATTGCTAGAAGGAGAAAGAAGGGGATTGGGAACTGGGACTGGTGGGGGAGTGGAGGGGAGTGGGAGGATTGGAGTTGTGGTGACAAGGAGATGCCCTTGGATGAAATGGGATCAGGATAGGGAAAATGTCTGCCTGGTTCCCATACCCAAGGGCTCTGCTTTAGGTAGACAAGTAGCTCGGTCTCCTTTGGCTACCTATCCTGCTCGGGCAGTGTTGTGCAATGCCAGGTCTATAAAAAACAAGACCACTGTGATTGCAGATCTTGTTGAACAGCTGACCTGGCTTGCATCACCCAGACCTGGCTGGATGAAAATGCTGGACCTGCATTGGCATCAGCAGTTCCGACCATGTACTAGGTGATACACCACCTGAAGATGGATCATAAGGGTGGGGGTATAGCCATTTGTTTTAAAATGGAACTGGGTCTTGTGGATGTTCCAGTGGGATGATCAGATCCTTTTTGTGTTTATTGTGGGTGCAGGTGTAGGATGCAGGATACTACTCATCTACCGTCCACCTGGTGGTAAGAAGGATTTCCTGCAGGAAGTTGCAAGATGTCAGGGAGGCGTGCCGGACGTTTTGCGCATTGGATGCTGCGTCACTGCAGCCATGCCTCCCAGGGAGCCTATTATCAGAAAAAATGCTGCCAGCTCTGTTCTTGATGCCCTGTCTCTCTGGCCCCCATGCCACCCCCCATGATGCTTGGCCAGTGACCGAGCAAGAGTCTCCATCGGTACAGCCTGGCCCCACAGCTTCACCTTGGGGGGATAAGCCAGGAAAGCCTCCTGGTGGTTCTTCCTCTGAGAACCTTGTACAGAACCTTGTACAGAACCATGGGAGCTGTACCTGTCTGATGGCTCTGCCCAGAGGGGGCATGACCGGGTGGATCGCCAGTCCGAGTAAGTCTGGTGTGGGATGAGGTCGGAGGAGTCAGGGGCTGAGCTCTTGGAGGACTGGCACCCAGAAAGTATACTAAATAAAAAAAAGAAAGGATGTAGGCTAGTACAGTATTAATAGAAACAGACCTCGGGGTAGTGAATTAATAGATATCTGAATACATATTTACATTGGTGTCAGAGTTTGAATCCCACAACACTTCCACACTGATGTGCATCAAGCTGTACTGAATGCCCCTTTTAGGGGCTCCATGTTATTTGGAGCAGATGTGGATAATGCACTCAAGGACCTGCAGTCATTCAAAATCCTTTTCAACTGTCACAGATGTAGTGGAGGGGTCCCTTTTTTCACCCCAGCACCCATGCAGAGCCTCACAATAGATGCCTCTGGGTTAGGATGTGGTACCAACCTGGGTCAGTTCCAGACCTAGGGTTAGTGGACCGACCTAGACTCAGATCTCACACTGACGTTGTCTGTCCTTGTCAATAGAGGGCCTAGACTGAAGCCTTTTGCAAAGGCCTGGAGACCAAGCTGGGTGTAGTATATAGGCCCCCGGGATGAGTGATGTTCTAGAGGATGGTTTGCTGGACAACATCATTGCCCAGTGTGGACCAAAAGGGGAAGGAGCGGTGTTGATGGGGGACCTTAATATGCCAGGTACAAACTGGGGAACCATGTCCTCTAAGGTGGCCAAGGAGCAGAGGCTGCTGGACGGCTTCCAGGATGTGTTCTTAACACAGCATGTGATGGAGCCCACAAGGGAGGGGCATGTCCTGGACGTGGTTCTGGCAGATGGGGATCTGGAAAGGACCTGGTTGTACAGGACCCCTGACTGGGAGCGACCACAATACTGTCTGGTTTTAAATAAGCATGGGGGTGAGATCTAGGACACTGGCAGTGGACTTCAGGGGGGCAGACTTTGTGGGCATGGGAAATATTCTCAAGGATCACTTGAAGGGGATTACATCAATGACAAGTGTGGAAAGGAGATGGGAGGTCATAAAACCGGGACTTCATGAGGCAGTCAGGATCTGCGCTAAGTTGAAACGTAAGGGAGCAAGGTCACATAAACCCTGCTGGTGGTCCAGTGAGGTACAGGTAGCAGTCAGAGAAAAGAAGGCGGCCTACAAAAAAATATAAAACAATAAGAGGGGATAGGGATAAGGAAATGTACCATCTTGCATCTAGAAAAGTCACCCGGATGGTGAGGGGAGCAAAGTCCAGTAAAGAGCAGCAGCTGGCACAGGGGATACATGGAGGGGAAAAGGGGTTCTTCCGGTACATTGGGGAGCGGAGAAAAACTAAGGGCCATCTCAGCAGATTGAGATCAGAAGGAGGGTGGGTGGAAGAGGCGAGGGGCCAGGCAGACGTATTTAATGAGTACTTTGCCTCTGTGTTCACTAGGGAGGGGGATGGGATATCTACAAAGCAAGGCACGAAGGGGGATAGAAGCCGCAGTGAGTGGGATCAGGGGAGCAACAGAAATGGAGCAAGAGGGAGGGAAGGAGAGGTACCCCAGGGGTGTCACATCTGGATAAGGATAAAAAGGCCAGTAAGGTGGAGGGGATGGATGATGCTATCTCCACCAAAAGGGTGTGGTTAGCCCTCAAGACCCTAAAGAAAGACAAATCTCCTGGGCCGGGTGGCATTCATCCGAGAGTACTATGGGAATTGGTGGACATACTGGCTGCACCCCCGGCGGAGCTCTTCAACAGGTCACTTGAGACAGGGAGGGTACCTAGGGTTTGGCGAGAGGCACATGTGGTGCCAATCCATAAAGGGGGGTCGAGGGAAGTACCAGGTAACTATAGATCCATCAGTCTGACCTCGGTGGTGGGAAAATTAATGGAGAGTATACTAAAGGAACGATTGGGGGTGTACTTGGAGGAGGTGGGAGGTCTGGATAGTCGGAAACATTGGTTTGTGCCAGGTAGATCATGTCAAACCAATCCTGTGGAGTTCTACGAATGGGTAATATCAGAACTGGACAGGGGAAAGCCTGTGGATGTATTATTCTTGGACTTCAGCAAGGCGTTTGACTCTGTCCCCCACAATGGTCTGGTGGAGAAACTGATGGGGTTAGGAGTAGGCCCTTTGATGGTCAGATGGATTGAAAACTGGCTAGCTGGAAGCACCCAGAGAGTAGTGGTTTGTGGGGAGCTGTCGAACCCTAGAGAGGTTGGTAGTGGGGTACCGCAGGGCTCGGTTCTGGGTCCGATCCTGTTTAATGCATACATATCGGACATCAGGGAGGATATAGGGTGTGAAATGAGTCTCTTTGTGGATGACTCCAAGATGGGAGCAGTAGTTGAGGGAGAAGAGGGGAAGTTAGCCCTGCAAGGGGACCTGGACACCCTAGAAAGCTGGTCTCACACATGGAAATTAAATTTCAATATTACCAAGTGCAAGGTGTTGCATCTTGGTCGGGGAAACCCTAAACACAGGTACACCCTGGGAGGGGAGGTGCTGGAGGCTTCAATAGGGGAAAAAGACCTAGGGGTCATGGTGGATGCATGTATGAATAACTCTGAGCAGTGCAGGAGGCGGCTAGCAAGGCAAACAGGATGTTGGGATGCATCGTAAGGATCACCTCTAGGAGCAAGGAAGTGATTCTGCTGCTGTACAATGGACTGGTTAGACCACACCTTGAGTACTGTGTACAGTACTGGAGACCACACTTGAGAGGGACATACAGCTCCTGGAGAGGGTACAGAGGAGGGCAACTAAGATGATCTACGAGGCTAGGGGTTTGACGTATGAGGACAGACTTGAGGAGCTCTGCCTGTTTTCATTGGAGGAGAGGAGAGGCAGGGGACATGATTGAGGTCTTCAAGTACCTCAAAGGAATAAATAGGGTAAACATGGAGGGATCTTAGACTAAAGCAGGGAGGTATCACCAGAGGGCATGGTTTGAAGTTGGAAGGTGGAAGGTGAGGGGAAAAGGAGGAGGTTTTCACTGAGAGGGTGGTGGACCCTTGGAATGCACTGCCTGGCGAGCTGGTTCAGAGATCCACAGTGGAGGGCTTCAAGAAAGGGTGGGACAGACACAGAAAGTGGATGTATCAGATGATGCCTGTCCCAGGGGGGTTGGGATGGATGATAGGGGTTTCTGGAGCACAAGGGATGGGAGGGCCTCGGCACCCAACTAAGGATCTAAGGTTCGAGCAGACTCGATAGACCGTAAGGCCTAATCTGCTGGCAAATAGTATGTTAGTATGTTACTATCTGATTAGATTCATTGAGCCCTCCTCCATATCTGGACATATAGTCTGCATTCTTATTAGCGGAACCTGGTCTATGTTTGATGGTGAATTTATATGGCTATAATGCCAAATACCATCGCATAATCCGGGGATTCTTATCTTTCATGGCATGAAGCCAACATAGAGGGTCATGGTCTGTCCATACTTCGAAGTCCACCCCCAAAGTTAAAACTTTAAGGCTTCTATTGCCCATTTCAGGGCCAAACATTCTTTTTCAATAGTTGAATATTTAATTTCTCTCATATGTAGCTTCCTACTAATGTACACTACTGGATGTTCTTCCCCTTCCACCAGCTGGGATAACACGGCACCTATTCCTGTATTGGAAGCATCAGTCTGCACCACAAAAGGGAGGCTAAAATCAGGACTCCTAAGTACAGGAGAAGTACATAGGTATCCTTTTGTTGTGCAAAATGCCTCCTCACATGCCGGTGTCCATTTCACCTTGGACGGGTTATTTTTCTTTGTCAGGTCTGTCAAAGGACTTGCTATAGATGAGAAATTAGGCACAAAATCCCTATAATAGCCAGCAAGGCCTAGGAAAGATCTCACATGACACTTCGTTAAAGGGCGGGGGCTTTTGGCCACGGCGTCAACCTTGTCTATATCTGGCTTCACCTGACCATAATAACCTATCCTGAAGCCTAAATACTTAACCTCCCTCATAGCCAAAGTACACTTTGTTGGATTTATTGTTACCCCTGCTTGAGAAATGGCTTCTAGAACCTGGTTTAGATGACGTAAATGATCTTCCCAGCTAGGACTGAACACTATCACGTCATCCAGGTATGCAGCACTATAGCCCATATGAGATCTGAGTATAGTGTCTATAAATCATTGAAACGTGTCCAGTGCCCCATGGAGCCCAAAGGGCATGGTTCTAAACTGGAAATGCCCTAGTGGGGTGCTAAAGGCTGTTTTGTCTTTGGCTAGGGGGTCAAGGGGTATTTGCCAGTACCCCTTTGTGAGGTCTAGGGTACTGATGTATTGCGCTTTCCCTAAATGGTTGATGATGTCATCAATTCGGGGCATTGGATATGCATCGAATTTTGAGACAGCATTAAGACTGCGGAAATCGAGACATAGCCTTATGCCTCCTTCCTTCTTTTCCACCACAACCATTGGTGATCCCCATTCACTAGTGGAGGGTTCTAGTACCCCAATGCTTGCATTTTTCTTAGTTCTTTAATAACCTCACCTCATACCTTCTCTGGCAGATGGTAGGGTTTTTGCCTGATAGGGGTCTCTTGTTTTAAATGTATGTGATGTTCTACTCCCAGAGTCTTCCCAGGTTGGCAGGAGAACAGTCCTTGTAGGTCTCTAGTATGTTGTCTAGTGTTTGTCTCTGTAGAGTGCCCAATTCTGGGTTTATTTTCAATGTTTCATACCCTTCATTGCCTTCTAACCTCTGGTATGCCTGGTCTAACTCAGAGCTACTTTGCTCAGGATATATATACATAATGGGGGATGGTTTTCTCTCATGCCACATCTTTAATAAGTTGGCATGATAGATTTGCAGCCTTTTCCTTCTTTCGGGGGCATCAACTTCATAGTTTACAGGCCCTACCTGCCTTTGAATGGTATAAGGGCCTTGCCATTTCATGGTTAGTTTGTTATCTGAAGAGGGTAGTAGTAATAATAATACTTTGTCCCCTGGCTGCAAGTCCTTTTTACCCACTCCTTTGTCAGAGGTTTGTTTTTGAGCTACCTGTTTTCCTTTATTGTAATGCTGTGCAATTCCACTGTATTTCTTTGGTTTATCTCTTAATTGTGTAACATATTCCAGTGGGCGCATTCCCTCTGTACCGTTCATGCCTTCCCATTGTTCCTTGATAATATCAAGGGGTCCTCTAGGGTTTTCCCCATAGAGCAATTCAAATGGGGAGAACCCCGTAGAAGACTGTGGTACCTCCCTATAAGCGAACATCAGAAAGGGTAGTTGCACATCCCATGTCTTACCTTCTTCTCTTACAAATTTCATTAGCATCTTTTTCAGAGTTTTATTAAACCTCTCCACCAGCCCGTCGGTTTGAGGGTGATAGGGGGAGGTATAAAATGTTCCTATACCTAAAGAAGGGTAGAGGTGGGCCAATAGATTTGACCGAAAATTACTACCCCTGTCTGTCAGGATCTCTTTGGGTACTCCCATCCTACTGAAAACCTTCAACAATTCATCTGCTATGCGAGGGGCTGTAACATTCCTCAAGGGAATTGTCTCTGGATAGCGGGTGGCTTAGTCACATATTACCAGGATGAATCGATTCCCTTTACTGCTCCTTGGTAATGGGCCTACTATGTCCATGGCCACACGTTCAAAAGGTTGTTATTAATGGGAGTGGTTGTAAGGGTACTTTGTCTATCCTGGTAATATCGGCTACCTTCTGACACTCAGGACAACTGCTACAATATGCCGATACTTGTGCATGGATCCCTGGCCAGAAATATCTATACAATAATCTACTTAGGGTCTTGTCTCTACCCAAATGACCTGCCATAGGTACATCATGGGCCAGAGATATTAACTGTTCTCTGTATTGAGTTGGAACCATCAACTGTTCTATTACCAACCCCCGTCCTAGGATGTCTACATTCTCTATATAACAGTTGGTCATTTATAACATACCTAGGATATTCATCCTTGTCATCAGATTTCACCACCTGTGAAAAGCAAGGTTGTAATGTGACATCAGTACTTTGTTCTTTTATAAACACGTTATGTACATTCTGTTTGTCCATAACAGAAATAATGTCTTTTCTACAGTTCCATAATGACTTTTCCTTTTTTCTTACGCGTCTTGTCTTTCGGTCCTTCCTGGGGCTGGTAAAAATGTCTTCGTCAAAGGGAAACATTTGTGTTACTGATGGTACCTGTTGGCTTTGTGCCCTAGTGGTGACAGCAGCTAAGTCTCCCAATATTGGGCAGAAGAGTGTCAAAATCAGGGTAGTCATGCCCAATTACCATAGGCACAGGGAGGCTGGGGACTAAACCAACTGCCAACTGTAGTTCCCACCCATGCACCCCCAGGGTGGCATATTGCATTGGATAGGTGTGAATGTCCCCATGAATGCACGTAACACTAGTTGTATTCACAGTTCTGCCCTTCGGCAGCAAAGATGCCCGTACTAGTGTCTGTTTACGGCCAGAATCTAAGAGGGCAGGCAACTCCTCTCCATTTAGACGTACAGGTATCATATAGTGACCCCAATTGGCTAGGGCTAGGTGGGAATATTCCTTCTTTTTACAAGGGCAGAATCTAGCAATATGCCCCTTTTCTTGACATCCATGACAAATAATGTCCGAGTTCTGGCCTCTCCCAGGTCTGTTAGGCCCTGTAGTTACAGCATTCATAGTGCCCCCAGATTTTATAGTATTCTCAGTAGTACATAGATACATAGACAGTGTTGGCAGATAAGGGCCTATGGCCCACCCAGTCTGCCCATTTGAGCTTGTAAGTTCAGTTTATGTTTTCCTAGAAGTCTGTTGCCCCTTACCGCTGACCTCCAGAATTCCTTTATGTCTACCCCATGCATTCTTAAATCCTGTGATTGTTTCAGCCCCTACCACTTCCTCTGGCAGGGTGTTCCACTTACCCACCACCCGTTCTGTGAAGAAATTCTTCCTCACGTTTCCTCTGAATCGTCCTCCCTCCAACTTCATCCCATGCCCTCTAGTCCTGGAACATCTTTTTCACTTAAAAATAGTGTATTCCTGCACCCTGTTCCTCCCTGTAAGATACTTGTATGTCTCTATCATATCCCCTCTCTCCCTCCTCTCCTCCAGGGAGTACATATTCAGTTCCTTCAACCTGTCCTCATAGGACTTATGATGCAATCCATGTACCATCTTTGTTGCCCTCCTCTGAACCTTCTCTACCCTGTCTATGTCCTTACGTAGGTAAGGTCTCCAGAACTGTACACTGTACTCCAGGTGGGGCCTCACTAGTGTCTTGTATAGTGGAATTATGACCTCCCTTTTCCTGCTGGTGATGCCCCTGCCTATGCATCCCAGCATCCAATTTGCTTTACCTGCAGCCTTGTCACACTGTTTCCCTATGAGGTCATCAGAGATGATAACCCCCAAGATCTCTTTCCTGCTTGGTGCATGCTATATCATCACCCCACAACTGATATATTGTGCCAGGGTTTTTGTGCCCCATATGCATTATCTTGCACTTCTTTGCATTGAATTTCAACTGCCAAACCCTGACCATTCTTCAAGTTTCTGCAGGTCCTTCTCATTCTGTCTACACCCTCTGGTGTGTCTACTCTGTTACAGAGCTTTGTGTCATCAGTGAACAGTGAAATTCTGCCTTCTAGGCCCTGCAATGTCACTGATGAAGATGTTGAATAGGATCGGTCCCAGCACTGATCCCTGTGGCACCCCACTGGTCACTCTTCCCTCTGTGGAGTGACAGCCATTTACCACCACCCTCTGTGTCCTGCCGCCCAGCCAGTTACCTACCCCTCACACTATTGTCCTGCCCACACCCATATTCCCCAGTTTGTGTAATAGTCTTCTATGTGGCACAGTGTCAAAGGCCTTGCTGAAGTCCAGATAGGCCATGTCCACTGCCCTCCCCTGATCCACCTCCCTAGTCACCCAGTCAAAAAATTCAATGAGGTTGGTCTTACATGACCTCCCCCTGGTGAAACCATGCTGCCTTGGGTCCTGTAGTCCATTGACAACCAGATGTTCCACCAATCTCTCCTTCAGTAGTGCTTCCATGATCTTCCCCACTACTGAGGTGAGGCTGACTGGTCTGTAGTTCCCCGCTTCCTCTTTGTTCCCACTTTTGTATAAGGGGACTACATCTGCTGTCCTCCAGTCTTTGGGTACCTCCCCTGTTTCCAGTGATTGGCTAAACAGGATAGCCAGAGTTTCAGCCACCACCTCTCTTAGTTCTTTAAGGACCCTGGGGTGCACCCCATCTGGCCCCATTGCTTTATCAACTCTTATTACTTCATTTAGTAGGCATAGTAGTAGGCATAGAGAGTCTTACAGTGGGTGAGGGTCCTCGTGTTCCATAGTAGTTTTTTGGTTTGGAACTTCTAGCAGATATATATAGTCCTCTGCTAGGTTGATGGCTTTCTGTGATGTCTCTGGATGAAGTTCCCTCACCCACATCTGTGTTTCCTGTGGCAATATTTTGATAAATTGCTCTAGAATAATAGCCTCCATTACTTGTTCGATGGTCTTTGTCATGGGTTGTAGCCAGTTATAGCACAGATCCTGTAGACGGGTATATGCCTCTTGTGGTGAGTCTGCGTTATGATATCTATAGGTTCGGAACCTCTGTCGATAAGTTTCTACACTGATATTGTAATTCTTCAGTATCACTTGTTTCAGAGAATCATAGTCATTCACATGTCCCCTGTCAATATAACTATAGGCAAGTTGGGCTCTTCCAGATAAGTATGGGGCTAACCTCACTACCCATTGCTCCTAAGGCCACTTGCAGGCTTCCGACACTCTTTCAAAGGTTGTCATATAGGCCTCAATGTCATTGTTTTCTGTTAGCTTGGGCAGTTTTATATCCTTGGGTCCCTCCACTTCTCTGGGTACTGGAGGTCTAGCCACACCTATAGCTTGGATGGCCCATAGGGTGTCTGTCCAACGTGCTTCGTTTTGCACGCGATCATATTCTCGTCGTCTCTCCAAGTCCAGTTGTCGGGTACACAACCACCTCAAAAGATCCTGTGTCTCCTCAGGGGGTCTCTCTTCAGGTATGTATTCCTCTGCAGTAGTAGCACCTTCCTCCTTGTCCTTTTCCTCTCTTTTGGTCTCCTTTCTCTTTACATCAGGTAAACCAGTCCATAAAGGTTCTTGTGTTAGTTCCGTCATCTTATGGGTCCGTACACCCTCCAGTAAACTGGCAGCTGGGGTGCTGGAAGCAGCTTGTTCCATCCTTCAGTGTTGTGAATACCTTGACCGATATTCAAAACCCCAAGACTGCTAGGCACAGCCCTGGAGCATCCCACTTCTGAAACCAGTGTGGAAGTGTTGTGGGATTCAAACTCTGACACCAACGTAGATGAAACACACTGAAGAAGTTTTATTCAAAACAGGTAACAAAAACAAAAATAAAGTGAACTTTTCGAATAACAAAACAAATGAGGAATACTTCTTCCAATGAACGAATCACAAAATCCAGAATCCAGGAGATAAACAAGCAAACAACTTCCCTTAGAACATACTAAGGAGTGGGGGTCAGCACCTTGCTGAGCTCCTGGACTAGACTAACTATGAACAGCTCTTTGCTGCTTATATAACACAAAGTGGACATGTGGTCCAGAAAGCCCCTCCCCTTCTTACATAACAATAACCAAAAACTTGATAATATATTTTAATATTATTTTGGATATATCCAGAGGTTAATAAATAAAATATTTAACTTAAAGAAAGGGTTGGAGTGTTTGAGATATGTGTTTTTGACATATTTTAACACAAAAATGGGCTGTACCTATGCTCTCAGGGCTCCTCCGACAGATTCTGTGTATAAATATGTGAAGAGCTTGACCGGCCGGCACTTAGATGGACAGAGAAAGCAACGATAGAGAAAGAAACAAAAAAATAAATGCTGTTGCAACAGACTTGACTAGAGGAAAAGGGGGGGATAGGTCTCAAGAAGACAGTAACCCAGATCCTGCCACAATCCGCAGCAAAACCAGTCACTTTGAGCCAAGAACATCTTCTAAGGCAAATGCCAGAAGCATAAACCCCAGCAGAAACATCATAAGCGGACCGCGGTAGATGTTTACCAGTATCAATACCAGCTGAAGGAGTTTTAGTAAGCTCTGCCTTTGCAGCGTTATCAGGTAGAGTCTGAATAATAGTCATGTCAGATTTCCACAGGCTGTTCAGATACTTACTCATATAAGCTTGGTAATCTGCAATGCCTAGCCCCAAGATGGCAGAAGCATAACTTCACTTGCCCATTACATACAATCTCCTGGATTCTTTGTCAGGAGGTGGAAGGCTTATCTCTCTAGGGGTATGGAGCAATCATGATCTGCCATGATAGTGGCTCTGCAGCGTAGTAAGGTTTGACAGATGGAGTAGGGTACTGCTTGTCAGCCTTTCTGGGGACGGCAGACAAAGTGCTAGTCCTGTACCGGACAGCAAAGCTAGCATTCTCCAATGCAGGGTATACAGGAGGCACTATGTTGTCACTATATTGACACTATTGTCAGTGGCTCAGTAGGTAGCACACTCGCCTCTGAGGCCAGGCGATCAGAGGGCTGTGGGTTCAGTTCCCACATCTGGCACTTGGGTTAATAACCCAGTACTGACACTGTAGTGCAGCATGAAAGGGGTGCTGCACTTCTGAGGTGCCGTCTTTCAGATGAGACGTTAAACCGAGGTCCCGTCTGCCTGGATTGATGGTAGTTCAGGTGGATGTTAAAGATCCCATAGCACTTATCGAAAAGAGTAAGGGGATTTTATTAAGAAATCAAAACATTACATCATGAAAAATAATATGCAATCAAACTACATAATCAAATGAAGAAATGATACAAATCACAAAGCAATATACAAGATACATCAGGCAATCAATGAAAAGCAAGATACAAAAGGAAATGATACATCCTGAAGGAAATCTAGACATAAAACATCTCATGAAAGAAAAGTAATATACTGTATTTCCACAACAGTTGAAAATGGGCTCTCGCTAAACTGTTTTTTTTTCCAGTTCCATAATTCTAGAAAGAGACGTTTCAATTTGCAAAATAATAGTCTGAGGAGATGCGTGAACTTGCTGTAAAACATATTGACATCTGGGTTGCCATAGAAAATATTTACAAACAGGAAAAATAACCCTCAAAGTAATCCTATGAAACTTACCCCATATGCCAGAAAAGTCATCCAATATTAGAGTCTGATAAGTAATTCTACTTAAAAAAGGCCACTGCCATTTAAACGCTAGGGTTTTCCATAACAGTTGAGAATCTCCACATTCAAAAATAAAAGTGTTGCATGGTTTCCTTAAGCAGTGCACATGATTGTTTTGGGCAGTACCTTTCCTGAAAGGATTTATGTCTTAAATTGCCATAGACATTCAGTCTGCCATGACAACACAACCACATGACATCCAACATATGTTGTGGTGTCTGTTTGTCAATAACAAGCTGTAAAGCAAACTTCATTTTCGAAGGGGCGCATTCTGGAAAGAGAAGCATAGGCTCCGTAATACCAACAATTGTCTGATAAATCTGTTTCCTAGTAAGAGGAAGAATAGATGATTTCTGCAGTTTCCAATGTCTCAATTTCTTGAAACAATCTATTGCCTAGGAAGGTATACTTAAATATCGTGTAATTTTAGGAGGTAATATATCCAATTTTTCTACAACTCCTTTCATAGAACTACACACCCAAAGAGCCCAATTAGCACAAGTAATACGTCTCCCACTATACAATATGTGATAAAGAAAAAAAGAGTGAAAGAAAGCAATGGGATTAATCATCCCAATACCACCTCTTTTAACTTAATCATCCCAATACCACCTCTTTTAACGGGTAAATACATGATCTCTCGCTTAACGGGTTTCAGCCTACTTCCCCATATCATTTGAAAGAAGGCACTGAGAATACGTGTCTCCAGGTGAGTAGAGGGAGCATAAATATAGCTTAAATATAAAAAAATAGGGAGTAAAAATTTCTTCACTGACATGACCCATTTCCTCTTCCCTAATTTCCATGCTTTCCAAATTCTAACTTTATTTTCACATATAATCAATCTTTTCTCCCAATTAAAGGTAGCTGCATCTGAGACATTAAACCACACCCCTAAAATCTTTTGAGGGTCAGTTATTGTCCGTATAACTCCCACTTCCAGAATCCAAACAGAATCAGTATCTAAAGGAATAGAGACACTTTTCTGTATATTAAGAGTTCCCCCTGATATATCTGAAAAACTATGAAATATCTGTATCGCCTTATCTCCAGCAGTTTTAGACTGAACAAAAAAAGCCACATCATCTGCATAAGCAGATATTTTTTCTGGGCATAAAGCAGAACACAGGGCCAAACCAATAATCTGGGTATCCCACTTAATCTGTCTAATAATTGGGTCTATAGCAAAGGTGTATAACAATGGGCTTATTGGACAACCTTGTCTTATACCAGTAGATTGAGGAATAAAGGCTCCTAAATGACCATTTATCAGTGTCCTAAATCTGGAAAAAGAGTACAAATTAATAATCCATGTAAGAAACATCCGAGGTATACCGTACAGTCTCAAAACCTGAAATAAATAGTTATGGTGTACCTTATCAAAGGCTTTGGCCTGATCCAACGATAAAACAAAGCCTTTGACCTTATGTGTCAATTTTGCCTCAAAAATCTCTCTCAATAAAAATAAATTACTCTGAATATTCCTACCAGGGATGGCATATGTTTGAAAAATATCTATAACTTCCTGTGCCATCCTCTGCAATCTAGTACTTAGAATTTTGGTTAGACTCTTATAATCAGTGTTGAGGAGGTTCAGTGGTCTCCAACTATCTAAGGAAAGTCTGTCCCCTTTTTTATAAATAAACTTCAAAACCGCAATCCCAAAATCCTGACCACCGTCTGCATCCTGCAGAATATTATTATAGACTGTGGCCAAGACTGCAGTCAAATCCCCAGTGAAAGTTTTATAAAATTCATGTGTAAGCCCATCTAAACCTGGGACAACCCCTACTTTGAGTTGTGAAATAGCCAAAGCTACCTCTGCCTGTGTGATTGGTAACACTGAATCTGAGGCTAAAGAGGTAGATACCTGTGGAGCTGGAGCAGTGAATACATCTGCTAAGGACAGATTCAAAACCGGGGAAAAACCAAATAACTTCTAATGTGATTAAGCAATAGATTGCATACCAGTAACCGAAGTATCAATGTGACCATCAGAATCATAAAGCCCTGACATTACTGTAGCGTGCAATCTTTCTTTACATGCCGTAAAAGGGTCCGCTGAAGGTGAATTACATGTACCAAATCTCATTTCCATTTGTAGAGTTTGGGCTCTGTCATATTGACGAGCAATCATATATTTCTTTATGTCAGCTATCTGTGCTGAATGAGAAGCAAAAGAGGAGGCCGATAAAGATAAAAGTTTATATAACTGGTCCCTATAACTGAGATGTTGTATATACCTATCTCTAACCTGTCGTTTCCCCACTCTCAGAAAAAAAGACTTCGGCTCAGATTTAGTATCTTTCCACCATACCCAAAGGGAATCATAAAGACAGAGAACAGATAGTCTAGCATGTAAAAGTATTTTAACCTGTTGTACCAGATCATGTTGTTGAAGAAGAGAACTATTAAGTCTCCAAAAAGACTCCTGAGAAAGAAAGATAGGGGGAGCAGTCCCTAAAGTAAATACACCAGTTAGCATGTGATGATCAGAAAATTTGTTTGGTTGTATAAAAATCTGTACCTGCCTACAATATTTAGAGGTAAAAAGATAATCAATTCTAGTATTATATATGTATCTATGATAAGTAGCCCCAACATCTGATCACAATGACCTATATGCATCTGTTAAATCAGCATTTTGAATTAAGGTTTTTAAAGCAAAAGAATCACAATACACCTTCTTACCCACTTCCATCCTGCAGGAAGTATCCAGACTGCAGTTAAAATCTCCACCCCAAATAATATGTTTTTGCGTACAGAGAAATGGTTTAATTAAATCAAATAAGTGTATTCTAGCAGCTTTCCACTGCAGAGCGTAAACATTCACCACTCTAAAGAAAAAATCTTGAAATCTACAATCAATTATCAAAGCTCTACCTGGAAGAACATCAATAATCCTAGATATTGAAAAGGCCATGGATTTAAACAATATGGCAATTCCATCCGCCGTCTCTTCTCCAAACATCCAATAGAAGGGTCCGCACACCCAACCCCTTTGGGCCTGCTGAATTTCAAAAAGGGTTTTAAGTCTAGTCTCTGTAAAAAGACAATATCAGTGTGCAAAGTAGCTGCATAATGAAAAAAGGCAGTTTGCTTGTTGTAGTTCCTAAAACTACAAACATTTAAAGAAGAGATCCAAAATTGTGCCAATGTCATATAGAAAAGAAATTACCCACTCCCATCTGTAGTGGCCATATTCTTTTGCTTCTTCCCTCCCTTTTTTTTTTTTATCCTTTTTCTTTTTAACCACCTCTGGTGGTCTAGCACTAGAAACATCTATATCAAAGGGAAGCGCAGAGGCCTCAGATTCTACATCTGATTCATCCCTTCCCCCACGCAACAACTCATAGGCATTAGACACTGGGATGTCACAAACCTTTTGAGATTTCCTAGCTTTCCTAGCTGTAGCTCTAGTAACCCTTCTATTTTGAGAGGGACTTCCCATACCCTCAGTGGGTTAACCTAAATCCTGTGACTCAAGCAGTCAGTGAGTGTCAGGCAAATATTCCACAATATCCTGCACCTGAACTTCCATCTTCTCCTGAGGGGCTTCCCCATCCACCTCCTGTCGTATAACCACCTCATCTGCAGCCTGTTGTGCAGCAGATGAAGGTGATACCGGAGAAGGTTCAGGGATATTTATGTCCTGCTGCTGTTCCTGTTTGTCCTGTGCCTTCTGTACCAAACTGTCCTGATTCCACCCCTCCGACCTATTCCTACTAGCCCATGGACACTGGTGATATGCGTGTCCTTTCTCGTCACAGAGATTACATTGGAATATGTTGTCACAATTCACATTGGGGTGTCCAAACCCCCCGCAAAGACTACACTTTAACATATCACAGGTACTACTCAAGTGTGAGTGAGCCCCACACTTGTAGCAAGCTGTAGGTTGCCTCCCATAGAAACAGACTTCCATCTCATTGCAAGAAAGAAGCTATTAGGAAGATGCACAATCTCAGAATTAACCAAAAAAGTTTAACTCTAAATTTCCAGCCCCCACCGTCCACAGACCTTCAGAATCAATGATAGCTTCAGGAGGGACAAAATACTACATCTGTTTTGTAGCCAATGATAGATATCACCAATACTAATCCCTTCATTACGAAACATGATTGTAGCAGTCCTAATAGCTGGTTTCATCAATGGTATAACATAAAATGGGGACCATAGGGGAGTCTGCTTCAAAGTACCATACTTGTGCCAGAATTTCTCCAGACCCATATTCATTTTAAAACTGACATCAAATGTGTCCTCACCAGAAATATGGATAAGGGCATAAATATCCGAGGCTTGAAAATGCATAGAATTTTTTAACAGCATCCTAGCTACATAATACCTATCAGGGTGTTCAGTGAGACCTCCCCTATAATGAATACACACTGCATTGCGTCTAGGGGCTTGTTCCAGTTTATTCTTAAACAGGTCAGAAAGAGTAGGCCCTCTATTCTGGGGGGCTTGAGCACTACCTGAAGTACCCTCACCTGGGTCATCCAGAAGGGGAGCAGAGCGCTGCCCCTCACAACCATCAGCAGGTCAATGCTCAGACTCAGTCACACGAGAGACTACCCTAAAGGGAGCTGTCCCGGAGTCTGAAGAAGGAAAGTGTGGCATAGAAGGGTTAGTAGCACAGTCCCAACTAGTGAGAAGTTCTTCCGAACAGGTATGGGACACAGCAGCAAAAGGAAGAGTACCCACCAAAACCCCTACCCTAACAGTTCCTGGGGATTCCCTTCTCATGCAAACATTATCACAA
Organism: Neoceratodus forsteri; assembly: GCA_016271365.2. Classification (NCBI taxonomy): domain Eukaryota; kingdom Metazoa; phylum Chordata; order Ceratodontiformes; family Ceratodontidae; genus Neoceratodus; species Neoceratodus forsteri. The sequence continues at coordinate 34,268,210 of JADMNL010000034.1, read as the reverse complement.
ACTGAAGTAGAAACTCCCATGGGTGATAACACAGGCTGTCTATTAACATCAGCATCCACAATATCCCCCCAGTCTCTGGATCATTGAAAATCAACAGTTTGTCCAGGCATACCATGTTTTTTTAAGTTCAGTACCTCATTAGAGCTCAAACTGTCCATCGTAGGCCTGTTAGGGGAGAACAAAACGCCATTCTTTTCCACATCCCAGGAAGCATCCAGTATCCAAATACCCGCAGATGACCTAGTCCATCCAGCGCATTAAAGCACTCCTGAAGCAGTCCAGGATTCCCCTGCAGCAGTTTCCTTATGTAAAACTCCAAATTGCTGTTTAAAAATCTGAGTCATGGAGACCGCCCGGTCTCCCGACGAACGCAAAGGAAAGTCTCCCAGAAGCGGCCCAGGTGATGCAGTAACAGTCTCACCCCCTGGACGGGAAGCATCAGGGGGAAGTATATCCAACGCAAAGCCCGCAGTCAAGAGCTTTGGTTCCACACCAGAGCCGGTCGGCTGGAACTGCAGCTCCTCCTGCACACATATCGATGAACCTGGAGAGAGCCCAAGTGCGTCTCTTGTTCCACAATCCCCATCATCACAGCCAAGCATCTCCTGAACAGAATCAATCAAATTAGCAGTCTGCATACACTGAGGCTGTTCCACAATCTTCTCCGACTCCATCTCAGCACCAACTGAGACCTCCATCCATGAAGCCAAGGATCCCCCTACCAAAGAGTAGGGGAATTTCCCCGGTGTCCTGGCCAAATTTCCTCATTCACTGAAAATACCACCAACAGCTTAATCTGATTCAAGGTCAGTTGGCATTCATCTGTTTCCCCCTCCCCCTGGTCGTGCCTGAAAATAGGCAGGATTTGTCTAGTGCACTTACCCAGTCAACAAAAGCTAAATAAATAAAATATAATAGTAGGTGCAGCAGTAACTATGGAGAACTCCATTAAATTCCATTTACTGGAGTCTTCTTCATCCTCACACAATGAAATCTTGAATTTGCTTGAATAAAGCCTGAAATGAGGGATCATCAGGAGGAAACCTGGCATTATAAACCACAGAGTCCTCACTGCAAGAGCAGACGGTAGAGCTGGAAGGGAAACCTCCTTCATAGCGGTTGTGTTCTCCTCCTTAGTCCTCCAAATCTTCCTCCATTTCTAGGAGGTCAGGATTGTATTCCTCTCCTCACCATTCTGAATGACAATGGGAGCAATAGGAGGAGCCAGCGACAGAGATAGTGGCTTCACTGGAGGAACTACAGGTGTGTTTTTCAGTTCTGTTGATGAAGATGGTGCCAAGGGGGCGTTTAACCCCCTCACAGTGACATTTCGTTAGCGAGGTCCCCCACAGCGACTACAGTGCCTAGCCGCAGTGGGAGACCCACTGGAACCCGGCGCTGCCTGTCGGGGGTCCTGCACCCCCCAATCAGCTCCGACTGGAGTTGAAAATCTCTAAGTGGGGGGTGCTGGGAGAAGCCCTACAAGAAAACAAAGAAAATGATAGCAAACCGGCAGCCGACTGCAGAATGCGGTCGACCTGCCGGTGTCGCTGACAGGGCGTTTGACAGAAATACTGTCGGACTCCTGTCGTGGATCCCCAAGGGGTGAGGCCCTGTCGATGGGACCATCATCACTGATGCTGTCAGTGAAGGAACAGGCAAATTAACATTTCTAAAAATGATGCTAGCATAGCCTGGGAGTTGACAATGCCCAGTTGAAGGTTCGTGACTGCTGTCATTGCTGGAACAGAACTCAACGATGGAGGCAGCATACTGTAGGTATTGCAAAGCCAGGCTCCAACCTTGGTGTCTCAGAAGCTTCGCACCATCAATAAGGGCACAGGCAAAAGATTTCCCAGCGGGTGCCAAGGAACTGATCACCTGCTGCTAGACCACGCACCATCTGTACATGATTTTCTGTGGGAAGGTTTCCCTTCTACTCCATGATCAGGAGGTATGACAATTGCACAAGACTGGTAACAATTGGCAATACCATTGATGAACTCCAACAGAAATTGGAGGCTGTCTTAAAAGCAGCATAAGACTGGATCACCAGGTAAAAGATAGTCATGAGTACAAAAAAGATCCAGTCTACGAATTTTGGGACAGAGAATAAAAAACAAATCAAGTTATATATAAAGGCCTTGAGGGTCTAGAACTGGTACAAGTTCAACAGTATAAGTATTTGGGTGTGATGTTTGATGATCATTTGTCATTTTCAGTTCATATCCAGAACGTTTGCATAAGCACTAAAAAAAATTTGGGAGCCTCGAGGCATGTCTCCGGGTGTCTCACTAGAGAAGCACATTTTAAAAACGGTCAGTACTCTTCTGCTGCCAGTTATAGAATATGGGAGTATTACTTGCATAACTGCAAACAAAAAGGATTGGGAAAAATTTAATAAAGTATATAATAAATTGGCACATTTTATTCTGAAGGCTACATTTCTTACCTATCACTGTGGTCTGTTTGCTCAGCTGGGTTGGAATACCTTGGGAAACAGACGGGCAATTAAATGGTTAACTGATTTTTAAAATGTTACAAAAGTACAGTTATGTGAGAACTTACTGTAACAGAAGATCTTTGAGAGAGGCTCTTGCAGTATGTACTAACCATTAGGACTAGAGCCGTCAGGCACTAGGACCATACAGAAAACTTTAGCTAGCAGTGCTTGGTGGGGACTGCCTACCCGGCGTCACGTGATGGACATCAGCATGACACTATATAGGGTCAGCATGCAAAACCTCTTGTATTCTACTTACAGGTTTAGCATGCTGAGGTCCAGAATGGGACGGAGCTCCCCTGTCTTTTTGGGGACCAGGAAGAAGTGGGAGTAATCCCTTTCCTTCCTGGACCCAAGGAACGGGCCCTATAGCTGATTTTTATTAGAAGAGCCTGGATCTCTCCCCTTATGAGTGCAATGTGGCCTATTGGGTAGTGAGAGAGAACTAGAGGATTTCTGGGAGGTCTCTTTGTAAATTCGATGGTGTGGCCTTGAGCAATGAGCTGAAGGACCCACGTGTCTGAAGTGATCGCCTCCCACCTGGCCAGGTGGTTGATGAATCTGTCCCCTACTGGTTCCTCTGGAGGTAGTGACAGAGGCTGGGGGCCCTGCCACAAGTCTGGAGGTGGAGGGGGTGTTGGGGAGCGCCATCCTTGCAGCCCTTTGGGACTTGGCTGGGGAGGTGGCTCCCTCCGACGGGGCCTGACGTTTGTTCTGACATCGGGCTGGCTGTTGCCTATTCTGGCACCGTTGCTGGTGAAGAAATGGCTGTTCTGACTTAGTGTTAAAGTGATACAGAGACTGGACAGAGCACAGTGCCTTGCCACTGTCCTGGAGCTCAGTGATTATGTCCTTGATGTCACCTCTGAAAAGGACTGGTCCTCTAAATGGGCATCCTGGATGGCCGACTGGACATCTTGGGCCAATCCGGATACCTGCAGCCAGAAGTACCAGTGCATTCTGATAGCCATGGCAGTACTCTGTATAGGGGCATCTACCACACCATATGTCACTCTGAGGGAATGACGGTAGGAGATTTCCGCTGTCCTGACAATCTGGGAAATTTTGGTTTTAGCCTCGGAATCGGGCAAAGCCTCGAATTCCAACTTCAACTGTCCCAGGATAGATTTCTGGTATACAGTCATGTGTGCCAGGTAGTTCAAAGCTCTGAGGATCAGAGTGGAGGAGGAGGAGGAGTAAACCTGACATCCAAACTGGTCTATTTGCTGTGACTCCTTGTCTGGAAAAGAGGTGCTCATGTGTTTAGGCTTAGCCATATGGTCATGGGCCACACTGATGACCACTGAGTCTGCTTTAGGGTGAGAACTAAGGTGGTCTTTACCCTCGGGGGCTCAATACAGTCTATCAGCCTTCTTGGTGACTGCGGCCACCAGCGAAGGTTGTTGCCAGACCGTGGAGGCCAGGTCCTCATGTGGTCCGATCCACGGAGGAATGAGCACAGGGGACAGTTCTAGCATATCCAGGTGTTCTGCCAACCTCTTGCACTGGGGATCCTGATCCTCCATTTTTCACTTGTTTGCCTCCTGTACCTTCTGGAGGATCTCTGTAAAAGAGGGGTCCTCCGGAGGGGATTTGGGAGAGTCTTTGGGTCGTGGATCCTCTGGAGAAGGGGTCTGAAAACCCAAGGCAGAGGAGTCAGCAGAGTCTGAGCCCAATTCTGACAATGGGCTTGTGTCCAGAGACAGAGCCTGTGGAAGCGGAAGCTCCAGCGGAGGGACCCGCAAGGCCCCTGCCAATACCGGCTACTGTGGTAGGATGCAAGGTTTGTCCTGAGGAAGAGAGGTGAGACTCCACTGGGGAAAGGGATCTCGGAGTAGGGTCCAAGTGGGCTGACGTGGAAGCTGTGGACAGTTGCAGCCCGTCCAGTTCTGAGACCAACTATGTCTTGGTTACCAACCACCAAGACTGTAATGCCTCCCTAAATTCCACCTGAGGCTGAGGTGGTGGAGAGGGCTGATAGATGGGTGGGTAGCCTTGGAAGGTAAATCCCAACGTCATATAACCCAGTGTTGAATAATGGTAGCCCAGCATCTCATAAGGTGACTAGCCTGACATCTGATACCCTGGCATGAGGTACCCTGGCTTGTGATACCTGGCAAAAGGTAGTGAGGCACAGGGAAGCCTGGCATCGGAATGCCCAGTGAAGGGCCCGAAGGTGGAGCCAAGGGACCTGCCAGAGGCCCTGACAGAGGGTAACCTGGTGTAGGACCCAACAGAGGAGCCAAAGGTCCTATCAGGGGCCCTGATGGCAGATAGCCAGGTGTAGCCCAGGAAGCGGGCCCTGACAGAGGGTTAAAAGGGCCTGGTAATCTCAGGTATGGTGCCAGAACATCTGTTGGAGGTTCCAGCATCAGCCCTGAGGGGGCTAGGGTCCCAGCAGATTCTGGGGTGGTGGGGCTGGCCCAGATGGGGGAGTCTGTGGTGCAGGGGACGCCGGCTGCCAAGGGAGGTCCAGCATCAGGCATTCAGGCTATGACACCAGGGTTGTGTTGGGCAGGCGCTCCTCTGACTCCGGCTCAGAGTGTGCAGGAGAACCAGGAGTCACCACCAGGGGAGGTAGCGAAGCAGGATTCCAAGAGGGAGAACCCTCTGGGGAGGGCCATGGCCAAAGCGGTAGCATGCGCTGATCCAGAGGATCAGTGTTGGGCTGTTATCTGGGCCAAACAGAAGCACAGTAGCTGGGTGGACACCAGAGGAGCTGGCATGTGACTTATCAGCCATGGCTGTGCATTGGTCAGAGGAGCTAATGACTGACTTACTGGCCATGCCATCAGACTTAGGCCCTGGGGTTTTGAGGGGCCTATGGGTGGCAGAGCCCTCCAATGGATCAGAGGAACTGTGACCAGCTCAGGCGGGGGGAACAAGGGCTGCTCCCCACAAGTGGGGGCAGGCTTGGTCAGAGGAGTGGTACCTACACCAGCAGAGACCACTCATTGCACATGGCCCCCGAAGAGGCCGTGGGCGGGAAGGAGACCGATCATGGTCCCGATGCTTCTCCTTGTCCTTCTTCTTCTTCTGAGAGTCTGAAGACCTGCCCGGAGAGGAGGACGATCCCCACAGCTTCAGCAGCACTGCAGCTCCTTCTCCACGGAAGCCATCTTTAGTTTGAGAACATGGGCTTCCAGAGCCTGTTGGCAGCATTTCCATGTGGCCTGGTTGAATTTCGGGCTTGCCTCACAGTCCTTGGTCTTGTGCTCTAGTCCCAGGTAGAAGAGCCAGAGGGAATGGCCGTCCTTGTGAGGGAGCCAAGTTCTGCAGGAATCGCACTTGTTCTTATGCGACTCGGAAGGTGTCGGAGAAGACATGCATGAAAAAATAAATACTTTTCAGAGATTTACAGAAAGAAATAAAAGCAATGAAATACTCATCTGAAAATGGCGGTCGACTGAAGCAGCATTCTCCACAAGGTCCGCCAAAGGACCACTGCAGGAAACAACTGGAGAGCATGCGTGGGGACCACCCACTATATAGTGTCACGCTGACATCCATCATGTGATGCCGGGTGGGTGGTCTCCCACCAGACAATGCTAGCTAAAGTTTTCCATGTGGTCCTACTGCCTGTCGGCTCTAGTCCTAATGGTTAGTACCTACTGCAAGAGCCCATCCACTGTCCCATCACTAGTCCTAGGAGAATCATGATAACAAAATTCATGACACCAGGAACTCAAACACAAAAAGCTAGAATTCCCCAGAAATTATACTAGATTTGGGGAAATGGGGATTTGTAGCAATGCTGCCAGATTTTGGAATAGGCTGACTGTCACAACAAGAATGGTAGTGACACTCAGCATGTTGAGTTGTATAATGTGGAATTTTGATTTTTATATTTTATTTTATATTTATTTTTTGTATGCATCATACGTAACTGTGTGAATGTATGTATGTGACAGGATTCATCTGAAAATAGGCTTTGTACAAGTATGTAAATCCTGTATAAAAATTAAATTTACTTTTCTACTTTTAGGTCTTCTTTTCTGGGGCATAGTGAGCCAAGAAGTTGGGTCAGCTTCACACCCCTTTCCTCTATTCTACACTTTGCAATGAAGCCAGTTTTCTGTACCATATTTTTTGAAATTCTGCGTACAATATTCTAAACTTCTGAGACAATATTTCCAACTTAATGTTACATTTTTACCACCTGCTTTTAGTTCTTCAGATCAGATATTTACATACCAATAAAATGTATGATGCAAAATAGTATTGGAGTCTCTCTAAACAACATGCAAGCTTTCTGATCTCCTCAACGCACTTCATTTCAGTGCTTTACCCTTGCTGTATTGGACTATCCTTCCACTTATGAAGGGGGATGGCTGGGGAAAACAATAAAAATGGGTGAATTCAATGCCAATGTGATTGGATCACAAACATGAGAATAGGTGTATTCAACGCAGATGGGGCTGGATTAGAATAATGAAAATGTGTGAATTCAGTGCAGATGTCATTAGACTAGAACAATGAAAATGGTTGAACTCAATGCAGATGTGATTGGATTAGAACAGCAAGAATGTAATGCATATGTGATTGGATTAGAACAATCAGATTGAGTGAATTCAATGTAGATGAGATTGGATTAGAACAATGAACACTGGTGAATTCAATGCAGATGTGATAGGATTGGAACAGTGAAAATTGGTGAATTCAATGCAGATGTTATTAGATTAGAACAATCAAAATGAATAAATTCAGTGCAGATGTTATTGGATTAGAACAATGCATATGGGTGAATCCAATGCTTGTGCCTCATAAAGTCGCTATTATGTGAAGCAACATGATCAGAATGACCATTTTGTACCAGGGTTCTAGTTTATGCCTCATTTTGATATACACAACGGGGCTGCGAGTCTTTCCCTGCCCTGTGGCAATGGGCATTGTATCAGCACAGTAAACGGGGTGAGACGCCATGCTAACGATGTACTGCTGAGTCATGCACCGATATATGCTGGCCCCAGCACATCCGGGTCGTACACCGAAGTAATACCCAGCCTGAAAAACTGTAAAAAGCAGTTCTTCAGGGTTGTGCAGGTGTGCAACAGTGGGAAACAGATATCATAGAATCATAGAAGCTTGATGGCAGAAAAGGACCATACTGACCCATCTAATCTGCCCTTTTTTCCCCCTACACCTCCCCCTCCCTGCCAGCCCCCGGTTTCCCCCAATACTCAGCCCCATATGCCTGCCCCATGCCCTCTTGAATTCTTCCACTGATTTAGCCCCACAACTCTGTCTGGTAGTCTGTTCCAGGGCTCCACCACCCTCTCTGTGAAGAAATGCCCTCTCACATTGCCTCTGTATCTTTTTCCTTTCAGTCAGAAACTGTGCCCTCTAGTTTTGACCCCCTTCTTCCTCTTATGTAAACCCTCTTCTCCCCCTTTATTGAGCCCCTTTACATATTTAAAAGTTTCAATCATGTCTCTACTTTCCCTCCTTGTCTCCAGTATGAACAGATCCAGCTCTGCATACCCTGCACCATCTTGGTTGCCCTTCTCTGAACCCTCTCCAATGCATCTATATCTTTGCGGAGATGAGGTCTCCAGAACTGAATCCAAGCTCCAGATGCAGCCTCACCATGGCTTTGTAAAGGGGCATTATTACCTCCCTCTTTCTGCTAGTAATGCCCCTGCCTATGCATGCCAAAATTCTATTGGCCTTTCCCGCTGCCCAGCTACACTGGATTCCTACTTTAAGGTTCAAGAAGACTATGATCCCCAGATCCCTCTCCTGGTCTATTACTTTAATTTCCTCCCCACCTAGGGTGTATCCTGCTCTTCTGTTCCTACTCCCCAAGTGTATCACAGCACACTTCTTGGCATTAAATTTCAGCTTCCACATCCCAGACCATTTTTCAAGCATCTTTAAGTCCTCCCTCATGTCCTCCACCCACCCTGGGGTGTCCACCCTATTGCCTATTTTCGTATCATCAGCAAATAGGCACACTCTCTCCCTCTAACCGTCTCAATATCACTGATGTTGATGTTGAAGAGAAGCAGACCCAAAACTGGTCCCTGTGGCACTCCACTCTTCACTCTCACTGTCCCGGAGTGCACCCCATTGAGCACCACCCTCTGAGTTCTTCCTGACAGCTAGGAATATGTTAGGTATAGGATATGTTCAGTATTCAGTTCAAGAAGGGACCAGATGAACCGTCCCGGTGCGGCTGAGGGTTGAGGCGCTGGATGCCACACCTCGCACCATGCCGGTGACCCAAGTTCGGGAGCAAGCTCAGGCTCCAGGGGTCGGCAGGGATGTGTCAAGGACTGAGCACCAGCAGGGCAGCTCTCCTCCCGGGGATGGGCTGGGGGGAAAGCCCAATGTGCCAGCGGCTCCCGGTGGAGATCGGAAGTGCTGCAGTGCATGGACTGCACACTGTACAGTGTGGCTGATGCAGGCAGGGTTGCCATGCACTGTTGCATCAGACATGCCCATGCAAGGGGGGAGGCCACCACCACAACAAGGAAAACACCAGCTCCATGGAGCAGGTGATGGCACCTGTCCCCATGCCCTCTGCCGGGTTCACCTCACCTGGCCTTCCAGTTCCTTCTTGGGGCGCTAACCTGCAGCCAGAGACTGACTTAGAAGAGCACCCAAAGAGGAGGGGGTGACCCACCCCAGATGGGCTAAACCAGGGTGCTGGCTGCAGGGAGGGGGGGAGAGAAGCAGGCAGGATACGGGCAGAATGCCCAAGAGAGGCTCCACGGGCCATGACTGGAGGGAAATAAAGTAAAAAAAAAAAGAGAAGGGACCAGACAGCAGTGCTAGTCAAGTTGACTGCTTAAATGGGAATGGCTTCAGCACCACCACAGTAATCTGCATAAAACTGAATCTCACAATCCAAAAACAACTGCAAAAAATGGCTTATTCATTAGATTTAAGTTACTGCTAATGGAATATTTTGTCGTCATTTGTCTCAATCAGGTGATTTCATTTTTTTTTCTGTCACACGTTTATCAACTATGTCACCAGGGCCAAACAAACAAGTGGGAATGGAGAAAAGAAATGCCAGTAGATTGACTGAAGCAGGGCAGTCATAATCCAGTAAGGCAAATATTGACTTTATCAAAGATATGCTGTATACAATTAAATTGGGCATTGAAGAGGTTAAAATCTCTTTAGCCTCCATACAGTCTGAGGCAGCTATAATGGTTAGGAGACTGGAAATCACTGAAAACTATTTGGAGATAATAGAAGACTCCGTTTTTAAATTAGAAGATAAGTCTGACAAGCTCAAAAGCCAAATCCTGTATTTACTCAAAAAGGTTGATGACCTGGACAATAGAGAGCACCGTAGTAATCAAAGGATTGTTGGTGCACCAGAAGTAGTTGAGGGTGGGAATATGACATAATTTTTGCAGCAATTTATTCCAGGACTACTCAATTATGGGTGGCTTTGGCCCCTGAAGATTGAGAGGGTACATAGATCCCTCACCTCTGGCCCGCAACCTGGTGCCAGACCCCGACTCATTATAATAAACTTTCTCAGATTTACAATTAAAGAGGAAATCCTGAGGTTGGCAAGGGAAAGGAAAAGCTTGTTGTGGAGGGGGGGTTGGAAGACAATTTATTTCTTTCAGGATTTCTCTGCTGAAGTAATGGAAAAATGGAAAGCATTTGCTGGTGTAAAGCATGAATTGCAGAAACTGGGACTTAATTACTACATTAAGTATCCAGTCATGCTGGTAATAATGTGAGCTAATGGTCCTTATGCCTGCAATTCACTTGAAGCTGCATGGAATTTTACACGTAAGACTTTCACCACAGAGCAAGCGTAGCAGTTCTGGTCAAACTTTGAATCCTGCACAGAGATCAACAGCAAGGCATGGCAGTTCCCACTTACAGTCTGACTGTCAACCTTCTAAAAGCACTCAAAAAGCTGCAGAAGAAGCTAAATCGTCCTCCTCATTTTAAAATGCACAGCCTCCTTCTTATGCAGACATCCTGAGAGCGAGCTCTCCATGCAATAATATAACTAAGCCCTACAGAAAGATTAATGTTCCTCTACACATAAAAATAATGCTCCTCACAGCACTACAAAAGCAGAGTCTCATCTGTCAAGATCAGAATGCAGAAGCAAAGAGCAACGCCACCATTCTGATACATCTCCACGCCACTGTCCTGATCCACCTGGAATAACTCTCCCCAATAATATGGAAATGGAAAAGTTACAGTAGCAGTTAACAGTAATCTGAATGACGCTTGTATTGCAACTACTAAACCAATTTAAAATAATAATGTGAGCATCAAATGTTAGCAAACTGTGCTCTGTGTGCAGATTTATGAGCAGCTGTTCAACAGAAATTGATCCTTTATCAGTGGTGTCTCTTTCCAAAATCGACATCTTCAACATGTTCAGAAATACTTGGTTAACAAAGTTTCACATTTCTTCCATTACTGTTTCATTGATGGCAGCTTGTTTTCTTCTGATGAACATTAACTGGCATAGCCGTTTTAAAGAGGGTCCAGCTCACAGAATCTCTGGTGTCCAAATTTCCCCCTTATACACACATCTGCTGAAAAATGTATTGAAGATTATACAGATACAAGGGCTCTTTTTGATTCTGTATACAGTACGATACCTTTTGTCAATAGATCATCCTTTTCCGTCTGCTTTTTATACACAGAAAGCAAAGCCCAGAGCCTAGATGGCACCGCCTTTTCTTCCAAACAGACTACAGAATCAGAAGACACTGTCTTGCAGTAATGCAAATTTAAGCTAAAGGGAGGCACCTGGTCCCTCTGCAGGAAAATTTGAACACTCAGTATTGTTTCTTGTTTCATTAAATGTAGCCCTGAATACATGCTTCCTATAAGCTATCCACACCTACATAAGTTAAAAAATATATATAGCTCCTGGCTTGGTTTAAATATGCAATTAGTCGATAACTGCATGGTAACATCTTAACCGCATCAGAATGAGGATTTTTTTTTTGTGTGTGTGTGTGTGTGTGTGTTGAAACATGATTAGTGTTTCATGAATAGATTGGCTCAGCAGATTATTTAAACCTTACTTTTTACTGAGGGATTTATGGCTTATTTGAAACAGCATTACCACGTTAAGACCTGTCCCACTTACTATTGACATTTTTATGTTTGCTTGCACACATGTGCAAGAAACATAGTGCCATCATCTGAGTTTTTGTAGGCATGGCACCTTGTCTTCCAATGCAGTCAGTGTGTTTGCAGGCACGGCCACAGTTCACCAATGAATGCTGCAGCTGTCTATGACAGCAATTGAAAATGCAGTGGTGTACAGTTGAAAGGAAGAGCTCCGCTTCAGTGAGCAGCGATAAGATAGCGTTGATTAGCATATTGCCGGCAATCCTGCTTGTATACGTCACTGCTTTCTCATCTCCTTATATTACAGATGTGTTTTACGTTTCTCCAACTACAGATTCCACAAAATGCATACTGAAAAAACTTCTGGTATATACACTCAGGGTTTCCCCTAAAGCATTTATGCATGGGGTGCTCCCATCCTTTCATTTTAAACCCCATGTTTCCGCCATGTTATTAGCAGAACCTTGGTCCCCAATAACGTTACAATTACTGCGGTTTTGGGGGACCACACTGAGAAAAACAGTAAAGGAAAGGTGAACTAGAGTCTCAAAGAAACATGCATAAAAAAGAAAAGTAAATGGACTCAAATAAAAAAATTGGAGAGGAAAATTAAAGATCCAAGAAGCCAACTGTATGGAATAACTCCTCCGTTGCCTTGATAAATGCGCCCCGCCCCACCCGTTTCAAAATTTTCCTAAGGAAACACTGTATACCTTTGAAAATATAGTCAGCACCAAGCACCAATATCTCCAATGATGCCTTTGGCTGCAGCCTGTGATGCAAGAAAACTATTTGCGGGATTTACTTACTGGAGGATAAAACTTAAGGTTCAGGCAAAACAGCACTGTGAATATATATATATATATATATATATACACATTTTGCATATACAGCACAAAACTTAAAATCCCACATTTATAAAGACAAAAAAGCGACTTTTCTTCGTTTTGAAATATTCCAACCTTCAAATTATGATTTTCCCGCACTTAGGAACCTGAAATCATAATATTTAAAAAAAGAAAGAAACATCTCATGGAAGCATCTTATTCCCATTGATACGATGCATTACATAGAAGTACAGATTCCCATTGCAAAATGATATGGAGCGTTTTGTGTCCTGCTCCCAAATTAAGTGTTGGAAAACTGTAAGGAGATCTAACAGCTACCCTGTAAAAAGTTCTTGTAGCACTGCAAGGGTGACAGTAAACGGAATATTGAGAAGAAAAGAAAGTGCCAGTGGTAAATATTATGAATGAGACTTGTAAAACTTCAATTGCAACCTTTCTAAGATCAATAATTTAGTATCTAGGGGCCATTAAAGAGGAGGCACCATAAAGAATACTTACTGGTGGCATGCACTGCTCCACATCCTCGGGCCCAGCCAGGGCAATGGGCACTTTCTCCATACTATCTGCCAAGCTTGCCTGCCGCTTCTGCTGTGTTCTGAGCCCTGGACTCTTACAGCTCCAACAGCCTCTGCCCCTCGGGAGTCAGCTGGGACGTGAGCATCTTGAGCTGTAGCCACAGCATGGGCAGCCCCTCTCATCCGATGTAAGAGCCGAGCTCCCAGCAACGTCATCAGAGCCAAGGCATGCAGAGCTGACCCTGCCGTTGGCACCTCCACATCTAAGAAACTCAGAAAATTTCAGAGGTGATATAGAAATTAAACAATCTGACATTCCTGAATGGACCCTGGTTTCTATCATTTCATAATCACTCTGTTGACAAGATATGAGTGGACAGTATTATTATTACTTTATCCACTAGTGACTTATGTAGACGTCTATAACTTTTAGTCTTCTTTGTTTAGTTTTTTTTGGCTCTCAAGTTTTGCTGCACAAAGCTGTAGAAACAATTGCCGAAGTTGTATACAAAAATTATTTTATGTATGAAACTTTGCGTTATCTGCTATCCCACGTGGCAGCCATGGGTTGCATGTCCCTAAATGGTGCGAATTTATTTTAATTTGTGTCGACAGAATCTAACTATATCCATCGGTTGGTACATAGATTCATGTCATTGATGCTATTTTCTTTGTAGGAGGGTGGGGAGCATCTGAAGACCTTTAGATTTCCCTAGAGTATTTGAATCATGTTTACCGACATTAGAAGTTTGCAGTGAATTATGATAAAAAACATTATTTAGATCGAGATAACCTTGAAACAGGATCCCCCCACAGCTCTGTACAGAAAGGGGTATCCCTTCCTTATCTGGACCACCAAAGTACTTGAGACAGATTTACTAGTTGGTAAATAGTCTAGGGTAAAAACAACAAATCACACCAGTGAGGGGTTTCAAAGGGGCAGTAAGAATTTAACAAATATTCTCAGGAATGGAAGATATCCTGTGTTTTGCAAGAACAGGCATATAGAAAAACAGTAAATACTGGCAGGGATGAAATTCACTCAAGGGAGAAAGGGGTTAGCCTGATAGTATAGTTTTTGTAACTAAGTGTTAAGTAACTTTGTACTCATGGCAGAAAAGCTAAACAAAGTCATTATTATGACATGGGTGGGGAAAATCCACAAAGTAATGTATTCACTTGCGTCAGATGAGAAAATTGTAATCCAACAGACACCTAACCCAAGCTACATATATGAAGACAGGAACAACCACTGGACCCAGGGACTATGTTCTCCCCAAACCATGTTTTACCTTAAAGGAGATAGGAAATGATTTCCTGCTGTAAATAACATTTAAACAAATTATAATTAACTGACAGTGGCCTTTGTGTGTGTGTTTTGTATTTTTAACCTTTAGAACACACATTTATATACATATCCACATTATGCTGAAATGACTGTGGGCTTGACTGTGAGTTTTTGTATCGGGTGTCAGCGGGTGACAAGCTTTGAAATACACACGTCACAGACTCCCGATACAATATTCAGCTAGCTGTTCAACTGTATTAACTGATAATGTGCTGCTTTTCTTATTTCTTAGGACATCAAGTGAAAGAACCGGCACTGAGCAACCATCTTATAAAAATTAGGCAGCGATTTATTTCTTAGGAAGATAAATAAACAGCACATTTACAGATGCTTCACCACGCAAGTGTATTCCAGTAAGTGAAGAGTACGAAAAAAATCAATCGCTGGAGACTCGCCCATTTCGCTGGAAACTTTCTGAACAGACTCTGTTGCTCACTGCCGGTCCTTTAAGATTTTATATGTTTTATTCAGTGTATTCAGGCTCCTGCAGCTGTGACAACTGCTCTTCACTTGTCTGTATGGACACAAGACTATAACTGCAAGATCGTTTGGCAACTGTCAACCCCCCCCACACACACACACACACACCGCCACTTGCCATACAGATATAGAAAAAACAGGTAGTCAATAAACTGTTTAATTTGTTTATGAAAAAAAAATATTTATTTACTCCATGGTGTTATGTGGGCCCTTGCCAACCCCTCTGCTAACAAGGAATCTCCCGAGTACTTGACATACCTTCATGCCCTGCGTGGGGAGACACCAGATCGCAGAAATCCTTTTTCTTTTACGGATACATCTTCAATCCTCCAGCACTCTGGAACTGCAACTGGGCTGGGAAACACACGAGAAATCTGCTGCTTATACTGTATTGCGAGTGAGAGTCCATACTCTGGGTCACCTACATAAACTCAGCAGCAAATTGGTACTCATGAATAACTGGCATACTGTTTATTGAGCCAATTCCAGCAGCAGGACCAGGAGCATGCATTGCAGGATCAGCTCTTTGCTGGCTACATCAATGTGCTCATGTATCTGCAGGCAGCAGGCACCCAGGACCCTACCACTCCCAACAAGCCAGCCAGCACTATGGATCAGGAAGCACAACAACGCACCGCAGAAAACTTACTTATGACAGTACTATGTGCCTGCAGATTTCTTGTGTTCTTCATGGCCCAGTTGCAGTTCATGAGAGTGCCGGAGGATTGAAGACGCATCCGCCAAAGAAAATGATTTCTGCATTCCGGTGTCTCCCCAAGCAGGGCATGAAGGTATGTCAAGTACTCGGGAGATTCCTTGTTAGCAAAGGGGTTGGCAAGGGCTCACATGATACCATGGAGTAAATAAATACATTTTTTTCCTAAACAAATTAAACAGTTTATTGACTACCAAACCACTTTTGAAGAGATAACACACTTCGGGAATGTGGCCATAGGAAACATATATGCACTTCTTAGATGGTTCAATGCACTTGGCTAGGTTTCGTGCCTAACAAGAATGCAGGGCATGCGTGTATTCCCCAGTGACCACACACCCTGCTCTGCGTTATTGCATACTTAGTTAACTGGCATATTTTGCTAGGGGATCTTGTTATTTCTGGTCTATTTGAAGATTATCTAGTTTACAGTTTTATGAGGATACTGACCACACAACATAAATGTGTCCACACAATGCATGAAAAACACATATGTCTGCCCCCAGTTCATAATCCACCCCTTAGTAGTGACCCATGAGGCAAATGCGCCCAACGTCACAGATTAGAAATAACTAATCTCCACAAGCTGTAAAATTGGTAAAATAAAAGGACGCATCACATGTAGTACATAAAGTGCAATTTTACATATTTATGGGTCCCCCGACAACACTCGTTTGAGTACAAGAATGGTGTGAGCACATTCTTATAGTGCGAGACTGTGAAAAATTCTGGCACTCTAAGAATGCAAGCATAAGCACTCTTACAACTGTAAACATGCCTTCTGGGGACCTATAAATACTGCATATCGCAGGTTGATAGGGAACAGAACAGTATATTATAATTAAATTTTATTGAAAAAAAGATGCTGAAAATGCTTATTTCCAAAGCAATTGAACTTGAGCCCCTTTTTGCAGAATAAGAGTGTTATCAAGCATGGGGGGATGGCCTTTGATCTTCAATAGCATTATACACTTGTGGTTTATCATCATCCGACGCTTTTACAGGCATAGTCTGTAAAAGCAACTGAAGATATGGGGTTACTGGACACATGCCATGGATTGATAGATGCCTGTGTCAATTCCTTGTGTGTCGGCTTTTTGGTGCACATCCCTGCTTGCGGCATCTATGGGAGCTTTGGCACCAGGACATATTCTTTATGAAAATCTGGTGCAGGGTCCCTGGCACACTTGGAGTTTACCACAAGTAGGGGTTCAGCAAAACTTGTGCCGATCCAAGGGGCTTTTGAAAATCGAGCCTGGGGGTCGCAGAAAAGGGATAGGCACACAATCACTGTTGCAGGGATTTTGCAGTGGTCCATTGGGACTGTGCATCGAGCCAGGCAATTTCACGTAATGTGAGTAGAATACTTTGTAAACATACTTTTGTATAAAAAAAAACTAATTCTTCCCTGTTTGTATTGCTTATACTGAATATAAATCTAAAATTCAAAACTGTTTAAAAAGAGTCTTTAAAACTAATTTTAAAAAGCCTTTTCACAAAGGAAGTGGAATTGATTTATTAGTATATCCATATGGTAGAAGTATATTTAAACTATATCGATACAGAGGAAATTAATTAAGTATATTAAGGCTGCTTTGCAACCAGGACACCCAAGCTGGCTTAATGAACTTCAGGTAACACAAAAGACACCAAGTAAGCTGGGTCCTTTCAAACAGGAACTTCTAAATTTACTCCTACCTGGTTCCAAATGTAGCTGCTTCTCCTTGTCACTTGTCAACTGCATCCCTACCCAGCCCAACCCTTGCACCATCTGATTCAGGGGTGTAGGCAGGCATACTCCAAGCACACCATGGTGTGCAATTTTATTTAAAGGGAGTAGCAAATAGGCTCTGAACTGCTTCCTTTTTCCATGAAAACTAACAAAGAAAATGCTGAACCTTTCTATAATTTTATTCATAGGAGTCGAGACTAGAAGGACTGGTCACTAATACTGTCATTGCATCCCAAGGACAATACAACTTTACAGGCTTTGGGCTGGTATGTGGGTGTCTTAGGGAGCAATGCATGGCATTTGTATGTACCCATGCATGGCAACAACCATTGTCATGAGATACAAAAGTTGTATTTATTGTGCCAAATGAGGCAACAAACACAGTCCTGGTGTACATTTCTATATTGTCTGGCTACACCCCTGATCTGATTGTAGTACTTCTGCCCCCTAACTAAATGACACTTGCTTTTTCAGTGGTTGCCTCATTATTTTGTACATAATTCTCCTTTGGGATATTTTCTTTGTTTACAATGGAGACACTGTCTACTGTACCATTTTCAGGTTGATAACACCAAGTTATGATGCTGTTTTTTGGGGGTGGGGGGCAGGTTAGTGGAAGTCTTGCAGTGCAACAGAGCGTTATGTGCTATGATAGGGGGTGGGGGTTCCCCACAGCTGTTACATGTGCGTACTCCTCATTTTTATGTTTGCTTGCAGGCATGTGCAAGAAACAAAGTGCCATCATTTGAGTTTCTGTAGGTGTGGCACCCTGTCTTCCAATTCAGTCAGTGTGTTTGCAGGCACGGCCACAGTTCACCAATGAATGCTGCAGCTGTCTATGACAGCAGTTGAAAATGCAGTGGTGTACAGTTGAAAGGGAGAGACCACTTCAGTAAGCAATGATAATATAGTGTTGATTAGCATATTGCCGGCAATCATGCTTGTATAAGTCTCTGCTTTCTCTTCCTGGAACATAAATTCAGTTTGAAGTGAACTTTTCCTAGGACTATCTTTCCAGGAGGAGGCAAGTAACTAAAATGACATCCTTGTTTCCAAAAAAAGATCTAATTGCCATCCTTGGAATGTTTAGTCTGTGTTCACGGTAGGAGCAGCATTGACAAAAGCAGGAAAACAGAACCCCAAAGAGACTGAAAAAGTAGATGAAGTTTTCGTCTGTTGGCACACCTGATCAGTATTGTAATAATATTCCCCAACCCTCTGAGTGTTTC
Source organism: Neoceratodus forsteri (assembly GCA_016271365.2). Taxonomy (NCBI): domain Eukaryota; kingdom Metazoa; phylum Chordata; order Ceratodontiformes; family Ceratodontidae; genus Neoceratodus; species Neoceratodus forsteri. The sequence continues at coordinate 34,249,768 of JADMNL010000034.1, read as the reverse complement.
TGAATAGCTTCCCCCCTTTTGGTATGGCTGGCCAGGACTCCCCAATCCCCGTCAGCTCCACGATCCCACCAGAGTTCTAGGTGCCACGCTGGGAGCCCATCCCAGTGTGGCATAAGATAAAATGGTGATGGGGTGCCCAATCCCCATCAGCCCAATTAAATCCCCAGAAAGAAACAGACTTCCAGTTGCCACGCTGAGGAGCCCACCCCAGCGTGGCACACGCTCTGTATGGCCCGACAGGGTGCCCAATCCTCGTCACCCACTGACCCCTCAAAAAATGCTTCCAGCTGCCATGCTGGGAGCCCACCCCAGCATGGCACAAGTCCTGTGTCATCTTCCTAAAAAGAAAACAACCACCTGAAAAGAAAAAATGGTTCCTCATTGATTCTTTCCCCAACCCGCGCCCACCCTCTGTGCATCCACCTCCCCACACCCCCACCTCACCCCATTACCTGCGGAGGCCGGTGCGATGATCTTCGGTAGACCAGGAACACGTCTGCACTCTTCAAAGCCGACCGCGAACTGAAGAAATGCCGGTAGCTGTATAATGGAATAAATAGTTTTTTTTCAACTTTGATGCATATCTCAGGCATTTTTTGTAATTTTGGCACCAAATTTTCAACATGGGGTTTTGGGACCCCTCCTCATGAATTCTGGCACTGTAATGGTGTTAATGGGCCCTAAAAGGTGATTTCACGATCACTGCGCAGAACTACCTTTTGGGACTGATTTATGAAATGACAGGGTCACAGTTCATGAGGTGGGCTCCCAAAAACCCTATGTTGAAAATTTGGTGAAAAAATTCCCCAAAATGACTGATTTATGAGCATGCATTGCGCAGTTCCTATGCACACTTGTAAGTTCGCAAATTTTTAATATTTTCACTCCAGATTTTCAACATTGCCATTTTACCACACCTCCTTATGAGCAGTACAGCTGTCATTTTTCACCTCTCGCCCAAAATGTGTTTCTGTGCATGTAGCGCATAATGATGCCGTTGGTGTGTGAAAGCAATGTTCGGGACAGATTAAGAAAATCCCAGTGACACTGTTCATGAGCAGAGGTCTTAAAATGGCTATGTTAAAAATGTGGTGACAAAAGTCCATAAAATGACTGTGTTTTGAGCGAGCATTGTGCAGTTTCCACGCACCCTCATAAGTGCATGAATTTCTAATATTTTCAGTCCAGATTTTCACCACTTGCATTTTTTCACACTTCCTTATGAACAATACAGCTGTCATTTTTCACACCATGGCCGAAATGTGTTTTCGCACTTCCAGCTCAGAAATGTGTGTTCGCTGTGAGAAATCACTGTTCGGGACAGATTCAGAAAATCACAGTGACACTGTTCATGAGCAGAGGTCCCAAAATGCATGTGTTGACAATCTGCCGTAAAAAATCCCCAAACTAATTACATTACAGGTGTGTATTGCACAGTTTCTACGCATGCTCGTGACTTCACCAGTTTTTTTAATATTTTCACTGCAGATTTTCAACATTGCCATTTTTTACACCTCCCCATGAACAGTACAGCTGTCATTTTTCACATCCTGTTCAAAATGTGTTTTCGCACCTGTGGTGCCAAATGGCATAGTCGCTGTGCAAAATCAGCTTTCGGCTAACAAACTGATATTGCCACTGTTCATGAGGTGGGGGTCACAAAAAAAATGTTGAAAATTTGGAGTGAACATACCGATGAACGCCTGAAGCGTTAGGGTTTCCGACCATAACGCCCCACCCTGTAGAGTCTGACAGGCATCAGGGGTGTGACTTGGGATTGTCACCTTTAATGCTCATACCATTCCACCCCCACCCAGACCCTGCATCCAGTGAGAGGCATCGAGGTGTGCCTTGCACTCTTCGGCCCCAAAGTTCACCCCATTCTCCTATACAGCACCCATCTCACCATATTCCTGATGGAATGGGGTGAACATAAGGACCAAAGACCCCAAAGCACACCGTGACACTTGTCGGTGTCTGCAGGGTAGGATGTTGTGAAATGGCATCACTGTTATGCCTGACGACCCAAAGGCACACCCCAATGCCTGTCAGTATCTGCAGGGTGGTGGTGGGGTTGGCTTCAGTTCAATATTTCACTGCCATTCCTATTATGCAGCTCTGTAACTCCTACACTAGCAATGCCGATGCCAGCAAGCAAACATTCAGCATTCACAAATGCTTGTTGGGATAGCTCTTCATTACTTAAGTTTCCTAAATGGGTGTATAGGTCATGTGATGACTATGTAATTGAAAACATAATCACAGCTGAACTAGGAACTGATACCCATCAAGCATCTGATATATTCTGTAAAGCACAGCATAGCCCTAATGAAATGGAAATTAGCTGGTGACCATATGTACAGCAAATAGCACCTGCACAGCAATGCTGAATATATGCCTTGGGATGGATTTAGTGGGTCTAGATGGCTTTCTCAAATTATCTTTCGATTCTAGATCATAGGTGTTGCTATTCCAGTACTGTCAGATGTAATTTAGATTGGGGTGTTAATTTATGTAAGCTTCTGGCTCAGAACAAGCTTTGTTTTCACTTAAAGGCATGTCCTGCAATCCAAATATGAATTCATATTTTCTAATTTGTTATGGTGTTCAATGAGGTTTGAATGTAAGCCTTATTTCCTTCAGCGCTTCAAACAAGCATGGGATAGGCATAAGGGAGCAATGCAGATGAGTATGAATAGAAAGGCCATTGACAGAGAAAAGGCCTATGGCACATTCATAAAGTAGAAAAAAATGGGCAGACTGGATGGGCCTTGTGGTCCTTATCTTCCCTCAACTTCTATGTTTCTATGTTTATTTAGAACTTGAACCATGAAGTAAAACGTACTGAATATTCCTGCTGAGATCTCATTTCCAACATTATTGATGCTCACACAAAGTGCAAAACTATTGTCTGGTTCACTTATTCTGCTGTGATTTTGGTGTTGGCCTCTCATCTCAACAGCAGTTGCCCATCGTTACAAACGTAGCACTTGGTAGCTGACACACTGGGTATTAACCTGGTGCATTTTGGTTACTTGACCTGTTAGGTCATTAGTTAAACTTTGATAATTAACTCACTGTTAGCAATATTTATACAAGCTTTTGCTGAACCAGGAACCATAACAGAGATTAAGTCCCTGTAGAGGCTACAAAGGAGAGCCACCAGAATGATAGGTGCCCTAAGGGGACTGGAATACGATGAGAGGATGAGTGAGCTGGGGAGGTTTTCTCCAGAAATACCAAAGACTATGGGGCGACATGTGTCTTCCGTATAGGGCATTAACAGATAATGACTTATGGGAGTATTTGGGTCTTGATATGAAAAATCAACCATACTGCATGAGAGCTCACTCCCTACAACTGGTAGGGGAAATATGCCATACAAATAAATGTACTTACTGGTGCAGTCAAAGAGGGGTGCCATTTTGGAACTGCCTTCCAGAAGAAGTAGTGGGAAGCAAGAATCTAAGTGAATTTAAAAAGAAGTTAGATAATCCCTGTATTTCCAAAAGCATAAAGGGTTATAGACAATAGATAAAATGCGAGCTAGATGGACTATAGTCTGCTATGCTCTGATAGGACCTACGAAACCTACAAAACTACAAATATTTCTGGGGATTACAGATTTTAAACAGTTTTAGATTGTTCTGTGTTATCCAGACACTAGTTCTTGTTACTGTCATTACTTAAAGATATAGGGCCCGATTTTCAAAGGATAACACAGGGCTTGCATCAACCCCCGATGTTTGACGCAACACATTGCCGCAACTTGCAGCCAATTTTAGTACGTTTGGCGTAGTCATGACATTTTCTGCACTTTGCAGCAGCTTGCACCAAATGTTTGGTGTGAACCCCATAAAAAGGATCCCCAAATGGCACAAAGCTTGACCAGGGGGGAGCTGGTTTAACTTGTGGCATTTGGTGCACCCAACAGATAATCATGATTCGCACCATAGGAATGCTGCAAGCTCTCTGCACCATATGTTCGACACACCAGGGACTTGCGGCATCTGCATCTCGTTGTAAAATTGAGCCCATGGAGTTTACTTGGTATGGGTTCTAGAGAAATGTTATTGTTTCTTTTAATCAAACATCTAGTGAAATAGACTATAGAACAGGGGTGTTCCACCTTTTTAATGTGCGGGGACACCCAGAGTAGTATCAGGGACCCCCTACTTGTAACAGCACACAGAATGTGCAGGGTTGTGGGGGTGGAGGTTAAGTTATTACCAATATAAAAAAGTTACTTACCAGTATAAAAATGATTTTTATTTATTTTTAATTTTACTACAACCATACAACTCATTGTTTCTCAGATGAATGGTCAGGCTCATCTAGATACACATATTTCACCTTTCTTTTTAAAAGAAAATGATCCCTCTCAACCGAGGTTACATGGAGAGGTTACTAGGGGAGCACAATGTCAACAGCCTTTCTGAAACTGGAGAAAAGCTAGCTAAAAACTAAGCAGGTTGAACACTTTCAGTTGTGGTTTAAATGGCAAATTTGGGTTCAAAAAGTCATTCTTAACCATTAGGTGTTAAGAACAACTGTTTAAATCCAAAGGTGAAATAAAGTGACCATGTATTATAAACCTTTCTGTCTCTGAGGTATTTATCACCTGACACCTACGTGTATAAAAACAGTGCAGAAAAGAGGTATTTAGCACCTATTTGAGACCACGAAGAAACATGTGAAGCCATCAGTCCTGCAATAACTGGTATCAATTGCTGCCCCACTGAGTGCTTAAAAACAGTGCAGACAAGAGGTAATTAGCACCTACTGGGAGACCGCAAAGAGAAGTGTGAATCTGTCAGTCCTGTAATAACACACAACAGAGAAGAGGTATTTATGTTTTATTACTGGTTGAAATGTGACTGGCTCACTTAGCCCTAGTCTACTGTAGCAGTTAACATTTTTGCTGTTCGCTCCACGGATCCCTGATGCCTTGCACATGGACCCCCTGGGGACCACAGATGCCCAGTTGAAAACTTCTGCTATAGAATATCTACAGTATATTTTATAAAAACTTTTTAGATTCCAAATTATCTTTTAGTAACAGGCTACTAGTTGTCACTCTTAATAGTTTATAATGTATGGTGAAATGTTGTTATATGCCAAAATCTATCTTTTACCACAGTTGCTCTGCACATGCACGCTTCACGTTGCGACGGCCTTCCTGAAACAGCTGCAGTGGTGAGAACTTGACAGTGGTGTCAGAAAAAAGCTTAAAACTAAGGTATCTGATTCTTTTATTTTTTCAGTCTCTATGGGACCATACACTATAAAAGATAATGTAAGGTCATATATCGGCAACCAGTTTGTTTCATCATCTCTAGGTGGCCATGGTGATTTAAACCTCTCGAGCTTCACCCGTAAGGTTTAAATGGTCACTATGACAACCTCTCGATGGCTGACAAACTGTTTACTGATATATGCCCATACATTATCCTCTATATAGATACAAAGTATAGCTACCCAGCATTTTACAAAAAAACGTCATGTTTGTGCCCATAAAGGGATTAACTCCCATTGAAACTGAATTGTTTGCTGCAGTAACTCTACTTCAGAATTCTGCAATGCTGCATTTCATCCTGGTGGGCTTCACTCCCCCTCTCTCTCTATATATATATATATATATATATATATATATATATATATTACAATCTATTTATAGGAATTCTTTTATTGCACTTTACCATTACAAGACTTAGAGATATGATCAATAACTGCACAATAGTTTCTTGGAATGTCCAAGATTTAGGTTGACCCATAAAAAGGAAAAACATGTTGCGTTACGTACATAAGCAAAAAAGCAGATATTGCTTTCCTTCAAGAAATGCATTTGGTTCTCATGGAAACTGCAAAGTTGTGTAGAGGATGGGTCCCACAGGTTGGATTTAATTGTTACAACTCCAAAAAGAGAGGAACTGTTATATTAATTAAAAAAGGAATTGCTTTCATTAAGCATAAGCATGTTACAAATACAGACGGGAGACTTCGGATACTTGCTGGGACACTTGAAGGAATGCTGGTGGCCCTGTGTAACATATACACCCCTAAAAGAGACCAGAAATAATTCTTTGGCTACCTGGCTTTACAGTCAAATGATCTGGCAGAATATGAGACAATTCTTTTTTGGGGGGGCTTTACTGAAGTCTTAGACCCTATTATGCATATAGTTCCAGCTAAATTGATACCTCATATAGATCCTACCCCAGCAAGGTCTTTGCTGAAGCTTACCAATGACTTAGGTCATACTGACACACATACCTCTCAAGTGTCCCTGATTTTCAAGGATGGCCCTGATTTTGCCTCAAAATTTTACTCTGTCCCTCCTAAAATTTGTGTTTTTGTGGCTAAACAGTGGGAACTGTAAGCACAAAACAATGTCAAGCATTAAAATTACAGACTTGTTCTTCTTTAAAAAATGCATTGTGGACCAAGCCCCATATTCTACCAGCTTTCTGGGTGGATATCTCTAATTTTGAAGATGTGTCCCTGATTTTGGTCCTTTGTCCCTGATTTTTTTAAGCCTTGTCCCTGATTTATGAGGCAGGAGGTTGAGAGGTATGCTGACACATGGCAAATCACTCACCCTCAGGCAAAGGATTGCACCTTTTTCTCCCACAGACATGGATCGTATAGTAAATTGGATTACTTTTTATTTTCTTTCCCCCTACCCTTAAAAACTCTCTTCTTTCTGCTGACATCCAAAACATGGTGATATCGGACCATGCGTTTATAGGTATAAATCTAGCTTTAGGGGACGCAGAAGCGAAAACTTTCAGGTGGAGATTTAACACCTCACTGAATAATGATGTAAACTTTAGAGCCTGTATCTGTAAAGAAATAGCGGAATTTTTCACTATTAATGATACCAACAAAGCTTCACAAGCTTGTCTGTAGGAGACATTTAAAGCATACCTCAAAGGAAGCATGATTAGCTATTCTACTGCCAAAAAGCAAGAAACCCAATAAAAACTAACAGACCTAGAAACTGAACTAATATCAGTTGAAACATCATATAAACAAAAAGTAGGAACTAGGTCTGACCTGCTGAGATGCATGACTACGCTACAATACAAAATAAATCAGATATACACTGTGAAAGCAGAATATGCTTTATTTTGTACAAAGCAGTCCTTCTGGGAGTCAGGGGGAAAGCTTGCAAAGCTTTTAGCATACCACCTCAAAAAACAACAGGCCAGTAGCCTTATCCTGGGAATGCGGAATAGTGCATGAGAAACATAACTAATACGGAAATCAATGGGGTTTTAACTATATACTTTACTGAAATGTATCCGTGCACGGGTAGTAGCTCCATCTTAGAAGTCAGTGATCTCCTGGCTGGGTTGAAGCTGCCCTGTTCAACAGGGCAGGAAATTAAGGAGACTGATAAGCCAATTCAGCTCAGAGAAATTGTCTCAATAATTAGAGAACTGCCAAATAATTAAGCCCCAGGGCCAGATGGCATCCCCGGAGAAATTTATAAATTACTGTGCCCTCAGATAGCCCCAGTTCTGCACAAGACTATCCAGGAATCTTGGGACAAACATGTGTTACCTCCCTCCATGTCGGAAGCATATATTTTACTGATTCCCAAAAAAGGAAAACGTTTGCTAGATTGTGTCAGTTATAGACCCATCTTACTGCTTAATCATGATTACAAAATATTGGCAAAAGTCTTAGCTAATCAAATTCAAATAGTCCTAGGGAAAATATTAGGAAAAGAACAAGTTTTTTGTTTTTTTTAAGGGGAATCTGGAGCAGATAATGTGAGGAGATTATTAAACACAATTTGGTCCTCCAATTAAAAAAAAAGATTCCTGCCATTGCAGCATCACTTGACACAATAAGGGCATTTGATTCACTTAATTGGGGGGTTATGCATGCTACGCTGAAGAAATTTGGGTTTAGGGAAGCCTTTGGAAAATGGACCTGTCTTTTATATAAAAATCCCTCAGCAGCAGTTATTACAAACGGACTAATTTCTACTCCCTTTAAACTGTTATGTGGAACAAGATAAGGTTGCCCTCTCCCCCCTACTTGTTTATACTTTCCATCCAGCCTTTAATTTAGGCCATAGTAAATGCTCCAAAGATACACGGGTTAAAGTGGGGAAACTGGAACAGACTGCGTTTGCTTATGCAGATGATCTCTTGTTAACACTTAGTAGATCCTTGGGCTCAATGTTCTAAAGCCCCGAGAGTGACGCAGTGAGCTTGCATCAATCAGAATTGACACAAGGGACTCCTTGCGTTACAGTTTGCACCAATCCTGATTTTCTATCGGGGTGCTGTGACCCACCTGGGACCCCTTGCCCTGAAGTGTCCCTGCACCACCCTTGCACCCAACATGGTGGTGCGCCTTATCACAAGGGAGAGTGTGCCATGGCAGGGCTGCAACATCCCCATTTTTCAGATTTTAAAAGCCCCACTGTGGATGCAGCAAAGGGCACCACTTAGACGAGCCATGAGGTGGTCTAAGTGGCTTGCACCAGTGAGAGGGGATCAGAAAATGGCTGCTGGCTGCAGTTGGGGAAGGGGAGGTGGCATGGGGAGTAGGGAACTGCTGGTCAGAAGTGGCACTGTTGACACCTGGCCAGGTGCATGTGTATTGGACTGTATGTACAGTCCAGTAATGGTCCCATGTGTAAAGTAGGTAACATCCTTGGTAGTCTAGTGGCCCACCAATCCTGATCGCCCCCAACATAATGCATATCATAGTCCCTGGTGGTCTAGTGGACCCCCCCCATCTCCAAAATGCCTGTAAATGAACAAGTTAAGAAAATCATTCCCTCGTGATCTAGCGGTCCCCTCCATCCCCGAAATGCCCATAAATTTACAGGTTCATGAAACCATTCCCTAGTGGTCTAGTGGACCCCCACCCCCCAACCATATCAGACAGTGCCTACCACACCGCTCCCCCCATCCCAAACCCCGAGCCCTCCTCCTCCTCCCACCACCACGGCCGGCCACCAACTGAGCTATCACAGAGCATGTACTGTATACAGTACATGCTCACTGGTTGACACTTCAGAGGGAGCGAACACAGACAAGCACACGTTCGTGGAGGTGAGTGCACTCTCCTGGAACCCACGTTCCTTCCACCCTCCTGGTGTCAGTCCCCCAGACCTCCCTTGATCTGACATCCAGCCTCCACTGGGTGTCAGTTGAGAGCGAAGTGACTAGCCTCCCTGGTCCGGGAGAGGAGAGCAGACGAGAGGCCATTACAGTCCTCTCTCAGCCCTCCCCCCGTGCCGACCTCCGGGTGACCTGAATTCACCTCTGAACATGGGTCATTGGCATGGCATGAGGTTTGGCATCCAGTGCCTCAACCCTCAACGCTACCTGGCCGGCTCTTAGTCCCACTATTCTAATGGAAACATTGGTCTCCCAGCTGAGTGGGAGGATGTATGCCCAGTGCCCACAGGAGGAAATAAACTCCAGGGTGCCCAGGGGAGAGTGGAGAGAGTATCAGTGCAGAAAGTAAAGCAGGGCTTCTCTGGTGAAGGTGTGCCAGCCCACACCCCAGGCTTGCAGGACTCCAAATAAAAGTGTGTGTGTGTGTGTGTGTGTGTGTGTGTCTAGCCCTTTGTAAAATATTAGGTCTATTCCTTTTTGTAACAATACAAACAGGGGCAAGAGAAGGCACCAACAGGGTTAACAGACCAGGGTAAAAACATTTCTGCACTCACACATGACTCAGAAGTACAACTAAATGAAACCCAGTCCAGCTCAGTGCAACCGGATCACCAGGGAAAAGTGAAACCTTTAGTCGAAATTAGTTCATTTTGGAGCATAATGTGCATTTTCAGCAGCCACAGACTAAACCCCAAGTGGGACAAGTCAGAATAACCAGGCACAAATTATTCCATATGCAATTGGTGAACATTGGGAACAATTCCCAGGTGTTTGGGCAGAGAGACAATGATTCTCAGTCACAGATTTTGGAACCAGAACTATGCGCTTAATGCAGTAATCCTTCTACAGTTGTGTGCTTCTTTATAAGTCAAGCACATTAATATCATCTGTACTGTATACGCCCACACAAGAAAAACCTAGGCAAGTCTCATGTGAAATTTATTACACTGCGGAGTTGGAAGCACAAGTGTTCCAGCAATCAATGGTCTGGCATTTTTTACAGTCAGTTGACATTTTTACATGTTTATACGTTCTGTTATGGCTTCTCCTATGTTTATAAGAGTACCTTCTCGAGGTTTTTAGGTGAGAGAACAGCAAAGCTGAGTTGTTCTGACACATAAATGGCTTGAGAGGGCCATGTTAATGACTATGTAACTGTCCTTACTAAAAAGGGTTGAAAAATACAGCAATCTGATTACATGTAAACTGTCACATGCTGTCCAGGTATTTTAGCATAACAGGGCAGCTTGGCTCTTGCAACTGATTATTCATCATTTTCTATCTTTTAGGATTATTTTGTAAGCACAATAAACCCCCTCAAAGGTGCCTGGTCATACAGATATATATGGAGATACTGGGAGTCTCAAAGCTCTTGGGCTTTGCCTCCTGTCTCAAAACGTATCCAAGAAATCTATACTTTTCAGCACAACTAGACACCTAATTGTGTGCTATTGCTTACATAGAAATATATTATAGAAGCATAGAAATACAAAATTTGACAGCAGATAAGGACCTCTTGGCCCACATAGTCTGCCCATTTTCCCTACCTACAGTCACACACGAGACCCTACATGATTTCTGGCTTTACTCCCCCACCCCACCTTCCCTTACCTCTAAGGTTTCCTTATACCTATCCCATGCCTTCTTAAATCCCATCACAGATTTTGCTCCCACCACCTTATCAGGGAAACTGTTTCTGGCATCCACCACCCTTTCTGTGAAGAAGTACTTTCTTACATTTCCCCTAAGCCTACCCCCCTCCAGCTTCTTAATGCTTCCCTCTTGAACCTTATTCATACTCTTGAGGTATTTGAAAGTCTCTATCATATCCCTCCACTCCCTCCTTTCCTCCAGAGTGTACATATTGAGGTCCTTCAGTCTCGTCATAGGGCTTTTGATGCAGATAATGCACCATTTTAGTTGCCCTCCTCTGGACCGCCTCTGCTCTGACTACATCCTTTCAGAGATGAGGACTCCCGAACTGGACATAGTATTCTAGCTGAGGTTTCACCAGCTATTTAGACAGAGGTATCACAACCTCTCTCTTTCTGCTGGTGACCCCTCCCTATGCACCCTAGCATCTCACTTGCTCTCCCCACTGCCTTGTCACACTGTCTGGCCACCTTTAGGTCATCAGATATGATAGCACCCAGGTCTCTTTCCTGTTTGGTGGTCTCCAGTACCACTCTGGCAATTTTGTACTCCGACCCTGGGTAAATCTTTATGGTTTATAAATCTGTTTAAAGAATTTTGTGTTTTTGGTTGTTTTGTTTTTTTGTAAATGGAACTTCAATTTAAAATCAAAATGTTTTACTTCTTGGAAAATTAGAAATGGATGAAGCCAACTGAATTTGGAAGTTAGAGTTTTGAAACTATTAGCATGAAAGACTCTTTTATGTATATTGATAAGGCCACTGAGACCATTTTTTATGGTTGTAAGAGTGGTCTTACATGCATTTTTATAATATTTTTTGTATTTATTTGTAATCTTTGACCAGGAAAGGCACACTGACTCCCTGAGCTGTGACAGCTTGTTTCCTGGTGCAACCTGATGGAGTGGGTTACAGGGTCCTGTTTCATTGATGAGGAATAGTGGTAAAGACACCATGGAAATCCTCTTCTCTTATATTAAGTGCCATGGAAACTTTTACTTCCACCTGCACAGTCACCAGAGATGGGCAGAAGGGACCTTGTTTTTTTAACCTCCTACCTTGACCTAGAAACATAGAAACATAGAATTACCAGCAGATAAGGACTGATTGGCCCATCTAGTCTCCCAATTTTTCCCCTGCCTATAGTATCACTGCAGATCCTACTTGATTTCTGGCCCATTCACCCACCCCCCTTCCCTTTCCCTAAGATTCCCTTATGCCTATCCATGGCAAAAACATGGTAAGGTTCAAGAATGCATGGCATGTATTTTTGAACCTCACCATTGTTTTTGCCCCCACCACCTCTGCTGGAAGGCTGTTTCAGGAATCCACTACTCTTTCTGTGAAGTACCTCCTCACTCTGTACTAAATCTACCCCCCTCCAGCATCTTATCATGTTCCCTTGTCTTTGTGCACCTTTTTTTCTGAAAATACTTCCTTCCTGTACCTTATTTACACCCATGAGGTTATTTAAAGGTCTCTAACATATCACCCTTCTCCCTTCTGTCTTACAAGATGTACATATTTAGGTCCTTAAGTCTCTCCTTGGATGACTTCTGATACAGACCCTGAACCATTTTAGTTGCTCTCCTCTGGACCGCCTCCACTGTGTCTCTGTCATTATGGAGATGCGGCCTCCAGAACTGGACACAGTACTCTAGGTTGGGTCTTACTAGTGATCTATAGAGAGGCAATACCATCTCCCTCTTTTTGCTAGTGATGCCCCTCCCTGTGTACCCCAGTATCCCACTAGCACTCCCTACTGCCTTGTCACACTGCCTGGCCTCCTTTAGGTCATCCGATATGATCACCCCCAGGTCTCTTTCCTGTTTGATGTCCATCAATTCCACTCCACCCATTTTGTACTCTGACCCTGGATTTCTGTGCCCTAGGTGCTTTATTTTGCACTTTTTCACATTGAAACCCAGCTGCCATACCCTTGACCACTCCTTTAGTTTTCTCAGGTCTCTGCCCATCCTTCCCACCCATCCCTGGGGTGTCCACGCTGTTGCTGATTTTGCCACAGTGAGGCAGACCTTCCCTTCCAGCTCCTCTTTAATGTCACTTATAAAGACATTAAGGAAGACCAGTCGCAGTATTGACCTGTGAGGCACCCTGCTGGTCCCCCTCCCTTCCTCAGAGTGAACACAATTTACCACCACCCTCTGCTGCCTATCTTACCCAGTTTACCACCTTTGGACCCACTCTTAAGCTACCCAGCTTGTCTATTAGCCTTCTGTGTGGAACAGCGATGAAAGCCTTACTGAAATCTAGGTAGACTGCATCCACCACTCCACCACTCCACCCTGAACCAATACCTTGGGCACCCAGTCGAAGAAATCTATCAGACTCATTAGACATGACCTGCCCACCCCCAACCCCATGAATCCATGTTGTCTCGGGTCTTGAAACCCATTGGATTCAAGATATTCCACAATCCTTTCCTTCAGCAATGACTACATTAACTTTCCCACCACCAATGTCAGGCTGACTGGCCTATAACTGCCAGCCTCTTCCCTACTACCACTTTTGTGAAGTGGGACTATATCTGCCCTCCTCCAGTCCTCCTGGACCACTTCTGGTTCCGATGAGCTGTTAAAATAAGACTGCCAGAGGTGCAACCAGTACCTCCCTGAGCTCCCTCAATACCCTTGGATGCACCCCATTGCTTTGTCCAGTTTCAGATTAATGAGTCCATTCAGGACACTCTCCTCTGAAAAAGGACTAGTGTCCCCTCCTCCCTCCCACCCAAGCTCCTGTTACCTTTTTGTGGACCCTTTCTCCTTCCTCTGTGAACACTGAATGCACGTATTTGTTCAGGATGTTTGCCTTTCCTAGCCCCCTCTGCACAGTCCCCTTCCTTTTTAACCTTACAATCCAACCTCTGGTTTTCCTCTTTTCACTTACATACTTAGAAAATGTCTTGTTCCCTTTCGTCACTGCCTCAGCAATTATCTCTTCAGTTTGCACTTTTGCGCGCCTTGCTGCTCTCCCTGCTTCCCTCTGTTTACCCTGATGCACCTCCCCCAGGAGCCTTACTCTTTCAAGCACTCGCATCTGTTTGCCAGGCTCACTCTCACCAAAGTCGCCTGCTATCTGACTCCCAGCTGTGTCCTCCAGTGCCTAGGTCAGTTCTGTCACTCCCTGGGAGCTCCCTCATCCCAGAAGAGGTAGAGAAGGAGAGGGAGGTGCATGCTACTGAAGCCATTTCTCCAGGCACTGGAAACAGAGAAGCAGGCATGCCACTGGCAAAGGACTGGGACATGGGGGAGCAAGCATGCAAAGGCAGTCACCCAAGACTGCCTGACTTAGCATTTCCCTTGTTTTCCCTGCCCACCCTTCTGTTCCTCTCCCATCTGGGTATACCTACAGTATGTTTGCATCCTCAGGGCAGAGCCTAACAGTGCACAGTCGCTCTCATTCCCACTAACCCCATGGTAATCTCCAGGTGCCATTCTTCCAGCGATGAACATCTCCTTCCTCCCCAGGGAGGGAACATCCTCAAACATGCTTCTTCACTCTCCCTGCTGGAATCAGCTACCGACATCCCGGGTTCGGGGCGCAAACTCGGGTCATCAGCGTGTCATAGTGGTCCTTCACCACTCAGTGCCATGTAGCTGGCTTGGACCTTAGTTTAGAATCTCATCCAGATGGCACCCCAGTACTGCAGTGCCCCCTAGTGCTGAACTGCAGGGTTAGCATTAGGTATTAGACCAACTTCTTGGTGTGGGAACTGTGGGAAGGTTTTTACCAAGGGGAACTGCAGTTTTCAAACCACAATCCCCCATACCTCCAAACTGAGGTTACCAAGGGTCCCTCTGGGATGAACCCATACATAGTTGTCTATTTTTAAGTGTCCCTGTTCTGGAACTACCCTAATCCTTCAGCATCCCAGACACACACTGTCTAATGCCTCAGTATTACAGCAAAAACACAAACCATAACTGTGGTCTCACTGTGGCTGTATTATTATTTAATTGATTAAGGTTGCTCAATAATACAGTAAAAATTTAAAAACCTACCCTGCACAAGCCCATTTCCAGTGCCTTCATGCGGGAGACACTCTTTACAGATAAAAGTGTATCACACACTGGGAAGAGCAGCGCTCTGATTAGTCAGAGCATTCCCTCAACTTATAATGATTATTATAAAAAGGGTCTGAGAAATGGAGCTTTCTGATTGGCTGCAAACATTCTAACAGCCTTATGCTAATCTTTTATTAACATACATGTAGAGCTTAACCATATTCTGAACAAGGTTTAACACTGTTTAAAAACATTTTTTATTATAATAGTAATAAGGCACTCCCAGGGATTATGTTACTGGTCAGCTAATCACCCTCTAGGGGCATGTGGCACTTGATTACACCTCGTGTCACAGTACACCCCCAGAAGGTGATTAACAGACCATTAAAATAACCCTTGGTCATGCCTTATTGCTTAATGAATGTCTGGAATGCTTAGAAATAAACATTCCTGATTGGCTACAAATGATGTCATGATTTATAATAAACTCTATCAATTGAAGCTCTGCTACTATGCAGTAGTACCTTTCCTATAGCTGTACTCCCTACTTTTGGATCAATGTCAGCAGACATGTAAATGTAGGGCTGGTAGTGCAGCATAGAGGTTAGAGCAACAAGCTATAAATGAGCCTGGTACATCCAGCAGACCTGGGTTTGATTCCCCCAACCTCTGATTGCATAGCAAGTGACCCTGAGCAAGTTGTTTAACCTTGTTGTGCTTCCAGTACACCCCTGGAAATGAACTTCAGCTCTGTGTGCCTTTCTCAACCAAAAATTGTTAAAAAAAACTAACGTTTCCGGGGCAGTTTACAAACATACAACACTGTGTTTCAGGATACAGACAAGACTAACAGCATACTAACATAGTAATTTAAGGTTGGGAGGCACTCTAAGTCCCTCAGGTCAGCCCCCACACTTTGTAAGTGTCAGGGGCTCACTAGGTTGCGCACTAGCCCTTTGGAGCCAGAAGATTGGATAGCTGTGGGTTCCAGCCCCACACCAGGCACTTGGGATAATACCTTTAAATGGCACTGTAGCGCAGTACAAAGGGGGTGCTGTACTGGTGAGGTGTCATCTTTCAGATGAGATGTTAAACTGACGTTCCTTCTGCCCATCTCTGGTAACTGTCCAGGTGGAAGTAAAAGATCCCATAGCACTTCTCAAAGAAGAGAAGGGGAATTTTTGTATTCAGAAAATTATAGTACAAGAATATTACAGAAACATGCACTCAGTACACCACCAAAAGAATATTAAACAAAGTAATAATTGAAAACAAACAAGAAAACAAGTATAAATACAAAAAAAAAAATATTCAAAGGTCAATGCCCCTTCCCCAGTCATCAGACCCCTCTCTCTTTTTTCAAAGAGATGTAGGGGAGTTTTTCCCACGGTCATGACCAAGAATCCCCCTGTCGATAAACAGGTTCATGCAACCAGGACACACCTGGAAACTAGCTATAATAACCCAGTGTGCCTTTCCTGGTCAAAACTTACAAATAAATAAAAAAATAAATAAAAATAAACAAGCATGCCATGCAAACATGTACTGATTTATAGGGATTCCCCACCCACCCAACTACCTAGAGTATCCTGTAATTCCCTTGGGAACAAACATACTGGGGAAACAAGCTGAGAACTTACATCCTGTACTTATTAGGCTAATTACGATATTTATTTCAGAAAATCAATTCACTACCTAATTAAGTTCACTCCCTTCTGAAACATCAGCAAACACATCAACAGACAAGAATACAACTGAATTAACACTGAAAACTGGCTAGATGGTTTGGGTTTCCCGCTTTGTATGATATTAAAATGGAATAATAGGTGTTCACTTGTCTAAGAACAAAGAAATAAAATACACGCTGTGTGTATGTTGATACTAATTTTATGACAGCCTTACTGTTCGCACATCAAAGATTTCCACCTATATTGTGCCATTAGAGTCACAACTGGGACTGCAGTTCCCAATACTGTCAGTTCAGCTATGGTCAGTGAAGGCAAAGTATTTCATATACGCTTCATATAGAGAGCAAGGGATCTGGTTTTAATCAAATATGTGGCAGATTTATAAAAAAAAAAAAAGCAGACTACAGCATATCCCTCCTGTGGTTTGCTGTATTTTAAACAGGGAAGATTTGTTAAGTACTTTGCATAATGAATCCAAAAATAGCTACACTTCTTGGGACTTGGGAGTGATAAATTAAGTGGAAACAGTCTCGAAAGGCAGGAGGGTCTTTAGAAGAAAATATTAATCTTTGCAACAAAATACAGATCTAGAAAATGTCTCACCACTTTTTAGAATATTTGTCCCTAATCCTTATCTGTAGTGGAAAAGATCTCCAGTAAGCAGCACAGCAGCTGTAATCAAAGATCTAGACTCATGTATGCCCCGCTAGTATTCAGTAGGCTAGTTAAATCTAAACAAAAAAAAAAAAAACACATACAGACAGTCTTACTTACGTTACAGCAGTCCATCCCGAGATAAGTCAGAGATGTGCTCGGTGGTTGCAGGTGAGCCAAGGACTGAGCCCCAAGGAATTGGTAGCGAGGATCTGTCTTCTACACGTTGAATCTGATTTAGCCTTCTCTCTTCCTCTGCCTCTTTCTCTCTTCCTTTAGGACTGAGCTCTCTCTTCTCTCTTTCTCTCTGCAAGTGCTGAAGTTGTCAGCAAGGGAGGCTCATTACCTAATTCCGTTGTGCTGCTCTTTGTCAGCCTATCGGCAGCTCACAAGAAAGCAGAACTCCCAGAAATTCTCTCTTGCAAGATAACTACCCACTCTTGCCACCAGCTGTTTGCTCAGATGGGACATTACAGAACAACTCCAAAAGATGCCTGCTGGCTGACAATTACCTTATGTCTTCTCTTCTCTTCTCTCTCTCCCTCTCTCTCTCTTTAGTTTAATCATCTCCCCCATCTTTTCTATCATTAAAATGTTTAATATTCCTCTAACACATGACGTAGGTTTATTTTTATTAATTCAAAATGCTCCATGCCAGGCTTTCCTTTAGCTGCATCACCCAGCAATGGAAAAGTGGCAGCACACGGATTTATTTATTTGTTTATTTATTTATTTATTTAATTTTGGTAACTGGGTAGGCCCACTAGGACCATGGCAGTCCCTTTTTTAGGGGCGACCCGGAATTAATTACAGATAGTAGAATTTTACAGAGACACGGTCAGTGAATTACTCACTATACAACATACACTTACAGTACCTGTTTACATTTCAACAACCATCTGTACTCACCATTCATTAATTCATATGAGACCTCTCTGGTTACAGACAGTCACAGTAGGAACACCAGGTGCAAATGAGGACTGACCAGTGGTATCGTCGGTAGCAAGTGGATTGGTTATGCTCTAACAGGTGAACCTTGAGTCCCTTTTTAAATTCTCCAAGAGAGTTGCATACCTGAACATTTTTCTGGGAGTGCACTCCAGAGGGGCAGGATGCTGGCAGAAAATGACCTCTGTCCTTGGGATGACTCGACTTTGGGCACATTAAAGAGCTGGCGGCTTGAGGATCTGAGGGTCCTACTGTTACATTTAGCTGATAGTGTCTCAGCCAGGCTTGGGGAGGGGGGAGCATTTTCCAACCTGAGTCTGTATGCTAAACATAGTGATTGGTGTCACAAACCCACTCAGCAGGTCAGCCCTCTACTCCCAAAGTGTCAACCTCCAAGTGCAGTCTTGTGAACAGTTACTAGAACAAGGTAACCCTCTTGTCTGTTTTGTGGGTTCAAGTCAACCTTTGGTCTCAAGTCTTGGAGGGATTCAAACTGTGAACCTCTTGCTAGCATACCCAATGCACAGGCTCAGATAATTCTGTCCTTGGGGGGTCAGATATCTTTGCCTATGGGCACCTAACCAGGTGTACAGAAATTAACCCTTAAAAACTGTAATAAAAGACCTCAGATTTAAAACGCTTACCTTTTTCCAGTTTGGTATCACCATTCAAGCTTATGCACAGTGTCTGCTTTAACCATATATACTCTACTTGTAAAGGAAAGAAATCAAAGACAGACCAAGTAAGCTCTTAAAAATGGAGTTTTACTACAACAGATAAAAAATATGTAACACATAAAATACAGAACTATTATATCACAGGACATACAAATCTCTTAAACAAAACAGGTTTTAACAGTGCAATTCTCACTACAGTATTTAGATTTGCCTCTCTCTCTCTCTAAATACCTGCTTAAAGTACTCACAGATGTTTCCTTGCCAGAGTCTAGATAGAAGTATCTCTGAAGGAAAACAGAATAATGTTTAAAAGCTGGTTTTCCCCACCTATTTGCATGAGGTCACCTAGCTCCTCCCTGTCAGAATATATAAAAAAATATATCTATATAAAAACAGGATGTCTTTTCCAAGTATTAAATTTTGCAACCTCAGCATAACTCATGTTCTTCAAATGACTTTCTTTGATCTTATGATAAGCTTCCTCTCTCACACAGACATCAAGGAACATTTACAACTTTGCACCTGTGTGTAATAACCTGGGTTTCCCTCCAAACGTCATAAAATGGATATGATCTTCCCTCTTAGCAACTACAGCTATAATTAACTCAGACAAACAGGAGATCCTTGATTAAGGCATGATCTATAATTAGCTCATGGCTTTCATCTTTTAGCAGAGACCTGATAGGGGGGGTGAGTGAGGTAATTCAAAAAACACCAGATTTCTCAGCAGAGACAATCAGTAATACATTTTTATATTTAAAAAAAATGATGCAGCACTCAGAAATGGCTGTCCACGTCACAATCCTCTCCACATAGACTGAATTTGGGGTCTCTATCTCCTGCATGGGATGAGCTTCCCAAATCAGTTCACTCCTCATAGACCCTAGACAGCCCATCGGAGTTCTGATTTTTGTCTCCAGCTCTATGTAATATTGTCATATCATACCCTTGCAAAGCAAGACTCCATCTTAGCAATCTGCCATTGTTCTTTCCCATCTGCATCAGCCAAACCAGGGGATTGTGGTCAGTCTGCACTACAAAATGCTGCCTATATAAGTATGGCTCTAATTTCTTTAGGGCCCACACTATGGCAAGACACTCCTTTTCCACCGTGGAGTATGCTTGCTCCCTGGGAAGTAACTTTCTATTCAGGTATGCTACTGGGTGATCTGGCCCTTGGCTGGATGTCTGACTCAGTACTGCCCCAATACTCACGTCTGAGATGTCAGTCTGAACTATAAAGGTTTTGCTATAGTCAGGACTTGTCAAAACAGGAGCACTGCACAGTGCCTCCTTTAGTTTGGAAAAGGCTTCCTCACAGGCTGGGCCCCAGGTAATTTTCTTGGGCATCCTTTTCTTTATCAGGTCAGACAGGGGAGCAGCCAGGGCACTGTAATTGGGTACAAATTTTCTGTAGTACCCTGCTGTCCCTAGAAAACTTCTGACCTGCTTCTGTGTTTCTAGTCTGGGCCACACCTGGATCACCTCTATCTTTATTTGGTTAGGACAGAGCTGTCCCCAGCCTACCACATGCCTGAGGTATGCCACTTCTCCCAAGGCCACCTGGCACTTCTCGGCTTTGACAGTAAGCCTGGTCCTCTGTATCCTGCCCAGCGCTTCCCTAAGGTGGGATAGGTGTTCCTACCAGCTGGTACTAAAGATGGCAATGTCATCCAGGTATGGCACGGCATACTCCTCCGCACCATTTAACACCTGGTTCACCAACTTTTGGAAAGTGGCCTGGGCGTTCTTCATTCCGAAAGGCATTACTTTAAACTCAAATAAGCCTATCGGAGTGATGAAGGCCAACCTTTCCCTAGCTCTGTCTGTCAACTCTACCTGCCAATACCCCTTTGTCAGGTCAATTGTCGTAAGATAGGTCACCCCCCAACTTGTCCAGGAGTTCATCCATCCGGGGCATCAGGTGGGCATCTGACTTCGAGACTGCATTCAGTCCATGATAGTCCACACAAAAATGAGTAGCGCCATCTGGCTTAGGTACAAGGACTATGGGTAAGGCCCAGGGGCTGTGGGATCTCTGGATTACCCATAAATCCAGCATCTCCTCCACTTCCCTCCTAATGTCCTTTTGGACAGCCTATGACACCTGATATGCTGTCCGCCGTATAGGCGTCTGTGTCCCTGTCTCCACATCATGTGTCACTAAAGGGGTTAGTCCAGGCTTGGCGCTAAACAACGGGGCAAAGTCTGCTAAAACCTCCCTTACTTTCTGGATCTGGTCCGGGGCCAGCTGGGGACACAATTTAACTGCCTCCACAGAGGACTCCTGCTTACTTTCTTCCAGCAAATCCAGAAAAGGGTCTTCTTCGTCCGTCCCCTCCCCATGACTACACCCTGCAAACACCATGTCAGCCCTATTTGCATATGGCTTCATCATGTTGACATGGTACATCCTTTCTGTCTGTCTTCTGTCAGGTAACTCCACAATGTAGTTCACGTCATTTACCTTCCTAACCACTTTGTACTGTCCTGCCCACTCAGCCTGCAGCTTGTCTTTCCAGACCAGAATAAGGACCATGACTTCCTGACCCACCAGGTATGAGCAAGCTCTGGCTCTGCGGTCATACCACACTTTTTGTTTCTGTTGGGCAGCTGCCAGGTTGCTCTCAGCTGTCCCCATAAGCTCCTTCAGCCTTTCCCTAAACCTAAGAATGTAATCCACAATGGGAGTTCCCTAGGTAGTGTGCTTGCCTTCCCAGTCCTCCCAGATCAAGTCTAGGGGCCCACATACCCGGCGTCCATATAAGAGTTCGAAGGGGGGAAATCCTGTCGACTCTTGGGGCACCTCCCTGTATGCAAACAACAGGTGGGGAAGGTATTTCTCCCAGTCCCTCCCATGCTGTTCAGCAAACACCCAGAGCATTAACTTTAGGGTACCATTGATTCTTTCCACACGTCCATTGGCTTGTGGGTGATATGGTGTCGTGCATCTCTGCACCACCCCACACTTCTCTCACAAACATTTCATCAGGTCCAACATGAAGGCACCCCCTCAATCAGTGATTACCTCCTGCAGAAACCCAACATGGGAGAAAATCCCAAGCAAGACATCTGCCTCTTTGTCCATCCTCAGTGAGCATAGGGTGACTGCCTCTGGGTACCGGATGGCATAATCCATCACAGTCAGGATGAATCTCTTCCCTGAGGAGCTGGGGGTATTTAAAGGCCCCACAATATCCATTCCCACCCTCTGGAATAGCTCCTCCACTATGGGCAAGGGAATCAGGGCTGCTTGGGTTTTCTTGTCCACCTTCCCTATTTCTTGGCACTGGTGACAAGACCTGCAATACTCCTTCACCTGCTGGGTGAAGTTAGGCCAGTAGAAATTCTGGGCTAACCGCTGCATGGTGTACATGATTCCCAGATGACCAGACAAGGGAATAACATGTGCAATTTTGAGCAACTGCTCACGATACCCCTAGGGAATGACAAGCTGCCTGCCTAGCATCCCTCCCTCTGTCTGTACTGCCTGAGTATACATAAGTCCATTTTCCCAATGAACCTTGTGTCTGCCATCACCTCCCTGTGCTCCGTCAGAGTCTGCCCAAGCCCTCAGCTTCTCTAAACTAGGGTCACTTCTGTGAGCAGCTGCAAACCCCTCACACCTTCCCAAGGCATGGGACAGGTCCCCTTCAGTCACTAAACGAGGGTCCCAAGCACTAGCATCAGGGCCCTCAGGATCACCGGCAGTCCCAACCCACTGACAATGGGTCAACCCTTCCTCTTCAGAGTAGCCCTCTGTAGCTGTGTGGTTGCTTGCTACTGGGGAAATTTCTACCCCCTCCTCATTCATTTCCATATCAGGAGACACAGGCTGGGGAACCAGCCTCTCAGTGATTTCCACAATGGCTTCTGTGGGGTTCAGGGAACTATAATTTTCCCTTGCCACTTGGCTACGGGTAACTGCAAATACCATCCCTTGTTTGAGATTGTTGCCCAGGATCACATCCACTGCTAAGGTTTTGGCTATAGCCACCTGTTGCACAGTTCTCCTGTTTTACCCCAGTCTAGAAGAACACTAGTGAGGGGCAATGCATTCGCCTCACCAGTGAAGTCCTGTACAGTGATGTATTTATTGGGTATAAGCTGACCAGGCTCTACCAGATCCCCCTTTACCAAGGTCAGGGATGCCCCTGTGTCCCTTAACCCCTGTGTCTGTACACCATTCACCATGACTGGGTGCATGTGTTCCCTCATGTTCACTGGCATGCTTCCAGGGACACACAAACAACCCACTTCTTTTCTAGCACCACCTTGAATATTATTGCTCACCTTTTTGGGACACTATCTGGCAATATGCCCAGTTTCTTAACATAGCCAACATTCAATTCTCTTTTCAGAGAAATCTTTCCTCTGAAACCTGGGGCTAACTGGTTTTGATGGAGGCAGTGAGGGTTTTAGCTGCCCTGAAGGTGCGCTTTTCCTATTCTGCACTGCCATGCCTGCCCCATTCACTCTCAGAGCAGGTCTGCTCTTGGCCTAGTGGTCCGAGAGTTCAGCAGCCTCTTGCACTGTTTTGGGATCTTGTTCCTCTCCTCCATCCAGGTTTTCAGCTTTGCTGGGCACGCCCAGAAAAGCTGTTCTAACAAAATCACATTTTCAATTTTATCAACAGAGTTTGCCTCAATTCCTTCCCACTAACATTTTAAAAACTGACGTTTCATGGCTAGCTCCTCGTAGCTCATATCAGGGCTTCTCCTGAGCTTACGAAATTTAGCTCTGTATGATTCAGCAATTAACTCAATCTTTTTTAACAGTGCAGCTTTTAGCTTGCTGTAATCATTACTGTCCTCATTGTCCATTTGACCCAATGCATCCCGAGCTTTCCTGATAAGTAGTGGGGATAGCTGGAAGCTCCAGAACTCTCTAGGAATTTTAGCCTGAATACAAACTTTTTCAAAAGAATTTAAAAAGGCATCCATATCCTTCCCCTCTTTAAACTTGGCTATTAATTTGGAATTCAATTTGTAACCCAGTCCTGCAGTCCCAGTTAAACCCAAGCCACTTACCTGCTTTGGTGCTGCTGGTCGGAGTTGTAACTTCTCCAGTTCATGTTGCCTCTGGCACTCCTCTATCTTCTCCTCTGCAGCTCACTGGTGCTCACGCACCTCACGGTCTGCCTCCCACTGTTCCCGCTCTGCCTCTCTGCATTCTCGATCTGCATCATGGTTCGCCTCTCACTTCTTTCGCTCCCTCTTCTCCTGGAACTCCAGCTCCATCCTGCACAACTCAATTTGCAGCCTGAGTACCTCTGGATTCAGGATACTGGTGACCTTTCCCTGCTGCTGTGGCTCTTCACTAACAGTGGTCCTACTGTCATCCTCACCAGATCTGGACACAGCACTGGCTGCTAGCCCTGCACACTCGAGGTTTGCTCCTTTTCAGTCAAAGTCCGTGACTCACTGCTCTGGGTATCTGCTACCATCAGGGCATCTATGAGGTTCTTCTTGCTGGCTTTCATCACAAACGGGACTCCTCTGTCCCCGCACAACTGCTTTAAGGAGTCTACAGTGTGCCTGCTGTAGTCGGAAGCCATCTTCTTCCCTCACTACTGCTACTCTGACTTGCACTTTAGAAAAAAAAATAAAACAGGTAGGAACTTGACTGTACGCCAAGTGATATAGTTCTGTTTCCTTTTTAAAATTAAATCACTGCCTTTTTCTTTCTTTGCAAGTGAGCTTATGGTCTCAGCTGACACACTAAACAATACAAGTTTGTGATACCAAAATTATCTGCACCTCTGCCAACCAATCTGTCACAAACCCACTCAGCAGGTCAGCCCTCTACTCCCAAAGTGCCAACCTATGAGCGCAGTCTTGTGAACAGTTAACAGAACAAGGTAACCCTCTTGTCTGTTTTGTGGGTCCAAGTCAACCTTTGGTTTCAAGTCTTGGAGGGATTCAAACTGTGAACCTCTTGCTAGCATACCCAATGCACAGGATCAGATAATTCTGTCTTCGGGGGGCCAGATATCTTTGCCTACCGGCACCTAACCAGATGTACAGAAATTAACCCTTAAAAACTGTAATAAAAGACCTCAGATGTAAAACGCTTACCTTTTTCCAGTTTGGTATCACCATTTAAGTTTATGCACAGTGTCTGCTTTAACCATATATACTCTACTTGTAAAGGAAAGAAATCAAAGACAGACCAAGTAAGCTCTAAAAATGGAGTTTTACTACAACAGATAAAAAATATGTAACACATAAAATACAGAACTATTATATCACAAGACATACACATCTCTTAAACAAAATAGGTGTTAGTGCAATTCTTACTACAGTACTTAGATTCTCTCTCTCTCTCTCTCTCTCTAAATACCTGCTTAAAGTGCTCACAGATGTTTCTTTGTCAGAGTCTAAATAGAAGTATCTCTGAAGGAAAACAGAATAATGTTTAAAAGCTGTTTTTTGCCACCTATTTGCATGAGTTCATCTAGCACCTCCCTGTCAGAATATATAAAAAAATATATCTATATACTGTAAAAACAGGATGTCTTTTCCAAGTATTAAATTTTGCAACCTCAGCATAGCTCATGTTCTTCAAATGACTCTCTTTGATCTTATGATAAGCTTCCTCTCTCACACAGACATCAAGGAACATTTACAACTTCGCACCTGTGTGTAATAACCTGGGTTTCCCTCCAAACGTCATAAAATGGATATGATCTTCCCTCTTAACAACTGCAGCTATAATTAACTCAGACAAACAAGAGATCCTTGATTCAGGCCTGGTCTGTAATTAGCTCATGGCTTTCATCTTTTAACAGAGACCGGGGGGGGGTGAGGTCATTCCAACTTCTCAGCAGAGACAATCAGTAATACATTTTAATATTTTTTAAAAATGATATAGCCCTCAGAACTGGCTGTCCACATCACAATGGGTACATTAGTTGCCCTTCTAATGACGGCCATGATAGGGCTTGAAGCACCTGGCAGTGATGCTCCCAGGACTGTGGCTTAGCCTGTGGTATAAGGTTCTCAGCTTTTGCATTTCCCCACCTTTAATGGTGAATAGTACCAGTGAACCATATAGCAGAGTAGATAGTAAGGTGCCAGTTGTTATCTTTAGCCAGGAGTCCTGTGTAAGGAAGGGGCTAAGGCGATATAGTAGACCAAGTTTCTTGTTTACAGACTTGGTCAGGTGGTCTGTATGTTTCTTGAAAGTGCAGTTTTGATCTAAGGTAATACCCAAGTACTTTATGGATTCTACTACCTCTACCTTTGAGCCATTAGAAAGAATGGGCGTCAGGATTGGTGACCTGCCAGGTCCCAAGCTTGTGGGGCTGAATAGTATTGCCCTTGTTTTTTTGCCATTCGGCATAAGTTTGTTGCTGTCCAACCAGCCCTTAAGGAGCAGTAGGTCTTTCATCAGCGAACCGTTCAATGTAGCTATGTCCTTAGAGGTCCTGTAGAGTACTGCATCATCAGCGTACAGGGTTATAGTGGCCTTACCACAGTAATCCAGCATGTCATTAATAAATATGGAGAATAGTAAGGGCCCTAGGATTAACCCCTGAGGGACCCCATCAAGGACTGGACATTTGTCAGATTGGGTGCCTTGCCATCTGATGAGTTGGGACCTTCCCTGAAGGTAATCAGAGAACCACTGCACGGTCAGACAGTCTAGACCTATGAGTTTTAGTGTTTTGAGGAGCAGTTGGTGGTCCACCAAGTAA
The DNA here is from genome assembly GCA_016271365.2 of Neoceratodus forsteri. Taxonomy (NCBI): domain Eukaryota; kingdom Metazoa; phylum Chordata; order Ceratodontiformes; family Ceratodontidae; genus Neoceratodus; species Neoceratodus forsteri. Next base: position 34,223,279 of record JADMNL010000034.1, on the reverse strand, counting down.
AAGGCCTTGGTGAGGTCGATGAAGACCACACCAGTTAACAGGCCCTTATCAAGAGCTGAAAATATGTTGGTGGTGAGGCTGACTAGGGTAGTGTCTGTGTCATGGTTGTTCCTGAAACTGCGTTGTCTAGAGAGGAATATTTTGTGTTGCTCAATATAATCTATTATCTGGTTATAAATGACCCTCTCTAGTACCTTACTTAGGATGGAGAGGAGCAATATGGGCCGATAATTCTCAGCTTGCTCTCATGATCCACCTTTGTGGATTGGTGTAACCAGGGCCACTTTCCAGAGTGTTGGGACTTTTCCTTCTAGGAGGAATCTGTTGAATAACCAAGTGAATGGGCAGCAATAGCTGGTGCAGCAATTCTGAGTAATCTGGGTTCTAACTTGTCATACCCAGTAGATCCAGGGGTTTGATATTCCTAAGGAATCTTAGGACCTTTTTTTTTGATATTAGCTTAAAGTGGAAGTTCGGAGAGGGGGGAGTTGTGCTGGTATTAGCTTTTGTGGGTAGGGATGTCCCTGTGTGGTGAGTCTTAAACTTGTCTAGGTCAGTAAAGTATGAGTTAATTGCATTGGTGGCATCTACTTGGTTCTTAAGGTGAGAACGTCATTGGCTGTTATGTCACAAATGCCCTGGGTGGGATGACCCTTGCTGAGAGTGTTAATTTGTGAAATTTGTGACCAGAATGTTTTGGGGTCAGAGAGATTTTTTTTCTGTAGGTCTCTGAGGTATCATTTTTTTTTTTTTTTTGCTGTTTTTAGCTCTTTCTTGCACTGATTCTGTGATGGCCACTGGGACAAGACCAGGTATTGGACCAGAAAGCACACTCAGATGAGTATATGAGTTATCACTTTCATTATTAGAAAGTACCCCTCTAAGTCTCCCACTGTCAGTATTCCTCCCACTAACCATTCCACTTCAGTCCAGAACCTACAGTCCCTTCTGACCTTCAGTTACTTGGTAACAATGTGGTATGAGGTTTTATAAAAACGTATGGTAAAATGAAACATTTTGAATGGTTACTTACAGTGCATTGTGAGAGTTTAATGCACTATAAGTAACAAGAGCCAGTTTTGATGGGCAAACGTCAGATTAGAATCATAAATTAATGACTCTATCAGAAGTTTTCCAAATCAAAATATTGCCATTTTTTTCTTTGCAGTCCCTACCACGATAGTTCCATTCAGTGCCATATCCTAATTGTTTTGTTACAAAAGGTATTGTGAATGTAGGAGCAATTATATTCCCCAAGCATAATGTACTCATTTTTTAAACTGTGGCATTGAATTCTTGTTCTATTCTGCTCACTTGACACAGAGACCGCAAGCTTGAAAGGCAGACCAGCAGTATTTTCACGAGCTCCGCTACCGCAGATGGTAGCGTGCTGTGGTCAGGACAGTCACGCAGTCTTGGTCTTGCCCAGCCATTGCTCAGGCATGCTCACACCTCTAGGGGACTGCAAACTTTCAGCCTTTAGGCACATGTGGTCCTAGTCGGGTGGGTGGTTGGCCGACTGCAGGTCTTTCAGTCACAGAGAGTGAGGAGTCAGGACATCGCAGCTTGACTAGAATCAAGCAAGATATTTCTTTAAAGTTAATTAACAGCACATCAGTTGTGTGCTGTGATAGTGGCTGGCACAGCAGGTAACAGTCTGTCTGGGTGGAGTCGATGACAAGTGGTGGGGGGAGTTTCAGTGCTGGGCCCAAACTCACCACATTAATGGCACAAAAGGGAACCATGCATTGAGCGCATTAAGAGACTGCAGCACCAAGCCAGCCAAAATGATCGTGTCACTGCCAGTTGCCATAACTGGTGAGAGTGACTCCAAGATGCTGCACACAGATTAGCTGTGTGACATACTGGGGGGGTGTAGATCACATCAGATGTCAACCTGTGTGTTTCAATTCATTTCTTACATCCAACTTGGGTCAGGCTGGACAGTACAGAAGTCTAGTGGGAGGGACTGGAGTGAACATAAAACTAGCTGGCTAAGGAGGTGAAATGGTGTTCTGGACCATTCCACCTCAATGTAACCCCTGTAATTATACATATTTATTAAGATCTTTGACAAATTCACATGTAACCCCCCTGCAAATGGGGGTTCCCAAAAGTCTTCCAGGAGCTTGCTTGAATGCTCCAAGCCTGGATGGTGTTCGGTGTCTAAGCCGTTTATCTGTGAGTGCTTTTAGAGCCTCTGGTACTGTCTCTTTAAGAGCTGTCTGCCTGCAGGCATAATTCATTTGGATGGTGGTCTGTGTGTTTCCCTGCTCGAGTCCCGCTCAAGCTGCTGCCAAATCGCTCCATTTCTGCCGTCGCTATATGCGCAGAGAGCTCTTTCAGAAGATGTAAATGTTTGCTGGTAACCTGTTAGAGTAATAATGAAAATGCAGTTTGTTTTACCCTGCTTTCTTATAGCAAGGACTGTGCAGAGTAAGCTCCCTCATTTTGGTTCTGAACTGCCGAATTGGACCAATCATTGTGGGGATCCTTTAAAATGGAGCCTGCTCTGGGCGAATCAGAACTTGGACTTTCCTTTGGAGCCTGCTGTAAGGATTGTATGAGCAGTGACTCTGGGAAATGTAGTTTGGACTTCGGCGCCTTTTTTGCACCAACAGAGGGAGTCTGATTGTGAGTGACAGCAAATCCAGCCAACTGAACTGGGAGGAACTCAAAGGAAATGCCCGGCTCTGTCTACTGGTCAGTAGTCAGTTCAGTTTGGGCAGTGAAGAGACAAGGAGTCCTGTGCTTCTTCAGTGTGTAGTTTTAGCGCGGGAAACAACTGTAAGGCCCTAAGTTTCGGTCTGCAGCTTGTGCAAGTGCCTGTTCAGACTGAATTCGACCTGTGAAGAGAATCAAGGAGATCTGAAGAGTAGAAACCAGGCTCACCCTGTAGAAGACTGGAGAAATTGCTGAATCGCACTCGGTCTGTCAGGAACTGAATCTGCCGTGTGTTCTCCCGGGTATTGTGCAGTAATTGTGATCGGGATAGAGAAGCAGCTTGCCTGGTATAGTACTTTTCTTTTACATATAAATGTGTGTAGTGCTTGTGGGGAATCGCATTTCCAATCCCCTGTACAGTGAACTGTGTGCATGAAGCTGTAAGTAAACCCCAGCTTAATTCAGACTCCATCTATTTGCTGTAAACTGCAGTGGGGTCCAGTCACAAGGGCCTCTTCCACAGTTTCTGCTCCTCCTGGCAATCCAGGACAATCTGCTTTCCATCCAGTTCCCAGCATTGAGTCTGAGTACAAAGTAGGGTAGCTCCCTGCTAGCTGTTTGTCAAATTGCAAGTGTGTCATCTAATTGCTGCTTTTTTCATTTCTTCACGAACTGAGCCCTCCGGCTCTGGATTACAATTGGCTATTGTGCAAGTGTTTTTTCCATCACAGGGCCCCAACCAGCTGCACCGATCCTGGCTAGCCCCCATCCTGGGTACCCAGTGAAAGTGACAATTTGGGACTCTGAACATGAGCACGGTACTGTGATTATTAATGTGTTTAACCTAATTAACCTGATTTGCCCCTGTCCTTGTTACAGCTCCTTAAATAAATCAAATCTGTTTGTTCCAGCAAAGTTACACTGACTGAAGTATTTGTTTATGTTAAAGTACTGTACTGTGGCTTTTGCACTGTATCATCTTGTTTTACAGGGGGTCCCCAGCGTCCAGTCGACAGAGTCAGTCCTGGGGGTAAGTGTACATTGTGAAGATATTCCTGATGCATTGTGTGGGCCATTAGTGGGAAGAAAGGGGGTTACAGTGTCCCAGAGGGCTGTGACCAAGTTAGTTTAACTACTGCAAATCCTGACCTCTGGGTGGAGGCACTCGCCATTGGACCTAGGCCCCTCACCCTGTTAGTAGTTAAGCAGGCAGGGGTAGTAGCCCTTGGGATAGCGCCACCTAGGGGTTACACACACCCAGTTAAAGTGCATTGTTATTAAAAGTTACAATAACAAAAATCATTATTACTACAACACTTTTGCTAAAGGAGGTGGTAAAAGGAAATTAAATGCAGTTTATTCTGCCTTACTTTCTCTTATATTATCTCCTATGGATACATTTAATTACACTAATTCTGCTGCTGTTCTCTCAAAATGTAATCATTAATGCATCAAAAACAGTCATCACATTCAAAACAGAGAATAAAGTTTGAAACCTTCATGGGGGGTGCAGTTAGAATATAAATACCCAAATGGAACTATAATTATGAGCACAATCAGTTATTATGTCTTGTTAATATGCAGTCCTAAGGAAGAAAATGTGTGGTGGCATTGAGAATATCAGTTTAGAGAGGTGACAACTCGCTAGTTGCTACATAAGTTATGTTGTTTATGTTGCCTGGTGCTCTTGCCAAAAAAATGTACATGGGCAGGGCCACCAGGCAGCTGAAAGGAAAAATACACGAACATGTATGGTAATCAGAAACGGTTCAGATGAAATTGAGTTGGGTTACATTTTAGAAACCACCACCGTATTAGCAACACTGACGGATTTCATCATATGGCAGTGGAGTATATCCCCCCAAAAAAACAAAGAGGAGGAGACAGACTGAATAGAACAGTTGCTCACCATAAGAGTAGATCTTTGGGAGAATCTCTTCCATTGGGTCTTGTCTTTGGAACTGTAAACCATCCGTATCAGGACCACTTGGAACCTTTTGCTAGCTGGGGGCCACCCATGATGATCTACAGCGTCGGTGCATATGAAACATGGGTGGCCCCTTGCTCCTCAGTTCCCTGCCGGAGACAAGCTTGGAGGGCCTCTTACTGTGAGGAACTGGGAGACCAAACCAGTACCAGGCACACAAGGAGAAGCATGGGACTGGAAGTAAAGTATACATAAGGCACTAATGGATACCTAAATGCAAAAGTTTTCAGCGGACACTAACCTCAAAATGGGATGCCAAACAGTGAACCTGTTAAAAGGGCATTTATCTCAGAACACACGCAGGCCAAGTCCCGCCTGACATGTTTCGGACAGTTTGAAGTTTATTGTTCTAGGAATTAGTACCTTTGAACCAAGGCTCTTTTACAAAGGTTCCACGTCATTAAGTACAAAAACATAGCAGACAGTGTTACAAACAATCAGTAAGCCGTTTAACAAGGCCACAACTTAAACAGTAACATTTATGTACAGAAAAGAAAAAGGAACTCAGAGGCAGTGTCAAGGGCAAGGAATAAGGATTGGAGAGCTTGAGAGGGAAGAGAGGGAGAAATAAGAAGTTTAGGAGCAGACAGAACCAGGTTAGTGGTACTCAGGTTGTCTTTGTCAAAGAGGAGACCATGGTGGTTGAGTGAAACAAATGTAAGTGCACTCAGTGGGATGAGACTTTAGTCAAAGCAGTCAAAGGAACTGGAGGTTGTGAGGTGAGCGTAAAGTATGGATTTGAAAGCTCCCAATGTCGTGGAGGATAGGGAGGGCAGGTTAAGGGCATTGTACCAGGTAGGGGCACGGTATGTAAAAGATCTTTGTCCCTGAGCAGTCCGGAATCTAGGGACAAGGAAAGGTTGATGGTCAGATCTTCTGGTGGTATGAGTGCCATTGTTCAGGCACAGCAGGTCCCGGATACATGGAGGAGTGAGTCCCAAGATTGATTTTTTTGCCATCACGCAGGTGAGATACATGAGGCGATTGGAAAGATGCAACCAACCGGTTTCCATGTAGAGGTCACAAGTGTGGGTCCATCTCTGTGCTCCAGTGAGGAGTCGACAGGTTTTGTTTAGTGCTGTTGAGATGCACTTTAGTGCAGTGGTAGTAGCTGAGCCATAGACAATTAGACCATAGTCTATGATTGAGATGATGGAGCTTTGAACAGCAATCCTCAAGGCAGCTTGGTTGAAAAACTGACGGTTCCGGAACAAAATTCCAATGTGTTGGTGCACTGTTTTTGCAGTGCTATCGATATGGGCTGCAAAAGTAAGACATTCGTCAAAAGTGATACCAAGGTATTTGAAGGTGTTCACTTGTTCTAGTGTATTTCCAGGAGAAGTTTTTATGACGAGTGGAGTATGCCTATTTCTGTTTTGATGACTGGCGAAAAGCATGACATTTGTTTTTTTTTTGATTTAGGACCAGTTTGTACTCAAGGAACCACTTTTCAACACATGAGAAAGCAAGCTACAAGCTCTGTCGCAGTGGATTTGGATCCTTATGGGAGGAGAGAATTACAGCGTCATCAGCATAGAGTATTAATTTTTCAGGGCAGGATTTGGGAAGCAAGTTTAGAAATAGGCTGAAAAGGAGAGGACCTAAAATTGAGCCTTGGGGGACACCAGAGAGGACCGGTTTGGAGTCAGAGAGAACCGCAGAGATTTTTACTGTTTGAGAACGTTGTGCCAGGTAACTTTTACCCAGGCTCCAGGTCCTCGGCTAGCCCAATGTTGAGCAGAAGAGAGATTAGAAGGCTATGGTGAACAGTGTCAAAGGCCTTTGTGAGGTCTATGAAAACAGCTCCAGTTAAATAACCCTTATCCAAGGCTTTGTGAGTTTCACTAGAGAAATCAGGCAAGGCCGCCGACGTACTGTGTCCTTTCCTAAATCCGTGTTGCTGAACGCAGAGTAGATTGTACTTTTGCAGGTAGTCTGACAGTTGATCCGACACAATCTGTTCAAGAGCTTTGGAGAGGGGTGGAAGTATAAATATGGGCCGATAGTTCCCTTGTGTGAATTTATCGCCCCCTTTATGCACTGGTGTGACTATAGCGGCCTTCCATGTGTTGGGGAATTGACTTTGGCACAGGGAGAGGTTGAGAATTTTGGTGAGGGGGTGGATCACTTCTTCCAAGGTGAGGGACAGAAGTTTTAGATCAATGGTGTCACTGCTATTTCTAGATTTAGAGCAGGCCTTTTTTATGTATCTGTAGGCTTCATATGTCTTAACTAATTTAAAGTGAAATAACGGTTTGTCTGGCGAGGTGGCTTGGGATACGAGTTTTGGAACTGACAAGTCCTGGAAGAAGTCTGGTGAGAGGACACCACTGAGGTCAGTGAAGGTTTTATTTAGGGCATCGGCCATAGTCTTAGGGTCACGGGTAGTGAAGCCATCAATGTTCATTGCCGTGGGAGAGGATTTAGACTGTTTGCCCGTAATATTATGTATATTGTCCTAGAAGGATCTCCCGTCACCCCAGGTGGTTTCTAGAGCATTCTTGAAATAGGAGCTATTCATTTGCCTGATTTGTGAAGTGCATCGGTTGTGCGCCTGTTTATAGTTAAGTGAGTCTGTTATGGAGCCTGTGGCCCTGGCTATAGCCCAAAGATGGTCACGTGCTTTAAGCTGAGCCAGTAGTTTGGATGTTAGCTAGGGATTAGAGAGGGCTTTGATTTTCCATTTTTTGAAAGGTGCGTAGGTGTCCCAGGCAGTGTTGAAAGTTTTAATGAAGAAGTCTAGGGCAGTGTCTACATCAAGCGTATTGTAGATAGGGGACCAGTCTTGTTGTAGGAGACAGGTCTTTAGCTTAGCAAGGTTTCCGTGCGGTAGCATTCGACTTAGGATGGTTTTAGGAGGTGGTTTGTGAAATTTATTTGTCCAGACACAGATCACAGGGGAGTGGTCACTGAGGGAGTCGGAGAGAATGGTGGTGTTTTTTATCCGGTCCGGGCAATTAGTAAGAATCCAGTCAATGAGAGTGCTGGTTCCAGCCTTGTAGTTTTTTCTAGTAGGGGAGTTGACCATCTGTGTTAGGTTGGTTGCTAGGATAATATCGCTGCTGGGTCCGATATCTGAGGCAAGCCAATTTATATTGAAATCACCGAGAAGGAGGAGATCAGAGTCAGGAGGTTGTAATCTTGCAAATTCAAGGATAGACTGGAGCCCGGCTCGTGGGTCTTTAGGGGGGATATAGACTGCAGCCATGGTAAGCACTTTGTTATGGGCACCAAGGAGAAGCTTGACAGGGAGAAGTTGTATTAGGGTGTTTTCTGGGGAGAAACTGGCAAGGTGGCACAAGAGGTAGTCCTTTATATAGATAACACATCTGCCCCCCTTTCTTTTTACCCGGTCAAGTCTAAAGAGGTTGTAGCCTTGGAGCGAGATTGCATGATCTGGAGTGCTAGGTGTTAGCCAGGTCTCAACAATTACAAGTATGTCAGGATTATGTTGTCCAATAAAGGCTTGAAGAGATGCCAGCTTAGGAAGGAGGCTGCAGATATTTAGGGTAAAAATGGATAGCCCGTTTTCAGTATTTGCAGTCTTTATCTTAATGTTTGAGCCAGGGCCAGGGTTTGGTATCCTTCCTAAGTACCTTATATACTGCTTGAAATTTATTCAGAAGTCCTTTTAAAAAAAAAAAAAAAGCATTTGGCGTCCCATTTTGAGGTTAGTGTCTGCTGGAAACTTTTGCATTTGGATCTCATGGTAGTTTCTCAGCGCCATGCTCCTAGTGCACACTCTTCCTTGCATTGACTAATAGATGCCTCCAGAGAAGGCAGTGGACAAACCTGCCAGCTTATACATCAGAAAGGAGGAAGGAGGCTGAGTGCGCTGTGGCCCAATGGAGGAGTTTCTCTTGAAGAGCTACTGTTACAGTGAGTAAATGTTCTGTCTTCATCAAGAATCTCTCCTCTATTGAGCCACACCTTTGGAATGAATTTCAGCAGTATATAAGGTACTAAGGAAGGATAGCAAAGTCCGAGGTGCAGTCAGGACAGAAGACCTTTCAGAACAGCAAAACCAATGTCAGAACATCTGTGTAAGATGATGTCACACTGTAGTGCTAAGTGAAAGTATGTAGTGTTCCATGTGAAAGTAGCACAAATGTCCACTGCAGAAACGTTCTGAAAACAGGCAACAGAAGTGGCCATACCATGTGTAGAATAGCCACACACAGTACAAGGGAGTTCTTTAATATACTTTTGATAACAGAACTCAATACAGTGACCCAGCCATTTGGACAGGCACTGTTTAGTCACAGGGGTGCCACCTCTCCCAGGGATGAATGAGACAAAAAGCTGAGTGGATGTTCTACAGTCTTTAGTGTGATTGAGATAGAAACACAGCATTCTATGTACATCATGTGTACAGTACGAACATATGAACATATGACAAAGACAGCAGAATGTGGCCATTAGGTCTTTTGAGTCTGCTCATGTTGCAGGGTCCAGAGCATCAGCTACTGACCCTGCCCCCCTCCATAATACACCCTACCCCCCATGACCCTTATTTTCCCCCTTAACTCTATCTCAGCCTCTCTTGAAGCCAATTTTCAGCTAAACCATCTCTTCAGTAAGTCCATTCCAACCTGCACCATCCACTCCATGAAGTAGTGCCTCCTAGCCTCTTTCTCCAGCCTCCCCCCTCCAACTTGAGACTGTGTCCCCATCACGTTTGAATTCTCACTGAGCTCGAATAGACACTTCATGTCCTATCCATTTTTTTTCCTTTCTAATACTTGAAGGTCTCAATCATGTTCTCCTCTCTCTCTCCAGTGTATTGGGCAATGCCTCAACCTTGTTAGCATGCCCTGGATAGTACACATGAAGGCATATGGTCTGTTTCAATGTTAAGTTCCAACACTCGGCCTCCAACACTCAGCCTCTTCAAGTCCAAGTTGCGCCTCTCACTGCTTGTATCCTGCGATTGCCCATCTTAACATTTCCACCATTCCAGCTGCACAAGCCCCAGCACCCAGCACTTACAATCAGTCTTTGCACCCCTAGCACCTTACCTGTCATATTCCCTTGACAAGGCCCCCTGGCTGCACTGTCTCCCACCCTCGCCCACCTCCCCCCCCATATCTTCACTCCTGCCCCTGCCCCAAACCACCTCCCATACTCCCCTACCCCTGCACCTCTTACCCCTCGATATCCTACCCTGACTTCTCCCCACGACTTCCGACTTGTTCATAGCTCAAGTCTTTGTACTGGTTATTACATGTCTGTAAGTCAGTGACTATATGTTTGTAACTAAAAATGATGACTGTTTCAAACGCTGATGTGGAACCTTTGTAAAAGAGCCTCGGCTCAAAGGTATTGTAATCCTAGATTGAAATAAATAAATAAAATAAATAAATAAGTCAGAGACTACTTTGGGTAGAATGTGTGGATTGGTACACAAAGATACTCTGTATGGAGGCTCATGCATTTGAGCCTGATGTTCAGACATCCTCCAAGCAGAAGTGATATCAACCAGAAACAGAGCCTTCCATGAGATGCAGCACATTTAATAAATCACAGCAAGCTCAAATGGAGCCAGAGTCAGTTTTTCAAGGATGAAATTAAGGTCCTATGGTGGAACTGGTTTATGAATCAGGGGCGGCATGTGCAGAATACCCTTAAGGAATGTATGGGACACTTCTAGCTGTGCCATCATGCTCCCATCAATAGGGGGATGAAAAATCAAAATGTCAGCCATGTACACCTTAATGGATTAGTATTGGAGACCAGAGTCAGAGAGGGACAGCAGGTGGGCCAGTACTGTATTGACAGGACATGTAAATGGGTCCTCAGAACAGGAAGCACAACATATAGATAAATGCTTCCATTCTAGTGAATAGGTGTGTCTAATGAAAGGCTTTTTAGCTACCAGAAAGACATCAGACACCTGGGGAGAAACTCTGAAATGGGCAACGAGTACGTCTTTAGGAGCCATGCATGTAGCTGTGGGGACCTCAGGTCTGAATGGACCTGGGACCTCCTGTACTGTGATAGTATACCCCAACACAAGGGTAGTTGAACAGAAGATTCTGCTGCCAGATGCTGTTGTAGAGGAAACCATATTTGGCAAGGCCAGAAGAGGGTGACTAGTATGTGGGTTGCCTTCTCTGCCTGTAGCTTGAGTAGCACCCTGTGAATGAGAGGGACTGGAGAAATGCATAAAGGAGCTTCCCTTTCCAGGAGAGGGACAATGCAGCTTGTCAAAAAAATTCAAGGCTCTGGACCAAGCAAGTAAATATGCAGCAGTTTTGCACTGTGTGGGGATTAAAAAAAGGTCCAACTCTGTCAGTCCGCACTTTGCGACGTAGTTTACCACAGACAGCAGAAGTTCCCACTCATGTACGTGTGACTGGGACCAACTTAGCCTGTCTGTTAATAAGTTTTGTACTCCTGGGAGAAATATAGTTGTCATTGAAAGGTTGTGAGATAGTGCCAAAACCATACTCTCATCACTTCCTAGCACAGGGGGTAAGAGTGAGTGCCCCATTGTTTGTTGATATAGTGCATCAAACTGATGCTGTCCATCCTTATCAACAGGGGGCCTAGACTGAGGTGTTCTGTGAAGACCCGGAGACCAAGAACAACAGCCCTCATCTTCAGAACATTGATATGGATATCCGAGTCTAGGACTGTCTGCAACCACTGGATCTGGAACTGTCCCAGGTGGCTACTCCATCCCGACCAGGCGCCATCTGTTGTGAGGATCTACTCCAGTGTTGGGAAGACAAAATGGGACACCCTGCAAGAAGTGTAGGGGTTCCATCCACAACAGCAGTGATTTTCAAAAGGGGGACATGACGAGAACCATTTGTTCTAACTCGTCCTTCAATTGATCCCACTGTACCTGAAGTATCCATTGTGGGATTTGCATATGGAGGTGGGCCAATGGGACTGTCACAATGTCAGTTATCATAAGTCCCAGGAGACAGAGCATTGTCCAGGTGGACACATAGGGACCTCTGTGCAGCAGACAAGCTTAAGCCACCAGGGCCTCGGCCAAGTCTGCTGGCAGAAATGCACTGCCTATAGCCATGTCCAGAACTGCACTAATGTACTGGAGGTTCTGGCAGGGAATAAGGACAGATTTCAGTACACTGACCACAACATCCAGGTCCTTGAACAATTGCTGTGTTCTGGATACTGCGTACAGAACCACAACCCTGGACTGGCCCTGCAGGAGCCAGTCATCTAGATAAGTGAAGATATAAAGCCCTTATCCCCAAGAGGGCTACTGCCACAACTGGGAATCATTTGGTAAATACGGTGCCAAGGATGAACCAAATGGTGATACTCAGATATGATAATGGCTGTCCTTCAGAATACAGCAGAAGTAATGCCTGTGGGATTGTCAGATTTTTATATGAAGGTAAGCATTCTCCTTGTCTAGAGTACAGAGTCAGTGCCCTTTTTACAATAGGGGGAATGAGCCTGAAGATACACCATTTGAAACATTTTGTATTTAACCAGATTACTTTAAGTCTCTTAGATCCAATACAGGATGAGGGTCTCCTGTTGATTTAGGGTCCAGAAAGTACCTTAAATTGAGCCCCTATTTCATTCCTTGGGATGGGGTTTGATTGCTTTCTTTAGAAGTAGGGCCTGCATGCCAGCCTGGCAGCTGAGGGTTGAGGCACTGGACACCACACCGCATGCTACGTTGGCGACCCAGGCTCAGGAATGGACTCGGGTTGCTCTGGGACCAGCAGGGAGAGGAAGGATGGAGCATCCCAGGACATTTCTCCTTCCTTAGAGGAGGGGGGATGCTGCGGTGCACTGCTTTGCTTGTTGCCCAGTGGTGGCTGGGTGGTAGCACTTGCACACCGCAACACAGGGGGGGATCCCATATACACAGCGCTGGAGCTGTCTTCACAGAGGGGGAGCTCGGACATTGCTCCCATAGCTCGTCCGTGGGCCTGGGGAGAAAAGTGGAGGAAAAAAACCTCCATGCAGCAGGATGAGAGACTGACCCCTCACAGGCACCGCACCGGTGCCTGGGCACAATCATGGGTCCTGTGGCAGAGGACCGTGGTGAAGGTAAGTCCTGGGGGAGCTGGGTAACGGGGCTGGGGGTTGGGATCGGCCCAAAGGGGGCTGCCAGAGGAAGCAAGGAGAAAAAAAAAGAAGTAGGGACTGCATGTCTTCTCTCAGAAGGGACAACTGATCTGGAGGATAATGAGAAGGAGATGGAAGGTGCACCGGAGATTTGGACAGCAATTCATGTGCATGCCCTTTCTCTACTATTTCCAGGACCCATTTGTCCATGGTGAACTCCCTCCATTTTGACAAGTAAAGGGAGATCCTTCCCCCTACTTGTACCCCCAGAGGCAACAGTGGAGGGGAGGAAGTGGAGAGTCAGAAGGTGCTGTGACAGCAGGCCACCTGAACTGGAAATTTTGGTCACCCTTGAATGGCCACTGGTGGTGGAGGGATATGGAAGAGGACTACCTCCTCAACCATGGTACTGTGGACAGTAGCCATGGCCATCATGGCCTGTAGGCCTATGAAATGCACCCTTACAGCATCCTCTTGTATTTTGGAGGATCAAGCATTTTACAGACCTCAGAGTCATTTTGGATGATTGAAGGTCCTTGAGTGCATTATGCACATCTGCTCCAAATAACTTGGAGCCCCTAAAACAAGCATTCAGTATGGCTTGCTGCACATCAGCAGCAAATCCAGTCACTCTGAACCAAGAATATCTCCTAAGGCAAATGCCACATGCAGCAGCCCTGGCAGAAGCATTACTAGTACCAATATCAACTAAAGCAGCTTTAGAAAGCTCTGCTTTTGCAGGACTGTAAGGCAGTGTCTGAACAATAGTCATGGCAGATTGCCATGGGCTAGTCTGATACTTATCATATAAGCCCAGTAATTCACTATTCTCAGCACCAAGATAGCAGAGGCATAAGTGCGTCTCTTGGATTCTTTGTCAGGAGGTAGAGTGATCATCCCTCTAGGGGTTCTAGAGTGATCATGAGCAGTCATGATAATCACAGAATCATTTTCTGTGTGTGTAGCATAGTTGGGCTTGACAGACTAGGCAGGGGACTGCATGCCAGCTTTTTTGGAAACTGCAGGCAAAGTGTTAGTCCTGTGCCAGGCAGCAAAAGTAACATCCTCCAAGGCAGGGTATACAGGAGGCACTACAATAGTAACGTCTATGAACTCCATTAAATTCCATTTAATAGAGTCTCCTTCTTCACCCTCAAACCCCATGACATCTTGAACTTGCTTGAACCAAGTCAGAAATTAAAGATTTTCAGGAGGAGACCTGGAGTTATAAACCGCAGAGTACTCACTGCAAGAGGAGTGGGTAGAATTGGAAGGGCAACTTCCTTCATAGGGGTTCTCTTCCCCTGTTTCCTCCTCCAAATCCTCCCCCATATCTAGGAGGTCAGGATTGTATTCTACCTTGTCGTCATCCTGAATGATGATGGAAGCAATCGATGGAGCAGGTAATGGAGGAAGTGGCAGCACTGTAGGAACTACAGGCATGCTTTTAAGTCCTGTTGACAATGATGGTGCCAATGGGGGAGGTCCTGTCAATTTGACCATTGGCACTGGTGCTGTCAGTGACAGAAACAGGTGAGTTAACATTTCTGAAAACATTGCCAGAGTACCCAGGGAGTTGATGACACCTGGTTGCAGGTTTGCAATGGCAGTTATCACCAGGACAGAACCTGATGACGGAGACAGCATATCATCCATAGAAGGTACAGCAGTGCCAGAGTCATGCCCAACCTTGATGTCTCAAGGACGATGGGTGGGGGGAGCTACAGTTGACACCACTGGAGGGGATAACAACAAGGACTTACCCTCCTTCAATGGAGACCTCAACATCACTGGTGAAGCATGTTTATCCATACGCTTATGGTGACTTGCAGGAAGAGGATTTCACCAACGAATTTTCTTTCTCATTGGATTTGATCGTCATCCTAGACAACCTCAGTGTTGGCAATATTGCCAGTCACCTGGGTGTTTCCTTCCCTATAATGGTCTGGCATGAGGGAGAAGCCGGCTTGGAGCTTGTAGCTGTTGCTTGTGCTTCCATGCTTGGCAATGAAGGTTTCTAGTGCCTTCTTTCAGCATCCCCTCATGACCTACTTAAATCCTTGTCAGATCTTACAGGCCCTCACATTGTAGGACAAACCAAAACAGCAGACACACAAGGTGTAAGCATCATCCTTGTAGATCTTGTGTCCACAGGTAAAAACTTAATAAAGGTTCCTTTGATGGTAGCATACAAGGACAACATCAATTAAATTTAAATAAAAAAATTAAAATATAGAAGAAAACAACAGTGTTGTTTCTCTGTGGGTCCAATGACCAGTCAATGGCAGAAGAAAGAACTGAGGAGAAAGGGGGCCACCCATGTGTTATAGGCACCAATTCTGTATGTCACCGTAGGTGGCCCCAGCTAGCAAAAGTCTCCGGGTGGTCCTAATGCTGATGGTTTACAGCTCCAAAGGTGAGGCCCAATGGAGGAGATAGCCTCAATGTAGATCGGTTGCTATGTAGAGAATCTTGGTGGATTTTCCACCTGAAGGGTTTAGCACTTTCATGTATGAATGAAATTCTAGACTTAACACCATATTTACAAATTGTATTTAAAATTATTGATGAGAACAGGGAATGCAGTTATTTTAAGTTACTAAATTTGCGAAATTTACCCATGAATGGCTTCCAGTCTAGCAGTTATGTTTATTAAGTGTCTGTAGTGAGGCCAGCCCATCCGTGCAGCAGTTGGATTTCTGCTTGCGACGCCGGTGACCCGGGTTTGAGAATGGACTCGGGTCATCAGAGGGCCGGCCGGCCGGGGGGAGAAGGATCGAGCATCCCCAGGACTGGTCTCCTTCTCTGGAGAGAGGGGTTGTGTTCGGCACACGGTGGCACCAGCAGAGGCTGGGTTCACATAGCGATGCCGGCACGGCAAGACTTCAGGGTGGGGTGGGCGCTGGTTGTCATTGCATGTCCCCGCCCTGCTTACAGGAGAAAAAATGCTGCTGGATCACCTCCATGGCGCCCTTCCCTCTGGGCCACAATTAGCCTCCAGTGCCAGTGCTCTCCCGGACAGATATTTGTAGTGTGGAGCTGGTAGGGGAGCAGCTCCGCAACCCCACCCTCTGGGGGGGCAAGCCAGGGGTGACTGTGGAGAAGCCTGGTGATTGCTGGAGATGGGGGTACAGAGGGGCCGTGACCAAGGGCTGAGTTACCGGCCACCCAGCAGGCAAAAAGCATACTAAATAAAAAAGTGTCTGTAGTGAGACATAATGGGATATTTGAAATAATGTTTATTGGACCTCTACAATAAAATATGGGTATATTTAATATAACAAATATACGTGCCATTAGTAGGTAGTCTAGGAAGGGCACTTTTCAACCAGTGTTTGTTTTTGTTTTTGTTTTATTTTTAAGGTTATAACCATTGAGCCAAAGCTCATTTACAATGGTGATCTTAGTACAGTTTAACATACAAGATAAAGTATCTTGGCCATAGCCATGCCAGAGTAGCATGTTCTTCGCTTTATGATCATATATCTTGTGGTCTTGGTCTGAAACTATTTTATTGATGAATAATAATATTAGAATATTCATATTACTTTTCTTTTCAGTAGTAGTAGTTTTTATTTTTATCGTTGAGTCATGGAATAAGAAACACTAGGTTTTTCAAAACAATTTCCAGTTATAGTCCCCTTTGTGTCAGGTGGGAAACTTACAAAACCATCATTTTAGACCCATTTCAATTTTTATTTAATCTACTTCTGAATTTCAGAATATTCTGAATTTTCATTATTCATATTACTGATGATCGTATATGTAATTGAGAATTTCTTGACACATGTCTTCAGCTCACAGTAACTATGTAGCTATATTTTAAAGGCCTATAAGCAATGATATGGCTATTCTGGCAGCTATTTGCAGTATTTCAAATAATTTGAGAAAATCATTCCTGGTATTTGCACACTGTTATCCTTAAATTAAAAGCAGGCAGCTGGCCCAGTGGTGCTGAGGGTTGAGGTGCTGGACGCCACACCTCGCGCTATGCCGGCAACCCAGGTTCAGGAACGAGCCTAGGTTGTCAGGGGTCGGCTGTGGGGGGAGGATGGGAGCTCCATGCACACTTGTGTGTCCGCAATGGGGAAGGGGAGAAAAATGGAGCTGGCAGACTCCATGATGGTCCCAGCTGCGATCCCAGTGATTGGGACGCAGGCCAGGGACAGATGCAAGCCCCCCAATGTGGGGGGGCACAGCCTTGCCTGCCACCTGCGAAAAAACAGGGATAGAAACTTTTAAAAAAAAGTACAAGCAGGTCAAATGATACCTAGAGATTTTTTATATAGCTGGGCAACAACAGGATGCTCTTCTATATAAGGGGGGACAAAAAGGGATTACTCTCTTGCCCACAGTTTCTGCTTAATACTGTGCTGAGAAAAAACTAAAGTTCATCATTAATACATCAAAAACAGTAATCACAGTCAAAACAGAGAATACAGTTTGAGAATTTCATTCCAGGGAGGGGAGCAATTAGAATGTAAATACCCAAATGGGACCTCTAACTACCAGTGCAATCTGAGAGAACAGCAGCAAAACTAGCATAATTAAAATTCGGCATGGGACATAATATAAGAAAAAGTACAGCACAATAAGCTGCATTTAATTTTCTTCTACCACTTCCTTTAGCAAAAGTGTTGCAATAAAATAATGATTTTTTATTGTAGCTTTTTTTCATATTTTTATTAAAAGTTTTATAAAATGCAAACATCAGACAACAGATACAACAAATTTGCACTATGACACTACACACAAGACCATAACTAATTATAAAATCATTACAAAAAGACAAGATCCCAGTGAGAAGCAAATATTATCACTATCTTATGGCAAAGTTAATCACTGACACTCATGAAGACTGATCATGAGTGATTAACTCAATAAAAAAAATACTAAAAATAAACTAGATTATATAACTTGTATATAAAGTTTAGCACCTCCTCATGTATTGTCGTTTTTAATAACAATGCATGTTAACTGTGTATGTGCCTTTCAAATGTCCAGTATGCTCCATATTGTAAAACATTTTGAATATGTTAATGGATTTGAATGACTATGGATATGTTTCACTATTTAGGAATAGCCAGGGTGTGAACACTCTGCCCCATGAAGAAAGTGTATCCGGACAACCACAAGTATGGGAGTGTTTAGTCTGTGGTCGGTTTGATCACAGGAACAGTAATGTTTGTTTACACTGCACTTCTGCAAGAAAATAACTTAATACTGACCACAGCCTGTTGTGCTCATCATTTTGTGTGCTTATTTGGACTTCAAGTGTGGACGAAGCAGTTTGTCCAGATCAGAACAGACAATAACGCAACAGTGCATTACATAAACAAACAGGGAGGAACAAGATGTTCAAAGTTCTGCACGGAAGCAATGGAGATCTGGAACCTGTCATAACTCGGAAGTTCAGCTTTCTGCAGTACACCCGCCTGGAAAAGACAACATGCCAGCAGATTCCCTGAGCAGGATCAGCAAGGGAAATCACGAATGGTCCCTGAAACAGCAGGTGCTCTTGAGGTCTGATGTAATCAATATCACTCTGTGGCAGCACAGGTTGGCAGTGCATGGTTGCTAGGGTTGCCACCTTTGGATGAGGCAAAAACAGGATCTTAAGCTCCGCCCCTAGCTCTACCCCTTTACATGACTCGTCATGCATTGCTCCTCCTAGAAAGTCATTTGTTATAGCAATAAAAAGACAACACTTAAACCAGCAGTTCAACAAAAACGTTAAGATATTGTACCTGCTAAAGTTACCTTTCTAGATTCTTCCTAGTTATTTATTTACTTATGTATTTATTTATTGCCATTGGTTTACCAGATAAACATACAGAGATAAACAAAATCTCATTTACAGATATTTATTTATTTATTTAGTTAGTTTTTGTTAAGCTGGTAAGTGCACTAGACAAATCCTGCCTATTTTCAGGCACGACCCAGGGGAAGGGGATACAGATGAATGCCAACTGACCTTGAACCAGATTAAGCTGTTGGTGGTATTTTTAGTGAATGAGGGAAATTTGGCTAGGACACCGGAGAAATTCCACTACTCTTTTCGATAAGTGCCATGGGATCTTTAACAGCCACCTGAACTACACCAATCCAGGCAGATGGGACCTCAGTTTAACGTCTCATCCGAAAGACGGCACCTCAGAAGTGCAGCACCCCTCTCATGCTGCACTACAGTGTCAGTACTGGGATATTAAAACAAGTGCCAGATGTGGGAACTGAACCCACAGCCCTATGATCTGGGGGGGAGACAAGGGAAGTACTGTAAATAGCATACACTAGTATACATGGGTATATAATGCATAATAAATAAATTGTTTCCTATAATGCATACGTTATATCTTTTTCTGACTCCATTTCCTTTTCATGTCCACAGTACTATTTCAAAACCGAAGAAGTTACCATCCTTTTTTCTTGAGGAAAAAAATAATTTAAAACATTTAAAAATGCCTAAGTTCTGTTAGAGATGAAAATGTTTACCAGCAAATGAAAGTTGAAGACAATAGGCTCTGTTATTGTTACAAAAGGTGGGAACAGCTTAGCTGCTATGCCACTTTAAGATGCAGTGGAAAAGATTAAGTTAAGTAAGTGCTAATGGTGTTAATGGTCATACTTTACACCTTCCAGATTCACTGCTTTCACAGACAAAGGGCTATTATTGACAACAGAACTTGTTTGTAACCTGGACATGTAGCCGAAACAATGAATTATATGACAAAATCTGTTTCAGAAGTATATGAGCACTCAAAATGGCTCAATAACCTGACCAGCACAGAGCAAAACCAGATTACCTGACAAGGACCCTGAAAACCTGATAAGCAGGTAAAAAACCTGACAGGTGGCAACCCTAATGATTGCTCAACTAGTATTCTCTATAGCAGTGCTGACCCAATTGTACTTATAGCACTGTAATAATCAAAGAGCAGCCGACACCTTTGAAAAAACTTTGGAAAACATAATAGCTGGGCACAGTTCAGCTTGTATTTCACATATTGTCCATAGATTTTTCCTCTTCATTATTTATTATTAAAGAAATTCCCACAAAATCGGGATCTTTATCTCTTAGAGCTCAACTGCCTTTATAACTTACTCCCTACTTGACCTCATAATGCTCTGTTGTGACATCACAGTCTGTTGCTATGAGAATAACTGTGATGTCACAAGCACAGCATTATGACATCAGAGTGGGAAGGAGCAACAGAAGCTGATGAACCCTCAGGGAACAGCTTTTCTGTTTTCATGCATCTGACCTCAGTAATCAGTAATGGAGATAAGAAATGCAGAGCCAATGAGAAATATAAGCTGCTTTGTGTCCAAATATTATGTTCTTAAAAGTTCTTCTTGAGGCATTGGTGGCTTTTTAAACATTTAGCTACAGAACTTAGTAAGCTCTGAAGACCATTGCCCCCTCTCCCAGACTAAAGGCATGAAGTCAAATCATAATTTTTCATTCCCTTCTGATCTTCTGGGTGAACAAAACCTCTTAATCATCTCTTGGTAGGAAACTCCAACTAAAGCTCCTGATTCATAGCAGTTCTCAATATTTTGGAGCTGGTAGAACTTGTCTGAGCCTGGGATAGGTTGCTTTTGCCTGAGCCTGGGAGAGGTTGCTTTTGTTTGAGTGTCCTGGGATATATTGCTTTTGTTTGAGTGTCCTGGGATAGGTTGCTTTTGTTTGAGTGTCCTGGGATAGGTTGCTTTTGTTTGAGTGTCCTGGGATAGGTTGCGTTTGTTTGAGCGTCCTGGGATAGGTTGCTTTTGTTTGAATGTCCTGGGATATGTTGCTTTTGTTTGAGTGTCCTGGGATATGTTGCTTTTGTTTGAGTGTCCTGGGATAGATTGCTTTTGTTTGAGTGTCCTGGGATATGTTGCTTTTGTTTGAGTGTCCTGGGATAGGCTGCTTTTGCTTGAGTGTCCTGGGAGAGGTTGCTTTTGTTTGAGTGTCATGGGATAGGTTGCTTTTGTTTGAGTGTCCTGGGATAGGTTGCTTTTGTTTAAGTGTCCTGGGAGAGGTTGCTTTTGTTTGAGTGTCCTGGGAGAGGTTGCTTTTGCTTGAATGTCCTGGGAGAGGTTGCTTTTGTTTGAGTGTCCTGGGATAGGTTGCTTTTGTTTGAGTGTCCTGGGATAGGCTGCGTTTGTTTGAGTGTCCTGGGAGAGGTTGGTAGTTCTAAGCTAGGCAAACCGTCTTAAGAACGCTGCATGGGCCATGACCCTAGATGCAGTGTAATTTGTGTGCACTGCCATATGGAACTGGTACATTGTGGCATCTGTGGCTGATTTTGCTGTGTCAGCCATATTGTGCTAAGTCCTCAGTAGCCTTTTCACTCAGTGCCAGTATGGAATTCCATAAGGCTTTCTGGTACTGGGCTGTGTAAGCCAAGTAAGCTGCCTGCACTGGAAGCAGGGAAGCTGACGTATAAACTTTTTTTGCCCATACTATTCAGTTTCCTGGAATCTTTCTCAGGAGGCTGAGAGGAAACAGACAGCTTGGCATTATCACAGGCAGCAGTCTGGACAACTCCCTCTTGATCAGGGTGGGAATACAGGTACTCAGCGCCCTGTTTGTCCACCTATTTTTTCTCGAGTTTTTTTGTTCATGCCAGTAGCTGAGATATGTGCAATGTAATTTTATATATGGCTTTCCTAAGGTATTTGTGGACGGTCAGCATCAACCTCTTTGTGGGTGCTAAGCCCATCATGTCCATGAATTCTACCTCATTTTCATCCTCCTCAGTCTCATGGGAGGATATGTCGAGGGTATTTACCATGTGCCTTACAAAGGTATAATGGGAAGTGTAGTCCTCTGAAGGCCTAGGAAGAGAGCCAAGTTCATGCTCAGGACAACCATCTGGTTCTATGCCTTCTGTTTCCTCGTTATCTTCATAGTAAATTTCAACCTCCTCCACAGGCATTGAGAATGGAACCGGAGCCTGGAGTGGTGACATATTCATAAAATTCCCCATAAACTAGAATGCCTGGAGAAATTGCCATGCCTTTGTCATGTCCCTCTTGGAGGGCATTTGACTTAAGTCCACTAGCGGCTCCTTTCCTTCTTGAAGAGGAAGGACAGCAACACATTTTTCTTTTTGGTTTTTATTGGCACGCACTGTTTCTGGTATCTGCTCTGAAGCTCTTATTTTTACTGGATTCAGGGTTCCCTCTTCCAGACACCCTGAGTTCTGAGCCATCTGTAGCTTTATCTTTCTTTTCTGTCCCCTTTGACAGGGACTGCTGCTCACTTTGAGGGGCTGGACCCTCCTCTGAGCTTTTTGGCGAGGTGGATGTAGACTAAGAAGCCATGAAATCTTTCAATGTTTTGCCCCTTTTCTTTGCATATTAGGGAAAAACTTTATATAGAGAGCACAACCAGCAAAATCATGGTCTGGAACAAGGCACTTTAAACACTGCTCATGGCAGTCTGCCTTTGCCAAGAGCTGAAAACAAAACCGTACAGTTTTTAAAGCCTGTAGATCTTGTCTTCTTCTTGGGTTTGTCAGTAATGTCAAACACTGATGACTCTGAGGAGATGTTTCTGGTTCCCAATAGAAACAAGCAAAAAATATAATAAGCCCAAGAGAAATTAACAAGGGCTTAAAAGTAAATAATGCAGTTTGGTTCCTCAAAATATGAAAATTTCAAGTTAAATTTACCTCAAAAGAGGTTTCTTAAGTAGAAATAGCAAAATGTTTGTCTCAGTTCCCAAAAACAAGGCACCGAGAATAATTTAAAGTAAAACCGTAGAGCGGTTAAATAAAAGTTATTTTTTTTATTTAACTTTAAAATTATTAAATAGCAGTTTCCTGAAAGCAGGAACTGTGCCGAGAATGGCCTTCTCCGGTTCCTGGGAACCAGAGATAAAGTAAACTTACATAAAAAATTACAAATAACATCCTAACTAATGCAGAGTGCTGAATAGTAAACTAAAACACTATTAAAGAGCTGGTGACACGTTCAAGAGAACTTTAACAAAACATAATATTTAGGCACTGTCCAGCTTGTATTTCCCATTAGTTCTGTATTCCTCCTCCCCATTATTTAGTAGAGGTCATTTGCATGAAAACAGGATCTCTGCTCCTGAAGAGTTAATCTGTTCCTGCTGCTTCTCCCTACCTGAAGTCACAGAGCACTGCTTCTGACCCCACAGCTACTCCTATGGCAATGGATTGTGATGTCACAATAGAGGATTCTCAGAAGGAACTAGAAGGGAACGGATCAGATCTGTTCCAGTACAGTAGCTTCTTGTTATTTTTACATTGTTTCTTGTGGATTTTACTTGGTAGAAGGTTATTTATTTTCTTTCTTACTACTTCTAAGGGGCTAGCAGGGTATCGTTTTGGGGCTGTTGGAATTTTGAAAACTGTTTTGGTGGCTATAAGTGAGCTCATTTGTTTGATGTTTCACTGTGTTGCAGGCTTCATTTGTAGAGGCCTGTTTCTTCTGATTTAAAACCTATTTGATGTGATTTAACTGGGGCTGTTTCTTTGAATCAGAGACCTATATCTTCTAATTTCAAGCATATTTTGATGTGTTGTTGGTGAAGCTGTTTGAATTGGAGACCTGTTTCTTTTGGTAGCAAACCAATTTTGGGGACTTTGAATAGATTTGTGATTCATTTTTGCGGGCTTCACTAGCTGCAAAGGTTAGTACATAGTGGGGGAAGGGTGCTAATGGTCTGACCAGGGGCCTCAGCTACCTGATTGTTTCTGGAAAACTTGGGTTGGCAAATGGGGACCTTGTGAGATAACTTACAGTGGAGGAACCGCTGTCAGGGAGTGACTACCACTCAGTATGGCTCACATTGGATATGGGCAAGGAAGGAGTGGAATCTGGCACAAGAGTGCTGAACTTCAGGAGGGCCAACTTTGGGAGGATGAGGGAAGTGGTAAAAGGGTACCTAGCCAAAATTCTATCTAGTATGGACACTAACTAGATGTAGAAGCTCATAAAGCTGGGGATAGTGGAGGCAACCTAAACCTGCTGCAAGGCCCAGAGCAAGAAGGCTAGGGCTAAGAAACTGAGCTGGTTGAGCAAGGAGGTCATGGAAAAGGTAAGCAGGAAAAGAGCTGCCTTTAGGAAGTACAAGGAAACAGGGAGAGGGAAGGACAGGGAGGAATATTTGATGAAATCGAAGGAGGTGACAAGGGCAGTAAGGGGAGCCAAGGCATCTACGAAACTCAGGCTGGCACAAGGCATTAAGAAGGGGGAGAAGGACTTATTTAGGTACATCAGGGAGAAAAGGAGTTGTAAGGACCACATACTAAGGATTAGGAAGGAGGGGGGTTGGGTGGAAGCAGGGTGCGATCAGGCAGAAGCACTAAATGAGTACTTGCTCAGTATTTACTAAAGAGAAGAGGGGTGACACCAAGGGGAGAAATGGTAGAAACGGGGTGACAGATGGGGAAATCATGGAGGACAGAGTTCGGGAGGGTTTGAAGGCACTGAGGGTGGATAAGGCGCCAGGCCCAGATGGCATCCACCCCAGGGTACTGAAGGAGCTGGAAGAGGTCCTTGCAGGACCTTTGGCAGACCTATTTAATGCCTCACTACATTCGAGGTGTGTACCTCAGGACTGGAGGATGGCTCATGTGGTGCCCCTCCACAAGAGTGGCCCCAAGGATGAACCGGGAAACTACAGACCAGTGAACCTCACATCCATCGTGGGTAAGCTAATGGAGACTATCCTGATGGAAAGGCTGGTGGCTCTCCTAGATGCCAAAGGACTACAGGACAGCAGACAGCATGGCTTCATATGGGGCAGATCCTGCCAAACCAACCAGGTGGAGTTCTATGACTGGGTAACTAGGCAACTGGACAGGGGCCATGCAGTGAATGTCCTGTATCTGGACTTCAGTAAGGCATTCGACTCGGTGCCGCATGGAAGGCTGGGAAGTAAGTTAGTAGGCACTGGGGCAGGTGCAAAGCTAGTGAGATGGGTAGGGAACTGACTTCAGGGAAGGCAACAGAGGGTGGTGGTGGGTGGGGAGCTCTCACACCCAAGGGTAGTGACGAGCGGTGTTCCACAGGGCTCGGTGTTGGGACCAGTATTGTTTGGGATATTCATTACAGACATATCATTGGACATCAAGAGTAAGATTAGTCTGTTTGCTGATGATACCAAGGTAGGAGCAGTGGTGGGTGTCCTAGGGGGGATGGCAGGGGTTGTAGGATGATCTGGCAAAGCTTGAAACCTGGTCAGACACCTGGCAACTGGAGTTTAATGCCAAAAAGTGCAAGGTGCTGCATTTTGGGATGAAGAACCCAAGGAGGAGTTACCAGCTGGGGGGAGTGCAGCTAACGCAGACAGAGGAGGAGAAGGATCTGGGGGTGCTCATTACAGGGTCAATGAACAACTCGGCACAATGTAGGAAGGCAGCTGCAAAGGCCAACAAAATGCTGGGTTGTATTGCAAGGGGTATATCCTCGAGGAGGGAGGAGGTGATTCTACGACTGAATAGGTCATTAGTTAGACCGCAGCTGGAGCACTGCGTGCAGTACTGGCGCCTGTATCTGAAGAGGGACATTAAGTTACTGGAGGGGGTGCAGCGCAGGGTGAAAAAGATGATCAAGGGCCTGGGGAACTTATCAAATGAGAGGAGGTTGAGGGAGTTGAACATGTACTTACTGGAGGAGAGGAGGGACGGGGGGTCATGATTGAAACCTTAAAGTACATGAAAGGAATAAACAAGACAGGTACAGAGGGGCTGTTCAAAGTAAGGGAGGGGAGAGACACCAGGGGCCATAGAAACATAGAAACATAGACTTTGATGGCAGATAAGGATTGCTTGGCCCATCTAGTCTGCCCATTTCCTACCTACAGGATAGGCAGCAGATCCTAGTTAACCAACAGCCTATTTCTTCCTACCCCCACAAGAATTGCCTTATGTCTATCCCATGCATTCTTGAATTCTCCACAGTTTTAGACCCACAACCTCCTCAGGAAGGCTGTTCCATGCATCCACTACCCTCTCTGTGAAATACTTCCTCACATTGCCCCTAGACACGCCCTCCTTCTATCTTTAAATTGTGTCCCTTGTTCTTGCAAGTCTCTTTTTCTGAAAGATGCTACCCTCTTGGACTTTGTTGATTCCACTGAGGTACTTAAAAGTTTCTATCATGTCCCCCCTCTCCCTTCTTTCCTCAAGGGTATATTTATTAAGCTCCTTTAGTCTCTCCTCATATGGCTTCTCTTGCAGACCCTGCACCATTTTAGTTGCCCTCCTCTGGACTACCTCTATCCTGTCTATGTCCTTGCGGAGATGGGGTCTCCAGAACTGGACACAGTACTCCAGATGGGGTCTCACCAACTGTCTGTACAGAGGGATAACAACTTCCTGTTTTCTGCTGCTGATGCCTCTCCCTATACATCCCAGTATACCCCCAGCTCTTCCTACTGCCTTCTTACATTGCTTGCTAACCTTAAGGTCATCTGATATGATTACCCCCAGGTCCCTTTCCTTTTTTGTTGTTACTACCTCCCTCCCATTGTGTATTCTTCCCCTGGGTTCTTGTTTCCCAGGTGCATTATTTTGCACTTCTTTGCATTGAATCCTAGCTGCCATACTTCTGACCATTCCTCCAACCTTGCCAAGTCCTTTTCATCCTTTCCACGCCTCCTTGTGTATCAACCCTGTTGCAGATCTTTGTGTCATCTGCAAAAAGGCATACTTTTCCTTCCAGTCCCTCTGCAACGTCACTGATGAAGACATTAAAAAGGACTGGACCCAGTACTGAGCCCTGCGGTACCCCACTAGTAACCCCTCTTTCTTCAGAGTGGACTCCATTTACAATTACCTTCTGTATCCTGTTGTGCAGCCAATGTTTTACCCAGGCTACCACCCTGGGACCCACTCCCAGGCTGGTTAATTTGACTATTAATCTTTTGTGTGGGACTGTGTCAAATGCCTTGCTAAAGTCTAGGTAGGCCATGTCCACAGACCCTCCCTGGTCTACTACTTTGGTCACCCAGTCAAAGAAATCTATTAGATTCATCTGACATGACCTTCCGCTGTGAACCCATGCTGCCTTGGGTCCTGTGCTCCACTGGCCTCTAGGTACTCAACTATTCTTTCCTTCAGAAGTGACTCCATCACTTTCCCTACCACAGAGGTCAGACTGACATGTCTGTAGTTTCCTGCCTCTGTCTTGGTCCCACTTTTGTGAACGGAATCACATCCGCCTTCCTCCAGTCCTCGGTACCACACCATCCTCCCATGATTTATTAAAAGAGTAGCCAGTGGTTTCACTAGTTCCTCCCTTAATTCTTTTAGAATTCTGGGGTTGAATTCCATCAGGACCCATTGCTTTGTCCACCTTCAGTTTTAGGAGTTCTTGCAGACCCTTTCTTCTGTGAAAGGACTGGGATCAGCCCCCTATCAAGAGTGCTTCTGTTAATTGGATTAGGCACTTCCCCCTCCTCTTTTGTGAATACTGAGCAGAAATATTCATTCAGTATCCCTGCTTTTTCACTGTCCCCTCTGCCCACCCACCGTTCATTCTATTCAGCCTCACTATCCCTCCCTTTGTCTTTCGCTCGCTGATGTACCTATAAAGGTTTTATCCCCTTCTTAACTGAGTTGGCTATCTTTTCCTCAGTTTGGGCCTTTGCTATTCTGACTTCCCTCCTGCTTTCTTCTGCTTTTAACTGGTACAGCTCTCTGTCCTGCTCCTTCTGTGTTTCCTTATACTTCTGGAATGCTATCTTCTTCTTCTGACTTTCACAGCCACCTCTTTTGAGAACCATAGTGGCTTTTCTTTCATTTGATTTGTTTATTTGCTTCACACAAGGCTTGTTGCATCTGTGATGGCAGTTTTGATGATTCCCATTGTTGCTCCACACCTCCTTCTAGCCTGTTTGCTAGTGCTTTTCTGAAGCACTCTCCCATCTTACAAAGTCAGCCCTCCTAAAGTCCAGTACCCTCACTTTTGTATGGCTTGACTCTGTAGCTGAGTTTAACGTGAACCACACTGTTTGATGGTCACTTGTCCCCAGATGGCAACCCACTTCTAGATCTGAGATCCTCTCACTGCCCCCGCTTGAGAGTACGAGGTCTCAAGATTGCCCCTCACGAGTGGGTTCGAAACTAGCTGTCTAAGGCCTGCCAACTGTAGGACATCAAGAATGGCCCTGCTCTTGGATGTGGCTGCAGCAAATGTGCTCCAGTTAACATTTGGCATATTCAGGTCTCCCTTCAACAGTATCTCCCCTTTCTCTGCCATTCTAAGAATGCCTTCTATCATATCCTTGTCCATTTCCTCCCTGACATGGGGGTCTGTACACAGCCCCTGTGCGGATTGTGGTGCCCTTTCCAGTCTCAAGGTGACCCACAGTGCCTCCTCTCCTCCCTGTTTACTCTTTTGTTCAGTTGCTTTTATGCCTTCCTTTACATAGAGAGTTACTCCTCCCTCTTCTCCCTGCCTGTCTCTCCTGTAGTTTATGTGCACTCGTATGTTAACATCCCAGTCATGGTTCTCTGTGTACCATGTTTCTGTGACTGCTACGATATCCAGGCATCCCTCTTCCATCAAGGCCACCAGCTCAGGGAGCTTGTTGCCCAGACTATGGGCATTGGTACTCAATACCCTCCATTTCCTGATGGCCTTACTCCCTTTTGCCCCATCCCTGTCCTTCTTGCCTTTGTCACTTTCTCCATTTACCCCACCCTTCTCCCTATCGACAACTCTATGTTGGTGTTTGCTGCACTTACTACCGTGATTATTTGGGGAGGCTAGGATTTCCCTGCTCCTTTCCACTGCCTCCCCCCTTGGCTAATTTAAAAGCTTGCCAATGAAGCATTTAAACCTATCACCTAGGATCCTGGTTCCCCTCCCGGAGGGGAGGGAGGAAGGTTCAGGAGGGGGATGAGGACACACATTTTTACAGAGTGGCTGGTGGCTGGGTGGAATGCATTATCTGCAGAAGTGGTATCCAGTAGAACAGTGGACTGCTTCTAAAGGGGATGGGACAGGACAAGGGGGCGGGTCAATGAAGGGGAAGGGTGGAAGGGAGGGGCAGCTGCAGAATAAGGGGTGGTAGCTGCACATTCAAGCAGACTTGCTAGACCTCTAGGCCTTTATCTGCTGGCAAATTTTGTATGTTCGTATGTTTATAGGATTATGACTTGAAGTAGGGAGTAAGCTATAGAGGCAGATGAACTCTAAAGGAACTCTAAGGGACAAAAATCATATATTCATTCACATTTATTTAGTAATAATTACGGGGAGGAGAAATATAAAAAATATAAATGGAATGCAGGCAGAATTGTACCTAATTATTATGTTGCTTAAAGTTTTCTTTGAGGCGTCAGTAGCTCTTTAAGTGTTAAAGCAATAAACTGTAAAACTGCCAGAAGTGTAAATAGGGGCAACTGCTCAGTTCAGGAGGAGACAAACATGTGATGCTAGAGTGAAGGAGTGAGCTTGACCACACAGCAGAGTCTGAATTTCATCCAAAATTCCATAATTTGCATAAAATTCTTAAAGCTACGGGGTTGCTCATTCCAAGGGAATGACTGCACTTGATAAGCATAAATGAGAAATTCCTGGGGTTTGAATATTATGTTTTTTAAAATTCTCCTGGAGGCACTAGCTGCTCTTTAATGTAACAAAATCTTCAGGCCTTCTTTTGGGCAAGAATCCTGTCCTCCAGAGAAAAGTTATTTCCTCTTTTCCTCTCCTAGGTCCCATTCACAATCTAAACAAACCGTCTACTATTCTCCTTGATCCTCCTGAACTGTCTTTTCAGACTCTCATAAGCTATCCCCGCAAAACAGCTTTCCACTGTCTACAAAACATATACCGTGTTAGATGTTACATTGACGTCTCCTCAGCACACTCAGTCATGCACTCATGACATCTCATGACAACTAGTTCAACCCCCTACTCATCAACCTCATCAGCTCCCATATTTGTAAACTTCAACATGTTCAAAATGCTACAACAGTATATAGTACAGCATGGGTTTGTATAAAATTCCATGCCTTTCAAAACACTATTGTACTACAGTTCAAAGGTCATGGAACATGAATGCACCCTTTTGTGGTACAATAGCATTCTGAAACCATTAGAGATTACACAAGTCAGTTTCATTTAGAAAACAAAAGAACCACTCTGTGTACATTTCACACAATGGACAGTGAGTGAGGTAATCACAATTGGAGGGTGGGGAATTCAGTGACTTGATGCATGGCAGTTCACACAAGGCAAAGCTGCAGCAAGGGGAGAAAGCAACAGCAGGATGGAATTTTGTATTACAATACACTACTTAAAATACAGGATAAGCAACTTTATGCACAACCAGTGCGTTCTGCCACCTTGGAGTTCTGATTCCGGTTCCATGTCAAGATGGCAAAAGCAAAACGGTGTGGGCAAAAAGGGTGCTGCGCAGTCCATACAAAACCACCCGGTCCAAAACTGTACTAGATTAGATAAACAAACTCCGAAACTCTGCACGCTGTTATGACAGTGCAGTTTCTGCCCATGCTGTTTCAGTTTCGCCATCTTGACAGGACACCTCTGACTCCCAGAGACAGACCTCTCGAGCTTTGCTGTCGTAGTCAGAGGGAATCAGAACCACTATGTGGTAGGTGCAAGTATATGAACAATAAAAGCAAGGTATCTCTAATTATTTTGGAATTCCGCATGTTTTCAATACAACTGTCCTTTGCTCTTTGTAAAGCATGTTCTGATACAAAGCATGAAAAAGTTATATCATATAAGCTTCAATTAAATTGAATATTATTATGTCACCATCTTTGATGGGGTAGTCATATCTGAGGGTTGTGTATCCTGGACTATTCTAAATGGTCAATTTAAGCTGTGATTACTTCAGTATATCAGGGTTGGGTGTGGTGTTTAACCTAAGCAGTCACTTCACTGAATCTGCAGAGCAAGCTCCTGGCACTGAAATTAATAATTTTTCATGTTAATAGGGCCTCTGCGGGGTGTCTCATATGGTATAAGAGACTCCAAGCGTGAGGCTTAGTTGAGAGGACTGCGAAGTGAAGCTGAATGGTTCTGTCCACCCAAACCTCATGAGAGGAGTCTCATATACCATAATTGGTGCCACGCAGAGCTCCTTTTAACTTATTATAAATAACTCAAGTTAGCTAGTGTGATTTTTAATAAGTTTTTAACTATACTGTTTTTAAATTCTAAAGTTGAATGAAGTCCCCCTACCCCTGGCTGTGAAATGGAATGCTCCACTCCTAATGCTACAGCACAAGAGACTCCTGCACATGGGATAAGTAGGACAGTGGCTCTGTGTGCTGTTGAAATGACAGAGTGCCGTGAAACATTGGGGAGATGGTCTTTCACTGTATGAGTGGTCTTTCTCTGCTGTCCTACTAGTTCTTGATATTTCTACAAGGAACTTTTTAACAAACACCTATTTTCCATTCAGCTGCTTGGTGTACAACATTCATGCCTTTTTTTCCTCCAATATCCAGAATACCCACTCCTAGTCAAAATCTCATTATCCACCAGTTTTGAGTGACCAGTGGATGCATTCTTACACTTACTGTCTAACCCACTATTTTTAAAGGAAAGGAAAGTAGCATTAGGTGCTCTTTTTTTTTTAAATGTAATCTTTGAAAAACAATATTCCTGAGCTGATAAGCTGTAGAAAATAGGGCTGTTGATGCCTTCCATTATTGACTACTTTCAGGGCTAATGCAGCCCTGTCTCAGGTACAGTGCTCTGATTTTTCCAGAGACGGATAAACCCAATAACTTACAGCTCACCCAGAATGTCATCACTGAACCAGTTTCTTATTCTCATCAATTATGTCAACCTGAACTGAAAATAGCTTTCTATTTCTTGTGGAAACAACATCTCCTGCTGAGCATAAACATTGTGCCTCCATCCTTGTTTCAGTTTAAAGCCATAGTATAAGGCTGGAGTAGGGATTTTTCTTGTAGTTTCAAACCTCTCAACTCATTAAAGCACATGGGAGCTTATGGATCTCACATTACTATTAAAACAAAAGAGCTAGTGCTTCTCATACTACCTTTTGCATATTCTCATGATTTCCCTTAAGACCCCCTGCTTGTAACTCTTCTTTTTAAATATTTAACTTTTCTAGTTTTTGTATTTTATAGAAAATACGTTTAAAAGAAAACCATCAATGACGCATTAATTGCATGCTTCAAAACAGTAAAGATAATTCCTTCCTTCAAAGGGTATTATATATAGAATTATACTTCCCATCAACTAGAGTAATACAAAAAGATATGGAACACCATTATATGGAGCATCTAAGGAAAGTAAAACTAACTAACCTGTATCATAAGGGAAAGTCCACTAAAGTAAAGAAGAAATTCAAGTGTTCAAAGTTATAGCGATAATACCATAGTGGTCTGGGTTTACAAGGTATTAACCAGACCAGGAGTAACAAACACCAGGCCAAAGGCCAAGGTATTTATTAACCCCCCAGTCCAGATATTATCAAGGAAACCCAGACCACTATTGATATTTATTTATTTATTTAGTTTTTGTTAACTGGGTTAGGTTCGCTAGGCAAAGTTGACTATTTTCAGGCACGACCAGGGAGAATACATACATAAAATGAGATGAGATTATACAATACATAGTATATAGTACAGGTACATAGTATATAGTACAGGTAGGTTAGTTTTATCACTACTATACTGGAAAAATGGAAAAAAAAAGGTTTTTAAACTGCCAAATCTGTTTGTCGCCCTACAGCACAGGACTGTGAGAATGCAACAACTGTTTCTTACAGAGGTGCTGTAGCATTTCTAGACATCTCAATTGGCTGATGTGTGTTGAAGTGAGAGGGCAAGCTGAGGTTGTTCTCTAATTAGCTAAGTACAATCAGAATGCAGAGCCACTGTCCTATCATTCAGTCTACCAGTCAGTTATCGTGGAATAATCAAGCAGTAACTCTGCATTCTGATTGGCTAAGAGGGATATTTTCTGGTAAAACAGTCTGTAGATCTGCAGTGTCTGTGTCTCTTATGGTTATAAAAGTGCATTCTCACAGACCCATCAGCATGGAGGTAGGGTTCCTGCTCACAACGCTGGTAACCCAGGTACAGGAGTGAGCCAGGGTCACTGGGGCCAGCCGGGTGGGGGTAGGAGGATCAAGCACCCCAGAGGACACTTTCCTCCTCCAGAGAGGAAGGGTCACTGCCTCCACTGTAATGCTGCTACCTAGTCGACCATTGGTGGACGTGCAATGGAGACAGAGTGGCAGGTGGGTGGACATTGGTTGGGCTAGAGGATGTCTTGCCATTGTGCGCATGCTCCAGTCCTTATGAGCCCCATATGCAACAAGGTCCAACAGAGGTGGGGGCAACTAAGGCAAAAACACCCCAACTGGGCAAGATGAGAGGCTCCCTCCACAGGCTACACATTGTCAACTGTGACACCCACCTCCTGAGGCTGGTTGAGGATGTCTCAAGAGGCCTTGGGGCAGGTGATGATGACCAGAAGCCCCAACATGGAGACAATGCCATGGTGGTCAAAGGAGGCATGGAGTATGTCCCAGGGAACGTGACTGATGGGGCTGGGTGGGGGGAGCCTGACAGAAGGAGGATGATCAGAGCAGAAGGGGAAATAAACTGCAAGTAAAAAGAAATGAAGCATGTATTCTTGAGTTCTTTGGGTGAGAGTACCGTGAAGCAAAGCTGAACGATTCTGGTACATAAAGGACTTGAGAAGAAACTCATAACCATAAGAGACACAGGAACTGTTCTTATAAACATATTGTAGATCAGGTTGAAGATTTATTTTTAATGGAACTTGAATTTCAAATGAAAATATTTTACACTGCAGACAATTAAAATGTTTTACTTTGCAGGCAATTAAACAACCCCCTGTATAAGAAAATGGAATATACCAACTATATTTAGAATATCAGAGTTTTAGAACTATTAGCATGAGAAACCTGTCACAAACCCACTCAGCAGGTCAGCCCTCTACTCTCAAAGTGCCAATCTTCGAGCGCAGTCTTGTGAACGGTTAACAGAAACAGGGTACCCTCATGTCTATTTTGTGGGTTCAAATCAACCTTTGGTCTCATTTCTGGAGGGATTTAAACTGTGAACCTCTTGCTAGATCACCCAATGCATAGGCTCAGATAATTCTGTCTTCAGGAGAGACAGATATCTTTGCCTATGGGCACGTCACCAGGTGTACAAAATGAACCCTTAAAAACTCTAATAAAGTTCCAGTTTGGCATCACCATTCAAGCTTATGCACAGTGTCTGCTTTAGCCACTTATACTTCACTTGTTAAAGAAAAGAAATTCAAAGACAGACCAAGTAGGCTCTAAAAATAGAGTTTTACTAAAATGGATAAAAAATATGTAAAACATAAAATACAGAACTATATATCACAAGAACCATACAATCTTTTAAAAGAACAAGGGCTTAACAGTGCAATTCCTACTACAGTACTTAGATTTCTCTCTCTCTCTTTCTAAATACCTTCTTAAAGTGCTCAAAGATGTTTCTTTGTCACAGTGTAGATGAAAGGGTCTCTGAAGGAAAAAATGAGGCTGTTTAAAAAAGCTGTCTTTGACAACCCCTTTGTGTGAGGTCACCTAGCTCCTCCTCTGTTTATTAAAAATCATACACCCAGGAAGTTTTTATCATTTTAGAAGGAAAGTTAATTAAGGTTACATCAGCAGAAACTCCTTTCCCCATGTGACTTCCCCAATCAAGTCTGTACATTTCCTTTCATCTATGAGCAGTGTCCCTTCTCACATAGACATCAACGCATTTATGATCTCACACCAGTGTGCTAAACTTGGTTTCCTCCTCGAAACGCCATAAAAGGGATACTGATTTCCCTCCTAGCAGTTAAAGCTATATTTAACTTAGAAAAAAACAGGAGATTCTTGATTAAGGCCTGTTCTAGTCTGTAATTAGCTTCTGGCCTTCCCGGTAACACCTTGTATCTAAAACCTGGGTGTGTGTGTGTCATTTCACATGCTACATCAGCATCTCTCATGAGAGACAGTCCATAACACATTTTTATATTACAAAAAATGATACAGTGATCAGAACCAGCTGTCCAAGTGTCACAATTCCTCCCCACCTAGACTGAATTTGGGGGCTCTGTCCCCTGCATAGGATGAGCTTCCCAAATCAGTTTACTCCTCATGCACTTGAGACAGCCCACCGGAGTTCTGATTTTTTGGCTCCAGCCCTATGTAATATTGTCATATCATACCCTTGCAAAGCAAGACTCCATCTTAGCAATCTACCATTATTCTTTCCCATCTGTGTCAGCCAAACCAGGGGGTTGTGGTCAGTCTGCACCACAAAATGCTGCCCATATAAGTATGGCTTGAACTTCTTTAGGGCCCACACCATGGCAAGACATTCTTTTTCCACAATAGAGTATGCCTGCTCCCTGGGAAGTAACTTCCTACTCAGGTACACTACTGGGTGATCCCTCCCTTGGCTGGATGTCTGACTCAGTACTGCCCCGGTACCCAAGTCTGAGGTGTCAGACTGAACTATAAAGGGTTTGCTGTAGTCAGGACTTCTCAAAACAAGAGCATTGCACAGTGCCTCCTTCAGTTTGGAAAAGGCTTCCTCACAGGCTGGGCCCCAGGTAATTTTCTTGGGCATCCTTTTCTTTGTCAGGTCAGATAGGGGAGCAGCCAGGGCACTGTAATTGGGCACACATTTTCTGTAGTACCCTGCTGTCCCTAGAAAACTCCTGACCTGCTTCTGCATTTCTGGTCAGGGCCATGCCTCGATTACCTCTATCTTTATTTGGTTAGGACGGAGCTGTCCTCGGCCTACCACATGCCCGAGTTATGCCACGTCTCCCATAGCCAACTGGCACTTCTCAGCTTTGACAGTGAGCCCGGCCCTCTGTATCCTCCCCAGCACTTCCCTAAGGTGGGAAAGGTGTTCCTCCCAGCTGGTACTAAAGATGGCAATGTCATCCAGGTACCCTACGGTGTATTCCTCAGCACCATTTAACACCTGGTTCACCAACCTTTGGAAAGTGGCCGGAGCGTTCTTCATTCTGAAAGGCATTACTTTAAACTTAAATAAGCCTATCGGAGTGATGAAGGCTGACCTCTCCCTAGCTCTGTCTGTCAGCTCCACTACCCCTTGGTCAGGTCAATAGTCATAAGATAGGTCACCCCTCCCAACTTGTACAGGAGTTGGTCCGTCCGGGACATCGGGTGGGTGTCTGACTTCATGACTGCATTCAGTCCATGACAGTCCACACAGAAATAAGTAGAGCCATCTGGTTTCGGCACAAGGACTGCGGGTGAGGCCCAGGGGCTGTGGGATCTCTGGATTACCCCCTAAATCCAGCATCTCCTCCACTTCCCTCCTAATGTCCTTTTGGACAGCCTCTGACACCCGATATGCTGTCCGCCATATGGGCATCTGTGTCCCTGTCTCCACATTGTGCATCGCTAAGGGAGTTAGTCCAGGCTTGGCACTAAACAATGGGGCAAGGTCTGCTAAAACCTCCCTTACTTTCTGGATCAGGTCCGGGGCCAGCTGGGGAGACAATTTAGCTGCATCCACAGAGGAATCCCACTTACTTTCTTCCAGCAAGTCTAGAAGGGGGTCTCCTTCATCCATCCCCTTCCCCTGACTACACACTGCAAACACCATGTCAGCCCTATTTGCATATGGCTTCATCATGTTGACATGGTACATCCTTTCTGTCTGTCTTCAATCAGGTAACTCCACAATGTAGTTCACGTCATTTACCTTCCTGACCACTTTGTATGGTCCTGCCCACTCAGCCTGCAGCTTGTCTTTCTGGACCGGAATAAGGACCATGACTTCCTGACCCACCATGTATGAGCGAGCTCTGGCTCTGCAGTCGTACCACACTTTTTGTTTCTGTTGGGCAGCTGCCAGGTTGCTCTAGGCTGTCCCCAAGAGCTCCTCCAGCCTTTCCCTAAACCTAAGGACATAATCCACAATGGGAGTTCCCTGGGAGGTGTGCTTGCCTTCCCAGTCCTCCCGGATCAAGTCTAGGGGCCCACATACCCAGCATCCATATAAGAGTTTGAAGGAGGAAAATCCTGTCGACTCTTGGGGCACCTCCCTGTATGCAAACAACAGGTGGGGAAGGTATTTCTCCCAGTCCCTCCCATGCTGTTCAGCAAACACCTGGAGCATTGACTTCAGGGTACCATTGAATCTTTCACAAGCCCACTGGCTTGTGGGTGATATATCGTGTTGCATCTGCCACCACCCATGCTTCTCCATAAACATTTCATCAGGTCCGACATGAAGGGACCCTCCATTGGTGATAACCTCCTGTGGAAACCCAACATGGAGAAAATCCCAGTAAGGCATCTGCCACTTTGTCTGTCCTCAGTGAGGACAGGGCTGATGCTTCTGGGTACTGGGTGGCAATCCACCACAGTCAGGATGAATTTCTTCCTGAGGCTGGGAGTATTTAAAGGCCCCATAATATCCATTCCCACCCTCTGGAATGGCTCCTCCACTATGGGCAATGGAATCAGGGTGGCTGGGTTTTCTTGCCGCCTTCCTATTTCTTTGCCCCGTGACAAGACCTGCAATCTCCTTCACCTGCTGGGTGAAGTTGGGCCAGTAGAGAATTCTGGGTCAACAGCTACGTCATGCATGATTCCCCAGATGACCAGACAAGGGGAATACTCATGTACAATCTTGAGCAACTGCTCACAATACCCCTGGGGAATGACAAGCTGCCTGCCTAGCATCCCTCCCTCTGTCTATACTGCCTGAGTATACATAAGTCCATTTTCCCAATAAACCTTATGTCTGCCGTTACCTCCTGTGCTTCGTCAAGTCTGTCAAGCCCTCAGCTTCTCCTAAACTGGGTCACTTCTCTGGCAGCTGCAACCCTCACACATTCCCAAGGCATGGGACAGATCCCCTTCAGTCACTAAACTAGGGTCCTAGCACAAGCGCCAGGGCACTCAGGATCACTATCAATCTCAACCCTCTGACAATGAGTCACCTTCCTCTTCGAGTAACCCTCTGTAGCTGTGTGGTTACTTGCTACTAGGGAAATTTCTACCCCCTTTTCATTAGTCTCCCCATCTGGAGACACAAGCTGGGGAACCAGCCTCTCAGTGGTTTCCACAATGGCTTCTGTGGGGTTCAAGGAACTACAATTTTCCCTTGCCGCTTGGCTATGGGTAACTGCACACACCATCCCTTGTTTGAGATTGTTGCCCAGGATCGCATCCACTGCTAACGTTTTGGATACTGCCCTGTTGCACAGTTCCTTGTTTCCACCCCAGTCTAGGAGAACACCAGTGAGGCAATGTTTCGCCTCACCAGTGAGAGTCTGTACAGTGATGCTATTTATTGGGTATAAGCTGACCAAGACTCTACTAGATCCCCTTTACCTAGGTCAAGGATGACGCCTGTGTCCCTTAACCCTTATGCCTGTATACCATTCACCATGACCCGGGTGCATGTGTCCCTCATGTTCTGAGCATGCTCCCAGGAACAAGCAAACAACACACTTTTTTAGTACCATTCTGCATATTATTGCTCATTCTTTTGGAACACTGTCTGGCAATATGCCCAGTTTCTATAACATAACTATTCACTTCTCTTTTCAAAGAAATCTTTCTCGGAAACCCTGGAGCTAACTGGTTTCGGTGGAGACAGTGAGGGTTTTAGCTGCCCTGAAGGCATGCTTTTCCCTTTCTGTGCTGCCATGCCTGCCCCATTCACTCTCAGAGCAGGTCTGCTCTTGGCATAGCGGTCCGAGAGTTCAGCAGCCTCTTGTACTGTTTTGGGATCTCGGTCCTCCAGCCAGGTTTTTAGCTCTGCTGGGCATGCCTAATAAAACTGTTCTAACAAAATCACATTTTCAATTTTATAAACAGAGTTTGCCTCAATTCCTTCCCACCAACGTTTTAAAAACTGACATTGTTTCATGGCTAGCTCCCCGTAGCTCATATCAGGGCTTCTCCTGAGCTTACAGAATTTAGCTCTGTATGATTCAGCAGTTAATTCAAATTTCTTTAACAGAGCAGCTTTAAGTTTGCTGTAATCATCACTGTCCTCATTGTCCATTTGACCCAATGCATCCTGAGCTTTCCAGGTAAGTAGAGGGGATAGCTGGAAGCTCCAGGACTCTCTAGGAATTTTAGCCTGAATACAAACTTTTTCAAAAGAATTTAAAAAGGCATCCATATCCTCCCCCTCTTTAAATTTGGCTATTAATTTGGAATTCAATTTGTAATGCAGTCCTGTAGTCCCAGTAAAACCCAAGCCACTTACCTGCTCTGGAGCCACTGGTTGAAGTCTTAGCTTCTCCAGTTCATGTTGCCTCTGGCGCTACTGCTCCTCATGGTCTGCGTCTCGGCGTTCTCACTCTCTCTTTTCCTCTGCAGCTCTCTGGCGCTCATGTGCCTCACAGTCTGCCTCCCGCTGTTCCCGCTCTGCCTCTCATCTCTCTCTTGTTCTCTCTTCTCCTGGAAATCCAGCTCCATCCTGCACAACTTAATTTGTAGCCTGAGTACTTCTGGATCCAGGATACTGGTGACCTTCCCCTGTTGCTTTGGCTCTTCACTGACAGTGGCCCTGTTGCCCTCCTCATCGGATCTGGACACTGCACTGGCCGCTAGCCCTGCCACACTTGAGGTTTGGTCCTTTTCAGTCAAGGTCTGTGACTCGATGCTCTGGGTATCTGCTACTATCAGGGCATCCACTAAGTTCTGTTTGCTGGCTTTCGCCTTGAACAGGACTCCTCTGTTCCCACACAAATGTTTTAAGTAGTCTACAGTGTGCCTGCTGTAGTTGGAAGCCATCTTCCTTAACTACTGCTACTCTGACTTGCACTTTAGGAAAAAAAATAAAACGGGAAGGAACTTGACTGTACACCAAGTGATTTAGTCCTGCCTCCTTTTAAAATAAAACTCTGCCTTTTTCTTTCTTTGCAAGTGAGCTGACAGTCTCAAGCTGACACACTGAACAATAAAAGCTTGTAATACAAAATTTTATCTACACCGCTGCCAACCAATCTGTCACAAACCCACTCAGCAGGTCAGCCCTCTACTCCCAAAGTGCCAACCTCCGAGCGCAGTCTTGTGAACAGTTAACAGAAACTGGGTAACCCTCCTGTCTGTTTTGTAGGTTTGAATCAATGTTTGGTCTCAGTTCTGAAGGGATTCAAACTGTGAACCTCTTGCTAGCATACCCAATGAACAGGCTCAGATAATTTTGTCTTCGGGGGGCCAGATATCTTTGCCTATGGGCACTTCACCAGGTGTACAAAATGAACCCTTAAAAACTCTAATAAAGACCTCAGATTACTCTTACCTTTTTCCAGTTTGGTATCACCATTCAAGCATATGCACAGTGTCTGCTTTAACCACACATTTTTTTTTATTTTATTTTATTCAAACAGCAGTTTGGAAAACCTTTGAGCCATAGGCTCATTTACAAAGGTACCTTGTCACAGTAAGACAAACCAAAATACACAGTATAGCACTACAACACATAAGTATAACAGTAAAATTAAGACATAGATACAAACAAGCTGGTACAAGTAGGATGGATGCAAACAATACCAGAGTTATGTCATCCTAACAGCAGCTTAGTAATAAGCTTTATCATAAGTATTAGTCTGACACTGACTAGTGGCAGTTACAGCATCGGGTGTTAATAAGGTGGATCACGTAAGGAAGTTTTGAAGCACGATATAGTTGGAGCTTCGAGGATGGAGGGGGCAGTGTGTTGAACCAGGAGGGCCCTAAAAGCTGAAGGCTCTTTGGCCGTGAGAGGTCCTAGCTCTAGGGATAACAAGAGGAGGCCTTCCAGAGGTCCCAGTATGAACTAAAGTGGACAGAGCAAGCGATGGTGGTGGTCAATCCTGGTGAGGAAAGCCCAAGGAGGGGTCTTTTGTAAGGGTACAGGTCAGATATTTGAGGGCACTCAACGAGATCAAGTACCAGTGCTTTAGCATACAGTAGACAGGTGTGTAGTCATCCTAGGTGCTCCAATGTAACCTGCAGGCCTTATTCAGGAGAAAAATTTGATGGAGTGTGGTCTGATCAGCAGCACCATACAATCGGCAGTCCATAGTCCACTAGGGACAGGATAGAGGAGGAGACTGCGAGTCCAAGAGCTCGCGGGAGGCAGTGTTTATACCGAGCGTAATATGCCCAATTGGATATTAGTGGCAAAGGCTGAAGCAGCCGACGTGTCCATGGAAGAGAGGAGGGTCAAAAGGATCCCTAGGTATTTATAAGACAAACTTGTTCAAGTGGGAATGAGGGACCCAGAGTGAATGAGGAGTTTGAAGTTGCAGGACTTGTTTCGAGATGAGTGAAGAACATGGTTTTGTTTTTAGTTTATCACCAATCTATTCCCTTGAACCAGCCCTCGGCTTCAGTGAAGGACTTCTGCAGCGAGTCCTGAGGGCAGTAGGGTTGCGACCCAGAGGCAAAGATGACTGCATCATCAGCGCATAGCAAATGTTCCCGAGCAAGAGTGTGGAAGGGTGTTAGGTAAAGGGAGAATAGTAAGGGGCCCAGAATGGAGCCCCTGGGGAACCCCTAGAAAAGATGGAACAGATGTCTGAGTAGGTCCTATTAATCTTTACACGCCAGAGCGTCAGACAGATAACTGGTGCACCAGGAGATAGGCCCACAGCAAAACCAGAGACTAAGGGCATCAAGAAGGAGGGTGGGAGACAGTGTTGAAAGCTTTAGAGGTCAATGAAGACAGCACTAGCCAGAGAACCAGTGTCTAAGGAGGAGTGGAGTTGGAGAACCCTAGGAGGCCAGGTTGGTACGGTGTCTGCTCGAAGCCATGCTGCCTGTGACAAAGGACATTGTAGGTGGAGAGGTAGTCAGAGATTTGAGAGCGCCACTTTTTTCCAAGGCCTTGGAGAGGAGAGAGAATGGAGATCGGTCAGACAGTTACCAGCCACAGTCCCATCACCACCTTTAAAGATAGAGGTGACAGTGGCGACTTTCCAGGCAGTTGGAACCTTCACAGGCAAAGAGAGGGTTGATGAGGCATGTGATCGGGGTAAGGACTGTGTCTAAGACCAGCCGTAGGATACAGGATCAGGGTGTCACTGCCTGTACTATTACTCTTGAGGGCAGTGACAAGAAGGCCTAAGTTCTTGGGCAGAAACACAGTGGAGGAGAATATAAGGGCAAGAAAGATTTAGGGCAGGTGCTGGGGAGGAGGGTCAAAAATTTGTAGGAGGATAGGGCTAAGG
Organism: Neoceratodus forsteri; assembly: GCA_016271365.2. Classification (NCBI taxonomy): domain Eukaryota; kingdom Metazoa; phylum Chordata; order Ceratodontiformes; family Ceratodontidae; genus Neoceratodus; species Neoceratodus forsteri. The sequence continues at coordinate 34,181,368 of JADMNL010000034.1, read as the reverse complement.
TCAGTGAATGAGGTGTTGAGGTGGTTGGCCATGAGGGCTGGCTCTGAGGAGATCACACCATTAATGTTGATCTGGGTGGGTGGGGGAGTGTGCACTCCCATTTAACTGTTTAATGTTATCCCAGAAGGTTCTGGGATTCCCCATGAGGCAGTGAGTGAGGACCGAGAGTGCTCAGACTTGGCCTTCTGATGGCCCGAGTGCACTTGTTTCGGGCAGCAGCATATAACCGCCTGTCATTGGGCCGGCCAGTCTCAATGGCACGGTGCCATAGGTTGTCCCTATGTTTGAGCTGGTGGATCAAAGCTGGGGTAACCCAGGGGGCATTCTTCCTTTTAGAATGGTGGGTCAACACTGGGGCAAAGATATCACAAGCATTATTAAAAGTTTGGGTAAAGAAGGAGAGAGCTGTGTTGATGTCAGGAGTTGCCTGTAGAGGAGACCAGTCAATTTGGGACAGAAGTTCCTTAAGTTTTATCAGTCCACCAGGTATTAGACGCCACTGGCATGTGGACTGTGCTATGGGTTTGGGGACTGAGGTTGACCAGTGGAATAGAATGGGGGAGTGATCGCTGAGAGAGTCTGGGAGGACTTGTACATTGGGGATCCGATTAGGGCGGTTGGTGAGTACCACATCAAGCAGGGTACTGGAGCCTCTCTTGGGGTTAGTCCTGGTAGGGTGGGTAACTAGTTGCGTTAGGTCTATTGCAGAGAAGAAGTCTCGGGTAGAGGAGGAGGAGGGGCTGAGCCAGTTGACATTTAAGTCACCCACCAGAATTTGATCAGCCGAAGGAGGTAGAGAGGTAAGGTATTCTGTAAGAGAGGCAATGGCCTGCGTTTGGTCCCTGGGGGGCAATTATGCAGTAGTCAGATAAAGGGGTTCCTTTAAAGGGTCAGGGGTTAATTTCAGCGTAGGCGCCTGGGCCCTGGAGTCAAGGATGGGAGTGGGCAGGGCTAGAATGGGGAGAGATTCCTTGACATAAATGCGCAGCCGGCCGCCTGCCTCCCAACACGGTCGGACCGGAAAAGGGTGAAACCAGGAAGGGAGACTAGGGAGTCAGGGGAGGATTTCAACAGCCAAGTCTCAACCAGGGTGATGACATCAGGGTTAATTGATGTGACCAGGCATTGTACTGAGTCAAACTTTTTTAGGAGGCTACAGATATTCATGGAGACCATGCATAGGCCTGTGGTGCGAGTTGGGGAGCTCCTGGGAACCGGCCAGGGTTTGGATGAATGTTCCCTGACAGGAGTAGTAGCATGACTAACACCCTGGCTGGGAGATGGTGAGAGGTTTTCCTACAATTGACATGAGAGGGAGGGGAAGGGAGGCTAAGGGAGCAGGGGTGGGCAGGAGGTACAGGAGGGGAAAGCAACAATAAGAAGACACCCAGATGTGCCTGAGGTGAAGAGAAAGCTAGGGGGAGGGCAGGGGGGATGGGGACACACAGAGGTCCCAAGGGGCAGGAGAGGAGGTTCAGGAGCAAGGGGAGGGGGGTGCCAGGGCACAGTGTGGACTAGCAGATGGGTAAGTGGGCAAGTGCACTGCCAGTGGGGATAGGCACAGGCAGAGCGTGAGGCAGGGCCAATACATTGTGGTGAGCAAGATCCCAGGGAAGTAGTGCTGTACAGGTAGGAGTAGGAAGTAGTGAGGGAGCATAGGTCCCTCTAGTGGCCAGCAGGTATAACCTGCAAATGGGAAAGTGGGGAGATAGGTTCTGGGCAACAGGACGTGATATCACCAGATGTGATGTCACGGGGTGGATCCTTAAATTGACAGCCGCCCCTGGGTGGGAGGGTGGTTGGAGCGGGCGGGGCAGACAGTGTGAAGTGCCGACGGGCTAGCACCCCTCTGCAGGCGTCCAGACGAAGAGAAGAGGCTCTCTTTACCTCGAATATATACTTCACTTGTTAAAGAAAAGAAATTCAAAGACAGACCAAGTAGGCTGTAAAAATAAAGTTTTACTAAACTACATAAAAAATATGTAAAACATAAAATACAGAACTATATATCACAAGAACCATACAATCTTTTAAAAGAACAAGGGTTTAGCAGTGCAATTCCTACTACAGTACTTAGATTTCTCTCTCTCTCTCTCTCTCTCTCTAAAAACCTGCTTAAAGTGCTCAAAGATGTTTTTTTGTCAGAGTGTAGATAAAAGAGTCTCTTAAGGAAAAAATAAGACTGTTTAAAAAAATTGTCTTTGACAACCCCTTTGTGTGAGGTCACCTAGCTCCTCCTCTGTTTATTAATACACCCAGGAAGTTTTTATCATTTTAGAAGGAAAGTTAATTAAGGTTACATCAACAGAAACTCCTTTCCCCATGTGACCTCCCCAATCATAGAAACATAGAAACATAGACTTTGATGGCAGATAAGGACCGCTTGGCCCATCTAGTCTGCCCATTTCCCTACCTACAGGATAGGCCGCAGATCCTAGTTAACCAACAGCCTATTTCTCCCTACCCCCCACAAGAATTGCCTTATGTCTGTCCCTTGCATTCTTGAATTCTCCCACAGTTTTAGACCCCACAACCTCCTCAGGAAGGCTGTTCCATGCATCCACTACCCTCTCTGTGAAATAATACTTCCTCACATTGCCCCTGAGACTGCCCCCTTCTATCTTTAAATTGTGTCCTCTTGTTCTTGCACGTCTCTTTTTCTGAAAGATGCTACCCTCTTGGACTTTGTTGATTCCACTGAGGTACTTAAAAGTTTCTATCATGTCCCCCCTCTCCCTTCTTTCCTCAAGGGTATACATATTAAGCTCCTTTAGTCTCTCCTCATATGGCTTCTCTTGCAGACCCTGCACCATTTTAGTTGCCCTCCTCTGGACTGCCTCTATCCTGTCTATGTCCTTGCGGAGATGGGGTCTCCAGAACTGGACGCAGTACTCCAGATGGGGTCTCACCAACTGTCTGTACAGAGGGATAACAACTTCCTGTTTTCTGCTGGTGATGCCTCTCCCTATGCATCCCAGTATACCCCCAGCTCTCCCTACTGCCTTCTCACATTACTTGCTAACCTTAAGGTCATCTGATATGATTACCCCCAGGTCCCTTTCCTTTTTTGTTGTTGTTACTACCTCCCCCTTGTGTATTCTTCCCGGTTCTTGTTTCCCAGGTGCATTATTTTGCACTTCTTTGCATTGAATCCTAGCTGCCATACTCTGACCATTCCTCCAACCCAAGGCCCTTCTCATCCTTTCCACGCCTCCTTGTGTATCAACCCTGTTGCAGATCTTTGTGCCATCTGCAAAAAGGCATACTTTTCCTTCCAATCCCTCTGTAATGTCACTGATGAAGACATTAAAAAGAACTGGACCCAATACTGAACCTGGGGTATCCCACTAGTAACCCCTCTTTCTTCAGAGTGGACTCCATTTACAATTACCTTCTGTGTCCTGTTGTGCAGCCAATGTTTTACCCAGGCTACCACCCTGGGACCCACTCCCAGGCTGGTTAATTGACTATTAATCTTTGTGTGGGACTGTGTCAAATGCCTTGCTAAAGTCTAGGTAGGCCATGTCCACAGACCCTCCCTGGTCTACTACTTTGGTCACCCAGTCAAAGAAATCTATTAGATTCATCTGACATGACCTTCCCACTGTGAACCCATGCTGCCTTGGGTCCTGTGCTCCACTAGCCTCTAGGTACTCAACTATTCTTTCCTTCAGAAGTGACTCCATTACTTTCCCTACCACAGAGGTCAGACTGACAGGTCTGTAGTTTCCTGCCTCTGTCTTGGTCCCACTTTTGTGAAGGGGAATCACATTTGCCTTCCTCCAGTCCTCGGGTACCACACCATCCTCCCATGATTTATTAAAAAGAATAGCCAGTGGTTTCACTAGTTTCACCCTTAATTCTTTAAGAATTCTGGGGTGAATTCCATCAGGACCCATTGCTTTGTCCACCTTCAGTTTTAGGAGTTCTTGCAGAACCCTTTCTTCTGTGAAAGGACTGGGATTGACCCCCCTATCAAGAGTGCTTCTGTTAATTGGATTAGGCACTTCCCCCTCCTCTTTTGTGAATACTGAGCAGAAATATTCATTCAGTATCCCTGCTTTTTCACTGTCCCCCTTTGCCCACCCACCGTTCATTCTATTCAGCCTCACTATCCCTCCCTTTGTCTTTCTACGCTCGCTGATGTACCTATAAAAGGTTTTATCCCCCTTCTTAACTGAGTTGGCTATCTTTTCCTCAGTTTGGGCCTTTGCTCTTCTGACTTCCCTCCCTGCTTCCTTCTGTCTTAACTGGTACAGCTCTCTGTCCTGCTCCTTCTGTGTTTCCTTATACTTCCAGAATGCTATCTTTTTCTTCCTGACTTTCACAGCCATCTCTTGAGAACTATAGTGGCTTTTTCTTTCATTTTGATTTGTTTATTTGTTTCCACAAAGGCTTGTTGCCCCTGTGATGGCAGTTTTGATGATTCCCCATTGTTGCTCACACCTCCTTCTAGCCTGTTTGCTAGTGCTTTTCTGAGGCACTCTCCCATCTTGCCAAAGTCAGCCCTCCTAAAGTCCAGTACCCTCACTTTTGTATGGCTTGACTCTGTAGCTGAGTTTAACGTGAACCACACTGTTTGATGGTCACTTGTTCCCAGATGGCAACCCACTTCTAGATCTGAGAGCCTCTCACTGCCCCGTTTAAGAGTACGAGGTCTAAGATTGCTCCCTCACGAGTGGGTTCTGAAACTAGCTGTCTAAGGCCTGCCACCTGTAGGGCATCAAGAATGGCCCTGCTCTTGGATGTGGCTGCAGCAAATGTGCTCCAGTTAACATCTGGCATATTCAGGTTTCCATCAACAGTATCTCCTTTCTCTGCCATTCTAAGAATGCCTTCTATCACATCCTTGTCCATTCCCTCCCTCTGACATGGGGGTCTGTACACAACCCCTGTGTGGATTGTGGTGCCCTTTCCAGTCTCCATGGTGACCCACAGTGCCTCCTCTCCTCCCTGTTTACTCTTTTGTTCAGTTGCTTTTATCCCTTCCTTTACATAGAGAGATACTCCTCCCCCTTTTCTCCCCTGCCTGTCTCTTCTATAGGCTATGTACCCTGGTATGTTAACATCCCAGTCATGGTTCTCTGTGTACCATGTTTCTGTGACTGCTACTATATCCAGGCATCCCTCTTCCATCAAGGCCACCAGCTCAGGGAGCTTGTTGCCCAGACTACGGGCATTGGTGCTCATTACCCTCCATTTCCTGATGGCCTTACTCCTTTTTGCCCCATCCCTGTCCTTCTTGCCTTTGTCACTTTCTCCATTTACCCCTGCCCTTCTCCCTATCGACACCTCTATGTTGGTGTTTGCTGCACTTACTACCATGATTTTTTGGGGGCTACGATTTCCCTGCTCCATTCCAGTGCCTCCTCCCTTGGCTAGTATAAATGCTTGCCAATGAAGCATTTAAACCTATCACCTAGGATCCTGGTTCCCCTCCTGGACAGATGCAGCCCATCATGCCAGTATAGGCTTGCATCACTCCAAGAGGACCCCCAGTCCCCAATGAAGCCAAATCCCTGAGCTCCACACCAGTTTTTCAACCACTGATTGAATCCCATGGTGCGGAACACCCTAGCCTCTCCTATGCCATAGATGGGCAGCACCTCTGAGAAGGTTACCGTGCGTGCTACTTGTCTAAGCCCCTCCCCATTCCACAAACTCTTCCTGCACTTCTCTAATCCCTTTCTTAGCCAGGTCATTTGTCCCTAGGTGGACAATGACATCCAGCTCCCTCCCCTGTGCAGCTGCTCCGGCAACCCTGAGGATTCGCTCCCTGTCCCTCCAAGCCATGGTGCCAGGCAGGCACCTTACCTCCCTCTCCCCTTCCTCCCCCAGTTCTACCTTCCTAACAATGAAGTCCCCCACCAGGAGTTGTTTCCTTCCCCTGCCACCCTCCTGTGGGTCTCCTTTGTGGAGGTTCCCAGCATCCTCCTTGGCTCCACTGTGGATGCCTCCATAGAGGAACCACACTTTGCCAGAATGGCATAGGAATTGTGGAGAGGTACAACTGGAGGGATGTGCCTCTGTTCCACCACTCTCACCCTCCCTGAGCCCACTGTGGTCCAACTGCTCCTCTTTATTGGCAACCTCTGAGGCAACGGCAGTGGCACTGGTGGTCTCTGGATGGAAGAGGTGGTCCCACAAATCCTGGCCAACTCAGCCTGGAGATGAGCAACCTCCTCCCTCTGCCCAGAGAAGTGTCTGCAGATGGGACAACACCACATCCTCCAGAACGTCTCCCGGAAGACTGCTGCTCCACAGCCACTGCACTGCACCACTTCAATCATGTCTTATTTCTGGCCCCTTAACTGTTTGCAATCCTTACTCTTTCCTCTGTTTTTTTTCTCTCTCTCCTTACTTTCTGCCTGTGTGCCCTTTAAGCTCCTGATTGTCCTGTTCTGAGACAAGGATATCCTATATTTCTCAGTAGACCCCTTACTTGCTCAGAGGCAGACCTCCAGCAGCTAGAGGGGGCCGGAGAGCTACTCTTGCCCTTCTAGGATGGTGGGTCTTTGGTGGCTCTGTGATCACTCACTTCCTGCTCCCAAACAGGAAGTTCCAGTTGTCAGTCAAATCCTGTGCCTATAAAAGTAGAACTAGCTTTGGGTGGGAGGGTGGAGGGGAGAGAAGAAGGGCAATATAGTCCTAGTAGAGAAGTCCAGTCACACAAGTCTGTAAATTTCCTTTCATCTATGAGCAGTATCCCCTCTCAGACAGACATCAAAGCATTTATGATCTCGCACTAGTGTGCTAAACCTGGTTTCCTTCTTGAAACATCATAAAAGGGATACTGATTTCCCTCTTAGCAGTTAAAGCTAGATTTAACTTAGAAAAAACAGGAGATTCCTGATTAAGGCCTGTTCTAGTCTATAATTAGCTTCTGGCCTTCCAGGTAACACCTTGTATCTAAAACCTGTGTGTATGTGTGTTATTTCACATGCTGCCTCAGCATCTCTCATGAGAGACAGTCCATAACACATTTTTATATTACAAAAAATGATACAGTGATCAGAACCAGCTGTCCAAGTGTCACAATTCTCTTATGGTTATAAACAAAGCTGAAATGTTTTGAAATTTGCAATCCCAATTGGCTAAGAACATTGCCATGATTTATAGTTATAATTATAAATCGTGACATTATTGTTAGCCACTCAGGATGGTTTGGCAAGCATGTTGGAAGCGTGCATAACATCATGTTAGCCAATCAGGATGCTTTGGCAAGCCTGTTGGAGGCATGTGTAACATTATTAAAGTTATTTTCTTTAATAATTTTTTTCATCTAGCTTTTTCTGCCCCATCTGGCTGAACATGCCCAGCAATCTATCCAGTTCACAGAAATATACCCTGGTCAGGTCAATTCTAGCCATCATGTAGGCATCTGCTGGGTTTTTCCTCCTTTTTAGTTTCTTCTCTTACTCCTCCCCTGGCAGGGGCAATGCCTCTTGTGGCCTCGCTCAGCCACACTCTGCCCTGTGGCAGGAACATGCTCCCTGGTCCCGCTGCAGAGGATGCTGTGGTGGTAAAACCCACTGCCAACCCTCCCTGGCTGAGACACACTGCTGAGTGGCAACTGTCTCAGCCTTGGCCTGCCTCCCAGTGTGGCTTCCTGGGCTCGCTTCTGACTCTGGGTTGTCAGCACAGCAGAGCAGCACACTGTCCCTGGGCCACTGGGTAGCTCTTTAATAATTTTATGCACATCTTTAGCCGGTATACTGCAGTTATTAAATATAGAATAAAGCATGGGGTGATGTGTGTAACAAGAATTTTACACACACTCAAGTTGTTGGATGCTAGATAAACCCCGGAAGTGAAGCTCGAGGGATTTAGTCAAGCATCCAATACCAAGGGTTTGTGTAAAATTCAAGTTTTTACACACTGCCCCATGTTTTATTTTATATAATTGCTGGGTCCTGTTTTTTCACTACAGCAATTATATAAAATAAGACTTAAGTCGCTCGCTGTGCAGCTGCGGTTCTGTCTGACTGAAGCACAATCTATGGCTGCTGTAACCTGTCTTTTTTTTTTCTTCTTCAAGATGTTGAGCTTTAAATTATAAGTAGGGTTAAAAAGTGATGTGACAGTCCAGTTTTTTTTAAGATTTACTTACTGCTGAGAGCGACTGGTGGTGCAGCATTCAGCAGAACAACTGCAATTTGGATGGCTGGGACATGCGCTGTCCCGCAGAGCAAGGGAAACCTGGTGCATGTTTGCCATCATAAACACTCCTTTATAATGGCAAATTACAAACCAGGTTTCAATCAATCAATCAATCAAAATCTCTATTCAACCAGGTAAACACCGTTGAGCAAAGCTCATTTTCTAGGTGGACCTGGACATAGATAAATAGCCAAGCATAGAAGGGTTACATACACAACAGAATCATAATACAAGTCATAATACAATATAAATTGAACATAGAACAATGTACAGAATTCAGATGGATACCAATACTAATTCTTGGTAAAAATACATATACACAAATATACATGAGATTCTCTGGACTGTATGAAGGGAATAATAAATACAAGTTACAAGGAATATACAGGGTGCAAGAGAGAGGGCTCTTAGATTAGGTATGAAGAAGGAAGATTGATCCATAAAGTGAGGGGGATGGGGCAGATGCCTAAAAGGGAGGCAGTAGAGGGGTAGAAGACTAAATGAGCAGTGGTAGCCATACGATGGGCACTGATCGCAGAGTGCTGCTGAGACCACCAATGGAATGAAGATGAGCCCCAGGATGCTGGTCAAAGGCAAGGGGAGGGAGGGGATAAGGAAACAAAGAATAGGGGCCAGGGGATGACGGAGAGTGGGAGGCTGAAGTAATAAGGCAGGGTCAGGGTCAGGGTCCTTAGGGAAAAAATATAAACCAGTTATTATATAGAGAATAATGCATAGGTGACTGCGTGTCATGAAGTGTGTGTTACACACCCGAGGTATGTGATAACCCATAAACCTTCAAGAGTGAAGCTCGAAAGATTTACGTGGTCATCACACACCAAAGCTGTGTAAACATATTTCATAAGCACACACTCACTCACTTATGTTTAATTTTTTGTAATAACTGGTGCAGGGACATGAGCGTAATAATCAAGTTTCCCAACAGGGAAAGTGAAGTCTGAGTGCTCCAAATGTCATAATAACTCAGTACGACATCATGCCCGGCCATTAATACATTTGATCACACTGATAATCAGTATGATGAGGGGTTCACTAGTTATTGTAAGGAGAATAAGAGGAGGCGATTCAAAATTATTAAGCAGTGATCTATGCAAACTATGAAGCTTGGGGATAAATCCTGCAGCACCTGGTCTCCATCATGATTAGCTGGCTTATAGGCACCTGAGAAACACGTAAAGCATTGTGGGTACCACAATGAATGCCGGGACACTCAAGAAGGGGCCTGATGGAGAATTCCCAAAAAAGTAGGAATTAAATAAATTAGCTGATTGTGAGCTTAGCTTTATGAGAACTATCATTTTTTTTGTCTGTGAATAGCCACAACACTCATTTCAGGTAATGGGTGGTTGCCTTAACCTACATTACAACACAGACTGCATCCGCACTGCTGTTAACAGAGGTTAAGGCAACTGTGTTGCTCTAAAGCCATGCTCTAGTCTACCTCCGAGCAGGGTTAGAGCATGGTTTTAGAACAAGAATAATAGAACAGTTTTTACTATGCCACCATCTGGATGCAAAACTTTTAATCTGTTTAACAGAGTTAAAATGGTGTGAAAGCCTTAGTGTTAATAGGGCCCTGATTATCACTCAAACAATACTTTCTTGAGCAAAATAGGTGTACTTGCTGAATAGAATCCAGCTGCCATAACTGCAACCTAATATTTGCTGGCATGTCAGCACTGCTAAGGTCCTGATATTGTATAAAATGTTAATGCTCCTCTATCCATGTTGATCACAGTCACTGAAAGGGTGTTTCTTCTGTCCTGCTCACTGTAAAAATTGTCATGGTCATTACAAATGTCCCTTGGCTTGATTACTTTGTTACTAATTCTTTTGCCTCAGTATATCTCTTATGCTGTATAATTGTGTAACTGCTGGCCTATGAGAGGCTGTACATTGCATTTTCCTAATATGTTATGAATATGTTGATCTTGATATGTTCCTCTTAAAATATCTTTTGTGTGTGTTCAACAGTATTTAGATCTAAGTTCAGGTTACACAGAAAGCAGGACATTTAGTCCCATCAGGTTTATCTGGTTATTAAAAACCTGTCAATCAATCATTCAATCAATCAATCAATAAATAAATAAGGATGACAAGGACAAAGTGGGAATCCTCAACAGATACTTTTGCTCCATTTTTACCAAGGAAGAGGATGGTTGTGGGCCCACCCTGGGTGGAACAGGTTCCGGCAGTTGCAGAACAGATTCAGGACCATTCACAAGAGAGAGAGTCCTAGAAGAACTAGGGAAACTCAAGGCAGACAAGGCAATGGGCTCAGATGAAATTCACCCCAGGATTCTTAGGGAGCTAAGAGAAAAGCTTGCAGCACCTCTGGCTGAACTATTTAACCTATCACTTGACCTAGGAGAGATCCCAAGGGATTGGAAAAGGGCCAGTGCTGTCCCTCTTCATAAACGTGGGAGCAGGAAAGTGGCGGGCAACTACCACCCAGTTAGCCTCACCTCGAGTGTGGGTAAAACAATGGAAGTCCTACTTAAGGAAAGAATTTTAATACCTCTAGAAGAAAGAGGGAATTTGGACCCAAAACAGCATGGTTTTACTGCAGGAAGATCATGCCAGACAAACCTAACAGATTTCTTCAACTGGGTAACCCAAAACTGTGGATCAAGGCGGTGTTGTGGACATGGTGTATCTGGACTTCAGCAAAGCCTTCAACTCCGTTCTGTGCAAAAGGCTACTATACAAGCTCACCAGCATGAGTGTTGGTCAGAAAGTGATAAACTGGATAAGGAACTGGCTGAGTGGGAGGACCCAGAGGGTACTGGTGAATGGCACCTTATCAGAAGAAAGTGAGGTGACTAGTGGCATGCCACAGAGGTTGGTGTTGAGTCCCATCCTCTTTAATGTCTTCATTGGGGACATATCTGAAGGCTTGCCGGGCAAAGTGAGTCTATTCACTGAAGACACAATGATATGCAATAGGGTCGACATTCCTGGTGGGGCAGATAAGATGAGGGCAGAGCTCAAAAAGCTGGAACTGTGGTCAAGAACATGGCAGCTGAAGTTCAGCGAAAAAAAGTGCAAAGTTATGCACCTTGGGAAGGGCAACCCTAGAGAAGAATACCATATGGGGGCATTAAACTAGCGCCACAAAGCAAGAGAGAGATCTGGGGGTGATTATAATGGAAGAGCTGAAAAAGACCAAACAGTGCAAGAAAGCTGCATCAAAGGCAAATGGTATGCTGGGATGCATAGGAAGGGGAATTACCAGTAGAAAAAGGGGAGGTGGTAATGCCACTCTATAGATCACTGGTGAGACCACACCTGGAATACTGCATACAGTTCTGGCAACCACATCTTAGAAAGGATGCTGAGAGATTGGAAGCAGTGCAAAGGAGCGCAAAAAAGATGGTACAAGGATTACATCAGAAATCATATGACAAAAGGTTGAAGGATCTCAACAGGTATTCGTTGGAACAACAGAGGGAGAGGGGAGACATGACTGAAACCTTCAAGTACATAAAGGGAATAAACAAGGTATAGGTTCAGGACCTATTCCAAGAGTTATATAGAACTAGAGGACATGATATGAAGCTGGGAGGGGCAAATTCATGAAAAACACATGTAAGTTCTTTTTTCATAGAGAGGGTGGTCAACACATGGAATTGCCTCCCCCAAGGGATGGTGGAGGCAAAAACGGTTGGGGCCTTCAAGAATGCTTGGGATAAATACAAAGGTATCATTTCATTGAGTAGCAGATGAGGGAGGGGGCTAGGGTCTTGGAAAACTAGATGGATCTTGCGGTCCCCTTCTGCCATCACTTTCTATGTAAGTAAATTATAAAATGGCAAGAAAAATTCCTGGGCTGTGATTGGTCAGTGCTGACCTTCAGTAGTGATGTCATCCCAGCACAACATGCCTATTCAAAAAGCAACTAAAAATGTATTTTTCACCTTGCTTTATTTATTTGTTTTTTATTTTTGACAAACAAGCCATCCTATAATTGCAATAATGTACTGCTGGACATGTGTTGCAGGGATAACATCACCTCTCAAGTGTTGGATGCACTTGGCTTGCAGCCTCGGGACCAACCACCCAAGGCATGATGTTATCCCAGCATGACACATGCCCGTTGTGCAATATTGCTTAAGTGATACACACTGGGAAGAGGAACAAAAGAGTGCAATATGAAATTGGGGAGTGGTTCTGGAAAGCACCAAAGAGGAAAAGGACCTGGGGTCATGGTATTGGAGAGCCTAAAAACAACAGCATGTTGTAACAGAGCTGTGGGCAAGGTAAACAGGATGCTGGGTTGCATGTGGGGGATAAGCAGTAGAAGCTGTGAGGAGGTGATCTTCCCATTGTGCAGATCTCTGGTGCAACCACACTTGGAATACTGCACAGTTTACTGGAGTTCACACCTGTGGAGAGACTGCGACAAGGTGGAAGCAGTCCAATGTAGGGCAACTTAAGACAGTCCATGGACTGGGGGCAAGACATACAAGGAGAGGTTGCAGGACTTGAACATTTGCATCCTTCAGAAAAGGAGGGAAAGGGTCAACATGATTAAACCATTCAAGTACCTACACAGGATTAAAAGGGTGGACGCAATGGAATTTCTTCCTTGAGCTCAAATATAAAAATGAGAGGACTCACTTAAACTTGCAGGGGAGAGATTCAAAAGCGACATCCATAAGCAGTTTTTTACACTTTTTTACAGAAGGAGCAGTGGACAAGTGGAACAAGCTGTAAGAGGAAGTGGTACAGGCCAAATCAGTGAACAGCTGCAAGAAGGCATGGGAGAGGCATATGGGGTTAGTAGAAAAGGGGTCATAAACAAAGGGGAGGGATGACCACAAGGGTCAGTGCAGAGTAGTTAGGTAGGATGGGCAGACTGGAGGGGCCAACAGACCTTTTTCTGCCATCAAAATCAATGTACCTATGTATCTATAAATAGATAAACACCCTAGCTGGGACTTGAACCCAGGCCTTCTCACAATACTGTTCTACTGCACTACTAGCTGTGCTACCAGGATGACCAGAAACTCTGAGATCCCAAAGACACTCATCCTTTCTCAATGCACACCCTGGAGCCACACACATTAGAACTGCATATTTTTTCAAGATATGTTATGTGCATATATTTGAAAAACAGTGATAAAAAGAGTGTATGTTTGCACAGCATACATACTAATCTATGCTTATGTAGTGGGGGAGGGAACCTGAAGGACCTAGAGCCCCCTTCACCTTAAAATGAATGTGCTGCTATGCAACACAGCAACAAATTCTGAGGTATTCGCCATATGTTACATTTCCTGTCCTGATAAGAGTAATAAATATTGAATGCTAGAAGCACTTTGTTGTACAAACATACTCCCTGTACCAAAAGCATTGATATCTTTAGCCTCTGCAGTCAACACTGCAGAAAGTTAAAGGATTAGCTAGACCAGTGTTTGACCTTACAGGACATCCCGAGAAACACTCTCTTAGACATTTCTTTGTTGTAAACATTCCTTTAACCCTAATTTAGACCCAAAATGAAATAATTTTTTTAGCTCAGAACTGACTTCCTTTGAAGTCGGCTGTTCAGTGTCAGCAACAAAGGCTGCCTAGCAACTGAGCACCCTAGCAACAACAGCTTAATATGGAATGTGGTTTAATACTTAGAAGATTAGCATTGTGCTACTGAATTCATGTTAGGTATTTGATCCTATTTGTCATGGTAAGGGACTGGGTAAGACATTATTTACTAAGTAGAATAAACTAGGTCCTAATAAAGCTGAAAGTGGTAATGAGTCACCAGTTATGCATTGCAAATTAATTCAGTAGACCCTCATTACAAGAAAAGGGCTGGACGAGGCTCACCATTTAATTGGATAAAAGCATGTAAAATCATCCCATTACAGAACACTTCAGTGTTAATAATCAAAAGTAAAACATTTGTCTTATCAAAAATAAATGCTAAAATACAAATTCAACATACTGTGTACACTCATGTATAGGTTTGGTTTTTGATGTTAAAATTATGCCCCCATGAAGGGGGGGCTCGATTTATGTGCAAGGTTGACCTATTTGCAGAGTTTATAACGGTAAACTATTTTTGCAGCTGTGTAACCTGATTTTTTTATCCAGTTCTGATTACAAAGATAGATTCTGTACCTGAGGTTGGTCACAAAAGACATTTTCCATTCCATTTGGACAGCAAAATAATGCTGTAATTTTGTTAAAATTTGCAAGGCAGAGGGGGTCATCTTATATGTGAGGTTGACTCATAGGCAAGTATATACAGTATTTTTTTCTTTCCTTACTTCCCAAATAATTAGTCATTATATGACAGGCATCACTGGTTAGAGTGTAGAACTGGGTACCCTGATTTACTTCCAGCTCAGCCACCTGACGTGTAGCCCTCCAGAAGGCACATGATATCTGATGCATTAGCCTGCCTAAAATGTCTGTGAAGACAGAGGGTGTCTGTCTTCCACTGGAGCACAATACTAGCCATGATAGCACCTTGACCTTAAAATGCTGAATGTAGGGAACCCTCATAATGATATTTCTTAAGGTATCTGTTTTGATGAATCTGAGTTGTATAGCACTGCAAGATCCCATGAAACAGAGCAGAAAAGACGCAAAAGGAAAAGGAGACCCCAAAAACATCTTAACACAAGCTTGAGTCATTAATTATTGGGTTCCTCATTATAGGCAGAGGTAGAACTATGAACGCCGAGATTATATCCGGCATGGTCTCCAAACATGTAACCTTCCGTAAGTCACTTAACATCTACAAGCTTGATAAGCAAGGACTGTTATGAGCTGCCATTCCAAAAAATTGCTCAGCTTGTGTGCATCTGATTCCTGACAAGTGTGTAGAAAGGGTTCAGGAGAGTTTCTGCACTCTAAGTACATCTCTGAAGGAGAGGGACAGTTCAGTAACCTTCCCAGAGGTTCTAATGAGGCCATGCAAGGGAGAAAAATAGCTGTTGGTAGGATATTTCAATCTAAAGTGTGGCTACAGGGTGCAAGGGGGGAGGAATTTCAGTACCTGGAGGACTAGGGGCACCAATGGAGAGGGTGAAGGCTTTTTAAGAGGGATGGGATACATTGTAATGGATAGGACACCAGGGTGCTAGGTCAGAGGTTTGAGAACCACATCAAGTTCCAGTTAAACTAGAGAAGAAGGTAGGTAGCACAGATTGAGGTAGACCCACCTACACAAGTGAGGAGGCCAAGAAGGCCTCCCCAATATGGACAGGAGTCAAACAAGGTATGGGAAAACATGGCGGAATAGGCAACTGAGGTGGAGGGGGGGTAAATGAAAGTGTGGGAAGATAAAGCAACACAGCTGGGGTGAGGGGATGCAGGGCAAAGAGTAGGGCAGGTAGGAAGGCTAACAGACCATCTGGAAAGTGGTGTGTGTGTGTGTGTGTCTGAACACCAGAAGCCTGTGGAACAAGGTATTTGATCTGCAGATGCTGGTGGTGGAAGCCCAGTGGAACCTGGAAGTCACAGTGGAAACCTGGGCAATGAAACACCATGATTGGGACCTAGTGATACCAGACTACATCCAACACAGTCCAACAAAGCAAACGGCAGGTGTGCTCCAAAACCCGGGCCAGTGGTGCAAGTATAGGCAGCAAGCCAAAATATACAAATACAAAAAGGAAGATTTGCACTCAGAAGAGCCACAGACAAGGATGCTGCTTAACACAATTTATTGGAGAGTCAAGTACATGAAGTACGTGAAGGCTTTTTAAGAGGGATGGGATACATTGTAATGGAGATCCAACTGGCAGCCCCAGTGCTTCGACTGTTAGGTCTTCCTCAGGTGATGTGTCAGGACAGTGTTCCAGACCATTTTTAACATTTTACATCCAACACAGGTAGCCCAGGGCAGAAAGGAGGGAGATGGGGTAGTCCAATACGTTAAAGAAGGCATCAAAGCCACTCCAGACAGCAACCTGAAAGGGAACAGCATCACAGAGAATATGTGAGTACAGTTTGAAATAAGAAAAAGGAGAGTCATTAGGATGGGGGGGGTGGTTTACAAGCCACCGGATCAAAAGGAGGCAAAGGACAGGATGCTAGGGTAAGAGATTAGGAGAGCTGCCACTCAGGTGAGGTGATGCTGGTGGGGGAAATGCAAACAGAGCTGCTCCCCTCCAACAAACACAAGGCTGAATGTGCTGGTTTAGAAGTGCATGTGTATCAATCAATAAATCAGCACCATCCACAAGCAGGGTGCAATAATTCAGTTATTAGTATACACAGAGTGAAATTAGTAAATAACTTACAGTACCAGTCCCAAATGGGAGACAGGCCACCAGGCAGGAGCTTAAGGTCTTCTAATCAGTCTCATGCTATGGTGAATCATTAGGGTGTGACTGTGACAAGGCTGAATAAGACCTTGCCCCATTTGTTATGCAGAAAGAGTTTAAACACAAGGATCTGTTCTATCCTCTTTTTCTGTTTCTCGTCTGTCTGGTTGTGCAACCAAATTTTCTTGTGAGACCTAGGAACCGATCACTCCGACAGTTTCGCAGTGCTCCACCTCTTGCTATCTCTCTGCCTTCCCTTGCTATTTCTGTCTTTTCTTCCCCCTTGTATATCTGCAATTATAAAAATATGTGAATCTTTGTGTGGAAATGTCACTGATGCTGGGATCCCTTTGTTTAAAAGTGCATTGAGAATACTGGATGAGCAACTATGCACAACCAATGTGTTCTGCCACGCAGAGGTTCTGATTCCCTCTGACCTTGAGAGTGAAGCTCGAGAGGTCCATGGGAATCAGAACCCCGAGGTGGCAGAACACACTGGTTGTGCATAGAGTTGCTCATCCTGTATTTTTTATAGTGTATATTACTGTGTGAAATATGTGTTT
Source organism: Neoceratodus forsteri (assembly GCA_016271365.2). Classification (NCBI taxonomy): domain Eukaryota; kingdom Metazoa; phylum Chordata; order Ceratodontiformes; family Ceratodontidae; genus Neoceratodus; species Neoceratodus forsteri. Next base: position 34,164,345 of record JADMNL010000034.1, on the reverse strand, counting down.
GTGAGTTCTTTTGCTTTCAAAATGAAACTGGCTCATGCAGTGTCTAGAGGTTCTAGAATGCTGTTCTACCACAGCATGGTAGAATCACATTCCATGACCTTTGAACTGTGGTACAACAGCATTTTGAAAGGGATGGAATTCTATACAAAACAACACTCCACTATACACTATATATAGTTATACTATTGAAATGATTGCAAAAATTGGAATGCAAGGGGTTAATCTGAGATGCTGGTTTGAAAAATATTTCCAGAGCTGTCAACAAGAGTCAGTTCTGGGTCACAATTTTCTTTTTGCTGCACCAGCTGATACTGACAAGATCACTGTGTGAGAAACAGAATGTTCTCTTAACGAGCTCCCTGCAAAGACTTGTTATAAAAAGAGCTGTACTGTTTTGCAAGAAGGAGAGACAGAGACTGGAAATTGAGAAGAAAAACTCAGAAGAAGGACTCTGCTTTTTATGTTTGTACTGCCACTGTAAATAATTATACTGCACAGTTTTAATGTTTTATTTTGCTGTCACTGGAAAAAAAAAAACTCTATTTGCGAATTTTGAAACTGCTCCTGGTTTTCCTATGCTTCCTGACCTGTGCCTCAATGACAGTGACAACAGAATAAGAGCACCTCCCTTTTATGCTGTAGGCATCTTAAATTGACAGTGCATCAAATAAAGTATACAGTGCACGAAAAGTGCAAGTGCTGATATGGTAGAAGCAATAATGTGCTACCCAACGTGTAACCACATCATGAGTGCTGGAGCATGGGGAAATCAGGGGAGGGGCTGTGGCAATTACAAAGGAGACCATGACTGCTTCCCTTCTGACCTTGGATGTATTAAAGGGGAACTTTGAATGCTCATGGGCAAAGGTGGGGGTGCTGCCAACCCTCTTGCCAGTAAGTTCTATCACCAGTGAACCACATAAGGTATATTACACCTGGCTTGGTTACCATTTGAAATGGAGCAGACTTTAACCAAACAGCATTAGAGAAAATTGTAGGATGTCTACATATTTGTGCAAAGGGAGCAACCAACAAAAAACAGCTTTGTGATACACATAGAGATTGTAATCGCATCTTAAAAAATTTTTGCGTGGAGTGGTTGAAGAATGGAAATTAATTCTCGACTTAAAATTCAAAAACTTATAATAATAACAAGCATTTATCAATGCCGAATGTTCGCCGCTGGTCTGTAGCATGGAATTAGACTGCTGACGAAATTAGAACAAAGGACAGTTGGCTTTTTCTTTTCAAGTACAGGACATTTCCACCCAGCAAGCCAAAACTGTGTCATGATCAGCCTGGCTGAGGATTAGTGTTGCACTGATGCACCCCTCACAGACCACTCTGCATTAGACTGACAGTGTCACACCCTCAAAAGGCACTCTTGTAGCAAGATGTTTGCTTGTGTGTGCACGCACAGCAAACATAAAAACTGGTAATTGTTCTAAGGTTATACAATAATCCACTATCTTGGAAGAAAATCAAGGCATGGTTTGCTAGTCAGGCTGCCTTACCACAACCCTGTTACCTTAGAGTAGGAACTGGTTACCTTGCCAGTGTTCAGATAGAGCACATAGCCTTGGAGGTTCGTTGAGAGTATGTTTTACCTTTTACATTTGTATATACATCTATTCTAATATTTGTGCTCATATTATGTAACTTAAGAAACTGTTATGTTATTTATTAAGTATTGCTTAGACATGTTTATAGTTTCTATACCATGTTTCTTCCCTTGTAACCAGGATTAACTAAAGATATCTCTTGTAAATGAGCATAGGCTCAAGGAGAATGACCTTATTCAATTTGCTGAATAAAAACATTTTTACTACTACTACTAAGTCACATAAGGATAATCTTGGCAATGTGGGTTTAGACCCATTAATGTACAGTATTTATCCCAGAAGAATGATATAGTGGGAACCAAGCAGTCCACAAAATAGTATTTCCAAAGGTTATATATGTGATTGTTCATATAGCTGGACAGCAACACAGCAAAATCCACTGTGCATATAATGATACTGGTATGACATTACTAATGCATGGGATAGACACAAGGGAATTTTAGAAGCAAGAGTGAGGTGTAAGGTGGAGTCCAAGTAGGGTCTCCAGTGGCACTATAGTTAGGGAATTCAGGGCAGACTAGGTGGGCTAAGTGATCCTCATCTGCCAACAACTTCTATGTTTCTATGCTTGATGGCAGATAAGGACCACTTGGCCCACCTAGCCTGCCCATTTTCCTACTGTTACACTGCAGACCTTACTTGATCTCCAGCTTTACCCCCTCCTTTCCTTACAACTAAGGTCCCCTTATGCCTATTCCATGCATTCTTGAATCCTGTTACTGTTGTTCCCCCACCGTCTCCATTGGGCGGCTGTTTCAGACAGTCACCATCCTTTCTGTGAAGAAGTACTTCCTCACATCTCCCCTGAGTCTACCCCTTCCAGCTTAGCATCTTTTTTCTGAAAAAGTACTTCCCTCTTGAACCCTATTTATGCTGTCCCAATCTTTGTTTGTTACAATTTATTGGATATAAAATGTGGAAATGCTCCAGAAATAAGCCCATGTGATGGCGTACATAGGATGTTTTTATTTGTGATGAATCTTATTAGCATAACAGGGTGGGGGCATGGGAGGTAGAGAAAAAAGGCAGTACAAAAATAAACGAACCTATAAAATAATTAACAATACCCTCCTGAATCAAAAACTCCACACTTAAAACTTATAAGTACCTTTGCAAACAATATGGATATAATTTATATGCACTTTGCATGTCCTTGTAGATCTCACACTAAAAAGGAAAAGTGCAAGAGCAATGACTTCATTCAATCCAGGAGATCACACACTGGCAAGGAGAAAAATCCAGATGGACTCCCCTCTCGTGATGAGGATGTTGAAATTCCCTCCTGTTTTGCCTAGAACAACATTTTCAATGGCACAAAATGAAATTTTATGTGCAGCAGGGTCTCAAATACTTGAAATATGTTCATAGAGGGCATGTACTCATCCTTTGTTCTGACTCTCCTACTCAAATTTTGAACTCATAGGTTGTCTTCCCCACATAAAATGACTTACTTAGGCAAGTCACTAGGTAACTCATACCAACAAAGGAGTGGTTCATGAGCTTATAAATCTCAAAGCTTTTTTTGAATTTATAGTGTAGAAAAGAAAAAAATTACTCACCTAAGTAATCTTGTTTCTTCCAAGGTATTCTTCAATATTCATAACTCATGCAGTCAGCCTTCAGAGTAGAGCTGCCCGGAGATTAGAACGTATGCAAATGATGGAATCCATCATTGACTTATACACTTATTCAAATGCTGCCCTCACTAACTGCTGCATTCTAAACACTCAGATTTCACGGGAGCCTGCAAGGAAAGCCCGCACCTAATTTAGTTTAACCAATATGTACGTTAACATTTGAATAGCAGAATTTATTCTAACAATAGTGATAATAAAAGAATAATGACAATAACATTAGTAAAGCCTCCTAATAAAAATCCCATTAAAAATGTCAGATATGACTTAAGAGAGGGGAAAAACAATGCCCAACAGGGCTCAAAATTGTGACCAGCCAAGGGTGAAACACCCTTCTTTTACAGATATCCTACTTGAGATGCAGGCACCACTGGTTCTGGAAGGGGAGGAAGGGTGGGGTGTTCAGAATATTGAAGAATACCTAGGAAGAAACAAGATTACTAAGGTGAGTAATTTTTTCTTCTAACCACAGGTGTTTTTCAATATTCTTAACTATTGCACACTATGAAGCAGTACCTTTGGAGGTGGGCACAGAACCTACTTAGGAAACAGACTCTGCAGAACTGCTGTGCCAAACCTGGCATCACTCCTGGACTGGGTGTCCAGACAGCAGTGTTTTGTGAAAGTATGTACTGTTCTCCATGTAGCTGCTTTGCAGATTTCCAATAATGGGACATCCCTGGCAGCTGCTATAGAAGAAGCTGTGCCCCTTGTGAAATGAGCCCTAAAGCCCACTGGGGGCTCTTTACCTGCTTTCGAGTAGCAAAATTGAATGAGCTAGACTATCCAATAAGAAACAGTCCTCTTGGTTGTGGTTTCCCCTTTCCACATCTCCATAAGACAGGAATAGTCATTGCCTGTCCTGCCTGTGGTCCTTGGTGTGAGTCATGTAGTAGCTCAAAGTTCTCGACATCCAGGCTATGAAGCATGCGTTCACCTAAGCTGGAATGCTCAGTGAAAAAGACTAGTAGAGTGATGGACTGATTCAAGTGGAAATTAGAAACCACCTTAGGAAAGAACTTCCTATTAGCTCTGAGCACCACCTTGTGCCTATGGAAAGAAATATAGTTATGCTCAATGCACAAGACCTGAAGCTCACTGATCCTTATGGCCAAAGTGATGCCCACCAGAAACAGTTTTCCAGGTAACATATTTCAGGTTGGCTGAGACCATTGGCTCAAAAGGGGTTTCGATGAGCTTGGCAATGCATACATTGAGATCCCATGCAGGTACAGTTCCCTATGGGGGGGGGGTGCAGATGAGTCAAACCTTTGAAAAACTTCTTGAAAATGGGATTAGAAAACATGGAATTACCTTTGCCAGCTGAAATATATGCTGAAATTGAGGCCAAATGCACCTTCAGGGCAGTGTGCTGTAGGCCCAGGGAGTGCAGATGGACAAGGTAGTCCAACAAGTCTGGTACCCCTTCTTGTGAGGGTACTACATAATTAGCAGAACACCATATAGAAAATATTTTCCACTTAGAGGCATATGTCTTTTTAGTGTAAGGTTTCCTGTACCCCCTCAGGACATCTAGTACACTTTCAGAGAGATGCAAGCCTGCATATTCTAAGTCCTCAAGAGCCAGGTCTTAACCCTGAGGGACCTGAGGTTCAGATACCGGATCCTCCCCAGGGAGGAGGTTAACAGGTTGTGCCTCTGTGGGAGGTGAATTGGAGTCACATCATGGAGGCCAGCAGGGAGTACCATGTCTGCCTGGCCCAGTCTGGAGCTATCAAAACCACTGTTGCTGGCTGGGATCTGAGTTTGATTAGGACTCTGAGGAGCAGTGGAAAAGGAGGGAAGGCATATAGCTGCTTTCCTGACCCACCCAGAGCCAGAGTATCCGGGGGTATTGTGCCCTTGGCTGGTGGTCTGCAAGAGAACTGTGGCAGGTGGTGGTGGTTCTTGTGGGATGCAAAAAGATCTATTTCTGGAGTGCCCCACAGTCTGAACACCACCTCCAATACCTGCCCGTTGAGAGTTCATTCATGATGGTCCTGGTTGATTCGACTTAGGGCATCTGCCAGAGTATTGTCCTTTCCTGGCAAATGGATGGCTACTAGTGAAGCCTGGAGTGAGTAGGCCAAGTTCCATACCTTCATTGCTTCTGTGCACAGACGGTTGGGTCTTGTTCCTCCCTGCTTGTTTATGTAGTACATTGTAGTGGTATTGTCTGTTCTGATCTGTACCACCTTGCATTGTATCATGGATGCAAATGCCTGCAAGGCTAGGAACACTGCTCTCAGTTCCAGCAAGTTTATGTGCTGGAGAGACTCTGCACTTGACTAAGTGCCATGTATTGTATGATCCCCTAGATGAGCTCTCCAACCTAGGAGGGATGCATCTGTTGTGAGAACCACTGATGGGGCCTCTTGCCAGACAGGGACTCCTTCTCTGAGGTTTTCCCTTACTTGCCACCATTGGAGAGCTTGCAGTAATGTCCCTGTTACTGGAACCAATTTTGAAAGTGGGTCCCTCCTTTGGCACCAATGTGCCCTGAAGTGGAACTGTATGTCTCTCATTTGAAACCTGGAACCCAAGACTATAGCTGTTGCTTCAGCCATATGTCCCAGGAGCTGCAGGAATTGCTTTGCTGGCTTTAGCCTGAAAAACCCAGCAATTTGTAGAATGTTGGTTACCCTTTCCTGAGATAGGTAAGCCCTTCTCCTCAGTGTGTCCAGCTCTACTCCTATGAAGTGCAACACATGCACTGGTTGTAGGACAGACTTTTTGAGATTTATCAGGAATCCTATGGACTCCTGAAAGGTCCAGAGTCTCCCTTAGGTAGTCTCTGACATGTTGCGGAGACTTTCCTATCACCAACTAGTCATCCAGATAGGGAAACACTGTGATTCCCTGCCTTCTTAGGTGTGCCACCACCACTGCCAAGCAGTTTGTGAACACTCTTGGGGCCGAAGTGAGGCCAAAATGCAGTGCTGAGAACTGGTAGTGACCTGAGGGGAGTCTGAACCTAAGATATTTCTGTGAGACTCCCTTATGGGGATGTAGAAGTAGGCATCTTTTAAATCCAGGAACACCAACCAGTCTCCCTTCTGAAGGGTTGTCAGGATCATAGCTAGAGTTACCATTTTGAACTTTGGCTTTGCCAAGTGTCTGTTCAATACTCTTAGGTCAAGGACTGGCCGCCACTCCCCATTTTCCTTTATGGTCAGAAAGTACCTTGAGTAAAAACCTTTTACCCTTTGTTGAGAAAGGACTGGCTCCACTGCTCTTGACAGTGGAAGGTTTGCCACCTCTGCTTCTAACAGCTTCCACTCTGCATTTAAAGCTGGTTTGAAGACTCTTGTCCTTAAGGGGGGAAAGGATTTGAAACTTAGAAAAAGCCCCTGACTCACTATCTCCAGGACCCACTTGTCTGTGGTAATGTTTTTCCAAGCCTGGAGGTAGTGAGCCAGTCTGCCCCCTACTAGTACTGAGGAGGTGACTTTGGCTAGCATGTCAGGGGTGCTGTTTAGGCTGGGACTGGGCCTGGCCAGACTGGGCCCCATGCCTAGATCCCCTTCTGCCCCTACCTCTGACGTATCCTGTTTGCTGAGGATACTGTTGGTACTGCTGTACAGCTTGGGCTTGGAAGAAAGGTCTGCTGCAGCCTGTCCTTCCTTTGCCCCCCTTCCATAAGATCTGGAAGTGGAGGGCTTCTCTTTAGCCAAGTTACTCTTGTAACTTTTTTTTTAATTTTATTTATTTTATTTATTGAACACTAGGATTACAACCTTTGACCCAGAGGTTCTTTTACAAAGGTTCCGCATTAGGATAACAAACAAGAGATTACAATTGCAAAGAAAACTGTTACAAAACAACAGCTGGAAATGGCCGATGGTTACAGGCACAGTGGGCACATCATCACAATTACAGCTAGGTTACAGTTGCAATAAAACCGTGTTACAAACAACAGCCAGAATTGCTGGCAGTTACAAGCACATTGGGCACATCATTACAGTTACAACTAGGTTACGTAAGAGGTAAGGCAGTCAGAAGTTGACTTTGTCAGAATAAATGCTAAGAGAGGGGTTGAAAGTGCATTGAAGTAAGGTGTGACAGGGGGAGAGAGAAAGAGAGGGAGGAGAGGGAAGGGAGTTGTAAGGAGGAGCAGATCAATTACAGGTAAATGGTGGTTAAAGGGAGAGGGAGAAGAGGAAGAAGGGGGGGCTAAGAGGCAGGTATGGGGAGATGAGTAGTAGGGGCTGGCAGGACACAAGGAAGACAGCAGTAAGGGCACAACAGTTGGTGAAGGGTTGGGGGAGGGTGAAGTGAGGGTGTGAGAGAGAAATGTGTGGGGTGGGTGCATGGGAGAGAGAGGGGAGAGTTTGTAGAGGGGGTGAGGGAGGAAGGAAGTGGGATATGTCAGGGGAGGGAGTGGATGTATTCATCCACTTTCTTCTTATAAGCCTCTGTTTTGTCTCCAAATAGAGAATTATTCTCACAGGGAAAATCCATGGCCTTTGGTTGGGTATCCTGTGTCAGGTTAGTGGCTCTGAGCCAAGCAAATCTCCTAAGGGCCACTGTGAGGCCCATTCATCTGGCAGCAGTGTCATTAGTATCTGCTGCCATCTGAAACTGATACTTAGATGCCTCCAACCCAAATATAGCTGTCTCAGCAAGATCAGCTGACAAACTAGGGGGAGCTTTGTCTGCCATAGCCATAACTAACTGCCACAGTGACTTCTGGTACTGGGCAGCATATGCCGTGTAATTGGCCTCTCTGATAACCAGAGAACCTGACAAGTAGCCTTTCTTGGCCATACTATCAATTTTTCTCAAATCCTTATCTGGAGGATGAGAAGCCAAAGACACGTTTGCCCTATCACAAGCTGCAGTCTGAACAACACCCTGGTGATCAGGGTGTGAAAAAGGGAATTCTGCCCCTTCCCTGTCCAACTGATATTTATTGTCAGCCCTTTTGTCCAAGGAAGACACAGAATTTGGGGTTTGTAGTATTTTCAAAATATGCTTCTTAAAAAACGTATTTATTGGAAGCAATAATTTATTTAGTTGGGGTCAGGCCCATGAGGTCAAGGTATTCCACTGCATCCTCATCTTCCACCACTTCATTGGTGGTGATATCCAAAGCATCCACCATCTTTTTCACAAAAGTGAAGTGTGAGGAAAAATCCTCAGGTAATCTTGGTGGGGATTCAAAGTCCTGTTCTGGAGAGACCCCAGGTTCAATGGGTTCCCCATCATCATCATCATCACTACCATCATCACATTCCTCAGATTCCTCGAAATCTATTGTCCTGGGAACAGAGGATGCAGCCGAAGTTACCGGTCGCCGAACCGAGACTTGAACCGAAGGTTTGACCGGTACCTGTGAAACCGGAACCGGTACAAAACATTGGAATGCCTGGATAACTTTTATGGCCTGAGCTAGGGCCTCTGTTAGGCATCTATTTTTTTTTCTACGGAAGTCCCCCTAGGCATTTTAGCAAGGGGTTCTGTATGTTTTGTTTTCTTTGCCGGTTCTGGTGCTTCAACCAGTTCACCAGTTCGTTTTGGTCTAGAAGGTTCACCCTTATCTAGGGTTGATGGCTCCTGTTGAGTGGTTTCACCCGTATTATCAGAGGGAGTAAGCCGGTCAGAGCACCATTACCTCCCGGATTCTTTTTAGGAGTCATCCTCTTCTTAAACCTCTCCAGCCTTTTTTCAATAGTTTTTGCTGGAAATGTTTTACAAATCTCACATTCTGATGTGAAGTGGGATTCATCAAGGGAGACAGCACATGAATCATGATTGTTTGCCTTGGCAAACACCTCTCCACAATGGACACAGTTTTTGAAGCCTCGGAGGCCCGGTTTTCTTCTTCGGTTTATCTGACATTTTAGTTAAATGACAAAACCAAAAGCAACCGCAATATAAATCTTTTTTTTGCAGTTGTAAGAACAGTATCCATACCGCGGTTAATTCCTGTGAGGAACCGTGGTCGCGAGTAAAAAATTGCAGAAAGTATTGGTTACTACAGGACATAAAATAAGTGTTAAACTAAGCTAAACTATATAATAAAACAGTCAAAACTATTTTAAACTTATCGAAAATCATCAGTTCCTCAGTGGTTACTAGGAACCAAGAGGAACCGCTAAATAAAACTTTAATCATTTAAATAAACTAGCGTATACTGCTAAAACATAAAGTAAAGGCAGCAGATGAAATTAAACAAAAAGGTTGTTTATTTTTCTTTGAAGAAACAATGAAAAACAACTTAGAAATTCATGACTGTGAGGAGAGATCTCCGAGGCATCTTGACTTCGCAGGCGGAGAATGAAATCGGAGTGTTTAGAATGCAGCAGTTAGTGAGGGTAGCATTTGAATAAGTGCACAAGTCAATGATGGATTCCATCATTTGCATACGTTCTAATCTCCAGACAGTTCTACTCTGAAGGCTAACTGCAAGACTTAAGAATGTTGAAGAATACCTGGGGTTAGAACCTTAGTTTTTTTCACTACATTACAGTAAGTGCAATGGCCACATGGGGGGCAGCTCTTTGGTGATGTGGTACCCAGCTAATGTGAGGCTTTGAAATGTTTGGTTGCAAGCTGTGCCCCCTTAGCCAGGTCACATTTTCATTCCTGGGGCCCAGTAATCCCCCTTCCCCCACCAGCTCCCAGCTTTAGCAGCATCCACTTTGGATTGTGGGCAGTACTGGCATCAGCTGGCAACATTTAGTTAATTTTAAAGTTTCATCGACACTGTGATGGGAATGTAGAAGTCCAGGGAAGACTACTGTCACCCCCTGCTACCTGTGCAGGCAGCATCTACTGGGATCCCTGCACAGGCATCTGATTGAATGCCCATAGTTTAGAGCAGCACAGCCCACTTAGCTGCACCCATGCACTGCTCCGCTCCAGCAAAGCATGGTCGACTGGGGTTGTGGATGCCGCACAGTGTGGACGGACGTCAGAGGTGCAGCACCACTGCCAGGTTATGCTCAGTTCAAGCATTTACCATCCCTCTATGTGGATCGGGCCTTAGTATCTCTCGCTAGTCATTACAGTTTGTGACCTACAGAAGCTTTTGCATGGTTTTTGACAATGTTAAATTTCTTCATCTTTATTGACTGTACAGCGCCCTAAGCCTCAAGGAAAGAGCACTTTAAAAATAGACCTTGCCTTGCCTCATACTGATGCACTGCAGTCTACCAACAACTTGAGCTTTGTTCATGCTGATACACTGAAAGTAGTCTGTCACAGACAGCTGTCACATATTGACATACTGCAGTCTCTTCTACAGAGATTTTCACATTGAGGCATTGATCAATGCTAAAGCACATTATCAATATATCTTGCTAATTACCCTTCATTACTACTGCATCTCTTTTTGCACACTGTATTTTTGCAGTGTTGATTAATTTACCTTTTTTGCAGTTTAATTGCTGTGTTATTATTTAAGAATGTTTTCTGTTACATCTCTTGCTCCCCTAGCCCCCCAAGAGACACGTGGAAATGATCTATTCAGCTCAGTGTACCTTTCCTCACTAAATACAGATACCCATATCCACATACTCCTTGTAACCACAGTGATACCTCTAACTGTGTCACACATATCTCCCTACTGTACTTAATATCACAAATCTATCTCATTTTCAAAGGGGCAAAAGTGCTGGAAGACGTTTATTTTATTTGTCATTTTTGATCAGGTAAGGCACACAGAGCTGTGACAGCTTGTTTCTAGGTGCAGGTTACATGGACCTATTTTATTGACCTGCAGATTGTTGGCCATTCCTGTTCTCTTCTTCAGTAAGTGCCTTGGGACCTTTAACTTCCACCTGGACAGTGACCAGGGATGGGTAGAAGGGATCTCGGTTTAATGTCTCATCCATATGATGGCTCCTTGACAGTGCAGCACCCCCTGGTATTGCAGCACACTTATAGTTATGGGTATTACCCTAAGCATCAGATGCACACGAACATACTGTACAAAAACACCAGCAGAAACAGGCCTAATGGTCTATCGAGTCTGCTCGATTGTGCAGCTAGACCCTCCCTCCCTCCCTCACCTCTTAATTACCCCTCCCCTCACTCTGTCCTACCCCCATCTTAAAACCCCCCACTGTACTACAGGATACCACCTCCTCAGACAGGGCATTCCACTTATCCATCACCCATTCAGTGAAAAAAGTGTCTCCTGATTTCCCTCCTGAATCTTCCCCCCACCAATCTCAATTTATGCCCTCTCGTGTCCCTCCCACTTCTAATCAGGAGGATCCTCTCTGTGTCAGTTTTGTTAATCCCCTTTACGTATTTAAAAGTTTCAATCATATCCCCCCATCCCTCCTCTCCTCCAGTGAATACATGTTCAGCTCACCCAGCCTATCCTTGTAGGACATACCATCCAGACCCTGGATCATCTTTGTTGCCCTACACTATACCCCTTCTAATAATCTGATATTTTTCTTTAGGAATGGCGCCAGTACAGCACACAGTATTCCAGGTGCAGTCTGACCAGTGACCTGTACTGGGGAAGGATCGCCTCCCTATTTCTGGAAGAGATACCTCTCACTATACACCCCCGCATCCTGTTGGCTTTTGTTGCCGCCTTCCTGCACTGTGCTGAGTTGTTCATATTCCCCATTATAATCACACTGAGAACTTTCTCCTCCCTGGTGCTTTCCAACTGAACATCTCCAAGCTGATAGCTCCTCCCCTGGTTCCTAGTTCCAAAGTGTAGTACTTTGCACTTCTTGGTGTTAAATCCCAACTGCCATGTTTCTGACCATTCCTGTAGTTTGGTCAAGTCATCCTGCAGCCCTTTCCACCCATCTACGTCATCTACCACAGCTCCCATTTTAGTATTGTCTGTTAACAGACTAATCTTACTCAGGATTCCATGTGAGATAGCTGCTATGACTATCCCAAACAGCACCGGTCCCAGTACCGATCCCTGTGGCACTCCGCTCGTCACATCCCTTGGTGATGAGAGCTCCCCCCCCCTCCAACAACTACCGCCCTCTGCTGCCTTCCCTTCAGCCAACTGGTGATTCATTTGACCATTTTTGTTCCCACCCTGGTATCCTCCAACTTCCCCCCAAGTCTCCCATGCAGCACAAAATCAAAGGCCTTGCTGAAATCCAAATACAGGACATCCACTGCATGGCCCTTGTCCAGTTCCCTGGTCACCCAGTCATAGTACTCAACTAGGTTTGTCTGGCACGATCTTCCCTAAGACAAACCCATGTTGCTGAGCATCCTGGAGTCCACTGTCCTCCAAAAATGCCACCAGCCTCTCCTTCAGGATTGTCTCCATGAGCTTTCCCCACAATCGATGTGAGGCTCACCGGCTCATCCCTGGGGCCACTTTTGTGAATGGGCATCACATGGGCCATCCTCCAGTCTTCTGGTACACATCCTGTGTCCAGGGAGGTCTGAACAGGTCAGCCAGTGGTCCCACCAGGATCGCCGCCAGTTCTTTTAGCACCCTAGGGAGAATGCTGTCCAGAACCGGTGCCGTGTCCACCCTCAGTGCCCTTAACCCCTCCAGAACCCTGGCCTCCATAATCCCTGTATCAGTCACCTCCTCTCCTCCCTTGCCTGACCCTCTCCTCCCCTGAGGTATCTGCCCCCATTTCTCCTTTGTGAACACAGATCAGAAGTACTCATTTAGTGCCTCTGCCTGATCCCCCTCCTTCTCTACCCACCCCGCGTCCTTCTCTTTTTTCATATTTTTTAAGAATTAAACTGAAATACATATATCAAACATAAGTAAAAAGACAAGTGAACTTACAAATTTTCTTTTAGTTATACTTGTATCGACATATAAAGACAACATATATAAACAATTCATATGGTGCAATTAATACAATAATAGAACTAGCCATAGCAGTTTATATCATTAAACAATAACTCAGGTCCTGACTGATTACTCCTATTTTCATTAAAAACTGTACTTAAAATTAAATTAAATTTATACTTGCGTTTCGATCATAGCCTCCCATTTAACAGTTATTAGCTATTTAACTGAAGGAATGGGCCCCAAATGCTTCCAAACTTCTCCCTTTTATCTAAGATCGCGTAGCTTATTTTTTTGTTATTAGCTGTGAAGGCCATCATATTATACCACTCTTTAATGTTAGGAGCTAGGGAATTTTTCCAGTGCTTCAAGATTAGTCTTTTAACTGCAAGTCCTGCTGCTAATACCCATATTCTTTGGGTCATGGAAAGAACACAATTTTGTTGGAATATGCCTAGAATATATATTTCTGGGGAATAATCAAAGACTGCATTAACACAATTACTAACAATCCTTCTTAATCCTCACAATCTGGTCCTTGTTCTTCTGTCTCTCCCTAATATATCTGAAGAAGTCCTTTTCAGCATCCTTGATACCTTGTGTCAGCCTCAGCTGTCTTGAAGCCTTGGCCGCTCTGACCAGCCTGCTTACTTCCCTGGACCTCTTCATATACTCCTCCTTGTCTCCTTCCCCTCCTGAATTCTTGAGTCTCTGAAATGCTTTTCTCTGGGCCCTCACCCCCTCCATCACCTCCTGGGTTAAACAGCTGGGCTTCTTTGCCCTGCCCTTCTTGCTACATGTCTTTGCACACATCCTAGTAGCCTCCACTAGCCCTACTTTAATAATCTCCCACTTTTGACAAGCATCTATGTTAAGCTGAATACTCGCCAGGTGCCTACCCACAATCTCTCTCATCATTTTAAAGTCTGCCCCCTTGAAATCAATCACCCTGGTTCCTGTACCCCCATTTTCCCTTCCCATATTGAGCGTGAACCACACTGTGTGGTAGTCACTCCCAGCCAGAGGGTTCTCCACCTCCAGATCTCCTACTGCCTCTCCATTTGATAATACCAGGTCCAGAGTTCTTCCTTCCCTAGTCTTTTCGCAGACCAACAGCACCAGGAAGCTGTCCAGAACTGCATCTAATACGGCTTGTTCCCTTGTACTCATGGTGGTCGGGGTGCTCCAATCCACCGCCAGTAGATTGAAGTCCCCCACCACCACTGTGTTCCTGTTCCTACAGACTCTTCTAATCTGATCAGCTAACTCTCTATCCAGGTCCTCCACTTGTGCTGGTGGTCTGTACAGTACCCCCATCCTCAGTGTCCTTTTCTTTGAGTCCTTGAACTGCATCCATAGGGCCTCTGTCCTGCCTTTCTCCCCCTCTTCCCTAACACACCTTATCCCCTCTCGCACATGGATTGCCATGCCCCCCCCCGGCCTATCCTTCCTGAATATCCTATACTCCGGGATCATCATATCCCAGTCCCAGTACTCAGTGGCCCACGTTTCTGTGATGGCCACAATATCCACCCTCCCCACTGCCAAGAGCGCCTGTAACTCAGCTGATTTGTTACCTAAATTTCTCGCATTCAGTGAGACCACCCTCCATCTTGTCCCCTTCGCTTCCTCTTCTTGCTTCTCCTCCCTTCTATTCCCCCTCCCCCATACCTTCCCCAAATTCTTCCCTGCTAGCTTGGGGAGTAAGCTCGTTTGGCTCCTCTCTTCAGGATCCCTGCCTACCAACTGTCCACTTGCCATCCCCCCACCTAGTTTAAATCCTCCTTTGTTGCTATATACCCCTCTAACTTCTGCTTTAATAACCCCTTCCCATCCCCACTCAAGTGCAGCCCATCCCCTGCATATAGATCATTATTGTCCCAGGTCCTGCCCCATCCACCCACTACCATGAACCCCTTGGATTGGCATCACTCCCCCAACCATGAGTTGAACTCCCCAGTCCTCCCTTTCCTCGCCGTACTCACACAGGGTACTGGGAACACCTCTGAGAAGGCCACCGACTCCTCTATCACCTCGCACAGCCTTCACACACCCTCAAACCTCCCCCTTACTACCTCCACCATCTCCCCTGACAGGTCATTCATCCCCACATGCACCACTATATGCGGTTCCCCCTACCCCTCCTTGCGCACTTTAGAATTGACTGCCCTGCCCTGTCTGCCATTAACTTTGGTATGAACTCCACCCATATGCAACTGTGTCGTTCCCCCTTGCTGCCCCATCTGATCCCCTTAAGTATGGAGTCCCCCAGTACCAATAAACCACCTTCTTCATTTCTCGCTCTTATCCCTACCCTTCTACCCAGGTTCACATTTATAGAGTCCCCCATATTAGAAGCTCTACCGTTCGCTCCAGTGGTTCCCCCCCCCGTGTCTCCCCTTCACTGTTCACTTGCAATCCTCCACCTCCCCCATCTGCACTGGGCTTCCCCACCTCTGCAGTGACCCTCTCACCCCCTCTACCAGTATTACCCCTCTTCCCCTCCTCTTCCCGAGTGCCATCCCTTGTGCAGTCTCCTCCTGTTTCCCCTCCTGCCCCCTTTTGGAGCCTGCCCTCCTCCTCCCCCACCAGTGTCATCAGTACAGCAAATCTATTTTCTACCCCCTCTGTTCTGCTATGCGTTCACTCCTCCCTCCTGACTCGAGTCCCTCCTCTGGTGCTAGACCCAACTCAAGTCCACCCTCCATCATTAGGCCTTCTGTCCAGTTTGCTCCCACCTCCTCCCCCCATCCCTTCCCTCGCCCCACTGTTCCTCCCATGTGGTGTCCTTATGTTACTCCCTGGTGAAAGCAATGCCCACCTGTCCTAGAATCCCCCCTTCCCTCATCCTCTTCAGCTCTCTACCAAGCCACCACACCTCATCCTCGAGCCTACTCAGCCTGTGGCAGATTAGACACCGTCCCAGCCTCCACAACATGTTCATCCACACCGCTGCCCCACAACCATTGCATCCCACAATCCTACCCATGGCTAGCACTACCTATCAATGAAACAAAAGATGATACGGTACTATCTATACTAATTGTACCAGTCTAGCCCTGTACCAACTATACCTGCACAA
Organism: Neoceratodus forsteri; assembly: GCA_016271365.2. Classification (NCBI taxonomy): domain Eukaryota; kingdom Metazoa; phylum Chordata; order Ceratodontiformes; family Ceratodontidae; genus Neoceratodus; species Neoceratodus forsteri. Next base: position 34,148,262 of record JADMNL010000034.1, on the reverse strand, counting down.
GGCACAAGACAATATTCACCAAAGATACCTAAAAATACCTATAAGTTATATTACCAACTATACCTACACAGTACTGACCAAAAAGTACAGTTCTACCTAAAATGTAATACAGTACTAAAAATACCTATATGCTACATTACCCACTATTTATTTATTTATTTTATTTATTTTGCTTTTGGTGACCGGGTAAGTGCACTAGGCAAACAATGCCTATTTTCAGGCACGACCCGGGAGAGAACGGTTTACAGACAAACAATAAACATGTGACGCAGCACATGACTGCAGTACAAATTCGCATGAAAACAGTGTGTAAGAAGTACAGTGACATAATAAAAACTGAAGTTTAAGATACAGTAAATACAGGGAAAAAAACATGATTGGTAGCAAAAAAAAAAATTCAACATGGGAGGATAATAAGCTTCAGGACAGTAAGTGCCATAAAAGTAGAGAGGGAGAGAGAGGGAGGAAAGAGATGAAGAAAGAGCCAGGCACAAAGCATAAAATACTGACTAAAAGTACAGTCATATAAGTACAGTACAGTTATATAAGACACCATACATCTCTAAACTGCCTATACGATACCATACTACTATACCTATCATACTACTATACCTGAAACTATACTACTATACCTGAAACAACTGTCTATTTAGAGAGAAGTTCCCTGTAAGCTACCCAAGAATTACAGTTCTGATACCAGTACTTACTGCAAAATATCGTACTATCCATGAGTTTCTAACCAGTCCAGTCCCTACTTAAAAATACAATACCAACTCCACTTTCAGAGATGCGTAAGATACTACTACCTACGATACCTACCATCTGTATGTTTCCCAGAACTACAGTTTGAGATGCTACACCTAACTCCTAACACATTACTGTCTATAAGTTTATAACTTTTACCTCTTTAACCAGAACTACATATCACTCTATCACTCTCTAACATTACAAAGAATACTCTCCTCAGTTAGGACAAGTTAGTGGATGCACCTGGTAGTGCCTTCCACCAATCCCAATGCAGCACCACCCCATAGGGCCCACTGCAGCTCCCACTGTAGCTCCCGTGAGAGTCAATCAGCCTCTTGCACAACTGCTGTTGAAAGCAGAGCCCCACCTACTTAGAAACAGCCAGAACCTTCCACAAACAGAGCAACAAACACAAACACAAAGAAACTTCCAGAGCTGTAGCTTGCTGCTGCCCCACCCCCAAACTGAGGCAGGCCTAGAACCCTCAACATTTCAATCTTCTGGCCCCAGAGGTAGCATGCTACCTAAGAAGCCAATGACACTAATTAAAGTTTATTAAGTAATGTATGTTCTTACCAGTTCTTTGTCATTCCATGGTAGTTTGGTACATTTTATCAGGTTTGTATTATGACTGTGTACTCTTAGCATAACAAAACATAGAAACATGGACCATGATGGCAGAAAAAGACCAGAGGTCCATCCAGTCTGTCCATATTCCCCATAATCCCTGGAACCTACTGTTCCTCCAGGGTACTAACCCGCCCTGTCCTATCCCCATTCTCATCCCTGGTCTTGTCGCTACAGGCGACCACTATTTCCTTCATTCTGGCCCACGCCTGCTTGAATCCCCTGACTGTGTTTGCACCCACCACTTCAGCTGACAGACTGTTCCAAGGTTCCACCACCCTTTCCGTAAATAAGTACTTCCTCACATCCCTCCTGTTAATTTTCACTCATGACCACGTGACCTTGAGTTGTTATTCAAGGTACATAATTCCCCACAGTTTATCTTGATAATTCCTTTAAGGGACTTGAAGGTCTCTATCGTGTCTCCCCTTCCCCTTCTGGTTTCCAGTGAATACATATTTAGTGCCTTGAGATGCTCCCCATAGGATCTGCCCTGCTGGCTCTGAATCATTTTGTTACTCTGCGCTGCACTGTTTCCAATCTAGCCCTATCCTTTCTGAGGTGAGGGCTTCAGAAATGAACACAAACCTGACAAAAATGCACAAAACCACAGTGGAATGGCTTGAGCATACAATACATTATAGAGCTATCTATAACAAAAAATCATTATTCTGTAAATCCCATCATGTGTGTGCCATCATGAGACCCCTCCCAGCAAAGATGAGTGTTCCTGTTGGTGCCCCTGGCAAGTTTGACACTGACAGGTGTGTTTGTTTCTATAGAGTTGTTGCTTTGAAGACCCATGTCTTTCACAGTGGTCCTTATGGGTTTGTAATTGCAGATGAGGGGCACACAGAAACAGAGGTGGCATCATCATGAACCCCTTCCCCTGAAGATTTCTCTCCTCCCAGTCCCATTGGGTTTGCTGTCAGGAGATGTAGTGCCTTGGTGGTGACGGGGTGTGTGTGTGTGTGTGAGTGTCTGTCTGCTACCATCCTGTCCATGGGGGTTAGGATGTACCCCTATGTGGGTTCCCCATCACCCATTCCTAGACGTGCCCATGTGCCCACCGCCAGCTTTTTTTGATGGCTGACTGCAGATCACATCATTTGTGCTTTATGGTGGCTCGTGTCCGTGCCTCTGGGCTGGCCACGTTGATAGCTGCCTGTATGTCAAGCTGCAAGTGGGCCTTCGTCTCTTGGGGTGTTGTCAGGGACTGCGCCCCATACAGGGTGCCATAGTGGGCTTGTAGGTTGCTCACCATGGCCACCACCTGCTCACCCATTTAGTTTGAGGACTGTGACCATCCCCTGCCTCAGGTCTAGACATGCCCATGGCGCTGTCCACCACTCTGTCCAATTCCTCCATTCTCCAGTGGTGGACTGGGTAGGTCATGGGCAGCTCCCCCTTCCTCTGTCATTCTCTGCACCCTGTTTACTATCCGATATTCACTTCCATGGGTCTCTGCAGGGTGGTGTGGTGTGGTTGTCCACATATGGTGGGGCCAAAGGGTGGATCCGTGTATTCTGGTCCTGCCTGGTCTGCACTGTGTGGGGCCCTGCTCATCTCCCTTGGTCAGGCTGCTGCCTCACCATGGCCTGCATGCCCATTATTGCATAGCCCATTCCTCGACTTGCACACCACCTAGCTGTGTGTAGGCATTACGACTCCTTTGGGTGCAATTTACATCCCTTTGTGCACAGAGCCCAATAACGGCATTGACTACAGCCACATACATGTAGCCCATGGTGGCTCAGTACCTTTCACATTTAGGTTGTAGTGGTTCTACTACAAATGATGTCTCCCTGCCACCCCCCCCGGCTCATACCTGCAGACCACTTCTGGCTCAATGCAGATGTCACCAGTCATGTCCTTCACTGGTCACTCTGGAACTCAAGTGGGCCTCTATCCATTCTGGAAAAAAAATTCAGTCTTTTATAGTCTAGTTGATCCCCTCCATAGCCCGACCACCCATGGGCTTCACAAACACAAATGGTCCCACGATGGGCACAGTCCTACAGTGCTGATGCATACCTGGAGCAGTTATCAGACTCCTCATCCCCCCATTGCCTGTATATATCTGGTAGTAGTAAGAGGAGTTGCAAAACAGCTGCAGTGGGTGTAGCGGCAATAGTTGGCAATATGAGTGGCACAGCATTGCATTTGCATGCAAACTTCGCCCCTTCTGTACACCAGCTCACATTGATGTGCGCTGGTGCAGAATGACTCCCAACTCCCTTTGAGCATAGCTCACTGGGTCACAGGCAAAGGGACTGGCAGTAAGTCATGTTGCAGTGATTTATCACCAGTTCCTCATGACAGAGAATTGGGCACTATGTTTCTTAAGGTTTTAGTTGAGGCATCAGCAGCTTTTTAAATTCAACTTCAGACCATGCATACTGCAAAGAGGAATGGTGAGACTTTGCTAAGAAGCACCTCGGTAACAGTCATAAGTCTAATATTGGGGGATTCTATACTAAAAGGGATCCGATGGGGGAGTAAAGGGGAGAGACATAGTCGAATATGGGTAGAGTCAGTACCTTGGTTGACAGTGCATAAGGCAGGACAGGCTATTCTCAAGTGTGTGAAGAGGGGAAGGCACAAACCACATGTGGTGCTGCACGTGGGTACGAACAACTTGGCAGGTGAAATGGTTGAAATAGTGAGGGCAAGGTTCGAAGAACTGAGAAAGTTGTGTGAGGAGGTGGGGGGATCTGTGGCATTCTCTGAGGTTCTCCCAGTGTCCAGGGCTAGCATGGTGAAAAAGGGAAGAATAGAGGAGTTCAAGAATTGGCTGGGGGAATGGAGTCAATGCAAGGGTTATGGGTTAGTGGGTTTCTAGGGCAGGGTCTGGGATAAAAAGGATCTGTATGCAGGGGATATATTACGTTTAAGCAGGGAAGGGCAGGAGTTCTTAAAACACGGAATAGAAGAGTACATAGCATCAAAGGTAAATTTAAACTAAGCAGGGGGGTGGCAAGTGGGGAAATGGAATGAGGAGTCTCCGGAGAGGGGAGACAAGTGAGCTTACCGCCCCCCCCCCGTATAAACAAGGATGGAGTCAAGAAGAGGCCAATGGGAGGGGTTAAGAAGGGGGGAAGGGAGTGTGGAGAGCAAGGGTATATCTTGGAGGGTTGTCTCCCTGAATGCAAGAAGCCTGGAGAACAAAATCACTGAACTACAGGCTCTTTTAGAGGAGGGGAAGGTGGACATAGCAGCCATCACAGAAACAGGGGCCAACAAATATCTGGACTGGGATCTGATGATCCCAGGGTACAGGATTTATGAGAGGGATAGGGACGAGGTGAAAGGGGGGGTGGCAATGTACATGAAGGAGGGGATTAAGTGTTTGAGGGAAGGAGGGGAAGACAGAGGCCTTGTGTATGCAATTCCAAGACAGGAGGAACAGGATTATCAGTATGGGGGTGGTATACAGATCACCGGCTCAAGGGGAAGATCTGGACAGGGAGCTGGCAGAGCAAATCAGGGAGGTGTGCGGAAAAGGTAACACTGTGATAGTGGGGGACTTCTATCTACCAGGAGTGGAGTGGGGTACCCCAGCCACCTCGAGTGCTAGGGGGCAGATTCTCCTGGATGCCTTCCAGGACTGCTTCCTGGCACAGTTGATAGTTGAGCCAACTAGGTTGGGAAATACACTAGATCTAGTTTTAACCAATGGAGAGGTTATAAGGGAAGTGGGGGTGGAGGACCTGCTGGTTGGGAGTGACTACCACTCGGTGTGGTTCACACTTAACATGAGCAGAAAAGCAGTGGGAACAGGGACGGGGGTGACTGACTTCAGACAAGCAGAGTTTGGTAGGATGAGGGAGATCATGGGGGGGCACCTGAAAGCAATTCAGCCGCACTGGGATGAGAACCAGAATTGGGAAAAAATCAAATTGGGACTGGTGGAGGCCACTGAGACATGTGCCAAAACACGGAGCAAGAAGGGAAGGGCTAAGGAACTGAGCTGGATGTGCAGAGAGGTCTTAGAAATGGTGAGGGCTGAAAAAGCAGCATTCAGGAAATACAGGAAATCAGGGAAGAGGGAGGATAGGGAGGAGTATGTGAAGAAGTCCAAGGAAGTCACCAGGGGAGTTAGGGCTGCCAAAGCTTCCAGGGAGTTGAAGCTGGCACAGGGCATCAAAGACGGGGAAAAGGGCTTCTTCAGATACATGCAGGAGAAAAGGAGCTGCAGGGACCAGACAGTGAGGATCAGGAGGGCCGGGTGGGCAGAGAAGGGATGGAACAGGCAGAAGAACAAAATGAGTACTTCTGCTCTGTATTCATAAGGGAGAAGGGTGGGCAACTTCCGCAGGGGTTGGGGAGGGTGGGCAAGTGGGGTGAGGGAGTAACAGAAGGGGCAATCACTGGCGGCAGAGTGCTGGAGGGTCTAAGGGCTCTGAGGGTGGATAAGGCACCATGTCTAGATGGCATATACCCTAGGGTGCTAAAGGAAATGGTGGTGGTCCTGGCTGGACCACTAGTGGACCTATTCAAGACCTCCCTGGACACAGGATGTGTAGCACGGGACTGGAGGATGGCCCACGTGGTGCCCCTCCATAAAAGTGGCCCAAAGGATGAGCCGAGTAATTACAGACCGGTAAGTCTAACATCTATTGTAGGGAAACTGATGGAGACAGTACTTAAGGAGAGGCTGGTGTCCTTCCTGGATGACAATGGGCTCCAGGATGCTCATCAATATGGATTTATCTCCGGAAGATCTTGTCAGACTAACCTAGCTGAGTATTATGACTGGGTTACAAGGGAGCTGGACGGGGACCATGCTGTGGATGTCATTTATTTGGACTTCAGCAAGGCCTTCGATTCAGTGCCCCATAGGAGGCTGGGGGGTAAGTCGAGATATGTGGGAGTGGGGGCTAAAATGGTTAAATGGATTGAGAACTGGCTGCAGGGGAGACAGCAGAGTGTGGTAGTTGGGGGGGGACTCTCCTCTCAAAAGGCTGTGACGAGCGGGGTGCTGCAAGGATCGGTGTTGGGGCTGGTGCTGTTTGGGATTTTCATTGCAGACATCTTGCATGGTGTCAGGAATAAGATCAGTCTGTTAACTGATTACACCAAGTTGGGGCAGTGGTGGAGGATATAGCAGGCTGGCAGGGGCTGCAGGATGATCTGACCAGGCTGGTGGTATGGTCAGAAGCGTGGCAGTTGGGGTTCAATGTGAAAAAGTGCAAAGTAGTGCGCTTCGGTGCAAAGAACCCAAGGAGGGGTTACCAGCTGGGAGGGGTGCAGCTAGCTACCACTGAGGAGGAAAAGGATCTAGGGGTGGTAGTAACAGGGAATGTGAACAATACAGAGCAGTGCAGGAGGGTGGCAGCGAAGGCCAACAGAATGCTGGGTTGTATCATGAAGGGCATCTCCTCCAGGAGTAGACAGGTAATCCTGCCACTCTACAGGTTACTGGTCAGGCCACACCTGGAGTACTGCATGCAATTCTGGTGCCCATACCTGAAGAGGGATGTGAGATTACTGGAAGGGGTTCAACGAAGGGTGACCAAGATGATCCAGGGGTTGCAGGATAGGCCGTACTAGGAGAGGATAAGGGTGTTGAATATGTACTCCATGGAGGTGAGAAGGGATCAGGGGGATATGACTGAGACCTTCAAGTACTTGACGGGGATAAACAAGACTGGTACTGAGAGGATATTCAAGCTAAGGAAGGGGAGGGACATGAGAGGGCATAGCCTTAGATTGGAGGGGGTAGATATAGGAGGGAAATGAGGAGGCACTCTTTCACGGAGAGGGTGGTGGCAGAATGGAGCGCTCTGCTGGAGGAGGAGGTAGTGTCATGTGGGACAGTGGGTAGTTTCAAGAGGGGATGGGACAGGGTGAGAGGGGTAATTGAGAAGGAGGGTGGGGGTTGGGCAGCTGCAAAGTAAGGGGGCTAGCTGCACACTCGAGCAGACTTGATAGACCAAGTGGCCTATTTCTGCTGGCAATTTCGTATGTTTGTATAATTAATTATTTATGATGCTAACAAGTGCTCAGATTGGTGTTAATCCCTTAGAGATGCATAGTATGGTTCAGATTAGGGTGCGCATTTATACACTTTAAAAAAAGTGTTTTTCCCCCCTTACTAATGCAATTAGACTTATAATTGCAATAATGCCCTTAAAACTGGCCACTTCGCTGGGCTTCATGCCCTTGCAGTGCTTCAGGTCATCAACACGTGTTAATCCCTGGGAAATGCCCAGTTTTGGCATTAATGCTTAACTCAATGCCATGGAGACAGTTATATAGGTAGGGAGAGAGACTGGAAATCTTTTAAGTTAATAAGGCCTCCATGGGGTATCTCTTATGGTATAAGAGATCCGAGTCTGTGTTTTAGGTGAGAGGACAGCAAAGCAAAACTGAGCAGTTCTGGATGCCCAGTCATCATAACAGTAGTCTCTAATGCCATGAGAGACACCCCTTAGAGGCCCTATGAACAAGAGTGATGAGTTATATGTTTGTTGTGATTTCAAAAGTGAAATGAAGCCTCCTTCCACCTGGATGTGAGGAGGAATGCTCCACTCCCAAAGTTCCTGCAAGAGGGACCACTGCACACAGCATAAAAGGTACAGTGGCTCTGCACGCTGACTGGCTGAAATCACGTACATGATATACAATGTTAAAAATGAGGGATCTTAAGTTCCCAAACATCAACGTTCCTTTAACTCTGTGGTGATTATATTGCATATCAGTCAGAAGTATGGCAGCTTGGATATAATGCAAAGAAGTGCAAAGTAATGCATCTGGGAAACAAAAACCCAGGGGAAGATTACACAATGGGGGGGAGGTAGTAACAACAACAAAAATGGAAAGGGACCTGGGGGCAATCGTATCAGATGACCTTAAGGTTGGCAAGCAATCTGAGAAAGCAGTAGGGAGGGCTGGGGTGATACTGGGATGTATAGGGAGAGGTATCACCAGCAGAAAACAGGAAGTTGTTATCCCCCTGTACAGACAGTTGGTGAGACCTCATCTGGAGTACTGCGTCCAGTTCTGGAGACCCCATCTCCACAAGGACATAGACAGGATGGAGGCAGTTCAGAGGAGGGCAACTAAAATGGTGCAGGGTCTGCAAGAGAAGCCATATGAGGAGAGACTAAAGGAGCTTAATATGTATACCCTTGAGGAAAGAAGGGAGATGGGGACATGATAGAAATGTTTAAGTACCTCAGTGGAATCAACAAAGTCCAAGAGGGTAGCATCTTTCAGAAAAAGAGATGTGCAAGAACAAGGGGACTCAATCTGAAGATAGAGGGGGGACGACTCAGGGGCAATGTGAGGAAGTATTTTTTCACAGAGAGGGTGGTGGAGACATGGAACAGCCTTCCTGAGGAGGTTGTGGGGTCTAAAACTGTGGGAGAATTCAAGAATGCATGGGACAGACATAAGGCAATTTTTGTGGGGGTAGGAAGAAATAGGTTGGTTGAAAAGGATCTGCAGCTTATCCTCTAGGTAGGGAAATGGGCAGACTAGGTGGGCCAAGCGGTCCTTATCTGCCATCAAAGTCTATGTTTCTATGTATCAGGGTGATACATAACCACCAATCAAAATGTGTGTTTGCGTTCTTTTGTTGGACTTGAAAGTCGTTACTAACATTGCCAGAATTCTTGTGGTCTGCAGGGTCTTAATTTCCACTGAGCTACTACCTTGGAGGCTAAGGAGAAGGAAATTTCCTTCCATGACGCAGCTCCAATCCCTGAGAGCTAGGATGCAGATAGAGTAGGGTAGGTCTCTATTGACTAATTAGTGTGGCAATTCTATATTTATGATGACCTCAATGACATACCAATTAAAGCATCATTTTTTGATAGCTGTCATGTTAGATTTTTTTAGTAATTACAGGGGATTCCACTTGTTTACCATTCGGATATATGCACAGAAAAATGAAGTCCTGATTCTTTCCCTATTCCAGCAAATGTTAATTATTTTGTTTGTATGTACACAGGTTTTCAGTTATATGCACATTCCTTTCATCTTGACATGCTCCCCAGGAGGTCCCCAGAAGGTCATTGTCACCTCTATGACAGTTGCATTCAGCTGTCATTCCCTTGAAGCCACCAGATTGTCCCCCATAGTCAATCCACTAATCACCTGACAATCGCCAGAGCCCAGTTAAACCTGCCCCCACCCCGCACCATAGTGATAGTGATTGCTGTGTTAGTTTAAAGTTCTGATTAACTCACAGAGGGTGATGGACTGATGGCAAAGGATCTGACTTCAAAATTCATGCTACTCATTGAAAGTCGCATTCAATCTCGCTTGCTGCAGTGAAAGTACGTCATCATCAGTGAGTGTTCAGTTTACCAAAAAAAAAAAAGATGTGCTATGATAAAGGCTGTCACTTCTCACATTTCTTAAAATAACATTTAACAGCATTTAAGATGGCTTGGGTGTATTTGTGCGCATGTGAGTTACATTTATAAATGGGTCCCCATTGATTCCAATGTGCACCTATTCATTTCTATGGTGTTCTGGTTGTATGCACATTCTGGTTGTATGCACAAATTCAGTTTGTCCCAGACATGTGCATACATCAGGACTCCACTGTATGTATTTCTGGCAAAAATAATAAAAAAAAAAAAAATCACTGTACCAATTTTTTATATTCCATTTCTTGCATTCCTAAACTGAGACAAGTGATTTTGAAGTTTTTAAAAGTTCTTTCTCCCTTGCGATACTCGCCATGATGAACTGAAGTTATTTTGGTGTGGTACAGTGCTGTTTACAATTAGAAATGTGTTAGCACCATCCTAATATATGGTATAAATTCAGTATTTTCAGTCATTATGTACCCTCAGTGGAAGAGATTTTAAATATTGAGAGTGGCATCCATCTTTAATGATTTGAGTGATTAATTTAAAAAAAATGGTTATAAAAGCTGTTTTTAAATATCTGTGGAGACTGAAAGATGTACTGATAAGGAATCTAAGGAAGTCAAAAATACATTTTTGCTAAAAACTGTATGATAATTTTTGCTGAGTAACAAATACTGCTACTTAAAATAAATAATTCAGAAAAAAAGGTTTAGCTCTGTTTTAAATGCAGGTCCTGAAAGAAGAGGAAATACTGCATGGAACCATTTGTATAATTCATTGACCTGAACGTCTCACCTCACAAAGATCCTAGATCCCAGCAAAGCACTGTAGAACTGTAATTTAAAGAAACTGAGCGCGTTGCAGTGACAAACTTGACCTGTACTTTTTTCATTCAGTTTTAGATTTCACTTTTATTCAAGTCTTGTAAGATACCCTTGTATCCCCATTTGAATCAGCTTTAGTATTTTTAAAGATCTGAAAAAAATAAAAGGCATGTCCTCTAGTCTGCTGACAGAATTAGAAAATATAGGAATTCTGGACTGATATATCAGTCCACAACATGCCCATCCTAGGTTCTCATCAGTATCTTCAGCTGTTTTTGAACACTGCTTGTCTCCATGTAGTTCACCTTAGGCACAGGAACAGTGATGTTATGAGTGTTTCTAAACAGCGGAGAAAACTCATAAAAGGGAAAGGTGAAATTGTTTAACCAGGAAAGGCACACTAAGCCAGAGCTTGTTTCCAGGTGCAACCTCAGGGTCATACAGTATGCAAGTGGGAGCTGATGGGATTCAAACTCAGGTCTCCAGGTTTGTAGCTTGGTGCCCTTAACCACTGTGCTATACTGCCTCCATGAAAACCTATGGCAGGCATGTAGAAGTTCCTTGTGCTGAAGCAGAACCAAAACACAGAAAATGGGGCATCAGATAAGACAAAAGAAAAGAAACAGTTTGAAATAGAATAAAAAATATAGATTACAGTAGGTACTGCTGTATTAAAGGAAAACAATGGAAAACCTACCAGCTGTCACCAGCTGGTGCCAAAACACCCAAATAGCACTTTTACACAGTGTGGCAATTTATTACAGTACCTGTATTTATTTTCTATTTCATTGAAACAGCACTGGTTTCAATTGCTGGAAACCACCATCTCACGAGCAGTGGTGCACTTCCTTCACTTACTTCATACTAATATGCCTTTGCTTACTTTATGCTAATTTGCCCTGCCGAATTCAGCCATTGGTCAGCAGGGCAGAAAGTAGGCAAGGGAAGTGCTGCCATTGCTCGAAAGATTGTGGTTTCCAGCCAACAGAAACCAGAAGTTGGGGTGCGTTGTTTTGTTGACATAAAAGACATGCACAGGTACTATGAAAAATTGCTGTACTGTGTAAAAGTGCTAATCAGGCACTTTGCCACCAGCTGTTGACAGCTGGTAGGTTTTCCATTGTTTTCCTTTGAAGTTCTACAAGGCATTAGCATTCTGCTGTATACACTAGTGTGGCAAAACATGAGCAGTTCCTCGACTTCTTTGCAAAACATTTTATTCAAGTAAACACTGAGACATTGACGGAGAAGGGAATCATTGCAGCATGTCCAGTTTGTATCTGCTTAAAACTTGTTCTCTTTCTGTTAAAGCTGTGCGGAATGCACAGTCACAACACTCATCAAGGGAGCAGTTAGCAGCAGGGAAGGACGGGATGGAGCTACATGTTGGAGGGCTTTGGTTGCAAATGCCAGGATCCTGGGGAACAAAATGGGAGAACTGGAGGCCGCCATGGTGGAGGAGAACCTAGACATTGTAGCAGTGAGTGAGACTTGGTAGAACGAGCACCACTCCTGGGAGACGGTGATCCCAGGGTATTGTTTCTTTAGGAAGGATCGGGAGGGGAAGGGGTGGCATTATATGAAGGGATTGGGGTCATGGACGGGCAGGATGAGGAGGGGGAAACAGAGATATTGTGGGTCATCCTAGACAGGGGACTGGGGAAAACCTGCGCATTGGGGTAGTCTCTAGGCCTCCTGTGCATGGGGAGGAAGAGGATAGACACTTTGTGGAATCCATAGCAAGGATAGCATGGAAAGGGGAAATTGTGATGGTTAGGGACTTAAACCTTCCGGACATCAACTGGGAGGCCCAGACAGCAATCTCCACAAGGAGCAGGGGCATCTTAGAGGCTCTTCAGGGCATATTCCTGCAGCAAAGGGTCAGTGAGCCCACTAGGGGTGTAAACCTGTTGGATAGAAACATACATAGAAACGTAGACTTTGATGGCAGATAAGGACCGCTTGGCCCAGCTAGTCTGCCCATTTCCCTACCTAGAGGATAAGCTGCAGATCCTAGTTAACCAACAGCCTATTTCTTCCTACCACCCACAAAAATTGCCTTATGTCTGTCCCATGCATTCTTGAATTCTCCCACAGTTTTAGACCCCACAACCTCCTCAGGAAGGCTGTTCCATGCGTCCACCACCCTGTCTGTGAAAAAATACTTCCTCACATTGCCCCTGAGCTGTCCCCCTCTATCTTCAAATTGTGTCCCCTTGTTCTTGCACATCTCTTTTTCTGAAAGATTCTACCCTCTTGGACTTTGTTGATTCCACTGAGGTACTTAAATGTTTCTATCATATTCCCCCTCTCCCTCCTTTCCTCGAGGGTATACATATTAAGCTCCTTTAGCCTCTCCTCATATGGCTTCTCTTGCAGACCCTGCACCATTTTAGTTGCCCTCCTCTGGACTGCCTCCATCCTGTCTATGTCCTTGCAGAGACCGGGTCTCCAGAACTGGACACAGTACTCCAGATGGGGTCTCAACAACTGTCAGTACAGGGGGATAACAACTTCCTGTTTTCTGCTGGTGATGCCTCTCCCTATACATCCCAGTATCCCCCCAGCCCTCCCTACTGCTTTCTCACATTGCTTGACAACCTTAAGGTCATCTGATATGATTACCCCAGGTCCCTTTCCATTTTTGTTGTTGTTACTACCTCCCCCCCATTGTGTAATCTTCCCCTGGGTTTTTGTTTCCCAGGTGCATTACTTTGCACTTTTTGCATTGAATCAAGCTGCCATACTTCTGACCATTCCTCCAACCTTGCCAAGTCTCTTCTCATCCTTTCCACGCCTCCTTGTGTATCAACCCTGTTGCAGATCTTTGTGTCATCTGCAAAGAGGCATACTTTCCTTCAGTCCCTCTGCAATGTCACTTATAAAGACATCAAAAGGACTGGACCGTACTGAACCTAAGCTACCCACTAGTAACCCCTCTTTCTTCAGAGTGGACTCCATTTACAATTACCTTCTGTGCCCTGTTGTTCAGCCAATGTTTTACCCAGGCTACCACCCTGGGACCCACTCCAAGGCTGGTTAATTTGACTACTAATCTTTTGTACGGGATATGGCCCTCACAAATGGGGACAGTGTGGAGGAGGTAGAGGTGGGGGAAGAGCTTGGCACCAGTGACCACAGGGCTGTCAGGTTCAGGGTGAGAGCAGGCAGGGTGAGGGTTAGGGTGAGAAGCAAGGTAATGGACTTCAGGAAGGCTGACTTTCATGGAATGAGGAAGGTAGTTAGGGAAGAAATGTTGAAGATAGGGGATGTGCAGGGGGTGGAGGAATTATGGGCAGCCATCAATAGAGGGGTATTTAAAGCCATGGACTCATGTATAAGAAGGGTAAGAAAGAATAGAAGACAGAAAAGACTTCTATGGTTCACTACAGAGGTGGCATTAGGGGTCAAGGAGAAGACTAGAGCATTCAAGAGGTACAGAAGGACACAAAAAGATGAGGACAGGGAAAAAAGAAAGGAGGCAGGGCAAAAGATAAGGAGGGCTAAGGAGGCCACTGAGGAGAGGATAGCGAAGCAGGCAAGGAGGGGGGACAAAACTTTCTTTAGGTACATTGGAGAAAGGAGGATGGCACAGCATGGGATTGGAAGGATAAGTGGGGAAAGTGGAACATTACTGCAAGGGGATTTCGAAAAAGCAGAGGCATTAGATAGCTATTTCGCCTCAATCTTCATGGAGGAAAGAGAGGGCAGGGAACCAGGACGGGCTGGGGAGGGTGACAACCACAGGCAGGTGGGTGTGGCAGAAATCACAGCTGAATGAGTAAGGAAAGAGCTGGCTAGACTTAGGGTGGACAAGGCAATGGGGCCTGATGGAATACACCCAAGGGTTCTTGAGGAGGTGAAGGATGAACTGGTGCCGCATCTGGCGAGGCTGTTTAACTTGTCCTTGGTCACAGGGGTGGTGCCAATAGACTGGAAAAGGGCAGAGGTGGTTGCACTACATAAGGGGGGCCAGAATGACACGGTCAGAAACTACCATCCCATTAGTCTTACCTCGGTGGTGGGGAACGTAATGGAAGCACTACTTAAGATCAGGTTGATAGAATACTTGGAGATGAATGGCATGCAGGATGACAGGCTGCATGGCTTCACCAAGGGAAGGTCCTGTCAGACTAACCTGATAGAGTTTTTTGATGGGGTGACACAGATAGTGGACCAGGAAGGAGCGGTGGACATGGCCTATCTGGATTTCAATAAGGGCTTTGACACCGTTCCGCATGGTGGAATGGTGCATAAGCTGGACAGACTAGGGGTGGACCTCAGGATCACCAGATGGGTGGAAAACTGGTTGAAGGGAAGGAGTCAGACGGTGGTGGTAAATGGGACACATTCCAGGGAATGGGCAGTGATCAGTGGGGTGCCACAGGGGGTCAGTGCTAGGACCAATATTTTTTAACATCTATGTTAGTGACCTAGCGGAGGGTCTGGAGGGATGGGTATGCCTGTTCGCAGATGATACAAAGGTCTGCAATGGGATGGATTCACCTAGTGGGGTACAAGCCATGGGGTGGGACCTGGAGAGGCTGGAGAGGTGGTCTGACACCGGGAAATTGAAGTTTAATGCACAAAAGTGCTCACTGATGCACCTGGGGAAGAGGAATAGGAGGGAAATTTACTCCCTTGGCGGGGTGATTAAGGAGAAGGAAACGGAAAGGGATCTGGGGATTATGGAATTGCGTGACCTCAAGGTGGGCAGCCAGTGTAGCAGGGCAGTGGGAAAGGCAAATGGAATGCTGGCCTTCACTGTGAGGGGTTTTAATAGCAGGAAGAGGGAGGTGCTAATGCCGCTATACAGAACCATAGTCAGGCCGCATCTGGAGTATGGGGTGCAGTTCTGGAGGCCTCAACTACGAAGAGGTGTTGAGTTGATGGAAAGGGTACAGAGAAGGGCAACCAAAATGGTATGAGGGATGCAGGATGTACCCTATGAGAGAAGATTGAGAGGGCTGAAATTGTACCCTCTGGAGACTCACAGGGAGAGGGGGGGGACATGATTGAGACCTTTAAATATCTGAAGGGAATAAATAAGGTGGAGGGTGATAGATTGTTCAAATTGAAGAAGGGAGTGAACACGAGGGGACGTAGCCTCAAACTGGAAGGTGGGCAATACAGAGGTAATCTCAGGGGGCAGTTTTTCATGGAGAAGGTGGTGGAGGCCTGGAACGAGCTGCTGGAGGAGGTAGTGGCAGCTGAAATGGTGGAGGGGTTCAATAAGGCTTGAGATAGATTTAAGGGATTGGGAAAAGAGGGTGGAAGCGTAACAGAAGGGGGGGAGGTAGGGTGTTGGGCAGACTAGATGGGCCATGGGGCCTTTCTTTGCCATCACATTTCAGTGTATCTGTGTTTCTGTGTAATGCAAAACTGCACTAGTGGAACACAAACAGAATGACAATTCCACTTTTTTTTTTCAGTCAGTAGTTTTTCTTCCCTCTGGTCTGCCCAACAGCGCCCACACAGCCCTGCCACTGACCTTCTCACGAACTTACCGACTATCCACCACTTGCTCAGAACCACAGTGGGTGGGTGGCCTGTCATGTCAGTAGTGTGAGAGCCTGCAGGGAGTGCCAGCCACGGGCAACTTGGCATCTTTTTCCCCCATTTTCTCCCTCTGGGCTGTAGTGTGTGGATATGTGTGCCAAGCACATCACGCTACAGCCCTGCTTCTCATGCACTCCTGGTGCGCTGCCACCTGGCTTCCACGAGGTGGCAGTATCTGCAGTGGGACCTAGTGTCCCCCCTCCCACCAAGGAAGGAGAGCTGCCATTGGGTGCTCAATCCTCCCTCACCCGGTCGGCCCACCGAGCGACCCATGTCTGTTCACGAACACAGGCTGCCAGCATGGGGAGTGGAAACCCTACCACTCATTTACTGGGCCAGCCTGGTAATTCCACTTCTTAAATGCTTTTTGTAATTAAAAAAAAAATTCCCTGAATTCTGAAAGCCATTTAATTTAAACTGCAGATTAGTGCTCCATAGATTATGTAAACTGACAAAAGCTCCAGTTGGTGACTCAAAGCACTGGGGATCTTGTCTCTGTCAGTTACTGCATGGAGGGATGCATCACTTTTCATCTGCAAATCAGCTAACTTTCTCTGCTTTTTCTGACTGCACCACTCCTGAGCCTTTCTCTAATGTGTGAGTTTGCTGGCAGCAGTGATGGCAATGTGAGCGCTCCTGTCCAGAGTCTGCCCTAGATTAAATGAAGGCCTCTCCAGTCTGGGCAGCAGAATGGGAATCCAGCTTCCAGGAGTGACATTTTATTATTGCTGTAAGCAGAGTGACATGGAATATGAATTAGAGATCATGGGAGCATCATGTGGTACTCCTGGCCATTCACAGCATATCTTTCAGTTGCCCGTGAGATATTCTCTTGTCCTAAGAATCTATGAGGTGACACTCTGATATCCATAAGTGGCCCTCCTAGCATCCCTATAAAGTTACATAACAGGCCATCAGATGCCCATACAGACAGCTAGTTGACAAATAAGAACCATTAGTTCAATGCAGCAGGAGTGTTTTTTTTTCCCTGTCAACCAGTGAGAGCAGTTAGTAAACTGAATGCCAGTTACATCTGTGTGATCTCCCCAATTTATTTTAATGGAATTCCGGTTGGGCAGCAGAGGTCCTGCTTCGGGCATAGCAATGCAAGCAAGCTGGCAAGCCTCATCAGACTGGACAGAGGAGCCTCACTGAATAATTAATTACAGAAAGCAGATACCAAAGGCTGCAGCTTCAATTCAGAGATCACTAATCCAGAGACAGCACCTGATCTTACTACCTGGACAGAGACAGCGCTTGTATCGAGTACTTTAAAAGAGACAGTGTCTGATCTAGAAGTATTCTTAAAAGTGCTGGTGCTACACCTGGTGAGTCATCATAGGCGACCGCCAAAGGCAAAGGTACAGGCCCCAGGTTGTTAATTTATTACATTTTTGTTGATCAGGAAAGCAGAATAGACAATCTTGCTTATTTTCAGCCTTGTATGGGGGGGTCAGAAGAAAAAAACCTGAAACTGAACCAATTTAGGCTGTTAGTGGTATTTTAGTGAATGGTGGAAATTTGGCCATGACACTGGGGAAACGCACCCCAGTCTTCGTTAACTAGGTTCCACCTGGTAGCAGACAAAATGACTCAGGACAGTCTGAAAAAAGTAAAGAGCAACCCAGTGGGGAGGTGATCCTGGGGGATCTGGATATAGAGGGCCTGTTGGGATGGCGGACCTCTTTGCCAACATGGGGGAGCCTTGGCAAGGGGTATGACTATAAATGGAGGCCATAAGGGAGAGAATTTTACCTGGTGAAACTTGTGTCAGATATGTTCTAGCAGACGTGGAGTCTTAAAGCTGATGTCAAACACTGTATTTCTAGACGTATGAATTAAAGTGTATATGTCTGTGGCCAAGAATTATAGTGATTCTTTCAACAGCTTTCATGGGCTACACAACAATTCGTCCTGGTCAGTTCATCATGTGACAATGCGCTCTGTCACATTAACTCTGACAGCAATCAGTTCCTATGACAATTTGTCCCTGGATAATTCGCACCCCACATAAATAATATAAAATAAACTCCAGGGGGGTGAAATTCACCCACCATGAGACAAAGTGCTCAAGGGTAGTAGAAGGGGAACTTGTGCTGTAATTTTATTTGGAGTACAGTAGGATATGTAGTGGAAGCGAACTGTCCAAGGCAAATTGTCAAAGGAACCGATTGACACTGGAGCTAATGTGATGGAGCAGGTTGATGCAAATAGAACTGACCGGGATAAATTGACATCCCCCCCCAACCAAGCCCACAGTCAAGCAAGTAACCATCCTTTTTAAAAATGAAGGAGTCAATATACCAGACATTCTGTTCTGGGTGAAACAAAATGCAGATGTTTTACATCACCCAACACCCATGCTAAACTCTGGAAACATTTGGACAGGGGGGGGTGGAAGATCAGAGTCAGATTGCATACATTAGAACAGGGTACTCTCCATCTTTCCAGTAGCTTCTACATAGGGAGAGACAGGGGCTTTTGTTTTTATGCAGGGCAACCCAAAACATGCCATAGCTGTGGCTTCCTGAGACACCTGCGTAATGCTTGTGACTCTATGCTATGTAACCTATGCATTGGACCAGGCTATTCCAGCATGAGATGACCTAACCCAGTGAAATGAAATCTTTGAGGATTTATACTCAGTGTCCCTGGGTGGCACACAACAGGGGCACATACTATAATCAGGAGGACATGGTTCATCAAGCCCAACATGAGAAGCCACACAATTCTGATTGAAGTGAAAACATCCCACTCACAGCCATCAACCTCTGCAGAAAAACCACAGGGAAATAAGACCTCCAGCACATCTGTGAAGAGTCCACCCCCCAGATATCCGTCTCCAGAAGAACAGAAACAAACAACAGTACAGTCTGAACCCCCACCAGAGGATCCTCTTCCTCCTCCCTCACAAACAGAGCAGAATGTAGAGGATCCTTTACTGGAACAAATCCTGGAGGACATGGTATTACAGACTCTAATGCCCCCATCTCCTCAACTTAGAAACATAGAAGTTGTCAGCAGATAAGGACTGCTAGGCCCATCCAGTCTTCCCATAGGCCCTATACATGCATGCATCCACTCACCCTAAGTGGTCAATGGCTTTTCATCACTCCCTTCCAGCCCAAGGTTCCCCCTGTGCTTGTCCCAGACATGTTTAAACCCCTCCACTGTGCTTGCTCCACCACCTCTTGTGGCAGATTATCCCAAGCATTCACCACCCTCTCTGTGTAGATAAACTGCCTCACGTTACCTCTTATTCTCCCCCCCCCTTCCAATTTCATATCGTGCCCCCTCATTCTGGTATCTTTTCTACATTGGAAAAGATCTCCCACCTGCACCTTGTTTATGCCTTTGAGGTACTTACATGTTTCTATCATGTCGCCCCTTTCTCTCCTCTCCTCCAGTGAGTACATATAGAGGTCTCTTAGTCTCTCCTCATATGTTTTGTGGTGCAAACCATGCATCATCTTTGTCACCCTGAATGAGGACTTTTTACTTGTTGGGGGCAAGAGAAGGAGTACATGGTTACATCCCAAGACTAAGATGGCTAGGAGGAAACGATATTACCACCAGAAATCGGTTGGCAGCATTTCAGACCTCAGGAGCAGATACAGAAGAAGGGGACTCCAAGGCATCCTCAGTCGCTTCCTCACAGAAAGACTTTTCAGATATAGATTGCTCAGTCTCAGAAACTTCATAGTCCAGAAAAAGAAATAAAAAGAAGGGTTTTTTTTCCTCGAAAGCAGTAAATGGCATCACTCATTCCCTCCTCTTGTGTTCCTGCTGGCTAAATTCCTTAGTAAATGGCATCACTCATTCCCCTCCTCTTGTGGTTCCTCAGGCTCGTTCCTTGATAGATGAATTAAAACGTCTTTGAATGTTGATAGCATCAAGAACCATAAGAGGAGACAGGCTGTTTTTTTCCTGTCTAGCAATGTTCGATTCCAGCATTATATTGCTGCAAGATACTAGGCTAAAGTCTACTCATGGTACAGAGCAAAGTCAGTCAGAATGATTATGGGGATCATCAGTGTGGTCCATTGGAGAAGATCTGTGTTCTGGGGTGGTGGTCCTTTTTAAGTCACACAACTTCGCAATATCTAAACTAATAGAGACTGATCCAGGGAGGGCACTGCTTTTGGATTGCTTCTATTAGATTGGGGGATATGTATGCCCCCCAAGCAAAGGCTTCCAGGGTGGATTTATTTAGGAATATTCAACCTTGCCTTTACACTGTACATCTAGGATGGTTATATGTGGGAGATTTAACTGTTTATGGGCCTTAGAAGATAAAAGAGTGGAGACCCAGAAAATGTATAATGACTCAAATTTCTTAAACCAGATGGTATTATCTGCTGACATGAAAGATGACTATAGAGCCCTTCACTCCACAGACAGGGAGGAATACATATTTAAGAGGGATCTACAATTGACTGCTTCTTTGTCTTCAATTAGATTACATTTCATAAAGCTACTATGACAGTGTCATAAATTTCTAATCATGTAGCAGAACTCCAGACTGAGTTGGGTGGGTGTGCATGAAGTTTGACAGGCCCTGGGTTCTGGCATTTAAATACCACCTTACTGGAAGACACATATTTGGTTTGGCCTGTACAGAGTTACTATAAGCTAAGAGCTTTGTAATGTGTTGTTTTGATTTTATGCTCTCCTGGTGAGAGGAGTTAAGAATTTTCTTTCAAAAGCTAATTAAATCTAAAGCTAATGGTAATTGCATAAAATACTTACAATTATGAAAATAGCTTCAGAGGCTTATTACTTTGCAAAATTCATTGGAATTTCATATTCAGACTAGATTTTCAAGATTAAGCAAGATATGAGGGCTCTTCAGTATGATAGGGCCAAGTCCTTAAAAGCAGAGTTAAAGTTTGGAACCCAGGGCAAGAAGCATACTGCTGATATCTTTAAGGGCTGTCAGGATAGGAAAAACTGAAAGTGATGCAGGACCTGAAAGGTGCCCATGGCACAGCCTGTACAGCTCAGTCTCACATGGAGGGAACAGTTAATCCAGAGGTTGATTTTAATATTGTATTACTAGCCTAGGACCTAGTGCAAATTGACCAGGACTAGTGCTGTTAACTCTCTGCTTTTCCCTCTTGATTAGTATAGATTTTTCATAGCAGTTTATGAAGTTTAAAAAAAGTCCCTACTTTAGCAGGCTGTAGTCCTCATGTTAATCTCCCTCAGTGTTAAAGGTGGCCTGGCATGATTAACAGCTCATTAAGGGCTACAATTATCTGTAAATTCAAGAGGGGGATCCAACAGAAGACTCAATGTGAGTCATTAGCACTCAATTGTTAGGACTTTCAGCTAGTGTGCAGGCTGTAATCAAGGGTTGAGTGCTGCTAAATCACTAGCTTCTGGTTTTCTGAACTTGCCTTTGTCTGATGCTTTGTCCCACATTATTAAGACCAGTGTGCTTCATTTCTCTACATTTTGAGTGTTTGCATTCAACATTTCAGTGACAAAATGCTAAGAGGTATACTGGGTCTGTCCTGCAGGTGAAAGGTTTTATAGCAGCCTAGCTGCTCCCTCTCCCCTCTCAATCTCTCAGCGCTATACTTCCCCTGGACTCCACTGCAGAGCAGACTCTGAAACAACTGTCAGTGATAGTGGAGATTATCAGACCATCAACGGATGTACGCTATAGTGTGGGATCAAGATATGCTACTGTTTTAAATCAGTCTTTGGGTTATTTTTAGTAGTTTATTTGAGTTGGTGGGCTTCACTCCCAACACTCCCCTTAAAAAACAAACAAATGGGGGGGGGGAAGCCCCCCAACTCAAACAAATGGACACAACAAACATCAACAGTAAGCACAAGCATGCACTGTATTCACAAAAGTTTTACGCTACTAGTGTAGCACTAGTCCGATAATCTCCACTGTCACCCAACTATCCATAGATCCATAGTTACCATTACTGGCAGGTGCAGGGGTTCACAGCACTTCTTAATAGACCATGCCAGTCAATGTCATCCATGCAGTCCCACCCTTAGCCCACCCAGCATGTCCTTTCATCTTAAAAACAATGTTTTGGAGCATGTATGGTAAAAAACATAAACCTTGACAAAACACATAATTAGGAATGTTGAAATAGGCATTCCTGGGGTGCACAGAATGTCCTAAATAGAAACAGAGGTAGTATAGTGTCATGCCTGGGTATTGTTTCCCCTGGGCTGATGAAAGGACAATGTTTAAAAAAATCTATTATTGTCAAGGCAGAGCATGTAAAATCAATACTTTTGTGCCTGGTTTATATAAACAGAAAGGTCATGAAGTTTGCAATATCCCAAGCCCCCTAAGTCTGTGTAGCTCCCTCCCAAAAAAAATCCTAGCTCTCCCCCGACTCACTTTACACTGTACAAAAACTTCTAGAAGTGCAGATCTCCAGGTGTTCACAGGGTGAGGGCTGAGACTGCCTTTCTCTGCCTGACTTTGTTCATTGCTCTGTGGGTGGGGGTGAATATGTGGTGAGGTGCATGATGACATTGATTGTCAGGGCCCCTGGTGTTCTGCGGTAGAATTTTCTGATTTCTACGGCAGGGCTCCTTGACTTTTGCGGCAGCATTTTCTGATTTCTGCAGCATGATTTATTAATTTCTCTGGCAGAATGCAGTCCTGTCATTGGCTAAATATGATGTGATGTCATCGATGACATCATATGCTGAGCATAGAGGAGGGGCTTCAGGATAAATGAGGTGGGAAAGAAAGTCTGACACTATGGAAAAATGGTATATTTATATGAAAATTCACCAAAAACAATGAATTGTGTGGCACTATATGTATTCTGCAGCATGATGCAAATTCTGTGGCAAATTCTGCAACCGCAGAACTGCAGAATTCCAGGGGCCTTGGCTATTGTGTGTGCAGAGCTAGGACTACTTGACTGAACATTTGCTATTGTGGTATCTTCTGGTTTGGTGGGGAGGGGGCACAGAAAGAGGAGGTGAGGGAGCTGTGGTACAAAGCAACAAGGGTTCAAACTGTGTGATTGCAATGCAGTGTTTTTTTTTTTTGCTGGGGCAGGAAGCAATGTGGGAGCAGGATAAATGTGGAATAGTCGGAGTACTTTTTGGCTTGCATTTTTTCCTGTATAAGTAACCAAAATTTACCATTATAATTGTGGGCTAGACTAGTGCAACCATCTGCAGGCTAGTGCAATTTTGAATTAATCAACTTGTCCTGTTGGCTAGTGCAAAAAAGGTTAAGGTTTACCCCTGGTTAATCAACATCAGAAAACTTCCTTTGGGACTACTACTCTGGTAGAGGCAGATCTAAGGTTGCTTAGGTTTTCCTGCTATAATAGGATTACAGATCAAGAATGTCAAGAGTTAGTTTCTCCAGTACGATTGGCGGAAGCAACATTTGCTGACCAGTCTGTATGCTTGAAAGCATCCATGAGCTCAGAAGGTTTAAGTGCAGCTTTATAAAGCTTTCCTACCAAAATTAGGGCCTTTATTAGTTAAGTATATACAGAGTGTATGGTAAACTGTCAGAGGAGATATCTCATGTTTTCATGACCTCTCTGCATAAAAAAGGAGACCATGCATGTATGGGAGACTGGAAGCCCTTTATCTTGCTGAAACTAGAACAGAAAATGTTAAATAATTTTTTTTGTGTTCAGTTAAATACAGTTGTAAAGGAAATTATATCAGTAGACTAGACTTGCCCTATACCTGGAAGGTCTTTGGAAGAAAATGTGGTTATTTTCAGGGCAGTAGTAGCTAGAAGACATTTGAAGGTACTCGGGGGGGGGGGTCTCCTGCATTTAGACCAGGAGAAAGGCCATTGAACAAGTGGCACACCAGTTTATTTTTAAGGCTTTGTTATTTCATGGAATACCAGAGAAGTTTGTAGAGTGGTTCTAGTCATCATGTAAAGCTGCCTCTTTTCAGCCATTGATTAATGGTTTTCTGGGAAATACTATCCCAGTAAGAAAGATGTGTACGACAAGTGTCCTTTAAGATCCCTCCTATACATCTTCAGCCTAGATGTCCTGATTAGGAAATTTTTCTTCTATGCAAATCAAAGGAATAGAAGTGTCACACCTAGCTGCTCCAATCAAAATCAGTGCTTATGCTGATGATATTTGCCTATTTTGGGCAGATGCAGAATCGGGTGGGAAGGCATTACGAATCCTAAAGGGATGTGAGAAACTGTCCAGTGCCAAAATAGATTTG
Organism: Neoceratodus forsteri; assembly: GCA_016271365.2. Lineage (NCBI taxonomy): Eukaryota > Metazoa > Chordata > Ceratodontiformes > Ceratodontidae > Neoceratodus > Neoceratodus forsteri. Next base: position 34,123,976 of record JADMNL010000034.1, on the reverse strand, counting down.
ACTAAAAGTTAATCCCTTTGTCTGAGAATATAAATCATGGGGGTTGAGTCATATTGGGGCTATTCCAGTTTTTCAGGAATCTGTCTCAATATTGGGAATAGATTATGGGCCAGAGGATATGGCGGTACAAAACTGGACCAGAAAAATTCAAGAGGGCGAATGTAAAGTTGCTTTCTGGAAACTCGTACAGCTTTAAAATAGGAAACTGTTTTTTTCTAGTTAAAACTTTATTGCTGCCTATATTATTACATTTATGTTGGGTATCCCCACTTCAGAATTTGAGGTAAAACTTCAAAAATGAAAATTATGTACTCACCGTAATTCTTGATCTTCCAAGATATCTTCACCATTCATTACTGATAGGTTCTGAACTGGAGGTGTTGGACCCCACAGGAGCATGTAGCTTTAAGACTTTTGAGGAGGGGAGCCAACGTCAGGAACAGCGCCGCCCATGAGGCTGATGCATGATGTGGTGCTTGTGGAGTGGCCAGTAACCAATGCAGACTCCCCTTCCTCCTCAGTTCTGCCCGCAGCAGAGGAATTAGGCAAAGAGAAAAAAAAGGAGGACGGGTCAAGGTAGCCCAAGGGACAGGGAATAGGAAAGAAATAAAAAACGTAATCATAAAGCCATCTAGAGAGACAGAGAAGGCAGAACTCTGGGCAAGGACTCTTTTTTGTTAACCAGGGATGACCAGAGCCTCTGGGCAGACCAAAGAATAAGAGAGAGCAATAGCAAGAGAGAGAGAACGGGAGAGAGAAACTTAAAGGTAGGATCCCTTCCTTTGGTCAAGATCGAAAAGGAGGTGGGTTGTGTCCATTCTAGCTAGGAATAGAGGGTACCACAAGCAGCAACCCAGGACCAATTGCTTAGGCCATAAAGAGGCTTTCCAAGAAGTTGTAAGGGAGAAGCACTCCTCTGCTTCAGCCAAAAAGAAGAGAAACCCAGAGCCCGGAAATGCCCAGAGGAAGACCTCTAAGAAGAGGGCCTAATTAATTATCCTCCATAACATGGGACATCAGAGGAAGATAAAAGCACTCTGCAGCACTCAGTGCAAATGGCAAAGGGTTACAAACCCATCTACAGAGGAAGAGCAGAGAAGTATTTCTGTCCAGACCAAGTAAGGGATCCTGTGTAAGGCAGATGGGGGAGTTAACTCCTTGAAGGATACAAGAATCAGGCAGAGGCTTGGTGGGTAAGAGGAGATCACCAAGGAGGTGAAACTGCATACAACTAAAACCCATGGCCAGACCTGTCGCACTGGCTCTAGAAGGACTAGGGAGTCAAGCAGCCCCAGATGATCCTCCAACAGACTAGATAAGCCAGCAGGAAGGGGAAACTCCCAAAGAGGATGTCTGCTGATGAGTAGGTCTCTCTCTAGAGGAATCCCTAGCAAAGGGAGTTCCCCTAACTACCAATGAGAAATAAGAGTATACCTTATCCCCCCCCCCTTATTGGGGGGGGGAGAAGACTAGAGGAAGGTATAGAAATATACCCTCGTACCAGTCAAAGATATGCCAGGGACCTCCTGGTTCAAAAGGTAGAAAAGGAAGGCAAGATGCAGGGCAGTTTACCTTCCCCCAAGAACTTGGAGGTATGGAAAAGAGAATGAGAACCTTCTTGCCAGATAAGAATAGGGGTTCCCACAGGGGGTGCCCACATCCATCTGAGCACCCCTTTAGTTAAAGGGGGAAGGCAAACAGGGAGGAGGCACTGCCCAGAAGTCTGGGCATGAGGTGAAGGTGGGCAGGAAGCAGTAATGAATGGTGAAGATATCTTGGAAGATCAAGAATAATGGTGAGTAAGTAATTTTCACATCTTCCAAAGATCAAGCTTCACTAGTGAGTACCAAGCCACTATCCTCAGTGGTGTTGGCACACACTGAGGGGGGGAAAAATTCCTCAGCCTCTTGTCGGGGAAACACAAGAAGGAGGAGCCCCTCATGGGTCTGCGGGCACCCGAGACTGGTCAGGGACAGACAGGCACTCCGAGACCTGGGAGAGGGGAGGCACCCTGCTTACTCCTGCGTGACCCTAGGGGAAAATAACTGAGCCCCCAGAACTGTAAGGTAGTCACCCTATGCCGGGCCAAGGGTGACAACTGGGAGAGGCGAAGCCATGCCATCCACCTAATGCAGATCGCGGATCCCACTAGCCTGGACGCCACCTCAGTGATGTCTTAAGGCACCCTTGCTTGGTGTCTTGCTATCTCCAGGCACTGCATGGAAAGGTGAATAGCTTAGCTGGTTGCCTCGCTATCAGGCATGGATGCTAGGAGCTGTCCTAGCATCACCCAAATATGCCTTGCATAAGCAGCCTGGTGTGCCTGGTGTGCAGCCACACAGAGGAGGAGGCGTGCCACTGAGAAGACCCTCCTGCCCCAATGGTCGAATTCATCTGAGTCAAGGTCAAGGGGATGGTCATGCCTCAGGCATTGATGCCTAGAGAGGGTTCCAAGAGCCCCACTCCTGAAGTGGGGTGGGGCATGGCTCAGGAGACCCCACGGGGGCATAATACCTGTGCCAGTAGTCCATCACGGCTGGAGGAGGGGCAGAGGGATGGTGCCAGACATTGTGCAACACCTCAGAGAATGGCTGAGGCCATCATGGAATGACTGTGGTGTCTGTTCTGTACTCCCCTAGAAAGGACAGAGCTGCACAGGCAGGATTGTGAGAAAAAAGGGGCAGAGATGCAAGTCCTCCATCATCCTCGAGAGGAAGCACTGATAACTGGTGAGCTCAGTGTTAGTGAAGTAGTGGACATAGGAGTCCTTTTCCTCAGAGGAAGAAGATGAGGATGAGGAAGAACTTGCCTCAGGGAACGGCAGAGCTGGGGGTTAAAACAACCTCGTCAATGGCCATGAGGTATATGGGGTAAGCTGCCGCCATGACCCTGAATTACTCCCAGGCCATGGACCCTGTAGGACTGGAAAAGCCAGGTAGAGAGGGAGAGGAAAGCAGATGAGGAGGAGGAGGAGGAAGATTCTCTTGGCAGACCAAGGAAGGTCCTCTGCCAGGGCTCCAGGAGTGAACAGGGGGCCCTCTCCCAAGGCAAGGGGCTATGCAACCCAGCCACCACAGACTGCCCAATTGTAGTGGGCAGAGAGGGTGTTGCCCTTGAGGGGAAAACCTCAGGCAAGGTGATCAGAGCCATTTGCATCCCACAGGGCAGCCCCTATCCCCACCTACTGTAAGGCCTCTCGGGTCCCTAGGGGAGGGGGAGACCAGAGTCAGCACTGCAGCTCCGAGAAGGGCCTGCAGTCAGCCTTGGAACAAAATGGCTTGCTGACAGAGACCTCCTGACCCCTGGGACACCATGGAGGACCTTGCCTTGCAAAGAAGGCCCAGTAGCCTAAGCAGAGCCAGAAAAAGATGGGGGAGTGAACCTGGCACCACCCTCGGTGCCAGAGAAGACCTTAACACCACCCAAAACCCCAGAGCCAGGACTGGCACCAACAGTGGCATCCAAAACTGGCCTAGTATCAAGAGCAGCACTGGATCCCAGTCCAGCACTGGACCTGGCACCGCCTTCCCCTCTGGTACCAAGCCAGCACTGGCGGTGACTCTGGCACCGCAAGCAGCACCAAGGGACGTAGGGAAGACAACACTGCAGCTGGCACCAAGAGGGGAACCCTGGGGCTCTGCAGGCTGAAAATACCTGGGACTAGGCCCCAAAAAGTCCAGGGACTCTGAGGAGTCAGGTTGTCAGTTGGGATCATCCTGATCATCACCCTCCAAGACGAGGACGAGATCATAGAGATCTCCAAACGGTCGACCCCCTGGACCTTACCTCTCCCAGGTCGCAAATGGAAAAGGGAGGGGACCTAGCTACATGGCTGGAACCACCATGCTTACTGACACATGCTTACTTACCACAGGGATCAGTGCTGGGACCGGTACTATTCAACATCTTCATCAGTGACATTGCGCTTGACCTAGAAGGCAGAATTTCACTGTTCGCTGATGACACAAAGCCCTGTAACAGAGTAGACACACCAGAGGGTGTAGACAGAATGAGAAGCGACCTGCAGAAACTTGAAGAATGGTCAGGGGTTTGGCAGTTGAAATTCAATGCAAAGAAGTGCAAGATAATGCATATGGGGCACAAAAACCCTGGCACAATATATCAGTTGGGGGTGAGGATATAGCATGCACCAAGCAGGAAAGGGATCTTGGGGTTATCATCTCTGATGACCTCAAGGTAGGGAAACAGTGTGACAAGGCAGCAGGTAAAGCAAATAGGATGCTGGGATGTATAGGCAGGGGCATCACCAGCAGGAAAAGGGAGGTCATAATTCCACTATACAAGACACTAGTGAGGCCCCACCTGGAGTACAGTGTACAGTTCTGGAGACCATACCTATGTAAGGACATAGACAGGGTAGAGAAGGTTCAGAGGAGGGCAACAAAGATGGTGCATGCATTGCATCACAAGTCCCTACGAGACAGGTTGAAGGAACTGAACATGTACTCCCTGGAGAAGGAGGAGAGAGGGATATGATGAGAGACATACAAGTATCTTACAGGGAGGAACAGGGTGCAGGAAAACACTATTTTTAAGCGAAAAAGATGTTCCAGGACTAGAGGGCATGGAATGAAGTTAGAGGAGGGGCGATTCAGAGGAAACATGAGAAAGAATTTCTTCACAGAACGGGTGGTGGACAAGTGGAACACCCTGCCAGAGGAAGTGGTGGGGGCTGAAACAATCACGGGATTTAAGAATGCATGGGATAGACATAAAGGAATTCTGGAGGTCAGGGGTAAGGTGCAACAGACTTCTAGGAAAACAAACTGAACTTACAAGCTCAAATGGGCAGACTGGGTGGGCCATAGGCCCTTATCTGCCGACACTGTCTATGTATCTATGTATCTATGTATCTATGACACTGGAGGCAGGCAATGTCAGGAGCCACGGCGGCACCTGGCCGTGTTGCCGAGGGCTCTGCCAGTGTAGGTGCAGTGTATAGCTGCGACACCACAGCTGGGGATGTCTGGGCCTCCAAAGAAGCACTGGACTGTGAGGGGTGCTCAACTGACCCTCCACCCCCCCCAGAGGAGATCAGCTATCCACTAAGCCCCTCACGCAGGCCTGCTGTTCGAGCAAGACCAGAACCAGCTGAAACCTGCTCTTCCTCAGTATGTATAGTACAGAGGAGAGGGAGCCAAGAGACCTGTCTTTCACGTCCACTTGATAAGCCATCCTCTGAAAATCGGATGGTCTCATCCCAACCTTAATGTGCAGTTCTTCTACCTGTGGAAGTCAGTAGAGAAACAAGATTATACATGTCATGGTGTGGGTCCAGACAGGTGAAGCAATGACCATGCTGGTCCATTGTGGTCATGGGTTTCCTGCAGGGGCAACAACACATTGGGGGAAGCCCTGCCTTTGAACCCACAGACTTACTAGGCCCTGGATCGAACATGATCGTGGTTGACTGAAAATAACAGAAAACAGCAGGAGAAAAGTGCCTGACTCTGTATTACAGCAAAAAATAACAAAAAGGATATAAACAGTGCCGAAACTGAAAAGATGGTGTCAAGTGAAGCAAGCAGAAACTGATGGCACAGATGCAAATTCTTCAACAGCTCCCACGGCGATCCAACCTCAACAGCAAGAAGAACAGAACTGAGGAGGTTACTGGCCACTCCATGAGTGCCACGTCATGCGTTGGCCTCATGGGCGGCACTGTCCCCGACATCAGCTCCCCTCCTCAAAAGCCTTAAAGCTACATGCTCCCGCGGGGTCTAGCACCTCCGGCTCAGAACCCACCAGTAATGAATGGTGGAGAGTGATCTTTGGAAGATCATGTCTTTCCAGTTATTATGGGGTGGTAAAATGAACGTGGTTAAGAGGAACTATACTTACCTTTCAGTGAACAAAGAGGGTTTGAGTATGCTTAATCCTCTAGCCCTTTTCTTTTCCTTATTTTTCTATAATAATATCACAAGAATGTTTCTAAAGTAGTGGGGTATTAATTCAGGAATGGGTGATGCCATTCTACAGTAAATGGGAAAAGGGCAGATGGGTGCTACTTCTGCAACTAGATCTTCCCATATACCCATATACAACCCAGTGGCATTGAAAAAAAATGTAAACTTGGAAATTAATTCCAGAATTGTTCAGAACTTCTTCCAGGAAACGTGTATAATGCAATCTTACAACAAGGATTCACAGAAGAGTTGTCAGTTTCAAGGTGGTACAGTACAGTCCATTGCAGCTACTGTAAAACAATTACCTAGAGCTGTGCAGAATGGGAAAATTCTGAATTTGTGGAATTTCAATGAAATTTCACAAAATTCCATGAAATTTCACAGAATTACGTTGGATTTTGCAGAATTTTAAAACTTTAATAATTTGGTCATAACTCAGCTATCGTGTATATTAGTGTTCTGACATTTGGCATGCTCACTCTTTGGGTAGAGGACCAATAACATGGCAAATATCATGACATGCGGATGGAAAGTTTTAAAATTATAGCTGTTCAAAATCTGTCATTTTATTTTTTGTGCAAACTTCCTTGCACATTTTTATCTGCTTATACTTCAGCTGTCTATTGGATCAGAGATCTTAAATGTGGCATGATTTCTTAATGATAAGTGTTCTAACAATATGCCAGATTTCATGACAATATGATGCATCATCTCAAAATTAAATGTGCTCAAAATCAGTCATTTTATTTTTTGCGGGAAATTTCATGAAAACAATTCATCTGCATATAACTCAAGCACCTTTGGAGCTAGACATGAATACATTAGCACAAATAACCTTTTTTTTTTGTTCAGACCTGACCCCCATCGGCTAGTCACCAGTCCCATTCTACCTCCATGGAGTACCCCCCGCAACCTATTTATTTTATTTATTTAAGAGTTTTACCGGGAAGGCATACTGAGCGGAGTACCGCTCGATTCCAGATGCGTCCTGGGGACAGTACAATACAACAATGTCACTCTGAGGCATACAATATAACAATGTAAGATAATAGGTACAGGCAATATAACAGTAATATAACAAACTAAACAGGGTAAAACATGGTACAGAGTACAAGTGCATTTACAGTGAGAGTTATGACAGCTAAAAGGCAGAACCAGGTAAGATAAAGATACAGGGACAGGAAGTGCAGCCAATACAGCCATGACTAAGGGTACACACAGGAAAAGGAGGTTAGGGATCACTTAACTGAGTAAGGAGGGTTCAGAAGTGGTACAGAGTAAACCTACCCCAAGCACCCCTGGATTACCCCCCGGGGCAGAGCCGCTGGCTTCCCAGCAAATCTTCAGCAGTACTGGGGGAGGAGGGTTTCCTGTACCCCAGATTGCCCCCTGGGGCGGAGCCGCTGACTTCCCCATGGTGCTACAGCAGAGAAAGGACCAGATCCGTGATGTGGGACCGGTGCTGTCATTCATCAGTGGAAATATTTTTCAAATACTGGACCCCTGAGGGAGGGGACATGCATTGACATCAAGCATCTGTCCCACCCACCTAAGGTTATAGTGCCAGCTGCAGTGGTACCCCAGTCTCCGCCAGGAGTCCACAAAGGACTGGATACTCTGCCCCCCTTCCCCTGGAGAAGGAAAGCAGTCCCCGGGACACTCGATCTCCCCCCCCAGCCGGCCCTCAAACTCCCAAGTCTGTCACCGAACCCAGGATGTCAGCACCACAAGTGGACGCCTTGCTACTGCGTCGGCGAGCCAGCCATAACCTTTTTGTAGTGCTTACAGAATTATCTAAATATGGAGAGAATTGGATTAGAGATTTTTAAGTTACAGGGGTTCAAAACTTTACTATGTAAATATTTGCAAACTTTTGTGAAAACTATCAACAATGTGAATGTTTGTAACTTCTCTGCTCTTGCAGGCATAGACTTAACATTTGACATGCATATCCATAGTCAGTGTATCCTGGTGTCTAACACAACTGGATGAATTGGTTTAGCAGTTGTGGTTTTTTTTTTGCCTTTTTCACAAGGAGAGACACACTAAGCTGAAAGCTTGCTTACAGGTGTGACCTGGGAGCACAAGCAAGTTAAGTGACTTGTTCAGGGTCACACAGTATGCAAGTGGCAGCTGTGGGATTCAAACCCAGGTCTTCAGGTTTGCAGCTCAGAGCCTTAAATCACTGCGCTATACTGCCTCCTTCAAATTTGCAGTAGAAAAAACTGATTGGTAACACTTTCCCACATTTTTATGGTAGCATATAGATGAAGCATCCAGAATTCTTTTTGTGGAATTTAACGTTAACAATGCACGTATCACTACTTCATTTGATAAGTTAGGCTGAGCTTTTTGCAGTCCTGCTGTTTTTCACTGAGTGACTACCCCCCTTCTCTTTTGGCATAGCCAGATTGACTCAGTACCTACTGATTCCACTGATATCCTCTTTGTTCTTTATAGTGATAAACTCCCTTAAGACGTAAGTCGCCTACTCCTTTTCCTTTTGACCTACCCTGTTGGAATAGTCAGAATTCTTCCTTCTTGCTGCCCCAGACATCGTCTTCCCCCACTACATCTTTTTGTGTTCCTCCAAAGTCCTAGACTTGCATCTACTTCAGGCTCCCTGGATCATAAATTTACTGGATGCGATCCTTAAATATCCTGCATTCAGGTTGGAATTGTTGACACTCTCTGCTTCCTTGCTACAACCTTGGGGTCTACCACTGTTGTGCTACCCAGATTAGCTGTCCATTTCTTGGTGAAATTGTGCATCTAACTCCTGAACCTGGTGACTCCCTGCACTGCCTGCCTCTCATACCCCTATCCTTTCATTAGAACCCCCCCCCCCGATAAGACTGAGTGAAATTAGCAAATTCCAGTTTTATGGCATTTTTCATGAAATTCTAGTTTTCACAAAGACTCATGGAATTTGACTTTAAGTACAGATGTTATTTTGCAATTTCTGGCAGCAAGCAATTAATGATATTGGCACACACAGTCTCCTTGTAAGGTCTAAAGGCGCTTTTACACACATGCTGCTGTGCCAAAACGAGCGTTACCTGTGTAGCGCAGATTCAGCCTGTTCCGCTCCACATCCTGATTACACGAGAGCCATAAAAGCGCCCAGATGTCCTTACCGGTGCAGTCTTCCTTATGAGATTACTTGGGGTGAGTGCGACAGGTAGCACGACCTGCACTAGTGGCCATCACGTGAGAGCTAGAGCTAGGGTTGTAGTGCCGGAATGGACTCTTTACACTGCACCCTGCAACGGAACATTTCAGAACAAACCACCTGTACCATGGAGTGCGGTTCAGGCGACCGTTCATTTTCAGAATGGAACAAATGGCGTTTACACAGCATTGGATAGAACAGTAAGGTCCTTCCGTAACGCTTATTCTGTTGCAAGACTGCCAGTGTAAAAGTGCCTTAAGACTCTACCAAATTTAATAGTATTGCATACCTTAGTTTTAAAGTTTCAGAGGTTTACATTCTTGCAAAATTTATTTTTTAAATGTTGTGGAAGTTTACTTTTAATTCAATCCCATTTTAAGCTGCAAATACAAACTTCTTCAGAAATGACCATGTGGTATAGTAGTTTAAATGTTTTAACTCTGGTTACATTTGTATATCTTGTTTTAAAATTAGAGGGGAATAACTGAAATTTAAATTTTGGCAACATCTTTGGCAGGCTATAACGCAGTCCCATTTGAAACTAGAACTCTGAAACTACGTACATATACAAATGCAGGGATGCCCTGTATAGTGTACCTGTCAAATTGTATAACATTTCAATGAATACTATCACAATTATACTACAATTACAGAAATCTAAATTGTGGCAAAATGTTTGGCTACCTATAACTCAGCTCCCATTGAAGCCTGAGAATTAAAATGTGATGCATATATACACATGCTGGATGCTTCTCTAAATCCTGACATTGTGGAGAAATTTGAATAAGAAATGTTAAAATGATCTCAAAATAACTGAAAATTAAATTCAGACTAAATGTTTGGCCACCCATAACTCTGCCCCTTTCAACCTATAACTCTGAAATTTTGCACACTTCTGTAAGCCAATAGCTACTGTTTATATTTCAAATTTGGTGTTATTTGGACATGTACATTTAAAATGATAGTGAAATAACTGAAATTTATTTAAAATTATAGCGAAATAACTGAAATTTAAAATTTGGCAACATTTAACTGAAGTTTCATGAAAATTCCATGAAATTCCATGGAGTCAGAATGCTCATTCTGTGGGCATTCCATGAATGGAATTTTATATTCCACATAGCTCTACAATTAACTAACCCTAGAATTTCGGTGTATGTTTGGGACACTGTATTGTTAAGTAGTCATTGGGTGTCTGTCTCTCTCACAAGCAAAAGAGTTTAGTGGAAAGGTACTGTCCAAGAGATACATGTACTAGGGTTTTAGAGACTCAGATACTGTATATCTCTTATTGGAATGTCCTTGCATTATGGTTTTCTGGGATATATTCACATCTTTTGTTTTTGTCTTTGGTAACCAGGTAAGGCCTACTAGGCACAAGTGCCTGTTTTCAGGGGTGACCTGGGAGCACTGGGCGGTTAAGTGACTTGCTTAGAGTCACACAGTATGCAAGTGGAGGTTGTGAGAATCAAACTCAGGTCTAGTCTGCTGGATGTACCAAGCTCATTCAAACCTCGTTCCTCTAACCTCTAGGCTATACTGCCAGCCCATCTCTCACTAAATTGATGGAATTTCAGACTCTACATTATGAAATCCTGGTTTAAGGTATTTATCATACAGATAATTGAAAATCCATGAGAGCACTTTGAGAGTAATTTTGGCTACAGTATTTCCAAATTCTTGATCTGTCAATTTAGATGCAGGTTGATGCTCCAAGAAAAAAATGACTCACTGTAGTAATGTTGTTTCTTTCAAAGGGCTCCCTCCCAATGTTAACACAGAAACATAGAATTTGATGGCAGATAAGGGCCGCTTGGCCCACCTAGTCTGCTCATGTTCCCTACCTACTGTCACACCATAGACTCTACTTCATCTCCGGCTCTCCCCCCCCCACCCCTTTCTTTACTTCTAAGGTTCCCTTATACCTATTACATGCCTTCTTAAATCCCATTACAGTTTTTGCTCCCACCACCTCCTCAGGGAGGCTTTTCCAGGCATCCACCACCCTTTCTGTGAAGAAGTGTTTACTTACATTTCCCCTGATTCAGCTCCTTTCCACTTCATCACATGATCCCTTGTTCTTGTGTATCCTTTTCTCTGCAAAAGGCTTCCCTCTTGAACCTTATTTACACCCTTGTTACTCTTACCCTTAACACCAGCTATCACTCCTCTGGAATGAGCTGCCCTGGAGCTTTTAGAATTTTATGCTAATTATGGAATTTAGAATGAAACTCAAACTAGAAAGACTACTGCACTGTTTACTTTTCCAATTAAATATTCCTGCTTGGTACAAGTCACTTCCATCAGTCGTTTGAATCCACCCATCACACCACTTGACATCTTCTTGTCACTGTTGAACTTCGGACAGTCACATCTTAAACCCGCAAAAATAGCACTAACTTTAACAAAAGAAAAAGCTACTAGAGGTGGAGAAATACACAAAATAGTGAAATAACACTTTTTTGACAGAAATAAACAAACTTGCAGCGCAGTTGCTGATGCCGAGAGAAGCTCTCTGGAGCGTCTAGTTGTCTGAATGGAGAAAATGAATCTGACTGTTAGATAGAACATAGGCCATCTGTATACATTCCACATTACTTCACTACCAATCAATCAAAATCTTTATTTTGCCAGGTGGAACATCATTGAGACAAGCTCATTTACAAGATGGACCTGGGGCAAAACAATTGCCAACAGGGTTAAGACATAACCGGTTGCATGAACGTACATAACAACTACATAGTAGTAATAATAACAACATAATAACATGTAACCATCACATGTAACAAGATACTTCCACCACAACATAGCAGTAGGTTCAACAAGAGGTAGTGCCATTTAAATACAATTGCATAGATACAGATACATTGCATAGATACAGTTCTGAGGCAGTCAGAGATTCTGAGCTGGCTGCATATATTTAATCATACTGGGAGATTCCTGTTGTTTGAAGTGCATTTTCGCCAGTACAGAAATTTTCCCCGCATTTGCGAGTTGCAGATGAGAACTAAGCCCTGGGTCATATCAGGACCTTTCAAAATCAGGACCCTGCTCTTCAGAGAGCAATTACATCACAGGGTAAGCTTTGAAAAAGCATAAATTTTAGAAACATTTCTACTGATTTGTTCTATTTTCTCCCTCTAATATATTTTCCCTTTTTATAATACATTTACACATGTAAGCCCCCCTTCCGGTGTGTAGGGGTATGCCTGATGTTGCTTTGAGGAGAAGCACTCTACAGCCAGAAACACAGTCCCAGAAAATTAAACTCATTACATGGGTTCAGATGAGATGTCTTCGGGGGTGGAGGCATTACTTCAGCAGTCATTGGGGTACAAGCAGCTGTGGGGGCAAGCTTAGTTAGTGCAATAACGAATGCATAATAAAGTCCATTGTCCACTCAAGAGTAAAAGAAGAAAACAAACTGATTTAATTCTGAAAATTTGATTAAGACACTCCATGGAGCATGGGGTGCAAGTTAATCAGTGGGTAACCTTCAGGGCGCAGTGCCCAATATAGCCTGCAGAAAACTTTCATTTCCCAAAAGCTGTTTCCACTACAGTGTTCCCTGTGAACCGAGCAGGCTCCACAATCCTGGCAGCAGCAGCAGTAGAGCAGGCCGAAAGCAAGGCCACGAACCAAACTTCTTCTCCTAACTTCTCTCCCGCACAAGATTTACTTTTCCCCTCTTTGTTCACTGAACACACTGGCCACACACCACACTAGCAGCTACAGAATGTAGAGTAGCTGTACTCTGCTCAGTACCTCCCAGCACTGGTGGTTTGAGTCCAGGACTCCCACATGGATGGTCTGAAAATTGCAAGCAAAGTCCCAACAAGAACTGCCGAGTCCCCTCTATTCAAAGCAAATGCAGCTCTGAGCATCTCAGGGTGTTTCTTTAATAACCATGGCAATCCTGGAGACCTGTGTACTTTCTGCTCTTCGACTGTATAGGCTTCCCAACACCTCCTGGCCAGACCAAAGTGCAACCGGAAAGGGAGACAGGCTGCTACCACTGTGCTGCCTGCAGTACGGACTGCCACCACCACACTGCCCCAACAGCCCAGTGTAGGCTTTACTCACTCTTGCCCGCAGATAAGGATACAAGGGACCCACCAAGGTGACAGGGATCACAAGGTGAGCCACTTACTTTCTTCCCATGCTCTGGCTCCCCATGATGCAGGTGGTCCCAGTACAAGGGTTCCGGACCCCACCACAGCCTCCCGACCACTACATATACTAACATACTAAAATGCCAGCAGAATAGGCCTAACGGTCTTTTGAGTCTGCTCGATTGGTCAGCCCCCACCCTGGGTGCTGACCTTGCTGCCCCCTCGCCTTCTCTGGCTTCTCCCTTCCCAGTTCCGGATATTCTTGCTGCATTGGATTTTGCTTCCAGAACCCTTCCCCTGTACCTGTCCCAGCCCCTCTTGAACCTCTCCACCATCTCTGCCTCCACCAGCCCCCTAGGCAGTGCATTCCATGGCTCTACCACCCTCTCAGTGAAGTAGCACCTCCTCCTTTCTCCCCTAAATCTTCCTCCCTCCAGCTTCCACCCATGCCCTCTAGTGGCCCCCTCCTCCTTCCTTCGAAGCACCCTGACTGTTCCTCCCCTATTTACCCTCTTCATGTACTTGAAGACCTCTATCATGTCCCCCCGGTCCCTTCTCTCTTCCAATGTGTACATATTTAGCTCTTCGAGCCTCTCCTCATAGGTCCTGTCCCCCAAGCCCCAAATCATTTTGGTTGCCCTCCTCTGGACCCTCTCCAGGAGTTTAATGTCCCTCTTTAAGTGTGGCCTCCAAAACTGCACGCAGTACTCAAGGTGTGGCCTCATCAAGCAGTTATACAGAGGGAGCATCACTTCCCTCCTTCTGGAGGTGATCCCCTAACAATGCATCCCAGCATCCTGTTGGCCTTGGCTGCTGCCCTCCTACAAGTCTCAGAGTTGTTCATTTTGACATCCACCACCACCCCAGGTCCCTCTCAGCCATTGAGACTTGTAGCATTCCCCAGCGTGTACACTTGGCCGGGTTTCTGGCCCCCAGGTGGAGTACCTTGCATTCCCTGCATTGAACCTCAGCTTTCACTTTCTAGACCATCTTTCCAGAGCCTCCAGGTCCCCTGTGGGCCACCTCCCTCCTCTCTATCCACCACGCCCAGTTTTGAGTCATCCAAAAGAGACTCATCTCACTCCTGATTCCTGTCCTTATGTCAGAGATGTAGGCGTTGAACAGGAGGGGCCCAAGGACTGATCTCTGTGGGACCCCACTAATGACCCTCTTTGGGGATGAGACTATCCCGCCAACTACGACCCTCTAGGTCCGGTCCTGAAGCCAATTGCCTATCCATCTGATCATCTGGTTCCCCACCCCCATTTCTCCCAGCTTATCCAACAGGCCCATGTGAGGAACAGAGTCAAATGCCTTGCTGAAGTCTAGAAGAGGGCGTCCACTGGTCTACAAGGTCCAAGGCACTTGTCACCCAGTCATAGAACTCCACAAGGTTTGTCTGACACGATTTCTCCGAGACAAATCCATGCTGTCTATCGTCCAGGCACCCTGACTTTTCCAGGTCCCCCCCTAGCCTCTCCATGACAATGCTCTCCATCACCTTGCCCACCACCGATGTCAGGCTGACAGGCCTGTAGTTCTCTGCCACCTCCCTTGATCCCCCCTTGTGGACAGGCACTATATGTGCCACCTTCCAGTCCTGGGGCACCCACCCTGTCCTCAGAGAGATGGTGAAAAGCTCCGCCACTCTTCAAGGGCAGTGGGACGGAGTGGCAAGCAGCCCACTCTGGCCCTGAAATACAGCCCTCAGAGCCAAAACACACACACACCGGCTGCCTCCTCTCTCTCTCTCTTCCTTCCAGGTACTCTCCTCCAGTCTCTCTACCCGCTGAAACCTCCCCCTTTTATTCTCTCTGTGTTGAGGTCCCCCCCCCACCGCTGGTAGGCAGGGCCCCAAGCTCCAGACAATACGGCTACAACTAAATTAACTAGTGAGCTCCCACAGGGGGTTTACTCTTCCCCCCACATAAAACGTTCATCTCCTAGTGAACACCTACCAGCTACCACCACTGTCCTCTCAGAAGGGAGATTCTGTATGTGCACTCCCCGAAGTCAGGATAGCACCACTGGAACGCCACCGCAATGGTGGAACTCAGTACCTCCCTTACCTAGGGCACTGTCACTACTCTCACAATTACACTAACACTTTCACTCTATACTTACGAGGCCCCATGGCGACCCACCCACTGGTCTCCATGGGCGCATTGCCAGGTACTGCAGCAGTGGCGTTCCACCCTCCACTATCACATTACCAAACCTCAAAAAACTTAGGTTGCTGCTGCCAGGTAGGGCTTAAAGCATACCCACCCCCACCCCTTTCATTAACATTGCATACTATAATTTGATTGACAGGTAAGCAACACTGACATTAAACAAGAGAACAACATTATACTTTAAATGGTAGAACTATTTTAACTTTTTTCAACATTTCTATGGCAGGTTCTCACTCTCACTTTAGAGCTTTCACACAGGCATACATGCACACACCATTGCAGGCACTCTCTCATCCTCTCATCAGCCTTACATACCCACGTGCACACCACATTAAGGCTCAACTATATTCCAGAGGGGCATTTTCCAATCCAGCCTCCTCTTGATAAAATTTTTTTTCCTAACAGGAAAACGCCATTTTGATTTACTCGGGAGCCAACCGCTTAAAACTTATAACATTTTAAACAACAAATAACAATAAAAGGCGTTGACATTACATTGTTTTTCTAGTCTTACCGGTCACCCAATGCCAAGGCCTGCACTGGGGTGGGAGGGGGACCAGCAGACAGTCCAGGCACATCTTTCTCAAAATGCCAGTCTTTTAGAGGCAAAATCACTTCTACTTGGAAGGCTGCAATGCATAATATAGCTGTGGGCCAGGTTTGGTGCACTCTTCTCCAAAGGCATCCTCACAGATGATATAGTATTTTGTCCTCTGCCCCGCCACATCCTGTACCATGGCAAAAGTCTTGAACAATGTCAAGCCACTGCATACCATGGAGGTGCACATTTGCTTTGCCTTTCTTGTGGCTTCTTGTTGGTGTCCACCCAGGTCCAAGGCACTCCCTCTGCTGCACTGCTTCCCCTTGTCCAGGGTACCATGGGACACTCAGTCCTCTCTTCTTTCCTCAATGAAGTCCCATATCTAGTCAGACAGGTTTGGATAGTTCTCTCCTGGGTACTCTTTCTTGATCCTCCTTCTTACCCAGCACTCGGCCTGTGACCACTCAGATATGCTCCTCACACTGGTCCGAGGGGCACTACCCTTTAACAGCCAACTCCCCACGGTGCACTGGGAGTAACAGGGGTCAGATGGACAGAGGGAGTCCATGTCTCTTCTCTTCTCTTCTTTTCACAGACCTACCACAGCCAGGGGATGGTATCTGGGAAAAGCAGACTGGGGAAACAGTAAGACCTTGGAACGTCCCACTCCCAAAGAGGATCAAAGATGAAGGACTTGGGGCAGACACCCAGAGCAGGGGACACAGCATCCATCCCCTCCATTTCTTGTACTGTTCAGCTATCTCACTCCAAGATGACCTCTTCCACCTCTACATTGGGTCTCTCCACTTTTGTAACTCCTGAAGCAATTGGGGAGGTCCATGGGCAGTCTTCTTGGCACCTGGCACAGTGGGGGGTGCACCACAGGCAGGGGGCTCCTTGGGCTTAAGCTTCCCTGCCACCCATGGCCTCTCTCTCTTTGCCATGGGAAGGGTTAGGCACTGATGGGGGAGAAGGGCTGGATAGATGGCTGGTTCCCTTCCCCCCAGACTGGTGGCAGTTTCCACCTCCTCCCAGTTCTCAAGCATGGAGGTGTCCATGCTCACTAAAGCTGATGAGGTGGTCCAGCTCCACATAGGCTGATAAGGTGGGGCGGGCTGGCTGGGCCAGATGAGGTGCTCCACTGCTGGCACAATCTAAACAGACTGGCAGTACTTTCACATGGTTCCCAGTTTTGTGGCAGACCACACATTTCTCCTGGGTACTACCCTTTTGAGCCACCTCCCACAACCATGACAGCAGTGAAGCAGGGACAGGGGCCATCCTGTTTCCATCACCAGCTGCTTCAGCCATCTTTTCTTTGGTTCCTTACTCGATTCTGCTGCTGCTCAAATTATAGAGTCTTCAGCTAGCACATTTCTCCTCAAGCTCAAAAATCCTTGTGGCGCAGTTCACTGTGGCTTCACATAAAATGGCGCTTCTGCTCCTTGCTCTGTGACCTCTGACCCCAGCCCTGGAAGAAAATGGTGCTGTACTAGGGCCATAGTGTAAAAAAAATATATATATATACTCTGTTTGACAATGCTCACTGAGCGGCTCCCCCCACCTTCCTTTCCCTATTAATTCCTCCTCCCCTATCTCCCTCCCTTCTACTCCCACCAGCTCTCCCCCGACCATAAGTTTTGCACCTTTTGTTATCTTTTGCTTCATTGGAGATTGTATTCTATTGAAACAAAATTGTAATTGAACTGTAACTTTTTTGTTTGTAAGTACTGTGTCCCTTGTACTACTGTTCTGATGTCCTCTTTGTGACGAGGTACCTTTGTAAATGAGCCTCTGGCTTAAAGGTTCCTAAACGGATGTTTAACTAAATAAATAAATAAATAAATATTGAAATGGCTTATATAGAAAATGGTGCTGTACTGAAGGCACAAAATTTCATTAGTCCAAAATAGCGCCCAGCAGCAAAGAAATCTCCTGCACTGCTGCACCCCATGATAGCAGTCCAGGCAAAGTTCTTGCACCCCAAACACAATGATTAACAAATGCCGGACAAGCCCCCATGTTGTAAGCCCCCCTCCCGGTGTCTAGGGGTATGCCTGGTGTTGCTTTGGGGGAGGGGCACTCTACAGCCAGAAACACAGTCCCAGAAAGTTAAACTCATTACCCGTGTTCAGATGAGATGTCTTCGGGGCGGGGGGGGGGTGCAGGTGTTACTTCAGCAGTGATGCGGTACCAACCACTGTGGGAGCAAGCTTAGGTAGTGCAATAACAAATGCATAATAAAGCCCATTGTGTACGCAAGAGTAAAAGAAGAAAAAAAACTGATTTTATTCTGAGAATTTGATTAAAACACTCCATGGAATGTGAGGTGCAAATTAGCTGGTGGGTAAGCTTCAGAGCACAGCGCCCAATGCAGTCTGCAGCAAACTTTCATTTCCCAAAAGCTGTTTCCACTACAGTGCTCCCTGTGAGCTGAGCAGGCTCCACAATCCTGGCAGCAGCAACAGAGCAGGATGCAAGCAAGGCCACAAACCAGATTTCTTGTCCCAACTTCTCTCCTGCACAAGATTTACTTTTCCCCTCTTTGTTTACTGAACACACTGGCCACACACCATACTAGCAGCTGCAGAATGTAGAGTAGCTGTACTCTGAGCGGTACCTCCCAGTGCCAGTGACTCAAGTCCAGGGCTCCCACATGGATGGTCTGAAAATTGTAAGCAGAGTCCCAACAAGAAATACAAAGTCCCCCTCTATTCAAAGCCAGTGCAGCTTCAAGCTTACCAGGACATTTCTTTAATAACCCTGGCAATCCCGGAGACCCGTGCACTTTCTGCTCTTTGACTATATAGGCTTCCCAACACCTCCTGGCTGGACGAAAGTGCCACTGGAAGGGAGACAGGTGGCAACCACTGAGCTCCCTGCAGTACGGACTGCCACCACTGCACTAACCCAATGGCTCAGTACAGGCTTTACTCACTCTCGGCCGCAGGCGAGGATACAAGGGACCCACCTGTGCCGCCCCACCAAGGTGCCAGAGATCATGAGGTGGGCCATTTACTTTCTTCTCAGGCTCTGGCTCCCCATGACGCAGGTGGTCCCAGTACAAGGGCTCTGGACCCCAACCACGGCCCCCCGACTGCGATATACATCCGACGGTCTTCAAGGGCAGTAGACCGGGGTGGCAAGTGGCACACCCTGGCCCCGAACCACAGCCCTCATGGCTGAAACACACAAGGGCCACCTCCTCTGTCTCTCCCTCTCTCTCTCTTTCTTCCAGGGACCCTCCTTCTGGTCTCTCTACTCACCAAAACCTCCCTCTTTTATCCTCTTTGTGCTGAGGGCCTCCCCAGACACACTCACACACACTGCTAGGCAGGGTCCCAAGCTTCAGCCACTACAGCTATAACTAAATTAACTTGTAAGCTCCCAAAGGGGGCTTACACACACATAAATTATAGAACTTCAGCAGGGTGTTTCTTATGATATAAGAGGCTCCGAGTGTGAGGTTTGGGTGAGAGGACCACAAAGTGAACCTGAGCGGGTCTGGCTACCCAAACCTCACAAGAGGAATCTCTTATACCACAAAAGACACATCTAAGAGGCCCTATTAACTTTCTGTAAATCACTTGAGTTTGCTAGAGTGATTTATAAGTTTCAAGTCTTGTTTTCTATTTCTTTTTTTTTTATAACTTGTTTTTTATTAAAAGCTACACAGTACGCTTAATGGTGCTTCTACTATAATTTCTGTAGTTACATTTCATGAGGCTAGTCTAGACATGTTATACTGTGTGAGTACATTTCATCGGTTTACATTTGAATATGTAGTAACTAGCTATAATTATTTGCTTAAATGCTTATTAACTTTCTCCACTCATTTCTTTTTGCAGGTTGTTTCTGTTTCCACCAGACCTTTACGTTCTCCCCTTTTCAGGATGGACCATCACATTGTGCCTTTATTCTGGAGTACTTTTATGGAACAAACTGCGCATCATGCAACATTATATATTGTGCCCATGGTTGCCATCTTTGTCTGAATGTCTTCATTGTGTCATTCAAATAAGCTGTAATTCTTTCCATGCAATACATTTCGTTAACTATTTTATACCATTCTTCTCTGTTGGGTGTCTGTTCCTGTTTTCATTTTTTTGTAATAGCTTTCTTAGCTGCTAGTATGAGTACTGGGACTACGGACCTGGGCATCACCCCTTCTCTCTCACTCCCCGGGACTCCTATTAAGATTAGGTTTGCCGTGAGCAGACCCGGGTCCATTCCTATCTGCTGTAGTTGCACCTCTATGTCTTGCCAATATGTATTTAGTTTGGGTCAATAGAAAAAATATGTGCATTGTCTGCCATCTGTTCCCCACATTCCCTCCAGCACACTCCCACCCATTTCAGGGTAGATTCTAGCTATTTTGGCCGGGGTGTAAAAATATCTCATTCTACATTTCCAAGAAAACTTTCTCCATATGTCTGAAGAGGTTATTCTTATTGAGGGGTCTGCGTATTTATCCCAGACCTCCCTTGCAATTGGTGTGGGTAGTTCTGTGTTCCATTGATCCAGGACTGTGTATGTATTGTCCTGCATAGAAGGATCCTATTAGTTTCACCGTGTCTTCCCCATTTGGGCATCCATCAGAAGTTGTAAAAGTTGTGGTTTAGGTTCTGGAATTTTGGTTCTATCTTTTGATTTGTGATAAATATAAGATTGTACCGGAAGGTATCTAAAATGTTCCCTTCCTACCAGGCCATACCTCTCCTATAGGGACTCAAAGGTTACCGCACCCTGCCTATCCAGGAACTGGTACATGTATGTCAGCTCCTGATTCCGCAACCTACTGAAGGTGAGGTCGATCCATGGTGGAAAAAAGTCTGGAGTGGTCGATAGGACTTCTAGGGAATAAGATGGGATGGACAGCCTGTGGTTTTGGAACATGGTTCTCCAAACTTTTAAAGTATTCATAGTAAATTGACCATAGTCCTCCTTTGTTATTTTTTCCATGCGATGTCAAATAGGAGAAGCCTATGTCATACAGATCATATAGGAAGAATTCTATAGTTTTCCAGGGGTTGTCAATGGTTGGGTTCAGCCAGTCATAAATCACTTTCAACTGAGCTGCCCTGGCATAGTACAGTAGGTTCGGTAGCCCTGCTCCTCCCAGCCATTTATGCGTCTGTAATATTGTATATATAAGTTTATGTCTGGCCCATATGAATCTAGAAATAACTTTGTCCCAGTATTTAAAATATTTCTTATCTGGTAATAATGGTATTGTTTGAAATAAGTACAGCAGTCGTGGAAGTATATTAAATTTTACAATTTCTGTCCTGGAGAATAATGCAAGTGGCAGAAGAGCCCATCTATTCAAGTCTTTAATTATAGTTTCGGTGAGCAGTTCATAATTTAATATATCTAAATGTTGGAGCAGCTTCAGTATAACAATTTCCACATACTTTAACTTGGTCCCTTTCCATTTAAAGGGGAAGTCGTTCTTGATATCTGATGGTGGTACATAGTTATGCGTTAGTACCTCTGTTCTGGAGATATTTAAAGTGAATCCTGAAATTAGGCTATATTCATGTATTTTTCCCCAGAGTGCTGGTATTGATTGTGTTGGGTTTATCAATGTTAATAAAATATCATCCACTAAGAGAGCAATTTTAAATTCTTGTCCCCCGTTTGTATCCCTTCTATTGTTGGGCTTTGTCTAGTGGCTGTTGCCAGTGGCTTTATATACAGGGCAAATAACAGTGGTGAAAGGGGGCACCCCTGTCATGTTCCCCCTTCTAATGATATTAACGGAGTAAGTGTGCCATCTATTCTTACATACGCTTTGGGGTACTGGTATAGGCTCTTAAGAATGTCACACACCTTCTCTGAGAATCTGTATGAGTGCAGTATTTCCCAAAGAAAGGCCCACAACACCTTGTCAAAGGCTTTTTCCACATCACAGCTGAGGGTTACCATAGGGGTCTGTCTCCAGGTCACGTGATCTATAAGCAGTAGGGCTCGTCTGATGTTGTTAGACGTCTGTCTGTTTCTGACAAAACCCGATCAGTCTTAGTGGATTAGTTCTGGGAGTAAACTGTCCATGCGTTTTACCCAAATAGTAGTATATATTTTGTAATCTGCATTTAACATGGAGAGTGGTTGGTAAGATGTAACCGACCCTGGATCTTTACCAGGTTTTAAAATGGCTGTGATAGTCGCATATCTCCATGTGTCTGGCGGGTCTGTCCCGTCCTCCCCCAGTTCAGTGAATACCTTCTTTAATAAAGGAATTAGGTCCTTTCTAAAGGATTTGTACCACTCTGAGGAGTATCCATCTGGACCCGGACGTTTTTGAGTTTTTTAATCCATTATAGTTCTGTATATTTCTTCTGCTGTTATTGGCTGCTCTAGCCTCGTCACTGGTTCTTGTGTTAGTTTAGGGATTCTCAACTGCACTAAGTATGCTTTTTGTAAGTTTTCCTCCACTGGGGGCCCGATACTATATAAGGTTTGATAATATTTTTGAAAGGTGTTTAAGATTTCTGTTGTTTTCATATTGTATTGTCCTGTGTCCAGATCTCTTAGTTTGAGTACTGTGCTCATTTTCTTGTCTTGGCGGATGCGCCTGGCCAGTATTCTAGTACCCTGGGTCCCACCCACATATGAGGTATGCCTCAGACATACTTTTTGCTGATTTATTTTTTCGTCTGTGTGTTTGTATATCTTGTTTTACCTGATACATCTGTGAGGTCACGTCTTTTACCCCTGATAACAGTAATGTTTGCAAGGAGTCAAGTTGTTGTGTCAGGTCTTTGTATTTTGTCTCTGCTTGTTTCCTTTTCCATGCTGCGTATTCCATTATGGAGCACCTCAGCACAGTCTTTAATGTGTCCCAAAGTAGGGTGTTTTTAACCTCTGGCGTCTCACTCTCCTGCAGAATCTGTCTGCATTTTTCAGTATGGAATTTTTTAAATTCTGGATCTCTTAATAATGTAGCATTAAAACTCCATAATGTTTTCTTGGGGTGTTTGCCCAGTTGTATCTTCAATAGAAGAGGGGTATGATCTGAGATGACCTATGGTGTTTGGGACATGTCTTGAATGTTAGCAAAATGTTCACACGTCATGAGAAAGTAGTCTAGTTGAGTATGTGTGCCAAGTCTGGATGAAAAAAGGTGTACATTTGGGCCGTGGGGTATATTATGAGCCAGATATCTGTGAGGCCCATCTGATTTGTGTTTCCTTTAAAGTATTTTTGGGCAGAGGTATATCTAGCTCTGGTGGGGTTTGTGGTGTCTAGGTCAGGAGTTAGTAATATATTTATATCTCCACCGAGTATTAACTGTCCCTGCTGGTTATCTATTAGGTGGTAGAAGAAAATTTGTATAACTGGGATAGTAGTTTGTGGTGGGAGGTACAAACTGGTCAATGTAACTTCTTGGTTGTAGAGTATGCTTTGTATTATTACATATCCGCCTTGAGTATCTGCGCAAGTCTTTTTCACCTGTAAGGGGATAGTATGTGAGATCAATATGACTGTCCCTGTTCTCTTTCCCTTTGAGTATGCTGATTCGAGTACTCTATATCTCCCTCCTGCAGTCAGTTTTTGGTGTTCTGTATACTTGTTAAGTGATGTTTCTTGCAAGTAGAAGAAGAATCAGCATTTATATAGCGCTTTTCATACACAGTATCCCAAAGTGCTTTACAAGCAATGCTAGACTGGTAGTGAAGTGACTGAATGCGTGGTGGCGGCAATATCACACATCACTACACACACACACACACACAGCTTGGATAATTATGGGAAGGGGAATGCTGGCCAGGACAGCGGGAATGTTCCCTGCTCTTTGTGAAGAGTGCCCTGGGTTCTTTTACTTCCACCTGAACACCTACCAGGACAACACCAGGATGGGCAGAAGGGACCTCGGTTTAACGTCTCATCCAAAGGACGGCACACCCCAGCAGTACAGTACCCCCCAAATACTGCACTCAGATGCCAGCGATTTTTATGTGCAAGTCCAATCCCAGTGTGGGATGAGAACCCATGACCTTCTGGTCCAGAGGTGGATGTGCTACCAACTGAGCCATGCTAACACCGAGTAGACTATGTCTGCTGGGTGCTGTCTTAAGTATTGGAGTAACCTAGTCTTTTAATGGAACTATTTAAACCATTTATGTTTACAGAAATGATTTTCACTGGGTGGGGGGGTTATCCATTTTATTTTCCTATGTAATGGGAAAGTTTCAGCCCCGGTTCAAAGCCTCTGCCTCTTCCTTGACCCATGCCCAAGTTCTGTATGGTGTAGTTTACCTGTAGAGTATGTCCTGCCTGTACTCCATGTTTTTCCCCAAGTTTCTATGGTTGTTGGTCCATCCTGTTTTACCTTTTGTTGTTTTGACTTTGAATAGTATATCTGTCCTTGTGTGTCTTTATTATGCTATATACCCTCAGAAATAATCTTCTTCCACTAGATAGCACTTTAATAGCTTGAGTGTTCTTCGTTTGTGTTTGTGTATGTGAGCTTTGCTCAAAACTAAAACCCATTGCCTCAACAGGAAGCTGAGCATTTAACACTAGAAGACTTTGGTTCCGTTGCCCCTCAGGTGATTGGGACCCAACAACGGTGTCTGCACCCATGCTGACAGAGGGTTGCCCTGCAGCATGTGCCAGTCAACAAGAACTACGTACATTTGCACTTCCAAGGTAGGGGTGTGTATAAAATCACACCCTAGTTGCCTGCATCCAGTCTTCCCCTTCCAGGGGATCTGTTGCAAGTGGAGGGAAAAGTCAGAGCTTCTCTGATGTGTGCCCCCCCCCATGGGAATCTGATTCCCAAAAATAAAAATAATGTAAGTGGCAACAATGAAGGACAATAAAAAACTTGAACGAGTTGGCATGTTGATATAAGCCTCCCAGTGTGTCTAGCGAGATCAGAAACTCGCTCCCTCCCGCGACCACTTTTTTTTCCCTTCAAGTTCCCCCCCCCCCCAATACCTTTGATCAGGCTGTCTGCTGTGGAGAATGACATCCGCAGTTCGTACTTTTCACCAAGGTACTTCTCTGGGGCTTCAAGTTTTGTAATGCTCCCCTAGGTTTCGTTGATCATTTCCTGTTTTTAGTTGCCAATTCAGTCCTCTCTTTGTCCATTCTGTCTGCTCGCGATCATGATGTCACCACTATTCCAGTCAGGAGAGAAGGTGGGTCGCAATCCCTGAGCACAGGGCACTATGGTATTTATCCTTCCCCTAGCTTTTCAGTGATATGTTTCTCCATCGCAGTCAATAGTGCAATCCCTCAGTTTCCGTAACCATTTCAGCGTCATATTATTCCCCCCCCCACCATATTCTTTTTCGGCTGCTATGCTCTCCTTTATATTTTTCTGGTTCCATTATTATTGCCCTTGTTGCTTCCCCCCCCCACCCCCGCATTCCAGTGTAACTGTTAGGAATATCTCCGATGGGGGTCAGTGGGATCGCCTGATATGAAAGACTGCTATGGGTGCAAGTGTCTTCTCTTACACCGCCCCCAGGTATTGGAATTCCATCCCTCAAGCAATACGCTCAGCTTCCACTCATGTGAGTTTTAAGAACCTCCACCATGAACATATACAAGCATCAAATCCCTGCATATGCTTCCAGCCTCCTTAGTTTTTATAGCTCCCCCTAGCTCTCATCCTCGCTATACTACTCTCCACTCTCCACCCTCTACCCCCTCCCATCTTGTAACCTCCCACCCTCTCCCCTCCCTCTCCCCTTCCTCCTCCTCCTCCTCCTCTCTACTCTCCCCAGGTGTATAATCCTTGCAACAGCACTTACAATTAAGCAGTACTTTACAACCCTGTATTTCCTGCTCTTGTTTTTCTCTCTAAAATCCTAATGCGATGTTTAAATACAGACCTGTTCCAACTATGTACTTCACTGAATCGCTATTGTAATTCTGACTCCTTCACTTTGTATTCACCTATGTTATGTGCTGTGTCATACTGTTGTTGTTAATTGTATTCAACTTGTATCCTCCCAGATCATGCCTGAAAATTGGCATCCTTATGCCTAGTGCACTCACCCGGTTACCAAAAGCAAATAAATAAATAAAGTCTGAGTGGTACCTTGGTAATGCATCCAGTGGTATTTACTTCTCAGTGGAGTGTTTTGAGGTTGCTGTCCCTATGGATTTGATGCGTGGCCTTATCCTCCTTATACCTGGAGGGGCATCTTCCTATGATAACAGCCTGATTTTGATGCCATCGCTCTTCCCAACACAGCACATAGTCCCCCTCTCTCCTGTGTTTGCCACCAGTCTTTCAGGTCCTCTCTTCCCTGTGGAGCAGGGGGAGCATTCAACAGAGGGAGAACCCAAAAGCTTACAGTCCCACCTCTCTACTTTGTTTCTCCCCCTTCTTTGCTACTTATGTGTCACTGCACTTTTCCGTTTACTTTCTGTGCCCTCTGATCTCATTGCTAACCCCCCTTCCCACCCCTTGTCCCTCCGTTTCCTGGAACTTTGATCATAGAGGTGGTAGTAACGGGAGCAATATGGGTGCACCTTCTTCTATTTTCAGAGCCTCCCTTCCTTTTGTGAAATTTGCTTCTTTTCTCTCTATCTATGTACAGTTGGGGGTGCACTACCCCCCCCTCCAGTCTCTGTGGTTGTTGGTTGTTTGTTAGCAGCCCCCACTAATCCCCAACACTGGAATTAATCCTGACCCCTGTTTTGTTTTCCCCATGCACTTTGCCCTCTTCACATTTTCCCAATCAATGCTACTGTTCATCAGCATGTCGATTCTCTTCACCCCGTTCCATTAGTTAAGGTCCCTTTTCTTTGCTGCTGCTCAGTTTTCCCACGTAAACTCTTCATGGGGAAGTACGTCTCGAGCCACTCCAGTAATAGTTCATGCGAGTTAAGATGGCTATCCCTATTCCTTTCCCCAAACGTGGTAAACTACCGAATCAGCTCCAGAATTTAAGCTTATTTTACTTCTCCCCTCCTACTTTCCCCCATCTTTCCCTTTGCATATTCATTTCTCCTACCCCCCCCATAACCCCCACTTCCCGTCTTTTTATTTTCTAAAATTAACTGTTAATCAATTTTATTATCGCTGTCTATTTACTGAATCAGTTCTCAGGTCGTGGCTGTCCATGCTACTGTGATTAAAAAGTAAAAGTTCGGGTCGCTAAGCAGTTAAAGAGGTTTTTACTCACAGTTCTACATTTTATTCTAGTCTGTCTTTATACCTTTGCCTTCACTATTCTCTACTTATTCTGTCCCTCAGGAGTTATCAGGTGCCCTGCGAAATTTATTCAGTTTTGCCAGGATGTCTTGTTTTGTACTGTCCAGTTGTGTGGCCTGATCGTCTCCATGCTGCTTTTCCCCAGCCGTCTGCCGACGCTGCCTTTGGCCCTTCGGTGTTCCCCTGGATGTCCGCTTGTCTTGTGGGTGTAGGCACCTTTTAATCAAGTCTTCCCGGGCCTCCTCTGTATTCTCATACTCGGCCTTTCCCCTGGTGTAGAAGCCAATCACTCGGGCCAGGTACAGAATTTCAGGTTATTTTGTCTGAGTAGTTGTAGTATGGGGATGTATTTTCTCCATTGCCGAGAGGTCTCTGGAGCATAGTAATTTTCGAAGAACACCCTCTGTTGTCCATAAAACAGTTTCTTCTGCTGCCAGGCTTTTTGCAGTATGATATATTTGACTGCATACATCTGGAATTTTATTATTATTGATCTTGGGCATGCTGTTGGCGAGGTGAGCTTTGGTCCCAAGGCCCTGTGTACTCATTTGATTGGTAAAGCCATGGTGTCAGGTAAGGTGAGTGCGTGTTCATAGCCTCTGTGCCCTCCGGTATGCTGAAGATCCTGATGTTTTTCTGCCTGGAGCAATTCTCAGCATCTTCCTGTCTCACCTCTATCTGGTCCTGGGTGTCTTGAATTTGCTTTATGACCCCATTGATTTCATCCATCCTGTTCTTCGTTATATAGAGGATAATGGCTGGGGATCAGGTGATAACCACACTGTAATCACCTCGAGTGGTTGCTAGGGCAACATGGTAAACCTCGAGAGTGCAGCTCGAGAGGTTTACTGTAGCCCTAGTAACCATGAGAGGTGATTTCAGCATGGTTATCACCCAATCACCAGCCATCATCTTTTATAGTGTATGGTCAAAAAAACACTGTTTGCATTCTATGTGTGAAAATTATGGTACTCTGGTGCATTCTTTTTTGTTATGCCACTGTTTGGAAGTTCCAAAGTGTGGTTAACAACTTTTAAAATTCTAAGCAGTGCATAACTAAGCTGTGTGACTGCTAATTATGGTGGTTAATAGGCACTTACCATACATTATATTAATATGTCTCTCGGCAGTGTCTGTACACTGTTCCAAAGAAGGCATGTCCCTCTGGAGTTCCCGGATCGCTTTTTTCATGTCAGCCCTGAATTCTTTTATCTCAGCATATATCATCTCCAGTTTTATGTGTTTGTTTCTGGCTTTACTGGAGTTGCAGGAGTGCCTGCTATTATCAGAGTGCTGCGACTGCTGGTCTGAAGCCCTCGAGGAGTCAGAATCCGAGCCATCCTCCGCAAACTCTTCGCCTTCATCCTTTTTACGATTGCTCCTTGTGGTCATCAGCATCTGTATTATTTTGCCTACTTCCTTTCTCCAAGTTGAATTAGTTTTTCTTTAATTAGCAAGTGGTTTTAGGAAGATTTGTCTGCGGTCGCTGGAGGAGCTCTCAAGTTAAGCTGTTGCCACCATGTCAACGTCACCGGAAGTCCTCTTTTTTTTTCTATTTCAATGTTAAATTAAATTTGTCCTCCCCCATGCTCTGAAGTGAAACAGACCACTGCTAACGATGCTGCATAAAAGACCACTGTACGCAGGAAAAGAAGTACAGTGATCTCTGTGAACTGATTGGCTGAAATCACATGATTTATAAACGTCAGCACAGGATCACTTCCCTAGATTCATCTCCTCTGGCTGCTTGTTTACATCAGACATTATAATCCTCTTTTATGACATCATAATACTTTCCAAAGCAACAGACTGATATGTCATAACAAGGGTTATAATGTCGCTTGTAGACAAGCAGTCAGATCAGATGAAGTCTAGGGGACAGTTTTCCTGGTTCCAATGGTGTAGCCAGAAATTTTCATTTTGTACACACAATCTCCAACAGTTACACCCCCACCCATTAAAAAATTTACACATCCTCTCCAAATGGTACCTCTTTGCTTGATTGCTAAGGTTGAGACCTAGGATTTGGAAGGATATTTTTGCAACATTTTAAAAGTGTCCTGCTAGCTGAGAAGTTAAGTTTTTAATCCCCGGTTTCACTGAAAGGTTTTGTGTATTGGAACCAGACATAGCAAAGTGCCTACATTAAAAGGCCTGCTTACATCACAGGTGTCACTAGTCAATCAATTGGCTCTGGGTGGGGTTTCATCGCTGTGCTGTCTTAGGCATCCTTCACAATTAGAAGCCAGTCAGACTGACTTTGATTTGTCTGTTGGAAGCTGAGAACCTTGCTAAACTGCAAAGAACAAACTATAACTCCATTTAGGACCTGGAAACCTGGTAAGGCATAATACTGGTGGAGACTTGTTAAGAAGGGGAGCTAAGCTTTCTACAAAAAGTTTCATTTTTTTTCCCTTATTGGCATTAAGCAGAGAATTGCAGGATTCCATTAAAAGTGTAGTAATTTATAACCAGAGGGAGTGAGATACAACTGAATTTGCTTGATTGCTGAGGTTGAGACCTAGGATTTGGAAGGATATTTTTGCAACATTTTAAAAGTGTCCTGCTGGCTGAGGAGTGAGTTCATTTTTATCCCTGGACTCAGTAGAGTGGTTTGTGTAGGAGCCGTGGTCTAGTAAATTGTGGTGTTAGTTGAATTACTATAAAGGGCAGTACTCACCAGGGTGGTGGAGCAGTTGTGTATTTGATTGTTTCTAACAGTCACCAGAGGCTGTGGACTACCCACCCACCCTTCCCACACCCACACCCCCAGGCTGGCATTTCCTTTATAGCCACAGTTCTGACATCACTTCCTCAACAGGTCTTGGGCAGAACTGTCATATTCTTAATAACCCAGCACAGTGCAAAAGGGTAGGTACACACCTACAAATAATAATATATATATATATATATATATATATATATATATATATATATATTACATATTGTATATTGTGAGGAGAGGACATGTGGGAGTGGTGCAATGCACTGGCTGTGGGGCAGCAGTTTTCCGGGAGACATTCTGGAAACTGCATTGCTGTCTTATTTGCAGGCAACTGTCAGCTCTGAGGGAGGAGGTTGCCCACCTCCAGGCTGAACTAGCAAGGGCTAAGGAGGCCTCCCCCTTCCAAAGAGCACCACTGCCACAACCACTGCCTCAGAGGTTGGAAAGTATGAAGAGCAGTTGGACCACAGTGGGTTCTGGGAGGGTGCGGGTGATGGACCAGAGGTGAAGCCCCCTAGTTGTACCGCTACACAAATCATATGCCATTCTGGCAGAGCAAGGTTCCTCTATGATGCCACCCTCAGTGGAGACCCAGAAGAATGCTGAGGACATCCACAAGGGAGACCCACAAAAGGGTGGCAAGGGACACCACAGGGGAAGAAAACAGCTTCTGATAGGGGACTCAATTGTTAGGGGGGTAAAACTGGGGAAGGGAGAGGAGAAGGAAGTAAGGTGCCTGCCTGGTGCCATGGCTTGGAGGGACAGGAAGTGAATCCTCAGGATTGCAGAAGCAGCATCACAGGAGAGGGAACTAGATATCATAGTCCACCTTGGGACAAATGACCTAGCTAGGAATGGGATCAGTGCAGTGCAGAATGAATTTGTGGAGTTGGGGAGGGGCCTCAGATGGGTAGCAAGCATGGTAACCTTCTCAGAGGTGCTACCAGTCCATGGCAGGAGTGAGACTAGGGTATTGCACACCATGCAGTTTAATGAATGGTTGCAAAACTGGTGCAGAGCACAGGGCTTTGGCTTCATTGGGGACTGGGGGTCCCCCTGAAGAGATAAAGGTCTATACTAGCACGATGGTCTGCATCTGTCCACGAAGGGAACCAAGCTCCTAGGTGACAGGTTTAAATGTTTCCTTGGCAAGCTTTTAAACTAGCCAAGGGGGGAGGTGCTGATAAAAGACAGGAAATTTCAAGCCTCCACCCACAAAACATGGCAGGTAGTAAGGTAAACATTGAGGTACAGAGCTCAACACAGGGCAGAACAGGGGTAAATGGAAAAATAGACAAGGGCAATAATAGCAGGGATGGGGAAAAAAGGACAAAGCCAACATTAAATGGAGGGCAATGAGTACCAATGCCCGTAGTCTGGGAAACAAGCTTCCTGAGCTAGTAGCCCTGATGGAAGATGAACAATTGATGATCACGGAAACATGGTACACCGAGAACCATGACTGGGATGTCAACATACCAGGGTACACAATCTACAGAAGGGACAGGGAAGGTAAAAGAGGAGGTGGAGTAGCTCTATACATAAGGGAAGGGATCAAAGCTACAGAACTAAAAAGTAAAGGGGGAGGACAAGAGGCACTCTGGGTCACCTTGGAGACAGGGAATGGCATCACAATCTGCACAGGGGTTATATACAGACCCCCATCTCAAGGGGAGGAAATGGACAACAAAATGATAGAGGACATTCTCAAAATGGCTGAAAAAGTGGAGATGCTATTGATGGGGGACCTGAATATGCCAGATGTTAACTGGATAACATGTACTGCAGCCACATCCAAGAGCAGGGTCATTCTCGTGCCCTGCAGGCGAGCCTTAGACAGCTAGTGTTGGAACCCACTCAGGAGGGAGCAATACTAGACCTGGTACTCTCAAATGGAGAGATGACGAATTTAGAAGTAGACATCTGGGAACAAGTGACCACTGCACAGTGTGCTTCACAATAAGCACAACCATGGAGATAAGCCATACAAAAACAAGGATACTGGACTTTAGAAGGGCTGACTTTGGCAAAATGGGTGAATACCTGAAGAATGCACTAGCAAATGACCAAAAGGAGGGTGGAAGAACAATGGAGAAAAATCAAACTGCCATCATAGAGGCAACAAGCCTTGTGTGAAACAAATAAAGAAAACAAAGCGGAGTAAAAAACACTATGGTTCTCAAAAGAGGTGGCAGGGAAGGTTAAGGAGAAAAGCTGCATTCAAAAGTATAAGGAATCACAGAAGGAGCACAACAGGGAACTATATCAATTAAAGCAGAAAGAAGTGGGGAAGGCAGTCAGACTAGCAAAGGCCCAAACCAAGGAAAAAATAGCCAACTCAGTTAAGAAGGGGGATAAAACCTTTTATAGGTACATTAGGGAGCATAGAAAGGTTAAGGGAGGGATAGTGAAGATTAATAAAGGAGAGGGGAGGTGGGCAGAGGGAGACAGTGAAAAGGCAATGATACTGAATGAATACTTTTGCTCGGTATTCACAAAAGAAGATGAGAGGAGTTACCTAAACCAGACAATAGAAGCACTCTGGGTAGGGGGGTTGACACCAGTCCATTCACAGAAGAAAGAATCCTGAAAGAACTCCTAAAACTCAAGGTGGACAAAGCAATGGGGCCTGACGGGATTCACCCCAGAATCTTAAATGAATTAAGGAGGACCTAGTGACATACTGACCATGCTTTTAACAAATCAGGCAGGATGGGGCGGTACCTGAGGACTGGAGGAGGGCAGATGTGATTCCTTCACTAAAGTGGGAGCAAGGCAGAAGCAGGAAACTACAGACCTGTAAGTTTGACCTCAGTGGTAGGGAAAATGATGGAATCACTTCTGAAAGAAAGAATTGTTGAGTACCTAGAGGCCAGCGGGGCACAGGACCAAAAGCAGCATGGATTTACATCAGGAAGGTCATGTCAGATGAATCTAATTGATTTCTTTGACTGGGTGACCAAAGTAATAGACCAGGGAGGGGCTGTGGATATGGCCTACCTAGACTTTAGCAAGGCATTTGACACAGTCCCACACAAAAGATTAATAATCAAGTTAGCCAGCCTGGGAGTGGGTCCCAGGGTGGTAGCCTGGGTAGAAAACTGGCTGCACAACAGCACACAGAAGGTTATAGTGAATGGAACACATTCTCAGAGAAAGGGGTTACTAATTGGAGTACCTCAGGGCTCAGTACTGGGTCCAGTCCCTTTAACATCTTTATAGGTGACATTGCAGAGGTCTGAGGAAAGGTATGCCTCTTTGCAGATGACACAAAGATCTGTAACAAGAGTTGATACACAAGAGGGTAGAAAAGATGAGAATGGACTTGGCAAGGTTGGAGAAATGGTCAGACATATGGCAACTTAGATTCAATGCAAAGAAGTGCAAGTAATGCACCTGGGAAACAAAACCCAGGAGAGAGTATACAATAGCAGGGGAGGTACTAACAACAACAAAAATGGAAAGGGACCTGGGGGTAGTCATATCAGATGACCTAAAGGTGGGTAAGCAATGTGAAAAGTCGGTAAGGAGAGCCGGGGGATACTGGGATGCATAGGAAGGGGCATCACAAGTAGAAAAAGGGAAGTGGTTATCCCCCTATACAGACAGTTGGTGAGACCCCATCTGGAGTTCTGTGTGCAGCTTTGGAGACCTCATCTACTCAAGGACATAGACAGGATGGAAGCAGTCCAGAGAAGGGCAACTAAAATGGTGCAGGGGGTGCAACAGAAACCATATGAAGAGAGACTGAGAGAGCTTAATATGTATAGTCTTGATGAAAGGAGGGACAGGGGGGACATGATAGAAACGTTCAAGTACCTCAAGGGAATCAACAAAGTCCAGGAGGGTAGCATCTATCAGAAAAGAGATGCGTAAGAACAAAGGGCACAATTTAAAGATAGAGGGGACGGCTCAGGGGTAATGTGGAGGAATTTTTCACGGAGAGAGTGGTGGATACATGGAACAGCCTTCCTGAGGAGGTCGTTGGGTCTAAAACAGTGGGAGAATTCAAACATGCATGGGACAGACACAAGGCAATTATAGTGGGGGGTTGCAGGAAGTAGGCTGTTGGTTAACTGGAATCTGCAGCTTATCCAGTAGGTAGGGAAATGGGCAGACTGGGTGGGCCAAGTGGTCCTTATCTGCTGTCAAAGTCTATGTTTCTATGTAAGTCAGATTGTTGTCAGATGATTCCTCTGATCTCTAAAGAGGTTATACATGTATCTGTCTCCTAAACAGAAGTTTAAACAGACACTCCTCAGTGGCCTACACTAACCGAAATACCACATATTGAAATGAAAATGTTAACAAAAAGGCATATGGTTTGTGAGAAGCACTCAACAAAACTGTACACAAATGTGTACAGTGAGTATGCCTGCCTACACCCTTGCCTGGTTCCATATTAATGCTTAGACAAAGTAATTATAAAGACAATTGGGAAACTAAAACACAGAAAATGTATGAGATATAAGTTGAAATGTGTCTAAGAATTATGTTTGCAGAGTTTCCTGTGATGTCAGAGAATCTTTAATTCGTTTTAGAGATATATATGCAGTGTTGATCATTCCACATTGAAGTCCAACACTCTCTGAATCACATGCTTATGGCTCATCTGAACATATACAATACTTAAAGGAACACATTTATGCCCAGTGGCCATCATAGTTTGAAAGCCCACAAAAGGTATTGGACTCATCTGTACCTGAAAGTACTCCAGAGCAGGGGCTGTGTGAATACCTTTTGCTGAATATTTAGTATTTGGTAGCCAAATATTTGGTATGCATGGAACATTAACAAAAAAACAAAAAAACAAAAAAAATCCCTCCTCCCCAGCCATAAACCCAGTACAAAATGCAACCCCCATCCACCCATCCTCTGTCACTAGCCCAATTCCACCCCCCAGCACCCACACATTGTTTTAATTTATTTGGAATATAAAGAAAATTCCATGATAGGCGACCAGCACAACCTACTCGCCTCCACAACTGGCTGCCATCTTTAGCACTTCCAAAGGGCTTGTTTATGCTAAAAGAAATATTACTAATGTCCCCCACCCCCACCCCCACACTACCAGCACCATGATCCCACCCTCCTTCCCCCAGCACCTAATTGTAATGTGAGAAGGTTACTGGAATAATCCACTCTCCTTCATGGGCGTCCATCTTCTAATGAATTAAAGTGCTTGCACGCGTCTGTCTATAAGAGTAATACCAGCTGATCATGTGGTCATCTGGTTTTACTATTACAGACAGAAACACACAAGTGCTTTCATTCATCAGAAGGCAGCCAGCTGTAGAGGTGGGCAGGCTGTGCTGTTTGCCTTGCAACATTAACACTGTGTGCGGGTGGGGGAACAGGGTGCTGCTAGGGTTGGAGGACATTAGTAATATTTCATTTAGTGCAAGCTAGCACTTTGGAAGTGCAAAGAATGGTAGGCGGTCGTTGAGATGGGTGGGTTTTGCTAGTCAATTATCGTGGGGTTTTCTTTACATTACAAATGACTTTTAAAAAAATTGTATGTGCTGGGAGGCATTGGGCTACTGACAGAAGATGGGGGATGGGGTTGCATGTTTTACTGGATTCTGGACTGGGGAAGGTGAGTGGGGGACTGTTTTTTTTTTTTTTATAGCTGTTTCTCATAGGGCTGGCAAGTGGCTCCGGTCCCCCTCAAGGTGCTTGGTTATTTTTCAAATGACCTACTTCCCAATCCAGTCCTCTCCTGGGTGATTCCTCCATGGATTCCCCCCCCCATGGTGGGACCAGAAGGAGGACAGCTTCCCCTCCCTGCAGAGCATGATCCAGAATCAGGGGCTACAGTCATGGAGGTCATGGAGCCCATCAGACCCATTTTCTGTGTTCTCCTCTCCCCTCTTTGCAGGTGCACGCACGCTGTGATCCCACAACTCCCTCCCTTTATGCTGTCCTCTGCCCTGCACTGCCCCCAGGCCTCCACCCAGTGGCAGTCATGCAGCAGGAGTGACAACATCCCTTCCCAGGATAGGAGAGCAGCCTTGCGGCAGCTCAATCCAGCACCTGCCCCCCCCCCCGCCGACCCCCAACAACCCAGGCCCGTTCCCGGACCCGGGTTGCTCCACACAAATACCAAATACCTGAATAATACCCTATTCGGGAAGGGCTCCCAAATACATGAGAGCCCTGCTATTAGTGGAATTCAGGAAATAATATTTGGTCCCTGCACAGCCCTACTCCAGAGAGATCTAGATGACTGAGTCTGTTCAACATTCATACTACACTGCAGACACTTTAGTTTAGTTTAGTTTTTATTTCACATAAAACCCCTTTAGGCAGGTGCCTATCTTCAAAGGGTTCAGAGTCCGCTACAAACAATAAAAATACACGGAAGTGGACATGGGCAACAATGCTGTACAGTTTCAGTTATGTATACAGGATTACAAGACACTTTGTATAAAGTGCAGTATACACAGGACGTGTTGTAAGATTACAACAGATGGTCAATGGTAGCAGTTACATATCCCAGATGGAGTGAGCAAGGACAACAACTGGGTTTTAAACAATTCATTACAGTTGCAGACACTTAAAGTGTCAGTCAGATTGTTCCAGTGTTTTGCAAAATGGTACAAAAGAAAAAATTACTCACCTTAGTAATGTTGTTTCTTCTAATGGAGTCTTGCTATATTATGACATATGCAGTATAACCCCAGGTTAGAACTGCCCCGGAGGTGAAAGAGTTAACTTTCCATGCAGGGCATGGAATGTTGAGCGCGAGCTCGGTTGAACACTCTGTCTGTTGAAGCTCAAACTTAAACTGTCAGATCTTTACGAGCAAAATACTCACTAAGGTTCTGTGTGGAAGCCGTAAACCTACACTAGCCACTGGCTACTAACTACAAAAACACCTTTTTGTTCTTGATCCCAAAGCAAAGACTCAAGTCGGGGGATTCAAGAAAGAAAATTAAGTATAACACCTAAGCACCCAGAAGGGTGAAAATAAAGTGGGCATCAGTGAAGTGCCAACATTGCACTGCCCACCCACATCCCAAAAAAATAGAGGTTCTGAGAGGGGCAGGCTGGGGGGGAGGTCATAATATAGCAAGACTCCATTAGAAGAAACAACATTACTAAGGTTAATTTTTCTTCAAACAACATGAAGTCTTGCTATATTATGACATATGCAGACTACACAGCAGTACCTCCATGGAGGAGGGACAGAACCTACTTGGGAAATAGGCTCTGAAGCACAGTTGTGTTGAAATCGAGCATCACTCCTAGCCTGGATATCCAAGGAGTAATGCTTAGTAAAAGTGTGAACTGTTTTCCAGGTAGCTGCTTGACATATCTCTAGGATAGGAATGTCCCTGGCAGCAGCCAGAGACGCAGCTGTACCTCTGGTAGAGTGAGCCCTCAGGCCTGAGGGAGGAACCGTACCCAGTTTTTCATAACAGAATTGGATACAAGAGACAATCCATCTGGCAATGGATCTTTTAGTGGCAGGTTTCTCTTTACCAACCTCACCATAAGTAAGGAACAATTGGAGGGATTCGAACCTGTGACCCTTGGTACGTTCTATATAGTAACTAAGGGCTCTTTTGACATCGAAACTGTGTAATCTCCTCTCACCAGAGGAGGAATGGTCAGTGAAGTACACAGGAAGAGGCATGGATTGATTAAGGTGAAAGTCTGAAACCACCTTAGGCAAAAACTTCCTATTAGTCCTGAGGACCACCTTATCTCTATGAAAGGAGATAAAATCAGGCTCCACTGACAAGGCTTGTAGCTCACTTATGGGCCTGGCAGAGGTGATGGCTACCAGAAACACAGTTTTCCAAGTCAAGTACTTAAGCTCTGCTGAAGACAATGGCTCAAAAGAGGGTTGCATAAGCTGAGCGATGCAAATATTAAGATCCCAAGCAGGGGCAGGGGCCCTGAACGGAGGGTTGGTGTGCAGCAACCCTTTAAAAAACTTGGAGAACACAGGGTGAGCTGATAAAGAAGAGGGCTTACCTGCTGATAAGAAGACAGACACAGCTGCCAAGTGCACTTTTAGGGTAGCTGGTCTCAGCCCCAAGGAATTCAAATGCACCAAATAATCCAGGATCGTGGGCACGCCAGCAGATTCTGGGGAAATATGCTTTCCAGCACACCATATGGAAAATCTCTTCCATTTTGAATTATAGGTAGCCCTGGTGGAAGGCTTCCTAGAGGCCTTCAAAATATCCAATACACCTTGAGACAGGTGTAGGTCACCAAACTCTAACTCTTCAAGAGCCAAGCTTTGAGATTGAGAGATTTGAGGTTCGGATACCAAACTCTCCCCTGGGCACAGGTTAACAGGTTGTGATTCATGGGAAGACATAGGGGAGAGTGGACTGCTAAGGACATGAGGAGTGGGTACCAGGGCTGCCTGGCCCAATCTGGAGCAATCAGGATCATCTTGCAGGATTGAGATCTGATTCTGACTAGAACTTTGAAAAGAAGGGGGAAAGGGGGAAAAGCATAGAGAAACTTCCTTTCCCAACTGAGGAGGAAGGCATCCAGAGGGACTGAGCCCAACACTGGGGGTCTGCAGCAAAAAAGGGGAAGTTGGTGATTGTCCGGGGCTGCAAAGAGATCTATTTGTGGGGTGCCACATCTGGCAAATACTACCTCTAGTACTAGGGGATCCAGTGCCCATTCGTGATGGCCCTGGGAAATCCTGCTGAGAGCATCCGCTAGGACATTGTCCTTGCCTGGGAGGTGAACTGCCATAAGGGAGGCGTCCAGAGAATAAGCCAGAGACCACAACTTCATTGCTTCGGTGCACAAGGCCGTAGACCAAGTGCCCCCTTGCTTGTTGATGTACCACATTGTAGTGGTATTGTCTGTTCTGACCTGAACCACCTTGTTCTGGACAGATGTGGAAAAAACCTGGAGTGCTAGAAAAACTGCTCTGAGTTCCTGCAAATTGATGTGGAGCAGGGATTCCTGAGGGGACCACAGCCCTTGGGTGGAAAGGCCGCCCATGTGAGCTCCCCACCCCAAGAGGGATGCATCTGTAGTAAGGGTCAAGGAATGAGACTGGGGAGTGAAGGGAACCCCCTGTCTCAGATTGTTCTGATCCTGCCACCACTGAAGGGTCTGGATCAGGGTTCGAGTCACTGGAATCAATTTGGTTAGGGGAGCTGTCCTTTGAGACCAAAAGGCTCTCAAATGGAACTGAATGTCCCTCATCTGAAATCTCGCTCCCTGCACAATTGCTGTAGAAGCAGCCATGTGCCCCAGGAGCTGTAGAAAATGCCTTGCTGGTCGAGAAACCTGCAGGGTGAAAGAGGAGGCCAGAGACACCAGGGCCTTTGCTCTTTCCAGAGGAAGGAAGGCTCTGGCTTCTTTTGTGTTCAGTTCTGCGCCTATGAAGGTGAGAAGCTGGACAGGCTCCAGAACTGACTTTGGAAGACTTGAGAAGGAAACCTAGAGATGTAAGCAGTTGCTGGGTTACTTGTAAATGTAGTTTGACCTGCTCTGGAGACTGGCCTACAATGAGCCAGTCATCCAGATAAGGAAAAATGGCAATCTTTTGCCTTCTTAAATGAGCAACTGCTACTGCCAGGCATTTTGTGAACACCCTTGGGGCCGAGGTGAGGCCGAAGGGCATTGTTCTGAACTGGTAATGGCCTGAGGGCAGTTCAATCTGAGGTACTTTCGATGGGAGCTTCTGATGAGAACATGGAAGTAGGCATCCTTGAGGTCCAGGGAGGCTAGCCAGTCCCCTGGCCTTAGAGAGGGTAAAATAATCCCCAGGGTCACCATTTTGAACTTTGGTTTTAAAAGGTGCTTGTTTAGATACCTGAGATCCAGGATGGGCTGCCATTCTCCTGTCTTTTTTGGAGTAAGGAAGTACCTGGAGTACAACCCTTTGCCCTGGTGTATGGGTGGGACCTTTTCCACAGCTCTGACAGCCAGGAGGGAAGAAACTTCTGCTTCCAGGGCAAGTGCCTCTGAAGGGTTTGCAGGTGGAAAAGACCTGGCTGTCATCTTCGGAAATTTTTT
Source organism: Neoceratodus forsteri (assembly GCA_016271365.2). Classification (NCBI taxonomy): domain Eukaryota; kingdom Metazoa; phylum Chordata; order Ceratodontiformes; family Ceratodontidae; genus Neoceratodus; species Neoceratodus forsteri. The sequence continues at coordinate 34,084,141 of JADMNL010000034.1, read as the reverse complement.
GAAGCTGAGAACCAGTCCCTGGCTTACTACTTCCAGGACCCACTTGTCTGATGTTAAAGACTTCCAGTCCTGGACAAAGTAAGCCAGCCTGCCCCCTACTGGTAGTGGAGAGTCAGCCCTGGCTACCCCATCAGGGAGCCTGTTTTGCAGGGGCTTTGGGTTGAGGGGTAGAAGCAGGCTTACTAGAACCCCTTCTGCCCCTTCCTCTAAAGAACCCCCTCTGGGCATAAGCAGAAGAGGAGGCCTGGGCTTGGTAAAAAGGCCTATGAAAAGGCCTGCCCCTGCCCCTGACATGCTGCCTTTGAGGAGTGGCTTGCCTTTCTTTGGCCTGTGCACTCCTATAGGTGGTCCTATACCCATCCATTTTCTTCATATAATTCTCTGTCTGCTTCCCCAAACAGAGAATTTCCCACAACAGGAAAATCCATAGCCTTAGACTGGGTATCCTGTGACAGGGCAGTATATCTGAGCCAGGCCATTCTGCGAAGAGACACAGATGTAGCCATGACTCTTGATGAAACATCATTAGAGTCTACTGCAGCATGAAATTGTACCTTAGATGCCTCAATACCATCCACAGCCACCTGCTCCAGCTCCCTGGCAAGCTGGTCAGGGGCCTGTTTTGCTAGGGCCAGGACAGTATCCCACCTGGATTTCTGGTACCTAGCTGCGTAAGGCATATAATTTGCCTGTCTGAGTCCCAAAGATGCTGCCATGTACTGCTTTTTTGCCATGGCATCCATCCTCCTGGAATCCTTTTCAGGAGGGTGAGAGGCTAGAGGAATATTAGCCTTGTCACAGGCTGCAGCCTGCACTACCCCCACATGGCTGCACTGCTGGCGTATCAGAGCCTGATAAAGCATACCTCTTGTCCATCCTTTTATCCACAAGGAGGACAGAATGAGGAGTTTTCAGAATTTTTACTGTCTGTTTCCTAAAAGATTTATGCAAGGGAATAGACAGTCTCCTAGACTCTGGAATATCCATCATTTCCACAAAGTCAGGCTCGTCTTGATCATCAACAGCTTCCTCAACAGGGAGTTGCAGAGTCTCAGCAACTTTCTTATAAAACAAAAAATGAGAAGGGGACTCAGATAGCCTGAGAGGGGACACTCCTGAGGGTCTATCTGGAGAGATGTCCGGTTCAATGGGCACATCCAGACTTTCAAAATCACACTCACTCTCCTCGTACCCCTCCTCCCCTTCCCCCGGTTCATAAAAATCCTCAAAATCATAATCTTGAACTCAGGGTACCGACCGAACCGGGCGCTTCCTAATGGTGCCGGTTCGACGGAACTGGGGAAAGAGACTGACAATTTGAATAGCTTTGGCTATTTCCCCATGTTGGAGAAAGAACTTTTGGCCCCAAACTAGCTGATCTTCTAGTCCTTTAGTTGGAACCGGCTCCTCAGAGCTGGCTCTTCGTTTGCCCGAGGAAGTATTGCCCTGGTCAGAGGGCACTCTCTCAGGTTCGGTTGGAACCGAACCAGGCTGGCCATCCGGGTCAGCGGACTTTTTGGCCTCCCTTTCCCTGAGCCTACCAACTCTTTTTTCCACGGTGGCAGCAGGAAAATACTTACAAATCTGGCAGTCTGCGTTGAGGTGGTCAAACCCCAGACAATATACACAAATGGTGTGTGGGTCAGCCTTAGCAAAGGCTTCCCCACAGAGGCCACAGTGCTGAAACCCAGTGGGTCCGGTTTTTCTTTTGGATTTCTCAGACATAGTGCCAACCAAAACTTTCCGCTAATGGCAATCCACCAAGCAAGACTCTCTTTATCGGTTCCCAACCGTGTCACGGGTCGTGGAAAACCGTAATAAAATTCGCTTTTTTAGAACCGATAAGAACCGGAACTGCACTCTAAAGGACTATAAGGTCATTTTAAAATCCATCTGATCGGGTTCAAACCGAACCGAAAAGACGCTATAAGTTCCACAGAGAAGAAAAATAATAAATAAGCCTATCTATTACTTACAATACCACAGACAGAGGTTGAACCGGACGATCATGTTAAATTTCGTAAAAAACGAAATTACACTTTAAAACCGATAAACGAACCGAGCAGCAGGAGGAATCTCCGGAGCGACTGTTCAGTGAGGCGGAGTAAAGAATCTGACAGTTTAAGTTTGAGCTTCAACAGACAGAGTGTTCAACCGAGCTCACGCTCAAGATTCCATGCCCTGCATGGAAAGTTAACTCTTTCACCTTCGGAGCAGTTCTAACCTGGGGTTATACTGCATATGTCATAATATAGCAAGACTTCATGTTGTTTGAAACAGTTTTGTCTGTTGTCGACTGAGGCCGATTTTCTACCTGCAAATTCTGACCACACCTTCCGGAGGTGGCACCAGTTGGGGTTGTCATATATTTTCCAATTCCTGAATACCCAGGAGGTGGTCCCTTTTGCCCATCCACAGTCCTCCCACCATTTGACCCAGCATGAACATTTTCGATATTTACAAGTTCGAACATTCCTTTTGCATAAGGGCCCCTTGATGCCGCTGTTCATGAAGATTATGCTAGACTCGCTTAAGGGGATATCCTGGCCTCACTTGATTGGTCAGGTCTATAAAGGCCTGAGGGATTATTTGAGTGATACCACTCAGTCTATCCTGAATGCTTGGAATGTGGAACTCTCCACTGATATCCCTTATGAGACATGGACAAAATACATTCTTCCCTCGATGAAAATCTCCCAGGCCCCATACTGGCATGAGTTTACAAGGAAGTGCCATGTTCGATTTTTCAATACATACAATAGATTAGTCAAATACCTTCCTATTATATATGGTGCATGCTGGAGGGGCTGTGGGGAATCTTTGGCCAATCATTCCCATATTTTTTGGTATTGCCTGGTTAGTTCTTCCTTTTGGTATGTAGTGGAGGACTGACTCATGCAACCTGTGGGAGTCAAGGCAGTATTAACCCCGGAGTTGGTACTTTTGTTGATCCCTCCCAGGGACTATCACCTTCCTTCCAGAAGTATGTTTTACATTTATTTAATGGCAGCTAAAAAGGCCCTTATCTGTCTCTGGCATTGACTGACTCCCCCTACACTTGCCCAGTGGTACAAAATTATAAATGATATTTATGATATTGAAAGACTAATTGCTTGCTGTAATGACCAGGAAGCCCATTCTGAGTTGCGCTGGAGGGTCTGGGTATTTTATATCTCTGAGGAAGAGGATTCATTTGTCCCGTGATGTTGGATAACTTCGGGTTTGGATTATACATGTGGGGGGCGGGGGGAGAGCTGTGCTTGGGGTTTTTATTGTAATCTGGACTGGATATATAGCTTTCATTTATTACATCTGGAAATATGTTTTACTAATTTGCTTGGTTATTTCTACCGTGGGAGGAGACAGTGCTGATGCTTCCTATTTTATGTTTATACTTGTCATTTAAGTTTATAATTATTGGTGGTAATAAGTATTAATGGATGAACAGTTTTGTTTTCTCAGATCCCTCATACCAGTTGTGTATCTATGTTTTTTCTGTTGAAAACATTCATTATGGTGTACTCTCTGAAGATATAAATAAACAGTTAAAAAAAAAAACTGTTTTGTCCTAAAGTGGTTCTCCTGCTGGCCCAGTAATGTAGAAGGTTGAGGCGCAGGCATCTTGCCTGGACCCATGCCAGCGACCCGGGTTTGGGAATGGAATCGGGACGCCGGGCTCTGGCAGGGGTGGGAGAGGATTGAGCATCTGTAGGGACTGCTCTCCTCTCCTGGGAGTGGGTTAGGAAGGCGTTGATTGGCAGCGGCCTCTGATGGAGACCGGGAGCACTGCACGATGGTGCAGGAGGGACATCCACACCAGAAAATGTGAAAATACTCCATGTTACACCAGATGATGGCTGCCTGGCTCTCCGAGGCCATCCATGCCCCTGAAGCCTTCCGCCTCAGCAGTACCCCAGTGCAAAATACGTTGCGCTGGTCTGCGGCCCCCTGGCTGGTGCCTTCCCCCTCAGAGGAGGGGGAGCCACCCAGCGAAGGGTTACGCTGGTTACCCTGGGGGTGGCTGCCTTTTGAGAGTGGAGGCCCAGGGGACAGGACGGGTCAGAAACAGCATTGGCTCACCCAAAGGAGAGGCTAACATAGCTGCAAGCTGGGGAGAAGAGAGTAGAATGTGGTGCACCACACCCCTGGTACCATATTTATTTCAACATAATTAAACATACTGTAGTCTGCAGGCCAGGAGACAGCAAGCCATGCAGTGCTTTACTGCCTATGACTAGGATGTGGTGGAGCATCTTTGAGCTGAGGTTTAACTAGCTCAGACTGCTGTACAGTACACAGGTATGGGTGTCAGTTTTGAAGTCTAGTGCAAAGCAGGAGGCCCCACTAAGCAAGCCCTTGACCTGGGACAATGCACTGCCATTCGCTACCCACAGACAATGACACCATAGTCAGTAATGCTTGTGATGAAGCACTGGACCAGGAGTTTCTTTATCTCTGGCAGGAAGTTGCTCCTGTACCAATAGAGGAATGCAAGCCTAGAGTTTACAGCCTTAATCTGATAGTTCACGTGTTCATTAAATGACAGGGCACTGCTGATTGTTGAGGATAATGCCTAGGTACTTTAAGAGTCTGTACTTGTTCAAGGGTGTCCCCAGATAAGGAGGTAATGCTTAAAACAGGAGGAACATTGTGATGTCGTTGAGGAGAAAGTTGTTCTTGTTTCACTGTGGTTAGCCACAGTTTGTCTCTTGATCACACCACAATGTTTTAAAAATGGCTGCAGTATAGTATTTTTCATGAACAGACTCATTTGTCTATATCTGTGGGGTGCTTCCAGCTTCAGATGTGCCCGACATCGTGTTTGAAATAGCTTTTCATGGTCTTTCAAACTATGATGGCCACTGGGCATGAATGTTTCCCTTCAAGCATGTATACAGTACATGTTGAATATGCTTAAACAACCACATGACAACTATCTCTGGGAATATCAGGCTGAAATGTTACATTGTAAACCTTTATTTGTTCCAGGGCCACTAAGCATGGCAAGATGGGTGCCTCCCCATTACTGGGAGTCACACTTTGTTTGAAGAATCCCCGTGTACAGTGAGATAGCATCTTCCTAGCAGCAGTTTGAATATCCACTAACTGCGGTGGGTGTCAGGGCTTTCCATCAGTTAGGGCCTTCCTTAGATTTTGCTATATGGTTGTAAAGAAGGCAATGGACAGCTGCTCACAGATTTTATTAAAACCTTTACAATGCTGAAGGCATTCTGTAAATAAGGCCAGAATCTGAATATGCTCCAAATATATTCAGCACTCCAAGATAATTTGTCTAGTGCTCTTACCCGGTCAACAAAAAAAAAACTAAAAATAATTATTAAACCTCTTCATAGATTGTTGGTGATGCCTGCCCTCTGGTGTTCACTATAAGTACAGCATGTAATTTTCTTGTAGGTATACAGAGATTTATGAGATACAGTACAACCAACTTGATCGTAAAATAATTTCTAATTCCTGTCCACAAATCAGAGTGTGCCTTTTATCCTTGCCTTTTAATAACCAAGAAAGACAAATGTTTTCATTGTCAGTATGAAGAGCTTTCAGCTTATAATAGTGTGAGAGAAACAACTGCCCATTTGAACAAGAACAGATTCAGAAGCAAATGATTTGATACCTTTTAATGGACTAACATAGATGTAACAACAAGAACAAAGTGCTCTAGCTTGCGGACCAACCAGTCCTTCTTCAGAAGCTTCTGAAGAAGGACTGGGTGGTCCGAAAGCTAGAACACTTTGTTCTTGTTGTTACATCTATGTTGGTCCATTAAAAGGTATCAAATCATTTGCTTCTGGATCTGTTCTTGCAAGGACCAATACGGCAAATACTAAATCTAGATTTCATTTGAACAAGAGAAATTATTTACAAAAATTGTTTTAACATAGCAGTAGGGTTCATAGACCCACCCAGGATGATTGGATATGTGGAACTAGGGTTTAGAACTCTACCTCTGACAATTCTGTTTACGGTAGATACCATGTTTTAAGTCCTGGGAATTGGAACAAATGTTATATACACATTTGCAAAGCAGAATAAATGGTAGTTATAATAATATAACAACATGGTTTTAAATAGTTATCCCTTCCTTAGAAACATCTCATTTTCAGTGGTGTCCTTCTTCCTTCTAAGTTTACAACTAAGAGGATAGAAACACAGGGAGATGGTTACTTCATAAAGGTCACAAAATCAATGACAGTATATGCAATGGTGGCATCTGAACACTGGAAGAAGGTCCCCATCACCCCACTCCAACAGGTGATAGTGGCACAATTCAAATTACTAGGCCAGTTGTTGACCCCAGCAGGTAACTCCTAATGCCTATGCCAGGGTGGTAGCAAATGGGTGCACCTGAAATTGTGCCCCCCTCAATGTATGCAATCTTCTGATGGTCCAGTGGTTCCCTCTACCCACTCCCCAGTTATCCAGAGCCCTGGTGGTCCAGTGATACCACACTTTAACCCCAGCATCCTATGTAACCCAGTGGTCCCCTCCAAAGATGGCCTGAGTACTGATCTATTGTGCACTGGTTGCTCCTAGATACAGCATTCCATTCCAATTGCCACCTACTTCTAGAAAGCAGTACACTGGTTAGGTGCAGTGGTGTGTGTCCAGTCCTGCTAGGGTTGCCATGTGGTTGTGAATGGCTTTGCATACCATTAATATGGCAGCACCTGCTCCATTTTCCAGCCATCTACAGTGACTTTTTTTGCCTTCTGTTGTTGCCCCGTCACACTGTGCTATCTCTTTGCTCCACCTCTCCCCTGATTCCAGTCCTGGGACTCCCTAGTAAGTGTTAGCCTTTATTCTACTGGCCAGTGTAGAACCACCCTGGCTTTCTGACTGGCTGGGTCTTAGTTGGGGGGAGAAGAATGGATCACAAATGCAAAGGACCAGGTAAGGAGCCTGCCTATTCAGCATGCCTTGCAGACATATGGCTAGTGATTGGCCAGGTGCATCATCTTTTGGCCAATGAAGAGATTTTTGTCCCATTTGATCCCACCCTCCACCCTGCATGAGCAGGCATGCTCATGACTGCCCTGGCAGGGGAGGCAGACAGCACGTGTCATCCAGAGGCACCTTTGTCATGCCTCCCCTGCAGATTGTTCTAGAAGTTATGCATCATGGCCACCCTCCCTGCAGACCTCCACTTCTGCTGTGCAGGGCTCTGGGTCTGAATCCAGATTTCCAGCATGCTAGAAGGATCCCTTACCACTCAGCTACATGTAGCTGGCCTAAAATGACCTTTCTATGTGCATGGAAAGGAGCTGCAACTTCTACTGAGCAGGTACTCATCATTGTTAAGTAGGCTTTGCAACCAGTTAGTGTCAAAAAGTGATGCAAAAATCTGGGTCCCTAGTGTTTTGCACAAACTTTCTAGATGCTACAGGTCTTTAAAGTTGAGAAATTAATGTAACTGAGGTACAACTCCAATTACAAGCAAATGTAGTGCTTCCCAAGTAAACATGTTATGAGCATTAGAGGTGATTACCAGTACAATAAAGTATTATACTGCCGTGTGTAGCCAGTCACTTTTGCTATCGGGCAACAGGATATCTCAGTTTTGTTGCACCATCGTTTTGATGCCAGATAGGTTCCTGACATCCACTGCTCTTGTGTAAACATTTAAACTAACTGTCATGCAAACCAATCACAAAAAAATGAACAGCAAAACAAGTAGTTTTTCCTCTGAAGTAGAAAAATAGCACTTTTGGTAAGGAACAACAAGGCTGTTTTTCTAGTGTATCTTGAGGATCCTCGTGACACTGTGGACTACTTGAGTTTCCCTGTAATGGTTTATGATGTCACAAGGACTCCCTCAATGGGAACATAGCCAAGTTGTACATCTGCCTATCTGTTATTCTATTTATATGAACATACGAACAAGCCAGCAGAAGAAAATCATTTGGTCTATCAAGTCTGCTCATGTTGCAGGGTCCACAGCCTGAGCTACTGTCCCTGCTCCCTCTCCCCACTCCTCTCATCCTCCCTACCCATGACCCTTACCCTCCCCTATACCTGTCCCAGCCTCTTTTAAAGTTGCCCACTGTCTTCAATGAGATTACCTCTTCTGGCAGCGCATTCCAAGTGCCCACCACCCTCTCTGTGAAGAAGTGCTTCCTGACCTCCCTCCTAAACCACCCACCCTCCAGCTTAAGACTGTGCCCCCCTCATGTTATGGTTGCCACTTAGCTTAAAGAGACTCTCCTTATCCACCTTATTTATCCCTTTCAAGTACTTGAAGGTCCCAATCATGTCCTCTCTCTCTCTCTCTCTCTCTCCTGTCTTCCAGGGAGTACATGTTCAGTGCCTTCAACCTCTCCTCGTATGCCTTACCCTACTGACCAGCTATCACCTTTGTAGCCCTCCTATGGACCTTCTCCAGCAGGTTACTGTCCTTTTTGAGGTGTGGGCTCCAGTACTGAACTCCATACTTTAGATGAGGCTTTACCAGTGACCTGTACAAGAGCAGTATAACCTTTATAACTCTTTTCATGTGCTTATGATTGTATGGCTTACTCTGCTTTTGCAAGACAATATTTAACAGTTAACCCAACTCCCAGTACAATAAAGCTGAGTTGCCTAGCACAATCACAACAACTATAGCTAAGGTTTGTGGAATTATAAAAATTATGTCTACTATAGGGCTATGCGGAATATGGAATTCTGCCAGTGGAATTAATGCTGAATGGGAATTATGCTTCAGAAAGCTTTTCAGAATTTCTTTTTTGATTCCACATAATTCCAAAAAGTATTTCTATATGTAATATGCAGAATAATAGTCTGTGTTTTGCAGAAAATGAATTTGCAATTACTTAGACTGCTGAATACTATTCCATGGTTTATGTAAACTGTGGATTACTTATTTGCAATTTTCAAAATTCCACATTTGGAATTTCAGAATTCCACTTCTGACAGAATTCTGCACAATTAGGAAGAATGACAAATGCCTGGGAATTTCAGTGAAGGCAGGATTTGAAAATTCTGCACAGCTACAGTAAATAGGCTAGAGCCACTGGAATAAGACATCTCATCTACAAGGCCTGCTGTCTATGGTAACAGGGATAAAGTTACAGTAGAAAAAGACCCAGACACACATTGAATAATATATACAGTTGAATAATTAACCCCCAACTGTGCAGAACAAGCTGGTTCAGATGCTGAGTGAGTACTGTGATGTCGTGTAGCACAAAAGTGAAGCTTGACTGCTCTGCTCTGTGTTTACTTATTAGATTTCGGATGTACCTTTGAGCCAAAGGCTCATTTACAGAGGTTCCACATCATACATTACATACATTGTAATAAAAGTCAAGCAGTAAATACATTCAGAACAGATTGATACACTTGGTAGAGAGAACAGTTTAAGGTAAAAGGCCAGTAAAAACAGTAACAGTGGAACAGGTATGGATGGAGTGGTAGAGGGAAGGGTAGGGAAAATTTACAGTAAACATTTTAAACATTGAAGTACACACATTGGTTACAAACTGCTCCAGTTGTAGGGGCAATGTTAAGTCAGAACATTTACAAGCAGTCTTTTGTCTAAGTGCAAGAGAAATATGGCTTCCAAGTGCAGGCAGAGGGGCAAAGTAAAAAGCCTGTAGTGTGGATGGGCCATGTGAAGGGGTGGGGGGGGGTGAAGAGGGGAGATGTAAGCCGGTTGACAGGGTGAATTAAAGAGCAGGTGATCAATGAAAGGAGGGGTAAGAGGCAGGCCAGGGGCATAGTGGCGCTGATGTGGACATCAGGCAGAGGTGACAGCATAGGTGCCGGAACAGGGGGGGCCACTAGGACCATGGCCCTACCACTTTCATAAGTGGCCCTATCAGTTTTTGCATTATTCCTAGAGGAGAATTTACCCCTTACATCCTTGGCCCTATCACTTTTCAGACCGGTGCGGCACCAATGGGTGACAGGGAGAGGCCGGGGTTTACTAGGGACCTAAGGTAGGCTAGCAAGGGAATGGGAGGGAAGGAAGGGGAGGTAGACTAAGTCCCACAGTCACAAACACTGTTAGTGACCAGTAGGGTACAAAGCTTAGCCTTAAATGGACCAAGCCTAACTTCCTTTTGTAAGTCAACCCCAAGTGAGTTAAGCCAGGTGGGTGCACGGTATTCAAAAGTCCGCTGACCTTGAGAGGTGCGGTGGAAGGGGACTTTGAGAGAGTGGATATTCATGCTCCTGGTGTTTCTTGCAGAGTCAGGTAGGCTGATGAGATTCTTAACACCCATCGGGGTAATTACAAGGGTAGCTTTCTTTGCCAGCAGACAAGCATGGTACTGTATCCTGCCTTCCAGGTTAAGCCAATCTGTCTGAGTATATAGATTGCATGTGTGCGTCATCCGATTTGCATCCAGGATGAGCTGACAGACCTTGATTAGTGAGGTCTTCATCCTTTTAAGGGCCGTGGTGGTAGCAGAACCATAGACTACAAGGCCATAGTTGATGACCGATAGTACAGAGCTAGTGACTGCCATTTTCAGGGCCTCATTTGATAAACATTATTTATTTTTATAGAGCAGCCCTCGTCTAGCATTTGCTGTCCTTGCAACTTGGTCAATATGCTGTGAGTAGGATAGTGATCTGTCCCAGGTTACTCCAAGATATTTAAAACAGTGAACCATTTTGAGGGGGGAATTAAGCTTGTTGCAGATTTGTAGTTGGTAGGATTTGTGCCTGCTATGGGGGATGAGAACAACATGGTCTTCGTCTTCTTGTAGTTCAACAGGAGCCTGGAGCTGAGGAACCATTGCTCAGCTGCTGAGTAGCTGGATTGCATTTGTTGTTCTAGCCCTTTAGAGTCGCAGTGGCTGGAATAAAGTACTGCATCATCTGTGTATAGTAGTAAGTTGTCTTTAACAGCCAAAGAGTGTTGGTTAAGGAACAAACTAAAAAGTAGAGGGCCAAGGATGGAGCCATGGGGCACTCCCATATGTACTGGCCTGCTGTCGGAGAGGGTATTTTGGATTTTGACTCTTTTTTTCTCTCCCAGAGAGGTAGCTCCTGAACCAGGCCACCAAGGTTGCAGAGAGACCAATATGGGTTAATTGATTCAACAACAGTTCATGGTTAACGGTGTCGAAGGCCTTGGTGAGGTCAATATAGGCTGCCCCCACCAGGAGCCCTCTATCTAATGTGCTGTGAATGAAGCCAGTGAATTTGACTAAGGCAGTAGTGGTACTGTGCTGCTTCCAAAAGCCGTGCTACTGCCGGCACTGCAGTTGGTAGGTGTCAAGGTAGTCCGATAATTGATCTGCAACGATGCACTCAAGCGCCTTAAAGAGAGGAGGAAGGATTGAAATCAATCTGTAAGTAGAGTGGTTTATTTGGTCCCCACTTTTATGAACAGGGGTGACTACCGCGGTTTTCTAGAGTCAGGGAAATTTCCCGGTGGTCAGTGATAGGTTTATTATTTTGGTTAATGGAACAAGAAGAACATCAAGGGTAAGTCCAACGAGCTTGAGGTTGAGGGAGTCACTGCTTGACCTAGATTTGCTTAGTGCTTTCGATAAGTATTTTTTCGCCATGGCAGATGTGATGATTTTCAGGTAGAATGGGGGTGATGAACTCTGAGTCCCTGGGTCCTGGGATAGTGGTTAGTCCTTTGTGGTTTAAAGGAAGTCCAAAGGCAGCACATTGCTTAAGTCTGTGACGGCCTTGTTAAACTTTCTGCTATAATCTTGGGGTCTAGTTGTAGGGGTTCCTTCCACATTGAGAATGGATGAGGAGGTCTTAATAGGTTTACCTATCAGCTGCTTGATGTTATCTCAGAATTTTGGGGGGTTTCCCCATGAATTGGTTAGCTCAGTTCTGAAATAGTGGCTTTTGGCCTTCCGAATGACCCAGGTGCAATTGTTCCTGGCTGCTTTATAATTCAGTAGATTGGCTGGTGCGCCAGAGTACTTAGCCTTTTCCCACAGTTCTTCCCTGTGCTTCATTAATTGTAGGAGCTGGGGTGTGATCCAGGCATTATTGGAGGCCCGGATTTTACGTTTAGTGACTAGGGCAAAGATATCACAGGATTTGTTAATGCTTTGAATTAGACCCTCGAGCGCAGTGTCTACATTGTTAGCAGTATCTAGGAAGCTCCATTCTTGATATCTTAGGTGTTGTTTAAAGGCCTCCAGCTTCCCTTTTTTTAGTAATCTGTGACGGTTTGGGCTGGAAGCTTGGGGGATTTGTTAGTCCAACAGCAGAGAATAGGTGAATGGCTGCTGAGAGAGTCCGGGAGTACTGTTGTGCCTATTATCCTTTCTGGCCGGTTAGTGATGAGCCAGTCATTAAGAGAGTTAGTTCCAGTCCGGTAATTTAGCCGAGTGGGGGAGCATACCAACTACGACAAACTGAGTGCAGCTAGCGCGTCTTTGATTGGACCAGCCTCAGTGGCTGTCCAGCTGATGCTGAAATCACCCATCATTATTAGTTCAGTATTTGCCTTTGATCTGGTAGGAAGTCGTAGATGACTTTAAAGCCACTAATTTGGTCCTTGGGGGGATATAAATGGATGCTACCATTAAGGTTTTTTCCATTTGCACCTAGTATAACTTTTATTGCTAGGAGCTGGGTATTGCTGGTGGAGGTGACACTGGGTAAGATTTGTGCCTGGAGGTGCTCTTTTAAGTAGAGAGCACAACCGCCTCCTTTTTTGCCAATCCTGTCTAGTCTACACAGTTTATAACCTGGTATTTATACGATCACATCAGCGATCCTAGGATTGAGCCAGGTCTCCACGATTGAAAGGATGTCCGACTGGTACTGGGTGACCCAGGCTTGCAACAAGTCTAACTTAGCCAATAGGCTACAGATATTTATGGAGGCTAGAGTGAGCCTGCTATGTTTTTTGGGTATAGATGAGGGACAGGCCAGAGGGCCTGGGTTGGGGTGTATATTCTCAGAGAGGAGCAGAAGAAGAAGTCATGTCATGAGGATAGCTTGCCACTTGAGGTTTGCTAGGATTTGGGAACATTTGGGTATTCTGGCTGGGTGGTGCTTGGTTAGGGTACAGGTGTATATCAGCTCACAGAGTGGAGGGGGAAGGGGGTACATGTCGTGAGCATGGCATGTGTTGAGATTTCCATGGATTTTCTAGCCCTTGTGACGTGGTAGATTTAGGGTTCTGCTGGTAGGGAAATATCATATCATTTGAAAAGGTGGTCTCTTGGTAAAATATTGCAGGGTCCATTGTTAAGAGAGGACCAAGTAATAAGCACAGTGCCAAAAGGTAGTTAGCTTCTGGGTAGTTCATCCTGATGGTCAGAGGTAGTGTTTGGTTAATATGGGCAACAGCGTAGGAGAGCTACAGTAGAGAGTCACTGACACCTCTGGGCAGGTTGCTCAGAAAGGTTCGAGAAGATGCCTTGTGCTGTAAGAGCAGAATGGTTAGTGAGGCAGCCTGCCGCTTTGTTGGTGGCCAGAGTTACTAAGCCATAGGAGGAAAGGATCTAGCTCTATTTAATAGAGGCCAGGGTCGAGGAGGGTGGGAAGGACAAAATATAGGTTATAAGATTGCAGGCTAAGGGCATCTGGCAGAACAGCAAGGGCTTCTGGGTCAAGAATGCAGGCAGAGAGCCACTGGTAGAACAGCGAGTGCTTCTGGCTCAGTAGTAGCCGGGGATCACAGTAGCCACAATGTGTCTGTGACTCCTTGTTCTTCACAGTTGGGGGGGGGTTATTTTGTATATAATAGAAGATTTTCTTGTTTCACAAATCACAAATCAAACAGATAGTGTTAAACATACCTGACAGTTGCAATAGTTCTCTATCAAAAAAAGTCAGCAAAAGTAAGCAATCCTAAAGTAACTTGTAACAGTAAATTGCTGGAAAATGGAAAATGGCCCAAAAGAAAATAAATATTCACAATAGTAATGATGTTACTTTTAATGGGTCCAATGGTGAGCCATACAAAAACTGCATCACCTCCATGCTGAGATGTTGCCTCAGAGATTAGAATGCTGCTGTGGAATCAGAACTCCATTGAAATGTTGCAATGTGGTGATGCTCCCTCTAGTGTTCTAATGTCAAATTTGTGCCAAAGAGCAGAAGGGAGCAGTACTTACTAGCTAAACTGCACTGCTTATAGCAAGCTAAATATCGACAACAAGCATATTTAAAATATAGAAATGTCTAAGTTACCATACCAAAAATATTTTAAAAGACATATGTAAAATATAAAGTGTTGCAAACATATCCATATACTCATGCAGAATATAGTATATAAACCCATATTATATTTAGGAAAAGTTTTCTGATTAGTTTCTAGAAGGGGAGATAGGGATAGGGTTGTATTGACTCACTATTGGCCCCATCAGAAGAAACATCTTTACTGTGGTATTTTTTTCTTCTAACAATATGAGTCCAATACTGATGGCATACAAAAACTGCAGACTACGTAGCAGTACCTTGGGAGGCTGGCAAGTCCAGAACCTATTTAAGAAAAAGGTTCTGCAAGACTGCTGCCCCAAACCTAGCATTTCTTCTGGAGAGAATGTCCAGACAGTAGTGCTTTGTGAAACTGTGTACAGTTTCTCAAGCAGCTGCTTTGCAGATATCTGCCAGAGGGATGCCTCTTGAGGCTGCCACTGAGGCTGCAGTACCCCCTGTGGGATGTGCTCTAATCCCTAACAGGGGCTGGTTACCTGGTTTTTCATAGCAGAGTTGTATGCAAGAGGCCAACCAACTTGAAATGGTCTTTCTTACAGCAGGTTTGTCTTTGTCAGCCTCTCCACATGTGACAAACAGCTGGCTGTTGTCAGATCTGATATCTTTTGTTCTGTCAAGATAGTAGCTAAGTGATCTCTTGATATCCAAACAGAGCAATTTTTGTTCACCTGGGCCTGAATGGGATGGGAAAAGTACAGGTGGGGGGGGGAGCTGACTGTCACCAAAGAGGAAAGGGACCTAGGGGTTATCATCTCTGATGACCTTAAGGGATCAAACCAGTGCACAAAGGCGGCAGGGAGGGCCAGTGGCATGCTGGGGTGCATAGACAGGGGTATCACTAGCGGGAGGTGGGAGGTGGTGATGCCTTTGTATAAAACATTGGTAAGGCCTCACCTGGAGTACTGTGTGCAGTTATAGAGGCCACACCTGTGCAAGGACATCAATAAGTTAGAGACTATCCAGAGAAGGGCAACACAGGTGGTGCAGGACTTGCACCACAAAACATATGAGAAGAGACTAAGGGACCTCAATATGTACTCACTGGAGGAGAGGAGAGAGTGGGGGGACATGACTGAAACTTTCAAGTACCTCAAGGGCATAAACAAGATGCAGGTGGGGGACCTTTTCCAATCTAGAAAAAGTACTAGAACAAGGGGGCACAACATGAAATTGGAAGGGGTAGATTAAGAGGTAATGTGAGGAAGTTTTTCTACACAGAAAGAGTAGTTGATACTTGGAACAGTCTACCACAGGAAGTAGTGGGGGCAAGCACAGTGGAGGGATTTAAGCATGCCTTGGACAAGTACAAGGGAAGCTTAAGAGGGAAGGGAGTGATGAAAAGCCATTGATCACATAGGGTCAGTGGCCACATACAATGTATAGGGCCTACTGGCAGACTGGATATGCCTAGCGGTCTTTATCTGCCGACAATTTCTATGTTTCTATATTTCTAGGTAGTGTGACTGGTTAAGATGAAATTCTGACACTACTTTGGAGTGAAATTTTCTGTTTGTCCTCAGGAAACACAGTGGCGCTATGCATGATACTGTAGTTAGGCTCTGTGCACAGAGCTTGGAGCGCTCTGATTCTCCTAGCAGAGGCCATATCTATAAGGGAGAAAGTTTCCATGACACAAACTTGAGGTCCACAGAGGTCATGGGTTCGAAGGGGGCATGCACTAGTTGTGTCAGACATATATTTAGGTCCTGGGGAACAGGGGGCCAATTCCAGAATGAATGGCGTAACTTGCACGCGACTATGAGTTACGCCATTCGCAGCTATGCTGGGGACCCTACGCCGCATTCCAAGAGCGGTAGGGTCCCGGCACTTATGACATGTGGGTTATGCCATGTGGAGGCTAATGCCACTCACATCGCATAAGTGCCTCGCATGTCGCAAGTCGCGGCCCATGACTGGTAGCCCCCCACCCTGGAACAGCACGGCAGACACCAGGGGGCATGGGGGGCAGGACAGATGGCTCAGGTGCCCAGAGGGGGTGCTCAGGTGTACGGAACCCCTGGGGTCCCCGAAGAGTGGGGGTGTGGGAGGCATGGGTGTGCTTGCGGGATCATGGGGTGCAGATTGGTGCCATTGCTGTGGTACTGCGAAGCGGGCATCTAATGGTGCCAGCAATCAGATGCCCCTTAGGACAGCTCTGAGCTGCCCTAACTTAGCTCCGCCACTGTAGCTTTTGGAATCACGCTGGCAGGTTATGACAGTCGCTCTCCTGGAATAGGGCGCAGTTGCTGTCATAACCCACACTTGTGCCATGTCATTGCAGGCTGCGGCATAGTGGATGGCATAACCCACGATTGTTGTAGCCCACATCCGACATGGCACAGGGCACCTCCTGGAACAGGGGCTGGCATAACGCATGGCATAAGTCACAAGTTACGCCATGGGGTTTGGCGTATCTTGGCTTAGGCCAGCGTAGCTCCTCTTGGAATCAGGCCCCAGGTTCCTTAACTGGGGGTGTCAGATGAAGGAGGCCTTTGAAGCATCTCTTGAACATAGGGTGAGATGCTAGAGATTTTGGCTTCCCTGCAGATAGGAAAGCTGATACTGCTGCCAAGTGGACTTTAATGAAGTCCTTAATGTACTTGTGTGCAGATGTTCTAAATAATACAGAACTACTGTTACAGAAGCAGTGCAATGAAACTGGGCAAAACATTTGACCCTAACTTCTTTTCACTATAAAATGTACCAGGTATCTTCCGATTTTATTTGGTGGTACATTTTTCTAATTCTACCACATTGAGTATTTTATAAATGTTTTAATATGTTTTTTTCTCAAGAAAAAAGATGTCTGCTATATATTGTATAGACATAGCATTGTAGACCTAGCAAAGGTTAGTATCA
The DNA here is from genome assembly GCA_016271365.2 of Neoceratodus forsteri. Taxonomy (NCBI): domain Eukaryota; kingdom Metazoa; phylum Chordata; order Ceratodontiformes; family Ceratodontidae; genus Neoceratodus; species Neoceratodus forsteri. The sequence continues at coordinate 34,067,110 of JADMNL010000034.1, read as the reverse complement.
AGAAAATAAAAATCAAAGTACCAATGGTACTGAGCAGCACCAAGTTATGGATGTGTAATTTTATTATAGTAAAAAACATACATACTAAACAATGCACTGTACATGTAAATGGTTAAGCAGTAAGGCATGACCAAGGGTTATGTTAATGGTCTGTTAATCACCCTCTAGTGGTGTAATGTTGCACGAGGCATAGCCGAGTGCCACATGCCCCTAGAGGGTGATTAACTGACCATTAACATAATCCCTAGGAGTGCCTTATTGCTATTACAATAAAACTTTTTTTAAACAGTGTTAAACCATGTTCAGCTTATGGTTAATCTCTACATGTATGTTAATAAAAGATTAACATAAGGCTGTTAGAATGTTTACAGCCAATCAGAAAGCTCCATTTCTCAGACCCTTGTTATAATACATGATACACATATTTTGTGCAAACACACAACACACACTCACAGACACACACACACAGACACACACACACACACACACACACTTGACACGTGTACTCCACACAACACAGACTCTGAACTTTTAACATGTTTCAGTGTACATTAAGGTACACAACCTGTGCTCCCAGTGGATATAGCCAGATCAAATACCCTTTCTCCATGGTAGACACCTCTTTGTTAACAGTACTGAAGGGGGGGGTTGCATTGTTAACTGCACAATGACACCGCCAGCACAAATCCAGTGCTGTTGAACTGAACCCAAGCAAACAGTTACTTACTGGTACTGAACAGGTAGTGGAGGAGGGAGGGTGATAATAACACTGGCTCTTTATACTCACTGCTGACAGTGACTGGGTTGATACTGTTGAACTACCCACCACCACCACCAACAGTCACTGGTTCTAACTGCACTCCATCTTCAGAAGGGGCAGGATCCAGTCAACAGATGCTTGTCACAGTGGAACACCTTGCTATCTATAAGGAAGGGGCCAACAGAACTGCTAATCTTCTGCAACCCTAGATCTGCTGGGTGGGGGGCTCTATGACTGTCATAGTGATGGGGCAGGGGAACAGTGGGATTAATGTGGGGTGGTCAGTAACTCCCTGTGCAGCTGCATTTTGCGTGCATGTCCAGAAATCTTAGGCTGTGCCAAGAAAAATTTGAGGATTTGTCCACCCCATCAGTAAGACTCTCAAGGACCCCCCCCAATGGCTCACTCTTGTTGCCCCAATTCCCATACCTCTCCCTGTACCCTGGTACCTGCTTGGTGCTGAGGTTCTCCTTGACATGCTTGGTGGTGGCGGTGGCAGGGAGTGGCAGCAGCAGAGCAGCGATCCTCCCCCCCAACTTGGCCTGCAGTGGCGGCAGCAACAGTAGCTCCACCTTCATAAGGTTTCTTTTTGCGGAGTCTTCCTCTTCCACAGCAAAACCCCTGGCAGTTTGCATTTGCTGCATAATGGCTTGAAAAGTAAGTTCCTCAGGAGGAGAGCTCAGGATACAAATCACCTGAGTCCTCACTGCAGGATGAGAGAACAGAAGAAAAAATTACTCACCTTAGTAATTGCTTTTCTTCTCATGGAGTCTTGCTATATTAGGACTTATTGCAGTTAGCTCCTGGCTCTGAACTGCCCTGGAGAGGAAACAGTTAACTCCAGAGAGATCTGGAGTTCCACAGCGTGAGGGCGCTGTTCAAAGCTCTATCTGGCCAGTTTCAAATGAAACTGCCAGGTTCTTTACGAAGCTAAACTAACATAGCAAGTCTGTGTGGAAAAGTTCTACACTAGCCATTGGCTACCTACCAGTAGTAAAACAACAAAACACAACAACAATCACAGAATAAAAACAATATTACCTATTATTGTTGGGATCACCCCTGACAAGCACTAATAGGCCCCCTCTCCCCAAAAGACTCAAGTCCAGAGAGGGGACCATCTACCACTTAACAAAAAACAGAATTACCTAGTTCCCTAACCCAAATGAAACGGGGGGACTAAGAGAGACTAAAATGGCATGACACAGTGCTTGCACTAATTTGCCAACCCCGTACCCAAGTAGGAATTCTGAGAGGGGTAGGAGGGGGGGTTGTCCTAATATAGCAAGACTCCATGAGAAGAAAAGCAATTACTAAGGTGAGTAATTTTTTCTTCAAACACCATGAAGTCTTGCTATAATTAGGACTTATTGCAGATTATACAGCAGTACCTCCATGGAGGAGGGCCAGAACCTACTTAGGGAATAGGCTCTGAAGCACAGCTGTGCCAAAACGAGCATCTCTCCTGGACTGGACGTCCAGGGAATAATGCTTGGTGAAGGTGTGGACTGTCTTCCAGGTAGCAGCTTGGCAAATTTCCAAAATGGGAATATCTCTAGCAGCCGCTAGAGATGCAGCTGTACCCCTGGTGGAATGAGCCCTCAGTCCTGAGGGAGGTTCTCTACCTAGTTTTTGGTAACAGAACTGGATACAAGAGACAATCCACCTTGCGATTGTCCTCTTAGTGGCAGGTCTTCCTTTGCCCACTTCTCCATAGGTAAGGAAGAGTTGGAGGATTCAACATATGACCCTTGGTGCGTCTCCAAATAGTAGCTTAGGGCTCTTTGACGTCCAAACTGTGCAGTTCTCCTCCCCTGAGGAAGAGTGCTCAGTGAAAAATACTGGAAGAGAGATGGATTGGTTGAGATGAAAATCTGAAACCACTTTAGGTAAAAACTTTCTGTTAGTCCTGAGGACTACTTTATCTCTGTGAAAAGAAATAAAATCCTTTTCCACTGACAAGGCTTGTAATTCACTTATACGCCTAGCAGAAGTGATAGCCACTAGAAAGACAGTCTTCCAAGTTAAAAACTTGAGATCTGCTGAAGACAGAGGCTCAAAGGGGGATTGCATTAGCTGAGCAATGCAAACATTCAGATCCCAGGCCGGAGCTGGTTCCCGAAAGGGAGGGTTAGTGTGAAGTAACCCCTTAAAAAACTTGGAAAACACAGGGTGAGAGGAGGGAAACAGGTTTCCTGCAGAAACAAAAACAGAAACAGCTGCTAGATGAACCTTCAAAGTAGCTGGTTTGAGGCCTAGGGAATTTAGATGGACCAAATAGTCCAATAAAATGGCCAAGTCAGCAGATTCTGGTACAATTTGCTTCTCAGAACACCAAAAGGAAAACCTCTTCCACTTGAGTTGTAAGTGGCTCTAGTGGAAGGCTTCCTAGAAGCCTCAAAATATCCAGGACACCTTGAGAAAGGTGTAAATCAGCTACTAGCTCCTCAAGAACCAGGCCTTGAGGTGGAGGGAATTGAGGTCCGGATACCACACTCTCCCTGTGCACAGGTCAGCAGGTCGTGGGTCCTGGGCAAGGTCAGGGGGTGGAATGCCAGGGACAGGAGAAGAGGGTACCAGGGCTGCCTGACCCAGTCTGGAGCAATCAGAATCACTTTGCAGGGCTGAGTTCTGATTTTTACTAGTACCCTGAAGAGGAGAGGGAAGGGAGGAAAGGCATACAGGAACTTCCCTTTCCAATCCAACTGAAAGGCGTCCAGGGGGACTGATCCCAGCACTGGAGGCCTGCAACAAAACAGAGGAAGTTGGTGGTTGTCTGGGGCTGCGAAAGATCTATCTGAGGGGTGCCCCATCTGGCAAAGACTGTCCCCAGCACCAGAGGATTCAGGGCCCATTCGTGATGGCCCTGAGAAATCCTGCTGAGGGCATCCGCCAGAACATTGTCCTTCCCTGGGAGGTGAACCACTATCAGGGAGGTGTTCAGGGAATAAGCCAGAGACCACAACTTCATTGCTTTGGTGCACAAGGCTGAAGACTGAGTGCCCCCTTGCTTGTTGATGTACCACATTGTTGTGGTGTTGTCTGTCCTGACTTGAACTACCTTGTTCTGGACAGTAGCTGAAAAAGCCTGGAGAGCTAAGAGAACAGCTCTGAGTTCCAAAAGATTGATGTGGAGCAGAGATTCCTGAGGGGACCACACTTCCTGAGTGGAAAGGTCGCCCAAGTGAGCCCCCCACCCTAACAGGGAGGCATCCGTGGTGAGGGTGAGGGAATGAAGAACGGGTAAGAAGGGGACCCCCTGAGTTAGATTGCTTTGATCCTGCCACCACTGAAGGGCTAGGATCAGGGTTTTGGTCACTGGGACTAATTTGGTAAGGGGGTCCTTCCTTTGAGACCAGTAGGACCTCAAGTGGAACTGGATGTCCCTCATCTGAAATCTTGCTCCCTGCACGACAGCTGTGGAAGCAGCCATGTGCCCTAGGAGTTGCAGAAAGTGCCTTGTTGGTCGAGAGACCCGCAGAGGTAAGAGGATGCCAGGGCAAAGATTCTGTCCACTCTTTCCGAGGGAAGAAATGCCCTGGCTGACTTTGTGTTCAACTCTGCACCTATGAAAGTTAGTACCTGAACTGGTTCCAGAACTGACTTTGGAAAATTCAGCAGGAATCCCAGAGAAGTGAGAAGCTGCTGGGTGACTTGCAAGTGGGATTTTACCTGATCTGGAGACTGACCCACTATGAGCCAGTCGTCCAGGTAGGGAAACACAGCAACCCCTTGCCTTCTTAAATGAGCCACTACCACAGCTAGACATTTTGTGAAACCCTTGAGCAGAAGTGAGGCCAAGGGCATTGCTCTGAACTGGTAGTGGCCAGAGGGCAGTTCGAACCTGAGGTACTTTCGGTGAGAAGGCCTGATCAAGATATGAAAATAGGCATCCTTGAGGTCCAGGGAAGCTAGCCAGTCCCCTGGCCTTAGGGAAGGCAAAATCATTGCCAGAGTTAACATTTTGAACTTTGGTTTCAAAAGATGCTTGTTCAGGAACCTTAAATCTAGGATGGGCCGCCATTCTCCTGTCTTTTTTGGGGTAAGGAAGTATCTCGAGTACAGCCCCTTGCCCTGATGGCAAGGAGGAACCCTTTCCACTGCTTTGCAGTCTAGAAGAGAAGAAACCTCTGCTTCCAAAGCAAGGGCTTCTGAAGGATTTGCAGGAGGAAAATGTCTGGCTCTCATCTTTGGGAACTGCTTGAAGCTGAGAACCAGACCTTGGTTACCACCTCCAGAACCCATTTGTCCGAGGTTAGGGACAACCAGTTCTGGCTGAAATAAGCCAACCTGCCCCCACTGCACAGGAGAATGGCCCTGACACCCCTGCCAGGGTGCCTGCTTGGCAGCAGCTTTAGGCTGAGGAGAGGGAGAGGGTCTGCCTGTGCCCTGTCTACCTCTGCCTCTGAAAAACCCCTCTGTGCAAAGGCTGAAGAGGCCTGAACTTGATAAAAGGCCTGTGGTAAGGCCTGCCCTCACCCTGGGGCATGCCTTTGTGGAGTGGCATGCCTCCTTAGCTTGGGCACTTTGTAGGTAGTTCTGTATTCATCCATCTTTTCATGTAATTTTCTGTTTGATCCCCAAACAGAGAATTTCACACAGGAAAATCTATAGCCTTTGACTGAGTATCTTGGGACAGATTAGTGCATCTGAGCCATGCCAACCTACGGAGCTGCTAGAAGTGGCCATGACCCTAGAGGAAACATCATTAACATCAACAGCAGTATGAAATTGAACTTTAGAGGCTTCAATGCCATCAGCAGCCACTTGTTCCAACTCACTAGCCAGCTGGTCCTGGGCCTGCTTGGCCAACTGCAATATAGTGTCCCATCTAGATTTCTGATATCTAGCCACATAAGCCATATAATTAGCCTGTCTGAGTCCCAACGAAGCTGCCATATATTGTTTTTTCGCCATGGCATCAATCTTCCTGGAATCCTTATCAGGAGGATGTGAGGCCAGGGGAATATTAGCCTTGTCACAGGCTGCAGCTTGAACAACACCTACATGACTACACTGGTCAGTGAGGAAGTCTGTATCAGGGCCTGATAAAGTATACCTTCTGTCCATTTTTTTATCTACAGGAGGGACAGAATGAGGATTTTTTAAATCTTCGTTGTTTGCTTCCTAAATGACTTATGCAAAGGAATAGACAACCTTCTAGACTCTGGAATATCCATCATTTCTACATAATCAGGCTTCTCTTGCTCATCCACAGCCTCCTCTAAAGGGAGCTGGAGGGTTTCTACCACCTTTTTATAAAACCTAAAATGAGAAGGGGACTCAGACAGCAAAGGGGGAGATTCAAAGGGTCTGTCTGGAGAAATGTCCGGCTCAATGGGCACGTCCAGACCTTCCCAGTCACAATTGCACTGATCAAATTCCTCCTCCCCCTCCTGTGGTTCATAAAAATCCTCAACATCATAATCCTGAACCACTGGACCTGAACGAGCCACCCTTTTCCCAACTAAAGGGGGTTCGACAAGTCCCTGAGACAAAGACTGAACAATCTGTATGGCTTTTGCTATCTCTGCAGCAGTTGGAGAGACAGTTTTGGACTCCAGACCTGCTGATTTCTTTGTCTTTTTTACTGGGACTAGTTCCTCTGAACCAGCCTTTCTTTTGCCCGAGGAAGTCTCGCCCTGGTCAGAGGGCACTCCCTCTGGTCCAGTGGGTGCTGGACCGGGCTGGCCATCTGGGTCAGCGGACTTTTTGACCTCTCGTTCCCTGAGCCGGCCCAATCTCTTTTCCAGGGTGGCTGCAGGGAAATTTTTACACACCTGGCAGTCTGACAGGAGGTGGTCAGCCCCCAGACAATAGACACAGTGGTGTGTGGGTCAGCCTTGGCAAAGGCTTCCCACAGACATCACAGTGTTGACCAGTGGGCCCGGTTTTTTCTTTTGGGTTTCTCAGACATAATGCCAGCCTAACCAAAACTTGCCTTTAAGCGGCTGTGCCAGGCAAGACACCCTTATCGTTCCTAACGTGTCACGGGTATTTGAAAAACCCAGATAATGCTAGTTTTTTTAGAACCGATAAGAACCGGGAACCGCACTTCTAAAAGCCCATTCAATGAATAAATTCATTATTTTAAGCAAACCGATCGGTTCAGACTGAACCGATAATGAATTTCCACACAGACTTAACCACTAGTACTTACGGTTTACCAGATAGAGCTTTTGACCAAAAATGCGGTAAAATAGACACTTTTGCCAGTTCAAATGAACCGAATAAACTCGCTTGAACCGCGAAATGAACCGAGCTGAAGGAGCTGACTCCGGAGCGACTGTTCAGTGAAAGCGGAGTAAAGAATCTAGCAGTTTCATTTGAAACTGGCCAGATAGAGCTTTGAACAGCGCCCTCGCACTGTGGAACTCCAGATCTCTCTGGAGTTAACTGTTTCCTCTCCGGGGCAGTTCAGAGCCAGGGGCTAACTGCAAAAAGTCCTAATTATAGCAAGACTTCATGGTGTTTGAACTACATCAAGGTGCCATGTATTGTTATCCCTCATATTCCTTCTCCAAATCCTCCTTTAGGAGGTCAGGATTATATTCTGACTCATCGTCAATCTCTATCGAAGATGGGGGCTGCAGATTGCACCAGTGACACCGGTGGCTGTTGAGGAGGATTCTGTGATGTGCTGGTAGCAGGTGCCAATGGCATTTGAGTGCTCTAAGACCCCATTGATAGGATAACTGCCTGTATGCAGAATGCATTGTATCATCTCTGAAAATGATGCCAGCGCAACTTGAGAGTTGACGATGTCCTGGACAGGGGCCAGGACTACTTGTGTCGATGATGGGCCATGGCCCAACAATGATGGTGTCCTACAATCCACAGAAGGTACAGCAGCACCTAAGCCAGACTCCGACCCTGGTGTCTCATTGATGGTTTGGGGTGGCAGTACTCAATGCCACCGGACTGGTCAATGACACATTAGAATTACCTTGTCAACTGGGACCTTGCTGGTGAAGTAGATTCCATTTATTTCTATGTTTATGCTTGTGGTCGGATGATGAGAAGGGGCTGCAACACTAAACATTCCCTGTCCCAGACCTTCGTCTGCAGTGGCCATTACTCGGCCGATGGTGAGGCAAATAGAAACGCAGTATCAGGTGGACAACCAGGGTGCAGAGTACTTGTATTCCTACCCTGACCATGAGAGAATGGTCCAGACTGTAGCCTGTGACAAGGCCAAAGTCCCCCTTTCCTCTCAGTCCTTGGAGAAGGACTCCAGGAAACTTGACAGTTTGGGCAAGAAAGTTTATACTCAGCCTCCCTGCTTTTAAGGCAGGCGGCTTACATGGCTTACACAGCTTAGTACAAAAAGCCTCTTTGGAGCTCCGTTTTGGCTATCAGTAAAAAAGACCTCTGGTAATTTGGTTTAGGACCTGGTAGACACAGCAGAAACTGCCATGAATGCCACCAAGTACCATTCCCACATGGCAGTGGACGCTAACTGACACTGCATCAAGGGTCATGGCACATGCAGTGTCCCCAAGGAGGTCTGCATGACTCAGAACCACACCCCTCACAGGACACAAAGATAAAGGCTATGGATTTCCCTTGTGAGGGAAAATCCCTGTTTGGTGACAAGACAGGCATATATGGCATAGATGAAGAAGGTGGATGAATACAATGCCATGTCCAAGAGCAACACTGAGAAGGAGAAGGCCCCCACTTCCAGTAGGCCTTCTGGAAGGGGTGGCAGAGGTAGGGGATACTTTGCCTGTGCCTTCTTTACCTTTGACTATTCCCAAAAGAGGGGATTCTTCAGAGGTAGAGGAAGAAGAGGTCCCACATGTGCGGACACTGCTCCAGCACCCAGGGGCCAAGCAAAATAGAATCCCTGACAAGTCTGCACAGGTTCCCCAACCATTGCCAGTTGGTGGGAAGACTGGTTCATTATTTCCAGGACTGGAAAAGAATTGCCACAAACAGGTGAGTCCTGGAAACAGTGAGTCAGGGTTTCACTCTGCAGTTCAACAAATTCCAAAAACTGCAGCCTGCCAAAAATTTCACTACTCCTACTCCAACAGATGCAAGCAAATGTAGTGGAGAAAGTCCTTCCCCCACAGTGGGTGAAAGGTATTTATTCCAGCTGCTTCCTGGTCCACAAATAAAATGGGGAGTGCGACCCATTTTAGATTTGAGATACTTAAACAAATACCTAAAAAGGAAAAGTTCAAGATGGTAACACTGGGATCAGTGATCCCACCACTGCAACAAGGAGATTGGCTCTGGATCTGAAATATGCCTACTTTCACATACCAGTTGGGCCTACTCACAAAAAGCACCTCAGAGTCAGGGTAGGGAGCTGCCACTGCCAGTTTTCAGCCCTGCCCTTCAGTTTATCCTCAGCTCCCAGAGTGTCCACATTTAAGGAGACAAGGAATGGTGGTCTTTCCCTACCTGGAAGACTGGCTGGTCTCCAGAAAATCACACCAGGAGGACAAGTTCTCCCTCCTCCTCACCCAGCACACCCTGGAGGGCTTGGGGTTTCTGATAAATTCCCAAAAGTCCCAGACAGAACCTGTGCAGGTTCTGGACTTTATAGGTGCAGAATTGGATGCCCATTAGGGGAGGGCATTCCTCCCTCAGGAAAGCATGGCAAACCTGATTTTGATTACAGAGTCTTTCATGGCAGGATGACTCAGACCTGCAAGAGACTTCCTTCGGCTGTTGGGGGCCATGGTCTCATCCACAACAGTAGTACCAGGAGCAAGGCTCTAAATGAAGAACATCCAGTACCACTTGGTTTCCCATTGGTTCCAGAAGTGAGACTCACTGTCGAAGCTGGTGCCCATCACAAAGCCCCTATTAAGGGCACTGAAGTGGTGGAAGAAGGAAAACAATCTCAGAGTGGGGGTTCCCTTCCTCCAGCAACAACCCACAGTTGTACTTATGACTGATGCTACCCTCCTGGGCTGGGGCGCCCATCTGGAGGATTTAACCATAACTGGGGTGTGGACCCCTCCAGAGTTTCAGAAACACATAAATCTCCTGGAGCTCAGAGCTGTGCATCTGGTAATGCAGGTTCTTCCTCCTACATCAGAGGTCAGGCCATTCAGATTAGGACAGACAATACCACTACAATGTATTGCACCAACAAACAAGGGGGAACAAGATCTTCAAAGCTATGCACAGAAGCAATGAAGATTTGGAGTCTGGCCTGTTCCTAGGGGTACAGCTGTCAACAGATCACCTGCCAGGGAAAGACACTGTGTTGGCAGACTCCCTAAGCAGAATCAGCCGGGGCATCACGAATGGACCCTGAACAAGCAGATGTTTAAGTTTCAAGTTCATTGTTTATTGGATATAAACCATTAAAACATTTACATCATTGGCATCACAAAGAACTGCTATTAAAGTTAAAAAAACATTAAATACAAGTAAATGACAGCACTGTACTTAAAATTATACATACACATTAAGGATTAGTCCAAGTCAGTAGATTGTATAATTATTAAGGCTCATATGCAAAATACAGTATCATAAAACATATAAAGTGGACTAGCCTTTAGACTTCTGTGAATCCCCTCTAACATTTAATAAGGCACCAACAGCTCATTCCAGGATGATATTACACTGACTCTTACCCCACAGGGCACTGTCTGGATCCCCAAATTGTGAGCAATCCATCATTTAGTGAGCATAAGGATACCCACTAAAGCCACAGTGAAAGCCAGCCACAACTTGGCATACATATAGTACAGTTATAAAAGAACTTACCATAAAAGTAGATCTTCGAGAACAGCTCTTGCAGCAGGTTACACCATTAGGACTGAAGCCGTCAGGCGGCAGGACCCCACAGAAAACTTCTAGCTAGCTACATACAGCGAGGGACCACCCCTGACATCAGCCCTGCCCCCGACGTCCCTTACATCATAAAAGGGCGGTCCCCCAGCATCCCTCAGTTCTCCTGCCGGAGACTGTGGCATAGCGATATAGATTCTAAATGTTGTCAATGCAACTACAGATGACCTCCTGAGGGGAAGGTGGATGGGAAAGTACCTGCTGCAAGAGCTGTTCTCAAAGATCTAATGGTAAGTTCTTACTTAACTGTACTCTTACAGTGAGATACAGCTCTTGCAGCAGGCTACACAATTAGGACTGAGTCCCCAGCAGTGTGCAGTAGCTCCTAAAACTGGGGGGAAGACTGGAGAAGGGTGAAAAGGAACCCCTCATGAAAGAAGCCCCTACAGGACGGCAAGGCCAAAGCTGGCTCTGTACCTGGAGGCAATGTCCAGACTGTAGTGTCTGATGAATGTGTGCACAGTACTCCAAGTAGCTGTTGCACAGATGTCTGAAGCCAAAATGTTCCTCACGGAGGCGAATGAGGCTGCCATCCCCTTGGTGGAATGATCCTTTACCGGTCCCGGTAAGGGTTTGTTCTGCTTCTGATAACATAAAACAGTGCAGTTTACCAACCATTCTGAAAGTGTCTGTTTGGACACAGGAGACCCTAACATCCTGGGGGCAAATGAAACAAACAACTGATCTGACTTTTGGTGCAGTCTGGTTCTAGTCAGATAGTACCCAAGTATCCTGTGCACATCCAAGGTATGCAAGAGAGCCTCTCCTCGATTGAACTACTCTGGGTAATAAACAGAAAGGTTAATCTCTTGGTTGAGAGTAAGCTCTGATACTACCTTAGGTAAAAACTTAGGATTAGTTCTTAAGGACACTCTCTCCTTATGAAAAACCAAATACGGCTCTTTGCACTTAAGTGCCTGGAGCTCTGAAATCCTTCTGGCAGAAGTAACTGCAACTAAAAATGCCTTCCAAGAGAAAAGACATAGCTCACAATCTGTGGCTGGTTCTAAAGGGGGTAGTGTGAGCACAGAGGCAGTAAGTAGGGAGAGAAGAAAAAAAAAACAGAGGAAAGAGTAAGGATTCCAAACAACAGTGAAGGGGCCAGAAATAAGACATGATGGGAGTGGTGCAGTGCAGTGGCTGTGGAGCAGCAGTCTTCCGGAAGACGCTCTGGAGGATGTGGTATTGTCCCATCTGCAGGCACCTCTCTGGGCTGAGGGAGGAGGTTGCTCATCTCCAGGCTGAGTTGGCCAGGATTTGTGGGACCTCCTCTTCCATCCAGGGATGACCAGGGCCACTGCCGTTGCTTCAGAGGTTGCCAAGAAAGAGGAGCGGTTGGACCACAGTGGGCTCAGGGAGGGTGAGGGTGGTGGAACAGAGGTGCATCTTTCCAGCTGTACCACTCCACAATTCCTATGCCGTTCTGGCAAAGTGTGATTCCTCTATGGAGGCACCCGCAGTGGAGACCATGGAGGATGCTGGGAACCTCCACAAAGGAGACCCACAGGAGGGTGGCATTGGACCCCACAGGGGAAGGAAACAACTCCTGGTGGGGGACTCCATTGTTAGGAAGGTAGAACTGGGGGAGGAAAGGAAGAGGGAGGTAAGGTGCCTGCCTGGTGCCATGGCTTGGAGGGACAGGGAGCGATTCCTCAGGATCGCCTGAGCAGCTGCACAGGGAGGGAGCTGGATGTCATTGTCCACCTAGGAACAAATGACCCGGCTAAGAAAGGGATCAGAGCAGTGCAGGAAGAGTTTGTGGAGTTGGGGAGAGGCCTTAGACAAGTAGCACGCACGGTAACCTTCTCAGAGGTGTTGCCTCTCTATGGCGTAGGTGAGGCTAGGGTGCTCCACACCATGGGATTCAATCAGTGGTTGAAAAACTGGTGCAGAGCTCAGGGATTTGGCTTCATTGGGGACTGGGGTCCACCTGGAGTGATGCAGGCCTATACTGGCATGATGGGCTGCATCTGTCCAGGAGGGGAACCCAGATCCTACGTGATAGGTTTAAATGCTTCATTGGCAAGCATTTAAACTAGCCAAGGGGGTAGGCATTGGAAAGGAGCAGGGAAATCCTAGCCCCCCAAAAGAAGTCAGGGTAGTAAGTGAGGTAAACACCAAGATAGAGATACATAGATACTTAGATACATAGACAGTGTCGGCAGATAAGGGCCTATGGTCCACCCAGTCTGCGCATTTAAGTTTGTAAGTTCACTTTATGTTTTCCAAGAAGTCTGTTGCCCCTTACCCCTGACCTCCAGAATGCATTTATGTCTATCCCATGCTTTCTTAAATCCCGTGATTGTTTCAGCCCCCACCACTTCATCTGGCAGGGTGTTCCACTTGTCCGCCACTCGCTCTGTGAAGAAATTCTTCCTCACGCTTCCTCTGAATCGTCCCTCCTCCAACTTCATCCCATGCCCTCTAGTCCTGGAACATCTTTTTCGGCTTAAAATAGTGCATTCCTGCACCCTGTTCCTCCCTGTAAGATACTTGTATGTCTCTATCATATCCCTCTCTCCCTCCTTCCTCCAGGGAGTACATGTTCAGTTCCTTCAACCTGTCCTCATAGGACTTGTGATGCAATCCATGCACCATCTTTGTTGCCCTCCTCTGAACCTTCTCTACCCTGTCTATGTCCTTATGTAGGTAAGGTCTCCAGAACTGCGCAGTGTACTCCAGGTGCGGCCTCACTAGTGTCTTGTATAGTGGAATTATGACCTCCCATTTCCTGCTGGTGATGCCCCTGCCTATGCATCCCAGTATCCTATTTGCTTTACCTGCTGCCTTGTCACACTGTTTCCCTGCCTTGAGGTCATCAGAGATGATAACCCCAAGATCCCTTTCCTGCGTGGTGCATGCTATATCCTCACCCCCCAACTGATATATTGTGCCAGGGTTTTTGTGCTCCTATATGCATTATCTTGCACTTCCTTGCATTGAATTTCAACTGCCAACTCCTGACCATTCTTCAAGTTTCTGCAGGTCCCTTCTTATTCTGTCTACACCCTCTGGTGTGTCTACTCTGTTACAGAGCTTTGTGTCATCAGCGAACAGTGAAATTCTGCCTTCTAGGTCCCAAGAATGTCACTGATGAAGATATTGAATAGTATCGGTCCCAGCACTGATCCCTGTGGTACCCCACTGGTCACTCTTCCCTCTGTGGCATGACAGCCATTTACCACCACCCTCTGTGTCCTGCTGCCCAGCCAGTTACCTACCCACCACACTACTGTCCTGCCCACACCCATATTCTCCAGTTTGTGCAATAGTCTTCTATGTGGCACAGATAGATGTCAATAGGGAGAAGGGCAGGGGTAAATGAAGAAAGTGACAAAGGCAATAAGGACAGGGATGGGGCAAAAAGGAGTAAGGCCATCAGGAAATGGAGGATAATGAGTACCAATGCCCATAGTCTGGGAAACAAGCTCCCTGAACTGGTGGCCTTGATGGAAGAGGGATGCCTGGATATCGTAGCAATCACAGAAACATGGCACACAGAGAACCATGACTGGGATGTTAACATACCAGGGCACATAACCTACAGGAGAGACAGGGAGGGAGAAGAGGGGAGGAGTAGCTCTCTATGTAAAGGAAGGGATGAAAGCAACTGAACAAAAGAGTAAACAGGGAGGAGAGGAGGCACTGTGGGTCACCTTGGAGACTGGAAAGGGCACCACAATCCGCACAGGGGTTGTATACAGACCCCCATATCAGGGGGAAGGAGTGGACAAGGATATGATAGAAGGCATTCTTAGGATGGCAGAGAAAGGGGAGATACTGTTGATGGGAGGCCTGAACATGCCAGATGTTAACTGGAGCACATTTGCTGCAGCCACATCCAAGAGCAGGGCCATTCTTGATGCCCTACAGGTGGCAGGCCTCAGACAGCTAGTTTCAGAACCCACTCATGAGGGAGCAGTCTTGGACCTGGTACTCTCAAATGGGGACAGTGAGAGGATCTCAGATCTAGAAATTGGTTGTCATCTGGGACAAATGATCATCAAACAGTGTGGTTCATGATAAACTCAGCTACAGAGTCAAGCCATACAAAAGTGAGGGTACTGGACTTCAGCAGGGCTGACTTTGGCAAGATGGAAGAGTGCCTTAGAAAAGCACTAGCAAACAGGCTAGAAGGAGGGGTGCAGCAACAATGTGGAAACATCAAAACTGCCATCACAGAGGCAACAAGCCTTTGTGTCAAGAAAATAAACAAATCAAAATGAAAGAAAAAGCCACTATGATTCTCAAAAGAGGTGGCGGGGAAAGTCAGGGAGAAAAAGTTAGCATTCAAGAGGTATAAGGAAACACAGAAGGAGCAGGACAGAGAGCTGTACCAGTTAAGGCAGAAGGAAGCAGGGAGAGAAGTCTGAATAGCAAAGGCCCAAACTGAGGGAAAGATAGCAAACTCGGTTCAGAAGAGGATAAAACCTTTTATAGGTACATTAGGGAGTGTAGAAAGACAAAGGGAGGGATAGTGAGGCTGAATAGAATGGATGGTGGGTGGGCAGAGAGGGACAGTGAAAATCGAGGAATAATGAATGAATATTCCTGCTCAGTACTCACAAAAGAGGAGGAGGGGGGTGCCTAATCCAATTAACAGAAGCACTCTTGACAGGGGAGTCGATTCCAGTCTTTTCACAGAAGAAAGGGTTTTGAAAGAACTAGTAAAACTGAAGATGGACAAAGCAATGGGGACTGATGGAATTCACCCCAGAGTTCTAAAAGAATTAAGGGGAGAACTAGTGAAACTACCCTTTTTAAGAAATCATGGGAGGATGGTGTGGTACCTGAGGACTGGAGGAAGGCGGATGTGATTCCCTATCACAAAAGTGTGACCAAGACAGAGGCAGGAAACTACAGACCTGTCAGTTTGACCTCTGTGGTAGGGAAAGTGATGGAATCACTTCTGAAGGAAAGAATTGTTGCTTACCTACAGGCCAGTGGGGCACAAGACCCAAGGCAGCATGGGTTCACAGCGGGAAGGTCATGTCAGATGAATCTAATTGATTTCTTTGACTGGGTGACCAAAGTAGTAGACCAGGGAGGAGCTGTGGACATGGCCTACCTAGACTTTAGCAAGGCATTTGACACAGTCCCACACAAAAGATTGATAGTCAAATTAACCAGCCTGGCAGTGGGTCCCAGGGCGGTAGCCTGGGTAAAACATTGGCTGGACAACAGGACACAGAAGGTAATTGAAAATGGAGTCCACTCTGTGGAAACAGGGGTTACTAGTGGGGTACTGCAGGGTTCAGTACTGGGTCCAGTCCTTTTTAATGTCTTTATAAGTGACATTGCAGAGGGACTGGAAGGAAAAGTATGCCTCTTTGCAGATGACACAAAGATCTAAAACAGGGTTGATACACAAGGAGGCATGGAAAGGATGAGAAGGGACTTGGCAAGGTTGGAGGAATGGTCAGAAGTATGGCAGCTTGGATTCAATGCAAAGAAGTGCAAAATAATGCACTAGGGAAACAAAAACCCAGGGAAGATTACACAGTGGGGGGGGGGAGGTAGTAACAACAACAACAACAACAAGCATCTGTCAATGCCGAATGTTGATTGCGTGGGTCCATTGAGCTCGCTCACTAGCCCTCTGTCACTCGCTCATTCTGTTTCTCCCGGTGCTGCAGGCTGCTGTTTTGTATTGAGCTCTTTCCTGCATTGGCACCCTTTTCTGTCCACAAAGAAATCCACAGCTGGCCCGACAGAGCTCCGTTGAGGTGGGTCATTCCCCCTCTCTGACTTGCTCATTCTGTTTCTCCTTGCGCTGCAGGCTGGCCTTTTGTACTGGACTCCTGCCTCTGTTGGCGGCTTTTTCTGCCAACAAAGAAATCTGCAGTAGTCCCAACAAAAGTCCGTTGAGGTTGCTCACTCCCCCTGTGTCACTCATTCGTTCCATGTCTGCCGGCGCTGCAGGTTGGCCTCTTGTATTGGGCTCCTGCCTGCGTTGCTGCCTTTTTCTGCCCACAAAGGAATCCACAGCAGCCACGATAGAGCTCTGTTGAGCTTGCTCACTCCCCCCTCTCACTCGCTTGTTCTGTTTCTCCCGCCGCTGCAGGCTGTCCTTTTGTACTGGGCCCCTGGGTGCATTGCTGCCTTTTTTTGCCCACAAAGAAATCTGCAGCAGTCCCAACAGAGCTCCATTGAGCTCACTCACTCCCCATCTCTCACTCGCTCGTTTTGTGTCTACCGCTGCTGCCCTTTTGTACTGAGCTTCTGCCTGCATTGGCACCTTTTTTTGCCCACAAAGAAATCCGCAGCTGTTCTGACAGAGCTCCGTTGAGGTCACTCAGTCCGCCTGTCTAACTCACTCATTCTGTTTCTCCTGGTGCTGCAGGCTGCCATTTTGTAGTTGGCTCCTACCTCTGTTGGTGCCTTTTTCTGCCCACAAAGAAATCTGCAGCAGTCCCAACAGAGCTCCATCAAGCTCACTCACTCACCCTCTCTCACTCGCTCATTCCGTTTCTGCTGGTGCTGCAGGCTGCCCTTTTGTACTGGGCTCCTGTCTGCATTGCCGCCTTCTTCTGCCCACAACAAAATCTGCAGCAGTCCCAACAGAGCTCCGGTGAGCTCACTCAGTCCCCCTCCCTCACTCGCTCGTTCTGTGTCTCCCGCTGCTGCAGGCTGCCCTTTTGTACGGGGTTCCTGCCTGCGTTGGTGGATTTTTCTGCCCACAAAGAGATCTGCAGCAGTCCTGACACAGCTCTGTTGAGGTCGCTCACTCCCCCTCTGTCACTTGCTCATTCCTTCTCTGCCGGCGCCGCAGGCTGGCCTTTTGTACTGGGCTCCTGCCTGCATTGCCACCTTTTCCTGCCCACAAAGAAATCTGCAGCAGTCACGATAGACCTCCGTTGAGCTCGCTCACTCCCCTTCTCTCACTCACTCATTCTGTTTCTCTCGGTGCTGCAGGCTGGCCTTTTGTACTGGGCTCCTGCCTGCATTGCCGCCTTTTTCTGCCCACAAAGAAATCCGCAGCAGTCATGATAGAGCTCCATTGAGGTTGTTCACTCCCCCTGTCTCACTCGCTCATTCTGTTTCCCCTGGTGCTGCAGGCTACCCTTTTGTACTGGGCTCCTGCCTCTGTTGGCGCCTTTTTCTGCCAACAAAGAAATCTGTAGCAGTCCCGACAGAGCTCCGTTGAGCTCGCTCACTCCACCGCTCACACTCGCTCATTCTGTTTCTGCTGGCACAGCAGGCTGGCCTTTGTACTGGGCTCCTGCCTGCATTGCCGCCTTTTCCTGCCCACAAACAAATCAGTATCTGTCCTGACAGAGCTCCATTGAAGTTGCTCACTCCCCCATCTTACGTACTCATTCTGTTTCTCCTGGTGCTGCAGGCTGCCCTTTTGTACTGGGCTCCTGTCTCTGTTGGCACTTTTTCTGCCCACAAAGAAATCTGCAGTAGTCCCGACAGAGCTCTGTTGACCTCACTCACTCCCCCTCTCTCTGGTTAGATTGATCCATACCAACCCTGACCTTTGGGTGGAGGCACCCGTCACTGAACCTAGGCCCCTTAACCTGTTAATAGCCAAGCAGGCAGGGGTAGTAGCCCTTGGAATAGCACCACCTAGGGGTTACATCTTGGAGGCACCACTGGGATTAGCGTCCTCTAGTGGCTGAGGGACGAAGTTACACTGATATGTTTAGTTCTGGGGACAAAATGGAGGATCTCGCTATGCCCAAACTGAATATTGCCCCTCATAAGCTGTTAGTGCACCGAATGATGGGATGGAGTGAGGCTGAGGGGTTAGACCCCCAACAGGCTCTCCTATTACTGGATGTCCCATTAGGGATTGCCAATGCTGATATTGTAGCCACTGTGGAGCATGTTAAGGGTTTGGGTAAAGTCGAGGTGAAGGGGAGAGATGCAGATTTGTTTGAACAGACTATGATAGTGTTGCTCTCCTGTAGCTCCCTGATAGATCCAGAGAAAATACCCCCTGTTATTCTACCTGAAGGTACCCAGAAAGGGTGGAGAGTCATTCACCTACACAGTAATCTGACTACCCCAGATGGGTCCCCCCATATAGAAGGGTTCAAGGATAAGTTGCTCAAACTATTAGCGTCTGAAGGATGAACTGCCCAAGAGCTTGTAAAGGTGTTAAACATTTCAGAGGAACACACGTCCCTGCACTCCCCGGCCACCTCCCCCGCTTTTCCAAAGAGTTCTCCCGTAGCTCCCTCCCCCATAGTGATTCCCTCAATACAGTTGGATTTCTACCGAAAGTTTAGACTTTTTTTCCGGCACAGTCCCAGTGCCCCCCGGGGAGGACGACTCGGAAACATGGATGGACTATGCCACCCCTTTAGTACAAGAATGGCAATGTTCAGAGGGGGAAAGAGAAAGAGGCTGATGGAGGGTTTGAGGGGCCCTGCCCTGGAAGCCATCCATTTCTTGCGAGCAACTAGTCCAGAGGCTACGGCAGCTGATTACCTGTCTGCACTGGAAGGCGTGTTTGGTAGTACTGAGTCGAGGGACGACTTGTTGTGGAAGTTCAAGTCAGGCAAACAAAAAATGAGAAGTTGTTCGCATTTGTTACCTGGATTGAGATCGCTCTGCAGAGTGCTCACAGAAAGGGGTGGTGCCCGCATAGGAACTGAACCGGGTCAGGTTGGATCATATCCTAAAGTCAGCCCGGCATTCTAGTGTAATAATATTGAAACTCAAGTTACAAGATAGGAAGGCTAACCCTCCTGAGTACTGTCATCTTATGAAAGAAATTCATGAAATTGAGACTGATGAAGAGGGCTGGGAGCCCTATGCGGGGATGGTTGGTACCTGCCCGATTCCTGAGAGGAGTGACTCAGATGAGGCCCAGCAGTTGAGAGAGCTGATTAAAGAGTTAGCTGAAGCAGCCAGAGAACCTGACCTGTATCAGGCGTCCCCAGAGGCCAAAGGTGGAGTGGGAGTACATGTTGTTTCTTCGGAGCCCCAAGCTGAGGGTAACCTACTGGAAGAAGTGTGAGAGCTGAGAGAGTTAGTGGTGGACTTGCTGTGGACCACACCAAATCCTCGCCCTGTTAGAAGTCCCGAGGATCAAGGATCCAAAGCGCGAGCCAAAGATGAGCCCTCCAAAACTCCTGCGGTGCGCAAGTGGGGAGATGGCCCGCGAACCCCACAAGATCCCAGAGAGCCTTCTTTTTGCTATCAATGCGGAGAGGATGGACACAGCCATTTCTCCTGCCATTCCCCGGAGAATTTGAGGAGGGTCACTGCCTGGTTATTAGCTGTGATTCGATGAAACAATAATTCGCCACCGGGGGAGCTGTGCAGAAAGGTTACACTACCAAAGCCCAAGCCAGATCAACACCGACATCAGTGCCACCGGAATGGTCAGGCATGGTGGGCCCCCTCCATGGAGACAACAGTGAAGGTTAATGGAGTGTCTACCAGAGCTGTGCTTGACAGTGACTCCCAAGTAACTATAATGTTTCAGAACTGGTATCAGAAGCACTTGCCTAATGTGCCCCTACAGCCATTGGAAGGACTGCATGGCTGGGGGTTGAGCGAAAAGGCCTATCCCTATGCCGGGTATATCAGGATTTGGTTGTCTTTCCCTACTTCAGTGGCTGGAATGGCAGAACAAGTGGAGACCTTAGCTTTGGTGTGTCCCTCTACTGGACTGTATGATGGGGTCCGTCTATTAATCGGGACGAATGCTCATATGTTCGGGAGATTGGCACAGCTATGCTATAAGAAGCAGGGGCGATGAACTGGTAGGGCTCTGAGGATTTCTGCATTGATTAGGAGAGTGTATGAGTCACGGCAGAATGCCGAAGAGGTGGATCAAGATGAACCAGTCGAGGTGGTATGGAAGAAGGATCCTATCCTGAGTCAATGGTCCAAGGCCCCAACACCCAGTGTACCCTACAAGGGGAGGCCCACTTATGGAAAGATGTCAAAAATAAGATACTCATGCTGGACATGCCAGGCGATGGAAAACTGCTGAAAGGATTGCTGATTAAGCCCAGTATCTTACCCACTTGTGCTCATGCCTATGCCCGATGGGTCATGGTCCAGGTCCACAATGTGTCAGATCAAGAAATTTGGGTGAATAGAGGCTACACATTAGCCACCATACACTACACAGATACTGCAGTGTTATGTAGTAACAAGCCTTCTGGAGAGACTGACCGAGTGACACCCGACTTGTTTGACTTTGGTGTCTCCCCATTGCCAGCAGAATGGAAGGCTAGAATCAGCCAGAGACTCACCCAGAGAGATAAGGTGTTTTTGCTGAAGGAATGGGATGTGGGATGTGTCAGAGGAGTGGAGCATCACATCCGCCTGCAAGATGAACGGCCATTCCATGAGAGGTCTCGGCGCCTAGCACCAGCAGATATAGATGATGTAAGACACTTGCAGGAAATGCTCATGGCTGGTGTGATACAAGAATCCAGAAACCCTTATGCTTCGCCTATTGTGGTGGTGAGGAAAAAGAATGGGACAGTAGGAATGTGTGTAGACTACAGGATCCTTAACAGGTGGACCATACCTGGCTACAACATATTCAGAAGAGACAGGGCAGGCAGGCAGGGAGGAGGAGTGGCACTGTACGTGAAAAATGACATAAGGGCCACAGAGATCCAGGAGGAACAAAATGGAGGAGAGATACTGTGAGTTAAGCTGGAAAGGAAAATGGGGTCAGCCATCCACACAGGTGTGGTCTATAGGCCACCAGCCCAGGAGGAAGAAACAGATAGGAAGCTGATGCTAGCCATCCAGAGGATGGCAGACAAGGGTGAGGTAGTACTGGTTGGAGACTTCAATATTCCAGACGTGGACTGGAGCATCCCAGCAGCAGCATCAACTAGGAGCAGATTTATCCTGGACTCCCTTCAGGGTGCCTTTCTCAAGCAACTGGTCATGGAACCAACTCGGCAGAAGGCAATACTGGACCTTGTGCTCACAAACAGGGACAGTGTGATGGGGTAAGAGTGGGGAGCACCTGGGAAAAGTGACCACCAGTCATTGTGGTTTGATATCACAGAAGGAGCAGAACCAAACCACACAAAAACACAGATCCTGGATTTTAGGGTGGCAAACTTTGGGAAAATGGGGAGATACTTGAAAGAGGCATTAAGGAGAATGGGGCAGGAATCAGGGGTTGAGGAACAGTGGGAAGTATTTAAAATGGGGATTACAAGAGCAACAGAATTATGTATTAAGCAGGTTAGCAAAAGGAAAAGGAAGAGGAGACCATTATGGTTTTCCAAAGAGGTAGCAAAGAAAGTGAAAGACAAAAAGATTGCATTCAGGCAATACAAAAAACACAGGCAGAAGGGGATAGGGAGAAGTACCAGGAGAAGCAAAGGGAGGCAGGGAGGTCAGTAAGGAAGCCAAAGCTCAGACAGAAGAACACATTGCAAAATCAGTGGGTAGAGGGACAAAACCTTTACAGGTACATAAGTGAAAAAGAAAGGCAAAGGGAGGGATAGTGAGACTGAAGGGGAGGATGGGGCTATGGGAGGATGACAACAGTAAAGCTGACATATTGAACAGGTATTTCTGCTCAGTCTTTACTGAGGAACAGGAGGGTAATGGGTCTGAACGGAGTACAAGGGGTGAGAATGGTGCAGAAATGGACACAAGTCCCTTTACACGAGAAAGGGTCCTGAAGGAACTGGAAGTAATAAGAGTCGATAAAGCAATGGGGCCAGATGGGTGCACCCAGGGTCCTTAAAGAACTAAGAGGTGGTGGCTGAACCTCTTGCTATCCTGTTTAGCCGATCACTAGAAACAGGGAGGTACCCAAAGACTGGAGGATAGCAGATGTAGTCCCTTATAAAAAGTGGGAACAAAGAGGAAGCGGGAACTACAGACCAGTCAGCCTCACCTCGGTAGTGGGAAGATCATGGAAGCACTACTGAAGGAGAGACTGGTGGAACATCTGGTTGTCAATGGACTACAGGACCCAAGGCAGCATGGTTTCACCAGGGGAGGTCATGTCAGACCAACCTCATTGAATTTTTGACTGGGTGACTAGGAGGTGGATCAGGGAGGGCAGTGGACATGGCCTATCTGGACTTCAGCAAGGCCTTTGGCACTGTGCCACATAGAAGACTATTGCACAAACTGGAGAATATGGGTGTGGGCAGGACAGTAGTGTGGTGGGTAGGTAACTGGCTGGGCAGCAGGACACAGAGGGTGGTGGTAAATGGCTGTCACTCCACAGAGGGAAGAGTGACCAGTGGGGTACCACAGGGATCAGTGCTGGGACGGTACTATTCAATATCTTCATCAGTGACATTGTGCAGGACCAAGAAGGCAGAATTTCACTGTTCGCTGATGACACAAAGCTCTGTAACAGAGTAGACACACCAGAGGGTGTAGACAGAATGAGAAGGGACCTGCAGAAACTTGAAGAATGGTCAGGGGTTTGGCAGTTGAAATTCAATGCAAGGAAGTGCAAGATAATGCATATGGGGCACAAAAACCCTGGCACAATATATCAGTTGGGGGTGAGGATATAGCATGCACCAAGCAGGAAAGGAATCTTGGGGTTATCATCTCTGATGACCTCAAGGCAGGGAAACAGTGTGACAAGGCAGCAGGTAAAGCAAATAGGATGCTGGGATGCATAGGCAGGGGCATCACCAGCAGGAAAAAGGAGGTCATAATTCCACTATACAAGACACTAGTGAGGCCGCACCTGGAGTACACTGTGCAGTTCTGGAGACCTTACCTACATAAGGACATAGACAGGGTAGAGAAGGTTCAGAGGAGGGCAACAAAGATGGTGCATGGATTGCATCACAAGTCCTATGAGGACAGGTTGAAGGCACTGAACATGTACTCCTGGAGGAGAGGAGGAGAGAGGGATATGATAGAGACATACAAGTATCTTACAGGGAGGAACAGGATGCAGGAATGCACTATTTTTAAATGAAAAAGATGTTCCAGGACTAGAGGGCATGGGATGAAGTTGGAGGGAGGACGATTCAGAGGAAACGTGAGGAAGAATTTCTTCACAGAACGGGTGGTGGACAAGTGGAACACCCTGCCAGAGGAAGTGGTGGGGGTTGAAACAATCACGGGATTTAAGAATGCATGGGATAGACATTAAGGCATTCTGGAGGTCAGGGGTAAGGGGCAACAGATTTCTTGGAAAACATTAAGTGAACTTACAAACTTAAATGGGCAGACTGGGTGGGCCATAGGCCCTTATCTGCCGACACTGTCTATGTATCTATGTATCCCCGATCAATACACCATATCCCATATTCAGGATGCTTTGAACTGTCCAAATGGAAGCAAGTGATTCTCAGTGTTGGATCTTTGCAGTGGGCACTATCAGATCCCCATGGCCCCAGAAGACCATGAGAAAACAGCCTTCATCTGTCCACTTGGGTTCTATGAGTTTATGAGGATGCCTCAGGGGATCTCCGGTGCTCCAACCACTTTTCAGCGACTGATGGAATGTGCAGTGGGGGACATTAACTTGTTGGAGTGCCTGGTATACTTAGACGATGTTATTGTGTTTGAAAGTTCCTTGGAGGAACATGAGAGCCAACTTTTTAAAGTGTTGGACCGACTGGAAGACTTCGGCCTTAAGCTGTCCATCGACAAATGACAGTTCTTTCAGACAACCGTAAAGTATGTGGGGCACATAGTGTCCACTGAGGGGAAAGAGACTGATCCTAGCAAAGTTGAGGCCTTGACCACCTGGCCCCAACCCCACAATTTAAAAGAATTACAGCGCTTCCTAGGTTTTTGTGGTTATTGCCGTCGGTTCATAAAGGACTACTCAAGAGTGATTCGCTCACTGTTGAATCTGACCCAGGGTTACCTCCCACAAACAAAAAATGCAAGAGAATGGCCCCCAGTGAAGCAGAGACAGTGTATTTCCACCCAGGTGAACTTTTTCGTCCCTGATGGACACCCCACTGTGAGGCTGCCTTCCACGAAATCATATATCAACTCACCCACGCTCCTGTCCGAGCTTATGCCAATCCTGCTAAACCCTATGTGTTACACACCGATACTAGCCTATAAGGTTTGGGGGCTGTATTGTATCAGGAGCATGAAAATGGCCTTAGACCAGTGGCCTTTGCCAGTAGAAGTCAGACAGCATCGGAAAAAAACTATCCCATACATAAATTGGAGTTCTTGGCATTGAAATGGGCCATTGTCGACCAATTTCATGACAAAATGGTTATATTAAATGCACGTCGAAAATAGAAAATAGAGTTAAAAATCTATGTTTCGACCTTAGGTCTTCTTCAGGAAATATCTAAAAGAGAAAACAAAACAAAGTTAGTTATTTAATTTCATGACTATTTGTATGGAGCAAAGATACTAGTAAAGACCGATAATAATCCACTAACCTATGTACAGACTTCAGCTAATTTGGACGCCACTGGGCATCGGTGGCTTTCTGCATTGTCCACTTATAATTATGCTGTTGAATACAGATCGAGCCTGAATTACATAGATGCTGATGCCCTCTCCCAGAGGCCTAATTCCAAAGGTGTTTGGGTCAGGTTGTATGAGCCGGATATTTGAACCCTGTGCCAAAAGTTTGACAAAGATGAACAGATGTCCATGGACCCAGTGGACTGCATGGTAGACTGTCTGGGACCCTCTGACACTTGCATACCAGCTGCGTACTGTCACTTCTCCATGCTAGATATTAGTGCCTTTCCTCAGTTTGATAATAACAGCCTTCATTGAGCTCAGTCTCGCGACCCAATGATCCGATCTGCCCTCGAAGCCCTCTATGCAGGGAAAGATGTGTCCAAGTTGCGCTCCTCTGACTTGAGAACTGCGCTATTGTACAAAGAAGGCTCTAAATTGAAGCTAATAAATCAGTTGCTGTACCAAGAGACTGTAGATAGGGGTGGTCAAGTAGACAAGCAACAATTGGTCCTTCCACAGATTTCAGAGACTTGATGCTGAGGTCCCTACACAACCACATGGGCTACCTCAGCATTGACAGAACCCTTGACCTGGTGCAGTCCCAATTCTACTGGCCTAAAATGGGGGCAGATGTTGAACATCATGTACGAACTTGTAGTCACTGCCTATAGAGAAAGGCAGTGCCACAGAGGGCTGCCCCCCCTTGTTAACATCACCACCAGCACGCTCATGGAGTTAGTTTGTATTGACTTTCTAAGTTTGGAGCCTGATCAGTGGACTATTAGTAACATGTTGGTGGTCACAGATCATTTTACCAGATATGCCCAAGCCTTCCACACCAAAGATCAAAAAGCATCCCTGTAGCCAAGGTGCTGATAGAGAATTTCTTTGTTCACTATGGGGCCCCCAAAAAAATTCATTCTGACCAAGGCAGAGACTTTGAGAGTCGCCTAATCAAAGAAATGCTCTCTCTATGGGGGAGGGGGTGCAGAAGTCCAGAACCACGCCTTATCACCCGCAAGGAGATCCACAGCCCGAACGCTTCAATCATACCCTGCGTGACATGCTGGGCACCCTCCACCTGAAAGACAAGCCCAAATGGAGCCAGCAGATTAGCACCTTAGTCCATGCCTAGAATTGTACAAAAAATGATCCTACCAGGTTCTCTCCCTATCACCTCATGTTTGGGAGGGAGGCTTGGTTACCAGTGAGTGTTTGTTTTGGGGTTTCACCTGATGGGGTCAGAGCTGAGAATTGACTGCAGTATGTGCAAAAACTGAAAGCTCAATTGACCCATGCATACCAACTAGCTCAGACAATGGATGCAAAGAGAAACTTAGCTAATAAAGAAAGATATGATAGAAGAGTAAAGGCCCAAGAGCTTCAAACTGGAGATCGTGTATTGCTGCGAAATCTGGGATTGCATGGCAAACACAAAATTGCTGATCGGCGGCACCATCTTCCCCACATAGTAGTAGGCAAATTGAATGACTTACCTGTGTACAAAGTGCGGCCTGAAAACAACTCAAAAGATGTCAAGACCATGCACCGTAACCATTTGTTGCCCATTGGCCAAATCATGATTGAAGCTGAGACCCCAGAGATTGCTCCCCCTGGACCAGTGACTCGGACTGCTGTGAGACATAGACAGAATAAGTCTGCCCCCGTGGTCGTTGACTTGAGGTTCTCTCCACAGCAAACCCAAAATGATAATGATTGTCAGTCTACTTCTGATGAGAGTCAGTGCAACTATGCTTATTACCCCTCTTATAAACTGAGTCAACTGTTTCGGGGTAACCCCGTGGCCAATTGTGGGGATGAAGCTGGGCCTTCTGGACTGCCTAACCTCCCAGCTTTGTCCTTGGAGCCAATGCTCCCTGACAGTGAAGTTCAAAGTGTCAGGTCTGATGATGTTGAGTCGCTGTGTATGGTGGAACTGTGTGATTTACCTGAGGAAGAGACAGATGATTTGAGACAGACTGGTGACATGCCAGAGCCCAAAGAAAACTTTGAGTGTGATGATGATTCCTTTCCGGTGCCAGAGGATCATCTCAGTCAGCAAGGTAGTGTAGAACCCAAATTTACAGAGCCAGGGGCTGATAGTGCCCCAAGAACTCTTCCACTCAGACCAAAGTCCCCCTTGCAAGTAAAAGAAGTGCAGAGATTGAGGTGGAAAGTACTGAGACTGTGGCTGTCCCCCCCAGGAAGACTGGACGAGTTGTCAAACCAATAATATGCCTCAGCTATGATTCCCCTGGGAGGCCAGTGGATTTGCCTCTCAACGTAGTCCACAAGGGGGTTTTTGTGTCCCAGAGTTCACTACCCAAATTGAGTTTGAGTGCTAACTCCTGGCTGATTGTTCTGCCCTCCAGGTATGGTGCCCCTACCCCATCCAGCCCCAGGGTAGCTGATAGGAAAGGGCCCCCATTCTCATTATTCCATGTGCAGGAAGTAATAACATGAGTTTGTACTGTAGTGTGTATATGAGTAAACTGTGCAAAAATGTGTGTGATGTGATATAGGAAAAGTAGTGTACTGTGACATACAGAGAACGTATGAAAAAATTACTAACCTTAGTAATGTTGTTTCTTCTAATGGAGTCTTGCTGTATTCTGACTATTGCAGTGATATCCAACCTTTGAACTGCCCCGGAGAAGAAAGAGTTAACTTTCCATGCAAGGCATGGAACGCTGAGCTCAAGCTCGGTTGAGACTCTGTCTGTTGTTTGAACCCAAACCACCAGATCTTTGCGAGCTATACTCACTGGGCGTCCTGTGTGGAAACTGTAAACTCACACTAGCCAACTGGCAAGTAAATTTAATAAAAGGTTTTTTTGGTTCCAAGGCAAAGACTCAAGTCAGGAAACCCAAAAAACAAAACACAACACACACCCAAAAATAAGAGGGTGAGAAAAAGGAGGCACCTCTAGGGTACCAACACTGTTCCTGCCCACCCACATCCCAAAACCCAGGTTCTGAGAGGGGAGGGGAGGCGGGGGGAGGTCAGAATACAACAAGACTCCATTAGAAGAAACAACATTACTAAGGTGAGTAATTTTTTCTTCAAACAACATGAAGTCTTGCTGTATTCTGACTATTGCAGACTACCAAGCAGTACCTCCATGGAGGAGGGACAGAACCTACTTTGGGAATAGGCCCTGGAGCACTGCTGTGCCGAACCGAGCATCACTCCTAGCCTGGATAGCCAGAGAGTAATGCTTGGTGAAAGTATGTACTGTTTTCCAGGTGGCTGCTTGACAAATCTCTAAGATAGGAATATCCCTGGCAGCAGCCAGGGAAGCAGCTGTACCTCTGGTAGAGTGAGCCCTCAGGACTGAGGGTGGGATCCTACCTAATTTTCCATAGCAGAATTGTATACAAGAGACAATCCACCTGGCAACAGATCTCTTAGTGGCAGGTTTTCCCTTACCAACCTCACCATAAGTGAGGAACAGTTGGAGGGAGTCAAACCTGTGAACCTTGGTGCACTCTATGTAGTAACTAAGGGCCCTTTTCACATCCAAGCTGTGCAACCTCCTCTCCCCAGAGGAGGAATGGTCAGTGAAGAAAACAGGAAGAGACATAGACTGGTTAAGGTGGAAATCTGAAACCACCTTAGGCAAAACTTCCTATTAGTCCTGAGGGACCACCTTATCTCTGTGGAAAGAGATAAAATCAGGCTCCACTGACAGAGGCCTGTAACTCACTTATGCATCTGGCAGAAGTGATGGCTACCAAGAACACAGTTTTCCAAGTCAAGTACTTAAGCTCTGCTGAGGACAAAGGCTCAAAAGGGGGTTCCATAAGCTGAGCAATGCAAACATTAAGGTCCTAAGAAGGGGCAGGGTCCCTGAAGGGAGGATTGGTATGCAGCAATCCCTTGAAAAATTTTACAGAATACAGGATGAGCTGAAAGGGAAGAGTGCTTGCCTGCTGACAAGAAGGCAGAGACAGCTGCCAGATGCACTCTTATTGTAGCTGGTCTGAGTCCCAAGCTATTGAGATGAACCATATAGTCAAGGACTGTAGGCAAGCCAGCAGACTCTGGAGAGATATGCTTCCCAGAGCACCATATAGTAAATCTTTTCCACTCAGAGTTGTAGGTCTTTCTGGTGGAAGGCTTTCGAGAAGCCTTTAAAATATCCAGAACACCTTGAGAGAGATGCAAATCAGCAAACTCTAACTCTTCAAGAGCCAGGCCTTGAGGTTGAGAGATTTGAGATTCGGATACCAAACCCTCCCCTGAGAACATGTTAACAGGTTGTAATTCCTGGGAAGAGACAGGGGAAGGTGGACTGCTAAGGACAACAAGAGATGGTACACGGGCTGTCTGGCCTAGTCTGGAACAATCAGAATCACTTTGCAGGATTGAGACCTGATTTTGACTAGTACCTTGAACAGGAGTAGGAAGGGGGGAAGCAGCATACAGGAACTTCCCTTCCCAATTGAGAACTAGGGCATCCAGGGGGACTGAGCCCAACACTGGGGGCCTGCAGCAAAAAAGAGGAAGTTGGTGATTGTCTGAGGCTGCAAAAAGATCTAACTGTGGGGTGCCCCATCTGGAAAAGATCACTTTCAAAATCAGGGGATGTAGGGACCATTCGTGATGGCCCTGGGAAATCCTGCTGATAGCATTTGCCAGGACATTGTCCTTCCCTGGGAGGTGCACTGCTGTCAGAGAGGTATTCA
Source organism: Neoceratodus forsteri (assembly GCA_016271365.2). NCBI lineage: Eukaryota > Metazoa > Chordata > Ceratodontiformes > Ceratodontidae > Neoceratodus > Neoceratodus forsteri. The sequence continues at coordinate 34,037,482 of JADMNL010000034.1, read as the reverse complement.
GGGAATAGGCCAGAGACCACAACTCCATTGCCTCTGTGCACAAGGCCGTAGACTGAGTGCCCCCCCTGCTTGTTGATGTACCACATTGTGGTGGTATTGTCTGTCCTGATCTGAACTACTTTGTTCTGAACAGACTTGGAAAAAACTTGAAGTGCTAGAAACACTGCTCTGAGTTCCAAGAGATTGATGTGAAGCAGAGATTCTTGAGGTGACCACAATCCTTGGGTGGTCAGATCCACCAAGTGGGCTCCCCAGCCCAAGAGGGAGGCATCTGTGGTAAGGATCAAAGAATGAGATTGAGTGACGAAGGGAACTCCTTGTCTTAGGTTGTCCTGATCCTGTCACCACTGCAAGGCCTGGATCAGGGTTTCAGTCACAGGGATTAGCTTGGTCAAAGAATCCTTTCTCTGGGACCAGAAGGCTCTTAAATGGAACTGAATGTCCCTCATCTGAAATCTTGCTCCCTGGACCACTGCTGTAGAGGCAGCCATGTGGCCCAGGAGCTGCAGAAAATGTCTTGCTGGTCGAGACACCCGGAGAGTGAATGAAGAGGCCAGTGTAACAAGGGTCCTTGCCCTGTCCAGGGGAAGGAAGGCTCTTGCCTTTATTGTATCCAGCTCTGCCCCTATGAAGGTGAGGAGCTGCACTGGCTGAAAAACTGACTTTGAAAGATTCAGAAGGAATCCGAGAGAAATGAGCAGTTGCTGAGTTATCTGTAGGTGTGACTTGACTTGGTCTGGAGACTGACCTACTATGAGCCAGTCGTCCAGGTATGGGAAGTTGGAGATCTTTTTTCTCCTTAGGAAAGCAACCACTACTGCCAGGCATTTTGTGAACACCCTTGGAGCTGAAGTTAGGCCAAAGAGCATTGCTCTGAATTGATAATGGCCTGAGGGCAGCTCAAACCTGAGGTACTTTCTGTGGGAGTTTCTGATGAGAATGTGGAAATAGGCATCCTTGAGGTCCAGGGAAAGTAGCCAGTCTCCTGGCCTTAGAGAGGGTAGAATTATTCCCAGTTCACTATTTTGAACTTTGGCTTTAAAAGGTGCTTGTTTAAATATCTGAGATCCAGGATGGGCCGCCATTCTCCTGTCTTTTTGGGAGTTAGGAAGTACCTGGAGTACAATCCTTTTCCCTTGTGTAGGGGTGGAACCCTTTCTATGGATCTCAGAGCCAAGAGGGAGGAGACCTCTGCCTCTAGGGCAAGGGCCTCTGAAGGATTTGCTGGTGGAAAGGATCTGGTTCTCATCCTGGGAAATTTTTTGAAACTGAGAACCAGTCCCTGGCTTACTACTTCCAGGACCCATTTGTCTGATGTTAAAGACATCCAGTCCTGGACAAAGTAAGCCAGCCTGCCCCCTACTGGTGGTGGAGAATCGGCCCAGGCAAACCTATCAGGGTGCCTGTTTGGCAGGGGCTTTAGGCTGAGGGGTGGTAGCAGGCCTGCTTGTACCCCATCTGCCTCTCCCTCTGAAGAACCCCCTCTGGGCAAAGGCAGAAGAGGAGGCCTGGGTTTGGTAGAAAGGCCTATGAAAAGGCCTGTCCCTGCCCCTGGAATGCTGCCTCTGGGGAGTGGCTTGCCTTTCCTTGGCCTGAGCACTCCTATAGGTGGTCCTGTATTCATCCATTTTCTTCATGTAGTTCTCTGTTTGCTCCCCAAACAGAGAATTACCAACAACAGGAAAATCCATGGCCTTGGTCTGGGTATCCTGAGACAGGCTAGTACATCTGAGCCAAGCCATTCTGCGAAGGGCCACAGATGTAGCCATGACTCTAGATGAAACATCATTGGAGTCCACAGCAGCATGAAATTGCACCTTGGATGCCTCAATACCATCTGCAGCCACCTGCTCCAGCTCCTTGGCAAGCTGGCCAGGGACCTCTTTAGCAAGAGCCATTACAGTGTCCCATCTAGACTTCTGGTATCTAGCTGTATAGGCCATATAATTAGCCTGCCTGAGTCCCAAAGATGCTGCCATGTATTGTTTCTTTGCCATGGCATCAAACCTCCTGGAGTCCTTATCTGGGGGTGTGAAGCCAAGGGTATATTTGCCTTATCATAGGCAGCAGCCTGCACTGCCCCAACATGGCTGCATTACTGGGAAAAGAACTCCGTATCTGAGCCTGAAAGAGTATACCTCTTGTCCATTCTCTTGTCCACAGGAGGTATAGAATTAGGAGTCTTTAAAATGTTTGTTGTTTGTTTCCCAAAAGACTTATGAAGGGGAATAGACAGCCTCCTGGACTCTGGGATATCCATCATCTCAACATAATCAGGCTCCTCCTGATCCTCTACAGCTTCTTCCATAGGAAGCTGAAGAGTTTCAGCCACTTTTTTGTAAAACAAAAATGGGAAGGGGACTCAGAAAGCCTAGGAGGAGAAACCCCTGAAGGTCTGTCTGGGGAGATGTTCAGGTCAATGGGCACATCCAGACTTTCATAATTAGCATCACTATCCTCATACGCTCCTTCCTCCTCCTCCGGTTCATAAAAATCCTCTAAATTATAATCCAGAACCGGGGGAACCGACCGAACCGAGCCCCTAACCGATGGTGCCGGTTCGGTCGGAACCGGGGTTAGCTATTGAACAATCTTTATCACTTTGGCTATTTTATCAGCAGTCAGAGAAAGAACTTGTGGATCCGAACCAGCTGACTTATCCCTTCTTTTTCTTTTAGTCGGAACCGACTCCTCAGAGTTGGTTCTCCTTTTGCCCGAAGAAGTTTCACCCTAGTCAGAGGGCACTCCTTCTGGTTCGGTTGGAACTGAACCGGGCTGGCCATCCGGGTCAGCGGACTTTTTGGCCTCCCTTTCCTTGAGCCTACCTACTCTCTTTTCCAGGGTAGCTGAGGGGAAATTTTTGCAAATCTGGCAGTCTGAATCGAGGTGGCCAAACCCCAGACAATAAACACAGGTGGTGTGGGGGTCAGCCTTAGCAAAGGCTTCCCCACACACACACTACAGTGTTGAAACCCAGTGGGCCTGGTTTTTTTCTTGGGTTTCTCAGACATGGCCAGTCCTAACCAAACTTACCCTTTTTTCAGCAATCCGCCAGGCAAGACACCCTTATCGGTTCCTGACCGTGTTACGGGTCATGGAAAAAAACATAATGAAATCCGTTTTTTTAGAACGATAAAGACCAGCAACCACACTCTAAAAGTAGAAAAAAAAAACCTTTTCAACAAACCTGATCTGTTCAAACCAAACCAATTCGACATTTACAAGTTCCACACAGAAGCAAACAATAATAAACCTATCTAGTACTCACGGTACCACAGACAGAGACTGAACCGACAGGTTAGATGGAATAGATTCGGTTGAAACCTAGAAAAAATGACACTTTAACCGACTAAATTGAACCGAGCAAAGGAGAAATCTCCGGAGCGACTGTTCAGTGAGGCAGAGTAAAGAATTTGGCGGTTTGGGTTCAAACAACAACAGACAGAGTCTCAACCGAGCTCGAGCTCAGCGTTCCATGCCTTGCATGGAAAGTTAACTCTTTCCTCTCCGGGGCAGTTCAAAGGTTGGATATCACTGCAATAGTCAGAATACAGCAAGACTTCATGTTGTTTGAAATAGTAGAAGTCTAATATGTTGATTAATGACTTAGAAGTTATAGGCATTCTCAGCTAGTGGTATAGATGTGCAAGGAAATTTGCATTTAAAGTTATTGGGATGGTATTGACACCAAGTTTTTCCAGGCAAGGAAGAGTGTAACCCCCCTTACAAATGGGGGTTCCCAAAAGGCTTCTGTGAGCTTGCCCAAATGCTCGTTGCCAGGTTGGTGTCCTGCGTTTACAGTTAAATGTATTGCCAGTGAGTGCCTGTGTGGCCTCCATGTACTATCCCTTTAAGGGCTGCCAGTTTTGCAGTCATAATTAGTCAGATGGGGGGACTTTGTGTTTCCATGCCCGAGCCCCCCCCCAGGCTGCTGACTACACGCTCCGTTTCTGCCATCACTACTTGTGCATAGGGAGCCCTGCTGAAAGATGTAACTAGCTGCTGTAAATCATTTAGAGTAGTAATGAAAACGTGGTTTGTTCTAACCTGTCTTCTTTGCAGTGAGGACTGTTCTGTTTAGCTCCACCAGTTTGGACCCGAACTGCAGAATTGGACCAATCAGTACTCTGGGACTCTAAAATGGAGCCTGCTAAAGTGGGACTGTATGGATTACCCGTTGGGATTTGTAGTTCTGAACTGTTGGCACCTTTTGCACCTAAAGGGGGAGCTCTTGCTGTGAATGACAGCTGGATCCACCAATCGGCCCTTTTGGATTCAAGGGAAAACCGTCAAGCTGTCTGCTGGCAAGCCAGATTAAAGTTGGAAGCTGAGGAGGAAATAGCTTGCATAATCAAGCAGCCGTGTTGCGCAGTAGTTCACATGGGAGAACCGTGGAAGGCCCAAAACCAGGCCGAGAGAGAGAGAAAATAGTCGGACAGTGATCCGCTTGATGTGCTGTGAAGTAAGCTACTGGATGGAGACCAGGCTCAACCTGAAGAAGACCGAAGATTTTGTCTAGCACAATCGGACTGTCAGGACCTTAGCTACTTTCGAGCTCCCAGGTGTAGTAGTGACTTTGCAATCGGGATCGAGGAGTCAATTGCCTGGTACAGTAGTCCTTAGTTACATATAAATGTGCTGTGAACTGGAGGGGGGTCGCAACCTGGTTTCCTCCTTGAGCTGAGTTGTGTGTTGAGGGCTGGAAGCTGTACCCAGCTCGCGTTGGACTGAATCTGCCTGCTATCCAATGCAGTTGGGCCCTGCCACGAGGGCCTTGTCTCCCTACCCTGCTCCTTCTGGCAATCCAGAACAACCATCATCCATCCTGTTCTCAGCCTTGGGTATCGTGAGTAGTAAACAGGGTAGCTCCCTGCAACATATCTTTTAAATCACAAGTGTGTCATCTGATTAATTTGTTGTGTTGTTTCCACAAACTGAGCCCTCCAACTCTGGATTACAATCAGTGGGTGTGCATGTTAATTCTTCTTCCTCACAGGGCCTCTATCAGCTGCAACACCGGCCTACCCCAGGCAATGGTCCTGGCTAGCCCCCTTTTCCATCCTGGGTACCCAGACAGTGTGACTGATAGGGACACTGACCGCATGCACAACTGTGATATTTATATTGTGTTTAAACCAATTAACCTGACAGCCCCCTGAATAAATCAGATCTACTTCTTTTGCTGCAACCTATATTGACCATAGTGTCTGTTTAAGCCTAAGGTATTGCATAGTTGTTTTGTCTTGCATCATCTTATTTTACAGGGGGTCCCTAGAAGCAAGCTAAAGGATCCAGTCCCGGGGGTAAGTGCTAAATATAGGTGTATGTGCCACGCATATCAAGGGTATTGGGAAGGTGAACTTGGTGTATCGAGTGGGCCACTAAGGGGAATCAAGGGGGGTCACAGTGTCTTAGCGGGCTGTGGCCTGGTTAGATTGATCCATACCAACCCTGACCTTTAGGTGGAGGCACCCGTAACTGAACCTAGGCCCCTTAACCTGTTAATAGCCAAGCAGGCAGGGGTAGTAGCCCTTGGGATAGTGCCACCTAGGGGTTACACAAACAATGTGAGAAGGCAGTAGGGAGGGCTGGGGGTATAGTGGGAAGTATAGGGAGAGACATCACCAGCAGAAAACAAGAAGTTGTTATCTCTCTGTACAGACAGTTGGTGAGACCCCATCTGGAGTACTGTGTCTAGTTCTGGAGACCCCATCTCCGCAAGGACATAGACAGGACAGAGGCAGTCCAGAGCAGGGCAACCAAAATGGTGCAGGGTCTGCAAGAGATGCCACATGAGGAGAGACTAAAGGAGCTTAATATGTAAACCCTTAAGGAAAGGAGGGAGAGGGGGGACATGATAAAAACTTTTAAGTACCTCAGTGGAATCAACAGTCCAAGAGGGTAGCATGTTTCAGAAAAAGAGATGTGCAAGAACACAGGGACACAATTTAATGATAGAGGGGGGTGGTTCAGGGGCAATATGAGGAAGTATTTTTTCACAGAAAGGGTGGTGAACGCATGGAACAACCTTCCTGAGGAGGCTGTGGGGTCTAAAACTGTGGGAGAATTCAAGAATACATGTGACAGACATAAGGCAATTCTTGTGGGGGGTAAGAAGAAATAGGCTGTTGATTAACTAGGATCTGCAGCTTATCCATTAGGTAGGGAAATGGGCAGACTAGGTGGGCCAAGCGGTCCTTATCTGCCAGCAAAGTCTATGTTTCTATGTTCCAAGATGAAAAGAAGGTCCCAAGGAGGGATTGGATCTCTAATGGGTGGTTTCAGGTGGAGAATGCCACGCAGAAAGGTGCGCGACAGGTCCAACTGGGCTAAAGATTTGTCTCCAAAAGGTGCATGATATGCTGATAATGCTGAGAGATGCACCATTATGGAGGAGTAACTTAGCCCTGCATGCGACAGTGAGAGAAGGTACTCTAGTACTGAGTCCACCGGGCAAGTTAAGGGGTCCAGGTCATGGCCAAGGACCAAAGGCAAAACCTGCATCACGTCATGGTATACGTGGCTCTAGTAGAGGGTTTCCTTCCTGCCACAAGGATATCAACCACTCTGTCTGAGACTCCGTGGTGAGAAATCTACCTCCTCCCCACCCCCACCACCTACTACCTCCCCTTGACAAAGCCTCACCTTGGCTGCTAAAACTGCATTTCTGCAGACTGGGAGTCCCCCGTCTGAATTGTAACATGACTGCTAAACACTGTACCGCACTTAATTAGTGCTGCATTAATATGTTTCTCCGCAAGTGTGGTCCTGTTTCTCCTCACTTGTTGTACTCTGCTTAATGTTGTAACTGCACATTAATACTACTTGTTAGTTAATGTCTTTCTGTTCTGCAGTGTTTCATCACCTGTAAATGTCTTGTTGACTTGGAGCCTTTGTAAACAAGCCCCTGGCTCAAAGGTATTAATCCAAATTTGAAATAAATAAATAAAATAAATAAATCGCTTAGTCCTCGGGAGCCAGGCATGTAGGCGTAAGGATCACAAGTTCAGGTGGACCAGTGACCCGTTGTCCTGCAACAGTAAGTGCGAGCTGAGAGGAAGAGGGAATGGGGGACTGCTCGCTAGGTGTTGGAGTAAAGGAAAACATATGTGCCTGGGCCAATATGGGGCCACCAGAATCATGTCTGCTCCTTCTGTTTGCAGTTTGAGCAGAACTCGCTGACTCAGGGGGCATAAAGGAATTTGCCTGTCCAGGAGAGGGACAATGCATCTCGCCAGAAAACACCAGGCCCTGGATCTAGCGAGCAGAAACTGGGGAGTTTTGCGTTGTATTGGGAGGTGAAGAGATCTAGTTCTGGGGTTCTCCGTTTTGCAAACACAGTGTCTGCTACTTGTTGCAGAAATTCCCATTCATGCACATTGGATCTGGATTGGCTGAGCAGATCCGCCAGCGTGTTCTGTATCCCTGGAACATACACATGATGCTGTGTTCTATTGCCCAATACCATACTCTCATCACCTCCCGAGAGAATTGGTATGAATGGATGCCTCCTTGTTTGTTGATATAGAACACTACTGGCATATTGTCTGTTTGAATCAGTAGATGTCCCAGGGGTAGGTTTGTCTGCAAGGCCTGCAGGGCGTAGAGGACTGCCCTCATCTCTTGGAAATTTATGTGAAGGGCCTCTTCTGTGCCGGACCATAATCCCTGTGTCCCTTTGTCACCAAGATGGGCACCCCAACCTGATCCTGATGCATCTGTAGTCAGGATCTGTGAAGGTGTGTTCGATAGAAGAAGACTCCTGCAGTGAGGTTCTTTGGGACTAGCCACCACTGGAGGACTTAGTGTACTGAAGCAAGGACCACGACCAGCAGATCGAAGTCATCCTGGTGTTGGTCCCACTGGACTCAGAGTGTCCACTGAATGGTTCTCATGTGGAGACGTGACAGGGGAACCATGGCTATGGCAGCCGCCATGTGACCTAAAAGACGCAGCATGGTCTGTGCTGTGATCTGTTTTTGCCCCGGGATATGTTTGGTTAGGGTTAGGTACCAATTCCCAACTGTTACTTTCCTGACTCCGCTTTTCTGAAAAACCTTTTCCCGATGAGTACACAAACCCGACCCTTGAAACCCCAACTTTTACGGCATCGGGCTTTGTCTGCATTTGTTTATGAAGGATTAGTAAAGTAAAGCTGTTGAAGCTCTATCTGTAAAAATGCGAGCTGCTGTGACCCTAAAAATAAGTAAACTGGCTAACTAAAACGGACAGTATGAAAAACAAAACATGGAACTTTGAATTTGGAAATACTTATGAGACACAAAATGTTATGCTTCACTTTACGGAGTCAGACTCTGCAAACCGCACCATAAACAAATGCAGACAGAATGTCATGGTAGAGCTTGCATTTACCCTTTTTATATGCATTACAGGTACAGTACAGGTACAGTTTGCAGTTACCAGTTCCACCAAGTTAGTCTAAAATATTCATCCTTCGTTCAGCCAGTCGGGTTATCTTAGGTCGTTCAACCAGTTGGGTTATTATATGTCAGCCGATTTACAGTCAGGTTATTATATGTCGGGCAATTAAATGTCGGGTGTTGGACCCTGTCGGGACTGCAGTGTTGGGAATTTGTCAGTCGGGCGATCGACAGTCGGGAAATGGTACGGATCCCTTTGGTTAGACCTCTTAGGCAATCTGCCTTGTCATCTGGCAAGAAGGCCTTTCCTCTGGTCATGTCCAGGACTGCACCAGTGAACTGCAGCCTTTGGCATGGCATGAGAAGCAATTTTGGCAGGTTGATAGTGACACCTACTGCGTCGAATATTGAAAAGGTGTCTTGTAGTGCCTGGTTTAGCTCCATCCTGGATGAGGCTGTGTGAAGCCAGTCATCCAGATAAGGGAATAAGTAATGTCCCATCCTCTTGAGGGCCACGGCTACTACTGCCAGGCATTTGATGAAGACTCTGGGTGCAAGAGACAGGCCGAAAGGCAGTGCCCAGAACTGGTAATGTTGTCCCCGGAATTCGGACCGCAAAAACCTCCTGTGATGTTTTGCGATTGGAATGTGGAAATAGGCATTTTGCATATCCAACGATGCAAGCCAAGCATTCCGGTGTAGCAACAGGATCAATCCTGGCAAGGTAACCATTCTGAAGCATTTGTATGCCACAAAGGTGTTGATGTTGCTGAAGTCCAGGATGGGGCATAGATCCCATCTTTTTGGTTACTAGGACAAAATGGGAATAGTACCCCTTACCCTCTTTGAATCCGAGGGACCTGTTCTATAGCCTCCTTCACCAGGAGGGCCTGGATCGCTTCTTGTATCAGTGTGGCATGCTGGTTGGAATGCTGGGAGAGAAGGGTTGGCCTGGATGGTGGTTGCCCGGTGAACTCAATAGAGTGGCCTCTTTGAACCAACTGAAGAACCCATTGGTCAGAGGTAATTCTCTGCCACCCTTCTAGATGTTTCGAGAAGTGACCCCGACCATCTCTTCTACCTGGGCAGGTGGGAGAGGAGGGCTCTGCAATGATTCAGGCTGTGGAGGGGGAAGGGAGGTTTGTCTGGGAGAGTTTCGCATTCCTCGCTCCTGCACCTCCTGTTGCTCGAGAGGGGTCTTTGCAGCTAAAGCTACCTCTCTGCTGTTGTCCAGGCCTAGACTGCTGCCCCTGTTTTCCACAAAAATGGTGCTGTTGTCTCTGAAATTGTTTCGGTTTGTACATTGCCTGTACAGAACGGCCCGCCTTGCCAGTGTCCTGCAGTTTTGTTATGATCTGTTCAGAATCCTCTCCGAAAGGACAGAGCACTTGAAGGGGATGTCCAGAATACCCATCTGGATGTCTGGAGTGAAGCCCAAGACCCTTAGCCAGGAGTGTCTTCTAAGGCATACACCTGCTGCTGCACCTCTGGCGGCCGAATCCGCAGAATCATAACCTGCTCTGAGTACCTGTGTGATTACATCAGAGCCTGTCTATAAGAGCTTGACTACCTCTTTTTGGTCTCCTTCTGGTAGGTTTTTAACCATGTTCAACCCTTGCTCCCACAGGGTGTTCTGAAACTGGAATATGTGGGTTAGAAAGTTCAGTGAGCAGACAGAACATGTGGCAGACATGTACATTTTTCTGCCCAAGGAATCAAGCTGTTTTGATTCTCAGTCCGGAAACTGTTTGCTGAGGTGCTTTGGCCTTTGGGACTTATGTGTGACTGTGATTACTACAGAATCCACTATGGGTTGTTCTCCCAGATAAGGGTCTTCCAGTGAGGCCCTGCATAGGCGGTCAGCCTTTTTGGGGACCGAAGAAGATGTGTAAGGATGCTTCCAAGCTGCTCTGGTCATGTCCTGGAATGTATCAACCAGTGGAGGGACCACCACTGGATTGGGATCCTTCTGGCACAGATATTTTGTGAGATGGCACCGTTCAGGATCCAGATCCTCTGTGTTCCACCATGTATTATCTTGGATGTGTCTCATTATATCCATGAAAGTAAGTTCGTCTGGGGGGACCTTGGTAAATCCTTTGGATCCAGGGAAGGAATGCAAAAAGGGGAGCCGGATCTTGAGGAAGAATCTAATGAAGAGTATGACTCTTCTGAAGAGGAGGAATCTGGCCTCCTATGGTGCTTCTTCTTCTTCTTATGCACACTTGGTGAGTGGGAAGGGATCTTGGAAGGAGACCACGGCAGCTTCTTTTCTATAGACCGCCCCCTATGTGGAGTCAGGCTTTCCTTAGGGTGGAGGACTGGTAGGGCTTTCCTCCTTAAGCAGAGGACTATGAGCCCATGGTGGAGGTTGGTGTGTGGGAGGTGCCTTAGTGGGGACTACATCCTTCCGGATTGTCTCCCACCAATAATAGAATAGATCCTTCACCTTGGCTATCCACAGTGTGAGATGCCTGACCATCTTCTGTGACCCTTGGCCTGTGATCTGACACACCCATTGTCTGGTCTTCAGGTGTTGTCAGCTCATGTATGAGGTCTGCATCCTCTGGACCGACCGACGTCGGGTCGTTGCTCAGACGTCCAACCCTGGTGTCAGTGTCCTCATCGTACGTCCATCAGGATGGACCGACCTCCTGTATGGTGGGGGCATTGTCATCCCATCGTTGGGTGTGGACCTCAGCCAGTGGCCATTGGTCCATGGTCCTTGTAACAGATGTATGGTCTGAGGTCCTCTTAAAGGACAACTGGTCTGCGGTCCATTTAGTGGATGTTCCCAAGGATGTAAGGCTTCTGGGGGTCTGAGAGGCCAAGCTTGACTGGTCAGAGCCCCGGCACCAGTTGGTTGGTGGAGTGAACCTGGTGCCTGATCTTCAAAGGCTGGAGTGTGGTTCCCAAACTGGAGCCACCCAATGTCTGGACCTTAGACTGAGAAGGAAATCTGGTAGAGTGACTGGCTGAGTCCAAACTGCCCCTGGAGGAGGACGTACGGGGCTTAGATGGGGAGCGCTCTTTCTCCCTTTCCCTCCTTCTTTCGTTGTGTTTCCCTGACTTATGAGAGAAGCCTTCCCTGGAGAAGGTACTTTTCTGTATCACTGCTAGTTTTTGTTTGAGGAGGAAGGTCTCCAAAACTTTTTGGTGGCGGATCCTCATTCTACTTTTGAAATTTTGACAAATAGGGTAGGTCTTAGTGTCATGCTCTGGTCCCAGGCACTGCACACAGGCCATGTAGCTGTCCTTAAATGGGATCTTTTTGCTGCAGGCACACTTGGATGAGTGCCCTTCTATGGAGGACATCAGGGAAGCCAACATACAGAAAGAAAGAAAGAAATGGAAAAAAATAAACAAACTATCGAAAATAATAAGAAATACTTAAGTGATGGCATCGATCGGTTGTTGAAGGCATCTGTGAAGCCAATGCCTGCGAGTTCATGGCTGGACAAGAACTGAGGGATGCTGAGGGAATGCCCCTTTTATGATGTAAAGGATGTCGGGGGCTGGGCCTCGTCGGGGGGGGGGGAGTCCCCCGCTGTATGTAGCTAGCTAGAATTTTTCCGTGGGGTCCTGCCGCCTGATGGCTTTAGTCCTAATGGTGTAACCTGCTGCAAGAGCTGTATCTCACAGTAAGAGCTTCCATTATTGGGCATTGGAAATCCATTAAAGACCACACCATATACAGGATAGCCCATGTAGGCAACTTGCAACTAGCCTGCGCAGGGCAATACTACTAATTTACTTCAGCTTCCCTGAGCATAAAGTGTCCAATTTATTTACTGGGAAAAAAAAAATCACAATATAAATAAGTTGTTTCCAGGACAATTCCTAATTTCCATTTCAAATACTTGTTTGTTGCACAGCCCTTTGCAGATAAAATCTATCTATAGGGCAGCCTTCCTACATTAGTAACCTTGCTCACAACTGGATTTCCAAGATCAATACTTGCTACATTTCAACGTACTCTTAAGTTGTCAAATCACTGTGCGTAACTGCATTCCAAAGGGAAAAAAAAACATCACAACTATTCACTGGCTGAAACACCCTATCAGCATAACTATCTGATCAAAAATAGTCAATAAAAGGTGAAAGTTATAAATTGAAGTCATATAAATTAAACATGTTATTAGATAAAACATTGATATTTACAAATAATGGTTAAGTTTAGTAGTATGTACCACGTCTCCGTAGGATTAAAATATCAACTCCTTTCCGTCTCCTACAACTCAAATGGAGTCACATATTCTTTAGATCAAAGAAAATTAAGAGTTGAGAGGGCTTCCCATTATTCAATCTGAAATTTAGCTCCATACAAGGAGTCTCATTTTAAACTGCAAGAAAATAAATACGTATATAATACGTTTTTCCCTCAGTCAAAGGGTTCATTAATTATTGTTGGAGTCTCCATATGGATGGAGTAGGAATATGACCTCATACTTGTCCAAACAAAACATAGTAACGTGTCAATAGGGACTTTTCCCAGCATTTAACCAACAGCATGCACACACGTTCCAGTTATAGCACATTACTCACTTTCAGCCTGAAATGCGCCAGCATAGGTTCCTGAAATAACTTTATCCTGTCTTAAGTACTAAGTCAATATATGTTCATTAAAAGGGCTTTCAAGTTCCTTAAACCCTCTCTTTACTCTGTTGGAGATAATATAATAATATAGGTCCTAGCCAAACATAAGTTGAGAATTGCAAAGCTCCATTTAGATGCAGGAGTCTATCACATTGTTTCACACTGATTTTAAGGTTTCAAATAGGTGTGGTGTTAATTGCAGGGGGCCGTACGAACCTGAACATCAGAACAAGCTCGGCTCAATAAATCTCAGTCCATAGCACTCTGTGAAAAGACCATAACATATTTAAAATATTTGTATATTTGAAAAAATTTGACTATTACAAATTAAAGTTCGGGGCTCCATGCTGTCAAATCCTCAGCATAGCACTCAAGGGTTTACACACCTGCAAATTTTTGCTGCAAGTTTTAAAAGCATGCTATCCTCTTGGTTCAGTCACTGTTCGTACTAGGAATTCATACTAGGAAAGGTCTAGATGCACAGGAGGCATAAACCCATAGATGAGCATCTGCCCTCAGGGACATTGGTCCCAGCCTACAGTATCTGATTAAAAAGGTAAGATCAAATTTTGTTTTATACGCTTCAAGAGAGTCCTCCTCCACTATCTCCTTTGGCAGAGTATTCCAGAGAGGAACAATCCTCTGGGTGAAAAAACTTCTGGAATTTTGAATAAAATAAAACCTGCAGAGGTATTTTCTCTGCAAAGAGTCTTCTTAAGTTTTCCTTCTTTGAATAGATTGAAACAAACTGAGCGTCCTAAGTATTTGTGCCAACTTTTAATACACAAACAGACTCAAAGATTTGAGGACACTATATGTGTAGCAAGCTCAATGAAATGTAAAAGGAACTTCCCTTCTGATCTTTTCAACATAGTAGAAAGGGGTCTTCACGATAAACCTTAAAGGGAAATGTCCACGTCCCATCGGGCCCCACCTGTGTGTGAAGCGGGGCCCGATTAGCAGATGCATTTGTAGTACTAAATTTTCAACTTACTGTTCGCTGATTTATTTAAAATATTATTGGTTGATCCTGCGCCTCCCTGCTGGCATTCTAAGAGTAAGAGCCCTCCCTGGTGTGCCAACAAGCACCCGCAGCTGTCCCCATAATGACGTGCCCTGTAGTGAGCAGCCAGGGTTATCCATAGGCTAAATATATGGCTCTATTTTAAAATAGCTCTGGTTTGGAGCCTTGGTGTTTCTGTGTGATGCCAATACCAAGTACCAACTGACAGGTATCCTGCCAGTTGGAGCCTGGTCTCTGTGTCGCACGGACACACACTGACTCCAAATCAGAGCTACTTCAAGATATGGCAACACATATTACTATATTGTAAGACACAGTGCAATTAGCCAACCATTTGGATAAACACTACTTAGAAAATGGAGCGCCCTCTCTACCTGGGGGGGAAAGAAACAAACAGCTGCTTAGACTTTCTGGATTCCTTAGTACAAAGCAGATAATATTTCAAAGTTCTGCACACATCTAAAGTATTGATCAGTGTTTCCCCTGGATTGGCCATCTCAGGAAAATAAACAGGAAGGTGGATAGACTGATTGAGTGTGAACTCAAAAACCACCTTGAGCAAAAACTTAGGATTTGTGTGCAAAGACACCTTGTCTTTGTGAAAAATAAAATAAGGCTCCTTGCACCAGAGGGCTTGAAGCTCTGAAATTCTTCGAGCAGAAGTAATTGCAACCAAAAAGAATGCTTTCCAAGAAAGAAAGCACAAATAGCAAATTGCAATTGGATCAAAGGAGACAAGATCAATTGTTCCAAAATAAAATTCAAGTCCCAAGCCAGGACAGGGGAATGGACTGGGGGTTTCAGATGCAGGATGCCCTTAAGAAAAATACTGGAGACATCCAGCTGAGCAATTGTGTGGCCACCCATGGGCTCATGAAAGGCAGAAGTAGCCACAAGGTGGCCCTTGAGAAAGAAATACTGGAGGCCTGAGACAGACAAAGAAATCAGATAGTCCAGGGTATGATTCACTGGACAGGTGAAAGGGTCCAGGGAATGTTTGGCAGCCCAGATGGAAAACTGTTTCCATTTCATGCGAGAGGAAGACTTCTGTGCCACCACCAGGACATCCACCACCCTGTTAAGAGACCCCAAATCTGGTGACGGCTAGGTTCTCAGGAGCCAGGCATGCAGATGGAGAGGCCTGAGGTTAGGATGGACCAGGGTTCCTTAATCCTGGGTCAGCAGGTTCCTGCAGAGAGGCAGAGGTATCACAGGTTCCTCTGCCAGATGTTGAAGCATAGAAACATAGAAACATAGAAGTTGACGGCAGATAAGGACCGCAAGGCCCATCCAGTCTGCCCATTTCTTTTTCTACCTTATAAATGTGCCATCGGCCTTTGCTCTGTCAGTGACCTATCTATTCATAGTCATTTGTATTGCTCCCTTATGCCTATCCCATGCCTGTTTGAAGCCCTGCACTGTATTCATAGCCACCACTTCTTGTGTGTAAGCCATTCCATGCATCTACCACCCTTTCTGTGAAAAGAATTTCCACATTCCCCTTAATCGGCCTCCCTCTAATCTCATGCTGTGTCCTCTTGTCCTGCTATTTTTCTTATATTTAAACATGTTAGACTCTTTCACCTTGTTTATGCCCTTAAGGTGTTTAGATGTCTCGATCATATCAGCTCTCTCCCTCCTTTGCTCAAGGGTATACATATTGAGCCGTTAATCTGTCCTCATATGTCTTCTGATGCAGTCCCTGCACCATTTTGGTTGCCTCTCTGGACTGCCTCAATTTGGTTAATGTCCTTGTGAAGGTGTGGCCTCCAATACTACGCAGTACTCCAGATGGGGCCTAACCAATGTCTTGTACAGAGGGATTATTACCTCCTCTACGACTTGTGATACCCCTACTAATACACCCTAACACCCCTAGCCTCACCTACTGCTTTAGAGGTCTGCTTGATGATTTTAGGTCATCAGTGATGATGATGCCCAAGTCTCTTTCTTCCTTTGTGACTGCTAGCAACTCCTCCCAGCCTATAAGTGGCTTGGGGTTTCTCTTCCCTATGTGCATGATTTTGCACTTCTTTGCATTAAATCCCAGTTGCCACTCTTCTGACCATTTTGCTAGTTTATCCAGATCTCTTCTCATTCTGCCCACCCCATCTGGATCATCTACTCTGTTGCAGATCTTGGTGTCATCTGCAAACAGACAAGCCTTACCTCTAGTCCATCTGCGAGGTCACTAATGAAGATGTTGAATAGACTGGCCCAGGACTGATCCCTGAGGTACCCCACTTTGACTTGGATCTCTTCTGACTGTATACCATTTACCACCACTCTCTGTTTTCTGCCAGTCAACCAGTTTGCCACCCAGTTGACCAACTTCTGACCCACCCCGAGCCTACCTAGCTTATTTATCAATCTTCTATGTGGAACAGTGTCAAAGCTTGCTGCAAGTCAAGGTAGGTGACATCAACTGCTCCCCCTTGGTCCACCACTCTGGTTACCCAGTCAAAGAAATCTATGAGATTAGTTTGACAGGACCTTCCTTTTGTAAACCCATGCTGTCTTGGATCCTGTGCCCCTATGGATTCCAGGTGTTGCACTATCCTTTCCTTAAGGAGTGCCTCCATAATCTTGCCCACTACTGAGGTAAGACTGACTGGTCTGTAGTTCCCCGCCTCCTCCCTGCTACCACTCTTGTGGATCGGGATCACATGAGCCCTTCTCCAGTCTTCTGGGACCTCTCCTGTGCTCAGAGACTCACTAAACAATTCTGCTAATGGCTCTGCTAGTTCCTCCTTTAGCTCCTTAAGTACCCTGGGATGTATGCCATCAGGTCCCATTGCCTTATCCACCCTGAGCTTAGCAAGCTCTTGTAGGACCCTTTCTTTTGTGAAGGGAGTAGTGCTCACCTCCCTCCCCCCTGTGTCCATGATGCTGAGCTGTGGGCCCTGCCCTACCTTCTCTTCAGTAAATACTGAGCAAAAGTATCTATTTAGGACAGATGCCTTTACAGGGTCCTCCTCCTCCCATGCTCCCTTTTCTCCATTAAGCTTAGCAATACCCCTCTGGACTTTCTCCTTTCACTAATGTATCTATAGAAAGTCTTGTCACCTTCTTTTACTGTTCGTGCTAGTGTTTCCTCAGTTTGGGACTTTGCCTGCCTTACTGCCTTCCCTGCTTCCCTTAGGGCAGTTTGGTATGCCTCCTATCTTCATCCCGCTGTGTTCCTTATATTTCCTGAAGGCCAGCCTTTTGGCTCTGACCTTTTCTGCTACTGTATTTGAGAACCAAAGTGGTTTCCTTCTTCTTTGCACTTCCTTTTCTGTCTAACACAATGGGATGTTGCTTCAAGTATTGTATCCTTAATGCTTGCCCACTTTGCCTGTACCTCCTCACCTGTGTTTCTTTTTGCCAGGGCTAGCTTAACTCTGTTGGCCATCTTATCAAAGTCAGCTCCTCTGAAGTCCCATATTTTGCCTTGGAATGGGATGATTTAGATGTAGTAGCCAAATTGAACCATACCATGTGATGGTCACTGCCCTCAGGTGACCTTCTACCTGGAGATCTGTGATCCCTTCTTTGTTAGTCAGTACTAGATCTAGGATAGCTCTGTCTCTTGTGGGTTGCTGTACCAGTTGTTTGAGGCCCTCCCGCAGGGAATCCACTATGAGTTTAGTTCTGGCAGATGTTCCTGCTGGTATTGACCAATCTGTATCTGGCATGTTGAAGTCTCCCATTATCAGAACCTCCCTTTAGCTGTCATGTTTTGTATATCTTCTAACAGTAATGTGTCTATGTCCTCCCTCTGGTCTGGGGCCTGTAGACAACCCAGTTCTTATGGCTGTCCCATTTCCTGTTTCCAGGGTGACCCACAGTTCTTCTGGCTCCTTATGTGTATTCTGAATTTCTGTAGCTTTGATATTTTCATTAACATACAGGGCCACTCCTCCCCCCCTTTTTGCACCTCAGTCTCTTCTGAACAATACATAGCCAGGTACTGAAGTCTCCCAAGTGTGGTTACTGGTAAACCACGTCAGAGTAAACCAGCAGAGGGAACCATATCTGGTGAGGCCAGAATAGAATCACCAGAATCATGCTGACCCCTTCCATTTGCTACTTAATGTGCACCCTCTGGATCAGAGGAAAGAAAATATTACTCACCACAGTAATCTTCTTTCTTCCAAGGGGTCCTTTAGCATCAGTAACTTTATTAGCAGTTAGCTGGCTAGGTGCAACTGCCCCGGAGGTATGCCTTTAAGAAAATTTTATTTAAATGAGCTTTGGGAAATAGCCAATAAAAAAAACAGGAGGGGGAGTGAGCTGAGTGAGAGCAGCCTGAAGGCTTCAGAATTTTTTCAAAGGAAAATCCAAGTCACGAACTTGACATGAGCAGTGGACATAGGCTCAAAGGGTGGTTTCATGAGCCTGTCTATGCAGAGGTTCAGGCTCCAAGGAGGAACCGGCTCCCTGACTGGAGGCTGAAGGTACAAGAGGCCTTTGAAAAACTGTTTAAATATGGCATGGGGAAAAAAGAAAAAATTATTCACCTTAGTAATTATGTTTCTTCTAGTGGAGTCTTGCTGTATTCTGACAAGTGCAGTTAGCCCCAGCCTTTAAACTGCCCCGGAGAACAATGGGTTAACTTTTCCATGCAGGGCACAGAATGTTGCTCTCGAGCTCAGTTGATGTCTCTGCCTGTTGTATTTTGAACTGCAACCGTCAGATCTTTATGAGCAAAACTCACTAGGTGTTCTATGTGGCAATTGTAAAAATTTTACTAGCCAACTGGCAGAAAAATATTCCTTTGGGTTCCCAAGGGAAGACTCAAGTCAGGAAACCCAAAACACAAAAACCAATAAAATTGAAATAACATATCACCCCATGAATAACAGAGGGTGTAAGGAGGCACCCCTGAGGTGCCAACACTGCGCCTGCCCACCACATCCCAAAAAATCCAGGTTCTGAGAGGGGAGGTGGGGGGGTCAGAATACAGCAAGACTCCATTAGAAGAAACATAATTACTAAGGTGAGTAATTTTTTCTTCAAACAACATGAAGTCTTGCTGTAGTCTGACAAGTGCAGACTACCAAGCAGTACCTCCAAGGAGGAGGGACAGAACCTACTTTGGGAATAGGCTCTGAAGTACTGCTATGCCAAACTGAGCATCACTCCTAGCCTGGATATCCAGAGAGTAATGCCTGGTAAAAGTATGTACCGTCTTCCAGGTGGCTGCTTGTCAGATTTCTAAGAGAGGGATATCCCTGGCAGTCGCCAGGGAAGCAGCTGTACCTCTTGTAGAGTGAACCCTCAGGTCTGAAGGTGGAATCTTTCCCAGTTTCTCATAGCAGAATTGTATACAAGACACAATCCACCTGGCAATAGTTCTCTTGGTGGCAGGTTTGCCCTTTCCTACCTCTCCATAATTGAGGAACAACTGGAGGGAATCAAACCTGTGACCCTTGGTACACTCTATGTAGTAGCTAAGGGCTCTTTTAACATCCAAACTGTGTAGTCTCCTCTCCCCTGATGAAGAATGATCAGTGAAGAAAACAGGTAGACATAGACTGATTCAGGTGGAAATCTGAAACCACTTTGGGCAAGAACTTTCTGTTAGTTCGAAGGACCACTTCATCTCTGTGAAAAGAGATGAAATCAGGTTCCACTGACAGGGCTTGCAATTCATTGATGCATCTAGCAGAGGTAATGGCTACCAAAAACACGGTTTTCCAAGTCAAGTACTTAAGCTCTGCTGAGGACAGAGGCTCAAAGGGTGGTTGCATAAGGTGAGCAATGCAAACATTAAGATCCCAAGCAGGAGTAGGATCCCTAAAGGGGGGATTGGTATGAAGCAATCCCTTGAAAAACTTACAGAATACAGAGTGAGATGACAGTGAGGAAGACTTACCCACTGACAGGAAAGCAGAAACAGCAGACAAGTGTACCTTGAGAGTAGCTGTCCTGAGGCCTAGGCTATTAAGATGGACCATATAATCCAGAACCGTAGGCAATTCAGCAGTATCTGGGGAGATATGCCTCTTGGAACACCAAATGCTGAATCTCTTCCATTTGGAGTTATAAGTCTTTCTGGTGGAAGGCTTTCGAGAAGATTTGAGAATATCCAGAACCCCCTGAGACAGATGCAAATCTGCAAACTCTAACTCTTCAAGAGCCATGCCTTGAGGTTGAGAAACTGAAGAGTGGGGTACCAAATCCTTCCCTGAGACGAGGTTAACAGGTTGTAATTCCTGGGAAGAGACAGGGGAAGATGGACTGTTAGGGACAGCAACAAGGGGTACCATGGCTGCCTGGCCCAGTCTGGAGCAATCAGAATTACTTTGCAAGGCTGTGACCTTACCTTGACTAGAACTTTGAACAGGAGAGGGAAAGGGGAAAAGCATACAGAAATTTCCCTTCCCAGTTCAGAGTCAGAGCATCCAGGGGGACTGAGCCCAAGACTGGGGGTCTGCAACAAAAGAGAGGAAGTTGGTGATTGTCTGGGGCTGCAAAAAGATCTATCTCTGGAGTACCCCATCTTGAAAAAAATCATCTTAAATACCAGAGGATCCAGGGCCCATTCGTGATGTCCCTGAGATATTCTGCTCAGTGCATCTGCTAGGATGTTGTCCTTCCCTGGAAGGTGAACTTCTATCAGAAAGGTTTGCAGGGAATAAGCCAGACACCGCAGCTTCATTGCTTCTGTGCACAAGGCCATAGACCAAGTGCCTCCTTGCTTGTTGATCTACCACATGGTGGTGCTGTTGTCTGCTCTGACCTGAACCACCTTGTTCTGTACTGACTGGGAAAAAGCTTGCAGTGCCAGAAACACTGCCCTGAGTTCCAGGAGACTGATGTGTAGAAGCGATTCCTGAGGAGACCACAGTCCTTGGGTGGTGAGATCCCCCAAATGGGCTCCCCAACCCAGCAGGGAAGCATCCGTGGTAAGGACCACTGAATGAGACTGAGTGGCAAATGGAACCCCTTGCCTCAAATTGTCCTGATCCTGCCACCATTGCAGGGCCTGGATCAGAGTTCGAGTCACTGGGATTAGTTTGGTCAGGGAATCCTTTCTTTGGGACCAAAAAGCCCTCAGGTGGAACTGAATGTCCCTCATCTGGAATCTTGCCCCTTGGACCACTGCTGTAGAAGCTGCCATATGGCCCAAGAGCTGAAGAAAATGCCTTGCTGGTCGAGACACCTGAAGGTTGAATGAAGAAGCCAGCTCCATGAGAGCTCTTGCCCTTTCCAGGGGAAGAAAGGCTCTTGCTTTTACCGTATCCAGCTCTGCCCCTATGAGGGTGAGGAGCTGCACTAGTTCGAGAACTGACTTTGGTAGGTTGAGAAGAAATCCTAAAGAAGTGAGTACTTGCTGTGTCCCTTGCAGGTCTGACTTGACTTGTTCTGGAGACTGGCCCACTATGAGCCAGTCATCCAAATATGGAAAAATGGAAATCTTTTGTCTTCTTAGGAAGGCAACAACTACTGCCAGACACTTTGTGAAAACCCTTGGAGCTGAGGTTAGGCCAAAGGGCACTGCTCTGAACTGAGAGTGGCCTGAGGGCAGCTCGAACCTGAGGTACTTTCTGTGGGAGCACCTGATGGGAATGTGAAAGTAGGCATCTTTGAGGTCCAAGGAGGCTAGCCAGTCCCCTGGCCTATGAGAGGGAAGGATAATTCCCAGAGTTTTCATCTTGAACTTTGGCTTTAAAAGATGTTTGTTCAGATATCTTAAGCCCAGGATGGGTCGCCACTCTCCTGTCTTTTTGGGGGTCAGGAAGTACCTGGAGTACAGTCTTTTGCCCCTGTGTAGGGTAGGTACTCTCTCTCTACAGCTCTTAAATCTAGGAGAGAAAAACCTCTGCCTCTATGGCAAGAGTTTCCGAAAGATTTGCAGGTGGAAAAAAATCTGGCTCTCATCTTTGGAAATTTTTTTAAGCTGAGAACCAGTCCCTGGCTTACTACTTCCAGGACCCACTTGTCTGATGTAATAGACATCCAGTCCTGGACAAAGTAAGCTAGCCTGCCCCCTACTGGGATAGGAGAGTCAACCCTGGCAGACCCATCAGGGTGTCTGCTTGGCAGGGGCTTTAGGCTGAGGGGTGGAAGCAGGCCTGCTTATCCCCCTTCTGCATCTCCCTCTGAAGAATCCCCTCTGCGAAAAGGAAGAGGAGGCCTGTGCTTGGTAAAAAGGCCTTTGAAAAGGCCTGCCCCTGCCCCTAGAGTGCTGCCTTTGAGGAGTTACCTGTCTTTCCTTGGCCTGAGCACTCCTGTAAGTGGTCCTGTACTCATCCATTTTCTTCATGTAATTCTCTGTCTGCTCCCCAAACAGAGAATTACCCAGTACAGGAAAATCCATGGCCTTAGCCTGGGTATCCTGTGAGAGGCTAGTACATCTGAGCCAAGCCATTCTCCAGAGAGATACAGATGTAGCCATGACTCTTGATGACACATCATTGGAGTCCACAGCAGCATGAAACTGAACTTTTGATGCCTCAATCCCATCTGCAGCCACCTTCTCCAGCTCCTTGGCAAGCTGGGGGGAAGCCTGTTTAGCCAGTGCCAGTACAGTGTCCCACCTGGACTTCTGGTATGTGGCTGTATAGGCCATATAATTCACCTGCCTGAGTCCCAAGGAAGATGCCATGCACTGTTTTTTTGCCATGGCATCAATCTTCCTGGAGTTCTTGTCTGGAGGGTGTGATGCCAAGGGAATGTTTGCCTTATCGCAGGTAGCAGCCCGTACAACCCCAACATGGCTGCATTGCTGATAAGGGAACTCCATATCCGAGCCTGAAAGTGTATACCTCTTGTCCATTCTTCTATCCACAGGAGGTATGGAACTGGGAGACTTCAGAATTTTTTGTGTCTGTTTCCCAAAAGATTTGTGGAGGGGAATAGACAGTCTCCTGGACTCTGGGATGTCCATCATCTCTACATAGTTAGGCTCCTCCTGATTCTCCAGTGCCTCCTCCATAGGAAGCTGGAGGGTCTCAGACACCTTTCTGTAAAACATATAGTGGGAAGGGGACTCAGAAAGCCTAGGAGGAGAAACACCTGAAGGTCTGTCTGGGGAGATGTCCGGATCAATAGGCACATCCAGACTTTCACCATCACCATATTCATCTTCCAACTCTCCTTCCTCCTCAAACTCCGGTTCATAAAATTCTTCCTGGGTGTAATTGTGAACCGGGGGAACCACTCAGACAAGCCCCTGCCAAAGGTGCGGATCAGTCAGAACCAAGTCGGCGATTCACAATCTCGAATCAGCTTTGGCTATTTCTTCGACGGTCGGAATATGAGATTCTGGATCCGAATCGGACGATTTTTCTTTCGTGCTTTTTGCCGGAACCAGCCCCTCAGGATCGGATGTCCTGTTCGGCAGAAGTATCGCCCGGGTCAGAGCAGTACCTTCGTTCGCCCGGAACTGAACTGGCTGGCCATCCGGTCAGCGGATCTTCGCCTCCCTTCCTCTCAGTCTACCTAATCTCTTTTCAAGGGTAGATTTGGGAAAATCTTTACAAATTTGGCAGTCTGAATTGAGGTGGTCAAACCCCAGACAATAAACACAGGTGGTGTGGGGATCAGCCTTAGCAAAGACCTCCCCACACTTTGCTCTTGTACCAGAGGGAAAACCTTTTCCATTTGTCTGCATAAGTCTTTTTAGTGTTCATTTTTGTAGCCATCCTCAGTATCTTAAGGACCTGCTCAGAGTACTGTGAGGATGGAAACTAACTCCTCAAGAACCAGGTCTTGAGGTGAAGAGAGTGTATATGTCTGGATACTGCACTCCTGTCTGAGGAAGGGTCAGCAGGGAGTGAGTTGGAGGCAGGTGAATGGGCCTGCTGCAGGACATTGAGAGAAGGAGAGGATACCAGGCTTGTCTGGGCCAATCCGGAGCCACCAGGATCATCGATGCAGGCTGCCGTCTGAGTTTCAGCAATACCCTGAGTATCAGGGAAAAAGGAGGGAATGCGTATAGGAACCTCCTTGACCAGTCCAGGATCAAGGCATCCAGGGGAAGCATTCCTGGGACTGGGGGCCTGAACAAGTACTGAGGAAGCTGAAAATTGAGGGGAGAGGCAAACAGATCCACTTCTGGTGTGCCCCACCACCTGAATACTGTGGCTAGTACTTGTTTGTTCAGAGTCCATTTGCTCTGGCCTTGACTGATGTGACTCAGAGCATCTGCCAGCAGCCAGGGTATTGTGTTTTCCTGGGAGGTGAATAGCTGAGAGGCTGACTCCCAGGGAGAAGGCTAGAGACCAGAGCTTCAGAGCTTCCGAACAAAGTATTCCTGATCTGGTACCACCCTGCTTGTTTATGTAAAACATCTCAGTGGTGTTGTCTGTCCGAATTTGAACCACCTGCCCTTTTATGCTGGAAGCAAAAGCTTTGACAGCTAGAAAGATTGTTCTGAGTTCCAAGAGATTTATGTGTAACTGTGACTTTTCGAGAGTCCAAGTGCCGCTTACTGAGGCACTGTCCAGATGAGCTCCCCACCCCAGGACGGAGGCGTGATCACCTTTGTGGGTAGCGGAGCTTGGAAGGGTACTCCCTGCTTGCAAATTTGCAGGGTTCTTCCACCACAGCAGGTTCTGGAGGAACTGCTCCATCACAGGTATCAGCTCTGAAAAGTTGTAGCTTCTCTGAGACCAGCAAGCTCTGAGGTAGGCTTGCAGGAGTCGAAACCTGTACCTGACTCCTGGGACCACTGCAGTCAGTGAAGCCATATGTCCCATGAGTCTGAGAAAATGTCTGGCTGGTCTTGGCTGTCCCCGGGCGAAAGAATCTGCCACTGAAAGGAAAGTCTGAATTATTTCCTGTGGGAGGAAGGCATATCCTTTCTGAGTGTCAGGCTGGGCCCCTATGAAGGTAAGCAGCTGAGTGGGTTCTGGGTGAGATTTCTTTAGATTTACCAGGAAACTCAGAGACACCACAATGCATTCTGTAAGGGAAAGGGACTCCTTGACCTGGCAAGGAGACTTTGCTACTATGAGGCAGTCATCCAGATAGGGATAGAGAGCGACACCCAGTCTCCTGAGGTGTGCTGCTACCACTGTGAGGCACTCAGTAAAGACTCCTGGGGCCGAGGACAAGCTGAAGGGCATTGCAGCGAATGGATGGTGGCCAGAAGGGAGCACGATTTCGAGAAAATTCCTGTGAATAGCTGTTGCTAGCCTTACTTGTAAAGCAGAAAGCAGCTAACTAAAACAAGCTACATTTTCTTACTAATTTAACACTTATATCTTAGCAGGAGTCAGTGTCTGTTGAGATTAAGCAAACAGATACTTTATTAGAAGTAGAAGGGGTCTTATTTAGGGTTAAAAAAAAGAAAAGAAAGAAAGAAAGAAAGTCAGTGTGTGTTCTGTGCTGGGAAGGGTTCTGTATCAGTTTACTTTGCTAAACCAGTGGGAGGAAAGAGAGCTTAATCGGGGGTATGGCTTAGACACTATAAAATCAGGTGACTCAAATTACAACTTCCTGTTGCTAGCCTTGCTTGTAGAGCAGAAAGCAGCTAACTAAAACAAGCCACATTTTCTTATTAATTTAACACTTATATCTTAGCAAGAGTCAGTGTCTGTTGAGATTTTTCTTACTAATTGCCCTCCATCCCACCCCTCCACACTAAGCTATTTCTACTTTTATAGCCACTGGATTTGACTGTCAACAGGAACTTCCTGTTTGGCAGTAGGAAGGGAGGATCATAGAGAAACACTGGTTTTGTCAACCCTAAAGGAAAAAAAAGTAGCTCACTCTCCCTCCCTAGCTGCTGGTGGTCTTACACTGAGCAAGGAAGAAGGAGGCTACTGAAGAATATAGGAAGTTACTGTCCCAGAACAGGAAGGGTGAGAGTTGTAAGGAGAGGAGAGAGTAAGCATACAGAGAAACAGGAGAGGGGACACAAAATAAGACATGATAGGAGTGGTGCAGTGCAATGGCTGTGGGACGGCACTGTTCTGGGAGACATTCTGGAGGCTGTGATGCTGCCCTTTTTTGCAAGCACCTCTCTGGTCTGAGGGAAGAGGTTGCCCATCTCCAGGCTGACCTGGCTAGGATTCGTGAAACCTCCTCCCCCACCCAGGGACCACCAGGGCCAATGCCACTACCTCAGAGGTTGCCAAGAAAGAGGAGAGGCTGGACCAGGGTGGGCTCAGGGAGTAAGAGGATGGTGGAACAGAGTTGCATCCCTCCAGCTGTACCTCTCCACAATTTGTTCGCTCTTCTGGTGGATAGTGGTTCCTCTACGGAGGCACCTGCAGTGGAGACCAAGGAGGATGCTGGGAACCTTCACAAAGGAGACCCACAGGAGCATACCTCTCAACCTTTTGTCCCCCAAATGTGGAACATTGCCTCTCAAAATGTGGAACAAATGAACAAAATGTGGAACATTCAATCAAATCTTTACCTAGGAAGCTCAGAACACTGTTAAAATGTTTGCATTTATGTTCAGAAAGTCTGTTATTAATTGAATAATATATTTTTTGCATCATTTACTACAGATTTTTGCTTTAAAATGTTGATACTGAATGTAGGACAAGTCCTCACAATGTGGAACAGGGAGCTTTTGTGAAGTAAAATGAGGAACATTCCTCGAAAAGTGGTACAGTTGAGAGGTATGCACAGGAGGGTGGCATGATACCCCACAGGGGAAGGAAACAACTCCTGGTGAGGGACTCAATCATTAGGGGGGTAGAAATGGGGGAGGAAGGGGAGAGGGAGGTGGCAGTGCCTGCCTGGCGCCACAGCTTGGAGGGACAGGAAGTGAATCCTCAGGATCGTGGGAGCAACTGCACGAGGGAGGGAGCTGGATGTCATTGTCCACCTAGGGACAAATGACCTGGCTAGGAATGGGATCAGAGCAGTGCAAGAGGAGTTTGTAGAGTTGGGGAGGGGCCTTAGACAAGTAGCACATACAGTAACCTTCTCGGAGGTGCTGCCTGTCTATGGCAAGGGTGATGCTAGGGTACTTCTCACCAGGGAATTCAATGAATGGTTGAAAAACTGATGTGGAGCTCAGGGTTTTGGCTTTTGGGACTGGGAGCCATTTTGAGGATGCAGACCTATACTGGTGCGATGGTCTGCATCTGTCCAGGGGTGGAACCAGGATCCTAGGTGAGAGGTTTAAATGCTTCATTGGCAAGCATTTAAACTAGCCAAGGGGGGAAGCACTGAAAAGGAGCAGGGAAATCCCACCATCCCCCCACAGACAACAGTAATTAGTGAGGTAAACACCAAGGTAGAGAAGTCATTAGGGAGCAGGGCAGAAGTAAATGTAAAAAAAGGCAAAGGCAGTAAGGACAGGAATGGGGCTAAAAAGGGTAAGACCATCAAAAGTGGAGGGTGATGAGTACCAATGCCCGTGAGTCTGTGTAACAAGCTCCCTGAACTAGTGGCCTTGATGGAAGAGGGTTGCCTGGATATTGTGGCAGTCACAGAAACATGGTACACAGAGAACCATGGCTGGGATGTCAACATACCAGGATACACAATCTACAGGAGGGACAGGGAGGGTAAAAGAGGAGGAGGAGTAGCTCTTTATGTAAAGGAAAGGATCAAAGCAACAGAACTAAAGAGTAAACAGGGAGCAGATGAGACACTCTGGGTCACCCTGGAGACAGGAATTGACACCACAATCCACATGGGGGTTGTATACAGACCCCCTCCATCTCAGGGGGAGGGAATGGACAAGGAAATGATAGAAGGCTTCCTTAGAATGGCAGAAAAAGGGGAGATATTGTTTATGGGGGACTTGAATATGCCAGATGTTAACTGGAGCACCTTTGCTGCAGGCACATTCAAGAGCAGGGTCATTCTTGATGCCCCACAGGGGCATGCCCCAGACAGCTAGTACTGGAACCCACTGGAGGAGCAGTCTTAGACCTGGTAATTTCAAATGGGGACGGAGAAAGAATCAGATTTAGAAGTGGGTAGCCATCTGGGAACGAGAGCACCACCAAACAGTGTGGTTCACGATAAACACAGCCATACAATCAAGCCATACAAAAGCAAGAGTATTGGACTTTAGGAGGGCTGACTTTGGGAAAATGAGAGAGTGCCTCAGAAAAGCACTAGCAAACAGGCAAGAAGGAGGGGTGGAGGAACAATGGAGAGTAATCAAAACAGCCATCACAGAGGCAACAAGCTTTTGTGTAAAGCAAATCAACAAAACACAACGAAGGGAAAAACCGCTATGGTTCTCAAAAGAGGTGGCAGGGAAGGTTAAGGAGAAAAGGATAGCATTCAGGAAATATAAGGAAACACAGAAGGAGAAGGAAGAGAACTTTATCAGTTAAAGCAGAAAGAGGCTGGGAAGGCAGTCAGAATAGCAAAGGCCCAAATCGAGGGAAGGATAGCCAACTCTGTTAAGGAGGGGGATAAGACCTTTTATAGGTAGATTAGGGAGCGAAGAAAGACCAAAGGAGGGATACTGAGGCTTAATAAAGGGGAGGGAATGTGGGTAGAGGGTGACAATGAAAAAGCAGGGATACTGAATGAATATTTCTGCTCAGTATTCACAAAGAAAGAGGAGGGGGAGGTACCTAAACCAAACAAGAGAAACACTCTGAAGACAAGGGTCAATACCAGTCCATTTACAGAAGAAAGGGTTCTGAAAGAACTAATAAAATTGAAGGTGGACAAAGCATTGGGGCCTGATGGGATTCACCCAAGAATTCTAAAAGAACTAAGGGTAGAACTAATGACACCACTGACTACTCTCTTTAACAAATCATGGGAGGATGGAGTGGTACCTGAGGACTGCAGGAGGGCAGATGTGATTCCTCTTCACAAAAGTGGGAGCAGGACAGAGGTAGGAAACTACAGACCAGTTAGTTTGACCTCAGTGGTAGGTAAAATGATGGAATCACTTCTGAAGGAAAGAATTGTTGAGTACCTAGAGACCAGTGGGGCATAGGACCCAATGCAACATGGATTCACGATGGGAAGGTCATGTCAGACGAATCTAATAGATTTCTTTGACTGGGTGACCAAAGTAGTAGACCAGGGAGGGGCTGTGGACATGGCTTACCTAGATTTTAGCAAGGCATTTGATACAGTCCCACTCAAAATATTAACACACAAGTTAGCTAGCCTTGGAGGGTCCCAAGGTGGTAGCCTGGATAAAAATTGGCTAGACAACAGGACGCAAGGGTGTAGTAAATGGAGTCCACAGTGAAGAAAGGAGGGTTACTAGTGGGGTACCGTAGGGTTCAGACTGGGACCGTCCTTTTAATGTCTTTATAAGTGACATTGCAGAGGAACTGGAAGGAAAAGTATGTCTCTTTGCAGATGACACAAAGATCTGCAACAGGGTTGATACACCAGATGGAGTGGAAAGGATGAGAAAGGACTTGGCAAGGTTGGAGGAATGGTCAAATGTATGGCAGCTCAGATTCAATGCAAGGAAGTGTAAGGTAATGCACCTGGAAACAAAACCCAGGGCAAGAGTACACAATGGGGTGAGATACTGACAACAGTAAAATGGAAAGGGACCTGGGGGTAATTATATCAGATGACCTAAAGGTGGGCGCAATGTGAAGGCAGTAAGGAAGGCTGGGGAGATACTGGGATGCACAGGAGAGGCATCAATAGTAGAAAACAGGAAGTTGTTATCCCTTTGTACAGACAGTTGGTGAGACCCCATCTGGAGTACTGTGTGCAGTTCTGGAGACCCCATCTCCACAAAGACATAGACAGAGTGGAGGCTATCCAGAGGAGGGCAACCAAAATGGTGCAGGGTCTGCACCAGAAGACATATGAAGAAAGACTAAAGGAGCTTAATATGTATACCCTTGAGGAACGAAGGGAGAGAGGGACATGATAGAAACTTTCAAGTACCTCAAGGGAATCAACAAAGTCCAAGAGGGTGGCATCTTTCAGAAAAAGAGATGTGCAAGAACAAGGGGGCACAATTTGAAGATAGAGGGGGCGGCTCAGAGATAATGTGAGGAAGTATTTTTTCACAGAGAGGGTTGTGGATGCATGGAACAGCCTCCCTGAGGAGGTCGTGGAGTCAAGAACAGTGTGGGAATTCAAGAATGCATGGGACAGACATAAGGCAGTCCTAGTGGGGGGTAGGAGGAGGTAAGCTGTTGGTTAATTAGGATCTGCAGCTTATCTATTAGGTAGGAATATGGGCAGACTAGGTGGGCCAAGCAGTCCTTATCTGCCTTCAAATTCTATGTTTCTATGTTTCTATGAGACCTCCTTATGGGTATGTGGAACTAAGAGTCCTTTAAGTCCAGGGAGGCTTGCCAGTCTCCCTGTTGTAAAGACTGTATGACTAGTCATCATCATCATAAAATTTATTGATCAGCATAAGCTTTTACAAAAATGCATACAACATGATAGAAGGGCACACATCTATGGCAGTACATTCAAAAAAAACAGAAATAAATCTATATACAATAGTTACATATGTAGTCTTTTATTGTAATCTGTATAAAAACTGTTCATGATTCCAATATCAGTCTATACATGTAAGATAGATATTAATTTCAACAATTTTTCCAGGACCAACATATTTGTGTTATTAAATAGGTAAGGAATGAGCAGGTCAAGAGGGAGGCCAGTGTTACCCAGGATTTCGCCAAACCATCTCCTTCCTGGGGTCTCATACAATGGATAGAGTAACACTGTGTGTTTTAAATCATCTTCCACATGATTCCCACATTGACAAAATGGAGTTTTCACATCTTCTCTTTTCTGCCTGTGGTACATATAGTTAGCTTTATATAACTCCATTCTGTATCTTGTCAGAATACGCCAATGCAGTGGCTTGATGACTGATTAAATAATAATCCAGTCTGTGTGTTTGCTTTATCACCTTAAACCATCTGTAATTTTTAAATGTGGATATTCTTTCCAAATCTTTTGTTCTAGCTATATCTCTAACCCATGTTTTAATCTGTAATATAATTTCCTTCACAGGTCTCATAAATATATCAGTTAAGGCATGTCCTAGTCCTCTAGGAAAAAGTTCCCCTCGTATAAGTTGAATGCTAGGTGCAACGGACCCCAATGAGGTATAATAAATTTCCTCCTCCAAGCACCATCTTGGAAGAGGTTTAGTAGGAAAAGGATGCACCTCTCCAAGACTAAAGTATCCAGTGAATATTGGCTTAGCTCAAGCCGTAATATTTCTTTAGGTACTGATTACGACACCAGTAAGATGTAACGATTAAGCAATAATGCCCAACATGGTGTGTGTGTCACGCTGGGATAACATCACGCCTCAGGTGGTTGGGCATGAGGCCGCAGGCCAAGTGCGTCCAATAACTGAGGCATGACATTATCCCAAATGACACTCACCCTGGAGAGCATTATTGCTATCATACAATGGCTTGTTGTTATACAGAATAAAAAAATAATTTTAAAGATGTTTTTGTGTGCAAAAATATTTTTGTTTTTTTAACAGAAAATGAAACAGTCAAGCAAAAATGCATATCAAGCTCATCTCCAGGTTCACAGTGAGGCTGAGACTAGAGCCAGGACAGACTTCCATAGGACGTTCTGATATTTGGCTGTGAAGGCCATCTACAAAGAAAGTCTGAGAAGCAGGGAATCTGTGGCATACATTTTCTTTGCTATAAAGTCAATTTTCTTGGCGTCCTTGTCCGGAGGTAAGGGGGACAAGGAAACCACAGCTTTCTTGCAAGCTGCCTGTTGTACTATACTCTCGTGGCTAGGGTGTGCAGACAGGAACTCGGTACCAGGTGTAGACAAGATGTATTTTTTCTCAATCCACTTGTCAACCCCTGCCACTGTAGTAGGGGTTGAAGCACTTTCATGGTATTTCTTATGAACACATTATAGGTAGGGACAACCAGGGTCTTGGGAGCTGAAAGACCTCTCATCTCCCTATAATCTTCATCTTCATCTTCATCGACATCCTGGGTGGACTCTTGCATAGGGAGGTCCAGAGTATCTAGCATATTTTGTAAAAATTTAAACATAGAGGAGGAATCCTCCTGGTCACCCAAGGGGTCCCTGAATGGAGGGTCCGGGGACTCATGGTGCTCAAGGCCCTCAAAATCCATGTCAGGGGCATCATAAAAATGTTCTTCTTCATCTGCGTCACCCTCACAGTCTACAGAAGACAGAACTGTGGAAGAGTGCTTGCCAGCCCCAGTAAATATAGGCCCCATCTTTGAGGGGTCTGAAGCAGTTGCCATGTCTTGCACAAATGGAAGATCCTGCGCTGACCGGTTGTATGTGTTTGTTTTTTCTTTATGTTTTAAGCTGCCCGTTGTCTCACTATTGGCTTTCCCAGGAGCATTTTTTTCTTGACAGTTTTTTTTTGGCCACTTCATCAGCGGCTTGATCAAGCTTCCTTTTTTCATCACTTTTATTATTTTTTAATTTGTGAGGAATTTCATCTTTGGAAGCTTTATTTTTTGGCTGGGATCTGGAGGCTTCCTCAGCACCTCTGCTTACATTTTTATTGTTAGCACTTTTAGATGGCCCCTCATCGGTAGCCTTTGATTTATCCTCGGCCATAATAATTAAAAGTGTCTTTGCCATGCAATTTAACAAAGCAAACCCAAGATCTGGACCACCACGAACCGAATGCAGGTTTCTGTGAAATGCCACTGGCCAGTCCTGCCCCAGTTAAATAACTGTATTTAAAAAAAATTTTTTTTGTAGTACTGGGATCTATACCAGTGCCAGTCTAATAGAAACCCAGTAATACTGGCCAACTGCACACAAGTTTCTATCGATGCTGTGAAGCCAGTCCTGTGACAGCTGACACCTTAGGTCCAGTTTTTGTTTTTTAATATTTATCTCTTGTTTCTCTGATAATGCCAATCCTCAGAGAACCCACAGGCAACTGCAGAAGTTTAAAATCCAAATGGTTGCCTCACAGCAAAGCCCATGAGGTAAAAATAAGGCAACTGACACTAATTTGACGGTTCCTTCATGAAGTAAGGTAAAAAAATTAAGGAACCGTCGAAATTACGCATCCGCAGTAAAAACAGAATTTGTGCAGACATGGTAAAAATAAAGTCAAGCTAAAAATATAAAATTAGTGTGGTGGTAACCAAAACATAAAATTTTCACTCGGCACACAATAGAAATGATTTTATGAGGAAAACTTTACCCAGATAAGCACTAGAAGGCTGTCAACAAGGCAAGTTGAGAGGTACCTCAGGGGCAATGTTGCTCAGTCCAACGGAGAAAAAATTCTGAAGCCTTCAGGCTGCTCTCACTCAGCTCACTCCTCCTTCTGTTTTTTGACTGGCTATTGCCCAAAGCTCATTTAAATAAAATTCTCTTAAAGGCATACCTCTGGTGCAGTTGCACCTAGCCAGCTAACTGCTACTAAAGTTACTGATGCTAAAGGACTCCTGGGGTAAGAATGGAGGGAATGCATAGAGAAACCTCTCGCTCCAGGAGAGAGACAACACATCTTACCAGAAAACTCCAGGTCCTGGATCTAGCAAGCAGAAATTGGGCAGTTTTGCATTGAGTGGAGATGCAAAACAGTTCAACTCTGGATCACCCCATCTGTCGAACAGATCTTCTGCTACGGATGAGAGAAGCTCCCATTCATGCATGCTGGACTGAGTCCTGCTTAGACTGTGCACCAGGGTGTTTAGGACACCTGGCACATGTACCGAAGAGAGTGTCAGACTGCGTTCCAGTGCCCAACACCACACTCTCATGGCCTCCCTGCAAAAGGGGTAGGAGTGAGTCCCACCCTGCTAGTTGATGTAGTAGACAACACTCAGATTGTCCGACTGCACCAGCAGCTGGCCTGGAGCCAGATGCTCCTGAAATTCCTGCATGGCATACAGCACCGCTCTCATCTCCAGGACACTGATATGCAGGGCGGCTTCCCACTGGGACCAAGAACCCGGGGTTTAGAAGGGACCCAGGTGTGCTCACCAGCCTAGACCCAAAGCATCTTTGGCTAGACTCCGATGTGGGGAAGAAATCTGGAAGGGAACCCCTTAAAGAAGATTCAAGAGGTCCATCCACCTCTGCAGCACCTTGTGTACTGGGTAGAAGACCAGGACTTGTTGGCCCAACTCGTCCATGCACTGGTCCCATTGCACTCTGAGTGTCCACTGAAGGGTGTGCATGTGAAGCCTGGCCAATGGAACAGTGGGAATGATGGCTGCCATTAGACCCAACAACCTGAGGTACAGTCTGGTGGGGATGTACCGACTGAGTGACTTCTCAAGCTTGGGCCATAAGGCACTCTGCCCTGTTCTGGAGTAAGACAGCCTTTCCCTGCTGGGAGTTCAGAACTCCCCAAATGTATTGGTCTTTGGAACAGTACTAGAACCGACTTGGGCAGGTTGACAGTGATGCCCAGAGAGTGGAAGAACTGGACAGGGTGCTCCAGAGTCAGCAAGAGCTGTTCCCTGGATGGGGCCTTGAGGAACCAGTAGTCCAGATAAGGGAAGACATACAGTCCCTCTCTTCTGAGACCTGCTGTGACTGCTGCTAACCACTTGGTAAAGACATGCAACGCAGAGGATAAACCAAGGGGCAGCACTTTGAACTGATAATGCTCACCTTGAAAGGCAAAACAAAGAAACCTCCTGTGAGGAGAAAAGACTGAGATGTGCAGTTAAGCATCCTGCATGTCCGGTGAACAGAGCCAGTCCCCGATCTTGAGAAGAACATTAGGCCTGGCAAAGTTACCATCTGGAACTTTTTGTACTGGAGAAACAGATTGATTCCTTTAGATCTAAGATGGGCCTCAGATCTCTGGTCTTTTGGGGACCAGGAAAAACCTGGAATAAAACCCCTGATTTCTCTGTTGCCTTGGCACCAATTTGATTGCTTGCTTGCGCAGAAGACACTGTACCTCCTCCTGAAGAACAGACAAGTGAGCTGGGAGATAGTTGGGAGTGGGTGAGGGGTGTCTGGATGAGTTCCAGGGTATGACCTGTCTCTCTGATCTGCAGGATCCAAGCATCTGAAGTTATAGTTCTCCATTGATTCAGATGGAGGGAGAACCAGCCTCTGATCACCACCTCCTGGGTCTGGACCAAAGGAGAGAGATCTGGCAAGGAGTCAAGCTGAGGAGGGACCAGCTGAAGAGGCTGGTCCATCATGTCTGGGGATGGTTGGCCGCCACCCCAGCATTGGAGGGAGCGGGCAAGGAAGCCCAAGCTATGCGCTTACCTTGGGTATGGGGGGGCTGAGCCTGCCCTATTGGCCTGTCTATGAAAGGCAGACCATCCTTTACTTCATGGCTGAGTGTGGTAGAGAGAATGGATAGATTTAATGGCTGTGCCAGAGGCCTGCAGGTCATTTATAAGGTCCTGGACATCAGAGTCGAAGAGTTTGGTGCCACTGAAAAGTGCATTA
This sequence comes from Neoceratodus forsteri, assembly GCA_016271365.2. Lineage (NCBI taxonomy): Eukaryota > Metazoa > Chordata > Ceratodontiformes > Ceratodontidae > Neoceratodus > Neoceratodus forsteri. The sequence goes on along the minus strand of JADMNL010000034.1, from coordinate 34,002,205 downwards.
AGCACCTTGTTTTGTACATCGGGTGCAAATCCCAAGACCCTACACCAGGAGTGCCTCCGAAGGCATATGCCAGTGGTGACTGGCCTGGCCACTTTCTGCCATATCATACAGGGCCCTGGAGAGATGTTTACTGACAATATCTGCAGTTTGCAAGCACTGAAGCAATTCCTACTTCTGGGAGCCATCAGGATGGGTTTGGACAGCAGCTTTATCCTTTCTCCAGTTGGAAATCTGGAATTTGACCATATGTGACAGATAGTCTATGAGCCTCAGGCCCAGAGTGGAGGAGGCATAAACCTTTTTGCCCCAGAGGTCACTCCTGTGAGATTCCTTGTCTGGGGAAAGGGAAGAAAAAATTACTCACCTTAGTAATGTTGTTTCTTCTAATGGAGTCTTGCTATATTATGACAGTAGCAGTTTGATCCAGCTCTAGAACTGCTCCGGAGATGAAATGGTTAAAACCATTCCAAAATAGAATTTTGGCCACGAGCTCTAAGAAGCAGCTCTATCTGTGTTATTTCAAACCTGAACTGTCAGATCTTTCTGAGCCAAAACTCACTAAGGTCTGTGTGGAAGCTGTAACCTATACTAGCCAAATGGCTACCTAAATAATAACAACCATTGCTGGTCCCAACACCCAAGACTCAAGTCAGGGGACCAGAAATACTAACACAATTCTAATAATATGAGAATAAAACATAAGTATAACAGAACACACACACACACACACACACACCCAAAGCCCCAAAAGGGGACAAAAATGCTAACAGGGCATAAAAGGTGCCCACACCAAGTTGCCTGCACCCCACCCAAGTAGAGGTTCTGAGAGAAGGGCAGGTTGGGGGAAGTCATATAGAAGACTCCATTAGAAGAAACAACATTACTAAGGTGAGTAATTTTTCTTCAAACAACATGAAGTCTTGCTATATTATGACAGTAGCAGAATACACAGCAGTACCTCCATGGAGGAGGGCAGAACCTACTTAGGAATAGGCTCTGAAGAACAGCTGTGCCAAACCGAGCATCTCTCCTGGCCTGGACATCCAGGGAGTAATGCTTGGTAAAAGTGTGTACCGTTTTCCAAGTAGCTGCCTGGAAAATCTCTAATATAGGGATGTCTGGTAGAATGAGCCCTCAAACCGGGGGGGGGGGGGACTCTGCCCAGTTTCTGATAGCAAAATTGGATACAAGAGACAATCCACCTGGCAATTGATCTCTTAATGGCAGGTTTGCCTTTCCCAACTTCACCATAGGTAAGGAAAAGTTGGAGGGATTCGAACCTGTGACTTTTGGCACGCTCTATATAGTAACTAAGAGCTCTCTTAACATCCAGGTTGTAACCTCCTCTCACCAGACGAGGAGTGATCAGTGAAAATACTGGAAGGGAGATAGATTGATTAAGATGGAAATCTGAAACCACCTTAGGCAAAACTTCCTATTAGTCCTAGGACTACCTTATCCCTGTGGAAAGAAATAAAGTCAGTTTCCACTGACAAGGCTTGCAACTCACTTATGCATCTGGCAGAAGTGATAGCCACTAGAAAACAGTTTTCCAAGTTAGGTACTTAAGCTCTGCAGAAGACAGAGGTTCAAAAGGGGTTTACTAACTGGGCAATGCAAACATTCAGGTCCCAAGCAGGGTCCGGTTCCCAAAGGGGGATTAGTATGGAGTAATCCCTTAAAAACTTGGAAAACACAGGATGAGAGGAAAGAGGGATGACTTTCCTGCTGACACAAAAGCAGATACAGCTGCCAAATGAACTCTCAGGGTAGCTGGTCTGAGACCCAAGGAATTAAGATGTACCATGTAATCTAACACAGTGGGCAAATCAGCAGATTCTGGGAAATATTTTCCCCACACCAAATGGAAAACCTTTTCCATTTAGAACTATAAGTAGCCCTAGTGGAAAGCTTTCTAGAAGCCTTTAGGATCTCAAGAACACCATGAGAGAGGTGTAAATCAGCAAACTCTAACTCCTCAAGAGCCAGGCCTTGAGGTTGAGGGATTTGGGGTCCGGATACCAAACCCTTCCCTGGACACAAGTCAACAGGTTGTGATTCCTGGGGAGGCAAAGGGGAAGATGGATTGTCAGTGACAGAAGGAGTGGGTACCAGGGCTGCCTGGCCCAATCCGGAGCAATCAGAATCACCCTGCAAGGCTGAGATCTGATTTTGACTAATACTTTGAATAGGAGAGGGAAGGGAAGGAAAGCATAGAGAAACTTTCCCTCCCAATCCAGAAGAAGGGCATCCAGGGGAACTGAGCCCAGCACTGGAGGCCTGCAACAGAACAGAGTAAGTTTGTGATTGTCTGGGACTGCAAAAAGATCTATCTGAGGGGTGCCCCATCTGGCAAAGACTATCCCAGCACTTGAGGATCCAGGGACCATTCGTGATGGCCCTGGGAAATCCTGCTGAGAGCATCCGCTAGGACATTGTCCTTCCCTGGAAGATGAAATGCTATGAGGGAAGTGTTCAGGAATAGGCCAGAGACCACAACTTCATTGCCTCGGTGCACAAGGCCAAGACCGAGTGCCCCCTGTTTGTTGATGTACCACATTGTTGTGGTGTTGTCTGTTCTGACTTGTATCACCTTGTCGTGGACAGATGCAGAAAATGCTTGAAGAGCTAAAAGACAGCTCTGAGTTCCAGCAAATTGATGTGGAGCAGAGATTCCTGGGGACCACACTCCTGAGTGGAAAGGTCGCCCATGTGGGCTCCCAACCCAGAAGGGAAGCATCTGTAGTGAGAGTCAAGTCGTGAGTAGGGAAATGAAGGGGACCCCAATCTTAATTGCTCTGATCCTGCCACCACTGGAGGGCTAGGATCAAGGTTCAGTCACTGGGACCAACTTGGAAAGGGGTTCTTCTCTGAGACCAATAGGTTCTCAAGTGAAACTGAATGTCTCTCATCTGAAATCTTGCTCCCTGCACAACAGTTGTGGATGCAGCCATGTGCCCCAGGAGCTGCAGAAAGTGTCTTGCTGGTCGAGAACCTGCAGAGTGAAGGAGGAGGCCAGAGCCACTAAATTCCTTACCCTTTCTAAGGAAGAAAGACTCTGGCTAGCTTTGTGTCCAATTCTGCCCTAAAAGGTGAGTACCTGGACTGGTTCCAGAACCGACTTTGGTAGGTTTAGAAAGCCCAGGAGGTGAGAAGCTGCTGGGTGACCTGCAGGTGAGATTTTACCTGTTCTGGGGACTGACCTACAATGAGCCAGTCATCTAGATGGGGAAAACAGCAATCCTTTGCCTCCTTAAGTGAGCCACTGCCACTGCTAGACACTTTGTGAATACCCTTGGGGCAGAGGTAAGGCGAAGGGCATTGCTCTGAACTGGTAATGACCTGAGGCAGTTCGAATCTGAGGTACTTTCATGGGAGCTTCTGATTAGGACATGGAAATAGGCATCCTTGAGGTCCAGGGAGGCTAGCCAGTCCCCTGGCCTTAGGGAGGGTAAAATCATTGCCAGAGTTACCATTTTGAACTTTGGTTTCAAAAGATGCTTGTTCAGATATCTGAGATCTAATATGGGCCGCCATTCTCCTGTCTTTTTGGGGTAAGGAAGTATCTGGAACAGACCCTGCCCTGGTGCAGGGAGGAACCCTTTCTACTGCTCTGAGAGCTAACAGGGATGAGACCTCTGCTTCCAGAGCAAGGGTCTCTGAAGCACTTGCAGGTAGAAAAAGTCTGCTTCTCAACTTGGGAAATGTTTTGAAGCTGAGAACCAGACCCTGGCTTACTACTTCCAGAACCCACTTGTCTGAGGTTAAAGAAGCCCAATTCTGACTGAAGTAAGCCAGCCTGCCCCCTACCGGTACAGGAGAATCGGCCCTGGGCACCCCATCAGGGTGCCTGCTTAGCAGGAGCTTTAGGCTGGGGAGTGGGAGCAGGTCTGCCCACCCCTCGCCTGCCTCTGCCTCTGAAGAAGCCCCTCTGAGCATAGGCAGAGGAGGCCTGAGTCTGATAAAAAGGCCTATCCCTACCCCTGGGGGTATGCCTTTGAGGAGTGGCTTGCCACTCCTTAGCCTGGGCACTCTTGTAAGTAGTCCTATATTCATCCATCTTTTTCATGTAGTTCTCTGTCTGCTCCCCAAACAGAGAATTTCCCACCACAGGAAAATCCATAGCCTTAGTCTGGGTATCCTGTGACAGACTAGTACACCTGAGCCAGGCCAACCTACAAAAGCTACAGATGTGGCCATGACCCTAGAGGAAACATCATTAACATCCACAGCAGCATGAAACTGAACCTTAGAAGCCTCAATGCCATCAGCAGCCACCTGTTCTAGTTCACTAGCCAGCTGGCCATGGGCTTGCTTGGCTAATGCATAATAGTATCCCATCTAGATTTCTGATACCTAGCTACATAAGCAATATAATTTGCTTGCCTGAGTCCCAGAGAGGCTGCCATATACTGTTTTGCCATGGCATCAATCTTCCTGGAATCCTTGTCAGGAGGATGTGACGCCAGGGGAATATTAGCTTTATCACAGGCTGCAGCCTGAACTACCCCAACATGACTGCATTGCTGAGAAAGGAATTCTGTATCAGGACCTGACAATGTGTACCTTCTGTCCATCCTTTTATCTACAGGAGGCACAGAATTAGGAGCTTTTAAAATGTTTATTGTTTGCTTCCTAAAAGACTTATGTAAAGGAATAGACAATCTCCTAGACTCTGGAATATCCATCATTTCTACAAAATCAGGCTCCTCTTGCTCATCCACAGCTTCCTCTAAGGGAAGCTGAAGGGTTTCAGCAACTTTTTTGTAAAACATAAAATGAAATGGAGACTCAGACAGCATAGGGGGAGATTCTAAAGGTCTGTCTGGAGAGATGTCCGGTTCAATGGGCACACCCAGACCTTCCCAGCCACATTCATACTGTTCATAATCATCCTCCCCTCCTCTGGTTCATAAAATTCCTCAATATCATATTCCTGAACCACTGGGACCGGACGAACGACCTTTTGCCAGATAGTGGCGGTTCGGATGGACCTGAGACAGTGACTGGACAATTTGTATGGCTTTTTGCTATCTCTGCAGCAGTTGGAGAAGGTTTTTGACTCCAGACCTGCTGATTTTCTTGTTTTCTTTACTGGAAGTGGTTCCTCAGAACCAGCTTTTCTTTGCCGAGGAAGTCTCGCCCTGGTCAGAGGCACTCCCTCCAGTTCGGTTGGCACCGAACCGTGCTGGCCATCCGGGTCAGCGGACTTTTTGGCCTCTCGTTCCCTGAGCCTGCCCAATCTTTTTTCCAGGGTGGCTGCAGGGAAATTCTTGCATATCTGGCAGTCTGACTGGAGGTGGTCAAACCCCAGACAATAAACACATGTGGTGTGTGGGTCAGCCTTGGCAACGACTTCCCCACAAACATCACAGTGTTGAAACCCAGTGGGCCAGGTTTTTCTTTTGGGTTTCTCAGACATAATGCCAGCCTAACCAGAAAACTTGCCCTTTTAACGGCAGTGCCAGGCAAGACACCCTTATCGGTTCCTAACCGTGTCACGGGTATTGGAAAAAAACGTAATAAATCCGTTTTTTTTAGAACCGATAAGAACCGGGAACCGCACTCTAAAATGTTAATTTTTAGTTTTAAATGAGTTTTAAACCCAGCTGATCGGTTCAAAACCGAACCGATAACTTAAAAGTTCCACACAGACAAAAACCTTTAATTTACTTACGGTTACCACAGATAGAGCTTGAACCGAACGGCTTTGCGGTTAAAATAAAACTATTCTCTGTTGAATCCAACCGAGAAAACACTTTTTAAACCGAGAAATGAACCGAGCAGCAGGAGGAATCTCCGGAGCGACTGTTCACTGAGGCGGAGTAAAGAATCTGACAGTTCAGGTTTGAAATAACACAGATAGAGCTGCTTCTTAGAGCTCGTGGCCAAAATTCTATTTTGGAATGGTTTTAACCATTTCATCTCCGGAGCAGTTCTAGAGCTGGATCAAACTGCTACTGTCATAATATAGCAAGACTTCATGTTGTTTGAACTAAGGTGCTTAGGCACCTTGGATCTGTCATGGACTGCCTTGATGAACACAGAGTCAGTTTCAGCCTGGGCAGCAAAGTAAGGAAGGCCCTGAGGGGCATTATAGAGTTTGTCTGCCCTATGTGGCATAGCTGGCACCTTGTCTGGTCTGTGCCAGGCTGCTGTAGAGGCATTCTTCAGTGCTGGAAGCATAGGAGGAATGATCTTAGGTGAAGATTCAGGCACTTCCAGGAAGTCCACCAGGTCTTTCCTGGTGACATCCTCCTCCTCCTCAGTCTGAAAGCCCACTGTGGCCAACAATTGCTTCATGACATTAAAGAAAGTGGCATCCTCTGGAGGAGACCTGGGAGTATGCTTAACAGAGTCTTCACTGACTGAAGAGGCAGTGGACTTATCTGAAATGAGGATTTCTTCCTCTTCACCCTCAATGTCATATGGGAGGATGAGATCAGGATGATACTCCTCATCGACAACCTTGTCTGGGCCTGGTGTCAGATGCGCTGGTGGCGGCCTGCAGAGAGTTTCCTGGGGCTGACTATCAGGTGTCAACAATGAAGCTCTCATCGACGGTGCTGGTGAAGAGGGCCTATTGAAGGCACCCATGAACTGAATAAGTACATTTATGAATTTCACTAATTCTTCATTCAGGTCCATAGTGGGTGTTGACGAAGGAGGGTTTGACGATATAGAAGCCAATAACCCTGCACCCTGGGGACCCAACAAACCTGTAGCCATTGGAGAAGCAGGGGCAGGCCGCGACAGAGCCGTCTTTGAAAATGCACCCGTCATCAATGGTGGAGGGGCCGATGACCCAGAAGTCAACAGTTGAGAGCCCTGAGAGTCAAGTGGAGGAGCTGTCTAGTAGGAATAGAGACCTGGATAGCTGGTCTTTCATTGGGGCTGCTGCCATCTATGAAAAGCCCCCCAAAGGAGAGTCAGATGTGGAAAGGGATCGATGATGGGGGGGCGGTTGTGGTCCCGGATTTTTTATGACTCCTCCCCACCCGAAGGACTTGTCTCAGGTCTTGGAGGCCTGAGAGCTCAAAGATCTGGTTGGTGACTGAGCGGTAGGGAGCTTCTGAGGACCCCTGCCCGGAGCTGGCTACCTGCTGTTCCATCAGGAATTTCTTGAGAGCCTTCTTGCATTGCCTGAGGGTAGTTTGGATAACCATCTGGCTGAGCTCGCAGTCTGAGATGTGGTTAGGCCTAAGACAGCAGACATTAATGGAATGTTCATCAGTAGACGCAATCTTCGTTCTGCAGTGGCAGCAATGGACAAGAGAAGAAGATGGATTAACTCTCAACATAAACAAAAAAATTCTAAAAAGAGATTTGGTAAAGGTTAGTGGAAAAAAATGTCTATAGGCCAAAAAGGTGTGAAGACTGCAATGAAGCTTCCGTGTAGACTGTGCTTGCAATTTGACGGCGGGAAAGAACTGAGGAGGGAGTGGGGCCAGCTACAACTATATAGGGATGTTGACATCAGCTGACATAGATGGTGTGGGCGGCTCCTGTTGTACTGCTGAAAATCTTCAGTGTGGATTCCCCTTCACCGATGGTGAAGGTTCCTACATTGTAACCGGATGACTGAGATACCCCCGAAGATCTTTCTGTTTGGCATCAGCAGAACCTGGCTACAAAAAAATTCCCTAAAAATATGGATTTCTGAAAAGTGAGTGGCTTTTTCAAAGAGCCATGTCTATTTTTTTGGCATGAGTGCACAACATCCACATGGTCTGTTAAACCACTTAAAAGTGGTTTAAGTTCCGAACACAATTGCCATGACTTGCACTCTGAAAATATCATGTATTAATATTTGATCCATCTTGTTTTTGTTTTGTTTTTTTTGCTGTAAACTGCAGCAAGTCTTGCAAATGCTTCAGGATGTTTAAAAATATGATGCAAACATCCTGAGGTATTTGACTGGATGCAGCACACATCAGAGATATGGACATAAGTGCTGGGTCCAGACCTTAGAAAATCCAAGCCAATGTCTTTTTATGGCTGCATGGTGATGTCACCATGCTGATGTATTGCTATGAGTAGGAGAAAGCATATGACAGGATTGTAAGACTGCGGTCTTCCACTCAACAGTTTGGTTTGGATATAACATGCAATACTCTACTAAAGTGTATAGTCAGGTGTTGTTCTGTATAGAAATCAGAGCCTTTCCAAATGTTGTTGTACCACAGTTCAAAAGGTCATGGAATGTGACTGTAGTACAACATTTGGAAAAGCTCTTGAGGTTCTATCAGAACCATAAACTGACCGCGAGCCCTCCTGGCAGCAGCAACAGCAGCTTTGGCGGCAAGATCTCCCGAACCAGTGACATGAACCTGAACAGGCACATAAGCGAAAAACAAATGCAGGATCAACCAGATAACCTCAGCTTCATCAAAATTAGAACCAGATATTTAAATAACTTACAAGTAATCGTTTCCTCTGAGCCCACATCCTCTCGCTAACGGAAACATACACCGCCATGTTTTTTTTCTTGAAAATCCCTCCCACATCCCATTGACAGCCAATAGAAGGCTACGCAATAAACGTAGTGATGTCTGCTCCCTAGCAACCACACACGTAAACATAGCAACCAGCCCCAACTCCCACAACATGACAGAGCAATTAATACATTTTTTTTTTTTGTTTCAAAAATTTAAAACAAAAAACTTTGGCAATGGAGGACCATACAATATAGAGAATAGCGCATGGGCACCCTTATGCGCAGCCTGCCTATTGTGCCACCTCGGGGTTCTAATTACCACGGACCTCTCGAGCTTCACTCTCGAGCTCTGAGGTAATCAAAACCCCTCGGTGGTACAATAGGCTGGTTGCGCGTGGTGGCCCATGCACTATTCTCTATTTCTCTCCATGTACTACAGTGGTGTGTGTGTGTCTGCACCCCTGCCTGCAGTAGATAACACTATTTCTACAGCCTCTTTAATAACTGTGCCTGTTAAAAGAGTTTAAGGCAGTAATTACTGTAATTACGGTTGAAACACATTCTTCATTGTAAGGACATATACGATAAATAGCTTTGGAATAGCTCATTTCAATAAACAATGAAAACATGAAAATTAGGGCCCAGATATTCAAACTGCACCCAAAAAGTGCGCAATAGTAGGAGCAAATGCAAGCTTATTGCACCCATGCGTAACAGACGAGATATTCAAAAAAGAAGCAGGCCAAATTGAGCCCACAATCAACGTCTGAATATCGCACAAGCTGCGCCATAGTGCAACAAGGGAGGGGAAACTGAGCAGATATGATGCACTATGGCGCAACAAGGGATGTTCAGCTGAGCAGTCCAGAGGCGTCATAGCGCAAGCAGGGAGCCCCCCAGCTGCAGAGTAATATAACAGCACAATCAGGGAGGTAGGGGCCCACCACCCATGCCACAGATGGGCACAAGAACACACAGCGGAACAGACATCACCCCCCAAAGCACTGCACAACCAGGGGAGGGCTGGAATAACCACTGGTCCATGGAGTCAAGCAACCAACCCACAGCCTGGCCATGGTGTCCCATCACACCTACCGGCAAGCTGTAACTGGCACACAAGGAGGCGGACCACCCTGTGCCACACCATCCCCCCCAGTGCACAGCGCACCCTGCACAGCGACCCCCAGACAACCCCCATGAGCAGTGACCTCCACTACAGAAATCCCCATGCATGCCACCACCCCCACAGTGGCAATGCAACCCTGTGCACCACAGAACCATGAAAGCCAGCCCCACCATGAGCACCCATCAGCAGGTTGCAGCACATGGCAATGTAACAACGGCAGACAAAGTGCCACCATGCACAGTCCCCCGAGGTACTGCTGAGACACCGACCATGCGTTGGCACAAGAGTGACCCCATATCGGATGGTCGTGTAAGTGACACCTCCCCCAGTGGTACAGCGCTCCGCACAGTATACCAGTAACACACCCCGGCCCACCACTGGCCACAACAGCCAGCGCAGACACCCACAGTGGTGTGTGGAAGCATGCACCACACAAGAAGCACACACAGGGTCTGGACAGACACCCACCCATACCCAAGGGCACAACAACACAGGGACGCAGTGGTGGGGCAACCAAGCCCCCATCGTGGGCCCATATAAGCCATGTACACACAACCTGCAGTCCACCATGGCACTGGAGTGCCAACCACCCTGTGCGGCACCATGGACCAATACCCCACCATGAGTCACCCGGAGCACATGCCACAGACAGTGGGGCACATCCCCTGCAACATGCACAAGCCACAGCATGGAGGTGAGACAATGACTGTGTTGCCCACAATGCCAGCTGAGCCAGGTATGCACCACACCAGTGACATGGGCAATCCAGCAAAGCAACGGGTACAGTGTCCGCTATGCAGGGAATGCCACCACTGACATGCCAGCAGATCATGCAGGTCACAGACAGGCATGGGTGTCGGCACCCCTGCCCCAAGGAGTGTGCCCCCCCAGCCAGCCAGACCCACTCACCACACACCCTGTGAACAGCACCACGGCCAAACCCAAACAGTCCCTCCCCTATGTGCTGGACACAAACAACAATGTGACTCATACGGGCGATAACAGTGTGTTGATGGAACCCCTACCTGGTCGTGGTACCATGCCCCTCCTAGCACGTGACCTCAGTCTTGCCAATAAATTCGGCTCCCTCCTTTGCAGGTCACAATAACGGTGCCTGCACTGCTCCGCCGTCCTGCCCCTGCCGGTCTCCCTTCAAGGGCTGTGGCCACCTCTTGCCACACCTGGGACCTAGCCCTATCCAGGGAGGCCCCCCTAAACAGAGGCCCATGGTGTGGCTCCACTGTGGCACCAAGTTCGCAAGCTCAACAGCAGACCATGGAGCAGCCCTTCTCCGCGCCATTGTGAATGCTACGTAGGCTATATGGTGCCTATGCAGTCTTGTTGCCATGCAGATGCTGCCTGACCTGGCGCTGCCATTCCCTATCGTGCTGTTACTGAACAGCGTGATAGAGGTGCACCTATGCCTGACGCATAGCACCAAGGGGGCAAAGGTCGGGCACAGGGTCAAGGGTCCATGGCAGAAGGCCACACATAGTGCCATCGGACAACAATGCATGTAGCGCAATTGGCTGCCTGTGTGCCAGCGCCATAGCGGACTATCGGGCAGTTGTGCTATTGCACCTATGAAGTCTCATTGTCACAGCGCCATGTAGTGACCTTCGCTATAGTGCCACTGGCACAATGGTGGCCGTGCCCTGCATTGCCTACCACGCACAGCACATCATCAGCGCAGCAGACGCCTGCGTCAGCAGTCTGGGTATGCGCAGTGAGGTGTACTACACTTGCCACAGAACTGCGCCATTGGCTCAGCATGTTCCACACAATTGCACAAAGCGCAACAGCGCGATATTCAGCTGTCATATGCTAATCATCCGATCAGCCATTCAATGGCGCAGCACCGCAATTCGCATCTAATTAAAGTTGCTCCTCACCTAATTTGCATGGATTGTGCTATAAAGGTGCGACAAAGTGCTGCAGTGGCCATAGTCGGTTACTGCAGTTTATTGGTGAGTTGCATGCTGTGTGGGAGTGTGGACTGTGGATTTAGGGACATGCAAGGGACTGCACGGTCACAGATAACAGCTGCCATCCTTACAGGCTAAATAATGACTGAGCATGTTCTGGGAGAGGAGGACAACAGTGGTGGGAGGAGGAGGAGGAGGAGGAGGCCAAACTTTACAAAGGCCGAGACAGAGGCCCTTTTCGAGGTCTACCTGGATCAAGAGCCACTGCTCAGTGGATGGCGAGGCACCCCTCAGGCCCGTGCTGCTGCATGGGAGGAGGTGGCACGTGCCATGAAGCTGCATGGCAGCCACCAGCGCTCCGTGCAGGAGTGTAAGAAGAAGATGGGTACAGACAGGAGAAGGGTGAAGGAGAAGGTGGCTGCCATCAGGATGGCATGTACTGCAACAGGTGGGGACAGCCGGAGGTGGTACAGCTCACCCCAGAGGAGGACATGCTTGCTGCAAGCATGCACCACAGTGCCATAGAAGGAGTTGCGGGTGGTGGCTTCCAGACGGGTGGTGGCCCATCTCTGCATGGTAAGCCATGGTCTGCCTCGGGGGGGGGGCCAGGTAGTTAACACGCAGTAACATGACTTTGCTTTCCCTCACAGGTCCTGAGCGTCTGCATGGGTCAGCGGTGGTGGGCCTGTCCACTGCGGACAGTTGGACGGAGTCTAAGTTGGGACCATCCACCTCCACAGGTATGTGTGGATCAGTAGGACAGTGGGGCCGCCTGGCTGTCCACACTGATGTCGTTGAGACAGGTGTGGGGGAAGCCCTGCTTGTGTCTCAGCGTGCTGGCGTCCATGGATGCCAGCACGCTGTGGCTGTGGCAGAGTACGGCACCAGTGATGATGACATGACCGTCATGAGTAGTGACACATGTGTGCCACAGGATGGAAACACAGCAGGGCAATTCGTGCCCATGGCTATGGCTGGTGCCGCTGTGGGGGCTAGCATGTTAGCGCAGTCCCAGACTGTGCCTGTCAGCACCAGTGGGGCAGCACTGGTGTCTGTTCAGGACAGTGGGACTGTTGCAGCCACTGCGGCGGCACCACTGAGCCCTGGGGTGTGGCAGCCATAGGGGCAGCAGCAGCAGTCACCCACCGGGCCTGGGGGTACAGGGTTCAGCGGCGGCAGCTGTGCACAGCCTGTGGACATGCCCATACCTGGTCCTGGTGCACGGCACCCACCCTCAAGGGGTGCTGAACTTCAGGCCCTTGCACACCCTGGGAGACAGGATGCCGAGGAGGCTGATGACTTCTTGGACGAGCACACCCGCCTACTGCGAGCATCAGTCCAGCAGCAGATGCGGCTTGCGACGTCAGTGGAAGCACTGTGTGTGGCTCTGGAGTGGGCAGAGGAGCATCGCAGAAGGGACACTGAATGGATCCTGACACGGCTGGACCATTTGCAGGAGAATGTGACCGCTGCCATTGACAGGCATGCACAGGCATTCATTGCTGTCATGGCCACAGTGGGCACACAGTCAGATGCCCATGCGTCGCTTAAACCACGCAGTGCACTCTCCACTCCCCATTCCCGGCATCATGCAACTCCCACCCCGTCGACGCCGGGTTCAGCTGTGGGTATCCCGAGCACTCCTGGTGCAGGCATGTTCGGTGTGCTGCAGACCCCTGCGTGGGCATGGTCGCGTTCATGCAGTGGAATCCCTGGGGGACCATCGGTGCCACCTCATGAGGCCAGTGGTCAGCCTGCCAGTGCTGGTGGGTCTCAGTGGGGCCGCCCATGCATCTGTGGTGGCTGTGGCACTGTGTCGCGAGACTGACCTGTCTCCCAGCACGGCTACTGTCTGCCTTGTGTGCTTCGGTGGGCAGTGCACGGGTGAAACATAGAAACATAGATTTTGATGGCAGATAAGGACTGCTTGGCCCACCCAGTCTGCCCATTTCCCTACCTAATGGATAAGCTGCAGATCCTAGTTAACCAGCAGCCTACTTCTTCATTACCCCACCCCTAGAATTGCCTTATGACTGTCCCATGCATGCTTGAATTCCACCACTGTTTTGACTCACAACTCCTCCAGAAGGCGCTCCATGCATCCACAACCCTCTCTGTGAAAAAATACTTCCTTAAGTTACCTCTGAGCCGCCCCCCTTCTATCTTCAAATTGTGCCCCCTTGTTCTTGAACACCTCTTTTCTTGAAAGATGCTACCCTCTTGGACTTTGTTGATTCCCTTGAGGTACTTGAAAGTTTCTATCATGTTCCCCCTCTCCCTTCTTTCCTCGAGGCTATATGTATTTAGCTCCTTAAGTCTCTCTTCATATGTCTTCCGGTGCAGACCCTGCACCATTTTAGTTGCCCTCCTCTGGACAGCTTCCATCCTGTCTATGTCTTTGCAGAGATTGGGTCTCCAGAACTACACACAGTACTCCAGATGGGGTCTCACCAACTGTCTGTACAGAGGGATAATAACTTCCTGTTTTCTACTGGTGATGCCTCTCTCTATGCATCCCAGTATCCCCCCAGCCCTCCTTGCTGCCCACTCACATTGCTTGCCCACCTTTAGGTCATCTGATATGACTACCCCAGGTCCCTTTCCATTTTTGTTGTTGTTAGTATCTCACCCCCCATTGTGTACTCTTCCCCTGGGATTTTGTTTCCCAGGTGCATTACCTTGCACTTCTTAGCATTGAATCTAAGCTGCCATACATTTGACCATTCCTCTAACCTTGCCAAGTCCCTTCTCATCCTTTCCACCCCACCTTGTGCATCAACTCTGTTGCAGATCTTTGTGTCATCTGCAAAGAGACATACTTTTCCTTCCAGTCCCTCTGCAATGTCACTTATAAAGACATTGAAGAGGACCGGTCCTAATACTGAACCCTGCAGTACCCCACTAGTAACCCCCTTTCTTCAGAGTGGACTCCATTTACTATTACTCTCTGTGTCCTATTCTCCAGCCAATTCTTTACCCAGGCTGTCATCTTAGGACCCACTCCCAGGCTGGCTAACTTGTATATTAATCTTTTGTGTGGGACTGTGTCAAATGCCTTGCTAAAGTCTAGGTAGGCCATGTCCACAGCCCCTCCCTGATCTACTACTTTGGTCACCCAGTCAAAGAAATCTATCAGATTTGTCTGGCATGACCCCTCCACTGTGAATCCATGCTGCCTTGGGTCCCAGCCCTCTGGCCTCTAGATACTCAACAATTCTTCAGAAGTGATTCCATCATTTTCCTACCACTGAGGTTAAACTAACAGGTCTGTAGTTTCCTGCTTCTGCCTTGCTCCCACTTTTGTGAAGGGAATCCATCTGCCCTCCAGTCCTCGGGTACCACCACATCCTCCCATGATTTGTTAAAGAGGGTAGTCAGTGGTGTCACTAGTTCTACCCTTAGTTCTTTTAGAATTCTGGGATGAATCCCATCAGGCCCCATTGCTTTGTCCACTTCAGTTTTAAGAGTTCTTTCAGAACCCTTTCTTCTGTAAATGGGCTGGTATCAACTTCTGTATCCAGAGTGTTTCTGCTGTTTGTTTTAGGTACCTCTTCCTTTGTAAATACTGAGCAAAAATGTTTGTTTAGTATCTCTGCCTTTTCACAGCCACCCTCTGCCCACCCTCCCTCCCTTTTTAAGCCTCACTAACCCTCCCTTGGTCTTCCTTCACTCCTGATGTACCTATAAAAGGTTTTATCCCTTCTTAACTGAGTTGGCTATTTTTTCTCGGTTTGGGCCTTTGCTGTTCTGACTGCCTTCCCAGCATCCTTTTGCTTTAACTGATACAGTTCTCTGTCCTGCTCCTTCTGTGATTCCTTGTACTCCTGAATGCTTTTTTTCTTGAACCTTCACTGCCACTTCCTTTGAGAACCACAGTGGTTTCTTACATCGTTTTGTTTTGTTTATTTGCTTCACACAAAGGCTTGTTACCTCTGTAATGGCAGTTTTATTATTCCCCATTGTTCTTCCATCCCTCCTTCCTGCCCATTTGCTGGTGCATTCCTTAGGCACTCACCATTTTGGCAAAGTCAGCCCTCCTAAAGTCCAGTACTTTTGCCTTTGTATGGCTTGACTCTATTGCTGTGTTTATTGTGAACCATACTGTTTGACGGTCGCTAGTTCCCAGATGGCTACCCACTTCTACATCTGTGATCCTCTCTTTATCTCCATTTGAGAGAACCAGGTCTAAGATTGCTCCCTCTCAAGTGGGCTCCAATACTAGTTGTCTAAGGCAGGTCCCCTGTAGGGCATCTAGAATAACCCCACTCTTCGAAGTGGCTGCTGCAACTGCACTCCAGTTAACATCTGGCATATTCAGATCACCCATCAGCAATATCTCCCCTTTTTCTGTCATTCTAAGTATTCTTTCTATCATTTCCTTGTCCATTTCCTCCCCCTGAGAAGGGGGTCTGTATACAACCCCTGTGCAGATTGTGGTGCCATTGCCAGTCTCCAAATTTACCCACAGTGCTTCTTCTCCTCCCTGTTTTCCCTTTTGTTCTGTTGCTTTGATTCCTTCCCTTATGTAAAGAGCTACCTCCTCCTCCTCTTTACCTTCCCTGTCCCTCCTGTAGATAGTGTATCCTGGTATGTTTACGTCCCAGTCATGGTTTTGTGTGTACCATGTTTCTGTGACTGCCACGATATCCAGATGTTCCTCCTCCATCAGGGCCACTAATTCAGGAAGCTTGTTACTCAGACTATGAGCATTGGTACTCATTGCTCTCCATTTTTTGATGGCTTTACCTTCTTTTGCAGCATCCCCCACTGACCTTTCTACCTCGGTCTTTTTCTCATTTAGTACCCTGTTTTGTAGGGACAGGCTGGGATTTTCCTGCTGTTTATCAATGCCTCCCCCTTTGACTAGTTTAAAAGCTTGCCAATGAAGCATTTAAACCAATTGCTCAAAAGACTTGTTCCTTCCTGGACAGATGCAGACCATCCTGCCAGTATAGGCTGGTGTCCTCAGGTGGAACCGCAGTCCCCAATGAAGCCAAACCCCTGTGCTCCACACCATTTTTTCAACCATTCATTAAACTGCATGGTGCAAAGTACCCTCGCCTCACTCATGCAATTGACAGGCAGCACCTCAGAGAAGGATATTGTGTGTGCTACTTGTCGTAGGCCCCTCCCCAATTCCACAAAGTCCTTCTGCACTGCTCTAATCTCATGATGAGCCAAGTCATTTGTCCCTAGGTGGACAATGACGTCCAGCTCAGACTCCCGTGCAGCTGTTCTTGTGATCCCAAGGATGCGCTTCCTGTCTCTCCAAGCCATGACACCAGGCAGGCACCTTACTTCAGTTTTCCTTGCTCCCCCCAGTTCTATCCCCCTAATAACTGAGTCCCCCACCAGGAGCTGCTTCCTTTCCTTGTGGTGTCCTCTGCCTCCTTCCTGTGGGTACCCGGCCCTGCACAGGGACACACAGTCCACCTGCACACCCTCCCGGCTGCTGTCCGCAGTTACGTGAGCATGATGTGCCTGCATTGCGCTGTACACCAAAGTGCAATTGTGCCCAGCATCTGACACACGCACATAGACAGGCTGTGGATGTGGTGGCCTGTGGCCATGTGTGTTGCTAGGGTTGGCGTTCTGGGTCAGTGTGCTTCCTGCCCTCTGTGCAAGTTTGGTGCATTGTGTGTGTGCGTGTGTGTATGTCCATCCACATGGCGTGTTGATCCTCACCCATCCTTGGTTGTGTGTGTGCTTCTGTGCCCTGCCACTTCCCTTGATGGCATGCACCCCTGGTGTGCGTCCATGCGTGTTTGTGGGTTGTGCCTTGGCCACTGTTGGTTGCACATGGCCCCATGGCTTACCTGGATTGGCTGAAGTGCTCCTCTGTGATGGTGTCCCAGTGCATCTGTGCCAGCCGGATCAGTCGGGGGTCCCGTCAGCCAAGGGGGGGCTGCCCATCACCATCATCAGCAGCGTCCTCATCGTCCCGATCGCTGTCACCCTCTTTGACCTGTATGGCTATCCCACATTCGTTGGCCATGTTGTGCAGGATGCAACAGGCCAGGAATATCCCACAGGCCTTTGAGGGGCTGTACTGTAGGGCACCGCCAGAGGTGTCCAGGCAACAGAAACGTGCCTTCAGCATCCCGAACACCTGCTCAATGACATTGCATGTGGTGGCGTGTGCCTCATTGTAGCATTGCTGCGATGGGGTCATGGGCCACCGGTAGGGTGTGAGCAGCCAGGGACGGAGTGGGTATCCACTGTCACCTATGTGCGAGGGTAGAGGTTAGTTTAGTGATCAGCTTCAGCCTACCGCAAGCCCCGTAGGCCACTACCCATGGCACCTCTGGCCATGCCCCCCCCAGGCCCTCGATATGTCCATTTGGTTTGCATACTCACCCACTAGGTGTCCTGTGGGGATGTCCCCACTCTCAAATCTGTGGCACAGTGCCGACTGGTGCCAGATGTATGAATCGTGTGCTCCCCCAGGGTGTGTGGCACAGACATTGATTATGCACCCCCTGGCATCGCACATCACCTGGCAGTTGATACTGGAATAGCCCTTGCAGTTCATGTATGTGGCCCCCTTGTGGCCAGGTGGTGTGCGTATGGCCACATGGGTGCAGTCTATTGCCCCTAGCATGCCAGGCACACGTGCTACCCTGTGGGACTCCTGTATGTTTGCTGTGTGCTCTGCCGCTGTGCTGGGGAAATGGATGTACTCCTCAGCATGTGGCAGCAGTGCACTGAGGAATTGGGTGAGGTGGCATGACGTGGCCGACTGTGTTATGCCTGTGGTGTCCCCAGTTGGACTCTGGAAGGTACCCATGGTGAGCAAGCACATGCAGGCTGTTACTTTGGTCTCCACTGACAGGGCATGACTCCGTCGTGTGGGTGCCTGCATCACATCACATCACTGCACAGCTCACAGAGCCGCCTCAGTATTGCCCTGTTCAGGTGGTACCAGCTTACAATTTCGGTATCTGTGTACATCTCAAAGCTGGTGCGGGCTTGGTACTGCCTGTTGGGGCATACCGCCGACGGGCCCTTCCACAGCCACGTCCCCCCGCCGCCTGCCTTCTCACCCCCCCTCATTACAGCCTCCATGTGGAAGGTGGCACTGGCAATATCCCTGGCTTGCATTCCCCCACCAGCAGCTGTTGCTTTATTCCCCCCACTGTTCTGGCTGCTACCTCCCCTGCACCGGGTACACCTGTCTGTGCTGGTCTCTGAGTTGTGTGGCTCCCCACACCTTCCCTGTGCCTGTTCTTTGCTGTGGCATTTCCCTGGCCTGCCCTGTTTCTGCCACTTGCCCTGTCTGTGCCTCTGCCTCTGTCTCATGTGACTTCCCTGTAGCGCTCTTGCGCCTCTTCCTTGCTCCTTTTTATTTTGGCTCATTTCTGCTATGGCGCAACTTCCGCTTGCTCCACTGTTGCGCATTGCGCAAGTCTTTGAATATCACACTGCGCCATTTATACATGGTTCCTCCCCTTTCGTTGCGCATGCCTTCATTATTATTGCGCTGTGGTCAGCATGTTTTTGGGGGCACAACTGCCTCCTGCTGAATATCGCAGAATGGTGCAATTTCAGACTTGCGCAGGAGCAACCCTATTGCGCATGGCTCAACTTTTTTGAATATCTGGGCCTTTGTACCTATCGTAATTATGATCTTTCTGTGTATCTTCACCATTCATCATGTTTAGGTACTTGGCCGGAGGTCAGGACCCCGCGGGAGCCTTTTTTTTTTTTTTTTGGTAGGTGGAGCCAACGCACCATCGGCGCCTCCCTCTAGGCCGACGCACTGTGTGGCACTCGCAGGTTGGCCGTTAGGCTGCGTCAACTCTCCCTGCCTGCCTGCCAGTTCTGAGTCACCGGAGAGGTAAGAGGAAGGGACTGGAGGGTGGGACAAGGAAGTCCAAGGGACAGAAAAAGGAAAATATATATAAACCAAAGGAGACATAATGACTGAGAGGACAGAAAGGGAGAAAAGTAGCAAACTAAAGGGATTGTGAGGGGCCCCAATCTCTGGAAAAGGAAGAGAGAGGTAGGGTGGGTAAAGAATTTAGGAGGAGAGGTGGGAGTTAAACATCCCAGACTCTGGTCCATCTCTAGATTACATAGGAACTGCAAGGAGTAGCCAAAGGCTTTCTGCCAGAATTCAAGGCACAGAATGGCTGCTAAACACTCCAGATAAACAGAGTTGGCTATTCTGGAAGAAGGACAGGGTACAGAGAATTAACACCCTCTCAAGGAAAGATTATTGGTGAAAAAAAGGGAAACTTTTATATATATATATATATATATATATATAACACACAAGGAGAAATAGGTTGGACAGGAACAGGGAGGAGGAGAGAAAGGAGGGCAACTGTCAACTCCTACCCACAGGGGTGGAGCCAAAGCACTGGAGAAGGAGTGTCCCCTGCTGTCCACTCTCCCGGAACATATCCCCCTATGTGCCCCTGTTTTACCCCACTCCTAAGAAGGAGAGGGGGAAGGATGGGCACAGAGAGGGAGGGGGACCCAGAGACTGAGGCCCCAGGGGGATGGAGGGTGGGATCGTGATGAATGGTGAAGATACACAGAAAGATCATAATTGTGGTAGGTACATAATTTTCATATCTTATCTGTGTCAATC
The DNA here is from genome assembly GCA_016271365.2 of Neoceratodus forsteri. Lineage (NCBI taxonomy): Eukaryota > Metazoa > Chordata > Ceratodontiformes > Ceratodontidae > Neoceratodus > Neoceratodus forsteri. The sequence continues at coordinate 33,982,121 of JADMNL010000034.1, read as the reverse complement.
TTTACCATTTATCACTGTTGGGTGAGTACCGAGCCCCCCCGAAGGGGGGTTCTTTTACACCCTAAGGGACAAAGTTCCTTAGCTCTCAGTGGGTGACACACTAAGAGGGAGAACCTTCAGGGCCTGGAGAGGCCCGAGAGTGGGGAGACTGAAATGGGGTCCCCCCAGAGGGGGGGGAGGAAGTTGCCCCAACAAGCGCTGTCTTGCTCTATGGGAGAAGAGATAGGTTCTCTGGTGAGCAGAGTTAATCACCCTATGCCGGGCCAAGGGTGACACCAGGAAAGGTGCAGCCATGCCGTCCGCCTAGTGCAGATCACTGTCCCTATGACCCTGGTAGCTACCTCGTTGGCATCATAGGATGCCCTCGCTTGGTGCCTTGGTAGCTCCAGGCCACGTGCAGAGAGTGGAATGGCTTGTCTGGTTTTCTCTGTATCAGGCAATGAGGCTACAAGCTGACCTAGCCTGGACCACAAGAACCTGTCATAGGCTGCATAGTGGGCCTGATGTGCAGAAATGGAAAACAATAACCATGCCAAGTAGAAAGTCCTCCTATCCCAGAAGTCAAAATCTGAGGAGTCTTGATCTGGGGGCCAGTCACGGTGAAGGGCGCGAAGCCCATCAGGAGTATCCAACGGCTTCTCCCAGAGCCTGGGTGAACCTCCAAAAAAGGCCGCCAATGGATGAGACATGGAACCTGGAGACTCCGGGGGTGCGCAATACCTCTGGCTGAGATCTCTTGGGGCAGGAACTCCGGAGAAGGGCCTCTGCCAAGAACACAATGACGCCTTCCGAAAGGGAGCAGGCCAGGGCGGCACCACAAGGGTGGCCTCACCAAAATTGCCTAGAAAGGTGTGCATCGAGTGCTCAGGATTGCTAATAGTGGCAGGTGTGAGGTGCAAGTCCTCCAACATCCTCACGAGGAAGCGCTGATACTCAGTGAGATCAGCAGCTGGAGAGATGTGGACAGAAGGTTCCTCTCCCCCAGAAGAGGGGCATGAGGAGCTGGAGGGCACCGGCTGTTCAGGGGGTGGCTACCCGGGGGGGAGGTTGAAAAATCTGACTGTCCATCACCCTAACGTAAGCTGGGAACTGAGCAGCCACCACTCTGAACTGCTCCCAGGAGAGAGGCCCGTTAGGACCAAGGATGCCTGGGAGCACAGGAGAATGTGGCAGAGGAATAGGGACAGAGCCAAGAAGAGATGTCAGCTGACCTCCGCCTGGGCTAAGGAGCAGACCGGGAGCACCCGAGGAAGAAGGTGCCCCGGAAGACCCCACAGCCGACAGCTTAACAACCATTTTGCTACTGCCTTGGCTGCACCCAGAAGAATCCCCCCTGTGAGGCGACCGGGACCGTATAGGTCCAGAAGGATGATCCCCATCTCAAAAGAATGGGGCTCTCTCAAAGAGACCGAGGAGGAAGAGCGGAGATCTGCACTACTGCTTCTCCCAGAGCCCGGGTGGACCCCCGAGAAAGGCCGCCGTGCCGACCCCACACCCCTCGACCCCTCGGAGTCTGAAAGAGCCCTCCTCCTTGAGACGGCAAGCCTAGGTAGTTGACAGCTCTGGGAAGCACCCGAAGGAGCTATCCAGGGCACGGCACCCTCTCATCCCAGAGGTACTCTGATCGGCCCCAAAGTTAGGTGATCTAGGCACACCACAGGTGGGGGTACCACTGCAGAGGGGTCAGTGAACCCACCAAGACCAAGCTGCAGAGCAATGGTGGCCTGCACCACTGCCCGCTGGTCAGAACCCCTGACCCCAGAGTCGGTAGCCACTGACCCCACCTCAGAAGGGGGCTGACCCTGGCTTGTCGTGGAGACTACTGGGCTGCCCACCTCAACAGCCAACCCCAAAGGGTCAGACTGTCCGTCTGACTCAGAGCTCGACTCTGCTTCCAAGGAGGTAGTGGCCGAGGCCCTGTGCCAAACCGTAGGAGGTCGCCCACTGCCATCTTTGCCAAAGGGGCCAGAACCCAAAGCCATGCCCGAGCTGATACCAATGCCCCCTACAGCACTGCGAGCAGAATCCACAGGGGGCACAGCTCCAGCCCGAAGAGGAGCTCCAGAGTCGGGACCAGCCATGACGCCATCTGGCTCCATGGCGCCACTAGCGGTGCCGACGATGGCACCATCTGCACTGAGGACAGCGCCGCCCGGCCCCACAGTGCCGCAAATGGCACTGAGGGTAGAGGCGGCACCGACAGTGCCATCAGCACTGAGGATTGTGCCACCTGGCTCCATGGCGCCATGAACAGCACCGAGAGCAGAGGTGGCGCCAATGACAGAATGCGACAGCCCCACGGCACCGAGTCCCGAGGACACGGCGCCATGCTCAACCTCGGCGCCAAGGTGAGACATGGACAAAGATGACACTGTAGCAGCACCCACAGTGCCGCTAGCAGTGCCGGTGCTGCGAACAACTCTGACAGAAGCAATGGCACCGCACGACAAGTCAGCGCTGACAACAGCTCCATCAGGTCCCACGACACTTTGAACAGCGCTGAGGCCCACAATGGTGCTGACCAAAGGTATCAAGGATGGTGCCTACCCGGGCCTTGCGAACCGCAGGTCCGATACCAAGGGAGCCTTTACACCTGAAGGGGCGATTGCTGTGGCGGTGCCTCCCGCCTGCCCCCCGAAAGAAGTGGGACTGGCCTCCTGCACCATGGAAGGAGCCTCAGCAATGGCTAGGCTACTAGTAGCCAAGGCTCCCTTCTCCTTGGTCCGTGTAGAACTGGGAGGGGAACCGGAGGAAAGGCTGAGAGAGCGTGGCTTGGCCCGACAGTGTACCCCCAACCCCGAAAGTCGGCAGAGCTCGCCCGCTTCCATCAAGACGTTGTTCCATGACCCGCGTCCATGGAGAAACAGGCGTCACACAAATCCATGTCATGAAGTGGGCCAAGACACGAAAGACACTGGTCATGCTGGTCAGTGACAGAATATTTTCAGCAGCATTGGCACCGTCGCATGGGGGCCGATCCGTCCTAGAAGTTTTCTTGCCCTCCGACTGAGACATGACCTACGGGGAAAAAAACACCAAAAGCAGACTCAACATCACAGAAATATAAAGAAAAGGAAAAATCTTACCGGGCGACGTCGAGTATGGCAAAGCAGAATCGGCAGGAACCGACGGACTTCGGCACCGAAGCAAATATAGAGACAGCGTCGAAGGTTTTTCTGCATCGAAGTGTTTTTCAGAGTTGAACTAAGCCTCTAGCATAGCAGCTCCACATGAGGTGCTTCCTCTATGGCGGGAGATGAACTGGCAGGCAGGTGGAGTCGACCCAGCCTAATGACCAACCCGTGAGTGCCACGCAGTGCATCGGCCTCGAGGGTGGCGCCGATGGTGCATCGGCTTCACCTACCTGAAAAAAAAAAGGCTCCCGTGGGGTCCTGACCTCCGGCCAAGTTCCCAACAGTAATGAATGGTGAAGACTGACACAGATAAGATATGATTTTCTTTCCATGGCACTTCGGCTGCACTCTGTCCTGCATTCCAGTCTCTGCTTCAGCTCCATTCAGCATTACTAGATCTTGTCTTTAATGATGCTCCTATTATGTGCTTATAATTCTTTTAATGGTGCATATTTACCTGATTCTGTAGTATATGTATTGATTTCCTGCAAAATGTGTCTTTAAAACAAGATATTTATATTAATTACACAGTTAATGAAGCTATGTGCCTTTTCTAGGTGGCTTTGCATTTCATTGCTTCCACCCCCTCCCTGCTCTCATGTTACCTTGCAATACATTCGAGTTGTAGCCCTTGATTATCCTGGTGGTTTGTCTTTAGCCTTCTTGTGTGCTTTTACATAGATACATGAAGCTGACATTTTATTTTAGCTGCCTGTTCTTTAGTGCATTTCCTTATTCAGACCCATAAAGGCATTGTGTTTTTAGAGTCTTTTTTTAAATTCCCCACCTCTCATTTTATTATGCTGTCCAATTGTCCACCTCCATATTTACATTTTTCATTTCTATTTGATCAAGCTTCACAGCACATGAGGCAAGCTAGGAGGAAGGTTCACAGCTGTATATTTATAGTGCAATGTACAGTATGTATCTCCTTAGCGATCTCATTGACATGTTTTGTGTATCTGTAGCAGTCTGTATATTGAGGGCCCAACAATCCTCAGACAGTTCGCTGCCCCTCTGTGCAAGCAGAGGTCCTGGAAAAGTTTATAAGGGACTCTGGGTCCATCATGTCCAACCCCTCACTGTAACATAGTAATTTAATGTTTTAAGGGACATGTTGTAACAATAGGTAATACATCAATGTTATTATAGGCACTCAACTATGCTTTAGGCCTTATACCACAACATTTTCAAAAATTCACATATATATCCTAACAAAATTCAAATCTGATATTATCCCTATTGTAAAGGTTCTAGATAACGGTAAAACATTTTTTTTTTGTTACATCAAGAAGTATGAAAAATAGATTTTATTAATACCTGTACCAAAATTCTAAATATTTCTAATTTGTATAAATATCAAGCATAATAAAAATAATGCCAACACAAAACAAAGGTTTTAGAAACTCAAATAACACAAAGAAATAAAACAAAAACAAAATAACTTGCAGCTTTGATAACTTTTGTGAACAGTAAAATTGTCTTTCGTAAAAATATTTTAAAATGGCTTTATTATGCTGATATTTCCTTGTAACTTGTTTAAATGTCTTTTCTTATATAAAATGTTTATCTCTTAATTAAATTTAAGCTTAACCTATATGCCAAGATTTTATAATTCAAAAGTATGTTTGCTTTGTCACCTTCCCAACAAAGCCAAATTAAAATATTAAACTTTAAAAATCTTGGCAAGAATGTTTAATTTTAAATGATAAACATTTTTTAATAGCTGGCTTTACTGTAGTCTTTTGTTCTTTCTCCCCCTCGAACCCAAGACCTTGGCCTTTTATGACATCAATTCAGCAGTTGAGACTGGCTCCTTCTCGCTTGAGATGTCACAAATCATCAAAAGTCACTTGTTAGAATTTTGGTGGGAAAATCAGACAACAAGCAGGTTTTTCCACCATACTAGTTGTTTGCAGAAAAGGATTTTCTTGTGGATAGCAAAATTTTATTTTTGGTAACTGGATTTTGTGACTATTTTTCAGTTCATTTCCACTTAAACACAGGACCTCGGACTCATCTGCTATCAAAAAGCACTGTAGACTTGCTCTGGCTAATAACATTAAGTTAGTCTGCCCATGCTTGGTTTTAGCAGAAGTTTCAAAACATTACTTTAGCCAAAATGCCCAGTACACAAACCACAGCTTTGCTCCATCTAGCATTGGAAAAGTCCTTTGTAACAAGCTATATTTTTCCAGCTGGCCCTTGTTGCAATTTTTTGTCAGCTTCTAATCTTGACCTGAGCACCACTGGTGAACACATTAATTGCTTAACCAAAAACTGGTTCCAGACATCCAAGGCAAGCATGACCATAGGCCTGGCAAAAGTCTTAAAACAACAAAATTACTTTGTCCACTTGATATAGATTTGCACAGCACAAAGGTTTAAAAAATTCTGGGTGGACTTAGCAAGACTTGGGTATAGCTTTCAGACTCAGAGTGACATCATCGCTGGTTCCAATAGGTCCTTACAGATGGGGTAGGTATGGCTCTCTCCCCTCCTAAGAACTGCCTCCTGCTCAGAGTCCTTTTAAAATATGAAATCATTTTTCCTTCATAACTCTTTTATGCAAAATTATACAATTTCCAAGCAAATATGTTTAAACTTCTCTCATTAAAACCAGTCTTTCAAATTGTATTTTACGTTTACATGACCAGTAGTTCATAAATTAGTAGGGAATATAACTTCATTTTCTTGGCAAAGTCCTTTAAAACAAAGTGATACTTTTGTTTTGCATTTTCTATGCTTAAAAATAATGTAAGATTTGTCCATAAAACTCTTTAGAAAAGTCTTTAAAACATTAGATTTCTTTTACAAGCACATGTTCCTTTGTTCTTACAAGACAGTCCATAAATCAAACTGTCAAAACTTGGTTACTACAATCTTTTCAAATGGTGCATCTCGTCATAGCAACAAGTTGCAAGCCCCAAACTTATATCTTTAAACTTGTTGTCATCTTTCATTTAAGACTAAACTTAAAAAGTTTATTTTAAAGAATATTGTTCTACAATATTTGTATATATATCTTCTGATCCCCATTAGCTACATTTGCACAATTAAAGCAGATAAGCAGTTGCAATCTCTTCTGCAAACTGAACATTTCACATTGACAGCATACAAATTGGTCTTGCAAGAGGCAAAAGTCTTTTCATTCTGATTAAAACTAATGCACTTTTTAAAAAGACTGCATTTTTTTTCTCAAAGGTACCTTTGCTGTAACATCACCAAGGCCTCTTATCTCTGGAAGTCGAGGAGATTCTGGCACCTTTCACCTCTTAGTTATGCAAGGGGCCTCTTCTTCTAGACTGAAAAACTGCAAAGCATCCTTTAATATCACAGCTTAACATAGCCATGAAATGGTGAGGGGCAAACACAGGTGAGGGTCTGCAGAAGCCAGGTGCGAGATGTATGCTGGTTAAGGCATGGGTGGGGGATTTGTGACACAAACACTGCAGTCAGAGGCATATGAATCTTGCTTCTGACTAAAAACCTGAAGCTGCCACTATTAATATAGCTAGGCATTTACCAGGAGCCAAACCCCAGTGCCACCTCCCCATACTAGGTGCCCAATTCTATGGTTGGATGGTAAACTAAAATGAAAAGTGAGTAGCCACTTGCTGGCCAATCCTGGTGTCACCAAACTCCTCCCTCCATTCTGACACCAACTGCCCAACCCTGGAGTCAGACAGTAAATAAAAAAAGCAAGCAAACAATGACAGTCAAACCCTGATGCTGCCAACCCCCAGGTCCAAGAATCAATAAAAAACAGTAAGCAGACACTGGGAGCCCAACTCCAGTGATGTTTTAGAAAGAAACATTAGTTGTTTTTTGCGTTAATCTATCGTAGCATTGCCCCCTGCTATTCATTGTACTATTGCACTTTTGTGTACTTGCCACTCATAAATCAAAGAAAAAGCAGCTTTATTCCATAGTCAGCAGTAAAACTTTAACCAGCTTCATTAAAAAAAGCATATGCAAATTCATAGGATGAATACTCAAAACAACAAAAGTGCAGTAGTGCAATGAATAGCAGGGAGCAATGCTACGCAACACATTGGGGCAAAAACTACTAACATTTCACTCCAGAAGCGGAGCTTCTTCATAGTTAGTAATGTAATGCAGAAATGTCCTTATATTATCCACCACCAGTGATGTGTACAAATTAAAAATTTAAAACTAAAGTGATACATCCTCAGTATACAAGGGTGCACTTATAAAATTACAACCGGCAATTAAGGTAATGAAACATATATCATCAAACCTGGTATAAACTACCCACAAGGCATATTTTCACAGTTGGTTATTGCATGTCATTAGAAAAAAACATACATATAAACTACAATATCAGGAAATATAAATTTATACAGAAGTCCATTTTGTGGATGTTGGGGAGAAGCACTGAGGATATAAAATGTTCAAGTATTTAAATATCTCTTCTCTTGAGAGACATTTTCTTTAGGACTGTGGAACCAATAAATTCTGCAGTACAATGATTCCAAATGTCTGGCATCTACTCTAAAAAAAGAAACAGATAAAAAACAGGACATTACAGGCAGTATAGATTATAGGCAGTATAGTCGTTATAGAGGTAGCATAGCACAGTGGTTTAAGGCCATGAGCTGCAAATCTGGAGACCTGGGTTTGAATCCCACAGCCCACACTTGCATACTGTGTGACCCTGAGCAAGTCACTTAACTTCCCTGTGCTCCCAGGTCGCACCTAGTAAACAAGCTTTCAGCTTAGTGTGCCACTCCTGGTTAAACAATTAAAAAAAATTATTACATAAGATGCTCAGGCATAATGGATCTATATCTTGGGGGCTCGCTATAGCCCAGGTGTGAATGATTGCTTTGAACTTGTGCACTTTCTGTAAGATTTATATAGACCATCTTTATATCCAGTATATGAAAATGGCATACTTTGCAATAGAAGTGTTTTATTGTATTATGACTAAATGAGCATCTGATATAATAATGTCGTTTTTTATTGTTTTTTAGAATACATGTCTGACATTTTTATTTTGTATCACAGAGTTCACTGGATCCACAGTGCTAGAGAAAATGTCTCTCAAGAAAAGGAATATATATGAACACCTGAACATTTTATATCCTTAGTGCTTCACCCCATGTGCAAAAATGGACTTCTATATAAATTTATATTTCCTGATATTGTGATTTATATGTAAAGCTTTTTTAAATAATTACATGTACTAACCAACTGTTGAAAATATGCATTGTGGGTAGTTAATACCAGGTTTGATGGTATACTTTTCATTACCTTTATTGTCAGTTGTAACTTTATGAGTCTCCTCATATCCTAAGGATGTGTCACATTAGTAACAGACTGCTAATGTTTCTTTCATATATGATACTGTATGCCATATTACATGCAATATGTCAAATTTTAAATGGAACCTTTAACAAACAAACATTGTACTAATGCCTGATATCATGAACATTCACTAAAATCATTTTGCAGCCGTATTGGCTCTGACTAGAGTTTATTACTGAAGATATTTGCATGAAAAATAGACTCCTTCCCTTCATATTTTATCCCTCCCCACTGCTTGTCTTGCCCTGAAGTCCCAATCCTCTGTCTGTGATGTGAGAATCATTTCCACAGCAACTGGTTCTGATGACACAGTGGAAGATTATGACTTCAAGGCAGGAAAAAGCAGGAAGAAAAAATGACGTTTATCAGGTAGCGGGCCCGATTTCCTGCAACTGACTGTTTTTAGTAATAAAGAACTAAATGTCCTGAAACATTTTTGGAGTATTGTAAGATTTGATTTCTTTTTGATGCAAATGTTCAGTGTTTTACAGAATACTGGGAAAAAAGTTCAATGGAGACAGAAAATGTACTTTACTTTGAGTTATTTTCACTGCTGAGGTGTATTCATGGCAAAATATTCTTTATTTTTTTCAGTTAGTTTTCTTTCTAGTCCCACTGGTCAAGGCTGCTCTTCCATCATGCCAGCCCCTCCAGCCCTATCACCCCAACTTTCCACCAGGACTTACCATAATGTTACTGCAGCATGGCCTGGGTGCTCATTGGGTGGGGGCCTGCAGGTGGGTGGAGTCATCTAACTACCTGGAACCATGTTGGTGGCTGGAGGAATAGCCTAAAGGTTATTGAAACAAGCTGTGAATGAGCAGCAGACCTGGGGTTGATTTCTTCAACCTCCACTTGCATAGTGTATGACACTTAGCCACACCAGTGCTCCCAGTTCGCCCCTGAAAAACAGGCACTTGTGCCTAGTGGGCCTTACCCGGTCACCAAATAAAAATAAAATGTTTTCCTATTTTCTTGCCCTCCCATTACAGAGGAGCTGGCATGCAGTGATGCCAATGGCAATGTGACAAAAGCTCCTGTGGGCTACACGCCGGGTATCTGCCACTCCTCTGCTCCACTCTTGCGGTCTTGGTGCGCTGCCTCCCAGCCACTGTTAGGGTCAGTCAAGTGCCAAGTTCCATGCCTCCCCCGACCCTTGAGGACAGCAGTCCAGCAGGTGCTCAATCCTCCTCCCACTGGCCGACCTTCCAATTCCAACTTGGGTCATCAGCGCTGCTAGCAGTAGTGCTACTATTGTGCTGCTGGGATGGCAATGTTCTTTATTTAAAAAACAAAACAAAAAACAATGTTGAAGCACACCAACAAATGTTTTCATCACTGTTGTCACTGCCCTGTGCACTCAGCGCCACAGCATCCCAGTTGTAAACAGTATGATGTCACTGTAGTCTCAGCACAGATTTCCTCCTGCTAAAAAACAGTTAATTGCGCAACTTGGTACAGAAAAAGGAATCCTGTCACTTTAGCCTCACGTCATTATTTTTTTTTTTTTACTTACTATTTATGCCCCACCAGGCCAGGGCAGTGCTTTCTGAGTACTGGTGACCTCCCAGCCTCATTGCCTTCTCATTATGTTTTTAGGAGAAGAAAAAAACCTTTCCTAAAGACCTGGGGTAAAAATAATTAGAGACTAAGGACTATAATGACATCATTAAAGTAGTGTGTGCCTGACAGATGAGTAAAAGAGCAGCAATGAAAAAAGCACACTGTCGCAATCTTTTGGGAAGTCCGAGGAACTTTTTATTTTAACTTCAACACAATTTTTATCGCAAGTACATGCCATCAGGAAAAATAAAAGAAATCATATTTTAAATTTCCAATGATCTTTAAACAGATTTAATGATTTAACAGACCAGATAGCAATTACATTTCTTCATTCAGTTTTATTAAAGAGTGTAACTTCCTTAGGAATCTTTTTTTTTTTGTCTTTTTCTCAGTATAGATTTTTCCTCTCGGGCACATTGCAGGCAGCTGTTCAGCCCTGTACCTGCCTTCCCCACCCAGCAACTGCCTACCTGGTCCACTGAGCCCCATATCCCCCATGGATTTCTCCCTGAGGCAGGGCCAGGAAAGGGAGGGCTGTCCTCCCCCCAACCGGAGATCCTGCATCCAGATTTGGTGGGTCAGTGAGCCTGCGACAGTGGAGGGCGAGGGCAGGCAGGCAAGGCTTCATACAGCCTGCAACCGCCATTTTTCAAGTGTTTTCTCCTATACCCCTTGCCATGGTGGTCCATAAGCATGTGCACCTCTGTGCACATTCATCACATAACCGCAGCCCCTCCTTTCCAGGCTGCTCGAACTATGGTGCTGCCACCTAGTCTCCACCAAGTGGCAGCCAGGGAGCGAGACGGCATCCCTTCCCACTCCAGGAGAGGAAAGTAGTTTATAGGACACTCAATCCTCCCCCCCCGGCCAACCCCCAGTGACCCAAGCTCGTTCTTGAACCCGGGTTGCCTGTGTGATAAGAGGTAAGGCACATAGCGCCTCAGCCATATGCACCACGGTGCTGGCCTCTACCTTAGTAATTTTATGTGGTTTCCACTGTAACTTACAATCTAGAATGTGACAGGACAATTTTATTACTATACACTTAACAGCAACACCTGAATTTTCAAAAACTGTCACAACTCTAGCAAAAATATAAAACTTAAACCAGAAATGATTCCATGGTGTTACAGTATTCAGGACACTAGCAATTCATGAGTCACTTAATACAGAATTAATTAAGTACAGAATGGAAAGAGTCCTTTTGTGACTAGGGCCCAATATTGTAAATATAGACCAATATCTTTAAACAGGAAGCTGCAGTGTATTCATATGTAGCAGGGGACACTTATCAAGACAAGTGGGTTTACATGTGTTCTCTGGGTGTGAGAACTGCAAAGCTAAGCAGTTCTGATCTAAGAAGAACACAATCAAAACCAGTCTTAAGAGTGTTCTGCTGCTATGTTATTTGCACATTATAAATCCAATACATCTGTTCTAGAATGTACAACTGGTCATTTAGTTTAATGGTGCCATCATTTAGCTGCACGTTAATGCCGACGTCGAGATCACTCTTACAGTTATAAGAGTGGTTTCATGCACATTCTTACGGTAGAAGATCTGTGAACTGAAGGTGAGCAGTTCTGATACCCTAAGAATGTAAGTGAAACCACTCTTAAAAGTATAGAAGTGGTCTCAGTGGTGGTAGTATTATATTATTGATCGAGTTCGATCAATAATATATTAATTTTTTCTGAAAAACCTTACCAAATGCACCTGTCTCCAGGGCAACTGCACATGAGACACTCTTTTAGAATAAGAGTGCCTCACAGAGGAAAGGAGTGCTCTGATTGGTCAGGAGCACTCGTTCGATCTATGATAGGCCACAAAATGTTCTTGCACTGCAGTCATGACAACAGTACACACAGCATGAGAAATGGACTTCACTGTATAAGATTGTCTCTTGCACAGAGTGTACAGTGAAACTGACTGGTTGTCAATCGTTATGGACCAGCTAGGCATATAGAATTACAGGCAAAGCTCTGACCAAGAAACAAAGTTATTGTTCAGCAAAATCCTCATGTCCACTTTTGCTAAAAAGATTTGTCTTGATTTTGTGTCACGCCTGCATTCTGTGTCTGCACACATACCTCTGCATATTAAGTGTGAGCATACCAGTCATCAGCAAAACCTTGCGACAGTTCCAGTTTATGGAGTTCTTGGTCAGTAAGTCTAGGGGCACAAGGCATGAACTCTATTTGTAAATCATCAAATGAAGCCTTAGTTGCGTGCACTCAAAATCTGTAAACATGAAAAGCTGTCAAGAAACAATCTGCAGTACAGAACCCTGGTAAAATTCAAACTTCTGTTAAGGTTTAATGTTTTGGAACCTTTAGTAAATTCTGTAACACCTGAGTTCAAACTGAGTTCTCCATGACGGGTATCTTCGTTGAGACTTTTTCACCAAGCTCTTCTCCGTTATCTGAGATTACCATATCTCTTTTCCAGGTGAAGCTAAGTTCATGCCACAAGTGTCTCCATGAACCCAGGGACACACTAAGCTCTTCCTCAAGACAACAGACTTTTTCAAAGTAAAGAAGGGATTGTTTCAGGCTTCATAAGGTGGAATCTGATTTGCACTAGGCTTGGGTGAAACCAGGTTCATTTTCATTCCCCAAGGTTAGGATGGGTTTACACAGAGTTCTCCTAGGTGAACTCAAGATTCTTTCTTGCATGCCAAGTCAAACCTAAGTTTACATTGAGTTCCCCCAGGTGAAACTGGCCCCCACTGTTTCCTAAGTAAACCAGGGTTTTCACACTAGAACACATACTGCATTTGCTTCTGGCCCTTGCAATGGGAACCTGGGTCTGCAATATGCTGTCCCAGGTGAGCTTGACTTGAAGTTCTGTGCTCCCGGGCACACTTTGAAGGCCTATGCTGTACAACAAGAAGCTTATCAGTTGTGCTGTTTAAATATTGCTTCGAGAACCACTGCCACCCCTCCCCAAATTCTTAATCATAAAACTTTTCTGGGCACAGTAAATTAATTTCTTCTGACCTATGTTATGCTGCTCATAGCACTATAAAACAGTAGTATAATCATTGGAGTACCGAGTGGTATCCAGTCTCCTTATATTTTCATTGTGCAACTATTACAAAACACATCTTACTGTTGTGTAATTTTTAGATTAACAAAGCACTCTGTCATAATGTGTTCTGGTCTGTGGTTTTGATTTTGTTCTGAGGTATGCTGCCACCCTCTTTGGTATACCTTTGCCTATCTGTAGAGCCCCTTGAAATCTTCTTCAGACTGCATCTTCCCAGGTGTTTCCCCAAGTGTTTGATTACACAGCATCATTCCCAAGTGTTTGATTACACAGCATCATCCCCAGGTGTTTCACTAGGTGTTTGATTAGACTGTTCCTCCTGTGGTTTCTCTTCATCTGGTAGACTAACTACTTGACCACCTTCTGGTTCATCAACAGCCGTGTTGGCTGACTCTTCTACAGTACGGTTCTCCTCTGCTTGGAAGTTGATTTGATCTGTTGTAGATGCAGCCTGTACCTTTGACTCCGTATTTTCCTGTTCCATCAGTTGTTCTCTGGCCTCATCAGATCTTTCCACTGTCTCTTCATGCAGTTCCGTGGCTTCTGGTTCTTTATGGGCCTCTGTCTCTTCAGCTTCAATTGCCTTCTCATGATCATCTGCAGTGGATGCAGTTTCTTGCTCAGATTTAGGTTCAGCAGAAAGGGCATTTACTTGGCTGTCTTCACCTTCTCTGATTTCGTCTTTAACCTCTTGGTCTTCATTTTGTTCTGGATTCTTTATTTCTGCATTATCAGTTCTGGTCTCTTCCATTCCCATTGCAGTGGATGTTGCTTCTAGAGTGCTTTTCTCAGATATCTCAGGAGCACTTGCGTCCGCATTTGTTGTTTCGGTGTGAGCAGTTTCTGAGGTGTGTTCCAGAGTTACCTCTGTGGCAGCGAGGTCTAGTGTTGCTGTTTCGGTATGTGCAGTTCCTGGAGTGTGTTCCTGAGTTATCTCTGTGGAACAAATGTCTACATTTGCTGTTCCTGAGTGCATCATTTCTGTGGTGGTTTCCAGAGTTACCTCTGTGGCACAAATGTCTACATTTGCTGTTCCCGTGTATGTAGTTTCTGCAGTGGTTTCCTGAGTTATCTCTGTGGAACAAATGTCTACATTTGCTGTTCCTGAGAGTGTAGTTTCTGTGGTGGTTTCCAGAGTTACCTCTGTGGCACAAATGTCTACATTTGCTGTTCCTGAGTGTGTAGTTTCTGTGGTAGTTTCGCGAGTTACCTCTGTGGTACAAATGTCTACATTTGCTGTTCCTGAATGTGTAGTTTCTGTGGTGGTTTCCAAAGTTATCTCTGTGGCACAAATGTCTACATTTGCTGTTCCTGAGTGTGTAGGTTCTAGGATGCTTTTCTGAGTTATCTCTGTGGCACAAATGTCTACATTTGCTGTTCCAGTGAATGCAGTTTCAAATGTGTCTTTCACATTTATATCAGTATCAGCAATGACAGAGTCAACTTTGGAATCTTCATTTATATTAAAATCCAGCTCTAGTCCCAAATGATCAATATTTTCAGTGTCACTACCTTCAAAATGTTCCTGCCCTGCTTGCTCTGAAAGTCCACTGCTAGGAGGTCTCATCCATATGTCTATGTTTTCTCCTTTCACCCCTAGTGTCTCATCAGCCTTCAAATGAACGTCTTTGATGTCGGTAATAGCAGGCTGTTCTATAGAGGTCAGATGCTCAGCAGGAGACGTTGGGACTGTGCCCCTAAAATCAAAAGCAAATCAAGTTTTAGGCAACAGTGTACAGCACTCTACTAACATCCAGGAAACCCTGAAACTAACCACTGTAACCTGAAGCGCACTTTCAGAATGAGGGTTCTACTGAGAACCTAAACCTTCTAACCCCAGGAATTCCTCACTTAATCTTTACACTTTATGCATCTATTTCCAAAGTGACAGATGCTCCTGGAGATGGAACTTATTCTAATTCTGGAATTTGGAATACCGGTTTCAAACTCTGTAGCTCCACTCTGGCAGTTAACAAGATTTGTTTCTCTGCCTGGAGAGATCAGTGCCCCCGAAGCTATCTTGTTTTTACCTTTTTTAATAAAACTTGAAAATTTGGGCACATATAGTATGAAGCCTCCATAATATCTCTACTGTGATTTTTATTTTTTATTTTTAAAAAATCCTATTTTTTTTCTTTTCAGAAACTTTTTCTAAAGTGGTGTTTCCTTAGTTTGATATTAATTTCTATATTTCCTTATCAGTCCCAGAACCAGGTGACAGTTGAGATGAAGCCCATATAGTACTATTCATGATTGAATGTAGGGCCTCTATACTCAACTAATGCTGCTAGGTTCCAGAAATTATCTATAATTTGAAGTATGAATATCAGGCATGAAAAAGGAAGCATCAGTAAGAGACCATACAAAAACTGATCCAAATTCATGTCTGAATGTCCCAGCATGCCTAGAAATTCACATTCAGTTGTGTCAGCTTCATCCTCTGTGGTCTGAATGCCTACATTTTCAACTATTTCCCATATCAAAGATGAATATGAGGAACACTTCTCCTGCATCCTCGGGGGAACAAAAATATCTTCATCCCCAGTCACCTTAGGACAACATCCTCCTCCACATGATAGTCTTCCTCTTCCCCAAAACTTTGGCGAGAAGGAGAAGCAGGGCTACGTTCCTCAGACTTTTCATAGTCTGTTACATCTGCCACATGTGTTTAAACTCCTCCAAAGAAGACACATCCTTGTTCAGAGGCCTGTGGAGAAGTTACAGGAGGAGGCAGAGATTACAACATGTCTCTCTCCTTATAAGCCTTTTTTCCTCTGCTCAGGCTTTTGGGCATCCTCAGTGGATCACTTATACATGTGTTCTTTGCCACCAGATTCCCCATTAGCCAAGGGCTTTGTAGCTTTTGCAGTTCCAGAACACTGACTTTTTCAGAGTATGACACATCTAACACATGTATCTATGCACCTCTAAAGAATGCATATTCCTGCTTAGTGACCTGGTCTGTTCTTCAGGAACAGGTGCAGGATGAGGAGCAGATTAACTATATTCCCAGAAGTACCAAGGCTGGCATCCCTTCCAGCTTGGATGTTCAAACAATAGTTAGAAATGAAGGTGTGTGCTGTAGACCATGTGGTTGCCTTGTACACCTCTAGCAAAGGTACATCCCTTAATGCTGCCACTGTGGCAGATGTTGCTCTGGTGGAATGTGCCCTTAACCCCTTTGGTACCTTACCAGCTTTACCATAGCAGAATTTAATATAATATACATTCTCAGGAAAGATTGCCTTTTTAGCAACTAACTTACTTTTTCCTACCTCACCATAAGTGACAAACATTTGCTCGTTTTCAGTTCTGGACTATTCAGTCCATTGCATGTGGTAGCTTATAGCTCTTCTTCATGTGCAGGCTTTGAAGTTTCGCCTCTTCTACACTGGAATGAGGTTTTGCAAAAAACACAATGTTATGGACTGATTCGTGTGAAATAAGGAACCCACATTAGTTCAAAATTTCACATGCGTTTCAAGCATCACCTTATCCCTATGAAAAGCAATGAGGCCAAACCACTGATATGTCCACAGTTTTTAGAGAGAGATGACAGGTGTCATACCAGATACTTAACCATTTCTATTTTGAAGTGTAAGTTTTTCTAGCTCCTCACTTTCTAGCAACTTTCATAACTTCCATGATGTGGTTTGAGAAATGCAAGTTAGCATATTCTAACTTCTGAAGAACCCATGCTCTTGAATGAAGGGATTTGAGGTCTGGGTGAGACACCCTGTCTGGGACAAAGTGAGCTGGTCCTGTCTCAGTGGCAGGTCTTTTGGTATTCTCTGCAACACTGTCAGTATCAGTGAGTTCCAAGACTGCCTTGTCCAGTCTAATGCTATCTGAATCATTGTAGCAGATGCCCTTCTCAATTTCAAAAACACTTTGCAAATTAGTGGAGATGGAGGGAATGCATACAAGAACCTCTTTCTCCAGAGAAGAGCCAGTGCATTCCCTGGATCTGTCCCCACTGAGGGAGGCCTGCAACAGACTTGGGGTGGCTTTCTGTTTTCTCATGAGACAAACAGATCTATCTCTGGCACTCACCATCTCTGAAACACTGAGTTTAGAATCCATTGTTTCAGAGACCGCTTGTAAGTTACATGCCCCCATCTGCTGAGCGAGTCTGCTAGTACATTCTCATTTTCTACCAGGTACATCACAGAGAGGTTTGTACTTAAAGAGCTAGTATACTTCCTGAAATTAATATTAACTTTCAGAAGTACAGTAGCCAGCTATCACTTCTTGTATACGAAGCATTTATTTTATTTTCTGTTTTGCTAATTAGAAGATTTTCTTCCTGACAGTAAGACAGTACTAGATGTGATGCATGTAATAGCATTTGCCTGGAGGCTGACATCGTCCATTCTATTACTCTCTACACATCATCAGCATTGTGACCTCACCAACAGTGACATTATTAGCAATCAAGAAGAGACAAACTCCTGCTGCTTGATTGCTAACTTGTGAAACATGTTACCAATCAGGAAGCAGGGCTAGTGATGTAAGAGTCAGTAAGGTCACATTCTGTTGATGTAGTGGGAGGAACAGAACTACATACGTCGCTGCTTACAGGCCAAGCATTGCTTTTCATAGCACATCTAATAATATCAGGTGAAAAAACATCTAATGAGCACACCAAAAAAAAAGAAAAAACACTTCAGAAATGAAAAGTAATAACAGACTACTGTTAAAAATTACTAAAATGTTCTGCATGCTGTTTGGTGCTACTATTTACACGTAACCAGGTTCCAGATACTCATTTACTGTGCGGAGTACTCATGACCTGGTGCCTCCCTGTTTGTCTATTTAAGACACAGAGAATAAAGTATGTGCAACCATACACAACAAGGCTGTGTTTCCATCGAGATGCTGAGATGACAGCCTACGAACCTCGAGAACAAACCTTGAGGGGTCTATGCGGTAATTTCAACCTTGAGATGGAATTACATGCCGAGTTGAGTAGCTTTACTTACATCGGCATCACAGAAGCGTCCCTCCTCCAAAGTAAAAACAAACAAAATTACAATTTCTTTGTTCTGTTACTGAAATTACGCTTGCAGGCATTTACGAGTTTAAAGGTACAGCTTTGGGCACTGGGTGGTAAATAATCAGCTGGGAAGAATAAAATACTCACCTTAGTAATTATGTATCTTCTAATGGAGTCTTCCTGTATTCTGACTATTGCAGTTAGCCCCAGCACTTGAACTGCCCCGGAGAGTAGAGGGTTAAATTCTATGCAGAGCATAGAACGTTGAGCTCGAGCTCAGTTCAAACCTCTGTCTGCAGCACTTTGAAGTGCAACCATCAGATTCTTACGAGCTAATACTAACCAACTAACTATCACTATGTGGAAACTGTAAACTTTTTACTAGCCAAAAAACAACCAAATATTTTGGATCCCCAAAAGACAAGTCAAGAAATCCAAAATCAAAAACCAGGTAGTGAACAAATCAAGACTATTAAAATAATAACAATAACCCACTCCCCCTCTCTAAAAAGAGGGAGTGCCCAAATGCACCCCTGTGGTACAACACTGCACCTGCCAGCCCACTTCCCAAAAACAGGTTCTGAGAGGGGAGGCAGGGAGGGAGGTCAGAATACAGCAAGACTCCATTAGAAGAAACATCATTACTAGGGTGAGTAATTTTTTCTTCAAACAACATGAAGTCTTGCTGTATTCTGACCACAGAGACCATTGCCAGCAATCATGGAGGAGGATTCAAACCTACTTTAGGAATAGGCTCTGCAGTACTGCTGTACCAAACCGAGCATCACTCCTAGCCTGGACATCCAGGAAGTAATGCTTGGTGAACATATGGACTGTTTTCCAGGTGGCTGCTTTACATATCTCTAGCAAAGGAATATCCCTGGCAGCAGCCAGGGAAGCAGCTGTACCTCTAGTCGAATGGGCCCTCAGGCCTGAGGGTGGTATTTTGCCTAGCTTCTCATAGCAGAATTGTATACAAGAGACAATCCACCTGGCTATAGTTCTCTTAGTGGCAGGTTTGTCCTTTCCCACTTCCCCATAAGTGAGAAACAACTGGAGGGAGTCAAACCTGTGTGCCTTAGTACGCTCAATGTAGTAACTAAGGGCTCTTTTAATGTCCAAACTGTGTAATCTTCTCTCTCCTGAAGAAGAATGATCAGTGAAGAACACAGGGAGAGACAAGGATTGGTTCAGGTGAAAATCTGAAACCATTTTAAGTAAGAACCTCCTATTGGTTCTAAGGACCATCTTATCTCTATGGAATGAGATAAAATCAGGTTCCACTGACAGAGCTTGTAATTCACTGATATGTCTGGCAGAGGTAATAGCTACCAGGAACACAGTTTTCCAAGTCAAGTACTTAAGCCCTGCTGAAGACAAAGGCTCAAAGGGGGTTGCATAAGCTGAATAATGCAAACATTAAGGTCCCAAGCAGGGGTGGGATCCCTAAAGGGGGGATTGGTATGAAGCAATCCCTTGAAAAATTTACAGAAAACAGGGTGAGATGACAGTGAGGAAGGCTTTCCCACTGACAGAAAAGCAGAAACAGCTGACAAGTGTACTTTAAGAGTAGCTGGTCTGAGGCCTAGGCCATTAAGATGAAGCATATAATCCAGAACTGTAGACAATTCAGCAGTGTCTGGGGGTATATGCTTCTTAGAACACCACATGCTGAATCTTTTCCATGTGGAATTATAAGTTTTTCTGGTGGCAGGTTTTTGAGAGTCTTTGAGAATGTCCAGAACCCCTTGAGACAGATGCAAATCTGCATACTCTAACGCTTCAAGAGCCAAGCCTTGAGATTGAGAGACAGAAGATTGGGGTACCAAATCCTCCCCTGAGAGGAGGTTAACAGGTTGTAATTCCTGGAAAGAGACAGGGGAAGATGGACTGTTAGGGACAGCAACGGGGTACCAAGGCTGCTCGTCCCAGTCTGGAGCAATCAGGATCACTTTGCAGGGTTGTGACATTATCTTGACCAAGACCTTTAACAGTAGAGGAAAAGGAGGGAAGACATATAGAAATTTCCCTTCCCAGTTCAGTATCAGAGCATCCAGAGGGACTGAGCCCAAGACTGGGGGTCTGCAACAAAACAGAGGAAGTTGATGATTGTCTGGGGCTGCAGAGATCTATCTCTGGAGTGCCCCACCTTGAAAAAAATCACTTTTAACACCAGAGGGTCCAGGGACCATTCGTGATGGCGCTGAGAAATCCTGCTCAATGCATCTGCTAGCACATTGTTCTTTCCTGGAAGGTGGACTGCTATCAAAGAGGTCTGTAGAGAATAAGCCAGGGACCACACTTTCATGGCTTCCGTGCACAAGGCCGTGGACCGAGTGCCTCCCTGCTTGTTGATGTATCACATGGTGGTGGTGTTGTCTGTCCTGACCTGAACCACCTTCTTCTGCACTGACTGAGAGAAAGCTTTCAGGGCCAGAAAGACCGCCCTGAGTTCCAAGAGACTGATATGAAGAAGGGATTTTTGAGGGGACCACAGTCCCTGGGCTGAGAGAGCCCCCAGATGGGCTCCCCACCCCAGTAGAGAAGCATCCATGGTTAGGACCACAGAATGAGACTGAGTGATGAATGGGACTCCTTGCCTGTGGTTGTCCTGATCCTGCCACCATTGGAGAGCCTAGATCAGAGTCTGAGTCACTGGAATTTGCTTGGTTAGAGGATCTTTCCTCTGAGACCAAAAGGTCCTCAGATGAAACTGAATGTCCCTCATCTGAAATCTGCCCCCTTGGACCACTGCTGTAGAAGCTGCCATGTGGCCCAAAAGCTGAAGGAAGTGCCATGCTGGCTTAGAAACCAGAAAGTGAAAGGAAGAAGCCAGCTCTATAATAGCCCTTGCCCTTTCCAGGGAAAGAAAAGCTCTTGCTTTGACAGTATCCAGCTCTGCCCCATGAAGGTAAGAAGCTGTACAGGCTCAAGAACTGACTTGGGAAGATTGAGAAGAAATCCTAGGGAAGTGTGCACTTGCTGGGTCACTTGCAGTTCTGACTTGACTTGGTCTGGAGACTGACCCACAATGAGCCAGTCATCCAGGTATGGAAATATTCCTCCTTCTTAAAAAGGCCGCTACTACTGCTAGACATTTTGTGAATACCCTTGGAGCTGATGTTAGGTCGAAGGGCATTGCTTTAAACTGATAATGGCCTGAAGGCAACTCGAACCTGAGGTACTTTCTGTTGGAGCACCTGATGGGAATGTGAAAGCAGGCATCTTTTAAGTCCAGGGAGGCTAGCCAGTCCCCTGGCCTTAGAGAGGGAAGGATTATTCCCAGAGTTACCAATTTGAATTTTGGTTTTAAAAGATGTTTGTTCAGGTATCTTACGTCTAGGATGGGTCGCCACTCCCCTGTCTTTTTTGGGGTAAGGAAGTACCTGGAGTACAGACCTTTGCCCCTGTGCAATGTAGGAACTCTCTCTATGGCCCTTAAGGCCAACAGAGATGAAACCTCTGTCTCTAGGGCAATGGTTTCGGATATGCTTGCAGGTGGAAAAGATCTGGTTCTCAGCTTTGATAATTTTTTGAAGCTGAGAACCAGCCCCTGACTTACTACCTCCAGGATCCACTTGTCTGAGGTAACAGACATCCAGTCCTGGATGAAGTAAGCCAACCTGCCTCCTATAGGAATAGGGGAGTCGACCCGGGCTGACACATCAGGGTGTCTGCTTGGCAGGAGCCTTGGCTGAGGGGTGGATGCAGCTCTGCTCATCCCCCTTCTGCCTCTCCCTCTGAAGAATCCCCTCTGAGGAAAGGGAGAAGAGGCCTGTGCTTGGTAGAAAGGCCTATGAAAAGGCCTGCCCCTGCTCCTAGCTTGCTGCCTTTGAGGAGTTGCCTGCCTTTCCTTGGCCTGTGCACTCCTATAGGTGGTCCTATACTCATCCATCTTTTTCATGTAATTCTCTGTCTGCTCCCCAAACAGAGAATTACCAACCACAGGGAAATCCATGGCCTTAGCCTGGGTGTCCTGTGAGAGGCTAGTATATCTGAGCCAAGCCATTCTCCGAAGAGCCACAGATGTAGCCATGACTCTTGATGATACATCATTGGAGTCCACAGCAGCATGAAACTGTACCTTTGATGCCTAAATCCCATCAGCAGCCACCTCCTCCAGCTCCCTGGCAAGCTGGGGGGAAGCCTGCTTAGTCAGTGCCAGTACAGTGTCCCACCTGGACTTCTGGTATCTGGCTGCATAAGCCATGTAATTAGCCCGCCTGAGTCCCAAGGCAGATGCCATGTACTGTTTCTTAGCCATGGCATCCAGCTTCCTAGAGTCTTTGTCGGGGGGGTGAAGCCAAGTGTATATTAGCCTTATCACAGGCTGCAGCCTGCACAACCCCAACATGGCTGCACTGCTGATACAAATACTCCATACCTGAGCCTGATAAGATGTGCCTCTTGTCCATCCTTCTGTCAACAGGAGGTACAGAATTTGGAGTCTAACAATTTTTTATGTCTGTTTGCCAAAGGACTTATGAAGGGGAATAGACAGTCTCTTGGACTCTGGGATGTCCATCATCTCCACGTAATCAGGCTCCTCTTGTTTCTCAACAGCTTCTTCCACAGGGAGCTGGAGGGTTTCTGCCACTTTCCTGTAAAACATGTAGTGGGAAGGGGACTCAGAAAGCCTAGGAGGGGAAACACCAGAAGGCCTGTCTGGGGAGATGTCCGGTTCGATGGGCTCATTCAGACCTTCCATACCATACCATCATCATCTTCATAATCCTCATCCCCCTCCAAATCCAGTTCATAAAAGTCTTCAGGGGCATAGTCCTGAACCAGAGGAACCGAGCGCCTGCCAGAAGGCGCCGGATCAGACGGAACCGGACGAAGCGATTCCACAATCCTAATTGCTCTGGCAATCTCCTTGGTGGTCGGAACATGGGTCTCTGGATCTGACCCGGCCGATTTATCTTTTCGTTTTCTTTTTGTAGGAACCAATCCCTCGAGATTGGCTCTCCTCTTGCCCGAAGAAGTATCGCCCTGGTCAGAGGGCACTCCTTCTGGTTTGGTCAGAACCGAACCGGGCTGGCCATCTGGGTCAGTGGACTTCTCAGCCTCCTTATCTTTAAGCCTGCCCAACCTTTTTTCCAGGGTAGACTTTGGGAAATTTTTACTAATTTGGCTGTCTGAATCGAGGTGGTCAAACCCCAGACAATAAACACAGGTGGTGTGGGGATCAGCCTTAGCAGAGACCTCCCCACACACACTGCAGTGTTGAAACCCAGTGGGCCCAGTTTTTCTTTTGGGTTTCTCAGATGTAGCCATCCTAACCAACAAACTTACCCTTTTTACGGCAAACAGCCAGGCAAGACTCCCTTATTGGTTTCTAACCATGTCACGGGTATTGGAAAAAAACGCAAGAAATATGTTTTTTTTTTTAAACCAATAAGAACTGGTAACCGCACACTAAAGTTAAAGAAAGATAAGAAACACAAACACACTAGATGACTGGTTCAGCCGAAACAGTCAAAATACCATTTTTACAATTTCCACAAGTTTTTACTATGGCTAGTTCACTACCTAGTACTTACTGTACCACAGAGAGAGATCTGAACCGAAATTTGCGAAATAATCGGTAAAACTGATGACTTTAACCAACAGTTGAACCGCGAGCAGTGGAGAAACTCTCCGGAGCGACTGTTCAGTTAGGCAGAGTAAAGAATCTGATGGTTGCACTTCAAAGTGCTGCAGACAGAGGTTTGAACCAAGCTCGAGCTCAACGTTCTATGCTCTGCATAGAATTTACCCCTCTACTCTCCAGGGCAGTTCAAGTGCTGGGGCTAACTGCAATAGTCAGAATACAACAAGACTTCATGTTGTTTGAATGGAGTGAATTTAAAATTTTATGAGCTTTGAACTGTGCTTTCAACTGTTCAGAATACGTATAACACTTTGGAATGTACACAACAGTTTAGAACAAGGGTTTTGAGCAGGCTGATATTTATACAGAACAAAAGCCAGCCATATACTATGTAGTAGTTGTATTGCCTGACTTTACCAGGCCTGTTTGGTCCTGCAACAGGGAGAAGAAGGACTTTATAGAAAGAAGCACTGCTCTGAGTTTTCAAAAGTTTATGTGCTCCCTTCTTTCTTGAGAGACTGTAATTCTATTTACTGGTCTCCCCTCAGATGTCCTCCCCATCCTAGTAGAGATGCATCTGTGGTCAGAACCCATGAAGGTAGATACAGAAGGAAGGGAATACCCTCTCTGATGTTAGTTGCTTTTTTCTACTTTTCCAATGCTTGTACCAACAAGCTAGACACTGATATCTGCTATTGCAGTGGTGCATGTCATTGATGTCAGTACCTTCGGAGAGGATACTGGACACCCCTCATTTGTAATCTGACTCAAACCCCTGTTGTGGCAGAAGAAAAAATTACTCACCTTAGTAATTGCTTTTCTTCTCATGGAGTCTTGCTATATTAGGACCTTTGCAGTATGCCCCTGGCTTTTGACTGCCCCGGAGATGAAATAGTTAACTCCAGAGAAATCTGGAGTTCCACAGCGCGAGAGCGCTATTGAAAGCTCTATCTGGGTTGTTTGAACCCAAACTGTCAGGTTCTTTACGAGGCTAAACTAACATAGCAAGTCTGTGTGGAAAAGTCTTACACTAGCCATTGGCTACCTACTAACAGTAGAACCACAAAAACACAACAATAAAGAAAAACAGTATCACATATTATTGTTAGGATAACCCTTGACAATCACTACTAAGGCCCCCTCTGCCCAAAGACTCAAGTCCAGAGAGGGGCCCAGCTACCAATTAACAAAAAACAGAAACTATCTAGTTCCTAACCCAAGAAAGAAAAGAAGGGGGGACTAGAAGCTAAACAGGCATGACACAGTGATTGCACCATTGCCAACCCCATACCCAAGTAGGGATTCTGAGAGGGTAGAGGGAGGGTTGTCCTAATATAGCAAGACTCCATGAGAAGAAAAGCAATTACTAAGGTGAGTAATTTTTCTTCAAACACCATGAAGTCTTGCTTATATTAGACTTTGCAGAGTACACAGCAGTACCCCCATGGAGGAGGGTCAGAACCTACTTAGGAAATAGGCTCTGCAGGACAGCTGTGCCAAAGCTAGCATCTCTCCTGGACTGGACGTCCAGGGAATAATGCTTAGTGAAAGTGTGGACTGTCTTCCAGGTAGCAGCTTGACAGATTTCCAAAATGGGAATATCTCTAGCAGCCGCTAGAGATGCAGCTGTACCCCTGGTGGAATGAGCCCTCAGGCCTGAGGGTGGCTCCTTGCCCAGTTTTTGATAACAGAACTGGATACAAGAGACAATCCACCTAGCAATCGACCTCCTAGTAGCAGGCCTCCCCTTACCCACATCTCCATAGGTAAGGAAGAGCTGGAGGGATTCGAACCTGTGACCCTTGGTACGATCCAAATAATAGCTAAGGGCTCTTTTTATGTCCAAACTGTGCAAGCTTCTCTCACCAGAAGAGGAGTGCTCAGTAAAAATACTGGAGAGAGATGGATTGGTTAAGATGAAAATCTGAAACCACCTTAGGTAAAAACTTTCTGTTAGTCCTGAGGATCACTTTATCTCTGTGGAAAGAAATGAAATCCTCTTCCACTGACAAGGCTTGCATCACTTATACGCCTAGCAGAAGTGATAGCCACTAGAAAAACAGTTTTCCAAGTTAAGAACTTGAGATCTGCCGAATTCAGAGGCTCAAAGGGAGGTTGCATTAACTAAGCAATGCAAACATTCAGGTCCCAGGCGGGAGCTGGTTCTCGAAAAGGAGGGTTAGTGTGAAGTAACCCCTTAAAAAACTTGGAAAACACAGGGTGAGAAGAAAGGGAAGCAGGCTTCCCTGCTGACACAAAAACAGAGACAGCTGCCAGATGAACCTTTAGGTAGCTGGCCTAAGGCCTAAGGAATTTAAATGGACCAAATAGTCCAGTAAATGGGCAGATCAGCAGATTCTGGGATAATCTGCTTCTCAGAGCACCAAATGGAAAACCTTTTCCACTTAGAATTGTAAGTGGCCTCAGTGGAAGGTTTCCTTGAAGCCTTTAAAATATCCAGAACACCTTGAGAAAGGTGTAAGTCAGCAAATTCTAACTCCTCAAGAGCCATGCCTTGAGATGGAGGGATTTGAGGTCCGGATACCACACTCTCCCTGTGCACAGGCCAGCAAGTCGGACTCGGGCAAGCTCTAGGGCAGGGGTGGACTGTCAAGGACAGAAGCAGTGGGTACCAGGCTGTCTGGCCCAATCTGGGGCAATCAGAATCACTTTGCAGGGCTGAGATCTGATTTTTACTAGTACCCTGAAAAGAAGAGGAGAGGGGGAAGGCATACAGGAACTTCCTTCCAATCCAACTGAAAGGCGTCCAGGGGACTGAGCCCAGCACTGGAGGCCTGCAACAAAACAGAGGAAGTTGGTGGTTGTCTGGGGCATGAAAGATCTATCTGAGGGGTGCCCCATCTGGCAAAGACCGACCC
Organism: Neoceratodus forsteri; assembly: GCA_016271365.2. Lineage (NCBI taxonomy): Eukaryota > Metazoa > Chordata > Ceratodontiformes > Ceratodontidae > Neoceratodus > Neoceratodus forsteri. Next base: position 33,955,577 of record JADMNL010000034.1, on the reverse strand, counting down.
CAGCACCTGAGGATCTCACAGCCCATTCGTGATGGCCCTGAGAAATCCTGCTGAGGGCATCCGCCAGGACATTGTCCTTCCCTGGAAGGTGAACTGCATCAGGGAGGTGTTCAGGGAGTAAGCCAGAGACCACAACTCATTGCTTGGTGCACAAGGCTGATGACCGAAAGCCCCTTGCTTGTTGATGTACCACATTGTTGTGGTGTTGTCTGTCCTGACTTGAACTACTTTGTTCTGGACAGAAGCTGAAAACGCCTGAAGAGCTAGAAAGACAGCTCTGAGTTCCAAAAGGTTGATGTGGAGCAGAGATTCCTGAGGAGACCACACTCCCTGAGTGGACAGGTCGCCCAAGTGAGCTCCCCACCCTAACAGGGAGGCATCCGTGGTGAGGGTGAGGCAGTGGGAGATGGGAATGAAAGGAACACCTTGTTTTAGATTGCTTTGATCCTGCCACCAGTGTAGAGCCAGGATCAGAGTTTGGGTCACTGGAACCAATTTGGAAAGGGGGTCCCTCCTTTGAGACCAATAGGCCCTCAAATGGAACTGAATGTCCCTCATCTGGAATCTTGCTCCTCGCACTACCGCTGTGGAAGCAGCCATGTGCCCTAGGAGTTGCAGAAAATGCCTTGCTGGTCGAGAAACCTGCAGGGTAAGGAGGATGCCAGGGCAATGAGCCTGTCTACCCTTTCCGAGGGAAGAAATGCCCTGGCTAACTTTGTGTTCATTCTGCACCTATGAAAGTTAGTACCTGAACTGGTTCCAGAACTGACTTTGGTAAATTCAGCAGGAATCCCAGGAAGTGAGAAGCTGCTGGGTGACTTGCAAGTGGGATTTTACCTGATCTGGGGACTGACCCACTATGAGCCAGTCATCCAGGTAGGGAAACACAGCAATCCCTTGCCTTCTTAAATGAGCCACTACCACAGCTAGACATTTTGTGAATACCCTTGGCGCAGAGGTAAGGCCGAAGGGCATTGCCCTGAACTGGTAGTGGCCTGAGGGCAGTTCGAGCCTGAGGTACTTTCAGTGAGAAGGCCTGATCAGAACATGAAAATAGGCATCCTTGAGGTCCAGGGAAGCCAGCCAGTCCCCTGGCCTCAGGGAAGGCAAAATCATTGCCAGAGTTAACATTTTGAACTTTGGTTTCAAAAGATGCTTGTTCAGGTACCTTAAATCTAGGTTGGGCCATTCTCCTGTCTTTTGGGGTAAGAAAGTATCTTGAGTACAGCCCTGCCCTGATGGCAAGGAGGGACCCTTTCTACTGCTTTGCAGTCCAGAAGAGAAGAAACCTCTGCTTCCAAAGCAAGGGCTTCTGTAGGATTTGGTGGAAAATGTCTGGCTCTCATCTTTGGAAACTGTTTGAAGCTGAGAACCAGACCCTGGCTTATTACCTCCAGAACCCATCTGTCCGAAGTTAGGACACCCAGTTCTGGCTGAAATAAACCAACCTGCCCCCACTGGTACAGGAGACCGGCCCTGGGCACCCCATCAGGTGCCTGCTTGGCAGTAGCCTTAGGCTGAGGGGAGGGGACGGTTTACTTGTGCCCCGTCTACCTCTGCCTCTGAAGAAACCCCTCTGTGCAAACACAGAGGAGGCCTGAGATTGGTAAAAAGGCATGTGGAAAGGCCTGCCCCTACCTCTGGGAGCGTGCCTCTGTGGAGTGGCATGCCTCTCCTTAGCCTGGGCACTTTTGTAGGTAGTTCTGTATTCATCCATCTTTTTCATATAGTTTTCTGTTTGTTCCCCAAACAGAGAATTACCCACTACAGGAAAATCCATAGCCTTTGACTGAGTATCTTGGGACAGATTAGTGCATCTGAGCCATGCCAACCTACGGAAAGCTACAGAAGTGGCCATGACCCTAGAGGAAACATCATTAACATCAACAGCAGCATGAAATTGAACTTTAGAGGCTTCAATGCCATCAGCAGCCACCTGTTCCAACTCACTAGCCAGCTGGCCATGCCTGCTTGGCTAACTGCAATACTGTGTCCCATCTAGATTTCTGATATCTAGCTACAAGCATATAATTTGCCTGCCTGAGTCCCAAAGAAGCTGCCATATACTGTTTTTTCGCCATGGCATCAATCCTCCTGGAATCCTTATCAGGAGGATGTGAGGCCAGGGGAATATTAGCCTTGTCACAGGCTGCAGCTTGAACCACACCTACATGACTACACTACTCAGTGAGGAAGTCTGTATCAGAGCCTGACAAAGTATACCTTCTGTCCATTTTTTTATCTACAGGAGGGACAGAATGAGGATTTTTTAAAATCTTTGTTGTTTGCTTCCTAAATGATTTATGCAAAGGAATAGACAACCTCCTAGACTCTGGTATATCCATCATTTCTACGTAATCAGGCTCCTCTTGCTCATCCACAGCCTCCTCTAAAGGAAGCTGGAGGGTTTCTGCAACCTTTTGTAAAACATAAAATGAGAAGGGACTCAGACAGAATAGGAGGAGATTCTAAAGGTCTGTCTGGAGAAATGTCCGTTCAATGGGCACGTCCAGACCCTCCCAGCCACATATATATTGATCAAATTCCTCCTCCCTCCTGTGGTTCATAAAATTCCTCAACATCATACTCCTGAACCACTGGAACTGAACGAACCAACCCTTTACCATCTGTTGGTGGTTCGACAGGACCCTGAGACAGTGACTGGACAATCTGTATGGCTTTAGCTATTTCTGCAGCAGTTGGAGAGACAATTTTGGACTCAAACCTACTGATTTCTTTGTCTTTTTCACTGGGACTGGTTCCTCTGAACCAGCCTTCCTTTGCCGAGAAGTCTCGCCGGTCACAGGGCACTCCTCTGGTCCAGTGGGTGCTGGACCAGGCTGGCCATCCGGTCAGCGGACTTTTTGGCTTCTTGTTCCCTGAGCCGCCCAATCTCTTTTCCAGGGTGGCTGCAGGGAAATTTTACACACCTGGCAGTCTGACAGGAGGTGGTCAGCCCCCAGACAATAAACACAAGTGGTGTGTGGGTCAGCCTTGGCAAAGGCTTCCCCACAGACATCACAGTGTTGAAACCCAGTGGGCCTGGTTTTTCTGTTGGGTTTCTCAGACATAATGCCAGCCTAACCAAAAACTTGCCCTTTTGATGGCAGTGCCAGGCAAGACACCCTTATCGGCTCCTAACCATGTCACGGTATTTGAAAAACCTAATTTTAAAGAAGGTTTTTTAGAACCGATAAGAACTGGGAACCGACCTAAAAGCCCAACCAACACTTTAAAACGTTAATTTAGAAACCGATCGGGTTCAAAACCGAACCGATAATTGAATTTCCACACAGACTTTAATTTTTGTACTTACGGTTTACCAGATAGAGCTTTTAACCAAATGCGGTAAAATAAATATTTTGCCGGTTCAAATGAACCAAAATACTCGCTTGAACCGAGAAATGAACCGAGCTGAAGGAGCTGATCTCCGGAGCGACTGTTCAGTGAAGCGGAGTAAAGAATCTGACAGTTTCATTTGAAACTGCCCAGATAGAGCTTTGGCATAAGCGCTCTCGCGCTGTAGAACTCCAGACTCCCTGGAGTTAACTCTTTCCTCTCCGGGGCAGTTCAAGTGCAGTGGCTAACTGCATTAGTCATAATATAGCAAGACTTCATGGTGTTTGAATATTAGCTTTATCACAGGCAGCAGCCTGAACTACCCCAACATGACTGCATTGCTGAGAAAGGAATTCTGTATCAGGGCCTGACAATGTATACCTTCTGTCCATATTTTTATCTACAGGAGGCACAGAATTAGGAGCTTTTAAAATTGTAATTGTTTGTTTCCTAAAAGACTTATGTAAAGGAATAGACAATCTCCTAGACTCTGGAATATCCATCATTTCTACAAAATCAGGCTCCTCTTGCTCATCCACAGCCTCTTCTAAATGTAGCTGGAGGGTTTCAGCAACTTTTTATAAAACATAAAATGAGATGGGGACTCAGACAGCATAGGGAGATTCTAAAGGTCTGTCTGGGAGATGTCCGTTCAATGGGCACACCAGACCTTCCCAGCCACATTCATACTGTTCATAATCCTCCTCCCCTCCTCTGGTTCATAATATTCCTCAATATCATAATCCTGAACCACTGGGACCGGACGAACCGACCTTTTACCAGATAGTGGTGGTTAGGATGACCCACTAGTTCAATGACTGGACAATTTGCATGGCTTTTGCTATCTCTGCAGCAGTTGGAGAAGGAATTTTGGACTCCAGACCTGCTGATTTTCTTGTTTTCTTTACTGGAATTGGTTCCTCAGAACCAGCTTTTCTTTGCCGAGGAAGTCTGGCCCTGGTCAGAGGGCACTTCTCTGGTTCGCTGGCACCGAACCGGCTGGCCATCCGGGTCAGCGGACTTTTTATCTCGTCTCCCTGAGCCTGCCCAATCTTTTTCCAGGGTGGCTGCAGGGAACTTCTTACATACCTGGCAGTCTGACTGAGGTGGTCAAACCCCAGACAATAACACATGGGTGTGTGGGTCAGCCAAAGACTTCCCTACAAACATCACAGTGTTGAAACCCAGTGAGCCCGGTTTTCTTTTGGGTTTCTAACACAATGCTAGCTCAACCAAAACTTGCCTTTAACGGCAGTGCTAGGCAAGACACCTTATCGGTTCCTAACCTGTCATTGGTATTGGAAAAAACGAATAAATCTGTTTTTTTAGAACCGATAAGAACCGGAACCGCACTCTAAAATAGTAACTTTTAGTTTTAAATGAGTTTTAACCCACTCATCGGTTCAAACCGAACCGATAACTTACAAGTTCCACACAGACAAAACCTTCATTTACTTACGGTTACCACAGATAGAGCTTGAACCGAACTGTTTTATGTTAAAATAAAACTATTCTCGGTTAAATCCAACCGAGAAAACACTTTTAAACCGAGAAATGAACCGAGCAGAAGGAGAAATCTCCGGAGCGACTGTTCACTGAGGCGGAGTAAAGAATCTGACAGTTCAAGTTTGAAATGACACAGATAGAGCTGCTCTCGTGCCAAAATTCTATTTTGGAATGGTTTTAACCATTTCACTCCGGGGCAGTTCTAGAGCTGGATCAAACTGCTAATGTCTATAATATAGCAAGACTTCATGTTGTTTGAAATAATGTTTTCCACAACAGAAAACATAGGCCACAACTCATGAGCGGATCAAAAAGAGCCAACATCAATTTCTTAAGTACAAAACTCCCGTCCCAAGGTGGGACTGGATTAAGGATAGGAGGCTTGATATGAAGAATGCCTCTCAGACAGGTATGGGATACCTCTAATTGGGCAACCATAAGACCATCAAAAGGGGCATGGAAAGCTGGTACAGTGGCCAAATGTACCTTACGTGAGGAATACTGTAGGCCAGAGTCAGACAAGGAGAGCACATATTCCAACACGGCATTTATAGAACATATAAAAGGGTCCACATTCTTGAAGTAGCCCACAAAATGAAACACGCCTATTTCAAAGAATAAATATGTCTGGTAGAAGGCTTTTTAGCCATAAACAGCACATCAGCAACCTTAGGGGATACCCTGAAATGTGCAATGGCTGTCTTTTCAGAAGCCATACATGCAGATGTAGGGACTTAAGGTCCAGATGGACCAAGGATACTTTGTCCTGTGACAACAGACCCTGACACAGAGGTAGAGATAGAGATACATGAGACTCCACTGTCATTTGTTTCAGAAGTGGAAACCATATCTGGTGAGTCCATAATGGTGCAGTGAGGATGAGTGGAACTCTCCACTCGTAGTTTGAACAGGACCTTCTGTATTAGAGAAATTGTGAGAACTGCATATTGTAATCTCCCTTTCTAAGAGTGGGAAAACACATCTCACCAGAAAAACCCAGACCCTGGAGCAAGCAAGCAGAAACATGGCAGTTTTGGGTTGTGTAGGGATGCAAAAAGGTCCAACTCTGGATTACCCCCTCTTGCGAACAGGTCATTTACCACAGAGGTCAGCAGTTCCCATTCATGAATCCTGGACTGAGACTTGCTTAGCCACTCTGCCAAGATGTTTTGGAGACCTGGGAGATGCACGGCTGATAGTTGTAGGCTGTGGGACAGAGCCCAGTAGCATACTCTCATTGCTTCCCTGCATAGGGCACAGGAGTGAGTTCCACCTTGTTTGTTGATATAATGCATCACACTGGCATTGTCCATCTGGATTAGCAGAGGACCTGGGTAAAGATGATTCTGAAATGCCTGGAGGCTGTACAAGACAGCCCTCATTTCCAGGACATTTATATGCAGCTGGACTCCACCTTGATCCACAATCCCTGCATCTGGTAAGGACGGAGATGAGCACCCCAGCTGAAGCTTGAGGCATCTGTGGTGGGGATCTGTGCAAGAGCTGGTACAGGGAATGGAACTCTTCTTTGAAATATCCCCACCACCCAATAGACAAACCCCCGATTAGGGGTTTCATTGGAAAAAATAATTGTTTAATTACCTTTCTGCTCGTTTATTTCCGTTTGTGACCCTCCCTCCCCCCAGTATGTAAACAATGGCCGCTCTGTGCAGTGCCATTTTGACTGTGAATGCAGCTCAGCAGGGCTCACTTGTATGCATTCAGTACAAATCGGCCGAGCTACACTCATGCTCCTGAAAAAGGGACTGTACTGTCTCAGCGGGCCCACCCCGTTGCCAAAAGTCAAACAAATAAATTTAAATAAAGCAGCAAGAAGGTAATCAAAAAATATTTTTTTTCCAGTCAAAGCCCTAATCAGGGGTTTATCTCTCAGGTAGTGGGAATATTTAAATGAAGAATGTTTTCCTTTAAAAGTTCCATGAGTGAGAATGCTGACTCTTTTGTAGAAGTCAATCCCAGCATCCATTAAAAATCAGACTCACCCACATCAGTGTCCGTGTCCATAGTGGGAAAGTACCGTTACGTAAGAACTTACCGTAACAGTAGATCTTTGAGAACAGCTCTTGCAGCAGATTACACCATTATGACTAAAGACAGCAGGCGCCAGGACCCCATGGAAAAATTCTAGCTAGCAATATCCAGCGGGGGACCGCCTCTGACATCGGCCCCACCCCCGACATCCGGCATCATACAAAAGTGGTGGTCCCTCAGCATCCCTCAGTTCTCCCGCCAGAGACTCCCGGCATAAAGGTAACTTCTGAAAGGGAGACCAAGATCCACTTCCAAAGGAAGAGCTAAACAAAAAATAATTATATTCTAATTGTGTCCAGGATGTACCAGTCTGAAGACCAGGTCTGAAGACCAAACCTCCTGAGTAGAAGGTGAGAGGGAAACTACCTGCTGCAAGAGCTGTTCTCGAAGATCTACTGTTACGGTAAGTTCTTACGTAACTGTACTATCTTACTTCGAGAAACAGCTCTTGCAGCAGGTTACACCATTAGGACTGATTCCCAAGCAGTAAGGAAACAAAATACCCTGATCGGGAGGAGGATAGGAGGGATCCTGGAGTGAAACAAAATTAAAACAGAAGTCCTTGAAGGACTGCAAGGCCGAAACCAGCTCTACGCCTAGAAGTGATGTCCAAACTGTAATGCCTGATAAAGGTATGTACAGTGCTCCAAGTGGCGGCCGCGCAGATGGCTGATGTAGAGATGTTCTTAAGCGCCATGAAAGAGGTAGCCACCCCCCTCGTGGAATGTCCTTTCACCGATCCCGGTAAAGGCTTGTTGTGCTTTTGATAACAGAACGTGATGCATTTGACCAGCCACTTGGAGAGAGTTTGTTTCGAAACAGGTGCTCCTTGCATCCTGTGAGCAAATGAGAGAAAAAGCTGATCTGACTGGTGATGGGACTTAGTTCTAGTGAGATAGTACCTGAGGATCCTAAGTACATCTAACGTGTGCAAGAGAGCTTCCCCTCGGTTAGACTGGTTGGGATAGTACACTGGAAGGTCAATATCCTGATTGAGAGTTAAGGTTGAGACCACCTTGGGAAGAAACTTAGAATTTGTCCTTAAGGACACTCTGTCCTTGTGAAAAACCAAGTAAGGTTCTTTACGTATGAGCGCATGAAGCTCAGAAACTCTTCTGCCGGAAGTAACCACAACTAAAAATAACGTCTTCCAAGAGAGAAGATGCGGCTCGCAATCAGCGGCTGGTTCAAACAGAGGCAGCATGAGCTGCTCTAGGATAAAAAGAAGATCCCAAGGTGGAATTGGATCTTTGATAGGAGGTCTCAAATGGAGGATACTGCGCAGAAAAGCGTGGGAGGCCTCTAGCTGCGCTAGTGACCTTTCACCTACTGGGGAATGGTATGCCGAAATGGCACAGAGGTGTACCTTTATGGAGAAATAGGCTATCCCGGATTCATATAGGAATAGGAGGTAATCCAACATTGACCTTTCAGGACAGTCAAGTGGGGCTAAGCAACGGGCCTGAGCCCAAAGACAAAACCTGCGCCATTTCATGGCATAGGTGGCGTGAGTGGAGGATTTTCTTGCCGCAACCAGAACATCTGCTACTTCCTGTGAAACCCAGTGTCTAAGGACTACTATGTTCTTAGGAGGCAGGTGTGCAGGTTCAGTGACCTGAGGTTCGGGTGGACCAGGGAGCTGACTTCCTGGGACAACAGGTGTGAGCTGACCGGCAAAGGAAACAATGGGTCCTGGGCCAACTGGTGCAGGAGTGGGTACCAAATTTGCCTAGGCCAGAAAGGCACCACTAAGATCGAGGCTCCCTCCTTGCGGAGCTTCAGTAGAACCCTCTGGATCAAAGGGAAGGGTGGGAAAGTGTAGAGGAACCTGCCCGTCCAAAAGAGGAACAACGTGTCTCACAAGAAAGCACCAGGCCCTGGATCTAGCGAGCAGAAATTGGACAGTTTTGTGATGGATGGGGATGTGAATAGGTCTAAATCTGGGGTCCCCCATCTGTGGAACAGGTCCCCTACTACTTCTTGCAGCAGCTCCCATTCGTGAGCCTTGGCGTGCAACCGGTTCAGGCAATCTGCAATGGTGTTGTCCACGCCGGGAACGTGTACTGCAGTGATCTCCGCGCCATGCTGTAATATCCAATCCCACACCCTCTTTGCTTCCCTGCAAAGAGGGTAGGAGTGAGTGCCTCCTTGCTTGTTGATATAGTACATCACTGAGGTATTATCTGTTTGAAGTAACAGAAGACCTGGTGTAATCTCTGACTGGAAGGCCTGCAGAGTGTACAGGACTGCCTTCATTTTGAGGATGTTGATGTGGAGGTGAGACTAAAGGGTCAACCAAGATCCCTGGGTCCTGACTCCTTCCAGGTGGGCTCCCCAACTGGACCCCGAGGCATCTGTGGAGAGAGTCAGAGTTGGAGCAGGCGCTAAGAAGGGGACGCCTGTAGAAAGATGCTCTGGAATGAGAAAGCATTGCCAGTTCCAGATGACTGCGTTCATGATCTGGACTAGCTGATGCAGATGATCCTGCTTTTGTTCCCATTGGGCTCTTAGAATCCACTGGGTAATCCTCATATGGAGTCAAGCTAGGGGGACCATTGCGATGGCTGCTGCCATGTGTCCAAGCAGACAAAGAATGGTCCTGGCTGGGACCGACTTCTTTTCTATCATGTCCCTGATGAGGGATTGAATGCGTTCCTCCCTGTCCTGAGGCAGGAAAGCCTTCCCTTGATTGATGTCCAGAACCGCACTGATAAACTGCAACTTCTATGAAGGGATGAGGCACGACTTCTCCTGGTTGATAGTAATGCCTAGCGATCCGAAGAAGGAACAAGTGTCTTGAATCGCAGCCATCGAAGCCTCCCGAGAGGGGGCCATAAGGAGCCAGTCGTCTAGGTATGGGAACACATAGTGGCCATGTCTCCTGAGAGTCACTCCCACAACTGCCACACTCTTCATGAACACGTGAGGCACTGAGGACAGTCCGAAGGGGAGAGCTCGGAACTGGTAGTGGCATCCCAGGAACTCGAAGCGCAAGGAATTTCCAGTGTGCTCGAGTGATGGGGAGATGGAGGTATGTGTTCTGCATGTCCAGCGATGCGAGCCATGTGCCCTGCTTGAGCATGGGGATGAGACCAGGAAGGGTGACAATGTGGAAGCGTTTGTACAGCACAAATGTGTTGAGATCACTCAGGTCCAGGATTGGGTGCAGGTCCCCTGTCTTTTTCGGAACCAGGAAGAAGTGTGAATAATACCCTTCTCTGCTGTGGTTTGGTGGAACTGGTTCTATGGCATCCTTGTCCAGGAGTGCCAAGATCTCTTGCTGTATGAGCAAGGTGTGCTGGCCCGAATAATGGGAGAGCAGAGGAGGCCTTGATGGTGGGCGGCCGAGGAACTCGATGGAGTGTCCGCGACCTACTATTTGAAGAACCCACCTGTCAGAGGTTATACTCTGCCACGTTGAGAGGTGGTAAGAGATATGACCCCCAACCCTTCCTTCCCTCAGATCCAGAGGTGGGGCAGGGGACAGGAAGGAGTCATGCTGCGGTGGTATTAGACCCAGCAGGCTGGGCAGATTTTTGGTGTTTCTGGCCCTGACCTGAGGAGAATCTCAGTTGATTCTTTTTGTTAAAGTTGCCCCTGGGTTGCTGGCCGGAACATGGCTGTTGCCGAGCGCGAAAATGATTCTGGTTCCTACGAAAGTAACCAGTCTTAGGCCTGTACATAGTTTGTATGGTCCTGACTGCCTTCCCTGCATCCTGTAACTTGGTGATTACTCTTTCCGATTCTTCACCAAAAAGGACCGCTCCGTTATACAGGATGTCCAGGATGTTCTTCTGGATGTCCAGGGTAAAACCAGAGACCCTCAGCCAAGAGTGTCTCTGGAGACAAATGCCTGTAGCTGCACCCCTGGCTGCTGAGTCTGCTGAATCATTAGCGGGTTGAAGAACCTGGGTTCCCACGTCTGACTCAGTATGGAGGAGGTTCAGGAGCTCCTCCTTCTCGCCATCCAGAAATTCTTTGATAAGGTCTTGTCCTTGTTCCCACAGGGCATTCTGAAAGTGCACCATGTGCATCAGATAGCTAAGAGACCTTATCGAGCATGTAGCGGAAGCATACATGCATCTCCCCAGTGAATCTAGCTATTTATATTCCTTGTCCGGTGGCTGAGTGCTCAAGTGCTGAGGTCTCTGGGACCGGTCATGCGAGGCTGTAATGATCAGAGAATCGGCCAAGGGCTGCTGTGCCAAATAGGGGTCTTCTATGGGTGCCCTATAGAGGCGATCAGCCTTCTTGGGTACTGCCGGAGTGGAGTGCGGGTGCTTCCACGCGGCTTTAGTGACGTCAGTAAAGGTATCCACCAATGGTGGGACCGCCACATGCTTAGGATCTTTTTGCCTGAGGTATCGGGTAAAGAGTTGTCATTCAGGGTCTAAGTCTTCCATCTCCCACCCCATATTCTCCTGGATGTGCCTCATAATATCAGAAAAATAGAGATCATCCGGTGGTGACCTAGGCAGGTCTCGTGGGTCCGGTGATGGGAGACTAATCGGAGAAAGAGACCTGGAGGTGTTGTAAGTATCCAGCCTTGAGTCATCCCCCGTGTAGGCTGTCTGCCTCTGGGGCATTTTGGGCGAGGGAACCTGGAGGGGGGGTCTTCTCCTTTCTCTTGACCTGCCTCTAGGAGGTGGTGTAGGCTCCTTAGGGGTAGGGGACACCTTGTCACCGGGTTTCAGAGGAGGCTGCGGAAGTTTTGTGGGCACCACATCCTTCTTAATGGCATCCCACCAAAAATTAAAGAGGTCTTTCACCTCTTGTAGATTCAGGCCAGAGGATGGGCCAGGTGTCGGTGTCTGTCCGTCAACGGGGTAGGGCGTCAGGCCTTGAGGCATAGTCGGGTCATGCGTCGGGTCTAGAGGCAGGCCGATGTCCTCCGTATCGCCTGTCTGGTCATCAGGCATGTTGGAAATCTCCTCTTCCGAGGACCCCTGGCGACCGGTATCAGCTGGTGTAGGTGGCTCTGGTGTTGGTTCTTTGGCACGTTTAGTGGGCGTCAGGTCGGTCATCCATTTGGGCTCTGAGGTCTGCTTAAGGGACATCAGCTCTGTCGTCTTCTTTGGAGGGGCATCTGGCCCTCTAGGGGGTTGGGAAACCGAATGGTGGTTGGAGTACCGGCGTCTGTCAGACACATCAGCACCGTGTTTCTGGGCCGATTTAGATTTGTGCCAGTCCGAAGTCTTGGGTCCGGCTGACGAGCCGGGCATCCAGCTATCCTTCTCAGTCTTGATAGGTTGAAGGGAGACTGTACTAGAGCCTCCCGAAGATTGTACCTTCACTGGAGGGGGCTGAGAGCGAGCCCGGGAGGGGGATCTGTCTGACCTCGTGGAGCTGTAACTGGCTCTGGATTCTGAGACACAACTCGGGGATCTAGTCCTGTCCTTGTCCAAGTGCTTTTTGTGGTGTTTCCCGGATCTATGTTGGGAAGATTGCCCCCCTGGAGGAAGGGTTTTTCTCCATGGCCTTGATTTTCTCTTCTAAAAGGAACCCCTGAAGAGCTTTTAGGCAGCTGATCCTGATCCTGCTATTAAACTGTTGGCATATGGAGCAAGTCTTAATATTGTGCTCTGGGCCTAGGCACCATACACAAGCCGTGTGTCGGTCCTTAAACGGGATCTGTTTGCCGCAAGCACACTTGGAGGGGTGTCCTTTGAGAGAAGGAGTAGGAGAAGAAGACATGCAGGTACTTTTAGAAATAAAATACTTGATTTCGAGCATCGTTTGTCTACTAGAGGTGCCCGTGAGGCCAATGCTGGCACGTCGATGGTGGGAAAAGAACTGAGGGATGCTGAGGGACGCCCTTTTGTATGATGCGGATCGAGAGCGGTCCCCGCTGGATATTGCTAGCTAGAATTTTACTGCAGGGGCCCTGGCTTTAGTCAGGCTTCAGTCCTAATGGTGTAACCTGCTGCAAGAGCTGTGAAGTAAGATTATTAATTATTTCTGCCAGTCCCCCTCAAGAAAGAAGAATAGGATAAGAAATTGTCTAGAGGACATGGGCGTGAACCTATTGCTTTCTCGACTGTGACTTAAGGAGTGATAGGTTCCTCCTCTTGAAAATAACTCCCTCTGTGATACTAGGTAGCACTGAGGGAAGGATTTTGAAGGCCAGTTCTTTCATGGTCTGGAAGAACTGCCACACTTGTTTGAATTCCCCTACAGAGGGCATTTGAGCATCACCAGCAGGCAGGACAACAGGTTCTGTTGCTTTTTACTTTTTGGGCTCCAAAAGTTTTTCATTTTCAATTTTCTTAAGGCTAGTATGAGAGGAAGAATCTTCTGTCTGCCTCTTCTTGCCAATGATTTGTTCTCATTTGTAGGCTTCCTTGCAGACTCTACCTTATTAGACAGGACTTTAGGGGAAGCTGTGTCACCAGACATGTTTAAAGAGATGTTCTCAATCTTTTGTATAGGGGAACACTATCAGGAGCGGGACAGAGAAACTGGAGCTGATAGCAATTGCCTTTTAGGGTTTTTTTTCCCTGTGTTTTAGGACAAAACACTTTGCACAGGTCATAGTTAAGCCAGTTGTGATGTATGCCGACACACTTGTAGCACTCAGAATGCCTATCAGCCTTAGGCATGCAGGTGACACATTTTTGGCATTTGTTTGAAATCTGTGGGCCCAGTTCATTTTTTAGGTTTTTGCTTGGACTCAGCCATGAGACCAGACATAAAGCACCACAGTAATGGTCCCAAACTCAGTCGCTGAAAGCCAGTAATTTATGATAGACTATTGTCATTGTGAGCCAACTTATTTTATTTAACCACAGTCGTGGGCCAAAAATAGAAGAAAAGTGCTATAAAATACAGACAGAAGCACTTTTTTATCGCCACAGTTGTTGTGATGTGAGCCGACAGTATTAACACTTAACTGCAGTCACTGTGAGTCAAGAACACAGCCTCAAGTGCTTGAAACAAGGAGATTCGGGGGGGGACATTTTTACAGTATTCAAATAGCTGAAGGGGATATCATCAGATCAGATGCAGGTCTTCAGGATGCATAAGGATGAAAAGACAAGGGGACACTCAATGTCACTGAAGGGAGGAAGATGCAAGGGAAGTAGCAGGAAGAACTACTTCACTGAAAGAGTGGTGGGCTCTTGGAAAAGATGTCCAGAACAAGTGGTGTTAAGCAACACTGTTTTTACCATGAAATGCAAACTGGATATGTTCCGTGAAGAACAAGAATTGGCTATAGGTAATGACGACTCCTTTTGCATTTTGTCGAGAAGTGCAGAATGTTGTTTGAAAAGCAAAGGCTGGCACTATGCCATGAGTAAATAGGCACTGTCTTTTTAAGGTGGCCCCCTCTCTCTAGCTCACCCTCCCCAATCCCCAAAGAGGAAATTACAGGGGCAACAGAAGTTGAGAACTAAGCTAGTCTACCTCTCCACTGTCCCATATTATGGGGAACCTGTTGTACTGAAACACGCAATCATGAAAACATGGTGCACGAAAATCCAAAGCCTCACACCCTGTAAAATAACACTGCCTTCTCCACTTCAACAAATGTTTTTATTAAAAAAATACTGAAACGTGATGGCAGCTGGAGACTACCATCACCTTAAATGCTAATTAATTAACTGCACAGATAAGTCCTTCTGTCATGCCTGCCTCAGCAATGCCAGCACAGCAAGATAGCAATGACCATCATGGTTCCCCCATGTCTTGTCAGCTAACTGGTATTAGATTGGAAACACTCACTTATTGACTTTCAGTTGCTTTGCTCCTTGTCTTGCTAGGTATCCGCGGTAGGTGGCCTGGATCTTTATGGCCGCTTTCTCTTGGTTATTCAGTCCCTCAAAATCTGGCAGCTTCTGCTATTGCAAAACAAAAGGGAACAATTTTTGGTTTTTGTCAAATATGGGTCCAAATCCTCATACTTAGCGTGCTGTTCAAAATTATGACCAAATGAATCCACATTGTTTGAAAAGTCAGTTATTTAGACCACCCCGATAGCCCAGCGACAGCACACTGTGCTATTGTGCAGGTCACCCGAGTTCGGAAGCAAGCTCAGGTTACCAGTCAAGTGGCAGTCAGGGCTGAGGCAGCTGCTATGTGGCCATGTGCCTCAGACGTGGAGGGTTGGCAATTAGCTCCGGCACCACAGAGACCTCCAAAGCTAGACTTGGGAGCTTCGTCCTACCACTGGGTCTGCTGTGTGTCTTTGAGGGCAACTCAGATGGCTGGGATCATATCAAGGGAGGTGGGAAGGACCAAACTGGGACAAGGAATATCCCCACCTCAATTTGGTATGGGTGTTTTGGACTCCCTGGATCCTAGTCCACATAATGGACAGCCTCTGGGGCAGACCAGTCCTCCACCCAAGCCCCTACCACAGACAGTAAGCCATGGAGGTAATGAGTGGGTTAACAGGGGTCTAAGGAGACAGAGCCAACAGGTTTAAATGCAGTATGTCCCTGGATCAGGGTACATCTTTAAGATAACACAGGTGGCTGGGGAGACAAACCTCTGTAGAAAAAAAGAAAGGTCAGTTATCTGACAAACACTTCACAGATTAAGTCAATTATTTGGCAAACGCTTTACAAATTTTCTTTGAGATGCATTGCAAAAAGCTAAAGAACCCTAGCTGTGGGAAAATACTAGAACAGGTACAATTAAACCATGGCAGGATAGTGTGCTAGACAAGGTACAAACACTCCACTGTGGGAAGCCCACAGTACAAAAATATGCATTATGTTTTGCTTATGAGAGGCACAAGACTGACAAATAAGGAGGCCAGGTGGGTAATAGGATATATTCTCTATGATCAAGAGGCATGGATTATTGGCAGAGTCCATCGAAGCACAGCTAGGAATTTATATTGTGGGGGGGAGGGCCCCAAGAGCCTTGGGTCAAAATGAATAAAAAAAAACCACACATGCTATATTGCGGCATACCACAATGCTACCATCAGAACTATTGTCCTGCCACTCAACCCCCTCAGTCAGTCCCACCCAGCATATACAACCCTTCCCCCAGCACTCATGCCCTGTGCCACACAAACTCAGAATTTTTTTATTTTAGATTTTTTGGCCCAGGAAGGTGCACTCAGACAAAGCTCATTTTGAGATGTGATCAGGGAACCCAGGAGGTTTTGATGTTGTAATTGTTCCTTGGAGTGCACCACTTTTCCACCCTGTTTGAGAGGCTCTTGTTCTGGGACTATTACCACTACATACAGCAAAGCCAGCCACAATGCAACACAGTAACTGGCAGTAAATGACATGTCACAAAATACTGCATGGCAAAAGGGCTTAATTGCCATTGAATTACACTGTTCCTTGCAGCATACTGCAGCATTTTGTGATATACTGCAACATTACTGCATTGCATCCTGGCTGGTCCTGTTGTATCTAGTATTAAAAAGTTAATCACCTTGTAACTATGTTTCTTCTAAGGGATGTGACACAGAGTCTCCCACATAGCAGTCACCTCATGCTTCAGATGTGCCCTGGGACTTGAGTGTTACAAAAATTCAAATAATGTCCTTACGTTGTGCTGTTCTTGTGGCCCCAACCCTCAAAATGCCGATCTTTAGCTAAAGAATCAGGAGCTGTTACCAGAAAAATATAGCAGCATATTAATACTAAAAAAGGAAAAGTAAAATTGTTGAACTGTAAGAAAAAACATTTGCCTAACAAACAATTCTATGTAATTAAAAATAACTCTTCATCAATTTGTTCAAGCATCTGTTTCACCTTTAAACTTATATTCAGATTAATGATTTACTAACCTAGAAAGGGAGGTAGGGGAGGGTTAGTGAGAATTTGCATCACATTCCTTAGATGAAACATAGTTACAAAGGTAAAGTTTTCTTTTATTAACAGAAACATGATACATGATTCTCCCTAACAGAAGACTCCTAGCAGTGCTTTGGGAAGCAGGGTCTACAATTTACTTAAGAAACAGATTATGAAGAAAAGTTCCACAGCTAGAATACATTAGAGAATGTATCCTAATACAGTACGGACATAGTAATGTATGGGTTAAGAATCAAGTGGATACCTTACACAAACACAATGAAGTAACATCTCTTGCAGCTTCTACTGATGCTGCAGTTCCCCTTGTAGAATGGGTGTTTTATTCTCAAGGGCAGCACCTGCCAGCCTTTGAATGGCAGTAGCAAATATATGAGACAATCCATCTTAAGATAGTCTTCTTTGCTGCTGGATGCCCTTTGTTTACTCCTCCATCCGTGAAAACAGGTTACTCACCTGTAAGAAAAAATTACTCACCTTAGTAATCTTCTTTCTTCCAACGTATTCTTCTATATTCATAACTCTCTGAAGTCAGCTTCCTAAGCAGTGCTGCCCAGAGATAATGGAACTACATGCTAATGACAGAATTTATTAGCTCATGCCACATATTCAAACTGCTGCCCTTATCAGCTGCAACGTTCCACCAACATATCAGATTTCTAAGGGGTCTACAAGGCAACCTATACTAAGACTATCCAATATACTTATCCTTAATATTATTGTAATCCTAAACCCACTGAATGCCAGAATCACCTGGAAAAAGAAGGGAATTAAATATTTCCCACTAGGGTTAAAAAAACTATGCATGCCACGGTTTGGGACTTTATATTAGAATACTCGAACAGGAGTGCAGATGCTCTAGTTTTGCAAGGAGAGGCAGGGTGGGAGAGTTATGAATATAGAATACCTTGGAAGAAACAAGATTACTAAGGTGAGTAATTTTTTCTTCTAACCCCAGGTATTCTATACTCCTAACTCTCTGCAGACTTCAAAGCATTACCTTTGGAGGTGGGCAGAGAACCTACTTAGGAAATAGGCTCTGCAGGACTGTTGTGCCAAACCCGGCATCACTTCTGGACTGTGTGGCCAAACTGTAGTATTTAGTAAATGTATGCACTGTCCTCCAGGTAGCTGCTTTACAGATTTCCACTAAAGAAACATCTCTGGATGCTGCTATAGTAGCAGCTATGCCCTTAGCTTGAATGAGCCCTCAGCCCTGGTGGGGGTTCCTTGCCAACTTTTGAATAAGAAAACTGAATGCACTGGACTATCCAGTGAGAGACTGACCTTTTAGAAGCTGGGGTGCCCTTACCTACATCCCCATAGGTAAGGAATAGCTGTTTGTCATGCCTGTGATCCCTGGTGTGGGTCATATGTAAGCAATAACACCCTCCAGGGTGGGTATGATTGAGAAATACTGGATTGCCCAGGGGCGTAATGAGGCCTGACGCTGCAGGCAGAGGGCCTTATAGCCCCTGGAAGGTCCGGTATTTCCCAATAATGCCCACCCTGGAGGGTATTAGTGCGCTTAGAAAATGGGTTGTATAAAAAAAGAAGTTGCAAAAAAATTAATAGAAAATTAATTTAAAGTTAAGTTTTGTGATAAAATAGTTCCTACACCTTCATTATTATGAGCAATGCAGCTTAATAAAAAGCCAGTTGTATGCAGTTACTGCCCCTGACCCTCTCTCCCCTGTTTAGTTTTGCAGCACTTTTTTTCCACTGTCTAGTTTCTTTTTTTATTTCCCTTTATGTATCTCTCTCGCAACTAAGTGGACCATGACACAACTCAGCTCAGGACTGCTTATGATTTTTCACCATACAGTAATTAACTTGCTTTTATTATGTGGCTTTATTTGTATTTTGCTTTGCTGTCCATTAAAACTAGTAGCTTGAGAAATACCTTCCGATTTTGAAAATGTTCACTGTGGTGAAGAGCAGAGACTGTGGTATCTCCAGCACTGCTACTGTGCATGAGAAGACTGGTATTTCCTTCATTTTTCATACCGCAGCTGGACGTTCATGTGCGGTATGGAAAGTCAAGGAAATACTGCTGGATCTTGTGCTCAGTCGCTGTTTTTGGTAAAAAAAAAAAAAAAAACTATTTACAAAGGTCCACGTTTTCAACAGAGTTAATCCTTATAGCACTTTATAATAATATAATCCATTCATTTGCTTATATCCTGTTATGTTGGTTTTGCAGTACATATCTCATCTGAAATTCAGCTCCCTAAGTTTACAATCAACTCATCTGCATTTAGAGTACTTAGAAAAGGACCCCACATGGAAAAGAAGGTGTCCAAGTGACCTCTCATTTGATATGATTTTCTGTCCATTGCCAGAGCTTTTATAGATACTGAGTGCCAGTGCAAAACAGTGGGTTTCTCTGCTGACACCCAGGTATTTAAAATCACCTGCCTAGCCTGTAACAGCAGTATCCTAATCCATCTCCTTTGCAATGACCACGCCCCTTCTTCCCCCCTCCTCCACACCAAATAATAAGTTAGTTGGAGTGGGTATGATCTCCCGGCCTACCATTTCACTTAGTTTCTGTGATATCTCCTCCCAGAATATGTGTAATTGTGGACAGCTCCAAACACAGTGGTATAGTGTGCCTTTGTGTACTCCACATCTATTACACATCTCGGAGACCTCTGGTCTATTTTTTTAGTTTTAGTTTTTGTTGGCCGGGTAAGTGCACTAGACAATTCCTGCCTATTTTCAGGCACGACCCAGGGGAGGGGGATACAGATGAATGCCAACTGACTTTGAACCAGATTAAGCTGTTGGTGGTATTTTTAGTGAATGAGAGAAATTTGGCCAGGACACCAGGGGAAATTTCCTTACTCTTTTCGATAAGTGCCACGGGCTCTTTAACATCCACCTGAACTATCACCAATCCAGGCAGATGGGACCTCGGTTTAACATCTCATCCAAAAGACGGCACCTCAGAAGTGCAGCACCCCTCTCATGCTGCACTACAGTGTCAGTACTGGGATATTAACCCAAGTGTCAGATGTGGGAACTGAACCCACAGCCCTCTGATCTCCCAGCCTCAGAGGTGAGTGTGCTACCTACTGAGCCACTGACACGCTGATGGGTTACCACCGGGGGGCAATATAGTCTGTGTATAAATTTATATGTAGACTCCTTAACTCTATTACAAGCAAGGAGTCCCATATGTGACTCCAGAATGAGGTTCCAGTTCTGATCAGAAATCAGTATGCCCATGTCCCTTTCCCATAGCTTCCTTGTATTGGATGTCAGGCCCCTCAACCTATTCTTGAGAATATGTACCATACTCTGAATCACCCCCCTAGGATTGCCTCTAGCTCTACATACTAGGGATTCCACCTGTCTTAGAGATGCATTTTGTTCTCCTTGTGTCCTTATATGCTTACAATAATTTCTGGTTTGGAAATATCGAAACAGATGATTATTCAGGACCCCTAAATTTCTTTGGAGTTCCTGAAAGGAAGTTATATCCTTTTATTTCACCAAATCAGCAGCACATTGGACTCCTCCTCTTTCCCATTCCTCAAATGCTGGGTCTTCAAGACCTGGTCTAAAATAGGGGTTCCCAGCAAGTAGTAGTAATAGTGTTTCTTCATTCTTGCCCCCCAACAGCCTCTTAATTTGTGACCAGCTATCTAGTGTCATATTCACTAGTGGGTTGGGTTGTTCTATTGAGTTATACGCTCGTTAACCCCTTCTAGCTAGATATGCCGATAGTCACCTTCGAGTTCCCGCCTCTTCCAAGTTCAACCAGCTAGCCACATCCATCCTGGCAATCCAATCTTTTATAACTCGTGTCTGAGCCACCAGATAATAATCCTTCAGGTCAGGGAAGTTTAGCCCGCCCCTTTGGGTATTCACTTTTAATTTTCTGAGACTAATCCTTGCCCTTTTACCCTGACAAAGAAACTCGGTAAATATCTTCTCTAATGTTTTGATATCCCTCTTATGCAGGCCCATAGGAAGTATCTGTAGCAGGTAGAGGAGCCGGGGTAATATATTCATCTTAATCAAATTCATCCGTCCTATCCAGGACAGTGGTAGTGCCCGCCATCTTTGTAAATCCTCCATTATGATTCTGGTCATAGGAGTGTAGGTCAAGCAATACAACTCAGAAATTCTTTTCCCTATATGTATTCCTAAATATTTGAAGGATGTGCTAACTACTTTTAAGCCCCATATGTCGTTTCCAGGTGCTTTCCCCTGTCCTACCTAAAGGATCTCCGATTTGTCTAGATTTATTTTATATCCTGAGAAGTCAGCAAATTCCACAATAACAGTCAGCAGAGATGAGACAGAGTGCTCAGGATCATTTATATACAGGACCATATCATCTGCACATAATGACAATTTGTGCTGTCTCCCATCTTTCCCCTTGATCCCCTCAATATCATTGTTTTGCCTAATGGCAACCGCCAAGGGCTCAATAGCCAGTGCAAACAGCAGTGGGGAGAGCGGGCACCCCGTCTTGTGCCTCAAGATAGTGGAAATTGTGCAGAGAGTACACCGTTAGTGAGTACCGAAGCCTGGGAGGAGCCAGACAGAGTCCGAACCATTCCAATAAATTCATCTCCCAGTTCATATTTGCTTAGTACCTCAAAGAGGTACTCTCATTCAATTTGGTCAAAAGCTTTCTCTGTGTCCAGGGAAAGAATTGCTGTATATCCCGGGTGCCAAGAAGAGCAATGTACCACATTCAGGACCCTTCTGACATTGTGATATGAATGTGTTCCTTGAATAAAGTCAGTCTGATCTGGGTGTATTAAGCTTGGGAGGAGTCCCTCTAAGCAGGCTGCCAAAACCCCGGCATATATTTTAGCATCTACATTTAATAAGGATATAGGCCTATATGAGGCACAGTGCTGCGGGTCCCTCCTGGGTTTCGGTAAGACACATATAACTACCTCGCCCATAGTAGTAGGCAGTGGGTTCCCTTCTTTAGTTTCTTGAAACACCTCCCACAAGAGGTCCACTATCCCCTGCCCCACCCCCTTATAATATTTAGCCGGTAGGCCATCTGGCACACTTGCCTTACCAGATTTCATATGCTGAATGGCCCTTTTAATTTCCCCCTTGGATATTCCACAACCCAGCTTCTCTCTCTGCTGATCATTAAACCCTGCATTTTGACCTTGTTCAAAAATTCCTGTACCTTATCAAGTGTGCCTTCATGTTCCGCCTGATACAGATCTCGGTAAAACTGTCAAAATCTGTCTCCGATTGCCTGATAATCTCTAATAATGTTTCCCTTTTTATCTTGTATCTCTTGTGTTCTTGTAATCCCCCATCTGCCCTTTATTAGTCTCACCATTAAGGATCCCGGTTTATTACTCCATTCATAAAATCTATGTTTCAGCAAGAAAAATTGGGCATGAGCTTCCTCATTTAGTGTAGTGTTCAGATTTTCTCTGGCAGTAGCCAGGAGCCTTAATAGCTCATCTCCTTTTTCTCTAGCAGCCCTGCGTTCCAGTTCTTTAACCTTTACATATAACTCCTCCTGTCTCATAAGTTTTTCTTTCTTGTGTCTTGCCACATACCCCGTAATTGCCCCTCTGAGATAGGCTTTCCTCGTATCCCAGAAAACCTGTGTGGACGGGGCGGAATTTTTATTGGTTTGTGTATAAAATAGGAGCTGCTCCTGAAGGAAAGTTCTGAACTCCTCGGATCCCATTAAATAGGAGAGAAACTTCTAAGAATTGCCCACTGTCTGCTTTGGCCCTATGTCTATGGTAGCAATTACCAAGGCATGGTCTGCTATATGGATTGGGCTATGTTTGATATCCTCCATCTTTGAGTACCACCCAGCTTCTATATAGATATGATCCAGTCGGGACCACGTCTTGTGAGGACCAGAGAAGTAGGTGTACTCTCTGAGTTTGGGGTTGGCTGTTCTCCAGGCATCTAACAAATCTAAGTCAACTACGCCTTCCCTCCATTTCTTCATACATTGCCCTCCCCTTCCTCTGCCCTCCGAGTGGTCCAGCCTCGAATCTGGGGTGCAATTAACCCCCCCATTATTAGGCCCCGGAACTGCTCCCTAATCAGTAGGTCTATTATATTTTGATAAAAGACAGGGTCGAAAACAGCAGGTGCATACACACATCCAGATGTGACTGGTGTCCCATATAGCATTCCTTCTACAAAAATATATCTCCCCTCTTTGTTGTCTTGCACTGTTCTTATTATTTTAAAAGGAAGATGTTTATGTAGTAGCACCGCTACTCCTCTCTTATGGGAGGAGAAAGAAGCTGCATGGCATGTACCCAATTTCTTGCCAGCTTTTGATGCTCTGACGGGGTCAGATGCATTTCTTGGAGCAGGGCTACCTGGGCCCGTGCTTTTTTAAAAACAGTCAGCACTTTGGTCCTTTTGATTGGAGAAGCAAACCCTCTCACATTCCATGAAATGACATTTATCCTCTCTCTAGTTGCCATTTTTAATTGATTGTTTCATCCTTCCCCTTTTCTTACTACCACTCTACCCCCTTTCCATTATCCTAATAAGTACTATTTTCAGGTATCTAATATATACTTCTGTGGACCAAGTATTAAGATATAAACAAAGATTCACAACATAGATTTTAACAACTAACAAAACAAACTGTGAAAACTATGTACATTAATTCCTCTCCCCCCTCCCGATAACATACATCATTCACAGAATAGGTATGTTCCCTCTGGTGATTACTTGTAGAGGTTTGACCCAAATATGGTCAATCTTCATCTCCCCCCAAATCCAGTCTTGCATTATGCAAATCTGTGTTTCCACACATTTTTCTGTCTATACATATCCCTGTACATTGCTGATATAGACATGTGCCAGAATGTTCTAGAGCCCCTCATTTCACTCCCATCTCCCTTAATTCTCCTGCTTTCATACCCCTTCCACAGTACCTCATACTACATTCAGTTATTCTTACTTTTAGACTTTGTTTTCTCTTGCCATTCTCCTTTCTCGCAAGTGTTCTTGTCTAACTATGGGTTATATAAGGTAGTTCCCTTTGATCCTCCTTCTCCCATTGTCGCAGGATTACGTACCTGACTGCCCACGAGGTAGGCCGCACGAGTCATATTCAGCACGCAGGCCCTTCCCGCAAGCTCGTCTATAAAATTTTAGCCCCATTCAAGCGTTGCTGTTCTGCTGGTAGCTTTATTTCAGCAGATCTTGGCATTTAGGGAAAAGGATGCAAAGAGAGGGATAGTCTCCCCAAACGCGGTACTGTACTGAGGCACTGCTTTCCGCCAGCCCCAGAAGTCTGTTACCGAGTGATTCCCCTGTTACACCTCCAATCTCAGCCTCCAGGGGTAAAGGCCGCCGCACGTTCTTGAGGTCTACACAGTTCCAGGGGGTTGCTCAATGTGACAGTGTAGAAATTTAACCACTAGACAGTTACTTAGGTATTATGGAGACCTGGGACAAACCACATTATTTTGGTCTCTTGCTCTTCAAACTCAGCTTCTATTTATATGGCACAGTCAGGGCTAAGCAAACCTTAAAAGAAAACCTGATGAGAAGATGTCACCTCTCTTCTCATATCTTCTCAAAGATCATGCTGCCTTCATCCTACTTTCTTCTTGAGCCCCTCTACAAATGTAGTCGCCTTCTGCACTTCCCACAAGCTATAGGTAGCTCCTTCATAACAGATTTTTAGTGTAGCAGGAAATATCATGAACCATTCAACTTGCAAGCGCTTACTTTCGGCAATGACCTCATTGAATGCTCATCTTTTCTTTCCAGTCCTCAGGGAATAATCTTGCGATATGAAGAGCCGCGATCCCACGTACCTCAGCTCTGACAGGCTTTTGTACATCTTCCACATCTCCTGCCTATCCTGATAATTGTGGAATCTGAAGATTATCTGGCATGGTAATTGTCCCTCTGATGGTCTAGGCTGCACTGCCCTATGCACCCACTCTAGTTTGTAATGGCCTCCTTTTGGGGACAGTCCCAGCAGGGCAGGTAGTTGCTTCCCACAAAACTCCAGTACGTTTGATCCCTCTTTGCCCTCAGGGAGGCCCTGGAGGTGCAGATTGGATCTGTGGTGGTAATATTCCTGGTAGTCCAGGGCCTCCCTGAGTTCCATTACTTCCTTTTCTAAGTCATCTATGCGCTCCGGCAGTGGGGCCAGCATGTCTTCTGTAGCAGATCTACGGCCCTCTGCTTCTTCTATTCATTCTTGTTGCTGCACCAGCTGCGAATCTAAAGCCTCCATTCTATGATCAATCTTCTCCTCCAGCCTTTCGAACTGGGGAGAGAGAGCATCCATTAGTTGCTCCTTCAGCTCCAGACCCGTCACAGTCATTTCTGCAGCCGAGAGAGATATAGGGCCTGCCACATTGCTCTGTCCCACCAAGGATTGTTTCTTCAAAGTTTTTCCCCCCCGATCACTGTGATTTACCGCCTGTCTGCACAACAAATTCGTCCATACTGAATGTACTGAAGGTATGTCAGGTTATTCTTCAATTATAACAGAGACTGTCTTGAAATAGTGCTTTTAATTAGACTGGGGAGCGGAGACCGACGAAGACACGTCTTCACGCCATTAAGCGGTCACATGACCCCCCACCCCATGCTATTTAATGGCAAAACAGTTTGGTTTTTTGTGTTCTTTGAGCCATGGGAGGAATGTGGATGAGCCGCTATTGTTTGTGTGTTTATTAGCAAACAAAGAGAAATGGTGGCTTACCGAGCTGAACATTCAGGGTGCCCAAGAATTCATACAGTAATGGGGCACCCTGATGAGGATCTAGTTATACAGTGGGCTCTATTGAAAAATATCCGCCCGCTGATATCGACACCCTAGCCAATCAGAAAACTAGGATTCTTGGACCCATTTTCTAAAGCAACTTAATGCCCTTCTGACATCCAGACTATGGAGTCTATGCCCACCTGAACTAATATGTTCAGTGAAGAAAACTGGTAATGTAATGGACTGGTTTAAGTGAAAATCAGAAACAACCTTGGGGAGGAATTTCCTATTGGTTCTCAGCACCATCTGGTCATTATGGAAGAAAAGGTAGTCCTTCTCAACACACAGGGCTTAAAGTTCACTGATTCTTCTAGCTGAAGTAACTGCAACTAGAAAAATGGTTTTCCAAGTAACATATTTTAAATGTACAGAGGACATAGGCTCAAAAGGAGATTTCATGAGCTAAGCAATGCATATGTTCAGGTCCCATACTGGTACTGGTTCTCTAATAGGTGGGTGCAAGTGGCACAGACCTTTGAAGAACTTTTTGAAAATAGGATTGGATGCCAGGGAGGTACTTCTCCCAGCAGAAATGTAGGCAGAGATTGATGCTAGATGCACTTTCAGGGATCTATGTTTCAACCCCCGAGAGTGGAGGTATGTGAGGTAATCCAGGACAGCTAGGATCTCCACTAGAGTAGGAGAAATCTCTTTGGACCCACACCAAATAGAAAACCTCTTCCATTTTGAAGCATAGGTTTTCTTAGTCAAAGGCTTTCTATATCCCTTCAGGATATCGTGAACACTTTGAGAGGGATTTAAGTTTGCATATTCTAAGTCCTCAAGAGCCATGCCTTGATCTGTGACCTGAGACTTTGGGTACAGAATTTTGCCCTGGTGAGAGGTCAATAGACTGTGCACCCTGGGTAAGTGTATTGGCTTGGCTACAGTCATGGAGAATAGTATGGGGTACCATGGCTGCATGACCTCGTCTTGTGCTATCAGTATCGTTGATGCAGTTTGTGACCTGAGTTTGATCAGGACTCTGAAATTGAGAGGGAAGGGAGGAAAAGCATACAGATTTCTTTCTGACCAGTCCAGAGCCAGAGCATCCAGTGGGATTGTTCCCTTGGCTGGTGGACTGCAACAAAAGAGGGGCAGATGATGATTCTCTTGAGATGCAAAAAGGTCCATCTCTGGTGTGCCCCATCTCCTGAACACTGAGTCCAACACTTGCCTATTGATGGACTACTCATGATGTGCCTGATTGATTCTGCTCAGGGCATCTGCTAGGGTGTTGACCTTTCCTGGCATATGAATGGTCTGTAATGAGGCCTTCAGTGAGTAAACTAGACTCTATACTTTCATTGCCTCTGTGCATAGGGGGTCTGACCTTGTCCCCCCTTGCTTGTTTTATAGTACATTGTCGTGGTGTTGTCTGTCCTGACTTGCACCACTTTCCCTTGCCGCAGATGGGCAAATGTTTTTAAGGCCAGAAACATTGCCCTTATCTCCAGCAGATTTATATGTAGGAGGGACTCTGATGGAACAGGTTCCATGAGTGGTGTGTTCCCCTAAGTGAGCACCCCATCCTAACAGGGAGGCGTCGGTTGTAAGGATAACTGATGGGGTTTCCTTTTGGAAAGGTACCCCTTCCCTGAGGTGGTCTGCTTCCTTCCACCACTGGAGGGCCTGCAGCAAAGTTTTTGTTACTGGAACTGATTTTTTCAAATTGTCTTTTCTTTGGCACCAGTGTGCCCTGAGATGAAACTGTACATCTCTCATTTGGAACTTGGCTCCCAGGACTGTGCCTGTTGCTGCAGCCATATGTCCCAGAAGCTGCAGAAACTGTCTTGCTGATCATGGCTTGTTCAGTTTGAATGAGGCAGCTATCTGCAGAAGGCTTTGCACCCTGTCCTGAGGGAGGAAAGCTCTTCCCTTTATTGAGTTCAGTTCTGCTCCTATGAAATGCAGGACTTCTACTGGAGTGAGAATGGATTTTTCCTGATTTACCAGGAATCCCCAGAAACTGTAACAAGATTAGCGTTACCTTTAAATGGTCTTGTACCAGGCTGTGGTGAACTTCCCACCACTAGCAAGTCATCGAGATAAGGGAAGACTGATATACAATACCTAACCTTCTTAGGTATGCTACCATCACTGTCAGGCACTTTGTAAACACCGTGGGTGCTGAAGTGAGGCTGAAAGGTAGAACTGAAAATTGGTAGTGTCATGATGGAAGTCTGAATCTGAGGTACTTCCTGTAAGATTCTCTTACTGAGATGTGAAAGTATGCATCTTTTAGATCCAGAAATGCTAGCCAATCTCCCTGCTGGATTACTGGCAAAATCATTGCCAGTGTGACCATTTTGAACTTTGGCTTTATTAGGTGCCTGTTCAGTAGTCTGAAGTCTAGAATAGGCCGCCACTCCCCATTCGTCTTTTTAGTGAGGAAGTATCTTGAATAGAAACATCTTCCCTTCAGATGAATTGGAACACACTCCACTGCTTTTAACTGCTTTTAACTGGAGGAGTCTTTGAACCTCCTTGGGACAAGCCCTGACTCACTACCTCCAGGACCCACTTGTCTGTGGTGATAGAGTGCCAAGCCTGGAAATAGTGAGCAAGTCTGCCCCCTACTGGTAGAGGGGAGGCGGTCTTGATCATTAAGTCAGGGGTTATGCTTTGCTTGGGGCTGAGCTTGGGTAGTTTAGGAACCTCTCCTAGATCCCCTTCTACCTCTGCCCCTGAAATACCCAGTCTGCTGTGGGTATTGCTGATGCTGGGGGACAGCCTGTGCCTGATAATAGGGCCTACTATAGGCTGTCCTTCCTCTGCCTTCTCTTCTGTAAGGCCTATAGCAGGAGGAAGGCCTCTCCTTTGAAGAATTGCTTTTATAGGTGGTCTTATATTCATCCACCTTCTTCATGTATGCTTCAGTCTGTTGGCCAGATAAAGAATGATCCTCTACAGGGAATTAATAGCCTTGGCCTGGGAATCCTGTGTTAAATCAGTAGCCATGAGCCATGCCAGCCTTCTAAGGGTTATGGTAAGGGCCATCCATCTGGCAGCATTGTCAGTGGTGTCTGCTGCCATTTGAAATTGATACTTGGCTGCTTCCAGCCCGAACCTCGCTGTCTCAGCCAAATCATCAGAGAGAGGTGAAGGAGCCTTCTCTGCCATGGCTAACACGGACTGCCACAGTGATTTTTGATACTGTGCTGAGTAAGCTTGATAGCTTGTCTTACTCCCAGTGAAGCAGCTAGGTATCCCCTTTTTTGCCATCCACTATTTTTCTTACAAATGAAAAATAAGAGGAGAAATCCTCTGGTCTAGGAGGAGAGCTGAATTCCTGCTCTGATGAGATCTCATTCTCAACAGGCTCACTTTCATCCATTTCAGGTAAATTATACTCCTTAAACTCCATCCTCTCAAGATGGGTTTGGGTCAGAAGAGGGACCAACCGGGACTTAAACCGGTGCTGGGAGGGTTGGAGTATGTATAAAAACCCTGCAAAGCTTATATGACCTTCATGACCTGGGCAATCTCCTCTGATGATGGCAGGCTGTAAGGCACAGATGAAACCCCCCTTTTTTTTTTATCAGTTAGGGGTTCAACTTGCTTTGTTTTCTTAGTTTTTTTGGTGGGAACCAGAGAGTCAGCCGGGTCACCCATCCTTTTTCCAGTAGTTGTTTCACCCTTGTTAGGGAGTGCTCAAGGAAGACACAGCGGTTTCACCCGCAGGTTTAGAGATTGTGGGTTGGTCGGAACCCGTAGCACCCTTCTCCGATTTTCTTGGAGTCTTTCCATTCTCTTTTCTACTGATTTCTGAGGGAATGACTTGCAGATATCACATTCTGCTGAAAAATGGTCATTCCCCGGGCAGACTACACATAAATCGTGCTTGTCTGCCTTTGCAAAAATGTCCCCACACTGAAGGCAATTTTGAAACCCTAGGTGTCCAGTCAAACCTGGAGACAAACCCTGGGTGTACCAGAGGATCCACAACAGGAACCATGCGGAGGAGCTGGGCAATGTCATCCCACAGGGTTGACAGAATATCTGCGGATACCACAGGCTTGGCAAGGTGGGTACTGCTCGAATTCCAGAGGCGGACCCTGACCGACCACTTTAAGAACCCACCAGTCTGTGGTGACAGCAGACCAAGCAGAAAGGAAGTGGCGGAGCCGGAACCCCATGGGAGGACCCAGGGTGGTGTGACAGGCATGTGGTAGGTGCATCTCATCCCATCACTGGGCAGGGTTGGAGGTGGAGGAGGGCCTGGCTGAGGAACTACTGTGGCCTTGTCCACCAGGCTTGTGGATAACCATGACCACTGACTTGGGCTGAGGTCTCCAGCCTGAGCCTGTTGCGCTGCTTGGGGCTGGGCTGCTTTGGCCGCAGGAGTGGAGGTGGACCTTAAGAAAAAATTACTCACCATAGTTATGCTGATTCTAATGGAGTCTTACTATATTCTGACTATATGCAGTTAGCCCCAGCACTTGAACTGCTCCGGTGAGAAAAGGGTTAACTCTATGCCAGGGCATAGAACATTGAGCTCGAGCTTGGTTATCAAACCTCCGTCTCTGGTACTTCTCAGTGTAACCGTCAGATTCCTACCAGCACTATACTAACTAGCTATTAAAAATAGAAATTGTTTATTTTAAATTTTAAGCCAAAGGGCAATAAACACATTTTTGGGTCCAAAAGACAAGTCGAGAACCCCAAAAAGAATCCAAGCAGACAGTAACAATAATGTATTTAAAATGAGAACAAAAAACCCTCCTAATAAGAAGAGGTGACACAGGTACACCTCTGGGGTGCAGCACTGAACCTGCCAACCCACATCCCAAAACAACTAGGTTCCAAGAGTGGAGGCAGGGAGGGAGGTCAGAATACAGCAAGACTCCATTAGAAGAAACAACATTACTGTGGTGAGTAATTTGTTCTTCAGACATGATGAAGTCTTGCTGTATTCTGACTATATGCAGACTACCAAGCAGTACCCCCTTGGAGGAGGGAGTTACAGGACCTATTTTGGGAACTGGCTCTGCAGCACGGTTGTGCCAAACTAGCATCACTTCTTGACTGGATGTTGAGAGAATAATGCTTGGTGAATGTGTGAACAGTTTTCCAGGTGGCTGCTTTACAGATTTCCACTAAGGGTATGTCTCTAGCTGCTGCAAGTGAAGCAGCTGTACCTCTGGTGGAGTGAGCCCTCAGGCCTGAGGGTGGCTCTTTCCCCAACTTTGAATAACAGAATTGGATACAGGAGACAATCCACCTGGTAACAGTTCTTTTAGTGGCAGGTTTACCTTTTCCCACTTCTCCATAAGTGAGAAACAGCTGTGAACAGTCATTTCTATGGACCTTAGTGTGCTCTATGTAATAACTGAGGGCCCTCTTCACATTAAGACCATGTAGTCTTCTCTCCCCAGAGGAAGAATGGTCAGTAAAAAATACTGGCAATGACACAGACTGATTCAAATGAAAATCTGATACCACCTTGGGAAGGAACTTTCTGTTTGTCCGAAGGACCACCTTGTCCCTATGAAATTAAATGAAATCAGGTTCCACTGACAAGGCCTGTAATTCACTGATTCTCCTCTCCTGGCAGAAGTAATGGCTACCAAGAACACAGTTTCCAAGTCAAGAAATTTAAGCTCAGCTGAAGATACTGGTTCAAAGTGGGGTCTGCATAAGCTGTGCAATACTGATAATTCAGGTCCCAAACAGGAGTAGGCTCCCTAAAAGGAGGACTGATATGAACCAGACCTTTGAAAAATGTCTTGACAACTGGATGGGAGGCTAGGAAAGAGCCCTTCCCAGCAGAAAGGAAGGTAGAGATAGCTGCCAGATGAACTTTGAGAGTGGTAGCCCTGAGGCCTAAACTGTTAAGATGCACCAAATAATCTAAAGCAGTGGCAATGTCAGCTGAATCTGGCTGAATATGCCTCTGAGAACATCAGAAATCAAATTTCTTCCATTTGGAATTGTAAGTTTTCCTAGTAGGTTTTCTACTAACTTTAATAATGTCCAAGACTGACTGGGAAAGATGCAGGCTTGCATATTCTAGCTCCTCAAGAGCCAAGCTTTGAGTTTGAGAGTCTGAACGTTGGGATACAGTACCCTCCCCTGAGAGGATGTTAGGAGATTGTACTGTCTGGGAAGACAAATGGGAATTGTCATGGACAGGGACAACAGCAGGGGGTACCAAGACTGCCTGGCCCAGTCTGGAGCCACTAGAATTACTGTGCAAGGCTGAGATCTGATCTTGACCAGTACTCTGAACATCAGAGGAAAGGGAGGAAAAGCATACAGAAACTTGTTTGTCCACTCCAATAGAAGAGCATCTTGAGGAACAGACCCCAAGAGAGGGGGTCTGCAGCAAAACAGAGGAAGCTGGTGACGTCTGGGGCTGCAAAGAGGTCTATCTCTGGGGTGCCCCATCTCCTGAAAATGACCTGAAGGATTAGAGGATTCAGGGACCACTTGTGGTCACCCTGAGAAATTCTGCTGAGTGCATCTGCCAATACATTGTCCTTCCCAGGGAGACGCACAGCTATCAGGGAAGCTTGAAGGGAGTAAGCCAGTGACCATATTTTCATGGCTTCGGTGCACAAGGCTGAGGACCGAGTGCCCCTCTGCTTGTTTATGTACCACATGGTTGTGGTGTCTGTCCTGATCTGCACCACTTTCCCAGGAATTGTGTTCGAGAATGTCAGAAGGGCTAGAAAGATAGCTCTGTGTTCCAGAAGATTTATGTGTAGGAGAGACTCCTGATGAGACCATGTTCCCTGAGCAGTGAGCTGATCCAGATGGGCTCCCCTTCCCAGCAGGGAAGCATCCGTAGTGAGAATCACTGTAGGGTATGACTGAGGAAAGGGACACCTCGCCTCAGGTTGTCCTCCTCCAGCCACCACTGGACAGCCTGAACCAGAGTCTGAGATACTGGAATTAACTTAGAAAGGGGGTATTTTTTCTGAGGCCAAAAGGACCTTAGATAGAACCGAATGTCCCTCATTTGAAATCTTGCCCCTTGCACCACTGCAGCTGAAGCTGCCATGTACCCTAGTAACTGTAAAAAGTGCCTGGCTGGTTGAGATACTAGTGGATGAAAGGAGGAAGCCAGGGTTGTGAGGGACTTTACTCTTGAGATTGGAAGAAAGGCCTTTGCCTGAATAGTGTCCAGCTCCACCCCTATAAATGTGATAAGCTGGACTGGTTCCAGAACAGACTTTTCTAGGTTTAGGATGAACCCTAAGGAACCCAGAAGCTGCTGAATAACCTCTAGAGCTTACTTGACTTGGTCTGAGGACTGACCCACTATGAGCCAATCATCCAGATAAGGAAACAGCAAGATGCCTTGTCTCCTGAGAAAGGCCACCACTACTGCCAGACACTTGGCGAACACCCTTGAGGCAGATGTTAGGTCAAAAGGCATTGCTCTGAACTGGTAGTGACCTGAGAGCAACTCAAACCTGAAGTACTTTCTGATAGGTATGTGAAAGTAGGCATCTTTGAGATCCAGGGAGGCTAACCAGTCTCCTGATCTCAGAAAGGGAAGAATTATTCACAGAGTCACCATCTTAAACTTTGGCTTTAGTATATGTTTGTTCAGGTAACTTAGGCCTAGGATGGGTCACCACTCCCGTGTCCTTTTTGGGGTAAGGAAGTATCTGGAATACAGTCCTTTTCCCCTGTGCTGATGGGGTATCCTCTCCACTGCTCACAGAAGCAGTAAAGAAGAGACTTCTACCTCTAGGGCATCTGTTTCCAAAGGAGTGAGGACTGAAACACATTGCTGTCATTTTGGGGAACCTTTTGAAACTGAAAGCAAGCCCCTGGATCACTACTTCCAGGACCCATTTGTCTGAAGTAATAGACTTCCAAGCCTGGAAATAGTGAGCCAGCTTGCCCCCCACTGGAACTAAGGAGGTGACCCTGACTGACACCTCAGGGTGTCTGTTTGGCAGGGGGCTTAGGCTGAGTAGAGGATGGCATTCTGGTCATCCCTCTTCTGCCTCTTCCCCTAAAGAATCCCCTCTGTTGAAAGGAAGAGGAAGCCTGAGCTTGGTAAAAAGTCCTGTGAAAAAGCTTGCCCCTGCCAGCCCTATAGTGCTGCCTTTGAGGAGTGACCTGCTTCTGTTTGGCTGCAGCACTCCTGTAGGTGGTCCAGTACTCGTTCATCTTTTTCATGTAAGCCTCTGTTTGTTCCCCAAACAGAGAGTTGCCAGTAACAGGAAAAATCCATGGCCTTAGTCTGGGTATCCTGTGACAGACTGGTACATCTGAGCCAAGCAAACCTCCTCATGGAGACAGATGTAGCCATACCTCAGGAATGCACATCATTCGAGTCCACAGCAGTATGAAATTGAACTTTGGATGCCTCAGTGCCATCTGCAGCCACCTGCTCCAGCTCCTTGGCTAGCTGGAGAGGGGCATTCCTAGCCAGCTCCAGAACCGTATCCCATATAGATTTCTGGTACCTGGCTGTATATGTCATATAGGTAAGCCTGCCTGAGTCCCAAAGAGGATGCCAAGTATTATTTTTTGGCCATGGCATCCACTTTCCTGGAATCCTTATCTGGGGGATGAGATGTCAAAGAAATATTTGCCTTGTCACAGGCCGCAGCTTGCACTACCCCAACATGGCTGTAATGACTGGTAAGGAATTCCATACCAGGACCTGACAATGTAGATCTCCTGTCCATTTTCTTATCCACAGGAGGTATAGATGTGGAAAATTTTAAAATGTTTTGTGTTTGTTTCCCCAGGGATTTATGCAGAGGGATAGACATCCTTTTGGACTATGGGGCATCCATCATTTCCACATAGTCAGGTTCCTCCACTGGAAGCTGGAGAGTGTCAGCCACTTTCTTGTAAAACAAGAAATGGGAAGGGGACTCAAAGTCTGGGAGGAGAAACATTAGAAGGTCTATCTGGGGAGATGTCAGGCTGTACTGGCTCATCTAGGCCTTCATAACTCTGTCTTCAGCCCGGAAGAGCTTCCTCGAATGAGGACTGTGAGGAATTTGCTCGGTTTTTCTCGGACAGGGTGTCTGCGATCCGGCGGGAGGTTTCCTCAGCCAGTAATATCATTGCTGTCAGTAGTCGTCAGTCGTGTTCTAAGAGCACTCTCTCTAGGTGGGGGGAGTTTAGGCCAGTGGAGTTCGGGAGGTCATTGAGATAGCGGCCAACTTGAAGTATACCTTTGTGAACTGGATCCTGTGCCAACGCGCTTTTGATGAGGTGCATTGACACTGTTGGCCCGGTGTTTGCCCTGATTGTCCGGTGCTCCTTGAGTCAGGTGTCTTTCCGATGCCTTGAAGGAGGCTCTGGTGAGACCCCTTTTAAAAAAAGCTTCTCTGGACCCGGAGATTAGGGCAAGTTACCGTCCTATCTCCAATCTTCCATTTCTGGGAAAGGTTGTTGAGAAGGTGGTATCACTTCAGTTGGGGGAGCATCTCATGACCCACGAGTTGTATGATCCCTTCCAGTCAGCTTTTCGGGCCAGACATGGCACTGAAACTGCATTAGTTCGGGTGTAAAATGATCTCCTCAGGGCTAGAGATCGGGGGAACAAGACAATTCTTGTTCTCCTCGATCTCTCTTCAGCATTTGATACTGTGGACCATTGTGTGTTGCTTTTCCGCCTGAGGGAGTTATGCAGACTCACCGGTATTGTCATCAAATGGTTTGAGTCATTTCTTAC
Organism: Neoceratodus forsteri; assembly: GCA_016271365.2. NCBI lineage: Eukaryota > Metazoa > Chordata > Ceratodontiformes > Ceratodontidae > Neoceratodus > Neoceratodus forsteri. The sequence goes on along the minus strand of JADMNL010000034.1, from coordinate 33,920,482 downwards.
TAACAGGAGGCAGCGGGTTGTGATGGGTAATTTCTCATCAAGTACCCTGCCTCCTTTTCGTGTCAGAGTCCTCAGAGTTCGTACTGGCCCCAATGTTGTTCAGTGTATACATGCTACCCCTGTGGGAGATCATTAGGAGGTATGGTTTGAGTTTTCATTGCTATGCTGATGATACTCAACTATACCTATCCTTTGCCCCAGGAACATCAAATGCAGTGGATGTGATGAATATCTGTCTGGCTGAGATAAATGACTGGATGTCTTCCAGCTGGCTGCGACTGAACCCTAACAAGACTGAGGTACTGGTAGTGGAGTCGAACAGAGCTCGTGATGGGATGGCCTCTGATTCTTGACTGGCATTGTGCTAGGAGCTGTGTCATTGATGGCCTCCCCAAGGGTGCGAAATCTTGGTGTGATCTTAGGCAAAAACTTTCTATTAGTCCTAAGGACTACCTTATCTCTGTGGAAAGAGATAAAATCTTCTTCCACTGACAGGGCCTGTAACTCACTTATGCGTCTGGCAGAGGTGATAGCTACTAGGAAAACGGTTTTCCAAGTTAAATACTTGAGCTCTGCTGAGACAGAGGCTCAAAGGGGGTTGCATAACTGAGAATGCAAATATTCAGGTCCCAGGCGGGAGCTGGTTCTCAAAAAGGAGGGTTAGCATGAAGTAACCCCTTTAAAAACTTGGAGAACACAGGGTGAGAAGAAAGGAGGCAGGCTTCCTGCTGACACAAAAGCAGAGACAGCTGCAGATGAACCTTCAGGGTAGCTGGTCTAAGGCCTAGGGAATTCAGATGGACCAAATATTCCAGAAGAATGGAAGATCAGCAGATTCTGGGATAATCTGCCTCTCAGAGCACCAGATGGAAAACCTCTTCTACTTAGAATTATAAGTGGCCCTAGTGGAAGGCTACAAAGCCTTTAAAATATCCATGACACCTTGAGAAAGGTGTAAGTCACAAATTCTAGCTCCTCAAGAGCCAAGCCTTGAGGTGGAGGGACTTGAGGTCCGGATACCACACTCTCCCCTGTGCACAGGCCAGTAAGTCGTGAACTCTGGGCAGGCTCAGGGCAGGGTGACTGCCAAGGACAGAAGCAGAGGGTACCAGGGCTGTCTGGCCCAATCTGGGGCAATCAGAATCACTCTGCAAGGTTGAGATCTGATTTTACTAGTACCCTGAAAAGAAGAGGAAAGGGAGGAAAGGCATAGGAACTTCCCTTTCCAGTCCAACAGAAAGGCGTCCAGAGGACTGAGCCCAGTACTGGAGGCCTGCAACAGAAAAGAGGAAGTTGATGGTTGTCTGGGGCTGCGAAAAGATCTATCTGAGGAGTGCCCCATCTGGCAAAACGGACCCCAGCACTTGTGGATTCAGAGCCCATTCGTGATGGCCCTGAGAAATTCCTGGCTGAGGCGTCCTCGCCAGGACATTGTCCTTCCCTGGGAGGTGAACCGCTATCAGGGAGGTGTTCAGGGAGTAGGCCAGAGACCACAACTTCATTGCTTCGTGCACAAGGCTGAAGACCGAGTGCCCTTGCTTGTTGATGTACCACATTGTGGTGGTATTGTCTGTCCTGACTTGAACCACTTTGTTCTGGACAGAATCTGAAAACACCCAAGAGCTAAAAGACAGCTCTGAGTTCCAAAGATTGATGTGGAGCAGAGATTCCTGAGGAGACCACACCCCTGGGTGGCAAGATCACCAGGTGAGCCCCACCTAACAGGGAGGCATCCGTGGTGAGGGTGAGGGAGTGAGAAATGGGAATGAAGGAACCCCTGTCTTAAATTGCTCTGGGCCTGCCACCAGTGGGGGCTAGGATCAGAGTTTGAGTAACTGGAACCAACTTGGTAGGGGTCCTTCCTTTGAGACCAATAGGCCCTCAAATGGAACTGAATGTCCCTCATCTGGAATCTTGCTCCCTGCACGATAGCTGTGGAAGCAGCCATGTGCCCAAGGAGTTGCAGAAAATGCCTTGCTGGTCGAGAGACCCGCAGGGTAAAGGAGGATGCCAGGGCGATGAGTCTGTCCGCCCTTTCCGAGGGAAGAAAAGCACTGGCTAACCTTGTGTTCAATTCTGCGCCTATGAAAGTTGGGACCTGAACCGGTTCCAGAACTGACTTTTTGAAGTTTGCTAGGAATCCCAGGGAAGTGGAAGCTGCTGGGTGACTTGCAAATGGGTTTTCACCTGACCTGGAGACTGACCACAATGAGCCAGTCGTCCAGGTAGGGAAACACAGCAACCCCTTGCCTTCTTAAGTGAGCCACTACTACAGCGAGACATTTTGTGAATACCCTTGACGCAGAGGTCAGGCGAAGGGCATTGCCCTGAACTGGTAGTGGCCTGAGGGGCAGTTCGAACCTGAGGTACTTTCGTGAGAAGGCCTGATCAGAACATGAAAATAGGCATCCTTGAGGTCCAGGGAAGCTAGCCAGTCCCTGGCCTTAGGGAAGGCAATATCATTGCCAGAGTCAACATTTGAACTTTGATTTCAAAAGATGCTTGTTCAGGTACCTTAAATCTAGAATGGGCCGCCATTCTCCTGTCTTTTGGGGTAAGAAAGTATCTTGAATAAAGCCCCTTGCCCTGATGGCAAGGAGGAACCCTTTCCACTGCTTTGCAGTCCAGAAGAGAAGAAACCTCTGCTTCCAAAGCAAGGGCTTCTGAAGGATTTGCAGGTGGAAAATGTCTGGCTCTCATCTTTGGAAAGTGTTTGAAGCTGAGAACCAGACCCTGGCCTATTACCTCCAGAACCCATCTGTCCGTAGTTAGGGACAGCCAGTTCCGGCTGAAATAGGCCAACCTGCCCCCCACTGGTACAGGAGAATCGGCCCTGGGCACCCCATCAGGGTGCCTGCTTAGCAGCAGCCTTAGGCTGAGGGGAAGGGGACGGCCCACTTGTGCCTCTGCCTACCCCTGCCTCTGAAGAAACCTTCTGCAGAGACAGCAGAGGAGGCTTGAAATTGGTAAAAAGGCCTGCCCCTACCTCTGGGAGCATGCCTTTGTGGCATGGCATGCTTCTCCTTAGCCTGGGCACTTTTGTAGGTAGTTCTGTATTCATCCATCTTTTTCATATAGTTTTCTGTTTGCTCCCCAAACAGAGAATTTCCCACTACAGGAAAATCCATAGCCTTTGACTGGGTATCTTGGGACAGATTAGTGCATCTGAGCCATGCCAACCTACGGAAAGCTACAGAAGTGGCCATGACCCTAGAGGAAACATCATTAACATCAACAGCAGTATGAAATTGAACTTTAGAGGCTTCAATGCCATCAGCAGCCACCTGTTCCAACTCACTAGCCAGCTGGCCATGGGCCTGCTTGGCTAACTGCAATACTGTGTCCCACCTAGATTTCTGATATCTAGCCACATAAACTATAATTTGCCTGCCTGAGTCCCAAAGAAGCTGCCATATACTGTTTCTTCGCCATGGCATCAATCTTCCTGGAATCCTTATCAGGAGGATGTGAGGCCAGAGGAATATTAACCTTGTCACAGGCTGCAGCTTGTACCACACCTACATGACTACACTGTTCAGTAAGGAAGTCTGTATCCGAGCCTGACAAAGCATACCTTCTGTCCATTTTTATCTACAGGAGGGACAGAATGAGGATTTTTAAAATCTTTGTTGTTTGCTTCCTAAATGACTTATGCAAAGGAATAGACAACCTCCTAGACTCTGGAATATCCATCATTTCCACATAATCAGGCTCCTCTTGCTCATCCACAGCCTCCTCTAAAGGAAGCTGGAGGGTTTCTACAACCTTTTGTAAAAATAAAGAAGAAGGGGACTCAGACAGAATAGGAGGAGATTCTAAAGGTCTGTCTGGAGAAATGTCGGTTCAATGGACACGTCCAGACCCCCAGCCACACATATATTGATTAATTCCTCCTCCCCCTCCTGTGGTTCATAAAAATCCTCAACTTCAAAATCCTGAACCACTGGGACTGAGCGAACCAACCTTTACCAACTGTTGGTGGTTCTACAGATCCCTGAGACAGTGACTGGACAATCTGAATGGCTTTAGCTATCTCTGCAGCAGTTGGAGACACAATTTTGGACCCAAACCTACTGATTTACTTGTCTTTTTACTCGGGACTGGTTCCTCTGAACCAGCCTTCCTTTGCGGAAGTCTCGCCCTGGTCAGAGGGCACTCCCTCTGGTCCAGTGGGTACTGGACGGGCTGGCCATCCGGGTCAGCGGACTTTTTGGCCTCTCGTTCCCTGAGCCAGCCCAATCTCTTTTCCAGGGTGGCTGCAGGGAAATTTTTACACACCTGGCAGTCCTGACAGGAGGTGGTCAGCCCCAGACAATAAACACAAGTGGTGTGTGGGTCAGCCTTGCAAAGGCCTCCCCACAGACATCACAGTGTTGAAACCCAGTGGGCCCGGTTTTTCTTTTGGGTTTCTCAGACATAATGCCAGCCTAACCAAAACAGCCCTTTTGATGGCAGTGCCAGGCAAGACACCATTATCGGTTCCTAACCGTGTCACGGTATTTGAAAGAGATTATAATTCTGTTTTTTTAGAACTGATAAGAACAGGAACTGCACTTAAAAACCCACTGTACACTTTTAAAATGCAGAAATAACAAACCCGATCGGTTCAAAACCGAACCGATAATTAATTTTCCACACAGACTTAAAATTTAGTACTTATGTTACCAGATAGGGCTTTAAAACTTAATCAGTAAAAAATAATAACTTTTGCCGGTTCAAATGAACAAAAAATACTACAGCTGAACCGAGAATGAACCGAGCTGAAGGAGCTGATCTCCGGAGCGACTGTTCAGTGAAGCGGAGTAAAGAATCTGACAGTTTCATTTGAAACTGCCAGATGAAGCTTTGGGCACAGCGCCCTCGCGCTGTAGAACTCCAGATCCTCTGGAGTTAACTCCTTCCTCTCCGGGGCAGTTCAGCTGCAGTGGCTGACTGCTAATGTTATAATATAGCAAGACTTCATGGTGTTTGAAGTAGAGGTTCTGAGAGGGGCAAGTTGGGGGGGGAGGTCTATAATATAGCAAGACTCCATTAGAAGAAACAACATTACTAAGGTGAGTAATTTTTTCTTCAAACAACATGAAGTCTTGCTGTATTATAGACATTAGCAGAATACACAGCAGTACCTCCATGGAGGAGGGGCAGAACCTACTTAGGGAATAGGCTCTGAATCACAGCTGTGCCAAACCGAGCATCTCTCCTGGCCTGGACATCCAGGGAGTAATGCTTGGTAAAAGTGTGTACGCTTTCCAAGTAGCAGCCTGGCAAATCTCTAATAAAGGGATATCTCTGGCAGCAGCTAGAGGCGCAGCTGTACCCTGGTAGAATGAGCCCTCAAACTGGGGGCTCTGCCCACTTTCTGATAACAAAATTGGATACAAGAGACAATCCACTGGCTACTGATCTCTTAGTGGCAGGTTTGCCTTTCCCAACTTCACCATAGGTAAGGAAAAGTTGGAGTATTCGAACCTGTGACCTTTGGTATGCTCTATATAATAACTAAGAGCTCTCTTAACATCCAGGCTGTGCAATCTCCTCTCACCGAAGAGGGTGATCAGTGAAAATACTGGAAGGAGATTAATTAAGATGGAAATCTGAAACCACCTTAGGCAAAACTTCCTATTAGTCTAAGGACTACCTTATCCCTGTGAAAGAAATAAAGTCCAGTCTCCACTGACAAGAGCATCAATTCACTTATCGTCTGGCAGAAGTGATAGCCACTAGAAAACAGTTTCCCAAGTTAGGTACTTAAGCTCTGCAGAAGACAGAGGTTCAAAAGGGGTTGCATTAACTGGGCAATGCAAACATTAAGGTCCCAAGCAGGGGCCAGTTCCCGAAAGGAGGATTAGTATGGAGTAATCCCTAAAAACTTGGAAAACACAGGATGAGAGGAAGAGGGATGACTTTCCTGCTGACACAAAAAGCGACACAGCTGCCAAATGAACTCTCAGGGTAGCTGGTCTGAGACTTAAGAGATTAAGATGTACCATGTAATCTAACAAAATGGGTAATTCAACTGGATTCTGGGAAATATTTTCCCAGCACACCAAATGGAAAACCTTTTCCATTTAGAACTATAAGTAGCCCTAGTGGAAGGCTTTCTGGAAGCCTTTAGGATCTCAAGAACACCCTGAGAGAGGTGTAAATCAGCAACTCTAACTCCTCAAGAGCCAGGCCTTGAGGTTGAGGGATTGAGGTCCGGATACTAAACCCTTCCCTGGGCACAAGTCAACAGATTGTGATTCCTGGGGAGGCACAGGGGAAGATGGACTGTCAGAGACAGAAGGAGTGGGTACCAGGGCTGCCTGGCCCAATCCGGGGCAATCAGAATCACCCTGCAAGGCTGAGATCTGATTTTGACTAGTACTGAATAGGAGAGGAAAGGGGAAAGCATAGAGGAACTTCCCTCCCAATCCAGGAGAAGGGCATCCAGGGGAACTAAGCCCAGCACTGGAGGTCTGCAACAGAACAGAGGAAGTTTGTGATTGTCTGGGGCTGCAAAAGATCTATCTGAGGATTGCCCACTGGCAAAAACTATCCCCAGCACTTGAGGATCAGGAACCATTCGTGATGGCCTGGGAAATCCTACTGAGGGCATCCGCTGGGACACTGTCCTTCCCTGGAAGATGAACTGCTATGAGGGAAGTGTTCAGGGAATAGGCCAGAGACCACAACTTTATTGCCTCGGTGCACAAGGCCAGACCGAGTGCCCCTGTTTGTTGATGTACCACATTGTTGTGGTGTTGTCTGTTCTGACTTGTATCACCTTATGGTGGACAGATGCAGAGAAAAAGCGAAGAGCTAAAAGACAGCTCTGAGTTCCAGCAAATTGATGTGGAGCAGAGATTCCTGGGGGACAAACTCCCTGAGTGGAAAGGTGCCCATGTGAGCTCCCAACCCAGAAGGAAGCATCTGTAGTGAGAGTCAGTCGTGAGAAGGGGAAATGAAGGGACCCCCACTCTTAAATTGCTCTGATCCTGCCACCACTGGAGAGCTAGGATCAGGTTCCAGTCACTGGGACCAACTTGGAAGAGGGGTCTCTTCTGAGACCAAAAGGTTCTCAAGTGAAACTGAATGTCTCTCATCTGAAATCTGGCTCCCTGCACAACAGCTGTGGATGCAGCCATGTGCTCTAGGAGCTGCAGAAAGTGTCTTGCTGGTCGAAGTCCTGCAGAGTGAAGGAAGAGGCCAGAGCTACTAAATTCCTTACCCTTTCTGGGGAAGAAAGGCCCTGGCTAAGCTTTGTGTCCAATTCTGCCCCTATAAAGGTGAGTACCTGGACTGGTTCCAGAACCGACTTTGGTAGGTTTAGCAGAAAACCCAGGGAGGTGAGAAGCTGCTGGGTAACCTGCAGGTGAGATTTTACCTGTTCTGGGGACTGGCCTACAATGAGCTAGTCATCTAGATAGGGAAAAACAGCAATCCTCTGCCTCCTTAAGTGGGCCACTGCCACTGCTAGACACTTTGTGAATACCCTTGGAGCACAGGTAAGACCGAAGGGCATTGCTCTGAACTGGTAATGACCTGAGGGCAGTTCAGAATCTGAGGTACTTTGATGGGATCTTCTGATTAGGACATGGAAATAGGCATCCTTGAGGTCCAGGAGGCTAGCCAGTCCCATGGCCTTAGGGAAGGTAAAATCATTGCCAGAGTTACCATTTTGAACTTTGGTTTCAAAAGATGCTTGTTCAGATATCTGAGATCTAAAATGGGCAGCATTCTCCTGTCTTTTTTGGGGTAAGGAGTATCTGGAATACAGACCCCTGCCCTGATGCAGGGAGGAACCTTCTACTGCTCTGAGGCTAACAGGGATGAGACCTCTGTTTCCAGAGTGAGGGGTCTCTGAAGCACTTGCAGGTAGAAAGAGTCTGCTTCTCAACTTGGGAAACTTTTTGAAGTTGAGAACCAACCAAAGCACTACTTCCAGAACCCACTTGTCACAGGGTTAAGAAGCCCAATTCTGACTGAAGTAAGCCAGCACCTTTACTGGTACAGGAGAATAGGCCCTGGGCACCCCATCAGGGTGCCTGTTTCTAGAGAGCTTTAGGCTGGGGGCGGAGCAGGTCTGCCCACCCTCGTCTGCCTGCCTCTGAAGACCCCTCTGAGCATAGGCAGAGGAGGCCTGAGTCTAGTAGAAAGGCCTGTGAAAGGCCTACCCCTACCCTGAGGCATGCCTTTGAGGAGTGGCTTGCTGCTCCTTAGCCTAGGGCACTCTTGTAAGTAGTCCTATATTCATCCATCTTCTTCATGTAATTCTCTGTCTGCTCTCCAAACAGAGAATTTCCCACCAGGAAAATCCATAGCCTTAGTCTGGGTATCCTGTGACAAACTAGTACACACCTGAGCCAGGCCAACCTACGAAAAGCTACAGATGTGGGCCAAAGAAAACATCATTAACATCACAGCAGCATGAAACTGAACCTTAGAAAGCTTCAATGCCATCAGCAGCCACCTGTTCTGGTTCACTAGCCAGCTGGCCATGCTGGGCATACAGCCCAGTGCATAACAGTATCCATCTAGATTTGATACCTAGCTACATAAGCATATAATTTGCTTGCCTATGAGTCCCAGAGAAGCTGCCATATACTGTTTTTTGCCATGGCATCAATCTTCCTGCAATCCTTGTCAGGAGGATGTGAAGCCAAGGGATATTAGCTTTGTCACAGGCAGCAGCCTGAACTACTAACATGACTTCATTGCTGAGAAAGGAATTCTGTATCAGGGCCTGACAATGTATACCTCCTGTCCATCTTTTTATCTACAGGAGGCACAGAATTTGGAGCTTTTAAAATTTAATTGTTTGTTTCCTAAAAGACTTATGTAAAGAAATGACAATCTCCTAGACTCTGGAATATCCATCATTTCTACAAAATCAGGCTCCTCTTGCTCATCCACAGCCTCTTCTAAAGGAAGCTGGAGGGTTTCACATTTTATAAAACATAAAATGAGAAGGGACTCAGACAGCACAGAGAATTCTAAAAGCTCTGTCTGGGGAGATGTCCGGTTCAATGGGCACCCAGACCTTCCCAGCCACATTCATGACTGTTCATAATCCTCCTCCCCCTCCTCTGGTTCATAAAATTCCTCAATATCATAATCCTGAACCACTGGGAGGCGGGCAGAACCGACCTTTTACCAGATAGTGGTGGTTTCGGACGGACCTGAACAGTGACTGGACAATTTGTATGGCTTTTGCTATCTCTGCAGCAGTTGGAGAAGAATTTTGGACTCAGACCTGCTGATTTTCTTGTTTCTTTACAGAATTGGTTCCTCAGAACCAGAAAGCTTTTCTTTGCCGAGGAAGTCTGGCGCCTGGTCAGGGCACTCCCTCTGGTTAAGGTTGGCACGACCCGGGCTGCTCATCCGGGTCAGTGGACTTTTGCCTCTCGTTCCTGAGCCTGCCCAATCTTTTTCCAGGGTGGCTGCAGGAAAATTCTTCATATCTGGCAGTCTGACTGGAGGTGGTCAAACCCCAGACAATAAACACATATGGGTGTGTGGGTCAGCCTTGCAAAGACTTCCCCACAAACATCGTCATTGTTGAAACCCAGTGGGCCTGGTTTTTCTTTGGGTTTCTACACATACTAAACTAACTAAAAGCTGCCCTTTTAACGGCAGTGCCAGGGCAAGACACTCTTATTGGTTCCAACTGCTGTCATTGGTATTGGAAAAAACGTAATAAATCCGCTTTTTTTAGAACCGATAAGAACCGGGAACCGCACTCTAAAATAGTAACTTTTAGTTTTAAATGAGTTTTAAACCCACTGATCGGTTCAAAACCGAACTGATAACACAAGTTCCACAGACCAAAACCTTCATTTACTACGATTACACAGATAGAGCTTGAACCGAACAGTTTTGCGGTTGAAATAAAAACTATTCTCGGTTAAATCAACTGAGAAAACACTTTTAAACCGAGAAATGAACCGAGCAGAAGGAGAAATCTCCAGGCGACTGTTCACTGAGGCGGAGTAAAAGAATCTGACAGTTCAAGTTTGAAATGACACAGATAGAGCTGCTCTCGTGCCAAAATTCTATTTTGGAATGGTTTTAACCATTTCACTCCGGGGCAGTTCTAGAGCTGTATCAAACTGCTAATGTCTATAATATAGCAAGACTTCATGTTGTTTGAAGCTCTGTTAGGGTGCTTTCAAACCGAAACCGTCAGATCTTTACGAGCAAAAACTCACTAAGGTTCTGTGTGGAAGCTGTAACCTACACTAGCCAACTGGCTACTAACATATTCACACTTTTCCTGGTTCCAACACCAAGACTCAAGTCAGTGGACCAGAAAAATAAGATAAAATAACTAAATAAACACAACACCCAAACATGAAGGGGCATCAATAAATGCCAACAGAGGACTGCCCACCCATACCCAAAGTAGAAGTTCTGAGAGGGCAGGCTGGGGAGGTCATAATATAGCAAGACTCCATTAGAAGAAACATTACTAAGGTGAGTAATTTTTCTTCAAACAACATGAAGTCTTGCTATATTATGACAGTGCAAACTACACAGCAATACCTCCATGGAGGAGGGACAGAACCTACTTAGGGAATAGGCTCTGAAACACGGATGTGCCAAGCCGAGCATCCTCCTGGCCTGAATGTCCAGGGAGTAATGCTTGGTGAAAGTGTGTACTGTTTTCCAAGTAGCTGCGACATATCTCAAGATAGGAATGTCTCTAGCAGCAAGCTAGAGATGCAGCTGTACCTCTGGTAGAGTGAGCCCTCAGGCCTGAGGGGGAACCTTACCCAGCACGATAGCAAAATTGGATACAAGAAACGATCCATCTGGCAATGGATCTCTTAGTGGCAGAGTCTCCTTTCCCAACCTCACCATAAGTGAGAAACAGTTGGAGGGAGTCAAACCCCTGTGACCCTTGGTACGCTCTATGTAGTAACTTAGTGCCCTCTTAACATCTAGGCTGTGCAGCCTCCTCTCACCAGAGGAGGAATGGTCAGTGAAGAATGCTGGAAGTGAAATAGATCTGTTGGTGGAAATCTGAAACCACCTTGAGGCAAAAACTTCCTGTTAGTCCTGAGGGACTACTTTATCCCTGTAAGGAAATAAAGTCAGTCTCTACTGATAAAGCCTGTAACTCACTGTATCACCGTGGCAGAAGTGTTGGCTACCAAATACAGTTTTCCAAGTCAAATACTTAAGCTCTGCGAAGACAGAGGCTCAAAGGGGGTTGCATCAGCTGAGCAATGCATACATTAAGATCCAAGCAGGAGGCAGGGTCCCTGAATGGAGGATTGGTATGAAGCAGTCCTTTAAAAACTTGGAAAATACAGGGTGAGATGAAGAAGAGGGCTTCCCTGCTGAAAGGAAGGCAGAGACAGCTGCCAAGTGCACTCAGGGTGGCTGGTCTCAGTCCCAAAGAATTAAGATGGACCATATAGTCCAATACAGTGGTAGATCAGCAGATTCAGAAACCTTCCCAGAACACCATATGGAAAGCCTTTTCCACTTGGAGTTATAGAGTAGCCCTGGGTGGAAGGCTTCCTAGCAGCCTTCAGGATTTCGAGAACACTTTGAGAAAGTTGTAGATCAGCAAATCTAACCTGCTCAGAGCCAAGCCTTGAGGTTGAGGATTTGAGATTCGGATACCAAACTCTCCTGAGCACAGGTTAACAGATTGTGGTTCCTGAGGAGACACAGGAAGATGGACTGCTAAGGACAGAAGGAGTGGGTACAGGGCTGCCTGGCCCAGTCTGGACCAATCAGGATCATTTGCAGGGCTGAGGACCTGATTTTGACTAGTACTTTGAACAGGAGAGGGAAGGGAAGGCATAAAAAACTTCCCTTCCCAATCGAGGAGAAAGGCATCCAGGGGACTGAGCCCAACACTGGGGCCTGCAACAAAACAGTGGAAGTTGATGATTGTCTGGGGCTGCAAAGATCTATCTGAGGGTGCCCCATCTGGCAAACACTATCCCAGTACTAGGGGATCCAGTGACCATTACGTGATGGCCCCTGGGAAATCCTGCTGAGAGCATCTGCCAGACATTGTCCTTGCCTGGGAGGTGAACTGCTATGGCGAAGTGTTCAGGGAAGCCAGAGACCACAACTTCGCCATCTAGGTGCACAAGGCCGAGACCAGTGCCTGAACTGTTGATATGCCACATTGTAGTGGTGTTGTCTGTTCGGACCTGTACCACCTTGTTCTGAACAGATGCAGAAAAACCTGAAGTGCTAGGAAAAATAGCTCTGATTTCCAACAGATTGATGTGGAGCAGAGATTCCTGAGGGACCATAACCCCTAGATGGAAAGGTAGTCCATGTGAGCTCCCCATCCTAAGAGGATGCATCTGTAGTAAGGGTCAAGAGGTGGGACAGAGGATGAAAGGCACCCCTTGTCTCAGATTTCTCGATCCTGCCACCACTGAAGGGCCTGGATCAGGGGTTCGAGTCACTGGGATTAACTTGGATAGGGAATCTCTTCTTTGAGACCAGAAAGCTCTCAATGGAACTGAATGTCCCTCATCTGAAATCTTGCTCCTTGCACAACAGCTGTGGAAGCCATGTGTCCTAGGGCTGCAGGAAATACCTTGCTGGTGAGACCTGCAGAGTGAAGGACAGAGGCCAGGGCCACTAAAGGTCCCTTACCTTTCCAAGGAAGGAAGGCTCTGGCCTGCTTTGTGTCAGTTCTGCACCTATAAAGGGAGTACCTGGACAGTTCCAAAATTGACTTTGGAAGATTGAGAAGAAAGCCCAGAGAGGTAAGCAGCTGCTGGGTAACTAGCAGGTGTGATTTGACCTGGTCTGGAGACTGACCCACAATGAGCTAGTCGTCCAGGTAGGGAAAAATGGCAATCCTTTGCCTTCTTAGATGAGCAACTGCTACTGCCAGACATTTTGTGAACACCTTTGGGGCAGTAGTGAGGCCGAAGGGCATTGCTCTGAACTGATAATGGCCTAAGGGCAGTTCGAATCTGAGGTACTTTCGATGGGGCTTCTGATAAGAACATGGAAGTAGCATCCTTGAGGTTCAGGAGGCTGGCCAGTCCCTGGCCTTAGGGAGGGTAAATCATTCCCAGTGTCACCATTTGAACTTTGGTTTAAAAGGTGCTTGTTTGAATATCTTAGATCCAGGATAGCCGCCACTCTCCGTCTTTTTGGGGTAAGAGTACCTGGAGTACAGACACCTTGCCCTGGTGTGGGAGAAACCCTTTCTACAGCTCTGAGAGCCAGGAGGGTTGAGACTTCTGTTTCCAAAGCAAGAGTCTCTAAAGGGTTTGCAGGTGGAAAAGATCTGGTTCTCATCTTTGGGGAAATTTTTGAAGCTGAGAACCAGACCTGGCTCACTACTTCCAGGAACCCCACCTGTCTGAGTTAGACTCCCAGTCCTGGACAGTAAGCCAGCCTTCCCCTACAGGTAATGGAGAGCGACCCTGGGCATCCATCAGGGTGCCTGTTTGGCAGGGGCTTTAGGCTGAGGGGTGGGGAGCAGGCCTGCTCATACCCCATCTGCCTCTCTCCTCAGAACCCCCTCTGTGCATAGGCTGAGGAGGAGGCCTGGGTCTGGTAAAGGCCTGTGAAAAGGCCTGCCCTACCCCTGGGGGCTGCCTCCTGAGGAGTGGCTTGCCGTTCCTTGACATGCACTCCTAAAGAGGTTCTATATTCATCCATTTTCTTCATATAATTTCTGTCTGCTCCCCAAACAGAGAATTTCCCACCACAAGGAAAATCCATAGCCTTAGACTGGGTATCCTGTGACAAAGTAGTACACCTGAGCCAGGCCCAATCTCCGAAAAGCCACAGATGTAGCCATGACTCTAGAGGATACATCGTTAGAATCCACTGCAGCATGGAATTGCACCTTAGATGCCTCAATACCATCAAGAGCCACCTGCTCCAGCTCCTTTGCAAGCTGGCCAGGGACCTGTTTGGCTAAGGCCATGACAGTATCCCATCTAGATTTTTGGTATCTCGCAACATAAGCCATATGAAAAAATTACTCACCTTAGTAATGTTGTTTCTTCTAATGGAGTCTTGCTATATTATGACAATAGCAGTTAGCCACAGCACTTGAACTGCCCCAGAGAGGAAAGAGTCAGCTCCATACTGGATGGAGTTCTGAGCGCGAGCGCTCCTCTTAGAAGCTCTATCTGGCTAGTTTCAAATAGAAACTGTCAGATCTTTACAAAGCCAAACACTCACTAAGAGTCTGTGTGGAAAAAGTAACCTATACTACAATGGCTACTATTAGTAACAACAACTACAACAATAGCAACAACAACCAAAATCACTCCTGACAAGCACTACTAGACCCCCTTCCCAAAGACTCAAAGTCCAGGAGGGGCAGACACCTGAAACCAATAACAATAAAACCTAATTTCCCCAAATCCTAAAAAAAAAAGGAAACATCTATAATGGCATGACACAGTGCTTTACGCCTAATTTGCCCACACCCTACCAAGTAGAAGTTCTGAGGGGGCAGGTTGGGGGTGGTAATCAACAGACTCCATTAGAAAACAACATTACCTAAGGTGAGTAATTTTTCTTCAAACAACATGAAGTCTTGCTATATTATGACAATAACAGACTACAGCAGTACCTCCATGGAGGAGGGACAGAACCAACTTAGGGAATAGGCTCTGAAGCATGGCTGTGCCAAGACAGGCATCTCCTGGCCTGGACATCCAGGGGATAAATGCTTGGTGAAAGTGTGAACTGTTTTCAGGTTGCACTTGACAGATTTCAAAATAGGAATATCTCTAGCAGCAGCTAGAGATGCAGCTGTACCTCTGGTAGAATGGGTCCTCAAACCTGAGGGGTTCTCTACCCAGTTTTGGTAGCAAAATGGATACAAGAGACAATCCACCTAGCAATTGTCCTCTTAGTGGCAGGTTTCCTTTACCAACCTCACCATAGGTGAGAAAGAGTTAGTGGGATTTGAACCTGTGACCCATAGATGCGTTCAAATAGTAACTCAATGCCCTCTTAACATCAAACTGTGCAATCTCCTTTACGCCAAGGAAGAATGCTCAGTGAAAAATACTGGAAGGAGATGGATTGGTTAAGATGGAAATCTGAAACTCACTTTAGGCAAAAACTTTCTGTTAGTCCTGAGGACTACCATATCCCACTGAAAATAAAATCATTTTTCTACTGAAAGACTTGTAACTCACTAATAAATCTAGCAAGTGACAACCCACAAAACGTTTTTCCAAGTTAAGAACTTAAGGTCTAGCGAGAACAGAGGTTCAAGAGGTTGCATTAACTGACAGTAGGTATTGAAGGTCCCAGGCGAAGAGACTGGGTCCTGAAAAAGGAGGTTGGTATGGGTAACCCCTAAAAATCTTGAAACCACAGGGTGAGAGGAAGGGAGGGAGGCTTTCCTGCTGAAATAAAAGCAAGAGACAGCTGCCAAATGAACTCTAAGGTAGCTGGTCTGAGGACCAGAAAGTGGAGAGACCATGTGAACAACAAAATGGGTAAATCAGCAGATTCTGGGGCAATATGCTTCCCAGAACACCAGATGGAAAACCTTTTCCACTTGGAATTATAAGTGGCTCTAGTGGAGAGGCTTCCTGGGAGCCTTAAAATATCAAGGACACCTTGAAAAGGTGTAAATCAGCAAATTCTAACTCCTCAAGAGCCAGGCTTTGAGGTTGAAGTTGAGGTTCGGATACCATACTCTCCCCTGGGCACAGGTCAGCAGATTGTGAATCCTGGGAAGGCACAGGGAAGGTGGACTATTAGTGATAGCAGGAGTGGGTACCAAGGTTGCTGGCCAGTCTAGGTGCAGTCAGATCACCTTGCAATGCTGGGATCTGATTTTTACTAACACCTTGAAAGAAAGAGGAAGGGAAGCATACAGAAACTTCCCTTCCCAATCAAAGAAAGAGCATCCAGGGGACTAAGCCCATCACTGAGGGGCCCCACAACACAACAGACAGTGGAATTGGTGGTTGTCTGGGGCTGCAAAGAGGTCTATCTGAGGTGCCCCATACAGCAAAAACTGTCCCAAGCACTCAGGATTCAGGGACCAGTGCGTGACCAACCTGAGAAATCCTACTGAGGGCATCCGCTGAGACAAGTGTCCTTCCTGGCAGATGAACTGCTATTAAAAGTGTTCAGGGAGCAAGCCACAGACCACAACTTCATTGCCTCGATGCACAAGGCCGACGACCGAGTGCCCCTTAGCAATTGATGTACCACATTGTTGTGGTATTGTCTCTGTTCTGACCTGGACTACTTTGTTCTGGACAGATGCAGAAAAAAGCGCGAAACTAAAAGACAGCTCTGAGTTCCAGCAAGTTGATGTGGGCAGAAATTCCTGGAGGACCACACTCCCTGTGTGGAAAGGTAAGCCCAGGTGTGCTCCCCACCCAGGAGGAGGCATCCGTAGTGAGGGTGAGGGTGGAAGATAGGAATGAAGGGACCCCCAGTCTTAAGAGTGCTCTGATCTTGCCACCACTGAAGAGCTAGGATCGAGGTTAGTCACTGGAACCAGATTTAGTAAGGGTCCCTCCTGCTGAGACAAAAGGCCCTCAAATGAAACTCAATGTCTCTCATATTTGAAATCTTGCTCCTTGCACTACAGCTGTGGAGCACGAGTGCCCCAGGAGCTGCAAAAGTGTCTTGCTGGTCAAGAGACCTGCAGGGTGAAAGAAGGCCAGGGCAATCAACTCTCTACCCTTTCCAAGGAAGGCCCTGGCCAGCTTTGAGACCAATTCCGCACCTATGAAGTAAGTACCTGAACTGGTTTTAGAACTGACTTTGGTAGATTTAGCAGGAATCCCAGAGGTGAGAAGCTGCTGGGTGACTTGCAAGTGGGATTTCACCTGTTCTGGAGACTGTCCTACAATGAGCCAGTCGTCCAGGTAAGCAGCAACCCTTGCCTTCTTAAAAGAGCCACTGCCAGCTGGACATTTCGTGAATACCCTTGGAGCAGAGGTAAGACCGAAGGGCATTGCCCTGAACTGGAGTAGTGGCCTGAGGGCAGATTCGAATCTGAGGTACTTTCGGTGAGAAGGCCTGATTGGGACATGAAAATAAGCATCCTTGAGGGTCAGGGAGGCTAGCCAGTCCCTGGCCTCAGTGAGGACAATATCATTGCCAGAGTTAACATTTGAACTTTGGTTTCAAAAGGTGTTTGTTCAGATATCTTAAGTCTAGGATGGGCGCCATTCTCAGGTCTTTTGGGGTAAAAGTATCTGGTACAGACCACTGCCCTGGTGTAAGGAGAACCTTTCCACTGCTTTGCAATTTAACAGGGCGAGAATCTCTAAACTTCAGAGCAAAGGGTCTCTAGGGGCTTGCAGGTGGAAAATGTCTGACCCTCATCTTTGGAAACTGTTTGAAGCTGAGAACCAGACCACCAACACTACTTCCAGAGCCATTTGTCCAGTTAGGGACGCAGTTCCGACTGAAGTAAGCCAACATACCTACTGGTGGGAGAATCGGCCTGGGCACCCCCATCAGGGTGCCTGCTTGTGAATGCCTTAGGCTGAGGGGGGAGATGACTGCTGTCTGCCTCTGCCTCAGAAAAAACCCTCTGAGCAAAAAGCAGGAGGCTTGGGATTGATAAAAGGCCTGTGGAAGGCCTGCCCCTACTCTGGTGTGTGCCTCTGGGGAGTGGCTTGCTGCTCCTTGGCCTGGCACTTTGGCAAAGCAGTTCTGTATTCATCCATCTTTTTCATATAGTTCTGTCTGCTCCCAAACGAAATTTCCTACAGGAAAATCCATAACCTAGACTAGAAGTGTCCTCAGACAGATTAATGCACCTGAGCCATGCCAACCTACGAGCTACAGAGTAACATGACCCTGGAGAGCATCATTAACATCAGCAGCATGAAATTGAACTTTAGAAACTGTGCCATCAGCAGCCACCTGTTCAATTCACTAGCCAGCTGGCCATGGGCCTCTTGGCTAACTGCATAACTGTATCATCTAGTTTCTGATATCTAGCCAAGCATATAATTTGCCTGCCTGAGTCCCAAGGCTGCCAAATACACTTTTGCCTGGCATCAATCTTCCTAAATCTTTATCAGGAGATGGCAAACCGAATATTATATCACAGGCTGCAGCCTATACCCTCCCATGACTACACTGCTCAGAAAGGAAGTCTGTATCAGGGCCTGATAGAGTATACCTCTGTCATCTTTTATCAACAGGAGGAAATTTGGATTTTAAAATTTTCATTGCTTCCTAAATGCTTATGCAAGGAATAGACAATCTCCAGACTCTGGACTATCCATCATTTCAACTAATCGACTCCTCTTGCTCCTCTACAACCTTTCTAAGGAAAATGGAGGTTTCAGCAACTTTCATAAAAATAAAATGGGAAGGGGACTCCAGACAGCAGGGGAGATTCTAATTCTGTCTGGAGATATCAGTTCAATAGGCACATCAGACCCTCCCAGCCACATACATACTGTTCATTATCTCCTCCCCTCTGTGGTTCATAATTCCTCAACATCATATAAGACCACTGGGACCCGGACGAAAACCTTTGCCAACTGATGGTAGGCCGGACGATCCCTAGACAATGAACTGGACAATTTGTATGGTTTGCTATCTCTGCAGCAGTTGGAGGCAATTTTGGACTCAGACTACTGATTTCCTAGATTTTTTTTCTGGGGCTGGTTTCCACAGAACCAACACTATCTTTTAACCCGAGAAGTCTCGCCTGGTCAGAGGGCACTCCCTCTGGTCCAGCTGGTACACTGAACCAGCTGGCCATCGGTCAGCGGACACTGACCTCTTGTTCCTGAGCTGCCCAATCTTTTTTCCAGGGTGGCTGCAGGAGATCTTCAAAATCTGGCAGTCTGACTGGAGGTCAAACCCCAAACAATAAACACATATGGTGTGTGGGTCAGCAAGCAAAGGCTTCCCCACAAACATCACAGTGTTGAAACCAATGGGCCTGGTTTTTCATTTGGTTCTCAGACATATTAGCTAACCAAAAACTTGCCCTTTTAATAGCAGTGCCGGCAAGACATCCTTAGCGGTTCTAACAGTATCACGGTACCCAAAAAAAAATTAAAGTCCGTTTTAGAACCGATAGAACAGGGCCGCCTCTAAATCACATATCCTTTAAAATTATTTTAAAGTAAACCGTCGGTTCAACCGAACCGATAAATAACAATTTCCACACAGACTAAAGACCTGCCCAAGTTACCAGATGGAGCTTTGAACCGATCCGGTGAAAATAAAACACTTTTCCCATTAATTTAACGAGAAATACAGTTTTAACAGGAAATGAACCGAGCTGAAGGAGAGATCTCCCGAGCGACTATTCAGTGGTGATAAAGAATCCGTGATTTCTATTTGAAACTAGCCAGATAAACTTCTAGAGGGCGCTCACACTCAAACTCCATCCTGTAGATTAACTTCCTCTCAGGGCAGTTCAGTGCTGTAGCTAACTGCAATAACAAGCAAGACTTCATGTTGTTTGAAAGTTTGTATCTGAGTCAAAGATGCCATGTATTGTTTTTAGCCATGTCAATCTTCCTGGTGTATCAGGATGTGAAACCAGAGATATTAAACTTTATCAGGCACAGCCTGAACTACTAACATGACGCATTGCTGTGAAGAAAATCTGTATCAGGACCTGACAAAGTGTACCTCCTGTCCATCTTTTTATCTACAGGAGGCCAGAATTAGGAGCTTTTAAATTTTGTGTTGTTTCTAAAGATTTATACAAGGATGGATAATCTCTGGACTCTAGGATATCCATCATCTACATAGTCAGGCTCTCTTGTCATCAAAACCTCCTCTGGAAAGCGGAGAACTCGCAACAGCACATAAAACAAAAAAAGAAGGGACTCAAACTGATGGAGATTCACCTGAAGGTCTGTCTGGGAGTGTCAGTTCAATGGGCACATCCAACTCAAAGTCACTCCTGATCATCCTCCTCCCCTCCTCTAGTTCATAAAACTCTTCTATTCCTGACCATTGGAACAAACAAACTGACCTTTTGCCAGACAGTGGCAGTTCAGGGAAGCGGGGACAGAGACTGGACAATCTGTATTGCCTAGCCTCTCTGCAGCAGTTGGAGAAATTTTGGACTCTAACCTGCTGATTTTTAGTTTTTCTTTGCTGGAACTGGCTCCTCAGAGCCAACGTTGCGAGAGTCTAAGCCCTACTGGTCAGAGGGCACTCCCTCCGATTCGGTTGGCACGAACCGGGCTATCATCTGGGTCAGTGTTTTTGGCCTCTGGTTCCTGAGCCTCACTCTCTTGTCAGGGTGGCTGCAGGGAAATTTTACAAATGGCAGTCCCAACCGAGGTGGTCAAACCCCAGACAATAACATGTAGTGTGAGTCAGCCTTGGCAAAGCTTCCCCACAGACACTACAGTGTGAAACCCAGTGGGCCCGGTTTTCTTTTGGTTTCTCAGACATGATCCAGCCTAACCACAAACTTGCCCTTTTAATGGCGTGCCAACAAGACACCCATATCGGTTCAAACCGTGTCACAGGTCGTGGAAAAAGCGTAATGATCCGGTTTTTGAGACTGATAAGAACCTGAAACCCTCTAACAAACCTTAAAAGGCTTTAAAACTAAGTTTAGTACAATTCGTAGGTTCAAACCGAACAGACAATTCTAAGTTCACACAGAAAAAACCTATCTATTACTTACAATACCATAACAGGTTTGAACCGATGGGTTTCGGTTAAAAAAAGTAAATCAGTTAAATTCACCCGAGAAATAGCGTTTAAACAAAGAAATTAACCAAGCAACGGAGGAATCTCCGGGCGACTGTTCAGTGAAGAAGTAAAGAATCAGCGGTTTCAGTTGAAAACCCTAACAGAGCCTTAACCCAACTCGCGCTCTGAGCTCCATGCTCTGCATGGAAGTTAACTCTTTCACCTCCGGAGCAGTTCTAGTGGTGGGACAAACTGCACTTGTCATAATATAGCAAGACTTCATGTTGTTTGAAAAATAATTCCCAAAAAATGATGCAGTACAAGAGCGCAATAGCAAAAAACAGCTCTTGCACTGAAGAAACTGTGCCAAAGGTCAAACTGTGACTCTTATAACAGGATCCAATTAAGGTGAAAGAGCACAGACAGAATCAGAAAGTGAAAATACTTTGTTCTCTATAAATTGGATAGATAAAATTAGTAAACCACTAAATTTAACAAAACAGAAATGTGGCTTGCTAGCAGAAATAGTCAAACAATAGTCATGGTAGTCAAGTACAATGTTTTCTGGTTCCTGGGAACCACAGAAACCTTAGTTTTCACAAAACCCTATCTAAATGCAGAGCAATCAATAAAACTAAGTACACTTTTTGATGTAATTACAAAATAAAAACCCGACTGGAGAACCAGCCATTACCTGAATTCACTATTGGGCAACTGCTCTCTTCTGGTGGAGAAACAGATTTGCGCAACAGTCAGAATAGAGAGCAGATGCAGAGTTTGAACCTACATTCTAAAATTTGTATAGGTACTATCTCCGGGGCATCACTCTCAGCCAAGATGACTGCATAAAGTGTAAACATTGAGTGAGTGATTCCTGGGGTTAGAATGTGATAAAGGGTAGTCCTTTTAAGAGGGCAGATTACTAAAAGATCCAGGAAACCAGAACTACTCTCCACAGTTTTGCAACTGGAGGACCGTACACAGAAACCATGGAGGGAAGTCTTATCTGTTGGAGATAAAAATAGGGACTCCATCTTGAATTTTCTCCTGTAGCTTCTTTGAAATGCTCAGAGATTGAGAGCAATCCTGAAGAAGTAAATGTTTTTGCCCAAGACATTCTAGACTTTCATTGCGGGTGTGAGCCATTGGCATTCATTTCTGACTCTTCTGGCAAAGCATAATACTGACTGAAAGATTCACATTAGGAGGTGCCATGGAAAGAGTGAAAGCCAAAGGTTCAATAAAAAAATTATCAAAAAATGGCCAAAAATGATGAAAACTACAGGGCTTAGTGTGAGAGTGAATCCACGAGCAAATGATCTCTTTGATGAAAAAAAAATCTCTGATAGCTGGAACAAGTCAAGTGTGATGCATGTGGATGATACATGGTGTGTTATAAATCTACTTGACAGTCTCGGTGACTAGCTCCTTGAGTAACAATTCTGCAACTGTGTAGCTAAAAATAAATCTGCATTGTTAGAACTACAGGATGTGCCCCATGCAAGGGAAATTCTTGAATATGGTATATTCAAACTCAGAGGAAGTTCCTGTACATGGTGTACCCTAATCCCATGCAATATACATACCGAAGATACCTCAACAACTGGGCACTTCTATAGTCTTATCCAAGCTCCATGCAGTCTCCAGAAACCAAAACCATTGAACTATTCCTCTATAATGTTCAGTAAATTCGAACCCCAGGCAGGCAGTTTTTAAGGGATACCCCTATCCCAACAGTGATTCCTGTGTAGGTACACTGAAACCACATGGCAGTCCCTGGTGACAAGATGCCCATCATGACATACCTTAAAGATGTGGTTATTGTAGAATCTGTCCTCCAGTTTGGCTCCCCATTCTGCTGGGTCCAATCCAGATTCTGGAATAAGGAAAGAGAAAACAGAAAAAAAACACCATGCAAGTCTTCAGATACTCTGATTTACCAGCCTACTATATCTTGTAAATCTAGTTACCCACAGGGAAAAAGACTGCTCAGTCTCCGACTGAAGCCTGATTCTTTCTTACATGCTAGCATAAAAGGACTTAAGCCTTTTTTTACAACCCCATTCATAACAGCCAACTTTCTAAGGCTGCATCAAGCTTAGTTCTTGTGTATGATAGACAAAATGTCAGCTCATTCTAACAAACATATTTTGCATTCTTTCAATAAGTCAGAAGAAACCATGTACATGTACATACATGGAAATGCATCTTAAAATCATTGGCAAGCCTAGTTCATCTAATACAGACTGCAGTTTTTATCCAACACATGAAACACAAAGCATCTGCTCATCAAAGAACTGGATCATTAAAATAACCGGCATCCTCACTTATTAAGCCAATATAAGATATCATAGTGTATGGTCATATGTTGTTGGAAATCCATACAAAAAAATGTCCTGCCACAGTAGTGACGTAACTACTACAGCAGAATGACTTTTCATTCTACTGTAGTAAACGTCATAGTACAGTGCCCATGATCAGCTGGGAAAGAAGCTAAATTAAGCGTTTCTTTCAGCTTTTTAAGGGCTAAGATGGACCCTTTCAAACATGGATATGAAGACAGTCAATTAGGTATCTTAATGTGTAGGAAGTCTGAGGGTTTATGTGGGAGTGAAATCTGGTGCTAAATGTAGGTCCACAGAGGTGTGTGAGAAGTAGGTGGAGAGTAAACCAGAAGAAAAAATTACTCACCATAATAATGGTGTTTCCTATTAAGGGATCAATCAGTAGTATTCTCAAAGTGCAATCATCCCCGAGGAATGAGCAGCCCCGGAGATTGGAACATTATGCTAATTATGAAACATTAGAATCAACTTCAAACTCTGCTCTGTGTTCATGCTCCATCCTGCTTCCGAATGTCAGATTTATTTCTAAAGCTATGGTGAGCTGTGACCACTAAAACAAGCTAATTGGCTACCAAAAATACATATTTTTTTTAATTTTTCAAACATTTTGAAAAATGTTAAGGAAAAGGCAGAACAACACTTATGTATATTGAACAGGATTTGTAATCAGACCACTGAGACACACAGTTGTAACAAGTAACAAGTAAATAGAAAAAGGCTGATTCTTGTTTGAACCTATTTCCAGGTTCTGGCAGGAGAGGCAGGATAAGAGATTGTGAATACTACTGATGGATCCCTTCAGAAGAAACAACATTACTACAGTAAGTAATTGTTTTCGTCTATTCCCAGGAATCCATCAGTGTCACAAAAGTGCAGACCACACAGCAGTACCTTGGGAGGCTGGGTCCAGATCCTACTTTGAGAAAAGCTTCTGCAAGACAGCAGTGCCAAAGCTGGCATCCCTTCTGGATTGTATGTCAAGACAATAATGTCTTGTGAAAGTGGTACAGTTTTCCAGGTAGCTGCTTTGCAAATTTTATGCAGGGGGATTCCGCTTGATGCTGCCACAGAGGCAGACATGCCTCTGGTAGAGTGTGCTCTAAGGCCTCTGGCTGGCAATTTACCAGCTTTGTCATAACAGAACTGTATGCAGGAGACTATCCAACGAGAAATCCTGGATGCTGGCTTGCCTTTCCGTAGTTCACCATAAGTAAAAAAAATAGTTGAGTGCTACTGGACCTCAAATCTTTTGTGTGGTCCAGGTATAACTCAGTGCCCTTTTGACATCCATACAGTGCAGCTTTTATTCCCCTGAACTGGATTTGTCAGTAAAGAAAACAGGAAGGGCAACTGAATGATTCAACTGGAATTCAGGCACCATTTTAGGGAGGAGTTTTCTGTTTGTCCTCAGGACTACTTTGTCCCTATGAAAAATTATGTAGTTTGGATCTGTGCAGAGGGCTTGGAGCTCACTCATCCTTCTAGATGTCATTGCCACTAAGGCAATAGTTTTCCAAGGGACATACTGTAGAGCTAGTTATTTTCACGCAAAGTAAATTTGGCGCATACACAAGTGCAACCATAATTGCGAAAATTAATTTTAGCGCTAAGTCACAATCACCACATTCACTATAATGGAAATAATAAAAGTGCTAGTTAGCACAAATTTATTTCCACTCAAATTGGTGCTTTAGCAAAAATAGTGAAAATTATTTGACAGTTAAAATTTCAAGTTCTACAGTACTTCAGTGCAGCAGTGGACATAGGCTCAAAAGGAGCCTCCATCAGTTGGGCAATACACACATTTAAGTCCTAGGGAGGGATAGGGTCATTTCACAGGAAAACGTTTTAAAGATAGGTTGTGAGACCACTGACCATCTTTGCCAGCTGATGTGCAAGCTGACACTGCTGCCAAATGCACATTCAGGGTTGACAGCCTCGGACCCAGTGACAGAAGGTAAACTAAGTAATCCAAAACAGTAGACAGACCTGCCCAGATGGGGTCAATCTGTCTGGCAGCACACCAGAAAGAAAAACCCTTCCCCATTTTGATGCACATGTTTTCCATGCTGCTGTTTTTTTTTTTAGAAACCTTCAACACTTTCATTACTTCTTCTGAAAGATTTAGCCCAGAAAATTCTAACCTTTCAAGAACCATACCCTGAGGTGTAGAGGTCTCAGGACTGGGAATGTTACCCTTCCCAAAGACAGTGTCAGCAGATTGTATCTCAGTGGTAGATTGATAGGAAGCTTGTTGAAAAGGGGCAGGAACATGTAATACCAGGTCTACCTGGCCCAGTCTGGTGCTATGAGAATCATCTTTGCTGACTCCCTCCTTAGCTTTAGGAGCACTCTCAATAAGAGTAGGAATGGAGGGAAGGCTTATAGAAACTTCCCTGTCCAGTCCAGGACCAGTGCGTCCTCTGGAACTGACCCCATCACTGGGGGTTTGCAACAAAAGGGTGGGAGTTGGTTGTTTTCCAAGGAAGCAAACAGGTCTGGTGTACCCCCGTGTCTGAATACTGATGCCAGCACCTGCTGATTCACAGTCCACTCATGGTTTCTCGGGCTGATTCTGCTGAGGGAGTCCGCCAGTACAGTGTCTTTCCCTGGCAGGTGTATTACAGACAGCTCCACTCCCAAGGACTAGGCTAGATTCCAGATCTTCATGGCTTCTGTGCATAGCTTTGAAGATCTTATTTCTCAGTTTGTTTATGTAATACATTGTGATGGTGGTGTCTGTTCGGACATCGACAGACTGACCCTGAATCTGGAAGGAAAATGCTTGCATTGCTAGGAACGCTGCCCTGAGATCCAGGAGGTTGATATGTTCCTGAGTCTCCTGTGCGCTCCAGGTGCCATGTACTGTGAGATCCCCCCAGGTGGCCACCCCACCCTAGGTGTGTGGCATCTGTTATGAGGATAGTTGTGGGAGATTGCAGGAGGAAGGGAATTTCCTATCTGAGGTTGTCTTCCTCCTTCCACCAATCCTGTGCCATTAACAAGGTTTTTGTGACATGCACCAGCTTGGATAGAGGCTCTCATCTCTGAGACCAGTGATCCCTTAGATGATACTGGATGTCTCCAATCTGGAACCTGGCCCATGATACTCCTGCAGTGGATGAGGCCATGTGTCCTAACAACTGTAGAAAATCCCTTGCAGGCCATGGCAAACCTGCCCCAAAAGATTTTGCCATTGAAATTAGGTTTACTGCCCTTGCTCATGAAAGAAAGTCCTTCCCATGCAGGTTATCTAGTTCTGCACCAATGAAATCCAGAACCTAAGTTGGTTCTGTTTGCAACTTCTGAAGATTTATTTAAAAAAAAAAAAAAAAACTCAAGTCCTCTATTGTGTTTTTTTGTCAACTTTATAGAGTACTTTGCTTCTTGCTGTGTTTTTCCTGAGACCAACTAGTTGTCTAGGTATGGAAAACCACCACACCATGTATTTTCAGATAAGCTGCCACCACACCATTTTGTGAAAACCCTTTGTGCTGAGGTGAGGCCAAAGTGAAGGGATGTGAACTGGTATTGGCAGTTACCTAGTCTGAACCCGAGGTACTTTCTGTGAGTGGATCTGACTGGTATTGGATCCATTGACACCAACCAGTCTCCCACTTACAAAGATGGTATCACTAAGCCTAGTGCTACCATTTTGAAGCTTTTTTTTATGTTTGGTCACATCTCACAGGTCTAAAATGGGTTGCCATTCCTCATTTTTCTTGTGGATCAGGAAGCATCTGGAGATTAGACCCTTGCCCCACTGTTTGGCAGGTACTTTCTCCATTGCTTGTGCTTGCAGTAATTTGTTTACTTCCAGCTCCAACAGGATTTTTTTCTGTTGGTGTGTGGGACTGAAAAATGTTTTGATGCTGCAGTTTGGGGAATTTTCTGAACTACAGGTAAAAACCTTTGCCCACTACTTCCAAGACTTTTTGAACTACAGGGACAAAACTTTGCCCATTCCTGGAAGTACTGGAGCAACCTTTCCTCCACTAGCAATGGATGGGTGACTAGATAGAGTTGTCAGAGGTTTTGTTTCTGATAGGGTTTAGGAGCTGGATTTGTAGCTGCACGCCTAGTGACCCATTTGTCTCTGCCCCATAGTAACCTCTCTGTGGTGGGTACTCAGAGCATAGGGTCATGGGTGGTAGCCCCTACCTCCCCTTCCATAAGGCCTCTAGGAAGTGAAGGCATTTTCTTTCTCAGTATTACTCTTGTAGGTGGTTTTGTACTCATCCATCTTTTTCATGTACACACCTCTTTTGTCACCATAGGGAGTCCCCTTTTAAGGGGAAATCCATTGCTTTTGTCTTAAGTGTCCTGGGAAGGGGAGGTAGTTCTAAGCTAGGCAAACCTCCTTAAAGACATTGCATGGGCCAGAACCCATGAAGCAGTACCATTCATGTCCAAAGCCACATGGAACTGGTAATTTGTAGCATCTATGGCTGATTTAGCGGTGTTAGCCATGTCCTGTGCTAAGTCACCAGTTGCTTTTTCACTCATTGCCAGTAAGGAGTTCCAGAGTGCCTTCTGGTACTGAGCTGTGTGTGCGCCAAGTCAGCCGCTTGTCTGAGCAGCAAGAAAGCTGATGTATACACTTTTCCGCCATACTATCCAGTATCCAGGAATCTTTCTCAGGAGGTTGTGAGAAAAGGGGCACTTTGTCCTTGTCACAAGCAGCAGTCTAGACCACCCCTTCATGATAATGGTGTGAGTACAAGTACTCAACCCGTCTGTCCACTTGATACTTTTTTTCAATTTTCTTGTCAAAGCCAGTGGTTGACGTGGGTGCTCACTGCTGACATGACCTTGTTAGTGGCTTTCTTTAGGAATTTGTGGATGGGAAGAAGCAACCACCTTGTGGGGCATAGTCCCATCATATCCATTAACTCTAGCGCCTCACCATCTTCCTCAGTTTCCACGTAGGAGATGTTGAAGGGGTTTATCATCTGCCTTACAAACGAGTAATGAGAGATATAGCCCACTGAAGGCCTAGGAGGAGAGCCAAATTCTTGCTCAGGAGAACTATCTGGTTCCAGAGGTTCCCATCCTCCTTATCTTCAAAATATAGAGGATAGTGTATGATCGCAGATACACAATAAGGATATTTTTCGAGAGGTTTCCGTGGTAACCGAAGACCTCAAGAGTGCAGCTTGAGAGGTCTAGTTACCATGGAAACCTCAAGAGTTTAAAAATATCCTTGGAGTGTATTAGCAATCATACACTGTCTTTTATAGTGTATGGGCTCTCAAAAAGGCAATGGGTGTCCTTACTTTTTTTTTTTAAATCTCCGCTCACCTCCATGGACAGCTCTCATTGCCGCAGCCATTTCCTGAGGATCGTAGATCGCCAGTATGAGCGACCATGTTCTAAGTTGTTATGCTGCACTAGCTACATAGATAGTGCAGCATAACAACATTTCTGTAGGGATGGATTTCTATCCCTAACAACATTCGACCATACACTATATACTTGTTACTGATGATTCAACTCCTTTTGGGATGCCTCCACAACATGGAGTACATCTTCTGAAAGTCACAGAGCCTGGAAATGAAAATGACATATTCACTGTAATTCTTGATCTTCCAGAATATCTTCACCATTCATTACTGGTAGGTTCAAGTCAGAGGCGCAGGACTCCTCAGGAGCGTATAGCTTTAAGAGCTTTTAGAAGGTGGGGAGCCGACATGACAATGCCCTCGAGGCAGACATATGACGTGGCATTCGTGGACTGGGCAGTAGCTAATGCCGGCCCCCTTTCCTCTTAGTTTTGTTCACCTAGAGTAAAAAAAATGGTGAGAGAAAGGGTGAGGCAAGGGAGTCTAAGGGATAGGGAAAAGGATATAGGATCTAAACTCAGCAAAAGAATATAAACTGACCAGAGTGAGAAGGTATTTTTCTGGACAGAGGGGCTTAGGCTGGCTATTGACCAGGAGAACTGGGCAGCTGAAGAAGAAGAAAGAGAGAGAGGGAGAGAGAAAAAATGACTATTCAAGGTGGAAACTGCAAGGAAAAGAGTATTCTCTGAGTTAGGTAAAAGAAGGCTTAAGAGTCTTGGGAGGAGCAAATTGTTCTAGAAGCTCATTTGCAGAAGAGGAAACAAGAGGTAGGCCTTGACCTAACAGTCAAGGGCTGACCCAAGGCTATGAAACAAAGGTTAGGCCAGCCAAGACAAGGCTCAAGAGAATACTCCCCTAGAACACCGAGACCTAGAGCCTGAGGAAACATACAGATAAGGGGGATTGGAAAGATTCCCTTTCCACTCTCTGTCTGCCCCAGGAGAGAAACACCGAGGGCAGAAAGAAGAGAGAGAGATGTAACAGGCACCAGGGAAAAAGGAAAAAGGTAGCCACCCCAAAACCAGATGTCCCCATGCTCTGTTCCAAGAGGCATCAGAGGAGTAATGGTATTGCAAGACTACAGATCATTCCATTTGGAGAAACAAGGGGGGAGGAGAGGGTGGTATGGCCTGTTAATACATATCTCTTTGTCCAAACTCACTCTCTTCTCAAAGAACAAAGGGGTGTGTTTTTTTTTTGTTACGATTGGCCAGAAGCTAACTATGACCAGAAAGTTCGAGGGATGCTCAAAAAACACTCTTCCCCTTTTTACGTTTGCTTGCGTGCATGCGAAAGAAACATCTTGGGACAGTGTGACTTTTGGAGGTGTGCGACTGTCCTGTCCAATGGAGTTCTCGGTGTAGCAGGCGTGTCCCTTATGCACCAATGGATGAGCGAGCTGTCTATGACAGCAGTTTGGCAGCAGTGGTCTTCACTTGAAAGAAAAGCTCCGCTGCAATCAGTGATCGTAACTGTCACTATTTAACATATTTACGTCACCCTTTTCTCCGGCCCTCCTCCACTTCTGTAGTTAACATATTTACATCCCCCTTCTCTCCAGTCATCCTCCATGTCTATAACATTAAAATGCCTTTGCTTTGCCTCTTGTAATCAGACAAAACATACCCTTTTCTTTTTCACAGTCCCCATGAAGCCAACGTCGGGGGTGCACAATCTCCCTGTTCATTTGCCAATGCCGCAGCCCAATCCCCGTCGGCATAATGTGTCCCCCCCCATTAGTAGTGTGCCTAGGGGGGTGCCCAATCCTCCTCGGCTCATGCGCCCCCTCCAAGACAGACATTTTGTGTGCTGATGGGGTGCCCAATCCCTGTAGGCTCCAGGCCCCCCTTCAAACAAACACCCAGGTGGCATGCTGGGAGCCCACCCCAGTGTGCCAGTTGTCCCTGTAAAAGGAAAAACCGTCCCACGATGCATTTTTTTGTTTTTCCCTGTGAAAACAGAAAACAGTCCCTCATCGTCTCCGGTGCCCTCTCTCCCAACCCGCACCCCACCTCCCCACACTTACCTCCGGAGCCTGGCGCGACCATCTTGAGTGGAGCGGGAACACATCTGTACTCTTCAAAGCCAACTGCGAACTGAAGAAATGCTGGTAAGCTGTATAATGGCATAAATGGAGTTTTTCCAACTTAGGTGGATGTCTCAGCCATTTCTGCAAATTTTGGCACCAAATTTTCAACATGGGGTTCTTGGGACCCCTCCTCATGAATTCAGTCACTGTCATGTGGTTATTCAGTCCCAAAAGGTGATTTTGTGGTCACTGCACGGAATCACCTTTCGGGAGCAATTAATGAAACGACAGTGTCACTGTTCATGAGGTGGCCTCCTAAAAGCCTATGTTGCACATTTGGTGAAAAAATTCCAAAAAATGACTGTTAAGGGCATGCATTATGCAGTTTCCAAGCACACTCTTAACTTCGAGAATTTGTAATAGTTTCACTCCAGATTTTCAACACTGGCATTTTTTCACACCTCCTTATGAACAGTACAGCTGTAATTTTTCCCATCCTGGCCAAAATGTGTTTTCGCACATCCGACGCAAATGGCATGGTCGCTGTGGGAAATCAATGTTTGGGGCAGATTAACAAAATCACAGTGGCACTGTTCATGAGCAGAGGTCCCAAAATGCCTATGTTGAAAATTTGGTGACAAATTCCACAAAATGACTGTTACGCGCGTGCGTTGCGCAGTTTCCACGCACACTTGTAACTTCGAGAATTTGTAATATTTTCACTCCAGATATTCAACATTGTCATTTTTGCACACCTCCTTATGAACAGTGCAATTGCCATTTTTCATATCCTGCCCGAAATGTGTTTTCGCACATCTGACACACAGTGGCGTGGTCGCTGAGGGAAATCAACGTTTGGGACAGATTAAGAAAATCACAGTGACCCTGTTCATGAGCAGAGGTCACAAAATGCCTATGTTGAAAATTTGATGAAAGAATTCCACGAAATGACTTATGAGCGTGCGTTGCACAGTTTCCACGTATGCTCGTGAGTTTGAGAATTTTTAATATTTGCACTCCACATTTTCAACATTACCATCTCTTCACACCCCCATATGAATGGTACAGCTGTCATTTTTCACATCCTGCCTGAACTGTGTTTTCGCACATCTGGCGCAGAATGGCGCGGTCGCCGCGGGAAATCAACGTTCAGGACAGATTAACAAAATCACAGTGCCACTGTTCATGAGCAGAGGTCTCAAATGCTTTCATGAGGTGGGGGTCACAAAAAGGCCATGCTGAAAATTTGTCGCGCAAATACCAACAAACGCACGGAGCATTAGGGTTTCTAACCATAACGACCCACCCTGTAATAATAAATAAATAATAATTTTATTTAATATAGTGCCTTTCAGAATATCAAAGTGCTTCACAAATACGAACACACTCAGTTAAGCAATAAATAAGCATAAAATCAAAGAAAATCAGGAAATGCTTTTTTCCATAGAAAGGTCTTCATTGCCTGCTTAATACTCCCCACAGTCCTGCACTCCCATAGCTGATGAGGTAGAGAATTCC
This sequence comes from Neoceratodus forsteri, assembly GCA_016271365.2. Taxonomy (NCBI): domain Eukaryota; kingdom Metazoa; phylum Chordata; order Ceratodontiformes; family Ceratodontidae; genus Neoceratodus; species Neoceratodus forsteri. The sequence goes on along the minus strand of JADMNL010000034.1, from coordinate 33,888,644 downwards.
AGAGGCATGGGGCAACGAACATAAATGCCTGTGCCCCAGATGACTTCAATCTAACCCTCGGAATCTCCAGCAACCCCTCATCAGCGGCGGAGTTGTCGCATAGGGTGTAAGGAATCGAAGTTCTTTCAAGTAGTCCGGACCTGGTCTATGTGGGGCCTTGTAGGTTAACAAACCTACCTTAAAGGTGATCTGCCACTGAACTGGCAGCCAGTTTGAATCTGGCGCAACACTGGGGTTATATGAGATCTCCTTGAAGCCCCAGTCAATAAACGCGCAGCCGCGTTCTGCACTAGCTGCAAGCGGCGGATATCAACCCCGGGAAGCCCTAGGTACAGGGAGCTACAGTAGTCAAGGCGCGAGGTCACAAAGGCGTGGACCAAGACAGGCAGGTCGCTGACGGAAGAAGGTGCTTGATCCTGGTAATGTTCCTAAGGTGGTAAAAGGCTAACTTGATGACTGCAGACACCTGATGGCGAAGGGTCAGACCATTGTCAAGTATCACTCCCAGGTCACGCACCCATTCAGAGGTAAGGATCTGCTCACCCCCCAGAAATAAACCAGATGGCAAATCAGACCCCAACCCCTTTATCATGCGACCAGGGTCCACCACCAAAACCTCAGTCTTTCCCGCGTTCAACTTTAACCTGCTGGAACTCATCCAATCTTGGATTTCCCCGAGGCAGCTGTTAAATACTGAGACAGCACACACCTGGTCGGGAGTGAAAGACAGATACAGCTGGGTATCATCAGCATAGCAGTGAAACCTCAGCCCATACCGTCTTACAATGTCTCCGGGGGGGCAGCATATACACTGCAAACAACATGGGGGACAGCATCGACCCCTGAGGTACCCCACAAGGCAGAGAGGAAGACTCGGAAGAAAACATTCCAGAGACAACTCTCTGAGTTTGACCGGTGAGAAAAGATGAAAACCATCTGAGGACTGTACCCGTCAGCCCACAGATGAACCTCAGACACTCGAGCAGAACCCTTGGTCAACAGTGTCAAAAGCTGAAGAGAGATCAAGGAGTACCAAGATAGAATGGTTCCTTCAATCTCTTGCCATCAGGAGATCATTGAGCACCCGAACCAGAGCCGTCTCAGTACTATGACTCTTACGGAAACCCGACTGGAGAGGTTCGTATAAATTATGGATGGTTAGATGGTTCTCCAGTTGAATTGCCACCACTTTCTCGATAACCTTTCCCACAAAAGGAAGGTTCGAGATAGGCCTGTAGTTCGCCAGAGACTCCGGGTCCAAAGAAGCTTTCTTCAGAAGAGGTGTCACCACCACCTCCTTCAGGGAGCTAGGAAACTCGCCCGATTCCAGGAAGCACCGGACAATCTGAACTAAGACCGGGCCGATAACATCACTACAACCCAAAATTAGGGAAGTAGGGCCAGAGGGTCTAAACTACAGCACGTGGGGTGCATCCTCTGGACAATCCTCATAATGTCAACGAAATCCAGCAGGTCAAAGGTACTCCAGGAAATACCGGACATAGTGACCGAGCACTGACCAACCATATCTCCCATAGAACGAGACGGACAAAACTCCTGCCTGATGTCGGCCACCTTATTCACGAAGAATCGAGCGATCTCATCACACTCAGTTTGTGATAAAACTCGACAGAGCTGCAGACAGGCTGGGTTGCACAGCCTGTCCACAGTTCGGAAGAGTTGAGCCGGTCAGTTCCCAGCAACAGCGATTTCCCTGTACAGGAATTCTGCCTTCTTACGGGAGATCACTGATTGATAGAGTTGATAATGCTCTAACAAAATAAGATGGTCCGTATCCAAGGCGGATTTACGCCAGTGGCGTTCTAACCTGCGTCCCAACTTCCGCATCTCCCTCAGCGATCCATCAAACCATGGGGCCCGAGGGCGAAGCAGAAGGGGACGAACATGGACCAGAGCAATCCGATCAAGAGCTGAAGTAATAGCCTTATTATAGGCCACCACTAAGTGCTCTGGATCGGTGCTGGTCTCACCAAACACCGAGAGGTCAATCACCACCACCAGGTCTTCAGGGACCACATCCCACAAAAGGCGGTAACTGACCATCTCCACAGGGGCAGACCTACTCAGGGGGGCAGAGAAACTGAATCTCACGGTGTAGTGATCAGTTCAACTGACCGGTTCCACCCCCAAATCAGAGGCCTCGATCCCCAGGAGGAAGACCAAATCAAGAGAGTGACCACCATTGTGGGTAGCTGAGGAAACAACCTGTGTGAAGCCCAGTGATGACATGCCTGTCCATCTCTGCAGGGTGGGGTGGGGTTGGCGTCACTTCAGTACTTCACTGCCATTCCTATTCTGCATCTGTCTAACTCATGCACTTCCAATGCTACTACCAGGAAGCAAATATTCGGCGTTGACGAATGCTTGTTTATTATAAATTTATTTATTTTACAGCAGCAAATGTGCCAGAAGAAAAAAGTAAGGTTACTCGAAGTAAGGGTGCCTTCCACCTAAAGTTTTTTTTACACCATAGGTGTAAAGTGGGAGAGGTCAGGTAAGTAAGTAAGCAAGAAGAAAAAATTACTCACATTAGTAATGTTTCTTCTAATGAAGTTTTGCTGTATTCTGACTATTGCAGTTAAGTCCTGCCTTTCAACTGCCCTGGAGAACAAAGAGTTAACTTTCCATGGCCAGCATGGAACGTTCAGCGTGAGCTCGGTTGAAGCCCCTGTCTGCTGTTGTTTAAACTCCAACCGTCAGATCTTTATGAGCAATACTCACTAGAAGTTCCGTGTGGAAACTGTAAAACTCACACTAGCCAACTGGCAACTACAATTATTAAAAAAGGGGTTTTTGGTTTCAAAGCAAAGACTCAAGTCAGGAAACCCAAAAAACAAAACACAACACACACCCAAAATAAAGGAGGGTGAAAAAGGGGCACCTCTAGGGTGCCAACACTGCTCCTGCCCACCCACATCCCAAAAAACAGGTTCTGAGAGGGGAGGTGGGGGTCAGAATACAGCAAGACTCCATTAGAAGAAACAACATTACTAAGGTGAGTAATTTTTTCTTCAAACAACATGAAGTCTTGCTGTATTCTTAACTACTGAGACTACCAAGCAGTACCTCCATGGAGGAGGGACAGAACCTACTTTGGGAATAGGCTCTGAAGTACTGTTGTGTGTTAAACCGAGCATCACTCCCTAGCCTGGATATCCAGAGAGTAATGCTTGGTGAATGTATGGACTGTTTTCCAGGTGGCTGCTTGACAAATTTCCAAGATAGGAATATCCTGGCAGCAGCCAGGGAAGCAGCTGTACCTCTAGTAGAGTGAGCCTCAGGCCTGGGGTGAGTTCTACCCAGTTTTTCATAGCAGAATTGTATACAAGAGACAATCCACCTGGCAATAGATCTTTTAGTGGCAGGTTTTCCTCACCGACCTCCCATATGTGAGGAACAACTAGAGGGACTCAAACCTGTGACCCTTGGTGCGCTCTATGTAGTAGCTGAGGCCCTTTAACATTCAGCTGTGCAGCCTCCTCTCTCCAGAGGAGGAATGGTCAGTGAAGAAAACAGGGAGACACATAGACTGATTAAGGTGGAAATCTGAAACCACCTTAGGCAAAAACTTCCTGTTAGCTCTAAGGACCACTTTATCTCTATGGAAAGAGATGAAATCAGGCTCCACTGACAGGGCTTGCAATTCACTAATACGCCTGGCAGAGGTAATGGCTACCAAAAACACAGTTTTCCAAGTCAAGTACTTAAGCTCTGCAGAGGACAAAGGCTCAAAGGATGGTTGCATAAGCTGAGCAATGCAAACATTAAGGTCACAAGCAGGAGCAGGGTCCCTAAAGGGGGAATTGGTGTGCAGCAATCCCTTGAAGAACTTACAAAACACAGGATGGGCTGACAGAGGACAGGACTTGCCTACTGACAAGAAGGCAGAAACAGCTGCCAGATGCACTTTAAGTGTAGCTGGCCTAAGTCCCAAGCCATTAAGATGAACCATATAGTCCAGGACTGTAGGCAATCTAGCAGATTCAGGAGAAACATGCTTATTAGAGCACCAAATAGTGAATAGTGAACCTTTTCCATTTGGAGTTGTAAGTCTTTCTGGTGGAAGGCTTTCGAGAAGCCTTAAGGATATCCAGAACCCCTTGAGAAAGGTGTAGATCAGCAAACTCTAACTCTTCAAGAGCCATGCCTTGAGATTGAGAGATTTGAGGTTCGGATACCAAATCCTCCCCTGAGAGGATGTCAACAGGTTGTAATTCCTGGAAAGAGACAGGGGAAAGTGGACTGCTAAGGACAGCAACAGTGGGTGTCTTGAAGAATGGTCAGGGGTTTGGCAGTTGAAATTCAATGCAAGGAAGTGCAAGATAATGCATATGGGGCACAAAAACCCTGGCACAATATATCAGTTGGGGGGTGAGGATATAACATGCACCAAGCAGGAAAGGGATCTTGGGGTTATCATCTCTGATGACCTCAAGGCAGGGAAACAGTGTGATAAGGCAGCAGGTAAAGCAAATAGGATGCTGGGATGCATAGGCAGGAGCATCACCAGCAGGAAAAGGGAGGTCATAATTCCACTATACAAGACACTAGTAAGGCTCCACCTGGAGTACAGTGTACAGTTCTGGAGACCTTACCTACGTAAGGACATAGACAGGGTAGAGAAGGTTCAGAGGAGGGCAACAAAGATGGTGCATGGATTGCATCAAAGTCCTATGAGAACAGGTTGAAGAAATTGAACATGTACTCCTGGAGGAGAGGAGGGAGAGAGGGATATGATGAGAGACATACAAGTATCTTACAGGGAGGAACAGGGTGCAGGAATACACTATTTTAAGCGAAAAAGATGTTCCAGGACTAGAGGGCATGGGATGAAGTTGGAGAGGGGACGATTCAGAGAAACGTGAGGAAGAATTTCTTCACAGAGCAGGTGGTGGACAAGTGGAACACCCTGCCAGAGGAAGTGGTGGGGGCTGAAACAATCACGGGATTTAAGAATGCATGGGATAGACATAAAGGAATTCTGGAGGTCAGGGGTAAGGGGCAACAGACTTCTTGGAAAACATAAACTGAACTTACAAGATCAAATGGGCAGACTGGGTGGGCCATAGGCCCTTATCTGCCGGCACTGTCTATGTATCTATGTATGTATCTATGTCTGGCCCAGTCTGGAGCAATCAGAATCACTTTGCATGATTGAGACCTGATCTTGACTAACACTTTGAACAGGAGAGGAAAGGGGGGGAAAGCATACAGGAATTTCCCTTCCCAATTCAGAATCAGAGTATCCAGGGGGACTGAGCCCAAGACTGGGGGTTTGCAATAAAAGACAGGAAGTTGGTGATTGTCTGGGGCTGCAAAAAGATCTATCTGTGGAGTGCCCCATCTCGAGAAAATCATTTTCAAAACTAGGGGATCTAGGGTCCATTCGTGATGCCCTGGGATATCCTGCTGAGAGCATCTGCTAGGACATTGTCCTTCCCTGGGAGGTGAACTGCTATCAGAGAGGTTTATAGGGAATAGGCCAGAGACCACAACTTCATTGCTTCTGTGCACAAGGCCGTAGACCGAGTGCCTCCTTGCTTGTTGATGTACCACATTGAGGTGGTATTGTCTGTTCTGATCTGGACCACCTTGTTCTGTACAGATTTTGAAAAGGCTTGCAGTGCCAGAAACACTGCTCTGAGTTCCAAGAGACTGATGTGAAGCAGAGATTCTTGAGGTGACCACAGCCCTTGGGTGGTAAGATCCCCCAAGTGGGCTCCCCAGCCCAGCAGGGAGGCATCTGTGGTGAGTATCACTGAATGAGACTGAGTGACAAAAGGAACTCCTTGTCTCAAATTGTCCTGATCCTGCCACCATTGCAAATCCTGGATCAGGGTTTGAGTCACTGGGACTAGTTTGGTAAGGGAATCCTTTCTTTGGGACCAGAAGGCTCTTAAGTGGAACTGAATGTCTCTCATCTGGAATTTTGCCCCCTGGACCACTGCTGTAGAGGCTGCCATGTGGCCCAGGAGCTGCAGGAAATGCCATGCTGGTCGAGACATCTGAAGGGTGAATGAAGAGGCCAGTTCTATAAGGGTCCTTGCCCTGTCCAGGGGAAGGAAGGCTCTTGCCCTTATTGTATCCAGCTCTGCCCCTATAAAGGTGAGGAGCTATAATGGCTCAAGAACTGACTTTGGAAGGTTGAGGAGGAATCCTAAGGAAGTGAGCACTTGCTGCGTTATTTGCAGATGTGACTTGGCTTGGTCTGGAGACTGACCCACTATGAGCCGGTCGTCCAAGTATGGAAAGATGGAGATCTTTTTTCTCCTTAGGAAAGCAACCACTACTGCCAGGCACTTTGTGAACACCCTTGGGGCTGATGTTAGGCCAAAGGGCATTGCTCTGAATTGATAGTGGCCTGAGGGCAACTCAAACCTGAGGTACTTTCTGTGGGAGCACCTGATGGGAATGTGAAAATAGGCATCTTTGAGGTCCAGGAAGGCTAGCCAGTCCCCTGGCCTTAGAGAGGCAAAATTATTCCCAGAGTCACCATTTTGAATTTTGGTTTTAAAAGGTGCTTGTTCAGATATCTTAAATCCAGGATGGGCCGCCATTCTTCTGTTTTTTGGGGGGTTAGGAAGTACCTGGAGTACAATTCTTTGCCCCTGTGTAGGGTAGCAACCCTTTCTATGGCTCTGAGAGCCAGGAGAGAAGAAACCTCTGCCTCTAGGGCAAGGGTCTCTGATGGATTTGCAGGTGGAAAGGATCTGGTTCTCATCTTGGCAAATTTTTTGAAGCTGAGAACCAGTCCCTGGCTTACTACTTCCAGGATCCACTTGTCTGATGTCAGAGACTTCCAGTCCTGGACAAAGTAAGCCAGCCTGCCCCCTACAGGTATTGGAGAATCGGCCCGGGTAGACCCATAAGGGTGTCTGCTTGGCAGGGGCTTTAGACTGAGGGGTGGAAGCAGGCCTGCTCATTCCCATCTGCCTCTCCCTCTGAAGAACCCCCTCAGAGCATAAGCAGAAGAGGAGGCCTGGGCTTGGTAAAAAGGCCTTTGAAAGGGCCTGCCCCTGCCCCTGGAATGCTGTCCTGAGGAGTGGCTTGCCTTTCGGCCTGAGCACTCCTGTAGGTGGCCCCTGTACTCGCCCATCTTTTTCATGTAGTTCTCTGTCTGCTCCCCAAACAGAGAATTACCAATGACAGGGAAATCCATGGCCTTAGCCTGGGTATCCTGTGATAGGCTAGTACATCTGAGCCAAGCCATCCTCTGAAGGGCCACAGATGTGGCCATGACTCTAGATGAAACATCACTGAAGTCCACAGCAGCATGAAATTGCACCTTGGATGCCTCAATCCCATCCTCAGCCACCTGCTCCAGCTCCTTGGCAAGCTGGTCAGGGGCCTGTTTAGCCAGAGCCAGCACAGTGTCCCACCTGGACTTCTGGTATCTAGCTGTGTAGGCCATATAGTTAGCCTGCCTGAGTCCCAAAGATGCTGCCATGTACTGCTTCTTTGCCATGGCATAAATCCTCTTGGAGTCCCTATCTGGGGGGTGTGATGCCAAGGGAATATTTGCCTTCTCACAGGCAGCAGCCTGCACTGCCCCAACATGGCTGCATTGCTGAGAAAGGAACTCTGTGTCCGAGCCTGAAAGGGTATACCTCTTGTCCATTCGTCTGTCCACAGGAGGTATGGAATTAGGAGTCTTTAGAATTTTAAAAGTCTGTTTCCCAAAAGATTTATGGAGGGGAATAGACAATCTCCTGGACTCTGGGATGTCCATCATCTCAACAAAATCAGGCTCCTCCTGATCCTCTACTGCTTCTTCCATTGGAAGCTGGAGGTTTCATCCACTTTCTTGTAAAACATAAAGTGGAAGGGGACTCAGAAAGCCTAGGAGGAGAAACACCTGAAGGTCTGTCTGGGGAGATGTCCGGGTCAATAGGCACATCCAGACTTTCATAATCACCATCATCGTCATTATCCTCATACTCTCCTCCTCCTCCTCCTCCGGTTCATAAAATTCTTCTAAAGTATAATCCGGAACCGGGGGAACCGACCGAACCGAGCCCCTGCCAGATGGTGCCGGTTCGGCCGGAACCGAAGTTAGCGATTGAACTATCTTTATCGCTTTGGCTATTTCATCCGTGGTCGGAAAAAGAATTTGTGGATCCAAACCGGATGATTTTTCTCTTCTCTTTCTTTTAACTGCAACTGACTCCTCAGAATCGGCTCTCCTTTTGCCCGAAGAAGTTTCGCCCTGGTCAGAGGGCACTCCTTCTGGTTCGGTCGGAACCGAACCGGGCTGGCCATCTGGGTCAACGGACTTCTTGGCCTCCCTTTCCCTCAGTCTACCTACTCTCTTATCCAGGGTAGCTTTGGGAAAACTTTTACAAATTTGGCAGTCTGAATCAAGGTGGTCAAACCCCAGACAATAAACACAGGTGGTGTGGGGATCAGCCTTAGCAAAGGCTTCCCCACACACACACACTGATCATTGAGAAGCAGTGGGCCCGGTTTTTTTCTTGGGTTTCTCAGACATGGCCAATCCTATCCAAAACTTACCCTTTTTTCAGCAATCCACTAGGCAAGACACCCCTATCGGTTCCTGATCGTGTTACGGGTCTTGGAAAAAAACGTAATTAAATCCGTTTTTTTAGAACCGATACGGACTGGTTACCACACTCTAATAAATTCAAAACTTTTTTAAGACCAATCTGATCGGTTCAAACTGAACCAATCCAAAATTTACAAGTTCCACACAGAAACTAAATGCAAAACCTATCTAGTACTCACAGTACCACAGACAGAGACTTAAACCGACAGGTTCAGTAGCAGCAATTCGGTAGAAACCGAGCGAAAAAATGACACTTTGACTTTTTTGAACCGAGCAAAGAAGAAATCTCTGGAGCGACTGTTCAGTGAGGCAGAGTAAAGAATCTGACGGTTGGAGTTTAAACAACAGCAGACAGGGGCTTCAACCAAGCTCGCGCTGAACGTTCCATGCTGGCCATGGAAAGTTAACTCTTTGTTCTCCGGGGCAGTTGAAAGGCAGGACCTAACTGCAATAGTCAGAATATAGCAAGACTTCATGTTGTTTGAAACATCTCTTCTTGAGAGAGAAAAAAGAGGGGACTGAAGGGGAGTCCTGTCAGGAAAAATGTTATGTAAGGGCAGGACGAGCAAGGAAAGGGAACAACTCTCCACAGGAGTTTGTCCTTGAAAAAGGACTCTGTCTAAACATCTCTTTTTTTGTGTTATATATAGGGAGAAGACAGAAGCAGGTAGGAGATGCTGCCCAGAGCATGGACACTGGTGAAGATATTCTGGAAGATCAACAATGATGGTGAGTATGTAATTTTCACATCTTCCAAGAATCAATCTTTATCATTCATTACTGGTGGGTTCGAGTACCAAGCCACCACCCTTGGTGGTGCTGGAAAACCTGCGGGAATGAGTTGTTCCCTCAGCCTCTTGTAAGAGATACACAAGAGGCGGGGGTCCCTCACAGGTTTGGTGGAACCTGATACTGGCCAGGGGCAGGCAGAGGCTCCTTTGGTCTGGGGAAAAGGAAGGTGCCCCGCAAGCTCGTGCCTGACCCTGCAGTAAAAGAAATGAGCCCCCTTGAATTGTGAAGCAATCGCCCTATGCCGGGCCAAGGGTGACAACCTGGATAGGTGAAGTCACGCCATCAGCCTAATGCAGACCGCAGTTCCCACCAATCTAGAAGCTACTTTGCATCGTAGGATGCCCTTGACTGGTGTCTTGCCAACTGTAGGACCTGAGTGGAAAGGCAATTGGCCTGCCTGGTTGCCTCAGTCAGACATGGATGCCAGGGGCTGTCCCAGCATCACCCACAGGTGTCTAGCATAGGCAGCCTGGTGTGTCTGATGCACTGAAATGCACAACAGAAGGCGTGTCACTGAGAAAACCCTTCTACCCCAAGGGTCAAACTAAGCCAAGTGAGACTCAGGGGGAGGTCATGCCGTGGGTGACGATGCCCAGATGGGGTTTCCAGAAGCTCCACCCCAGAGGTAGGGTGGGGCATAGCATCAGGAGAACCCAGAGGCATGCAATACCTACACTGGCAGTCCCTTGGGGCTGGGCAAGGAGCAGAGGGATGAAGCTAGATGCTCTGCAATGCCTACGCAAATGGCCAGGGCCACAGAGGAATGACAGTGGTGTCAGAGTTGTACTCCCCCAGGAAGGACGACGTCGCATGAGCAGGATTGCACCCAGCAAAAAGGGAAATTTTAAGCTTCTCCAACATTCCTGATAGAAAGCCCTGATAACTAGTGTAGTTGGCGTCGGAGCTGAAATGGACAGATGTATCCTCTACCTCTGTGGAGGAAGACAAGGATGAAGAGGAGCTGGACTCAGGGGAAGGCGATGCAGGGGTTTCAGGTCAAAAGATGACCTTGTCTATGGCCCTCAAATAGGTGGGGAAAGCACTTGCCATGGCCCTGAATTGTTCCCAGGTCATGGGCCCTGTAGGGCTAGAGAAACCTGGGGGGTGGGGTGGTGGAGGAGGCAGAGGAGGAGGAGGAGGAAATTGATGGCAGATGACACCAGGTCCTCTGACAGGGCTGAGGGGCTGGACAGGGGACCTCTCAAGAAGAGAGGAGCCGTGCTGCTAGCCCACCATGGAACGCCCAACCACAGAGGGGTGCTCAGGGCAGTGCCCTTAGGAGGAACCCCCAGGTGGGAAGAGTAGAGCCATGCTGGTCCCATCGGGCAGCCCTATGCCCATCAACTGCAGGCCCTGATGGTTCTAGGGGACAGAAGGCCGGAGTCAGCGCTACGACTCCTCCCAGAGCCCCCAGCTTCTCTAGGCATGGAGTGCGGTACCGACCTAGTCCTCCCAACCCTCACCTCACCTGACAGGGCTTTGCCCCTCGGAGAGGGTCTAACACCAGAGGTAGAACCTAATACCAAGATGGAGGCAGATTCAGTGCCACGAACGGCACCACCCATGCCACCGATGCGAGAGTCAGCTCCGTTGGCGGCACCAGAATCCTACTCGGCACCGAAGGCAGCACCAGATCCCAAATTGACACTGGTCATGACACCAAGGGATTAGAGGAATCAGCACTATGTCCAGCTCCGAGGAAGGGACTCCAAGGCTCTGCTGAAAGGGAAGGCCTAGGACTGGGCCTAGAAGAGTCCTGAGGCTCACCAGAGCCAGGGAGTCAGTCATGATCATCCCACTCATTGCCGTCTGTCGGAGGATGAGATAAGAGAGATCTCTAACTGGGCAATCCCCTGGACTCTTCCTCTCCTGGCACTGCGATCAGAATCAGGAGTGAACCCAGTCGCATGGTCGGTATTGCCTCGCTCACCGACACTGGACTTGGCATCAGGAGCTGAAGCAGCACTGGACCACACTGCCGAAGGATCTGCCAGTGTAGGCCCAGCATATAGCTGCATCTCTACCACTGGGGGTGTTAGGGCCCCCGGGGGAGCACCAGACTGGAAGGGGTGCACAGCCAGCCCCCCCAAGAGGAGGTTGACTGTCCAACAGCCCCCCTCCCCCACAGGCCTCCCGTCTCAACAAGACAAGAAACAGAAGAGGCCTGATCTCCCTCAGTACGTATAGTACCGGGGAGGGGCTCATGGGAAGAGTCCAGGGACCTGATCCTGGGTGCGACACCAGCCTCCAAAGGTTTAGGGGTCCTGCCCCAACCTCAAAGCCTGAAGCTGAGGGGTGCAGAGGTCCATGCAGAAGCAAGCATCACATGTTCATATCGTGGTTTGGAACAGGCAGGACAGGCACCTATCATGACGGTCAGTGATAGTCATGGGCTTCCCACAGGGGCACTGATGCATGGGGGGAAGCCCCACCTTGGATTTCATGATTTTCTTAGGCCCCAGACCGGATATGACTGAACTAAAATGGAACACAACAAAAAGGCAGCAAAAACAGCACCCAGTACATTACCGGGAGGAAAGAAAAACAGTGTCGAAACCAATAAAACGGCATCAATCTATGATAAGGCAACAAGTGAAAAGCAGCGGCAGAACTGTGACAGTCTCTTTTGCTGAGTGCTCCCACAAATATGCAGCCTTAACGGTGGAAAAAAACAGAACTGAGAGGGAAGGGGGGTGGCGTCGGTTACCCCCTCAGTCCACGAGCACCATGTCATACATCTGCCTCATGGGTGGTGCCGTCCCGTCGGCTCCCCTCCTTCTAAAAGCTCTTAAAGCTACATACTCCCACGGAGTCCTGCACCTCTGGCCTGAACCCACCAGTGATGAATGGTGAAGACTAATTCTTGAAAGATCTCTAGCTGCTCAGGAACCAGGCTGTGACATTCAGGGACTGAAGATTCAGGTACAGGATCTTCCCCCGATGGCAAGCCAGCAGACCTGGGCACAGAGGCAATTGCCAAGGAGGTAACTGCCATGGAGGTCTTCTGCTGAGGCTGAGGAGATCCATGTACCAGAACTTGTGGGGTCAGTCCGGGGCTATCAGGATCATCTGTGCCTCATCCCTCCTCACCTTGACCACCACCTTGTGGTTCAAGAGAAATGGAGGGAAGGCATACAGTAGGCCTGGGATCCAGGGCCTCATAAAGGCATCCCCCAGCAGTGCCCTGGACTGAGGAAGGTAGGCACAAAACAGCCTCAGCTTTATGGCCTCCCTGGAGGAGAAGAGGTCCACCAAAGGAGTGCCCCACAAGAAGAACAGGTGGTTCACCACCTCCTGATGCAGTGACCACTCATGCGATGTCTTGCCCACCCAGCTGAGGGCATCTGCCAGCTGGTTGTTGGCTCCCACAAAATGAATCACCAGAAGATCTGCACCTAAGTTGTGCACAAGGGACCAGGTGCAGAGGGTCTCCCAGCACACAGGAAGGGAGTGCGTATCTCCCTGTCTGTTCAGACAGAATGTGGTTGTGGCGTTGTCCATCTAGACTTGCACGACTTGACCCTGGACAAGTCTCAGTGATGTCTCGGTGTCTCAGTGATGGTTGGGGAGGGCTGTAGTCGACCTTTCAATGACAGCTTGGTGTCTCAACAACAGTCAGGGAGGGCTGTAGTTGACAGCTCCAGAGCAGACATCAACAAGAATTTACCCTCCTTCAATAGAGACCTTGATGTTACAGTGAAACATTTTTCTCCTTATTCTTATGGTGACTGGAAGAGGAGGAGGGTCTCAACAATGATTTTGCCTTGTCTTTGGATTTCTCCGCTGTCCTCACTGACCTCAGCGGTGATACAGTCAACAACCTCTGGGGTGCATCCTTACCCAGAGTGGGCAATCGAGAGAGAGAAGCTGGTTTGGATCCTGTAGCCTTTGCCTGAGCTTCTATAGTCTTAACAGTGATGAAAATCTCCAAAGCCTTCCTCCAGCATCTCCTCGTGGCCTGGTTAAATCCCTGGCAGATCTTGCAGACCCTCACATTGTGGGATAGGCCCAAACAACACACACACACGTACGTGGTGTGAGCATCATCCTCGTAGATCTTGTAACCACGGGTACAAACCTAAACAAAGGTTCTTTTGATGGCAGCATACAGGGAGAACGTCGATATAAAAAATATTCAAGTTAGAAAACAAATAATGAGTTTTACAAAACTATGGCATTTTTCTTCAGGTCCAAGGAGTGTGTCGATGGCAAAAGAAAGAACTGAGGAGTTGGGGGGGGCACCCATGTTTTATAGACACCAGTGTTGTACATTGTCATGGATGGCTCCCAGCTAGGCAAAAGTTTCCAAAAGATCCTGATGCCGATGGCTTACAGTTCCAAAAGTGTGTCCTAATGGGGGAGATCTCCTCGAAGAAAATCTTGGCAGAGGAGTGTGGTCATGTTTAGGAATAGCTGCAAGGGACGGGTTAAGTTGTGGGGTATATTTTTGAGGGATTATACATTTGGGGAGAGGTACAGGGGTAATTGCACACATTCTGCGAGTGTTGTTGACCCCTAAGAGCTGAATTTGAACAGAATAAATATGGAGGGAGTTGTGGGACTGCATTCAGGGCTAGAAGCGAACTAAGAAACCCAAACCACATTTTAAGTGCCTAACAGTTTTTTTTTTTGGGGGGGGGAGGACTGGGTGGCTTGATAATGTACCCAATGTGCTGGTGATCAGACAAAGGAACTTGCCAGATATTTCCCCAGGTTGTTTACTGGCCTAATTCCATTATTAGAGGCCTCCCACAGAATACTGTACTGGAAGTAAGGATGGATTTTTGCCATTTCACTGTGTGTGTACTGAGCTGACAGGACCTTGAGGAAAACTTATTTTTGCTGCAATGACATAAGCACCCACCCAAGAGTCCACCAGCTGGTCTGAAAAAGTCCAAGTGATTTTTAATCAGTGAATCATCAAATAAGAGGCAATAAAATAATACTTACACCTGGGAAAAATTCCTGCTCTTTACTTTTAATACATAAGCCTTGGCTGTCCTCATGGTGGGCACATTTTTATTTTAACTTATAATTGATCTTGACTCTAGCCCTTTTAGAACACTATTTGCCATTCAGAATGTTACCTTTCCAACCATTGTTTCATAATAATCTTTATTTGTTAAGGGCTACAGCTGATCTGTGATCATCCTGCTGTAGCAACTGCAGCTTTCACTTTTATCTGCTAGCTAGGTAAACAGTGCAAGAACATCCTCTCACTACGAGTTTCATTATGCACTGGCTCCCTCAGATGGTGACTGACTTAAAGGAGTCCTAATCCATACATTTTAAATATACATTTTCTAAAAACTAGCTTCATTGTCCTTTAAAGGGAAAGCTGCTGCTTACATGAATGCTGAAACTGCATTTATTTTAATTGGGATAAATGTAGTTTTGTAGCATTTAAAACATTTAAACAGTCCCTCCAGATTCAAATTTCCTTCCTTCAGCTTCTCTAAAATGGCTGCTGACTTGCAATGTGATTACGTCAATGAGGAGAGAGCCCGATCTGTAACACATGCTGTTTGCTGTAGCAGGCACAGCTGTCATGCAGTAGGACAATGTTCTTACTTCATTTAAAAATGTGTTTAAAAGGGTAAAGCGCATCACTTAAGATATATTTATAATTCATATTAAAACATATAAGTGAAAATTTTTAAAGGAAAACTGTCAACATTTCAAATATTCCCCCAAAGCCTTACCACCTGATTAAGCTTTTCACAATGTAAACATACATTTTTTACGTATTCTAACTACTTTATTTTATTGTTGAAGAAGTCCAGGAGTCAACAACATGGCGGAAGTGCTGCTTAGTTTCATTTCAAGTTAAAGTGAGGGTAGCACCGCTTGCTTTAATAAATGTATTGAAGCGAATGGCTGGCGCCGCAGTTTCACATGAAATGAAACTACACAGATCTGCCATGTTGCTGACTCATGGATTCTGCAACAATAAAATAACGAAGTTAGAAATGAACAAATGTTTGCTATCATGGCAGTCAAATTGAGGGTTAGGCTGGGATTAAATTATGACAGTTTTCCTTCAAGTTTGTAGAACACACCGAGTTTCAGCATTCATGTAAACAGCAGTTTCCTTTAAAGGGCTATGAAACCAGATTTTAGAAAATCAACTTGTCGAATTTCTGTTTTGGTGTCCTTTAAGTAGTGAGAAGGATTAAACAAGTGTCTTCAGATTTTGTGAGAGGCCGTTTGGCACCAGTCTAAATTATGTAATGGTTATTTGCATATATTTCCCATGACACTTTGCATTTTTGGGGGTCTGTGTAATTTTGAATTTCTTTAAAACTTGACTTTACTGCCAATGCCCTTTCAGGTTAACCCTTACTTCAGTGATTTTGCACTGGGGTTCTTTGTCTTTTAGATTGCTTTTGGCTCACCATTACCCAAACCAGTAAGACCATCATAGAGCTGGTTCCCCTGTCACCTGTGCTTTCATACAGATGAGGCTCACTCATGAGTTCTGAAAAGGGTGAAACACACTTGTCTTCTGCTTTCAGCCTTGAATGGTTTTAGTTCCATAATGTCAGGATGTGACCTTCTGTGAGATCCACCTTCAATCGCAGAGGGAATAAATCAATTCTTTACTGACCTGGATAGGTACACATCGCATCTTTCACAAACCCCTGCTTTCTCCATTCCTCCATAGCATCATGCTAACCTTGGGACTCGCCCCGCCTTCCACTTAAAAACAACATCCAAACAGGAAGTTCTCAAGTTATTATTAAAATTAAATGAAGGGAGCTCCCCTGGATATGATACACTTGAGCCAAAGTACCTTAACACAGGGGCTCCAGCACTTGTTGCACCTATATGTAGTCTTATAAACTGGTCCTTCCTTACAGGAATCATACCAAGCAAATGGAAAGTGGCAGTGGTAGTCCCCCTCCAGAAGGGTGGCACACACACCGTCGAAAACTACAGACCTATCTCAATTCTCTGTCCCCTGGCTAAAATCCAAGAGAGGATTTTGTCTAACCAACTACAGTCCTATTTAGAAACACACCATCTACTTACGGACTGCCAGTATGGGTCAGAAAGAACCATAGTACGACTCTAGCCCTGGTTAAGGTTTCTGACAATATTCTCAAGGCAAGTGACTTAGGCCTTATTACTGGTGCAGTGTTTGCTGACCTAACAAAGGCCTTCGACCTTGTTAACCTCACCTCCTACTGGACAAACTGCACCTACTAGGCCTCGAGTCTCTAGCACTAACATGGCTCCAGTGTTATCTCATTGGTAGATCACAAAGGGTAAAGTGGTCTGGATCACTGTCCTCTCTCAGGCCTATTATACATGGTGTACCTCAGGGATCAATCCTCGGTCCTTTACTGTTTTCACTCTTCATTAATGAGCTTCTCAACTACTGTGGTGGTGCATCATTGCAACTCTACGCTGATGACGCAATCCTATCCCGTTCGGCCAATAACACGGTTTGGCTTAATCAAACTCTTAATTCCGACTTCAATACGCTGAAATCATGGTTCTCAAATAACCATCTTATTCTTAATAAAAAACAAAAACAAAGCTATGATCCTCTATAACCCCTCTTCCAAAATCTCAAAAACAGCCTCTCTATACCCTCTCAAAATCTACTCACTATCTGGAGATACCATTGAAGTAGCCATACCTTTAAATACCCAGGGATGCACCTTGATGCACACAAAGATCTGCAACAGCGTTGATACAGAAGGTGGGGTGGAAAGTATGAAAGGGGACTTGGCAAGGATGGAGGAATGGTCAAATGTATGGCAGCTCAGATTCAACACAAGGAAGTGCAAGGTAATGCACATAGGAAACAAAATCCCAGGGGAAGAGTACACAATGGGGGGTGAGACACTAACAAAAATCAAAAGGGACCTGTGAGTAATTATATCAGATGGCCTAAAGGTGGGCAAGCAATGTGAGAAGGCAGTAAGGAGGACTGGGGGGATACTGGGATGCATAGGGAGCGGCATCAACAGTAGAAAACAGGAAGTTGTTATCCCTCTGTACAGACAGTTGGAAAGACCCCATCTGGAGTACTGCGTGCAGTTCTGAAGACCCCATCTCCACAAAGACAGAGTGGGGGCTGTTCAGAGGAGGGCAACCAAAATGGTGCAGGGTCTGCACCAGAAGACATACGAAGAGAGACTAAAGTAGTTTAATATGTATACCCTCGAGGAAAAGAGGGAGAGGGGGAACATGATAGAAAATTTCAAGTACCTCAAGGGAATTAAAATCCAAGAGGGTAGCATCTTTCAGAAAAAGAGATGTGCAAGAACAGGAGGGCACAATTTGAAGATAGAGGGGGGTTGGCTCAGAGGTAATGTTATAAAGTATTTTTTCACGTAGAGGGTTGTGGATGCATGGAACAGCCTTCCTGAGGAGGTTGTGGAGTGAAGAACAGTGGGAGAATTCAAGAATGCATGGGACAGACATAAGGCAATTCTAGTGGGGGGTACGAGGAAGTAAGCTGTTGGTAGGCCAGGATCTGCAGCTTATCCATCAGGTAGGGGAATGGACAGACTAGGTGGGCCAAGCGGTCCTTATCTGCCATCAAATTCTATGTTTCTATGTTTCTATACCATGTGATGGTCACTGGCCCCCAGGTGACCTTCTACCTGGAGATCTGTGAGCCTTTCCCTGTTAGTCAGTACTAGATCTAGGATAGCCCTGTCTCTTGTGAGTTGTTGTACCAGTTGTTTAAGGCCCTCCCCCTGCAGGGAATCCACTATGTGTTTAGTTCTGGCAGATGTTCCTGCTGGTATTGACCAATCTGTATCTGGCATGTTGAAGTCTCTCATTATCAGAACCTCCCCTTTAGCTGTCATGTTTTGTACATCTTCTAACAGTAATGTGTCTATGTCCTCCCCCTGGTATGGGAGGGGTCTCAGATGAAGAATACTATGCAAAAAGGCACGTGAGGCCTCTAGCCGAGCTAGTGCCCTTGGATCGACTGGTACATGATATGCCAAAATGGCACAGAGGTGTACCTTCAAGGAGGAATAAGCAAAACCTGAATGAAACAGGGACAGGAGGTAGTCCAAAACTGATCTCTCGGGACAGCGCAGCAGATCAAGGTCACAAGCCTGGGCCCAGAGACAAAACCTTCACCACTTCATGGCGTAAGTGGTGTGAGTGGATAGTTTCCTAGCCACCACCAGTATGTCTGCAGCTCCCTGAGATACACAATGCCAAAGAATGGCTACGTCTTTAGGAGCCAAGCGTGCAGGTTCAGGGATTTGAGGTTCGGGTGAACCAGGGAACCTGCCTCCTGGGACAGCAAGTGTGAGCGGACTGGTAAGGGTAAAGGAGGTTCCTGAGCCAACTGGTTTAGTAGCGGAAACCAAATTTGTCTGGGCCAAAAGACGCCACCAAGATCATCATCGCCCCATCTGATGGGAGCATAAGAAGAACCCTCTGGATCAAAGGAAGGGCGGGAAAGTGTAGTGGAACCTGCCCATCCAAGAGGGGGACAATGCGTCTCGCCAGAAAACATCAGGCCCTGGATCTAGCAAGCAGAAATTGGGCAGTTTTGCATTGTATGGGGACGCGAATAAGTCTGCATCTGGTGTCCCCCATCTGTGGGACAGGTCCTCTGCGACCTCTTACAGCACTTCCCATTCATGAGCTCTGGCCCATGACCAGCTCAGCAGATCTGCAACAGTGTTGTCTATGCCAGGAACATGCACTGCAGTAATCATGGTGCCGTGCTGCAGTACCCAATACCATACCCTCTTTGCTTCCCTGCAAAGTGGGTAGGAATGAGTGCCTCCATGCTTGTTGATGTAGTATACAGTACCACACGTGGCCTGGTGGAATCTCTGACTGCAAGGCCTGCAGGGCATACAGGACTGCCCTCATCTCCAAAATATTGATATGCAGGTGTGACTCTAGGGGTGACCAGGTTCCCTGGGTCCTGGTCCTGTTCAGGTGAGCTCCCCAACTGGACCCCAAAGCGTCCATGGTGAGTGTCAGAGATGGAGCAGGTGCCAAGAAGGGGATCCCCCCTGGTGAGATGCTCTGGAATGAGCCACCACTGCAGGTCTCAAATGACTGGCTCTGTGACCCTGACGAGTTGATCTAAATGATTTTGTTGTTGGTCCCATTGAGCTCTCAATGTCCACTAAGTGACCCTCATGTGGAGGCGGGCCAGGGGAACTGTGGCAATGGCAGCCGTCATATATCCGAGCAAGCGAAGCATGGTTCATGCGGGAACCTGCTTCTTCACCGTAATGTCCCATATCAAGGACCTGATGCATTCTGCCCTGTCATCGAGCAGGAAGGCTCTTCCCTGGTGGGCATCCAATACCGCACCAATGATCTGCAACTTTTGTGAGGGGACAAGAGACGACTTCTCTTGATTGAAGGTGATACCCAGTGACCCGAACAGGGAAGGAGTATTGTGGATTGCCTTTATCAGTGCCTCTCCAGATGAGGCAATGAGAAGCCAATCATCCAGATAGAGGAACACATAATGGTCCTGTCTTCTGAGGGCCACTGTAACAACTGCCAGGTATTTGGTAAAAATGCAAGGCGCCAAGGACAAACCATATGGGAGTGCTCGGAACAGATAATGGCATCCCAGGAACTTGAAGCGCAGGAATTTCCAATGCGATCTAGTGATGGAAAGGTGCAGATATGCGTCCTGCATATCCAGTGATGCTACCCATGCACCTTGCTTGAGCATGGGAATAAGACCCTGAAGGGTGACCATGTGAAAGCGTTTGTACACCACCGAGGTGTTGAGGTCATTGAGATCCGAGATTGGGTGTAGATCCCATTTTCTTTGGAACCAGGAAGAAGTGGGAATAATATCCCCCCTTCTCTCTGGTTCCCCGGAATGATCTCGATGGCGTCCTTCTCTAGGAGTGCCGAGACCTCCCGCTGAATGAGCAGGGCATGGTGTCCCAAGTAACAGGATCGCAGCGGAGGTCTTGTCGGTGGGCGGTCGAGGAACTCTATAGAGTGACTCCAACTTGAGTTGTAAAACCCACCGGTCAGAGGTTATCCTCTGCCACCCTGGTAGGTGGTAAATGAATCAACCCCCTACCCTTTCTTCCCCCTTGATCCAGAGGTGGGGCAGGGGTTGGGAAGGAGTCATGCTGTGGCGGTGTTGGCCCCAGCAGGCTGGGTAGACCTTGGGTTTCGCTGGCCCTGACCTCCAGGTTTTTTGGGTGGATTCTTTTTGCCAAAGTTGCCCCTGGGTTGCTGACCAGAACGGGTTTGCTGTCTGCCCTGCTGGCCATGAAAACAGTTCTGACCCCAATGAAAGGAGCCAGGTTTAGGTTTGTACATTCTTAATAGCCTTCCCAGTGTCTTGCAATTTGGTGATTACTTTCTCCGAGTCCTCACCGAATAAAACTGATCCATTAAAAGGGATGTCCAAAATGCTCTCCTGGACATCCGGGGTAAAGCCAGAGACCCCCAACCAGGAGTGACTCCAGAGGCAAATGCCTGTAATGGCACCACAGGCTGCTGAGTCTGCTGAGTCATAAGCAGCTCGGAGGACTTGAGTCCCAACATCCAAACCCGTACGAAGAAGGTTCAGCAGTTCCTCCTTTTTGACCCCATCCAGGAAGTCTTTGAGAAGGTTCTGACCCTGGTCCCATAGTGCATTCTGAAATTGCACCATGTGGGTGAGATAATTAAGGGCCCTTATGGAGCATGTAGCAGCCACTTTCATGGACCTGTCCAGAGAATCCAACTGCTTGGATTTCTGGTCTGGCGGTTGGGTGCTGAGATGTTGTGGATGCTGAGAGTGATTGTGGGAGGCCATTATGACCAAGGAATCGGCCATCGGTTATTAAGCCAAATATGGGTCCTCCAGTGGGGCCCTATAGAGGCGGTCCCACTTTTTTGGGAACCGCTGGAGTAGAATATAGATGCTTCCATGCAGCCTTGATAGCGTCCTGAAAAGTGTTCACCAAAGGTGGAACCACTACAGGCTTGGGGTCCTTTTGTCTAAGGTACCTCACCAGGTTTTGCCTTTTGGGGTCCAACTCCTCAGTATCCCACCCCATATTTTCTTATATGTGCCTCATATCAGAAAATGAAGGGTCGTCCAGTGGCGACCTGGGGAGGCCACGGGGGTCTGATGACAGGATACTAAGAGGTGAGGGTGACCTGGAGGTATCTGAAGTATCTGGGCACGAGTCTTCCCTAGATGAAGAGTGGGATCTCTGGCTGGGTCTCTTGCACCTATGATCAGTGGGAGACCCTGAAGGGGTCCTGGAGTGGTGTCTCTTCTTAGACCCCGAATTTCTTTCTCGGGACCTGCCCCAGGGTGGTGGGGTAGGATCCCTAGGGTCAGGAGAAATTGCCCTAGGAGGTGCCTTGGGAGGGAGACCCCCTGTGGGGGTTTGTGGGGACCACGTCCTTCCTTATGGTGTCCCACCAAAAGGTGAAGAGCTCCTTCACCTCATCAATGTTGAGGCCGGACGACTGGCCTGGCGTCGGTACCTGCCCATCCCTGGGGTCGAGCACTGGTGCCCGAGGTGTAGTCGGGTCGGGCGTCAGGTTCTGGAGTAACCCGGCGTCCTCCATATTACCCGACGTCTGATCGTTGGTGGCTTGCAGGTGCAGGAGGCATCGGGTCCATAGGATGCTTAGCAGTCATTGGGTCTGGTGTCCGTTTTGTCTCAGACATCCGCTTAAGGGACGTCAGCACCGTAGTTTTTCTCGGGGGGGGGGCATCAGAGCCCCTCAGAGGTTGGGAGACCGATCGGTGGTCGGTGTCCTGGCACTGGTCCTTTGTGTCGGTGCCTGGCTTGGCAGCCAACTTGGGCGGGTGCTTATGCCAGTCTGAAGCCTCAGACTTGGCAGCCAAACTGGACAGTCAGCTGTCCTTTGGCTTAATCTTTAAGGATTGCAGAGACACCATACCTGAGCCTCCCGAAGAATGGATCTTCACCGGTTGGGGCTGGGGCTTAGCCCAGGAGGTCGAGCTGGCCTGGGAGTCCGAGGCATGACTAGGGGATCAGTCTCTATCCTTGTCCTAGTGCTTCTCCTTGTGTTTCCCCTATTTATGATGGGACGATTCCCCTCTGGAGGAAGGTTCTCTCTCCATTGCTTTAAGTTTTTTTTTTGAGAAGGAAACTCTGATGAGCTTTCTGGCAGTGGATCCTGGTGTGATTATTAAATTGTTGGCAGATGGTGCAGGCCTTATTGTCGTGGTCTAGGACTAGGCACCGCACACAGGCCGAATGCCTGTCTTTAAAAGGGGTCTGCTTGCTGCAAGTGCACTTCAAGGGGGGTCCTACTGTAGGAGGAGTCAGGGAAGAAGACATGCAAGGTTTTTAATTGAAAAAGATAAATGTTCTGGTGTCATTCGTAGGCTGAAGGCATCTGTGGAGCCGATGCTTGCACGTTGACGGCAGGAAAAGAAGAGAGGTATGCTGGGGACCGTCCCTTTTATGATGTATCCGACATCAGGGGTGGGCCAATGTCAGGGGCGGTCCCCCGCTAGGGATAGCTAGCTAGAAGTTTTCCGTGGGGTCCTGCCACCTGCCGGCTTCAGTCCTTATGGTGTAACCTACTGCAAGAACTGTATCTCGAAGTAAGATCTGTAGTTGCACTATACAGTAGCTTGGAAGCAAACACTTAAAACATACCTCAACACTTCAGCATGTACATTCATTAACATAATGTTTCCAGGGTTTATAACATCTTCGTAGCCTGTGCAAAGAAGTGTATATAAAAAGCATTTATAGTATATGGTTAGGGCTTATTCTGTATGAAAATCAGTGGCTCTGAAAATGTTGTTGTAGAACAATTCAAAGGTCAAAAAAGTTGTTATACTATCGTTCTGATGTCACATCGATAGAACGTTTTAGCCTTCAACTGTTTCCTGATTGGCGGAAACACCGTGTTTCACAAAAAATACAGATCAACATGGAGGCGTCGTTTAGCGAGGGGTTGGAAGCGAGTACTTCAAAGATAGTTTGGACATGGACTGCCATGGTCGGCTCCATGTTTCTAAACTAGTAATGTAATTTTTCTTTCTTTTTTTTTAAATCAGTGCCCCGATTAATCTTCAGGGTTGGGAGCAGAATGGGCTGACAGTAAGAACTGGTACCTTCAGGGTCGGCAGCAGAGCGGGACTGCAGCGAGGACTGCGAGGAAATGGCAGTGTGAACACAAGGTATGAAACTGCATCCGAGCCTGAAACCTTGTGAAATTAAACTGGCAAATTTTGGGGGAACCATATACTATATAAAATAACAGATAGGGAACTGTGCACCAACAAAGCTGTGTTTCCACCTTGGGAAGTTGATGACATCATAGGGACCTCACAAGCTTTGCTCTCGAGGTCTATGATCTCATTAGCCCCTTCGATGGAAATACAGCCTTGTTGTGCACAGTTCCCCATCTATTATTCTATATGATTGTCCCAACTGATCGTGCTCTCTGTAACAGAGTGCGATGTGACAAACTGCAATTGTGAGGTCATCTGGTGACCGTCTTTTTGAAAGAGACAGTAAAATAAGTGCTGCATTATCTGAAATATGAAGACAATCAACCAACAGGAGAACGTTTAAAATAATTAGAAAGTCCTTAAAGAGCAGCCGACACCTTCACAACAACTTTAACCAAACATATTATTTAGACACAGGTCAGCTTGTATGTCACGTTAGTGCTACATTCCTCCTCCACACATTATTTACTACTGAGGTCATTTGCATTAAAACAAAATCTTTGTTCCTGAAGAGTTCAGCTATTCCTGTTGCTTTCTCCCTACCTGAGGTCATAATACACTGCTCGTGACATCACAGTTACTCTTATGCTAACAGATTCTGATGTCACAACGGAGGATTGTGACTAGAAATAGGGGGTAAGCTACAGATGCGGATGAGCTATAAGGGAACTCTAAAGGATAAAGATCATGTATTCATGCAAATTTACTCAATAATAAATAACGGGGATAGAGAAATATATGGAATGCAAGCTAAATTGTATCCAATTATGTTTTTTCAAAGTTTTCTTTGAGGCATCAGTAGCTCTTTAAATTCTGTAGGCCAAGGCCTGCAATTCTGTTTAATACAATATTCAGAATATCCATACCTTCCCTCTGTTGAAGCAGCCACACAAAATATTTGGCTGCAAAGGAAGGGATATCGTTAGGCTGCTCTCGCAGAACTTCTCTGGCTAGCCCTTCCAGCAGGTTCCCAAAGCCTCGAGGAATACGGAGATTGGTGTTTGAGAATGGAACAGACATGGTCTCAAAGTAGGGTCCTTTTTGACAAAACCTTCAAATAAATAATGTGCAAGACATATTAGTGCATGTACATGCATCCCTGGGTTATCTTATTTTCCACTCACTAATTCCAAACGCCTGGTTAGTTTCTGGAATATTAGAGGCAGCAGCACTAATTTCACAAGACATGGTTTTTAAATATAAGGGAAACAATGACCTGATTCAATATATGCAACTGATCTTCATGAGTAGGGGCAGGATCATAGCTCACGAGGGGCACGGCCACATAAACGTTACTCACCATAGTAACAGCTTTTCTTAAGGATTAGAATGGCCAGTACAACTTGTGCAACATCCCCATGAGGAATATGGAGCCTTGGAACTTTGAACCTTTTTCAAAGATGCTCCATCTCGCTGTGTTGGTCTCGAGACTTCCAGCATTCCACTGGTAGATCATTCAGTGGAAAAGGCAAGGAAACTCGAAACCCAATTTATAAAATATATGCCAAAATCAAAGGAACACTACATGCAAAAATCATTAAAACACATGTTGTGCATAGGGTTTTTGTTTCCCTGATTGTTTCTGTTGTTCTGTTCCCTGTGTCTGCAGCAAGATTTTTTTTTACATTTCCCTGCCAGAATTATGGCGCCTGGAAGTAGCCATGTAGGCTTACCGCATTTGATCTGTTGGAATCTTCCCAGAATGCCTCAGTGATGTCAATTAGACCTCGGACCATCAAAGGTATATAGGTGTTATTATTACCCAGTGACAGCACTTTACGAAGAAAACTGGAACACATCCAGAATATCAAATCACCATTTAGAGAAATCTGACATTCGCTGGGGAGGGAGGGCAAACATTTTTACAAAGTGGTTAACTTCCACAAGCAGTTGCCCTGGGATGTTGTGACTGGATTATAACTAGGATCCTTTGGCTCTTAGTTCTAGTCCTAGGTGTAACGGACATCATTCCCAGAGGCACTGCGGGAGAATTCCAACAGAGCAAAGACAATAAAAGAAGCATGCATGGCTACCTCCAGGGGCCATAAAACTGGCAGGGAAAAGTAGCAAAAAATCTTGCCAAAGACACAGGGAGCAGAACACCAAAAACTGATCAGAGAAACAAAAAAACAAATGCACAACTTGGGTTTTAATAACAAAAGACCAAGCAATAGCAGTCAGATAAGGTTCAAACTATCAATAACAGTAACTGATTCTGAAGAACCTAGTTACTTTATCCTAAAAAGGGGGAAACTGGGATAAAATAGGTTATTCACCTGTAAAGTACAGTTACGTAAGAACTTACCATAACAGTAGATCTTCGAGAGGAGCTCTTGCAGCAGGCTATAACCATTAGGACTAATGTCGCAGGCCTTAGGACCCACCGGAAAAAATTTAGCTAGCAGTACCCAGCAAGGACCGCTCCCCCCCCCCGATGTCAGCTCCACCCCAACGTCAGTCATGCCATAAAAGGGGGTGGACCCCGGCTCCACCTCAGTTCCCCCGCCAAGACCCGCGAACGGACCCTAGCAAGTGAAGCAGGTGAAACTTGTCGAAAACATGCTGTAAACCTCACCGGGGGGAGGAGGGTGGGCTAGCAACGCCTGCTGCAAGAGCTCCTCCCAAAAACTTACTGTTACAGTAAATTCTTATGTAACTGTACTATTTTACTTCGAGTGGGAGCTCTTGTAGCAGGCTATAACCATTAGGACAGATTCCCAAGCAGTCGAGTGCCAAGGAGGTGGCTAACCCCAGGAGAAGGAAAGATGAAAAATGGCTGAAATACAGCAAATCAGGACAAGAGTCCCTGAAGGACTACCAAGCCGAAATTGGCACAGCACCTGGAGGCAATGTCCAGGCTATAATGCTTCACAAAGGTGTGCACTGAATTCCAAGTGGCGGCAGCACAAATGTCTCTTATAGAGACATTCTTTAAGGAGACAAAGAAGGCAGAAATCCCTCTGGTGGAATGAGCTCTAATCGAGCCTGGAAGAGATTTGTTGTGCTTGTCGTAACAAAGTACAATACAGAGGACAAGCCACCTGGAAATAGTTTGTTTAGACACCGGTTTGCCCAGGTGTTGTGGAGCGAAGGCCACAAACAGTTGCTCCAATTTACAGTGTGCAGTTGTGCGCGAGGTAGTACCTCAGCACCCTGTGAACATCCAGTGCATGTAGGAGAGCCTCTCCCCTATTGGCAGAGGTAGAATAATAGACTAGAAAGTCAACCGACTTAGTTGAGGGTCAACTCCAAAACCACTTTGGGAAGGAAAGTAGTTTCGTAAGAACTTACCATAAAGTACAGTTACATAAGAACTTACCGTAACAGCAGATCTTCGAGAACAGCTCTTGCAGCAGGTTATACCATTAGGACTGAAGCCGGCAGGCTCCAGGACCCCACGGAAATTTTCTAGCTAGCAGTATTCAGCGGGGACCGCCACCGACATCAGGCATAGAACATAAGTGGGCGGTTCCCCAGAATTCCCAGTTCTCCCACCGGAGACTCCCAGCCCCTGGATGACATCAGAAGAGGAGACAGGATCTGCCATCAAATGGCAATCAGAGAGATGCTGAGACACCTGATCCTAGGAGAACGATGTTGGAAATAGAATCTACCTCCAGCGGGGATGGTGGGAGGGAAAGTACCTGCTGCAAGAGCTGTTCTCGAAGATCTACTGTTACGGTAAGTTCTTACATAACTGTACTATCTTACTTCAAGAAACAGCTCTTGCAGCAGGTTACACCATTAGGACTGATTCCCAAGCAATCATGGAAATCCCACACCATTGGGAGGACGGAAGGTAGAAATCCTTAATGAAACCAAAGCCTAGGACAGAAGTCCTTGAAGGACTGCTAGACCAAAACCTGCTCTTCGCCTCGATGCAATATCCAGGCTATAGTGCCTGATGAAAGTGTGCACAGAGCTCCAAGTAGCTGCAGCACAGATAGCTGAGGTGGACACATTCTTAAGGGCCGAAAAAGAAGTAGCCACCCTCCTTGTGGAATGACCCTTAACCACGCCTGGTAAGGGTTTGTTGCGCTTCTGGTAACAGAACGTGATACACTGAATGAGCTACCGGGACAGCGACTGTTTGGAAACCGGAACTCCCATCATCCTGTGGGCAAAGGAGACAAAAAGCTGGTCTGATTTTCGGTGGTGTTTGGTTCTGGTCAGGTAGTATCGGAGACACCTCTGCACGTCTAGGGTGTGCAACAGGGCCTCTCCTGGATTCGAATAGTTGAGAAAGTACACTGGTAGATCAATGTCTTGATTAAGGAAGAGAGCTGAGATCACCTTAGGCAGACATCTGGGATTAGTCCATAGGGATACCCTGTCTTGGTGAAAAACCAAATAAGGCTCCTTGCACATGGGTGCATGGAGTTCAGAAATTCTTCTGGCCGAAGTAACGTCAACTAAAAACAACGTCTTCCAAGTGAGAAAATGTAGGTCGCAATCCGCGGCTGGTTCAAAGGGTGGCAGCATGAGCTGCTCCAGGACAAAGGGTAGATCCCATAGCAGAACTGGATCCTTAATCAGAGGTCTAAGGTGGAGAACACCTCTCAGGAAGGCTTGTGCCGTGTCCAACTGGGATATGGTGCGTTGGCCTATCGGACAATGATAGGCTGATATGGCACAGAGGTGTACTTTAATCGAGGAGTAGGCCAAGCCTGTCTGAAAAAGAGACAGGAGGTAGTCCAAGACTGACTTTTCTGGACAGTCTAGAGGCGAAACCCCCCATGCTTGAGCCCATAGGCAAAAAAGGCACCATTTTATGGCGTAAGTAGCGTGAGTGGCTGGTTTTCTCACAGCCACCAGGACATCAGCTACCTTTTGCGAGACCCCGTGTCGCAAAATGGCTATGTCTCCAGGAGCCAAGCATGCAGGCTCAATGAATGAAGGTCCGGCTGGACCAAGAAGCCCTCCTCCTGAGACAACAAGTGACAGCTGACTGGCAGAAGCACCGGAGGTTCCCTGGATAGCTGGTGTAGTAGAGGGAACCAGATCTGCCTGGGCCAGAATGGCACGATGAGTATCAGCGTTGTTTGCTCTCTGGGAAGTTTCAGAAGAACCATCTGGATCAACGGAAAGGGGGGAAAGGCATAGAGAAATCTGCCTGCTCAGGAGAGGGACAATGCGTCTCGCCAGAAATAACCAGGCCCTGGATCTAGCGAGTAAAAATTGGGCAGTTCTGCATTGGATGGGGACGCGAAAAGGTCTAACTTTGGTGTACCCCATCTGTGAAACAGATCCTCTACTACCTCCTGGAGTAGTTCCCACTTGAGGACTCTGGTCTGAGAGTGGCTCAGACCATCTGCGATGACGTTGTCTACTCCTGGAACATGAACAGCAATGAGGTTTGCGCCATGTTGCAAAGCCCAATCCCACACCCTCATGGCCTCCCTGCAAAGTGGGTAGGAATGGGTGCCTCCTTGTTTGTTGAGGTAATACATCACCGTGGAATCATCTGTTTGTAACGGAAGAGTACTCAGTAGAATCTCCGACTGGAAGGTCTGCAGGGCGTAAAGAACTGCTCTCATTTCCAGGATGTTTATGTGAAGATGAGTCTCTTGGGCTGTCCACAGGCCCTGAGACTGGACACCATCAAGGTGTGCTCCCCATCCGAGCCCTGAGGCATCTGTGGAGAGTGTCACAATTGGAGATGGCGCAACAAAGGGTTCCCCTGCCGATAGATTCTTCGGATCTAGCCACCATTGCCAATCCCAGATTACGGTTCTCGTAATCCAGATTGGAAGCTGCAGATGGTCTTGCTTTTGATCCCATTGGACCCATAACATCCACTGAGTGACCTGCATGTGGAGACGGAACCAGATAAGACTTCTCTTGATTGATCAAGATGCCCAGCATCTCGAACAGAGACTGAGTATAATGAATGGCGGACATCAAGGTCTCCCGAGAGGGCGCCATGAGAAGCCAGTTGTACGTGTAGGGGAACACGTAGTGGCCTTGTCTCCTCAAAGTCACTGCTATGACCACCATACACTTCGTGAATACCCGAGGTGCTGATGACAGTCTGAAAGGGAGGGCTTAGAACTGATAATGGTGGCCCTGGAACTCGAAGCGCAGAAACTTCCTGTGCACCTGAGGGATGGGTATATGCAGGTAAGCGTTCTGCATGTCCAAGGACGCTAGAAAGGCACCCTGCTTGAGCATGGGAATCAGACCTGGGAGGGTCACCATGCGGAAACGTTTGTACAGGACCGACTCATTGAGGTCACTGAGGTCCAATATCAGATGGAGGTCCCCTGTTTTCTTGGGAATCAGAAAGAAGTCAGAATAATATCCTGCATCCCTCTGGTTCCATGGAACGTGTTCTATCGCTTCTTTTTCCAGGAGCATGAGCACCTCCTGCTGTACAAGCAGGGCATGCTGACCCAAATAACGGGAAAGCAGGGGAGGTCTTGCCAGTGGGTGGTCAAGAAATTCTATGAAGTGGCCCTTCTTGACCAATTGGAGAACCCACCGGTTGGTGGTGATCAACTGCCACCCTGAAAAGTGGCGAGCGATGCAACCCACGACCTTTTGAGCCTGTTGATCCAGAGGAGGGGCAGGGGCCGGGAAGGAGTTATGCTGTGGCAGCACTGGTCTCCACAGACTGGGCCAGTTTAGTGTAGCGTTGGGCTCTGCCTGGGGATGACTTAGCCTGGGCTTTCCACTGAAAGGTGCCCCTTTGTTGCTGGCTGGAACGTGGCTGCTGCCTTTGTTGCCGGCTGCAAAAACAGCTCTGGTTCCTACGAAAGGAACCAGGCCTGGGTTTGTACATGGCCTGTACAGACCTGACTGCCTTTCCAACGTATTGAAGTTTGGTGATCACCTTCTCCTAGGGTTCACCAAAAAGTACTTCGCCATTGTAGGGGACGTCAAGAATGTTCTTCTGTACGTCCGGGGTGAAGCCGGAGACACGGAGCCAAGAGTGTCGCCGGAGACAGACGCCTGAAGCTGCAGCTCTGGCAGATGAGTCCGCGGAATCATATGTGGCTCGTAGTACCTGGGTCCCCACATCAGACCCTGTGCGGAGAAGGTTTAGGAGCTCCGCCTTCTGCTCGCTATCCGGAAGCTTATCGACCAGGTCCAGGCCCTGTTCCCTTAGGGCGTTCTGAAACTGTACCAAGTGGGTTAGGTAGTTCAGGGACCTGATGGAGCATGTAGCAGCCGCATACATGCATCTCTCCAGGGCGTCCAATTGTTTGGATTCCTGGTCCGGTGGCTGTGTGCTCATGTGTTGCGGTCTTTGGGACCGGGCATGTGAGGCCGTTATGACCTGGGAGTCTGCCAGAGGTTGTTGAGCCAGGTACTGGTCCTCTTTTGGGGCCTTGTACAGGGCGGTCAGCTTTCTTTGGCACTGCAGGAGTGGAGTGCAGATGTTTCCACGCAGCCTTGGTGACGTCCGCAAAGGTGTCCACCAAGGGTGACACTACCACAGGCTTTGGGTCTTTCTGCTGAAGATAACGGGCAAGGCGCTGCCTTTTGGGGTCGAGATCCTCAGCATTCCACCCCATGTTGTCCTGGATGTGCCTCATGATCTCAGAGAAAGAGGGATCATCCGGAGGAGACCTGGGAAGGTCATGTGGGTCAGGTGATGAAATGCTGAGTGGAGAAGGAGATCTGAATCCGATCTGGAGTCCTCCCCTGACGGAGTATACCGCCAACATCTGGGTCGCTTGGGGCTGGGAGACCCTGATGGAGATCTTGAGGGAGGCCTTCTCCAACCCTGGGATCTACTCCTAGGAGGTGGAGTCTGCTACTTGGGGGTTGGTGGTCATCCTGCTGGTCCCTGTGGTGGAGGAGGGGGCGTAGGAGGTGAAGGAGTAGGAGGAGGAGGTGGAGGAGGAGGTTTCACTGGGACCACGTCTTTGCGGATGGTGTCCCACCAGAAAGTAAAGAGTTCCTTTACTTCTTGGATATTCATGCCAGACGACGGGCCTGGCGCCGGTGGTCTGTCACTGGGGTCGGGCGTCGGGTCCTCGGGTGTCTCCGGGGTGGGCAAAGGTTCCCTCGGAAACCCGGCATCCTCTGTGTTGCCTGCCTGGTCTTCGGGCAATGCAGTGTCCTCCTCCTTGAAGTCCCTGTGGCCCGGGTCTACCGGTGACTGGGGGGCGGTCTTCAGCTCAAGTGAGGCGGCGTCAGGTCGCCACGACGACTTGGTCCAGTGAATGCCTGGCCGGCATCTGGTGCTTGGCCGATGTTCTTGATTCCGGCGAACACCTGGCCGACTTCAGGTGCTTGGCCAACGTCAGGTCCATCGTCCGCTTGAGGGATGTCAGGTCCTTTGTCTTCCTGAGTGGAGGATCCGGGCCCCTAGGGGGCTGGGAAACTGACCAGGAGTCGAGGTCCGGACGTTGGGTGGAAGAGGAAGACTTGTGGCGTTCAGAGGACTTTGAAGAGGCCCAAGAGGGAGTAGAGGAAGCCGAGGGCCTGGAAGTCTTAATGGGCTGAAGAGTCGAAGAACCGCTGGAAGCTCTGACCTTGACCGGGGGGGGGGGGGACTGAGACCTTGGTGTGATTCATACAGTATCTCAGTATTCTATGAATGTACAAAGTATGGAGCAATGTCTCACCCTGACTTGCATGCTCAGGGTAGCAGGAAGAAAAAAATTACTCACTGTGTGGTCACGCTCACCCCTGCATTCTAATGACAGATTTATTTCTAAGCTAGGGTGAGCAGTGACTACTAAACTAGCTAAATGGCTACCAAAAATACAGGTTACTCACCTGTAACAGGAGTTCTAGGAGTGGTATATGTTGTTCATCCACACTTACTGGCAGGTTCCTTGCTGCTTTAAATGTTGCCGGAAGGTCTTCAAGATGACTCCTCCCACCCACCCGGGTGGTAAAACTCTTGGCTCCACCCCATGATGCCAGATCTAGCCCGCTGGAAGCCAGGTTGTGCGTCGAAGCCGGGGAGGTCGGGTGGGTTGTGCGGATGAACAACATAGACCACTCCCAGAACTCCTGTTAGCAGGCGAGTAACCTGTATTTCTAGGGACGTGGATATGTTGTTCAATCCACACTTACTGGCAGACTCCAGCAGTTCTCCAGGAAGAGGGAGGCAAGGCACGCACCCCCTACTTAGGGAATAAGGACTGGAGAACCGAGGTCCCAAAACCAGCATCCCGGCGTGACTCTAGGTTGATGTGGTAATGGGTAATGAAGTTGTGTGCAGACTTCCAGGTAGCAGCCCTGCAGATTTCCTGGATAGGGACATCCCTTGAAGCAGCAACTGAAGCAGCGGTATGGCAGGTAGAATAAGCTCTTATCCCTTTGGGAGGCTCCATGCCTCCCAACCTATAGCTGAGATCTATGCAGGAGGTGACCCACCTGCCTATTGTCCACTTGGCTGCAGGTCTGCCAGGTGCGGCTTCAGCGTAGGTGACAGACAGCTGGCAAACCTCTCCCCGAACTTCAGCCACCCGCTCCTTATAATAAGAGTGCTCTTCTAGGGTCCAAAGTATGGAGCCTATATTTGGCCTCCGAGGTGTGATTGTGGTAGAACACCGGTAGAGTCAACACCTAGTTAAGGTGAAATTCTGACACCACCTTCAGAAGGAATTTCGGGTGGGTGCGCAGAACAACTTTGTCCCTGTGGAAGACCAGATAAGGAGACTCGATGGAAAGCACCTGGAGCTCTCCCATCTTTCTGGCTGACATTATAGCCACCAAGAAGGCGGTCTTCCACAACAGGTGAGAGATGTCACACCTGTGCATCCGTTCGAATGGCTTGCCCATGAGCTTAGCCAATACCAGCAGTAGATCCCACGGAGGTGGAGGTTCTTGCACCGGAAGGGATATGTGATCAAGGCCTTTGAAAAAGCGCCCAACCACCTTCTCCTGTGCCACCGACTGCTTTCTGGCCCGCTCCCGACAAGCAGAGATGGCTGCCAGGTGCACCTTAAGGGTCGTTGACCAAAGCCCTAGCTGACAAAGGGACCATAGGTAGTCCAGAATGCTTGCCAAGGAACAGGAGGAAGGGTCCAACCCCTTATCCTGACACCAAATGGAGAATCTCTTCCATTTGAAGGCATAGCATTTTCTGGTCGACTCCTTACGGGATGCCTCAACAACGTTGAGGACCTCGTCGGAAAGACCCAAGGCCTGGAACTCTAGCCACTCAAGAACCAGGCCTTCAGGTGCAGGGATTGACGGTCCAGGTGGAATACCTTCCCCTGGTTGACTGAGATCAGGTCCGGGTGGGCTGGAAGCTGTCTCGGGAACCTGGAGCTGAGGCTGAGGAGATCTGGATACCAGAACTGATGGGGACAGTATGGGGCTACCAGAATCACCTGCACCTTGTCCCTTCTCGCCTTGAGAAGCACCTTGTGGATGAAGGGGAAATGGGGGAAAGGCGTAGAAGAGGCCCGGGGTCCACGGCCTCAAGAAGGCATTCCCCTGCAGCAAGCCCTGCTGAGGGGGGGCGGGCATGAAACAGCTTTGCATTCTCCCTGGAGGCAAACAGGTCCACCTCAGGTGTGCCCCAGTGGGAGAAGAGATCGTGTACTACCTCCGGCAGGAGAGACCACTCGTGAGATGCAGCACCTATCCGGCTTAGGGCATCGGCCAGAGTGTTGGAGGCTCCCGCCACATGAATGGATAGGAGATCCACCTCCAGTCTGCCCATGAGAGACCAAATGCGGAGAGCTTCCTTGCACAGAGGCAAGGGGCGCATCCCGCCCTGGCAGTTTAGGTGGTACATGGTCATGGTGTTGTCCGTCTGGACCTGGACCACTTGACCCCCTACAAACGGGCGAAGGCGGAAGGCTAGTCAGACCGCCTCAAGCTCCAGCAGGTTGATGTGGCATCGAGACTCCTGGGGACCAGAGGCTGCGCCTGAGCTCCCACAGATGGGCACCCCAACCCATCAGAGAGGCGCCGGTCGTTAGAGTGACTGTCGGCTCTGGGCGACAAATGGGATACCTCCCAAGATGAGCTGCAACGATCCACCACTGGAGCGTTCCCCATCTCCTGGGTCACTATCACTGGCTGGTCCAGAGGACTGGAGCACTGTGACCATTGGCGGGCCAGTCCCATTGCAGGGGACACATGTGCCAGTGGGCCCAATGGACCACGCTGGTGCAGGCCGCCATGAGGTCCAGGAGGTGCAGAAAGTCCCAGACAGGGTGGAACTACCCACCCAGAAATGACTGGGCCAAGGAGGAAAGAACTTCGGCCCTGTCCGCTGGGAGCCGTGCTCTGGCTCGAAGACAGTCAAGCTCTGCCCCGAAGAACTGAATCACCTGCATTGGCACAAGTTCCGATTTGGCCTCGCTGATGAGGAGACCAATCTGAGAGCAGACCTGGAGGGCCAGATCCCTGGACTGCTCCACCTTCGACTTGGAGGATGCTGCAATCAGCCAGTCGTCCAGGTAAGGGTACACCCGGATCCTTCGGTGCTGCAGGAATGCTGTCACCACTGCCGTGCATTTGGTGAAGACACTGGGAGCTGAAGAGAGGCCGAAGGGCATGGCCCAGAACTTGTAAAGGGATCCCTCTGCTCTGAAGCGGAGGAATGCTGGTGGGACGGATGGATTGGGACGTGAAAGAACACGTCCTGAAGGTCCAGAGAACAGAACCACACGCCTCATTCCAAGGATGGGATGATCTGAGCCAGAGTGACCATCTTGAAGGTTCGAGACCTTAGGAACTTGTTCAGGTCATGGAGGTCTAGAATGGGGCGTCAGCTCCCTCCCCCCCGTCCGTTTTGGGACCAGGAAGTACCTGGACACAAACCCTGGGTCTGAAGGAGGATCCGCCAAACTCCCTGATCACCTCCTTCTGGAGGAGCAGGGCAATGTCGGCTTGACGGGCCGACAGAGAGGCTGCGGACCCCGTAGCCCCCCCATGGGGCAACGGCTCAATAGGGTGGGGACTGCTTGAATTCCAGCGGCAGGCCCTTTCCTACCACTTCCAACACCCAGCGGTCCGTGGTGATATCGGACTAGGCGGAAATGAAGTGGCGGAGCCGTCCCCCCATGGGGGGAACCCGGGGATGAGTGATGAGGTTGGGGGCGACACCCCTCAACCCATCACTGGGCAGACTTGGAGGAAGAACTGGCCGAGGAGCCTCCCAGACCTTTTCCTCCCGACTTCCTGTTGGAGGAAGTGTCAGGCTTGGCTTTGGGGTGCCAAGTGTGAGCCTGCTGGCCCTGATGCTGGTGTTGCTGGGCCAGATGTGCCGCAGGGGCTGAAGGACGAAAGGGCTTACACTGCTGCTGGTGGCCTTTGTCCTTCTGGGCAGACATGACTGGGTCCAAGGTGGCATTGGACTTCTCGATCCGTTGAAGATGCCCCTCAACCCCGGGACTGAACAAGTCGGTACCCAGGAAGGGAACGTCTGCCAGCTTGTGCTGGGTATCTGCCGTAAAAGTGGAGATCCGCAGCCAAGCTCTGTGGCGCATGCCCACTGCGGCCGCTACTGACCAGGCACACAAATCAGCGATGTCCAGGGAGGTCTGGAGCTGCTGTTTGGCCACCACCCTTCCCTGATCCCGCACCTGCTTGACTGTAGTTTGGAGGTCAGCCGGGAGATGAGGAATCACCTCATCCAGGAAGCCCAAAAGGGCATGTGAAAAGTGTGCCATCAGGACAGCTGAGCTGGCCTGACGAAGGCCTAGGGAGGAAGTGGCGTAAACTTTCCACCCAGAGTAGTCCAGCTTCTTGGACTCCTTGTCGGGAGGCTTGTCCACATCCCGAGCATTCCAAGAACACCGGAAAATGCTATCGGTCACGAGCCCCTCCGAAGAGGGGTGCTCCGAGAAACCGGAGAGTGAACTGGTGAGGATAGCATACTTCCGAGCCATCCTGGCTGAAGGTGCTGGACAAGAAGCTGGCCGCTGCCATAGCTCCAGGGCCAGGACAACAATGGCTTCGGCCACCGGGAAGGCCTCCATGGGGGAATCCCCTCAGTCCAGTATCTCC
The DNA here is from genome assembly GCA_016271365.2 of Neoceratodus forsteri. Lineage (NCBI taxonomy): Eukaryota > Metazoa > Chordata > Ceratodontiformes > Ceratodontidae > Neoceratodus > Neoceratodus forsteri. The sequence goes on along the minus strand of JADMNL010000034.1, from coordinate 33,852,144 downwards.
GTGAGGGGATACTTGGCCCACTTTAAAACGGGTTCGAGCTTCATCCCAGTGGACTCTGAGATGAGCCGAAGCATTCCCAAAAATGAGGATGGGCTCTCATCCACTGACTGACCCCCGGTGAACTCCAAATCAAGCGGCCTGGAGAACAAGGAGGAGTTGTCATCAGACTCAGAGGAGTCTGCGAACAGCTGCCGAGTGCCTGAGTGATCGGGAGTGAGGGTGACCGACAACCGATGGGGCAAGCCCTGACCCAACCGAGAATCCTTGGTCAGGGCCCCAAATTTTGGTTGTGGAGTTGGGGGTTCCACCACAATGGGTGGCGCAGCTGGTTTCGGATGAACAACCGGTGCCGGCCTCGGTTTCTCGACCACTATGAGGGGTTGTTTCGGCCGCTCCGGTGACAGCCACTTAACGGCTGGCGAAGACAATGAAGTCGGCCTATTCCTGGTCAAAAGGAGTTGCTGCCACATTAGCTCCTCGTAGCGCTGATGCAATTTGCACCAGAGCCTATCCTCGAATAGGACGAAAATGAAGATGGCCAGCGCGCCGTGCGGTGCCGAGATCGAGACAGCCGATGCCCAAGGGATTGGCTGACTGAGAAGAGGTCCGGGACCGACCTTTGATGTTTCAGGGTGGGTCTGAGAGGGCGGGGAAACCCTGCCTCCCTCGGTTCAGGACTCCAACCGGGACTCCGCACAGGAGGCACAGGCAAGTCTCTGGTTTCCACCGGGAACCGGTAAAGAAGGGTTATCGGCTTCTCCAGTCGACAGACCGTCCGACGGGTTGAGAAAAATCTCGAACAAGTCGACGGGTGTCTCGGCCGGCTGATCTGACAGAGACACCGTGAAGCCGCAACCTCGACCAAAGTCGAGTGTTGACTCTCCGGGGAAGGGGATTCTTCCGCTCCCACGAACGTCGATGGTGGGACTTACCCTTGGGGTCCTTCTTTTTGGACCGAGAGGAATGTCCCGAAGGGCCTTCTCCCTTGGTGGAGAGGGATTGGCAAAGCTCCTTGAAAGAAGCTGTGTAGGAGGATTCCAAGGAGAGCAGAATACATGCCGCGACCGAGGATGATGATGATGCGGTTTGGGCCGCCTCCTCCTCGAGGGCGATTATCTGCTCCAGCTGTTCCACCGAGCCCGCAGCCGCGGACACTGCCCAATGGGCCTCCTTAGACTTAATCGGAGGATAACGTTTTTCGTGTCGCCCCAACAGTAGCCGAGCAGCGCGGTCCTCCAAGACCGAAGCCGAAAAGGATTTGCACAACTCACAAGCCTGTGAGTCATGGCCCCGTCCAATGCAATAAATGCATGTGGCGTGTGGATCGGTCTGGGACATCTTCTGTCCACAGGTGCACCGACGAAATCCGGGAGTTGATTTATCCATCACAGCCACGAGGGAAGATACAGACCTAAGTCTTGTAAATCTTAAAATAAGTTTCGGATTAACCGAAGAGTGTGAATCCAGCCTAAAACTCAGAGCGCTAAGGAGGGAACCTGAGCTTCCAAGCGGTAAGGAAGATCTGGCGTCATGGAGTGAAGCCGAGAGTTTTACCACCCGGATGGGTGGGAGGAGCCAGCTTGAAGACCTTCCGGCAACATTTAAAGTGGCAAGGAACCTGCCAGTAAGTGTGGATTGAACAACATATCCACGTCCCTAGAAATTATATTTAAAAAAGTTTAAAAGGTTTTCAGAACTTTTTCAACATGGCAGAACAATTTTTTCAAAATGCAGTGAAGTATTTTAAATTATAGAATTGTACCGGCAGAAAAAGACCATTCGGCCCATCTAGTCTGCCCGAGATAGTCCCCCCCGCCTCCCTTTTACTTCCCACCCCTCTGCTCTCTCTCCCTAGCCCCATATTGTTGTCCCACCATCTTTCAAGTTTCTCCACCATGTCAACCTCCACCACCCACTCCAGCAACCTGTTCCATAGTTGTACAACCTCTTCGAGAAATAACTTCCTTAAATCTGCCCTCCAGCTTATAAGCATTTCTTCTGGTGGTTTTGTTTTCACTCAGCCTGAAGATGCTACCCCCAAACTTGTTTATCCCCTTCATATACTTGAAGGTTTCCACCATGTCCCCCCTCTCCCATCTCATTTCCAGTGTATAAAGACCGAGTTCTTCCAGCCTTTCCCCATATGTTCTTCCCTGCATCCTCTGAATCATCTTGGTCGCCTTTCTCTGTACTCTCTCCAGCCTATTCTTGTCCCACAGCAGGTGGGGCCTCCAGAATTGAACTCCATACTCCAGCTGTGGCCAGACCAATGTTTTATATAATGGCATGATCACCGCCCTCCTCCTACTCATGAAGCCCCTCCAGATGCATGCCAGTACCCCCGCTGCTTTCCCAGTTGCCCGTTCACACTGCCTCCTGATCCTTAATGTGTCAGTGATCCATATCCCTAGGTCCTTTTATTTATTTTTATTTTATTTAGCTTTTGTTAACCGGGTAAGTGCACTAGCCATAAAATGACTATTTTCAGGCACGACCTGGGAGAGTACAGACATGCAGAAACTTAACAGGATAACAAATTATAAGTGCTTTACAATGAGTTAAAGAGAATACAATATATCAGAACATATAAAGTAAAGCACTTTACATACAATGAGTTCATTTTCTGCCCTATGGCCTGCAGTGATACCCCCCCCCCGGTAGTAAGTGGCTCTTGGTTTATTTCTACCTGTATGCATTATTTTGCACTTATCTGCATAAAACTGCAGCTGCCACCTTTCTGCCCACTCCTCCAGCCTGGCTAGATCCTGCTTCATCCCCCCCCCCGGGAGCGTCCACCCTGTTATACAACTGTGTCATCTGTGAATAAACACACCTTTCCATTCAGACCCTCCACTAAGTCCCCCATGTACACATTAAACAGTATAGACCCCAACACCGACCCCTGTGGCACCCTACTCATCACCCATAGTTCTCCGGAGTGCTTCCCATTGACCATCACTCTCTGGTTTCTCCCATCCAGCCAATTTTCCACCCACTTTGCCAGCCTAGCACCCACCCCCAGACTGCTCAATTTGCTTGCCAACCTTCTTTGTTGGATGGAGTTGAATGCCTTCCAGAAATCCAGATCGGCCACAACCATTGCACCCCCCCATTCATATACCTCCATAACCCCCTCAAATAATTCGATCAGGTTGGTCTGGCAAGACCTGCCACCTGTGAACCCATGTTTGTTGTCATCAGTCAGACCCTCCTCCTCCTCTAGGTACCTCACCAGCCTCTCCTTTACGAGAGTCTCCATCAGCTTGCCCACAACCGAGGTGAGACTGGCTGGGCAGTAGTTGCCAGGCTCCTCATTTCTCCCTCCCTTGTATACTGGTACCACCTCAGCCTTTTTCCAGTCTCCCGGGACTCCCCAGCTCCAAGGATAGACTAAACAGCCTTGCCAGAGGTCCTGCCAGATCCTCTCTTAGCTCCTGAAGCACCCTTGGGTGTACCTGGTCAGGCCCCATAGCTTTGTCTGTTTTTAGCTTTTCTTGCTCCTCCATCACCCTCTCCACTGTGAAGGGACTTGTGTCTGCTTCCTTGTCCTCCCTTCCCTTCCACTCAATTCAGGCCCTTTCCCTTCCTTCTCTGTCATGAAAACGGATGCAAAATATTCATTTAAGAGGGTTGCCTTCTCCTCTTCTCCTACAACTATTCTACCCCCTTCCCCCTAAGGTTTGAAATCCCTTGCCTGTTTTTCCCCTTTTCACTCACATACCTATCAAACCTCTTGTCACCCTTCTTCACTTCCCTTGGTATTTTCTCCTCTGTGCTTGCCTTCGCCTTCCTAATTGTTCTTCCCACTTCCCTGAGCTTATCCTTGTAGATCCTCTTTTCTGCCATCCCGTGACTTTTGTAAGCCTTAAAGGCCTTTCTCTTCTCCTTGACAGCCTCCCTAACCCCTGCCGTGAATCACAGTGGTTTTCTTCCCCTGTTATGTTTGCCGATTTTCCAGATGCACTGCTCTATAGACTTGAGAATTCCACCCTTAATTACTTCCCAAAGCTGCTCTACCTCCTCCAGCTCCTGGATCCCTGCAAGCTCTCTTAAGACACCCCCCTTTTTCTTGAAATTTGCCCTCCTGAAGTCTAGCATCCTGGTGGATGATCTTCCCAATTCAGCCCCTGCCTGGATGGAGAACCTGACCATCCAATGGTCACTGTCCCCCAAGTTTTCCTCAACTTCCCCTATTCTGCCTCCGTTTGTTAAGACAACATCTAGCATAGCCTCCCCCAGTAGGTTCCTTAACTAGCTGGTTTAGGAGCGCATCCTGCAGGGATTCCAATAAGTCCCTGCTCTTTTCCATTGCGGCCGCTGGAATTTGCCAGTCCACATCCGGTAGGTTCAGGTCTCTCATCACTAGGATTTCCCCTTTTCTGGCCCTTTCTGTATCTCCCTAGCCAGTTCCTGATTCACCTCCTTGCCCTGATGAGGTGGCCTGTATACCACCCCATCCTTATTGCCCCCTCGCCTTACTCCCCAACATAACCCACAGGATCTCAGCAGATCCCTTGCCTCCCCCCCAACATTCCAATGCCTTTTTCCCCTCCTGCACATACAGTTTGCCAACTTTGCAATAACAGAATTGTATGCAGGGAATTATCCAATGTGAAATGGTTCTCTTGAATGCTAGTTTTCCCTTCCCCGATTCACCGTCAGTGACAAACAGCTGAGAGCTAGTACAACTTACATCCTTTGTGTGGGCCAGGTAGTAGCTCAGAGCTCTCTTGACATCCAGACTGTCGAGCTTCTGTTTTCCTGAGCTGGATTTTGCTGTAAAGAATACTGGAAGTCTGACTGATTCAGATGAAATTAAGACACCACTGTCCCTGTGGAATGTGATATAGTTAGGATCAGTGCAGAGAGCTTACAGCTCACTCACTCACTCTCTTGGAAGATGTCAGCATCACCAGGAAAACTGCTTTCCAGGTGACATACTTCAGAGCAGTAGTTGCTGTAGGCTCAAAAGGAGCCTCCATCAGCTGAGCAATACAAAGATTCAGGTCCCATGGAGGGACAGGATTCCATACTGGGGGAAACAGGTGATTAAAGAACCCTCTAAAAATGGGTTGTGAGGCCACTGACATGTCTTTGCCAGCAGAGGCATATGCTGACACTGCTGCCAGATGAACCTTCAGGGTTGAGGATCAGAGGCCCAGGCACTGTAGGTAGACTAGGTAGTCCATTACTGAAAGTCCAACTTACTTGCAAAAGGACAGAGCTGTCTAGATGAACACCAAATTGAAAATCTTTTCCACTTTGAATTGTAGGTTTTCCTTGTTGCTGGTTTCCTGAAAACCTCAAGCACTTCCAGAACATTTTCAGAAAGACTGAATCTAGAGAACTCTTGCTCTTCACCAAGTACCACGTTCTGAGAGACAGTTCTCGAATCTGGGAATGTTATCCTACCCTCAGACAAAGTCAGCAGATTGTATCTCAGGGGGTGACTGACTGGATGCTGGGTGGAGAGGGACAGGAGCAGGGAGTACCAAACCTGCCTGGCCCAATCTGGAGCTATGAAAATCATTGTGGCTTACTCCCTTCTCAGTTTTAGCAGTACTCTCAGCACAAGTGGGAAAGAGGAAAGACATAAAGGACCTTCCCTGACCACTTGAAGACTAGAGCATCCTATGGGACTGTATCCACTGATGAGGGTCTGCAACAGAACAGTGGGAGCTGATCATTTTCCCAGGATGCAAACAGGTCCATCTGTGGAGTATCCCACCTTCTGGACACTGTCACCAATACTTGCTGGTTCAGGGTCCATTCATGATTTCCCCTGACTGATTCTGCTCAGGGAATCTGCCAGCATGTTGTCCTTCCATGGCATATGTGTAACCCCCTTGAAAAGGGGGTTCCTAGAAATGCTAGTCTGTGTTTACCTTAGCCTGGTTTGTTCTGCCCTTCTCCCGCTGTCTCTCGGGCTTCTCCTGACTTGGCCTCTAATTCTTCTGGCTTCCCAGGTCCTGTTTGCCCTCATGTGTGCCCCAGCTTGCAGTCAAATGAAAATCCAGCCCCTCAGGGCTTAAACTACTGACCGCGGGCTCCCACTGCAAAAGCGCTGCCTCCAGGGCAGCGGAGTCACATTATCAAAGTGCCGCCTTTGATGTGGGAGCCGCTTGTTTTGTGGTCACCTTGGGATTGTGCCATGGGTCCCGGATCCCTTCCACCTATTTGGGACCCGGTGACCACGGTCAGCCTGCTGGGGGACTGCTCAGATGGGAATTAAAGGAGTTATGACCGGGGCTCATTTGAGTATGCCTGTGCTGGGACCCGGCCATCTGAATAATGCATAACAGTGTATCTGGCTGCCTCCAGGATGGCTATGTTCAGCTCTAGCCGAAAAGTAAAGAATTAAAATGTTTTACATAATGGAATTGTTGCTGCTTGTTGGGAATATACTGTGCATATGGGGAAAAGTGCTTAAAGTTAAAATGAGTACTGTTTCCCTGGCAATTCCAGTATCTGGGACTCTGTGTGTCAGCCTGTCAGCTGCTGCAATGGGAGCTTGCATAAGTGCAGTAGTGACAGGAAAAGTAAAAGAGCCATGTTTTTCATCTGTGCAGCAACTGCAAGTACAGCCTTTAAGCTATAGAACTGTGGGGCATTTGAGGCAAATAATTACTTCTTTCTGGCTGCACCAGGACATTGTTCAGGACTGTATCTAATCTGCTATAAGGGACAGTGGGTTAAGCAGCCATTGCCAGCAGTACAGCCAATTGGAATTGCAGCAATAGAAAGCCAGGACTTGTGGGACATTCACTACATCTCATGGGTAAGCACCCAAGTGCTTATGGGGGCTTACAGGAACATTATTTTAGGTGCAAATTCCACAACCCAATTGTGCCTCGAGTGTTCTGATTGACAGGTCCTTCAGCAACTTGGAGACATTTCACCCCATCCCTGCTACCAATCAGGAGTCGAGATAGGAGCTCTATAAAGAGACAATGTTGCCAGTTTGTCTAGAGATCCAGAGATGCAGAGCTGAGAGAGCAGCAGAGCAGGCTCCAGCCTGCTGGGAGCCCCCCATGGGGGAGGGGCTCAGGCTCCAGCCATGCCAACAGACCTATGCCACTTAATTCAATCCCTTTCAGTCTTCAGATGGCATTTGTTACTTTCTTCAGTTAACTAGTTACAGTAATTGTGCTTTCTGCAACAGCTAGCCTGGAGGTTGCCAGTACTGTCCTCCAGAGGCTAGCCTTCCCACCCACATCGGGGAAAGATGTGGACCAAAGAATCAGATGTCCAGCAGCGGTGAGAGCGCTGACTGGACCAGATGACATCATGCAGTGGTGAGAGCGCTGACCAAGTACCTCAGCGGTGAGAGAGCTGAAGAAGTCTTCAGATGCCTTCGATTGTGGATGAGACCCGTGGAGGACCTGAGTGAGTACCCTCGTACCCCCAGGTGCGAGGGAGAAGCTAAGCAAGTAATCTTGGGGGCTCCATACCCCATTAAGAAATGTGTGCTGTGAAGTGTGAAGTATTGAAGTCATCAGTCTGGGCTACTAACCCCATAAGAGACTGCCTAGTTCAAGTAATGGATGCATCTTGTCTGTGGTCCAAATGGCTAAGTTGCAAGTGCAGCAAGATGCTGGGCTTAGTGAATCATATAAATGTGTAGCTATGGGTTAGAGTCCTGCCATCATGGAGCTGTCTGCCAAGATGTGCTTGCCACTTCATGAGACAGGAGGCCCTAGAGCATATTAATGTCTAAGATACCGTAAAGAGAATGTACCTGTGTCTGCACAGAACTTCGCCTGAGAGCGCTTGGGATAAGTGTACAGTGTCTAGACGTGCTGGATAGGACTCCACTTGTGGATAATGTTCTTGGTATATAGAATGTACTGGATGTGACTACCTGTAACTAAAGTATGGGATGCTTGATAAAAGTGTCGTTGCCAACTTACTCTGGATGGATGCCTTTTGGTACTGTAGATAAAGTACTGGATGTGACCGTGTTTAAACTGCATTTAGGATGCTTGACAGAAGCATCACCCTCATTGCTTTGGATGGGACTTTCAAATATTGTGCTGAATGTTCTGGATGTAAGATCCACATAGTTTGTTCTGGAATGTTCAGAAGTCTGCAAGCGCAGGGCAATCCCTGCCTTGTCTGCTAAAGTGCAGGGCAATCCCTGCTGTGGTTGTAAATAGTAATTTGCTGCTTTACAAAAATCTGTTTCCAAGTTGTTCTCCACCCTCAAATTTATAGCCGGCCACCTCGACCAGCTGCAACTCCATCAGGCCTGCAACATCTTGGACTGTGGTATCTGTTTAACCAGTATGGTATGAGATTGCGGGGTTTCTGCTGTATCTGGGACTGGTACCAGTGTGGGTATTATTAATAATTATATTTAACATCTGATTTATCAGTAGCTAGATAGCCAGGGCTCTGGATGTCTTAAGTCGAATGGTAAAATGTGATTTATGTCTGCCTGTTAATATGTAGCCACCCAGCTGGAGGGTTCACCAGCAAAATCCAAAATGATCTCTGTACATGTGTAAATACGGTAAGATAACCTCTACTCCTCCTGTTTCCCTTTCCTAGCTCCTTTATTACCCCCAAAATAAATATCTTGTTATTGTTTGAAATCCTGTGTGAGCATATTATTAGAGAGAGCCTTTAATTAAAAATGTTGAAATGTGGGGAACTGTGTATTGGGGCATGTCTGGGGAAGGTAACTGGTCACTGTGGGTTGTGTAGCAGCTCAGGGGCTACACCCAGCACCATCTCACCCACATAAAGCACCCTGAGTGGAGGCACTGCGTAAAGGTTTTAAAAAACTTTATAAGTTAGCGAATCCAACCCCCTTAGCCTATGTCCAGGGTAGTAGGCAGGGGTGTAACAGTGGGGGGTGGCGCCGACCAGGGGTTACATATGTACTACCAAGAGTTGTACCTCCAAGGAGTATGGTAGGTTCCAGATCTTCATTGCTTCTGTGCACAGTTAAGATCTTGTTCCTCCCTGTTGCTATATGTGATATATAGTAGTGGTATTGTCTGTCCTGATCTGAACAGACTGACCTCTGATGCGGGAGGAAAAGGTCTGCATCACCAGATACCCTGCCCTGAGCTCCAGGAGGGTTATATATCCCTAAGTCTCCTGTGTGCTCCACAAACTATTTATAGTGAGGTCCTCCAGGTGAGTGCCTCAGCCCAGGAAGGAGGCATCTGTTATGAGTATGGCTGTAGGTGACTGTCAAAGAAAGAGAACCCCATCTCTGAGGCTGCATTCTTCCTTCCACCACTCCAGTGCCCTTAGCAGATGTCTTGTGATGGGCATTAGTTTTGAAAGTGACTCCTACCTCTGGGATCAGTGGCTCCCTAGGTGGTACTGGATGTCTCTCATTGGGAACATGGGACTACTGCAGTGGATGATGCCACACACCCTAGCAAACTTAGAAAATCTCTTGTAGGTCTGGGCTGACCTGTCCTGAAGGATTTTACAGTTGTGATCAGATTTACTACCCTTTCCCACAGAAGGAATGCCTTCCCTTGTAGGGTATCTAGCTGCACACCTATAAAGTCCAGAACTTGAAATGGTTCCATCTGTGATTTTAGAACACTGATAAGGAATCCCTGGTCCTCCAAGATGCCTTGTGTCAGAAGGGGGGAGGACTTGGCCTCCTGGTGTGATTTTCCTGTGACTAGCTAGTCATCCAGATAGGGAAAAACCACCACCCCTTACCTTCTGTGCTGCCACTATAGCCAGGCACTTTGTGAACACCCTTGGTGCAGAGGACAGACCAAGGGAATGGTTGTGAATTGTAAGTGGCAATTCCCCACCCAGAATCTGAGGTACTTTCTGTCACTGGGCCTGACTGGTATGTGTAAATAGGCATCTTTCAGATACAGTTACCCCAGCCAATCTCCTTTTTGCAGTGACAGAATCATTAATCCCAGTGTTACCATCTTGAATTTTTCAGACGCTGGCCCATCAAACATGAAGATGCAAGTCCAAAACACTGTGGAAACAAATGCTTTTGTATGTTCAAATGTTTCATTTTGCTTTAGTGTCATACAAAGTTTACAGCACCTTCTCTGTGTGGGCAGCATCCATCCCATGTGGGACAGATAGGGGACAAAGCAATTCTAAAAATTTAATGAGGTGTATCCTTCCTACAATGAGGGACAGCTGAGTGGTATGGTCCCCATTACAGAGAGGTCTATATTGCCTCAAGTCTGGAGAACATTCATAGTTAAAGGAAGACCTACATTTTCTCCCAGTTAGATGAGAGTCCGTTGTGTGATGAATGCAGAAAACAGTTCTAGTTGCTAGGGGGTGGAAGGAGGCCGTAATGAACACAAGAAACAAGTAGCAGAGGACACCTGCATTTTCTCTTTAGTCTCTATTCAATCACATGAAACAACCCTGATTATTAGGGGCTAACTATGTATTGTCTGACAAATATTAGAAACGGTCTCAGTTATGGGGGGCATATTATTATTATTAAAATTTTGGTAACTGGGTAAGTCCACTGAGACCATGCAGTCCCTTTTTCAGTGACGACCCGGGTGTCAATGGTGAACACAGTACAATAGATAAATATAATAATAATATACAGGATACAGACAGATTTAACAATGTTGCAAAATTATTACAGTGGAAAGCCAGGTAAGTAACTTAAAACAGATCAGGCATTAAGCATATATAAATAAACAGGATAACTAATATTATACAATATATAGATAACTGGAACATGAGAGCAGGTGGATTACAAGATACATCTATCAGAGTAACATAGACTAGGCATTAACGATGCTATAAGGGTTATTTAAAGCAACTGCAGAGGAGGGGGGTTAGTAGGAAAGAGGTAAGCTCTTTTTTGAAGGAGGATAAGGTGGGGCAGGAGAGTAAGTTGGGGGAAGGAATTCCAGGAAGAGACAGCTGAGAAGGCGAATGAGCACTTACCCAATGGGCGTTGTCTCTTCTGGATTGCTAATAAGGGTAAGGAAGTAGATCTAAGCGTGTGTGTGGGTGCTTTTTTATAAATGATTCCCCTTAGGCAAGGGGGATTAAAGAGCTTGGTAAATTTGAATACAAGGCATAAGGTGTGAAACTGTAACCTTGAGTCATAGGTAGGCCATTAAAGAGAATACAGGGTCTCACAGTGGTGTTTTCTGGAGTCTGCTCCAAGGGCAAAATGTCCAATCCTATGATAGAGTTGATGAACCTGTGCCAGGGAAGAGGATTGGGTGGAGGGTAGTAGAGGGGCACCATAGAACAAAATAGGAAGAAGGGATGTTGATGCAATCTTTTTACAGGTGGCGTTGGATAAAAGAGGGCGGAGGCTGTATAATAACCCGAGCTCCTGGTTTACTGTTTTGGTAAGCTGAGTTGTATGATGCTCCATTGAGAAGGAGGCATCTATGTGAACCCCAAGGTATTTAAAAGTACTAGCCACCTGTATGGGGTCTCTCTGACTGTGTACTGATCTGGAGCCATTTGGTAGGTTTGGGGGATGGGTTATGGAAAAGCACAGCTTTTCTTTTTTTCGTATTTAAAATTAGGTGATTGTCAGAGAACCAGGTCTTGAGCACAATGAAATCAGGGTTAAGGCTTTGGTTAAGTCAGCTTATATTGTTAGACGAGCGGTACAAGATTGCATCATCAGCATATAATTGCACGGACGCACCGCCACAGAGGTTGGGGAGCTCGTTGATAAAAAGCGAGAATAGTATCGGGCCAAGACTAGAACCTTGGGGTACTCCATGTGAGATAGGCATTGAAGAGACCTTTGGGGAGGCAGTATAGCACAGTGGTTTAAGGCTCTGAGCTACAAATCTGGTGACATCCAGCTGACCAGACCTGGGTTTGAATCCCACAGATTCCACTTGCATACTGTGTGACCCTGAGCAAGTCATTTAACTTCCCTGTGCTCCCAGGTTGTACCTGTAAAAAAAAAAAGCTTTCAGCTTACTGTGTCTCACCTGGTTAAATAACTAAATAAAAAAAAAAAAGAGAGTGAAGCAGACCATTTTACCCTTTGCGATCTTCCAGTGATATTCATGCACAAATGCAAGCACTAGGTCATAGTTGCAGGAGGTCATTATATCAAACCCATGAAACAATGGCAGCTACAGAAGACGACCCACTATGTGGTTTTCCTCCTACAGAAGACCACCCACTATGTGGTCTTCCCATTACATAAGACCACATAGTGGGTCTGTACCATCTCCTGAACAAACAGTCTCAGTTACAGTCAAAATTCTATGCGACTGTCTCTCAAATACAGAAAAAAAAGGCTTAGATAAGACATCTTTATTTTCTCTCTTGAACCACAAACAGGAACTGTTACAGAAGGCGTGTGTGTGTGTGTGTGTGTGTGTGTGTGTGTGTGTGTGTGTGATGTCTCTTGAGCACAGAAAACAATCCCATTAATTTGGGGTTGGGGGCAAGACTCAGCATAATCTCCAGAACTGAAAAAGCATATCAGTTGCACAGAGTTGGTTCTGTTTCTCAAACCAGACAGATTCTCCAAATTACAAGGGGTACTGTATCTGTGAACCGAGGAACAAGTAACTTTTTTGGGGGGAGGGGGTCGACAGTGGACAGTAAGTTGATACAGAATAGGTTCTGTTCATCTCATACTTTCATATCTGCCAGATCCACCTGGGAGTCAGTCACACAGGAAAACATTCTGTTTACTGTAGGAAAGTCATGAATCTCATGGGGTGCCTTTACATTTTTGCAAAGTTAAAACTAGTCACTTTAGAGGCAAAACTACAGTTGTATGACCACCCTGGTAAACAGAGCTATTTACTGCAATCATTTATATTATTCTGCTGTTTTTTTTTCTTACCTGCTTTAGCTGGTAAGTTCTATCGCTGCTCTGTCTCCTGGCTTCTGCTGCTACTGTTTGCAGCTGTTGTCAAGTAACCAGTAAATGCACTACAGAGAGCCTATCAGGACAAAAAGAATCAAAGTCAAATGAAAAATTCATCCAGAGCAATAATCAAGGAGAGAATTGATAAGTTTTATATAGTAGCAGAACATTAGCTACAGAGAGAGTGGCACCTGAAACAATGGACACCTGGATTTTTTTTATTTTAAGTCTTGTATTACCATTTTCAGACATTACCAGCAAGACACAAAAAAATACAGTAATGCATATGTAACTTCTCAGATGAAAGCTGTCTCTAAACAGATGAAACTATTGCATCCATGTTGCTCTGGTCCGGTATTCTCTCTTGTATTGCCATACTTGATATATAACACTTAATTTGAGTTTATGGATTATAGGTATGTTAAAGCAGTATAGTGTAGTAGTTCAGAGCACTGAGCTGCAAACCTGGAGACCTGGGTTTGAATCCCACAGCCACCACTTGCACACGGTGTGACCATGAGCAAGACAGTTAGCTTTCCTGAGCGCCCAAGATGCACCTGGAAATAAGCCTCAGCTTAATGCATCTTTCCTGGTGAAAAACTGTAAAATAAAAAGCAGATTTTCGTAGTCAACATTCAGGTTTTTCAGCAATAATGTATTTCTGAGGGAAGTGGGGAAAATCCCTTAATTTAGTCCCCTTCTTTTGGGTTTTAGGGCAAAAATGTTTAACATAAATCACAGTTTTCAAAATGGTGTTCAGGAGGATCCACACACTAAAAGCACAGTTTGCAGCCATCTGCCTTTACCAGAAGTTTGTGACAGGATTTACAATTTTTAAATTCAGTAAACCCTGTCTTTTTAGGTCTATCAGTCATGTCAATTGACCGAAATCACTTCAAAATTAAAACATTCAGTTCCAAAAATATATGCAGTTAAAACCATGAATAAAAAAGTAATTTTTTAAAAAACTTACTTTCCCACTCTAGGCAGGAACCACACATAACTGCAATTTCTCTGGCTCTTGGAACCAACAGGGGACCACAGAAAAACATGATTTAAACATAAAAGTAAATTAAACTGGTCTAATCTAATGCAGAATATCAAAAAATATATAACAACTGCTGTTTTTAGCTTTAAACTTTATAAAATAACAAAACTTAGCCAGTAGGAATGAGACAGGATTTAGGGCCATCTGTTCTCTTCAGCAGGGAAAACAAATATGACCAGTAAAGGAAGTGATCCACACAGAATAGTTTGAACTGGATTCTATTCCATTTCTAAATTCCAAAATCTCTGCGGCAACATCTCAGACTGAAGATGATGCAACTTGTATGACATCACTATTGGAATCCTGTTATTGGAAAGGAACTTTGGTTTTCAGTGCATTTACCCAGACACCAAAATAAATCAACTGATGTATTCGGTATCCTCTTCCCTGCTTTCCTTCCTCCTGGGATACACCTGGAAATGAGCTTCCACTCAGTGAAGCCAATACGGGCCACAATTTTTAAATACATGAAAAAAAATGTAAGCTGCTTACTGTAAGTGCAATTTTAATGAAGCAACCACAGTAGGCGGGTATTTATGGATGGGATGCATTTTTTTTAAGTGTGTGTGTGTGTGTGTGTGAGGTGATCAGGGGCAATGAGACTCCCCCTCCCACTTTTCAGAACAGCACCTCACATCTCCCCCCCCCACCTTCACTTGGGTTCACCCATGCCGCAGCAACATACATTTTGCAGATGCCAATTATGGTGCAGGCAAAATGCCGCCCGGCATTACAGCGCCAGCCATTTTGCCTCCCAGGAGTTACAGCACCAAGGCACCCTCCCAGGAAATGAGTGCTTTTGCGAGGGGCTTTGTACCCCTCCAAACTAAATATAACCTCCTCAGCAGTGGGCATGCCTTGGGGGGGTAAGAAACTGTGTGGGTGTAAAGGGTGACATGATTGAGGGGCGCTCTAAAATCAAGATCACCCCTTTCACTGTCGCCCTTGTTGTGGTGCTATAATTGCTGCAACCAAAATGACTTGGCAACTTGATGGACTATGTTCAATCGCTGGTCCCGTTCTGCTCTGAAGTCTCCCAAACCCCATCACCCACCATCTCTGGGACTTCCCTGTTCCTCTATAGTTTACCCTGTAGCAGGGCAAGTGGGGGTAACTCTAAGCCCCCTCTGGATGTTTTGCTCAGTTCAGATGGGTTCTGCGCCCAGTAGGGGGTGTGGGGTCTGAGGGGAACTGTGAGTGGCATCCTGCTACAGTCAATGCTCTTTCCTCTATTTTCACCCTGACCCTCAGATGCTCTGTGGAGTCTACTTACATCTTCTTTCGTAGGGCTGGAAGAAAAGCAGGTTACTCACCTGTAAAGTACAGTTACGTAAGAACTTACCGTAACAGTAGATCTTCGAGAGGAGCTCTTGCAGCAGGTTATAACAATTAGGACTATGCCGCAGGCAGTAGGACCCTTCAGAAACCTTTTCAGCCAGCAGTACACAGCAGGGACCGCCCCCAACGTCGGCCCTGGTACAAAAGGGGGCAGACCCAGCTCCACCTCAGTTCTCCCGCCAAGGCCTGCGAACAAGCCCTGATAAGAGAAGGAGATGAAGCACTCAATGTAGCTGTAAATGAAAATGGATCTGCACACCTCGAGGGGGAAGGCACGCGGGAAAGTAATGCTTGCTGCAAGAGCTCCTCTCGAAGATCTACTGTTGCGGTAAGTTCTTACATAACTGTACTATCTTACTTCAAGTGGGAGCTCTTGCAGCAAACTATAACAATTAGGACTGAATACCAAGCAGTCCCTCACCAAAGAGGTAGACAACCCCAGGAGGTGGAATATGCTGACTCCAGAGGCCTAGGACAAAAGTTCCTGCAAAACAGCCAGACCAAAACAGGCATGGCGTCCGGAGACGATATCCAAGCTGTAATGCTTGACAAAGGTATGCACCGAATTCCAGGTAGTGGCCGCACATATGTTCCTGATAGAGACATTTCTCAGGGTAGCAAAGGAAGCAGACCCTCCCCTGGTGGAGTGACCCCTGACCTGGCCTGGCAGGGGCTTATTGTGTTTTTCATAGCAGAAGGATACGCAGTGGATGATCCACTTCGAAATCGTCTGCTTGGTCACCAGTTTTCCCAAGCATTGTGGTGCAAGGGCCACAAAGAGTTGCTCCGATTGACGGTGCATAGCCATCCATTTGAGGTAATACCTCAAAGTCCTGTGGACATCCAATGTGTGGAGGAGAGCCTCCCCTCTATTAGATAGGGAAGAAAAATAAACTGGAAGGTCAACCGACTGGTTGCGGGTCAACTCCAAGACCACTTTCGGAAGAAACTTAGGATTTGTTCGAAGGGAAACCCTTTCCCTGTGGAAAATCAAATACAGCTGTTTACACATCAGAGTCTGAAGCTCAGAAACGCTTTGAGCTGAGGTAACAGCAACCAAAAAAAGCACACCTTCCAAGAAAGATAACGCAGCTCACAATCCACTGCCAGCTCAAAGGGAGGGAGGGTGAGCTTCTCCAACACAAAAAAGAGATCCTAGGGTGGGATAGGGTCCTAAATGGGAGGTCTCATATGTAAAATTCCTCTCAAAAAGGTGCGGGCTACATCCAATTGTGCCAACGCCTTATCTCCAATGACAGCATGATAGGCGGAGACAGCTCACATATGCACCTTAATAGAGGAGTAACTCAGGCCATGTTGGTACAAGGAGAGGAGGTGCTGCAACACTGAGTCCATTGGACAAATGACAGGGTCCAAATGCTGTGATGAGACCCATAAACAAAACCACTTCCATTTCATAGCATAGGCGGAGCGGGTGGAGGGCTTCCTTTCTGAAACTAGGACTGCCGCCACTTCCAGGGAAACCCCATATCTCTGTTGAGCTACGTTTGAAGGAGCCAAGCATGTAAGTGTAAGGAACGAAGGTCCGGATGGAGCAGCGGCCCCTGTTCCTGGGACAGCAACTGCGAGCATATGGGCAGCGGAGTTGGAGGCTCTGTGGATAACCGCGGTAACCAAATCTGCCGAGGCCATCTGGGGGCTACGAGAATCATCCAGGCCCCTTCTGCCTGTAACTTTAGTAGGACTCACTGAATGAGAGGGAAGGGTGGGAAGGCATAGAGAAACCTCACTGCCCAGCAAAGGGATAACGCATCTGGCCAAAAAACTCCAGGCGTGTGCTCTCGCAAGCAGAACACTGGCAGTTTGGCATTGCATGGTGACGCAAAGAGGTCCAGCTCTGGATGACCCCACTTGTCAAAGAGCTGATCTGCCATGGACTGTAGCAGCTCCCACTCGTGCTCTGGATCGAGACCTGCTTAAGCTGTTGGCCAGATTGCCTGGAACTTGCACTGCAGACAGTCAAATGCACCGCTCCAGTGCCCAGTGCCAGACTCTCATCACCTCCCTGCAAAGGGGATATGAATGAGTACCCCCTTGCTTGTTGATGTAGAAGACGACTGCCATATTGTCTGTTTGAACTAGAAGAGAGCCTGACACCAGGTCCTCTTAAAAAGCCTGTAAGGCATAGAGAACCGCTCACATCTCCAGTACATTGATGTGAAGGAATCGTTCCTCGGGTGTCCAAACGCCTTGCGTTTGATGAGCACCCAGGTGCGCTCCCCATCCCAGATCCGATGCATCTGTTGTCAGAGTCTGACCTGGTGGCTCCGGACAAAACCTGACCCCTTTCTCCAAATTCTGGGGGTCCATCCACCAAAGCAAAGTTCTCCTGACTGGCTCGGTGATCCTGACCATCAAATCTAGATCTTCATAGCCCTGGTCCCACTGTACCCTGAGCATCCATTGTGGGACCCGCATTTGGAGGCGGGCTATGGGAGTGACTGGAATGGCCGCCACCATGTGCCCCAGTAGCCTGAGGAAGTTCTGCGCTGGAACTTGAGGGGTTACTGAGATCCATTCAGCAATCTCTCGCAGGCAATCGCCCCTGTCTGGAGGAAAGAAAGCCATGCCTTGGATAGAATCCAGGACCGCTCCAATGAAGACGAGTTTTTGACTGGGCTCGGGGGATGATTTCCGAAGGTTCAGGGTGATCCCCAGCTCTTGGAATAGAGTATAGGTGTCTCCAAGGGCGTGAAGTAGGCATGACCTTGACAGGGCTGTAAGTAGCCAATCGTCTAGGTATGGGAAGACGTAGTGCCCCATGCGTCTTAGAGCCACAGCCACCACTGCCAAGTATTTTGTAAAGACTCGTGGAGCAGAAGAGAGGCCGAATGGAAGAACTCAGAATTGGTAGTGCTCCCCTTGGAAGTGGAACCTCAGAAACTTCCTGTGGGAAGGGAAGATCCCAATATGCACATATGCATCTTGCATGTCTAGGGAGCACAGCCAGTCTCCTTGGTGCAGCAGAGGAAGTAGACCTGGGAGGGTCACCATCCTGAACCTTTTGTACTCTATAAAGAGATTGAGAGAGCTGAGGTCCAGAATGGGACGAAGATCCTGTGTCTTTTTTGGGACCAGGAAGAAGTGGGAGTAAAACCCCTTTCCCCGCTGATGCAAGGGGACTATCTCTGTTGCCTTTTTCTGCAAGAGGGTCTGAATTTCTCCTTCTATTAGTGGGATGTGAGAAGGAGGGTAACGAGAGTACTTTGGCAGAGTATTTGGAGGAAACTCCTTGAACTCCAGCGTGTGCCCTCTCCTGATGATATCCAGGACCCAATGGTCCTCAGTGACCGACTTCCACCCTTCGAGATGAAGGAAGAAGTGGCCCCCGACCATCTCCCATGAGTCTTCCTCTGGAAGGGGGGTGTGGAAGGGAGTCATTGGGCTAAGCCAGGTGTAGGCAGAGAGGCCTGGGAGGACTTGAGCCCATGGGTAGGAGCACCTCCAGGCTGCTGGTTACTGGCTCTCCTATGAAAGCTGCCTCTCTGACCCTGCTGATTACCATGGGCATGTCCACCTTGGCCACCTGAGAGCTTACAAAATGGCCATTTTCATTGCCGTCGCTGGTCACCGCGGTACATTTGGCGGACTGACCAGATGGACTTGCCCAACTCTTGTAGACAAGAAATCAAAGCTTCCGTCTCCTGCCCAAATAATACGGTACAGTGGAATTGTAAATCCTTGATACCGGACTGCAGATCCTGGTGGAAACCCAAAACTCTCAACCAGGCGTGGTGCCGGAGGCACACCCCAGAAGCGGCTGCCCTGGCTGCTGTATCTGCAGTATCGTACAAGGCTCTCAGGACATGGAAGCCTTCGTCAGAGCCTGATTTCATGATATCCAGAAGTTCCTTCTTCTGATCAGAATCTGGCATGGCATTCAGTAGCTCTTGCCCCCTCTCCCACAGGGCATTCTGGTACTGAACCATATGCGTCAGGAAGTTAAGGGACCAGATGGAACAGGTGGAGGCAGAATAAACATTATTGCCCACCTGGTCCAAATACCGAGACTTTGGATCAGGAGGCTGTGAGTTAAGGTGCTTCCGCTGCCTGGATTTGTCATGGGCAGCTGTGATGACCGAAGAGTCCGCCTGAGGGTTCTCTGCTAGAAAAGCTTCTGCCCTCGGGGCCTTATATAGCCTATCTGAATTCTTGGGAACAGCTGGGATGGAAGCTGGACTCCTCCAGGTAGTCCGAGTTGGGTCCTGGAAGGTGTCCACTAAAGGAGGGACCACCAGTGGTTTTGGCTCCTTTTGCCTCAGGTATTTTGCCAATTTCTGGCATTCCGAATCCAGGTCCTCCGTTTCCCACTCATTGGAGGCCTGGATATGCCTCATGATGTCCATGAAGGTTGGATCGTCGGGAGGTGAGCGAGGCTGGTCCTTATCTCTCGGGGACCGCTCTAAGTTGGGAGAGGAAGATGAAGAAGAGGGAGAACGACTATATGATCTGGAATAGTCTGATCTCTCCTTGTGACCAGACTCCCTCTGTCGCCAGTAACTTGGGGACTGACATCAGTCTGAAGACCGGCTCCAGTCCCAAGACCGGCGATGGAGCAAAGACCGACATCCATCAGAGGACTGACATCAGGAGCACTCTCATCTAGGAGAATGAGAAGGGCTGCACGTACAAGATCTGGACCGGCGACAGTCTCCAGAATCCTTGGTGTGTCGGCAGTGGCCTCCGGACCGGGCGTGGGAACGAGCCCTAGAAGAAGGTGTAGGCAGTCACTCCGGGGACTTCCTCAGGGAAGGCTCACCTCCCAGCTGTGGTTTGCCAACTGGGTCCGGTACCGGTGTCTGGGCCAGCGACGGGGGGGTCTGTTTCTGGACCTGCCCCCACCAAAAGGAGAACAACTCCTGCAGCTCGTCCTTTGAAAAAAGTTTGGCCACTTGGCCCAGAAAGGGAGTATCCGGGATGTTGGCCTGTGAAGGAGAGCCCTCTTGGGGAACCAAGGAGGAGGAGGACTTGGGAGATGGGGACGACGGCTCTTCCATGGCCGCTCCCTCACCCTTCACCCCTTCAACTGGCGTCAGTGGTGGTACAGATGATGGGGTGCCGCCGGTGGGTGCCGGAGAGTCCTTGGGCTCCGGAGGCATGCCTTTGGCAGGTGGTGCCGGTGCCTTGGTAGATGGGGCCACAGCTTTCATCTCCAAGGGCTTGGTGGTAACCCTTAGCAGGGTTAACTTCGGCTTGACCGGCTTCTCCCCCAAAGGGCCGGCCTTGGCCTGAGATGACTTGGGATGCTCTCCTGAGCCTGGGGAAGGATGGGCCTTCTTGGGAGAGGGCCGTGAACGAGAGCGAGACCGCAACAAGGACCGGTGCTGGGACCAACTATGGTCTTTCCTGTGGTGCTTGGAGTTTTCCTTACACTTCCCCTTGAAGGAGTGCAGATCCATCTTCTTTTCCAGTAGAAAAGCCTTCAGGGCCTTCAGACATCGGATCCGGGTCTGGCTGGTAAACGCCTGGCAGGCTGAACAGGCTGTGGTATCGTGGTCCAGCCCAAGGCAGAAGACACAACTTTTGTGCTGGTCTTTGGCAGGGATCTGCCTCCCACAATCGCACTTGTTCTGATGGGGCTCTGGAGAGGCCGAGGACGGCGAAGACATCCATCGATCAACTGCAAAAATCGTCAGAAAATGGCCCGATGATGATAACTTGAAAAAAACTTAGAAAACGGTAGCAAAAGTGGGTTTTCGAAAAGAAGTTTAGCTGTTCCTGGCAAGCTGGAATGAAGTCTTTCTCTTCACGTCCGGGACGCGGCGGGAAAAGAACTGAGGTGGAGCTGGGTCTACCCCCTTTTGTACCAGGGCCAACGTCGGGGCAGAGCCGATGTTGGGGGTGGTTCCTGCTGTATACTGCTGGCTGAAAAGGTTTCCAGAGGGTCCTAGTGCCTGCGGTATAGTCCTAATTGTTATAGCCTGCTGCAAGAGCTCCCACTCGAAGTAAGATCAGTAGTTCTAGGAGTGGTATATGTTGTTCATCCACACTCTTTGGCATGTCCCCTTCCACTTTAAATCTCATCGGAAGTCTTCATGCTGGCTCCACCCACCCACCCGGGTGGTATATACCTCGGCTACACCCCATGATGCTAGATCTTAGCCCACTGGAAGCCAGGTGTTGTGCATCCGCAGTCGGGGAGGTCAGATGGGTCCGTGTGGATGAACAACATATACCACTCCTAGAACTGTTACAGGTGAGTAACCTGTTTTTCTAGGAGCGTGGATATGTTGTTCATCCACACTCTTTGGCAGACGCCTAGCAGTTCTCCGGGAGGAGGGAGGCAAGATACACACACCCCCTACTTAGGGAACAGAGGTTGGAGAACTGAGGCCCCAAAACCAGCATCCTGGCGTGACTCAAGTTCGATGTGGTAATGGGTGTGAAGGTGTTTGCTGACTTTCAGGTAGCAGCCCGGCAGATTTCCTGGATAGGAATGTCCCTGGAAGCAGCCACCAATGCAGCAGCATGGCGGGTAGAATGAGCTCTTATCCCTCGGGGAAGGTCCTTGCCCACCAACTCATAGCACAGACCTAAGCATGATGTGATCCATCTTGTAATAGTCCATTTGGCTGCAGGTCTGCCAGAAGCAGCTTCAGTGTAGGTGATAAACAGCTGATGAACCTCTCCCTGAATTTCCACCGTCCTCTCCTTGTAATAGGAGAGAGAGCATGTCTCAGGTCCAAAGTATGGAGCCTGTACTCGGCCTCCGAGGTATAAGTAGGGTAGTACACCAGCAGGGTTAACACCTGGTTATGGTGAAACTCTGACACCACCTTCGGAAGGAATTTCGGGTGGGGGCGTAGGACAACCTTGTCCCCGTGGAAGACCAGATAAGTGGAGTCCACCGAAAGCACCTGGAGCTCCCCTGTCCTTTTGGCAGACATGATAGCCACCAGGAAGGCTGTCTTCCATGACAAGTGTGACAAGACACACTTGTGCATTGGTTTGAATGGTTTAACCATGAGCTTTGCCAGTACCAGCAGTAGATCCCATGGAGGTGGGGATTCATGCACTGGAAGGGATATGTGATCCAGGCCTTTGAAAAAGTGCCCGACCACTGTCTCCTGCACCACCGTTGGCTAACCAGCCCACACCCGGTAAGCAGAGATGGCTGCCAGGTGCACCCTAAGGGTCGATGGCCGTAGACCCCTTTTGGAGAGAGACCAAAGGTAGTCGAGAATGTTAGCCACTGGACAGGACAAAGGGTCCAGGCCCTTGCCCTGACACCAAATGGAAAACCTTTTACATTTGAAGGCATAACATTTTCTGGTCGATTCCTTTCTAGATGCCTCCACCACGGTGCAGATATCTTTGGAAAGACCCAAAGCCTGGAACTCTAGCTGCTCAGGTACCAGGCTGTGAGGTGCAGGGATTGAAGGTCCGGATGGAATACCTTCCCCTGATTGAGTGATATCAGGTCCGGGCATGCTGGAAGTCACTCCAGGGGCCTGCAGCTGAGGCTGAGGAGATCTGGATACCAGAACTGGCGCAGCCAGTCTGGGGCTACCAGGATCACCTTTGCCTTGTCCCTCCTTACTTTGAGAAGCACTTTGTGGATCAAGGGAGATGGAGGGAAGGCATAGAGGAGGCCTGGGATCCACAGCCTTGAGAAGGCATTCCGCTGCAGTGAGCCCTGCTGAGGGGGCAGGCATGAAACAGCCTCAGCTTGGTGTTTTCCTTGGAGGAAAACAGGTCCACCATTGGTTTGTCCCAACAAGAGAACAGGCTGTAAGCTACCTCTGGGTGGCAAGACCACTCATGGGATGTCTGCCCTAAGCGGCTGAGAACATCCGCCAGATGGTTTGAGGCTTCTGCCACATGGATGGCTAGGAGATCTGCCTCCAGTCAGTTCACCAGGGTCCAGATGCAGAGTGCCTCCTTGCACAGCAGACGGAAGTGCGTGCCACCCAGTCTGCTGAGGTAGTAACATGGTTGCGGTATTGTCCATCTGGGCTTGAATCACTTGACCCCAGAGTTGAGGAGCGAAAGCTGACAATGCCAGTCTGACTGCTCTGAGCTCCAACAGGTTGATGTGGCATCGGGACTCCTCAGGGGTCCACAGCCCGTGGGCTCTTTTGTCCATGTGGGCTCCCCAGCCCATGAGAGAGGCATCAGTCATGAAGATGACTGTTGGCTGGAAGTGGACAAATGGGATCCCTTCCTGCAACCAGTCTGGGGCGGTCTACCATTGGAGAGCATCCCACATCTTCTGGGTTACAGTGATCAGCTGGTCAAAATGACCATGGCGCGGAGTCCACTGGATGGCCAGTTCAAATCAGAGGAGGCGCATGTGCAACTGGGCTCAATGGACCACTGAGGTGCATGCCGCCATGTAACCCAGAAGGCGCAGAAAGTCCCAGGCAGGACGCAGTTGCCCAACCAGAAATGATTGGGCAAAGAAGGAAAGAACCTCCACCCTGTCCACTGGGAGCCGTGCTCTGGCTTGACAAGGGTTGAGTTCTGCTCTGATGAAGCCCATCACCTGAGAAGGCATGAGTTCCGACTTGGCCTCGTTGATCAGGAGGCCAAGTTGGAAGTAGATCTGGAGGGTCAGGTCCCTGAACCTCTCCACCTCCTGTTGGGTGGATCCTGCTAGGAGCCAATCATCGAGGTAAGGATAAATCCTGACTCCCCCAACGCCTGAGATGGGCCGCCACCACTGCAATGCATTTGGTAAAGACCCGTGGGCTGATGACAGGCTGAACGACATGGCTCGGAACTTGTACAGGGTCCCTTTGACCCTGAAGCGGAGGGACCGCTGATGGGACGGATGGATTGGGATGTGAAAGAACATGTCCTGCAGATCCAGTGAACAGAACCACATGTTTTGCTCCAAGCATGGTATGATGTGGGACAGAGTGACTATCTGAAAGGTGTGTGATCTGAGATATTGATTCAGGTCATGCAGATCTAGAATGGGGCACCATCCCTCCTGTCTGCTTGGGCACCAGGAAGTACCTGGAGACAAAGCCTGAGTCAGCTGGAGGAGCCGCCACTGCAGCTACTGCCTCCTTGAGGAGGCTCTGAGCAATGTCTTCTCAGAGAGTCGACTGGCACTGAGCGGATACTCTTTCCTCCCGAGGGGCGCGGGCTCGGCTTGGAGGGTACTGCTTGAATTCCAGAGGCAGTCCTTGACCGACCACTTCGAGAACCCACCTGTCTGAAGTGACAATGGACCAGGCGGAAATGAAGTGGTGGAGCCAGTCCCCCACAGGAGGACCCAGAGCTGAGGTGACAGGAGAGGGGTTGACAGCCCCCGTCCCGTCACAGAGCAGGCTTGGAGGAGGAGGAGGCTCCTCCAGGACCAGAACCTCAGCCTCCTTTTTGCAGGCCTGTTGGGGCCCGGACTTGGGCCGAGGGTGCCAAGTTAGAGCCTGCTTCTGTTGCTGATGCTGCTGTCCCCCTTGGAAGGAGGACTGCAGAGCCGAAGGGGGAGAATGCCGAAAGGGCTTCTTCTTCTGCTGGTTCTTGCCCGAAGAACCCCTGGCAGAAGTAGCGTCCAAAGTGGCACTGGACTGCTCAATGCACTGAAGGTGACTGGCCACTCCTGGGCTGAACAAGTCGGTCCCTAGGAAGGGCACATCAGCTGGTTTGTGCTGAGTATCAGCCAGGAAGGGGGAGAGCCTCAGCAAAGCCCTGTGATGAACGACAACTGCAGCAGCGCATCAAGCGGGCACAAGAATTCCCAATGTCCAGGGCCATCTGAAGCTGCTGTTTGGCAACAGCTCAGCCCTGATCCTGGACCTGCTTGACTGTGGTGGTCTGCATGTCCACGGGAAGATGTGGGATGACTTCATTCAGTGACCCAAAAAGAGCATGAGAGAAGTGTGCCATGATGATGGCCGAACCTGCCTGATGAATGCCCAAGGAGGAAGCCGCATAGACCTTCCTAGCTGAATGTTCCAGAAACTAGGACTAGGGTGCTCTGTGAACCCTGTGAGAGACCCCATGGGCACTGCATACTTGCGGGTCATGTGGGCAGATGGAGCTGGACAAGAGGCAGGGCGCTGCCAGAATTCTAAGGCCGAGCCAACAATAGCCTCGGCCACAGGAAAGGCCTCCGTTGGGGTATCACTCAAGGATGTCACATGAGAATGCTCCACCTTTTCTGGATTGACTCAGGGCATTCCTGTGGATTCAGAGATAAGGCAAAGAATCCCTTGAAAAGATGAGGGAACTTCCTCAGTCTCTAGGCCAATGGTTGACTCATCATCCCCTGGATGAGAATGCAAGCCAATGACGTCCGAATCTGAGGAATCCAGGTATAACGGCCGACTACCCAGGTCACCTTCCACTCGCCGAGGGAGGTCCGGGGTGACCGTGACCAACAATCACCAGGGACGCCCAGTGTCAAGTCCATCTTCCTTGGAAGGAGCCCCCCCACAGGTTGTTTGGGCGGTGGTTCCACCACAATCGGTGGAGAGACCGTTTTGAGCCAAACTGGTGGTTTTTCTGGCTCCACGGGCTGAGGGGCCGATTTAATCAGCTCCAAAGGAGTTGGCTTCAGCCTAGGAGGTGAAATCCAGGTAATGGCCAGTGTAGAAGCTGGGGTCGGCTTGTGCCCGGTCAAAATTAGCTGCTGCCACATGAGGTTCTCGCAGTGCTGGAGTTTCCACCAGAGCCTCTCCTCATACGAAGAGGACGAGGACAACTGATGGCGTCGCCTCAGAGCATTTATGGCTCTTCCTTGGCCCTTTGGTCGGGGAGGTCTGAGACCTCGATTGAGATCGGATGGGTCGACTCGGTCGCTCGCGAGACACCGGTGGGACCAGTGATTTCCTGGGATCAGGGACCATGTCTTCAATGGGAGTGGGTCTCATCATCTGGAAAGACCAGATCAGGGATCCGATCAAGGAAATCGTCAGCCGGAGTCAGCGATATCGGATCGTTCACGATTTCAACATCGTCGATCGATAATTCGGTCGACTGACCAGATGACAAAGCGGAAAAGCCAGTAGCCGAAAATGCAATCTCGACCAAAGTTGAGACCGTATGTTCCTGGTATCGAGATCTCTCCCGCTCCCAAGAACATCTTCCTCGAGACCTTCTCCCGCTTACAGGATTGAGAGTAGTGTGAGCCCGCTGGCACCTTTCCCTTAGTCGGGAGAGACTGGCACAACACTCAGAAGGAACCAGAGAAGGTGGAGCCCAGGTTGAGCAGAACGAAGAAGCTCCGAGAGGTATCCGCAGTATGAACCACTTCCTCCTCAAATGCTTGCATGCATTCCAACTGCTCAGCGGATCCCGCAGCCACAGAAACCGCCCACCAAGCCTCTTTGGATTTCACCGGAGGGTTCCTCTTCTTCGGCCTCCCCAGCTTCAGGCATGCAAGACAGTCGTCGAGGACGTTGGGATGAAAGGCAAGACACAGATTGCATTTCAAGGTGTCATGGTCGACACAGAGGCAATAGACGTACGCGGTATGGGGATCGGTGCGTGACATCTTCTGGCCACAAGGGCACCAACGAACTTCGTGGGGAAGACTTGTCTTCCATGATCGAAACAGCAAACTTGCAATCGCTAACGTGAACAATGGAAATTTTTGGTATAACGAAGGTTTGAAAGCCAGGGCCTACAAAATGCCTGAGCACGAGGGATTCAACCTGAATCTTCCAGCGGAAAGGAAGATCTAGCATCATGGGGTGGAGCCAAGGTATATACCACACTGGTGGGAGGAGCCAGCTTGAAGACTTCCGGTGAGATTTAAAGCAGAAGGGGACATGCCAAAGAGTGTGGATGAACAACATATCCACGCTCCTAGAAGTACCAGTTCCATACAGAGTGTAGACCTTGAGGGTGGCTCCACACAGTTCTAGTGGAGTGTCATTTTCCATTTCCTGGCACACCAGTGATGTGCCGAAGGGGGCTCACACAAGCTCTGTAGAGGTGGTGGTGGTTACATTTGCCCTCCTTTAAAACAAAAGAGAAAGGAGGAGCAGGGATCCACTTATGAAATCCTCAGAGTCTGTTAAATATTTGGCAGTACATCACTGTGGCACATCTAGCAGTATTACTTTATTAAATCCAGTTCACAGATATATTTATCGTATTAAATACAAACTGCACTAATTGCTCTCTGCAGGTGAGAAATGGATCTGAGCAATGCTCACACAGGAGTATGGATGCAGAGTTTAAACCTACATTTCAGATTTGCATTGGTTCTATTTCTAGGGCACCACTCTCAGACAAGATGACTGCATATAGAGTAAACATTAAATGAGGCATTCTTGAGGTTATAAGTATCAATTTATTTCATCCTCTGCTGCTACTGCTTGAAAGTTTACACCAACGTTATTAGCCATCCTAATCTTCTGCTTTACCACAGAACAGTTTATCACATTAAAGTACTGCAATACAGCATTTCCCCCCTTACAGTATTGTCATTCAAGGTACCACATAAACTGTTGTGTTACCTTATTATTCTTAGCACAATAAAGTAACAGGATTGTGTGTATGCGATCACACACAATGCTATTTTCTGATCAAGAGGTTTCTGTGGTAACAAACCTAGAAAGCACAGCTCGAGACATCTGGTTACCACAGAAACGTCAAGATCGAAAAATAGTAAAATGCACAATCATTTATAGTGTATGGGCAACCATTACACCAATCCTATGTCTCAAAAACATCCCCCCCAGTGACTTACTGTGGCATGGTTCTCTCTAGCACCGGTCACTTCCTTGCCAGCTCTCACAGCCGTAGCCACTTCATTGCACATGCACGCAGATGTTCTAAATTGTTGTGCTGCAGTAGTGATGTAGCCAGTGCAGCACAACAGCAATTTGATGTCATTACTGCAGCACAAGTTGGTTCTAGTAACCGAAATTCACATACAACAACGTTCTCCCATACAGAATATTTCAACTAATGTACTTTGAATGATACCACCATAAGTGGGAAATGTAATGCAGTGCATTTTTTTTGTAATTCTTTGGCAACCAGGTAAGGCCCACTAGGCACGAGTGCCTCTTTTCATGGCGACCCGAGAGCACGGGGGTGGTTAAGTTACTTATTCAAAGTCACGCAGTATGCAAATGGAGGTTGTAGGAATCAAACTAGGCTGGATTTTTGGATCCAATACCTTAACTGCTTGATCGTCACCCCTTACGAGTCTCTTGGAGTGGCACATTAATCAATGTTGCCACTAAGGCAGCTGTTCCTCTTGTGGAATAAACCTTTGTTCCAGCAGGGGACATTGTACCTGTCGTACTGTAACAAAATTCAATACAGGATACGATCCATCATGATACTGATTTTTTGCATGCAGGGTGTCCTGTGACATCACCATAACAAACACTTATTATTACCTCTCTCCTGTACTGTTCAATTTCTACAGAAACTGATTTTTTTTTAACTCAACGAATAAAGCTTTTCCTCTACTTTATTGGAATGTGGTCTATGAAAATAAACAGGCAATGGTGGGTTGATTCAAATTTATTTAAAAGAGATTTACCAGGAAATACATACTGAGCAGTGAAGTTCGTTTCTAGATGTGTCAGGGGAAGGGGTAAGGGATAAGTACAAACAAGTAAAAGCACAGTAATAACAATACAGCAATACACAGTATGTACAATAATATACATTACCAGTAATAATACAGCAATACACAGTATGTACAATAATATACATTACCAGTAATAACAATACAGCAATACACAGTATGTACAATAATATACATTACCAGTAACAATACAACAATACACAGTATGTACAATAATATAAATTACCAGTAATAACAATACAACAATACACAGTATGTACAATAATATAAATTACCAGTAATAACAATACAGCAATACACAGTATGTACAATATACATTACCAGTAATAACAATACAGCAATACACAGTATGTACAATAATATACATTACCAGTAATAACAATACAGCAATACACAGTATGTACAATAATAGATTACCAGAGCAAATAATAATGCAGGTTAAACAGCAGAAGTATGAGGTACCCGGCACACACAAGATAGTAACTTCACAAATATAGGAAAGGGTAGGAGAGAGAGAGTAAACAGAGGAGGGTGAGAAAGAGAGACTAGAGAGGGGGTGAAAAGGTAAAGTAGTGGTGGGAGTAAAAGAGAATAAGAGGACAGATCATGGTGGGTAGGGTGGGGGGAATAGATTGTTGAGGATTAGGAGGCGGTAGAAAGGGTGATTACTGGGGGTGGGAGTGAGTGAGAAAGTAGTAAGGCAGTGGGAGAAAGTGGTGGAGGGGAAAAGGGGTAGAGGTGGGGTGGCTATAAGTATAGAGGTTGGAGTAGATAAGGAGAAGTGTAGGACAGTGGGGCCAAGGACATTTACAGGAGGGGCAGTATGGCCTCAGAGAAGAGAGGAAAGAGGGTTTGGAGGTGGCAGTGCAAATTGTTAGTGGAAGGGAGTTCCAAAGATTAGGAAGGTGGAAGGAGAAACCAGACTGGTCAGCTAGGGATTTATGAGAGTGGAGCAAAATAACGATACTGAAACAGACACTACTTTAGGTAGGAACAGCACATTAGTGCTCTTAAGGACTACCTTATCTTTATGAAAAGTTAAATAAGAATTAATAGAGAGAGCTTGAAACTCAAACGCCCTTCCATCTGAGTGGCCACTGGCTCGACAGGGGGGGTCATCAACTGAATAAGAACCAAATTCAGATCTCATGATGGCAGAGGCTCCTTCATAGGTGGGCGCGAGTCAGACTGTTGAATATTTTAAACATTGGGGCCCAAATATTCAGAAATCAGGGCAAGCGCAGCCATTTGCACTGCACTTGCCCCCGTACTCCCCCAGCCATGGTGATATTTGGACAGATAGCACTCACAGAGTGGTGCTGTTTGACTGAATATTGGTCCATGTCTGTACTGTGTGAATCTGCGCTGCCGTGACAAGAACCAGGGTTACATATGGCCCACAGGGACTAGCACTGCCCAAAATGGGATAGTGCAAGGTCCACTCTGGGCCACATTCAGCCTGAGCAAGCAATTGAACCCATTGGGCATGCAAGGCATTAAGAGGCCATTTCCATGCCCATTACGGGCTCATTTGCATGGGGTGCAGCAGCTCCTTAGCACTTTTTGCACTGTAAAACACACACTGGTGGTCCCTGGGGCCCCCCCTTAATCTCCAAATACATCATATTAGTTGAATCCCTAGTGGCTCCCCCTACCCCCAATCTCCCAGTACAGCTTTTTAGTTAAATCCTTGGGTGTCCAGTGGTCCCCCTCAAACAGTCCCATACCCTCACCTGACCTGCCCGCTCACATCTAACCTCGCCAGAGGGTTCTGGAAGCACATCTCCTGCAACAGAAACTGGCTACCATGGAGAAAGAGCTGCAGGTCCGGAGTGCATCTTCCTCCCCGGGGGCCTCATCTGAGACCTCCGCTTTGCCTAAAAAGAAGCATAAGTGGGACAAACACTGGGACCAGGAAAGGACCTCCTCCAGGCCGCAGTCGCTGGCGGTGGCTGTGGCTGACGCTGGATCTTACCCATGGCCACACCAGCACTCTCTTCCTCTGGGCTGCCACCCGCTCTCATCACATTGTTGGGACAGTGCCTCTTTAGGTTCAGGGGACTCTTCCTCTGTCCCACTGCCCCTGTTGCTCAGGCTGTTGCGATCGCAGCCTTCACTCGGGGGTCCCCCCTTGGGGGGTCTCCTGCATCTCAGCCACAGCTGGTGGGCCCCGCTCAGGGATCCTCCCACCCAGCAATGGCAGGGCTGCTGCCCACCGGTCCTTCACCACAAGACCCAGTGCCAGGCCGCACGATATTGGGCTCTGCTGGTCCATCCCTAGACCAGGCACCTCCAACCTGTCCAAGACCGCCCCCCCAAGTTTCGGGCACCACCATCAGGTTCCTCGGGTCCTGGGCCAACCTCCCAACTGCTATCAAACCTGGCCCATAGCCCACACCCCACCACCTTTAGGGCCACCACTGGGCCACCAGCTGATACCCTCCAAGACATCGCTCGGCGCCCATCACAGCCCACTGATGCCAGGTCCTACGCTTCTGTCGATGTCCCCTCAGCTGTCATCGGCAGGTTTAAACAAGTTGTTTAGCTCTTGGTGGGCATATGTCAAATGCCTGACACTGGCACAGATGACACATCCGTCGGTTCCTGCACCGACACGGGATCCACCTCAGCCTGCTCCTGGGGCTCCTCCTTTTGTGCCCAACACACAGTCCAATGTTAGGGCAGACGCAGGTGCATGCCTAGCCCAATGCTGGGCCCCAACTATTCCGAGGACTCTGAGTCTGACTGTTGAGCCGCCAGACTTCCCTTTTCACTCCTCTCTTGAGGAGACATGGGTTAGGGAGATCACCAAATTCCACCCCCCCCCCCCGAGGATCCCTCCTTTTTGGAGATGATGCTGCTCATTCAGATGTTGCAGGGGTGGCAAGCTGTGGAGCAAGACACTCAGCATCTCCGCCTCCCAGAGCTTACATCAGTGGTTATGTGGCACCTCACAATGATGTCACTACCACCATATGGCAACAGCCAGCATCGGTCACTCCATAGTCAAAAAAAATCAGACAGGCTGCACGACACCCCAGAAGATCACTCCTATTATGGGACGAATCCTAAAGCTGACCCAGCCATGCTTGCAACAACCCACGTTGGGTCCCCCTAAAACCAAACGTTTGGCTGATTTCCCTCCAGACAAGGAGTTTAAACAGTTAAATCGCTTAGGTAGGTTGACATACAACTCCTCCACACCGGCCCTTCGTGCCCAGAATTATCTGGCATACATGGTGATCCATCAGCAGTCACTGTTGGATCAAGCCACAAATGTTCTAGATGCCTTCCCAGATTCGGCCTCTAAAGGCTCAAATGGGATAGTTCCTACATTCTGCCTCTAAAGTGAGCTTCCACATCCTCTGTGCCACCTACGACATGGTAGATGCCTCGGCAAGGGGTGTGGCCTCAGCAGTTTACCTCCACCATCGTGCCTGGCTTTGCCTGTCGGACTTTACCCCTGACGTCCAGTCCTCCATTTTGGAAGCTCCCTTTCCGGTCTCTCTCCTTTTTGGGGGAAATGTTCAGGATATGCTTTGTTCCTTACAAGACCTGGGCAGAGCCCTGCGCTTAGGGCTCCCCTCTTCCACACACACCACAGCAGGGTGCGTTCATCCCTTCTTAGCCACTCAGTGGAGCACCTAGCCTGTTACCAATCTTCCAGATCTAAGGGCATGCATCAGGGCCCCTCGGCCCCTGCCTCTAAGGCTCATAGAATTGAGGTGGCAGTGCGTCCCATGCCTAATGCCGTCCTTTGAGTCATAGTCTTAACCCCCCCCAATCAGGATTCCTTCAGAGACTTTAGGGGGTTCTCTTACCCTCCACCCTCATGGATGGTCTTTTCTAGATGGCACTTTTTCTCTTTCATGGAGGCTCTCTTCCGACTCCCCAGGACCCCTTCAGCCCTTTCTTTCTAGTGGTGTCCTCCTTGCTGGTACCCTCTCTTTCCTCTTCTATAAGTCCTTGGGAGCCCTTTCTGTGGATCAGAAAGGGCATAGTCTCTTGCCCCCATCTCCTTTGGAGCCTAGGGGAGGGCACAGCAGATCTTATCTTGGGGTCTAGGCTTTTCTGCTAGTCCCTAAGTGCCCCCCCCCCATGAGGGAGCCCTCCTGAAGTCCCCTGGTTATGTTTCTCCTAGGAGTTAGGGGTTGTGTCCTTAACCTTTTGGGTCTCATTCCTGCTTTTACCCCTTACGACCCTCCTTCTTGTCCGCCTAAGTCTCAGCTGTTGGCTGCTTTAAGGAAAACTCATTATTGTAAAACTCTCATCCCTGAAAGCTCTATCCCCCTCCAATTAAGCTTTTGACATAGGTAAAAAAATATTTTGTCCAATTTACTTACTGTATTTTAAGTTTGTTAATTATGTGATCACCAAACACAGTGGAACCAGTGCGGTTCCATTTCATCTACCGGTGCGGTGCCATACCGCTCACCCCAATACATTTTGTATTGCAGTGAGTGGTGTGGCACCACACCAGTAGATGAAATGGAAACACACTGGGTCTGCCATGTTTGGCAATTGCGGAGTTAACAGACTTAAAATACAGTAAGTGAACTGGACCCCCCCAAAAAAGTTTTTCCTATGTCAAAGGCTTAATCGGGTGGAGGGGGGTGTACAGCTTTTGGGGGTGGGGGTTTTACAGTAATGACAGTTTTCCTTTAAGGGTCTCCAGGGCTCCGATCTAGGATGGTGGAGGGTTTAAGATCTTCCTTTGGGGGATTCTATCTCTGTTCTGTCCTGGGTGGCCGTCCCTTCCTCCGGAATGGGTCACGGCCTACAGCCTGCCCCTCTGCCCTGTGGCAGTTGCCTCGGACATCGTTAGACATTGGGATGCCCCGGCAGCAGCTGGTCTTCCCCTTTCTCTGCGTAGAAAAGCAATCCCTGAGGGACATGCTCCAGGTGTTGTCGCTGATCCACAGCCACCTCTGTCTGGTGACCGCTGACCCTCTGGACAGTGGCAGCCCCTTTGGTTCTCCCCACCATAGTCCTAGCGAAATCCTGATACATAACTTTCAAGTTTCACAAGTGTCCAGTGGGGGGAAGGTCATAATTTCCGGGTCTTTTTCTGTCGTCGGTGTTTCACCTGAGGATGCTATCGCTGGCCACCCACCGTTGTTGGGGGGGGGGGGTCAGGATGGTTGCAGCTATATATTCTGTAGCCAGTCCTTAGAGGCCATCCCGGATGTGAACCATTGTATGGGAACTGTTCTCTGCAGGGTATTTTGGCGCATGGCCATGCTCGTCTGGCAGTGCGTCCCCTCCAGCCGAGGTTAGAGGGAGGGGAACGTTTTTCTCACATGCTGACTGGGAACACTGTGGTGGTCTCTGCCTTTTCCCCCTTTTTTGGGCAGGGAACCCCTCATCTTCACCTCGCCCTTCCTGGCTCAGGGGAGACATTCCCCTCCACATTTTCTGGTTTCTCCTCCTCCTGGCTGGGCTCCTTGTGCAGCAGCCTTCTCCTGCTTAGGGGTAATTTTGGGGGTTTCCTCAGGGGGGATAGCCCTTCCCCCAGGCCAATACATGCCTCAGGAGGAGGGGACCTTGCTCGGTTTACCAGACGTCCGGGGACCAACCACTTCAGCTGCTCAAGGTTGAACTTTTCTTCTCCAATTTCACCTGTCTTGGGGTTTCCTTCATCTCTAGGACATTCCTTCTGTATCCTCTCCTGTTTTTTGTCTGGGGGGAGTGGAACATAGGTCCCTTCAGGGAACCCCCACCTCTTCTCGGAGGGGTGCAAGAGATGTTTTTCATGTCCCCCTGCCTACTGGGATCAGCCTTTTCCTTTCAACCAGGTATTTCTAAGCCCAGAGACCTACAAGGCTATGAAGCATTCTGTTCCCTCTCACCCAGAGAGGTGATTTCTTCCAGCTTCTACCTAGTTCCTTCTACTGGTAGCATCTAGATTTTTTTCTGGGAGGCGGATTTCGCATCTTCTGCTGCATTATCCCATCTAGTCTTATCAGGTAGGTTTCCCCCCTTTCCCCCATCCTGATGGTGTGCCGTTTCAGAACACCTACTTCTTGGGAAGTAGGTTTTCCCGGCTATCCAGTTGTCTTTCATTAACCCTCTTGCTCCTTTGGTCTTAGCAGCTTCAGTATTGGTCTATAACCAGTTGCGGGGAGTTGCTTTGCAAGCTCCATCTGGCTATTATCAGCATCACCATCCTCTTCTTGGGGTTGGTTGGGGCCTCCCCTTGCAGTGGCCAGCACTAGTCGGCAAGCCTGTCTCAAGTTTCTGCCTGCCACAGATATCTTTATGTTTCCAAATGCTGGTTTCTCTTGACTGGGCCTCCCCTTTGGGGGCAGGGTTGACCTTGGACTGACAGTCCCTTGGGGGTCTTCTGTCCTTGCTTTTATACAGTAGGTCTCTATCCTCCTTCAGAGTCTTGTACCAGCTTGGTGGTACTGCTTGTGACTCAGTCCTAACGGTGTTACCTACTGCAAGAGCCCCCTTGAAGTAAGACAGTACAGTTATGTAAAAACTTACAGTAACAGGTCTTCGAGAGGAACTCTTGCAGCATGCATACTTTTCCACTCCCTCCATCCCCCTGTACTCTTTCGGTTCATGTTAGCCATTTCTGTGGCTCCAGGAGCCCCCTCCTTCTCCTGTCTGTCCTTTTCTTGGGTCTCCAGTGGGAGAACTGAAATATGGTTGGGGGACCACCCTCTTTGTACCATAGGGGAACATCGGGGGCAGTCCTTCGCTGTAGACTGCTAGCTAGAAGTTTTCCTTCTAGTGGCTCAGTCCTAACGGTGTTGCCTACTGCAAGAGTACCTCTCAAAGATCTACTATTAAGCTAAGTTCTTACGTAACTGTACTTTTCTATAGTACATGCACTCACTGACAGCTCATATGGCATAAGACATAGTGGAATCTGTTCCTCCAGAGCATTCTAAGAACGTCTTCTGTTACAGTGCCCAAAGATGGGAGTCTGCAACAAAACCATGGTGGCTTCCTGTTGTTCCAGGAAGGAAACAAGTCTATCTCTGAAATTCTCCATTTCCTGAAAAAACAGGTTATTCGCACCTGTAACAGTAGTTCTAGGAGTGGTATTTGTTGTTCATCTACACTTATTGGCATGTCCCTTTCCCCTTTAAGTATCGCTCCACCCCATGATGCCAGATCTTAGCCCGCTGGAAGCCAGGTTTGTGCGTCCGCAGCCGGGGAGGTCGGGAGGGTCCGTGTGGATGAACAACATACACCACTCCTAGAAAGTACAATTACGAAAGAACTTACTGTAACAGTAGATCTTCGAGAGGAGCTCTTGCAGCAGGTAATACCATTAGGACTGAAGCCGGCAGGCATCAGGACCCCACGGAAAACTTGTAGCTAGCAGTCTGAAGCAGGGGAAAACCCCGACATCGGCTACGTCCGACGTCAGATGTGGTATATATACGGCGGTCTCCTGGCACCACCTCAGTTCTCCCGCCGGAGACCCGGCTAGAAACAAAACTGGAGAACTGAGCAGGAAGTCCCCACCTTGGGCTGGTGACCTAAAACCCAAATAACAATCCTGGGGGAAGGTGGGTGGGAAAGCCACCTGCTGCAAGAGCTCCTCTCGAAGATAGTACAGTTATGTAAGAACTTATCGTAACAGTAGATCTTCAAGAACAGCTCTTGCAGCAGGTTACACCATAAGAACTGAAGCCATCAGGTGCCAGGACCTCACGGAAAAATTCTAGCTAGCAATATCCAACAGGCGACCGCCCCTGATGTTGGCCCAGCCCATGATGTCCGGCATCATTCAAAAGGGGCAGTCCCCCAGTATCCCTCAGTTCTCCTGCCAGAGACTCCCAGCATAAAGGTGACTTCTGAAGGGGAGATCGAGGATCCACTTCCAAAGGAAGACTCATGAAAACAGTAATCTGACTGCGTCCAAGACGCCAAGTCTAAAGACCAAACCTCCTGAGGGGAAGGTGGGAGGGAAACTACCTGCTGCAAGAGCTGTTCTCAAAGATCTAATGTTACTGTAAGTTCTTACATAACTGTACTATCTCACTTTGAGAAACAGCTCTTGCAACAGGTTACACCATAAAGACCGATTCCCAAGCAGTAAGGGAACAAATTACCCAGATCGGGAGGAGGATAGGAGGGATCCTAGAGTGAACCATATCTAGGTCAAAAGTCCTTGAAGGACTGCAAGGCTGAAACCAGCTCTACGTCTAGAAGCAATGTCCAGACTGTAATGCCTGATAAAGGTATGCACAGTGCTCTAAGTAGCGGCCACGCGAATGGCTGATGTGGAGACGTTCTTAAGTGCTGTGAAAAAGGTAGCCACCCATCTCATGAAATGTCCTTTCACCGATCCCAGTAAAGGCTTGTTGCACTTTTGGTAACAGAACGTGATGCACTTAACCAGCCATTTGGAGAGAGTTTGCTTAGATACATGTGCTCCTTGCATCCTGTGAGCAAATGAAAGGAAAAGCTAATCTGACCGGCGATGGGATTTGGTTCTGGTTAGATAGTACCTGAGAATTCTATGAACACCTAATGTGTGCAAGAGACCTTCCCCTCTGTTAGAGTGGTTGGGATAGTATACCGGCAGGTCAATATCCTGATTGAGAGTTAAGGTCGAGACCACCTTGGGAAGAAAAGTACAGTTACGTAAGAACTTACCATAACAGTAGATCTTTGAGAACAGCTCTTGCAGCAGGTTACACCATAAGGAGTGAAGCCGGCAGGCGCCAGGACCCCACGAAAATTTTCTAGCTAGCAATATCCAGCGGGGACTGCCCCCCCCCGACGTCTGGCATCATACAAAAGGGGGCGGTTCCCCAGAATCCCCAGTTCTCCCGCCAGAGACTCCTGGCTGCTAGATGACATCAGAAGTGGAGACTGAGGATCCACCTTCAAAGAAGGTATGTAGCAGGGAGGTGTTAAAAAACACTGAATCCTAGGTAGTAATCAATGGAACAACTCTACCTCCAGAGGGGATGGTGGGAGGGAAACTACCTGCTGTAAGAGCTGTTCTCGAAGATCTACTGTTATGGTAAGTTCTTACGTAACTGTACTATCTTACTTCGAGAAACAGCTCTTGCAGCAGGTTATACCATAAGGACTGATTCCCAAGCAATTCTGGAAATCCCTCTCAGATGGGAGGAGTCAAGGGAGAGATCGTGAGTTGAACCGGAGCCTAGAACAGTAGTCCCTGAAGGACTGCTAGACCAAAACCAGCTCTTCGCCGTGAAGCAACATCCAGGCTATAATGCCTGATAAAGGTATGCACGGTGCTCCAAGTAGCTGCTGCACAGATGGCCGAGGTGGACACGTTCCTCAAAGCAGCAAAGGAGGTAACCACCCCCCTTGTGGAATGTCCCCTTACCGAGCCCGGTAGGGGCTTATTACGTTTTTGGTAACAGAACATGATGCAATGCATAAGCCATCTCGAAAGAGATTGTTTAGAGACTGGAGCACCCAGTATCCTATGGACGAAGGAGACAAAAAGCTGATTAGATTTACGGTGTTGCCTGGTTCTGTTCAGGTAGTATCTTAGACACCTGTGTACATCAAGAGTGTGCAGCAAGGCCTCTCCTCTATTGGAGTACTTTGGAAAGTACACTGGTAAGTCGATATCCTGATTAAGTGTAAGGGCTGAGACCACCTTAGGCAGAAATTTTGGATTTGTCCTTAGGGACACCCTGTCCTGGTGAAAAATCAAATAAGGTTCTTTGCACATAAGTGCGTGTAGCTCAGAAATCCTTCTGGCTGAAGTAACAGCAACTAAAAATAATGTCTTCCATGCAAGAAAACGTAGCTCGCAATCCACAGCTGGTTCAAAAGGCGGCAGCGTAAGCTGCTCCAGGACGAAGGGTAAGTCCCACGGAGTAATGGGGTCCTTAATCAGAGGCCTAAGGTGGAGAACGCCTCTCAAAAAGGCACGTGAGGTTTCCAACTGAGATATGGACCGTAGGTCTATAGGAGCGTGATAGGCAGAGATGGTACAGAGGTGTACTTTGATCAAGGAATAGGCCAAGCCTGCCTGAAATAGGGACAGGAGGTAGTCTAATACCGAACCCTCAGAACAATCCAGTGGGGAAACTTCCCGTGCTTGAGCCCAGAGACAAAATCTGCACCATTTCATAGCGTATGTGGCATGATTGGCCAGT
The DNA here is from genome assembly GCA_016271365.2 of Neoceratodus forsteri. NCBI lineage: Eukaryota > Metazoa > Chordata > Ceratodontiformes > Ceratodontidae > Neoceratodus > Neoceratodus forsteri. Next base: position 33,813,295 of record JADMNL010000034.1, on the reverse strand, counting down.
TTTCTAGCAGCCACTAAAACATCTGCTACCTCTTGCAAGACCCCGTAATGCATGAATGCTATGTCCCTAGGAGCCAGACATGCAGGTTCACAGAGCAAAGATCCAGATGAACCAAGAATCCTGCCTCCCGGGACAATAAGTGAGAGCTGATAGGCAGAGGCACTGGCGGTTCCTGAGAAAGTTGGTACAGCAGAGGGAACCAAATCTGTCTGTGCCAAAAGGGCGCGATTAATATCAACGTCACCTGCTCTCTGTGGAGTTTTAGAAGAACTCTCTGGATCAACGGGAAGGGAGGAAATGCGTAGGGGAATCTGCCCGCTCAGGAGAGGGACAATGAGGCACGCCAAAAAAACACCAAGCCCTGGATCTAGCGAGCAGAAATTGGGCAGTTTTGCATTGGATGGGGACGCGTAAAGGACTAACTCTGGCATCCCCCATCTGTGAAACAGATCCTCTAGGACCTCTTGGAGTAGTTCCCATTCATGGACTCTGGCATGAGATTGGCTCAGACTGTCTGCGATAATATTGACCACTCCTGGGACATGCACAGCAATAAGGTTTGCGCCACGTTGCAGTACCCAATCCCATACCCTCATGGCCTCCCTGCAAAGAGGGTAGGAATGAGTGTCTCCTTGTTTGTTGAGGTAATACATCTCCACGGTACTGTCTGTTTGTAGCAGCAGAGTACCCGGTGGAATCTCCAATTGGAAGGCCTGCAAGGCACAAAGGACCGCTCTCATCTCCAAAATGTTTATATGAAGATGAGCTTCCTGGGACGGCCAAGAGCCCTGAGACCTGAGCCCATCGAGGTGCGCTCCCCCACCAGATCCTGAAGCGTCCATGGAGAGTGTCACAACCGGAGGTGGCGCAACAAAGGGGAGTCCCAATGACAGGTGCTCTGGGTCGAGCCACCATTGCCAATCCCAGATGACGGCATTCGTGATCCTGATTGGAAGCTGCAGATGGTCTTGCTTCTGATCCCACTGCACCAGTAACATCCACTGGGACACCCGCATGTGGAGATGGGCTAAAGGGACTGTTGCAATGGCCACAACCATGTGTCCGAACAAGCAAAGGACCAGTTTGGCTGGGACAGTCTTCTTTACCAAGATAACCATTATGAGGGATGTGATGTGCTCCGCTCTGTCCTGGGGCAAAAAGGCTTTCCCCTGGATGGTGTCTATGAACTGCAGTCTCTGAGACGGAACCAGATGCGACTTCTGATTGATAATGATGCCCAAGGACCCGAAGAGGGAACGAGTACAGTGGATCATGGACATCAGGGCCTCCTGAGAGGGGACCATGAGGAGCCAGTCATCCAGGTAGGGGAACACATAGTGGCCTTGTCTCCTGAGAGCCGCTGCTATGACTGCCATGCACTTTGTGAATACCCAAGGTGCCGAGGACAGCCCAAAAGGAACAGCTCGGAACTGATAATGGCGACCCAGAAACTTGAAGTGCAAGAATTTTCTGTGTGCCTGAGCTACTGGTATGTGCAGGTAGGCATCCTGCATGTCCAGTGACGCTAAGAAGGCGCCCTGCTTGAGCATGGGAATTAACCCTGGAAGAATCACCATGTGGAAGCATTTGTAAAGCACTGAAGCGTTGAGGTCCAGAATCGGACGGAGGTCCCCTGTCTTTTTGGGAACTAGAAAGAAGTGGGAATAGTATCCTGTGCCTCTCTGGTTCCATGGTACATGCTCTATGGCCACCTTTTCCAGAAGTGCTAGCACCTCCTGCTGAATGAGCAGTGTGTGCTGTTCCAAATAACGAGAAAGCAGGAGAGGCCCCGACGGTGGGTGATTGAGGAATTCTATAAAGTGTCCTCTCTTGACCAATTGAAGGACCCACTGGTTGGCGGTTATCGTCTGCCATCCTGAAAGGTGGTGAGAGATGCGACCCCTGGCCTTTTCTTCCCATTGATCCAGAGATGGGGTGGGGACTGGGAAGGAGTCATGCTGTGGCGGTGTTGCCTCCTGCAGGCTGGGTCAGTTTTGTATATCTCTGACCTTGGCCTGGGGAAGACTTAGGCTAGGCCTTATGGTTGAAGTTGTTCCATTGCTGCTGGCCAGATCGTGGCTGCTGCCGTTGTTGCCAGCTGCGAAAACGATTCTGGTTCCTATGAAAGGAACCAGTCTTGGGCCTGTACATGGCCTGTACAGTCCTCACCGCCTTCCCGGCATCCTGTAATTTGGTGATAACCTTCTCTGAATCCTCACCAAACAGGACTTCTCCATTGTAGGGAACGCCCAGGATATTTTTCTGGATGTCCGGAGTAAATCCGGAGACGTGGAGCCATAAGTGTCTCCGGAGACAGACGCCCGAGGCTGCTTCCCTGGCCGCATAGTCCGCCGAATCATAGGCGGCTCTCAAAACTTCGGTCCCCACATCTGACCCTGTGTGAAGAAGGTTCAGAAGTTCCTCCTTCTGTTTGCCATCCAGAAGGACTTTAACCAGGTCCTGGCCCTGTTCCCATAGGGCGTTCTGAAACTGAACCGTGTGTGTCAGATAGTTCAGCGACCTGATGGAGCATGTAGCAGCTGCGTACATGCGCCTACCCAGTGAATCCAATTGCTTGGATTCCTGGTCCTGAGGCTATGTGCTCAAAAGTTGCAGTCGTTGAAACTGGTCATGAGAGGCCGTGATGACCAGTGAATCAGCCAGGGGTTGTTGCACCAGATACAGGTCCTCCGCAGGGGCCATGTACAAGCGGTCAGCCTTCTTCGGCACAGCAGGGGTGGAATGCAGACATTTCCACATGGCCTTGGTGACGTCCGCGAAGGTGTTCACCAAGGGTGGCACCACCACAGGCTTAGGATCTTTCTGCCAAAGGTATCGAGCTAGGCGCTGTTGTTCGGGGTCTAGATCTTCCATTTCCCATCCCATATTCTCCTGAATGTGCCTCATGATTTCAGAAAAGAAAGGATCATCCGGAGGTGACCTGGGGAGGTCTTGTGGGTCTGGTGATGGGATACTAATTGGAGAAGGAGACCTGGAAGTGTCCTAAGAGTCCGGTCTAGAGTCTTCCCCCTTTGGAATGGACCTTCTTCCTCTGGGTCGCTTGGGACTGGGAGACCCCGAGGGAGACCATGAAGGGGGCCTTCTCCTTTCTCTGGATCAGCCCCTAGGAGGTGGCGTAGGCTCCTTGGGGGTTGGGGGTCTTCCTGCTGGACCCTGGGGAGGTGGAGGCTTTACTGGGATGGCATCCTTTTTAATAGTGTTCCACCAAAAGGTGAAGAGATCCTTGACTTCTTGGATGTTCATACAGGACGACGGTCCAGGCATTGAGGTTGGTCTGTTGCCGGTATCGGGCATCAGGTCCAAGGGCGTCACCGGTTCGGGCAAAGGCTCCCGCGGAAGCCCGGCATCCTCAACGTCACCTGCCTGGTCATCAGGTAATGTCAGGTCCTCCTCAGATGAACCCCAGTGACCGGTACAACCGGTGAAGGGAGGGCAGTCGGCTCCGTAGGTCGCTTGACCAAAGGGTGTTTAAGGGACATCTGGTCCGAAGGACTTTTGGCCGGAGAAGAGTCAGCAGCTCACTTAGGGTCCATCATCCGCTTGAGGGACGTCAGGTCCTTAGTCTTCCTGGGAGGGGGATGAGGTCCCCTGGGAGGCCGATCTGGTGTCTGTTTCTGGCATCGGTCCAAAGAAGCAGAAGTTGACTTGGACGAGGACTTGGACTGATGACGGTCTGAAGACTTTGATGAGGCCCGGGAGGGTGTAGAAGAAGGGTCCGAAGTCCTGGAAGTCTTTAATGGGTGGAGAGAAGCTGAAAGACCGCCTAAGGCCTGGACTTTAATGGGAGGAGGCTGAGAGCGAGCCCTGGAAGGAGAGCGGTCTGAGCACGTGGAGCCTGAGCTGGTGCGTGAGTCCGAGGCCCGGTTCGGGGATCTGGACCTGGCCTTCTCCCGGTGTTTGTGAGACTTCAAGAAAGACTCACCTCTGGAGGCAGGGTCTTTATCCATTATTTTTAATTTTTCTTCTAACAGGAACCCCTGAAGTGCCTTCTGACGGCAGATCCTGGTGCGGCTATTAAACTTCTGACAGAAGGAGCAGACCTGGGTGTCATGCTCCGGGCCTAGGCACTGCAGACAGGCTGAATGGAGATTCTTAAAAGGGATCTGTTTTCCGTAGGCACACTTGGAGTGGTGTCCTTCTGTGGAAGGCATAAGAGATGCTGACATTGAATAAGCAAAAAGACTGCTGGAAGTTCTAGTAGTCATTCGCTGAAAAGGGCGTCTGTGAGGCCGATGCCGGCGAGTCGACGGCGGGAAAAGAACTGGGGATTCTGGGGGACCTCCCCTTTTGTATGATGCCTGATGTCGGGGGTGGAGCCGACTTTGGGGGCAGTCCCCACTGGATACTGCTAGCTAGAAAACTTCCGTGGGGTTCTGGCGCCTGCCGGCTTCAGTCCTTATGGTGTAACCTGCTGCAAGAGCAGTTTCTCGAAGTAAGATCTTAGGATTTTTCCTTAAGGACACTCTGTCCTTGTGAAAAACCAAGTAAGGTTCTTTACACATGAGCGCATGAAGCTCAGAAACTCTTCTGGTGGAAGTAACCGCAACTAAAAATAGCGTCTTCCAAGAGAGAAGACGCAGCTCGCAATCCGTGGCTGGTTCAAATTGGGGCAGTGTGAGCTGCTTTAGGATGAAAAGAAGATCCCAAAGGGGAATCGGATCCTTGATAGGAGGTCTCAAATTGAGGATGCCGTGCAGGAAAGCATGGGAGGCCTCTAGCTGCTCTAGTGACCTCTGATCTATCAGGGAATGGTATGCCGAAATGGCACAGAGGTGTACCTTTATGGAGGAATAGACTAGCCCCGATTCATACAGGGATAGGAGGTAGTCCAGCACTGACTTCTCAGGACAGTCAAATGGGGCTAAGCCGCAGGTCTGAGCCCAAAGACAGAACCTGCGCCATTGCATGGTGTAGGTGGCATGAGTGGAGGGTTTTCTTGCCATTACTAAAATGTCCGCCACATCCCGTGGAACCCCGTGTCTAAGGACTGCTGTGTCCTTAGGAGCCACGTGTGCATGTTCAGTGACCTGAGGTTCGGGTGGACTAGGAAGCTGGCTTTCTGGGACAACAGGTGTGAGCTGACAGGCAAAGGAAACAGTGGTTCCTGGGCGGGTTGGTGCAGGAGTGGGAACCAAATTTGCCTAGGCCAAAAGGGCACCACTGTGATCATTGATGCTCCCTCCTCTCGGAGCTTCAGTAGAACCCTCTGGATCAAAGGGAAGGGTGAGAAAGCATAGAGGAATCTGCCAGTCCAGGAGAGGGACAACGCACCTTGCCAGAAAACACCAGGCCCAGGATGTAGCGAGCAGAAATTGGGCAGTTTTGCATTGTATGGGGACGCGAAGAGGTCTAAGTCTGTTGTCCCTCATCTACAGTACAGATCCTCTACTACTTCTTGCAGCAGTTCCCATTCATGAGCCTTGGTCTGCGACCGGCTCAGGCAATCTGCGATGGTGTTGTCCACACCAGGAACGTGCACTGCAGTGATCTCTGCGCTGTGCTGTAATACCCAATCCCACACCCTCTTTGCCTCCCTGCAAAGAGGGTAGGAGTGAGTGCCTCCTTGCTTGTTGATATAGTACATCACCGAGGTATTGTCTGTTTATAACAGTAGGAGACCTGGTGTGATCTCTGACTGAAAGGCCTGTAGAGTATATAGAACTGCCCTCATTTCGAGGATGTTGATATGGAGGTGAGACTCCAGGGTCAAGCAAGATCCCTGGGTCCTGACTCCTTCCAGGTGGGCTCCCCAACCAGACCCCGAAGCGTCCATGAAGAGAGTCAGAGTTGGAGCAGGCGCTAAGAAGGGGACCCTTCTGGAAAGGTGCTCTGGGGCAAGCCACCATTGCCACTCTCGTATGACGGCATCCGTGGTCTGGACTAGCTGATGTAGTTGATCCTGCTTTTGGTCCTATTGAGCTTGTAGCATCCATTGGGTAATCCTCATATGAAGCCGAGCTAGGGGAACTGTCGCAATGGCTGCCGCCATGTGTCTGAGCAAGCAAAGAATGGTCCTGGCTGGGACCAACTTCTTTTTCATCATATCCTTATGAGGGATTGGATGCGTTCCGCCCTGTCCTGAGGCAGGAAAGCCTTCCCTTGACCAGTGTCAAGAATTGCACCGATAAACTGCAACCTCTGTGAAGGGACGAGGCACAACTTCTGATTAATAGTAATGCCCAGCAATCCGAAGAGGGAGCGAGTGTCTTGAATCGTGGCTATCAAAGCCTCCTGAGAGGGGGCCACAAGGAGCCAGTCATCTAGGTATGGGAACACATAGTGGCCTTGTCTCCTGAGGGCCGCTGCCATGACTGCCAAGCATTTTGTAAACATGCAAGGCACCGAGGACAGTCCGAAGGGGAGTGCTTGTAACTGATAGTGACGTCCCAGGAACTTGAAGCGCAGGAATTTCTGGTGTGCTCAAGTGATGGAGAGATGGAGATATGCATCCTGCAGTCCAGCGACGCAAGCCAAGTGCCCTGCTTGAGCATGGGGATAAGACCCCGAAGGGTGACCATGCAGAAGTGCTTGTACAACACGAAGGTGCTGAGGTCCAGGATCAGGCGCAAGTCCCCTGTCTTTTTTTGGAACCAGGAAGAAGTGTGAATAATATCCTTCTCTCTGGTTCTGTGGCACTAGTTCCATGGCATCCTTGTCCAGGAATGCCAAAATCTCTTGCTGTATGAGCAAGGCGTGCTGACCTGAATAACGCAAGAGCAGAGGAGGCCTTGATGGTGGGCAGTCAAGGAACTCGATAGAGTGTCCTTGACTTACTAGTTGAAGAACCTACCTGTCGGAGGTTATCCTCTGCCACCCTGATACATGGTAAGAGATACAACCCCCAACCCTTCCTTCCCTCCCTCAGACCCAGAGCTGGAGTAGGGACCGGGAAGGAGTCATGCTGTGGTGGTGTTGGTTCCAGTGGGCTGAGCAGATTTTTGGTGTTTCTGGCCCTGGCCTATGGAGAATCTGGATTGACTCTTTCAGTTAAAGTTACCTTGGTTGCTGGCCAGAACATGGCTGTTGCCTTTGTTCCGGCCGCAAAACCAATTCTGGTGCCTACAAAAGAATCCAGCCGTAGGTCTGTACGTGGCTTGTACAGTCCTGGCTGCCTTCCCGGCATCCTGTAACTTGATGATAACCCTTTCTGATTCTTCATCAAATAGGACCGAGCCATTATATGGGACATCCAGGATATTTTTCTGAACGTCCGGGGTAAATCCTGAGATCCTCAACCAGGAGCGTCTCCGGAGACAAATGCCTGTAGCAATGCCCCTGGCCGCCGAGTCCGCTGAGTCGTAAGTGGCTCGGACGACTTGGGTCCCCACATCTCACCCAGAGCGGAGTAGGTTGAGAAGCTCCTCCTCCTCCTTTTCGCCCTCTTGGAAATCCTTGATAAGGTCCTGGTCCTGTTCCCACAGGGCATTCTGAAATTGCACCATGTGCGTGAGGTAGTTGAGAGACCTTATCGAGCATGTAGCAGCTGTGTACATGCGTCTCCCCACTAAATCTAGCTGTTTATATTCCTGGTCTGGTGGCTGAGTACTCAGGTGTTGAGGTGTTTGAGACCAGTCGTATGAGGCTGCAATGACCAGAGAGTCAGCCAAGGGCTGTTGTGCCAAGTAAGGGTCCTTCATGGGTGCCGTGCAAAGGCGGTCGGCCTTCTTAGGTACTGCCGGAGTGGAATGCAGGCATTTCCACGCTGCCCTGGTGTCATCCATAAATATATCCACCAGCAGTGGGACCACCACAGGCTTAGGATCTTTCTGCCTGAGGTATCTTGTAAGGCGCTGTCTTTCGGGGTCTAAGTCTTCTGTCTCCCACCCCATATTATCCTGGATGTGCCTCATGATATCAGAGAAAGAGGGATCATCCGGTGGGGACCTGGGTAAGTCTCAAGGGTCTGGTGATGGGAGACTGATTGGAGAGGGTGACCTCTAAGTATCTGAGGTATCCGGCAGTGAGTCATCCCGTGACAGAGTAATGCATCTGCCTCTGGGGCGTTTTGGTGGACAGACACTGGAAGACCGGGAGGGAGACCTGAAGGGGAGTCTTTTCCTTTCATGGAATCTGCCCCTAGCAGGCGGGGTAGGCTCCTTGGGTTCAGGAGACACCCTATTGCCAGGTTCCTTAGGAGAAGCCTGTGGAGGCTTGGTGGGCACCACGTCCTTTTTGATGGCATCCCACCAAAAATTAGAGAGATCTTTTACCTCTTGCAGATTCAGACCAGATGACAGGCCGAGCATCGGTGTCTGCCAGTTGACTGGCTCAGGAGTCAGACCTTGGGGTGTAGCCGGGTTGGGCATCAGTTCTCAGGGCAGCCCGGCGTCCTCAGTGTCACCTGTCTGGTCATCAGGGATGGGGGTTTTGACCTCCTCTTCTGAGGACCCCCGGCGACTGGTGTCAACTGGCGTAAGTGGGGCTGGTGTCGGTCCTTTGGCCCATTTTGCAGGTTTTGGGTCGGTCGTCCGCTTGGGCTCTGAGGTCCATTTGAGGGATGTCCGCTCAGTCGTCTTTCTTGGAGGGGCGTCAGGTCCTCTTGGAGGTTGGGAAACCAAATGATGGTCAGAGTCCTGGCATCGGTCCGACGCGTCGGCGCCCCGTTTCGGGACTGGTTTGGACTTATGCCGGTCTGAGGCCTCGGGCCTGGCTGTCGAGCCAGATGTCCGGCTATCCTTCTTAGTTTTAAGAGTCTGAAAGGAGACTGAGCTTGAGCCTCCCGAAGACCGTACCTTCACTGGAGGGGGCTGAGAGCAAGCCCTGGAGGGGGATCTATCCGACCTCACGGCGCTGGAACTGGCCCTATCCTTGTCCTGGTGCTTTTCATTGTGTTTTCTGGACTTATGGTGGGAGGATTCTCCCCTGGAGGAAGGGTCTTTTTTACATAGCCTTTAATTTGTCTTCTAAAAGAAAACCTTGGAGAGCTTTTTTGGCAGCGGATCCTGGTCTTGCTCTTGAACTGCTGGCAAATGGAGCAGACCTTGATGTCGTGCTCTGGGCCTAGGCACCGTACACAGGCCATGTGCTGGTCCTTAAATGGGATCTGTTTGCTGCAAGCACACTTCAAGGGGTGTCCTTCAATAGAAGGAGTCGGAGAAGAAGACATGCGAGAGATTTAAACCAAAAAATACTTGATTTCAAGCATCATTCGTCTGCTAGAGGCGTCCGTGAGGCTGATACTGGTGAGTCGACAGTGGGAAAGAACTGAGGGATGCTGGGGACCGCCCTTTGTATTATGCCGACACTGGGGAGGGGCCGACATCAGGGCAGTCCCCTTGCGATATTGCTAGCTAGAATTTTTTCCGTGGGGTCCTGGCGCCTGACAGCTTCAGTCCTTATGGTGTAACCTGCTGCAAGAGCAGTTTCTCGCAGTAAGATCTACTGTTACGGTAAGTTCTTACGTAACTGTACTATCTGACTGAGGGTGGAGCTCTTGCAGCAGGTAATACCATTAGGACTGTGTCCCAAGCAGTACCCAAGGATAGGCTCAGGTCTGAGAGGGTGGTGGAAGATATGCTGAAAAACAGCTGATGAAAGCACCTGTGAGAGAAGGCCCTGCAGGACTGCTAGTACAAAACCTGCTCTCCTTCTGGAGCAATGTCCAGGCTGTAGTGCTTGATGAAAATGTGGACTGAACTCCACATAGCTGCAGCACAAATGTCAGCTGAAGAGACATTCTTGAGTGTTGCAAAAGAAGAGGCCACCGCTCTGGCAGAGTGGCCCCTAATTGCACTCAGAAGTGGTCTGTTATGATGCTGATAGCAGAATGAAATACACTGCACCAGCCAATGGGCTAGTGACTGTTTGGAAACAGGAGCTCCCAGCATTCGCTTGGCGAATGAGACAAACAACTGGTCTGACTGGAGGAGTGAGTCCTGTGGAGGTAATGCTTCAAAATACGGTGAACATCCAGGGTGTGCAACACTGCTTCACCTTAGTTAGCAAACTCTGGATAATAAACTGGAAGGTTGCTATCCTGGTTAAGAGTCAGCACAGACACCACCTTTGGCATGAATTTAGGATTTGTGCGCAGGTTCACCCTGTCCCTGTGGAAAACTATGTATGCTTCCTCACACATCAGAGCCTAGAACTCGGAAACCCTTCGAGCCGAGGTAATGGCTACCAAAAGGAGTGTCTTCCATGAGAGGAAGTGCAGTTCACAGGAGGCTGCTGGCTCGAAGGGAGGAAGGGTGAATTTCTCCAGGACAAAAAGGAGGTCCCAAGGAGGAACGATGTCCTTCTTGGGGGGTCTGATCTGTAAGACCCTCGAAGAAATGTCTTACAAGAATTGAGTTGTGCCAGTGTTTTATCTCCGATAAGATCATGATATGCGGAAACCGCACACTTGTGCACCTTGATGGATGAATAGCTCAGTCCTAAGTCCAGAAGGTGATGGAGATATTCTAGCACGTGCCTAGCTGGACAACCCAGGGGATTTAGAGCATGGGCAATAGCCCACAGACAGAAGTGTTTCCATTTTAGAGCGCAAGTGGCCCTGGTGGAAGGCTTCCTCACTGCAACCAGAGTTTCAGTCACCCTTCTTGACACTCCTAGTCTCTCTTCTGCTAGGATTGCAGGAGCTATGCATGCAGGTGAAGAGACTGAAGAGCAGAGTGGACCAGAGTCCCCTGCTCTTATGAGAGCAAGTAGGTGGATGCAACTGAACTGGAGACTCCAGAGACAGTTGCTGGAGCACGGATACCAGATCTGACGAGGCCATAGAGCCACCAGAATCATTCTGACTCCCTCTGACTGCAATTTGACCAGTACTCTCTGAATGAGGGGAAAAGGAGGGAAGGCGTACAGGAACTTCCCTGTCCAAGAGAGGGACAATGCATCTCACCAGAAAACACCAGGCCCTGGAACAAGCTAGCAAAAACTTTGCAGTTTGGTGTTGCATGGGGACACAAAGAGGTCCAACTGTGGATGGCCCCAGCAACTGAACAGTTCATCTGCAACATCTTGAAGCAGTTCCCACTTGTGGTTCAGAGAGTTAGAGTGGCTGAGACAGTCGGTGAGAATGTTCTGAACCCCGGGCAGATGAACCGTGGTGAGGTCCAGTCAGTGTTCTACTGCCCAGTCCCACACTCTCATGGCCTCCCTGCAAAGGGGGTACAAATGAGTTCCCCCTTGTTTGTTGATGTAGAAGACCACTGGTGTGTTGTCTGTCTGCACCAGGAGAGGACCCAGCAAGAGTTGGTCTCTGAATGTGGGTAGTGCATTCAACACTGCTCATTTCCAGAACACTGATATGTAGAGAGCTCTCTGTGGCAGAACAAGACCCCCCGGGTCCTGTGATCCCCTAAATGATTCCCCCCACTGGACAGAGAGGCATCTGTGGTTAAAGTCTGGAGAGGAGTAAGTCTCCGGGAAAGGAACTCCTCCCACTAGACTGTCGTGACTGAGCCACTATTTGAGAGAATGAAGTACCGCCCGAGAGATCCGGAGATCCAGATCATCCACCAATTGGTCCAAGTGGACCTTGAGGTGCCACTGTACAGTCCTCATATGGAGTCTGGCTAAGGTTACTGTGGCTATGGCCACCATCATATGACCTAGAAGCTGTAGAACCACCCAGGCAGGGGAAGAGGGGGCCTTTTGGAGCCCCCCTGGCCAAAAACCAAAGGCGGTCTGCCCTGTCTGGAGGCAGAGAGGCTCCTCTCTGTCCAGTGTCCAGAATCACCCCTATGAACTGCAACCTTTGTGCTGGCCAGGGGTGTGACTTCGGACAATTTACTGTATTCCCCAGGGAAGAAAATAGAGCCTGTGTTTCTCGCAGGGTGATTAGGAGCTCCTCCTCCAACTGAGCGGAGAGGAGCAAATCGTCCAGGTAAGGGTTGACAAAGAGGCCATCGCTACCACCGCTAGGCATTTGGTGAAGACCCTGGGGGCTGAGGAAAGGCCAAAAGGAAGTACCTGGCATTGGTAGTGCTCATCTCTGAAGCTAAATCGCAGGAACTTTCTGTGAGATTTCAGGACCTTGATATGCATGTAGGCATCAGGTCCAGAATCGGACGAAGGTCTCCTGTTTTCTTCGGGACCAGGAAGAAACGGAAATAATAACCTTTCCCTTTCTGGGCCTGTGGAACCTTCTGAATGGCTCTTTTCTCTAGGAGCTGTCGACTCTTGGCTTCTAGAAGAAGACAACAGGCCGGGGGGGTTGTCCGGCAGGATAGAGATGAACTCTATTGTTCAAGTTCAAGTTTATTGCAGGAAAACTCCATTGAGCAAGCTCATTCACAAGGAGGTCCTGTGACATAAACACTTAGGGTGGGATATTCAAAAGGGTTGCGCATGCGCAAGTCCGAAATTGCACCATTCTGCGATATTCAGCAGGAGGCAATTGCGCCACTGAAAACAGGCTGAGCAACAGTGCAATGCAAATGAAGGCATGCGCAACCGAAGGAGGTGGACCCATGCATAAAGAGTGCAATGCAATATTCAAAGACTTGCACAATGCGCAACAGCTGAACAGCTGGAAGTTGCGCCACAGCGGAAATGAGCCAAAAAAAAAAAGGTTCAAGGAAGAGGCGCAAGAACGCTACAGGGATGCCAAGCGAGAAAGAGAGAGAGAGAGAGAGAGACAGACAGACAGTGACAGGCCAGGGCAGGGAAGGAGCAGTGTGGGCCATAGGCTGCAGAAGCCAGCGGGGTGCCTGCAGTGGAAGTAGCAGTCAGGACAGCGGGGGCAATAGAGCAACATCAGCCGGGGTGTCACAAGCCAGGAGATGGACAGTGGCAGCTTCCACATGGAAGCTGTAATGAGGGGGTGAGAATGCAAGCCGCAGGGGACGTGGCCGTGGAAGGGCCGCCGGGCGGTACGCCTCAACAGGCAGTACTGCGTCTGCATCAGCTTTGAGCTGTACACAGATGTAGAGATCGGGCTGGTACCGCCTGAACAGGGCAATACTGAGGCGGCTCTGTGAGCTGTGCAGTGATGTGATGCAGGACACCTCATGACGGAGCCACGCCTGTCAGTGGAGACCAAGATGACAGCCTGCATGTGCCTGCTCGCCACGGGCACCTTCCAGAGGCAGACAGGGGACACCACAGGCATCACACAGTCGGCCACGTCACGCATCCTCACCCAATTCCTCAGCGCACTGCTGCCACATGCTGCGGAGCACATCCATTTCCCCAGCACCGCAGCAGAGCGTACAGCAAACTTGCAGGAGTTCCACAGGGTAGCACGTATGCCTGGCGTGCTAGGGGCCATAGACTGCACCCATGTGGCCATTCGCACGCCACCTGGCCCCGATGGGGCCACATATAGGAACAGAAAGGGCTTCTCCAGTGTCAACTACCCGGTGGTGTGTGATGCCACTGGGTGCATAATCAATGTCTGTGCCACACACCCTGGTGGAGCACATGATGCCTTCATATGGCATCAGTCCGCACTGTGCCATCAATTCGAGAGTGGGGACATCCCCACAGGCCATCTAGTGGGTGAGTATGCATGTAGGAATTGCAAACTCGGGGCAAGGGTGGGAATGCCACAGGTGCCATGGTAGTGGCACACAGGGATATGGGCAATAGTCCACTATCTCCACACACGTGACAGCGGATACCCACTCCGTCCCTGGCTGCTCACACTGTACCGGCGCCCCATTACCCCATCGCAGCAATGCTATAATGAGGCACATGCCGTCACATTCAACATCATCGAGCGGGTGTTTGGGATGCTCAAGGCACGCTTCCGATGCCTAGACACCTCCGGCGGTGCCCTACAGTACAGCCCCTCAAAGGCCTGTGGGATATTCCTGGCCTGTTGCATCCTGCACCACATGGCCAAAGACTGTGGGATAGCCCTACAGGTCGAGGAGGGGGACAGCGATGGGGACGCCAGTGGCACCGGTGTTGATGGTGATGAGCAGCGCCCCCTAGGACGGCGGGACCCCCGACTGATCCGGCAGGCCCAGCTGCACCGGGACACCATCACAGAGGAGCATTATGCATGACACAGGTAAGTCAAGGGGCCATGTGCAACCAACACTGTCCAGGCGCAACCCACAGGCACACAGGGTAACACACCAGGGATGCATGACGGCAAGGGGAGTGGAAGGGTACAGGCGCACAAACACACCATCAGGGAGGGGCGAACAGTCATATGGACACACACACCAGGCACAAAGCGTACATGGGCAGGTGCACAGCAGAGCAGAACAGACATGGCAAACACACAGATCCACAGACCACCCCCACCACCTGTACTGTCCAAGTACGTGTGTCAGATGCTGGGCACCCTTGCACCTTGGTGTACAGTACAATGCAGGCAGTCGGGAGGGTGTGCAGGTGGTCCGTGTGTCGGCGTGTTGGGCAGGGCACCCACCAGTGCACTGCCCACCATGACACACATTGCACACAGGGCAGCACCAGATAGGGTCCGCACTGGGAGACAGGTTAGTCATGTTGCACTGTTCCACGGCCACCGCAGATGCGTGGGTGGCCCCGCCGTGACCCAACAGCACTGGCAGGCTGAGCAGGGGCCACATGGGGTGGCACTGATGGACCACCAGGGGTCCCACTGCGCGAACGCGACCTTGTCCGCACAGGGGTCTGCAGCATGCCGAACACACCTGCACCAGGGGTGCTCGGGATGCCCACAGCAGAACCTGGCATAGACAGGCTGGGTGTCGCACGACACCGGGAACGGGGAGTGGAGAGCGTACTGTGTGCGGTGCGTGGTACAGGGGCACCTGCTTGTGTGCCCAATGCAGCCACGACAGCGACCAATGCCTGGGTCTGCTCTGTCAATGGTGGCAGTCACATCCATCCGCATTTGGACCATCTCTGCAAAGAATCAGAGCACAGTCCCTGCTGTGCCACCACAGACGTTGCAACCCGCCTTTGCTGCTGTACTGATTCCTGCAGCAGGTGGGTGTGCTCTTCAAATGGGTACTCTGCCACAACGGCATCCTGTCCCCCAGGGTATGGAAGGTCCTGATGCTCAACACCCCTTGAGGGTGGGCGCTGTTCACCAGGATCAGGAATGGGCATATCAAAGGGCGGTGTGCATGTGCCACCGCTGGACACTGTACCCCAAGACCTGGTGGGTGACTGCTGCTGCCCCTCCAACTGCTGTGCCCCAGGGACCACTCGTTCCACTGCTGTGGCCGCAACAGTGCCAGACACCTGCACAGCCACCGGTGCTGACAGGCACAGCCTGGGACTCTGCCGACATGCTGGCACACACATTGGAACCAGCTAGACTCAGGGGCACGTGCTGGCCTGCTGTGTGTCCGTCATGGGACACACACGTGTCACTGCCATTGCAGTCCTTGCATCATCAATGGTGCAGGTACGCGTTACCGCCACGGTCACAGCGTGCTGGCATGCTTGCATGCCAGACTGCTGAGACACAGGCTGTGCATCCCACACCTGACTCACCGACAACAGAGGTGCCAGCCAGGCACGCATGATGGAGCAGTGCATGCCGGCTGGCGACAGAGGTGGAAGGACCCTCCTCCAACTCTGGCAGGACTTCCTCACTGCCTGGTCCCACCACCACCATTCCCTGAAGACGAACAGGATCTGTAACAGAAAATGAGGACATGTTAGTGCATGTGATCAACCTTCCCCCCCCCCCCAACACCACCACCATGTCATACCTGCAGTGATGGGCTTCACCTGTCTGGAATCCACCTCCTGGTACACCTCAATCGCACTCCGCTGCACTGATGCAGCCAGTCGGTCCTCAGCCGGGTCAGCTCTTGCCACCGCTGGCTGGCCCCCGCCTGTGCCAGCACGCGTCCGCCCTGAGGGCTGCCACCTTCTCCTTCACCCTCCTGCGGTCTGTCCCCATCTTCTTTTTGCATTCCTGCACAGAGCACTGGTGGCTTCCATGCAGGTTCACTGCCCGAGCTACCCCCTCCCATGCAGCCGCATGGGCCTGAGGGGTGCCCCGCCATCCACTCAGTAGTGGCTCCTCTTCCAGGTAGGCCTGGAAGAGGGCCTCTGTCTCCGCCTTGGTGAAGTTGGGCCTCCTCCTTCGCCCACCATCCTCACCCTCACCCTGGCTCTGCTCAGTCATGTCGGTCTGTATGGTTGGAAGTGGACACCTGTCACTGTGCAGTCTACAGCATTTTCCCATGACCATTGTCCAGAACATCACACAGCATGCAACTCACCTCTCACCTGCAGTAACTGAATCTGGCCAGCGCGAGCCCAGTGTCAGCGTATTTATAGCGCAATGCATACAAATGAGGTGTGGCGAACTTTAATGACATGCTAATCGCGCCACTGCGCCTTTGAATGGCTGATCAGATGATTCGCATGTGTCGGTTGAATATCGCGCCGTTGCGCTTTGCGCAATACGGTTGAGCTGGCTGAGCCAATGGCACATATCTGTGATTGTGTGGTACACTGCATTGCGCATGCCCAGGTAGCTGACGCAGGTGTCTGCCACGCTGATGACGTGCTGTGCGCGATCGGCAATTCAGGCCATGGCCACCATTGTGCCAATGGCGCTACAGCGCTGGTCACCACATGGTGCAGTGGCAGTACTGCGCAATAGTCCACTGTGGCACCGGCACGCAGGTGTCCGACCGCGCAGGACGTGTGGACGTCCGATGGCGCTGTGCGTGGCCTTGCGCCACTGACCCATGACCTTGTGCCCGACCTTTGCCCCCGGCACTGTATGTCTGGCATGTGTACGGCTCTGTGGACCGACGGCGCTGTCCGAACAGCGCGATGGGCAGTGATGGAGTTGTATTGTGCAACATTTCCACGTGGGGTTGCCGGACTGCGGAGCGCCATATTGCCACTGTACATTTTGGAAATGGCACACAGGAGAGCACCACAATGGGGGGCTTTGGAGTTGGCCAACCTGGTGGCTGTGGTGGAGCCCCACTATGGCTCACTATTTGAGGGTGTGCCCCTGCAGGTGCCACGCACCCATGTGTGGCAGCAGGTCACCGCTGCACTGGAGCAGGCCACTGGGTGGAGGAGGACCCCTGAACAGTGCAGGCACCACTACGGCGACCTGCAGAGGAGGGAGCGTGCTTTGCTTGCGCGCCTCAGGTCGCGTGCCAGGAGGGGCATTGTGCCCAGGCCAGGTGGGTGTGCCATGTATGCACCGGTATTGTCTGCATGGGTGACTGTGCAATGTATTCTGCACATGGGGATGGGTTGGGCTGTGGTTTGCTGTGAGGGTGTTTGCAGGTGTGTGCTGTTTGGGTCTGGATGTGTGGGCGGGCACATTTAATGGGGCAAGGGGCTGTCTGCTTTGGGTTCTCACTGATGTTTTTCTCTTACTTTGTCTCCCACAGGTGTGGAGGAGCGGAGGCAGGCACGGGCTGAGGCCTGGGATGGCGATGCCAGGGTGGCTGGCGGAGGAGGGGTGCAACAGCAACAGCCACAGCAGCAGCAACAGCAGCAGCCGCACCGGCACCTGATGCAGCGGCTTGATGAGGTGAGTGACATTACATCTTGATGCTATTGTAGCTGTGCAGTCATCCATGGACAACACTGCCATGCACGCGACGTGTGACAGTCAGCACTGTCCAGTGGCACTGCATGTCTGTGAGTGCGTCAATGGTGGTCCATGTATGCACTGGGCACATGGCTGTGGCACTGACATCCCACCACGTAGCCACGTCACTGGACAGCCTTGGTTGTGCTGTGCTGGTCATGGACGGTGTGTGTGTGCAGTGGTACACATGGCTGTTGCTGCCTGGTTGGGCATGTCTTGTGCACGGTCACTGTGGGTGGGTGCAGTCCATCACAGGAGCGGGGCACTTGGCTGTATGCCATGCATGTTGGGTGGGCTTCAGGGTTGTGGACAGTCACAGCCATTGATTCTGTTCTCTTGCCCTAGGTGTCTGGGTCCTGCACAGGATTGAGCAGGCTGTCCACTGCCTGCTGGAGGTGTCCACGGAGTCCCTATCCATTTTGTGGGAGATGCACCGGAGGGGTGTCAGAAGACGGAGGAGGCCACGGGACCAGGGGCAAGCTGCTGCTGTGCAGCCTGGAGGACAGTAGCTGTCCCACACCTACCCCCTTTACCCTTCCCTCACCAAGTTCTTCCGCCCTGCCCCTTACCCACCCCTTTCTTGTATATATCTCTCTGTACATAGTTTATTGTTGTGTGTTCGTGTTGCTATTCTTTCATAAATCTATTTTGTATGAATACTGTAGTGGTCTCTGATTTGCAGCTGGCTAGGGGTGTTCAGTTGCAGTGGTGTGCATGGCATCTGGTGTGGTATTGTCCTGGGATTGTGTGTGTGTGTGTGTGTGTGTGTGTGTGTGCATGGGGGGGATGTCCCTGGTGTGGTGGTGGCTTTCAGCTGGTCTGGCCGTGTGCTGCCACACACCGCTGGGTGCTCCTGGTGGGTCTGGCTTGTATGGTTCGGTGGTACACATGGTTGCATTGTGCCGGGGGCCTGGGGAGTCCTGCAGTGACGGTCACAGTCACTGCTCATGGGTGGTGTCTTGGGGTCACAGTGCAGGGTGTGCTGTGCACAGGGGGGGGGCTGCTGGACATTGGGGTGATCCGCCCCCTTTGTGTGGCAGTCTCAGCTTGCCAGTGGGTGTGCTGCAGTAACACAGCCAGGATGTGCTTTCTTTGCTTGTCCCCATGGGCCGGTTGATATTCCATCCCTCCCCCAGTTATGCTGTTCTTGGGGTGCATTGTTAGTTCTGCAGTGTGTCCCAGTGGCCATCTGTGGCATGGGTGGTGGGCCTCTGCCTACCTCCCTGGTTGTGCTGTTCCACTGCTATGCTGCTGGGGGTGTCATTGCTTGCCCTATGGGCCTCTGGACTGCTCAGCTGGGCTGGCCTTGTTGCGCTATGGTGCATCATATCTGCTCAGCTTCCCCTTCCTGGTTGCGCTATGGCGCAGTTTGTGCGATATTCAGGCGTTGGCTGCTTGCGCAATTGGCCTTGCTCCATGTTTGAATATCGCGATGATTGCGCATGTGCGCAGGTGACTTGCGCTTGCTCCTGCTGTTGCGCACTTTTTGGGCGCAGTTTGAATATCCGGCCCTTAAAGTACAAACACAGATAGGTAATAACAGTATATACATGAAATGCAGTTACATGATACAGGCTGGATATACATACAAAGGGTACCACATAGGGTGACCACGAGGTGGTAAACATTGATATGAGACAGGGAAGCGACTTACAGGTTGCATACTGATAAATGAAACATGATGACTGGTGTGCAATACATATACAGTATTTGGCAGCTAGAACAAACAACAGTCTACAACTGATATGGGGGAGGAGTGATTTGATAGAGTAGCAGTGGAGCGTAAGCAAAGATAAAGCCAGGAGTAGAAGGGGAAGGAAAGCAGTTAATATGACAAATCAATTATACTTACCAGTGGATAAATATGGCACACATGGGGAAGGAAGAGCTTAATGACAGTTACAGGTGTCTTATTTTGGCTGAACTTAGCGATTTGTAGAAGTTTATTGAAACTGTGCTAGTTAGTTTCAATGCAGGTTTGTAATTGGTTCCAAATGGAGGGAAGGGTATATGCACTACACGTTTACCAAAGGAAGTCTGCGCCCTTGGTATGTCAAGCATAATAAAGTCAGATTTTCTTACCGAGTATGCACTATGTGAGATACTAATAAGGGAAGAGAGATAGTTGGCAATTTCTGCAGGAGCAGTTTAAGAGTCCATAGCCCAGCATGGAGCAGGTCTAGTAGTAAGGGATGTCCAACCAACAGCCTGCATATAAGTCACAGTGGTGCGAACGGTAAGGGAGTTGGTAATGAACCGTAACGCACGGTGATAAAGGATGTCCAGTTTACTTAGATTTGCAAGAGTGGTGGAGGAATAGATTACATCGCCATAGTCGGTAGGGGAGAAAGTGGCCTGTCACAAGCTTTTCGAGTTTCATGGGGGAAAAAGGGGCCTATTTCTGTAGATGAAACCTAACCTTGCTTTTAACCTTCTAGAGACATCTTCGACGTAGTCACTGAAAGATAATTTATTGTCGATCCAGATATCTAGATATTTAAATTTGTTACAACTTCAGAGGCTCGTTTAGCGTGGTGACAATGAAGTCTTGGGCAAGGGTATTGGGGGGGCCTGCGACAGCACTGCGGGAGAATATCATCGCTTTAGTCTTCTTAGCATTGAGCAGAAGCTTTGCCTCTATTAGATTATGCTCAAGTTGTGCGAAGTCCGCTTGAAGCACTCCCCTGACTTCAGATAACGATGAGCCAGAAGTATTGTATACCCTTTCCGAATGGTATCCAGAACCCATTGGTCTGCAGTGATACTGGACTATTTGAGTGAGTAAAGCGCAAACTGCCCTCCTACTTGCTCTCTCTGCTGTCCATGAGGGGAGGGGGGTGGCAGAGGTAGTCAGGCTGAGGGGGTGGGCCTGGGCCCTAGGAGTTTTGGGCTGCTTGGAGCCCTGGGAACCTTGAGGGGCAGGGTGACCCAACATCTTGAATCCTTTACCGTGGGACTGTTTACTCCCCTGTCCCTGCCCCTGACCTCTATGAAAAGGCTGCCGGCCAGATTCCTGAGGCTGGGACTTGTACATGCGGTACACGTCAGCCACCGCTTTCCCTGACTCCTGAAGATGTTTTATCATTTGTTCGACTTCTGGGCCGAACAAAATGGGACCCTGAAAAGGGGAATCCAGAATGGACTCTTTCAGGTCCAGCTGGAAACCTGTGAGCTGGAACCAAGACTGCAGTCTCATGCAGACTCCCAAGGCAGCTGCTCTGGAGGCCACATCTATGGCATCGTATGAATACCGGAGAATGTGTTTGTCCACATCCAAACCCAACTGGGCACATGCAAGGATTTCCTGTTTGGAGTCTTGAGTCAGGCATAGCTTCCATGAGGTCCATTGTCTTTCTCCACAGTGACTGCTGATAGGTGATCATGTGGGCCATAAAGTTCAGCAACCTGATGGCCCCAGTGGCTGAGGAGAACACCTTATGGCTCCAACCATCTAGTTTTTTGGAGATGGGGACTGGAGGTTGGGAACTCAAGTGCTTTGGTTGAGACCCCCTGCCGTGGACAGCTGTTAGGACCAATGAATTGGCCTTTGGTTATTCGGCCAGGAAAGGCTCGGACTTTGGAGGCGTGTAAAGTCTGTCTGCCTTCCTAGGGACTGCCGGAATGGAGGACGGTGTATGCCAGGTAAGGCGTGTTACATCCTTAAACAGTTCCACAAACGGTGGGATCACCAGAGCCTTAGATCGTAGGGGTGGCGGTGTAGCGATTTGTTTTAAATCAAATTTGGACTTCACTGTGCACCCGGTGGGAACCCCGGGTTCTTTTCAATGTGTGGCTGTTAGTGGAGGGGACTTGGCGTTGGCTGCAGGATCCTCCTCGTTTATCGCCCTCCTGGGCCGATGGGGGTTCTCAGGATTTTGCCGAAGTTTGTTGTCGCGTAAACATTGGACTCCCAAGATGTATTTTCTTGGGGACTTCAATGTTTGGGCCGAGGATAAAAGCCAAAGGTGTGCCGATGAGTTACTGCAGTATATGTCCCTTTTGGGGCTGGTGCAGTCTGTTGGCATGCCTACTCATCGGGATGGCCACATTGGACCTGGTGTTCTCACTGGGACTCGAGATCATTGATCTCGATGTCGACCAAGTAGCTTGTCTGATCATTGCACAGTGAAGTTCACATTTAGTGCTCCCGTCCCAATTTCTTCCCTTCTGAGATATTTCCTGCTGCACTCGTTGAAAGATCTTACCCTGAGGGTTATATGGCGGCAGTCGATTGTATCAAGGGTGGTGGTGATGCATGCGTCGGAGCCATTGACATCGGGTAGCTGCCTATAATGAGGTGCTATCCGATGCCATTGACTCCTCAAGACCTAAACTGCAGTACGATCTAGAATCTTCATACCTGAGATCGCCTTTGCAGGATCGCGATCTCAGGGAATGGAAGAAATTGGGTCGGAGATTTGAGCGCTATGGAGGAAATCCTGCCTGAGGCTGACAACTGGTCTTGTGTGCGCACTATCGCGCATATCAGGAGGCAATTAACCAAAAGAAGACATTATTTTTGTCCCGGGAAATTGCTGCTGGGAGAAGCCGACCAGCCTCACTCTTCCGGACTGTTGACAGACTTCTTCATCCTTCCTGTCTTCAGCCCGGGAGAGTTTCCTCGAATGAGGATTGTGAGGAATTTGCTCGGTTTTTCTCAGACAGGGTGTCTGATATCCGGCGGGAGGTTTCTTCAGCCAGTAATATCATTGCTGTCAGTGGTCGTCAGTCGTGTTCAAAGAGCACTCATTCTGAGTGGGGTGAGTTCAAGCCAGTGGAAGTTCGTGAGGTCATTGAGATTGCGGCCAATTTGAGGTATACCTTTTGTGAACTGGACCCTGTGCCAACGCGCTTCTTGATGAGGTGCATTGACACTGTTGGCCCGGTGTTTGCTCTGATTGTCTGGTGCTCCTTGAGTCAGGGTGTCTTTCCGGATGCCTTGAAGGAGGCTCTGGTGAGACCCCTTTTAAAGAAAGCTTCTCTGGACCCGGAGATTAGGGCAAATTATCGTCCTGTCTCCAATTTTCCATTCTTGGGAAAGATTGTTGAGAAGGTGGTATCACTTCAGTTGGGAGAGCATCTCATGACCCACGAGTTATCGATCCCTTCCAGTCAGTTTTGGGCCAGGCATAGCACTGAAACTGCATTAGTTCGGTGCAGAATGATCTCCTTAGGGCTAGAGATCGGGGAAAAGACAATTCTTGCCCTCTTGATCTCTTCAGCATTTGACACTGTGGACCATTGTGTTGCTTTTCCCCTTGAGGAGTTGTGTGGACTCACCGGTATTATCATCAAATGGTTTGAGTCATTTCTTACCAACAGGAGGCAGCGGGTTGTGATGGGTAATTTCTCATCTCGACCTGCCTCCTTTCATGTGGAGTCCCTCAGGGTTCGGTATTGGCTCCAATGTTGTTCGTGAGTGTACATGCTGCCTGGGGAGATCATTAGGAGGTATGGTTTGAGTTTTCATTGCTATGCCGATGATACTCAGCTATACCTATCCTTTGCACCGGGAACATCGAATGCAGTGGATGTGATGAATATCTGTCTGGCTGAGATAAATGACTGGATGTCTTCCAGCTGGCTGCGACTTAACCCTAATAAGACTGAGGTACTGGTGGTGGAGTCAAACAGAGCTCGTGATGGGATGGCCTTTGATTCAGCGACTGGCATTAAGCTAGGAGCTGTATCGTGATGGCATCTGAAAGTGCGTAATCTTGGTGTGATCTTTGACAGGAGCTTGTCCATGGAGGCTCAAATATCCTCCGTGGTATGCTTCTGCTTTTCATCTTAGGAATATCGCCAGGATTAAGCCGCTTGTTCGCTCTGGACCTCCCTACTTTGGTACATGCCTTGGTCACGTCGAGACTTGACTACTGTAATGCGCTCTATCTCGGGTCTCTGGAACTTCTCTTCCGCAGACTGCAGCTAGTGCAAAATGCTGCTGCCAGGCTTTTGACCGGACAAAGTAAGTTTTGTCATATAACTCCGGTATTGCGCGATTTGCACTGGCTGCCTGTCAGGTGGAGAGTTTTGTTCAAGGTGGGGCTTCTCACCTATAAGACCCTACATGGACAGGGCCCTGGTTACCTTACTGATCTACTGGTACCGTCCACCTCTGTCCGGGATCTTCGCTCCTCTGGTGGTGGCCGACTCACAGTTCCGAGATCTAGGTTGAAATCAGCAGGGGATCGCTCCTTTGGAGTTGCTGCTCCAGTTCTCTGGAACTCGTTGCCGTTTGATGTGAGAGAGGCCACCACTGTAGAGGCTTTTAAGAGAGGTCTAAAGACCTTTTTATTTGCGCAGGCTTTTGGGTTTTAAGTTATATGTTTGTGATTTTACTTGAATGTATACAGCATGATAGACTGTAAAGCTTTTTGTATGGCGCCCAGAGCCTTTGGGATTGGGCGTCTTTTTAAATAAAGTTGACTTGACTTGACTTAGATTCCTTCTCTCCGAGGAACTTGGCCAGGAGTTTATGCTCTGGATCCAGATTTTCAGTGTCCCAGTCATAAATGGCCTGGATGTGCCTCATAATGTCCAAAAATGAGAGATAATCTGGAGGGGACCGTCGGGAATCTTTAGGTTCCGGGAGGGCAGAACTCCCCATCTGAAAAATCAGAATCCACGCCGCCCTCATCTGAGGAGGATGTGACTGGAGGGGACAAAGGAGATGGAGATGAAGGCCATTTCCTTCCCTTCCCTTCCCCTTAGGATGTGGACTTGGGTGCTCACCCTGGTTCCCCTGAGGCTCTGGGGTGGGTGGGGGGCCCATGGGTGGTGGAGGAGGGACGGTGTCCGGGGGTCTGTACAGAAGGTCCCCTTTCACGATATTCCACCAAGTAGTGAACAGACTCCCAATGTCTGCTACTGGGATGACCACAGGGGCCAGCACTGGGTCAGAGGGGCCAGGTCTTTAGGTGCTGGCATCTGGGGCCCTGGCTTGGCCGGCGTCGGGTCAGGGACCCCGGTGTCAGTAGGCCTGTGACCAGTATCACCTTTGTCTGAAGGTCTGGTGTCCAGTGTGGCCTTGTCAGGCATCTGGTCCCTCAGAGGAGAGGCAGATGGCTGGTCCTCTTCCGGTGACCGCCCCATGTCTGGCGTCAGATAGACGGGGTAGGCGACCGACTAGCCTGGTGCTGGTCTGGAGGGGGGCACATCTTAGCCTGAAGGGGAGGCATCCAAGCCCAGGTGGCCTCCTGCCTACCTGAGGGTTCTTCTGCTCGTTTCCTTTCCTCAGAAGAACTGGGCCTGTCCTGAGCCCTGGGTCGACCCTGAGATTTTTAGAGGTCGATGAGCAAGAGAGTGATGGTGTCTCGACAAGGCCGACTCCTAGTATTTTCCCTGGGAAGAGGCAGGAGTGGACTTAGACAAGTGGGAGGGTTCGGACAGCTGAGCTGGAACCAAACCGGACCTCTTGGATGATGAAGACAAGCCCTTCTTGGCTGGTGACAATGGAGTGGGATTCAGACCTGGCCCGATCCTTATCCTTGTGGTGATGCTTTCCCCCAGATGACCTGTCTTTGTGTGCGGAATCCCTGGTGGGAGAGGATGAGCTGGCTCCTGTTCCTCACTGCATGACCACAAGCTTCTTCTCTAGAAGTAAGATCTTGAGTGTGTGGGCCCTCCTGGCACACAGCTTCTGATTGAATTTCTAATAATGTGTGCAGGCGTTGGGCTGGTGTTCTGGACCAAGGCAGAGGAAGCAGGCCACGTGGCGGTCTTTGGCCGAGATCTGCTTTCCGCACACACACTTTGACTTTCGTCGCAGTGGTGAGGGTGACGACATAAATGAGGTGATGAGAACAAGGATTTGGAAGAATTAGAAACTAATCTGACATTCGATGGCTGTCAACTGCTAAAAGGCATCCGAGGAGCCGAACTATGTGGGTCGATGGTGGGAAAAGAACTGGGATGGCGCCAGGGGACCGCCCCCTTATACCACGTCTGATGGGTGGAGCCGACGTCGAGGGCAGTCCCCTACCTCAGACTGCTAGCTACAAGTTTTCCATGGGGTCCTGATGTCTGACTGCTTCAGTCCTAATGGTATTACCTGCTGCAAGAGCCCCACCCTCGAAGACAGATCTGTACTATCTTACTTCGAGAGGAAGCTCTTGCAGCAGGTAACACATGTAGGACTCATTCCCAAGCAGTATAAAACTAAAGACAACCCTTGGGAAGGGGAAGGAGAGGCAGACACACATCAGGAGAGAGACCTCTCATGAGATAAGGCTCTGGAGAACCGCACGGCCAAAACCTGCTCGACGCCTGGAAACAATATCCAGGCTGTAGTGCCTGATGAACATGTGAACACAGTACCAAGTGGCAGCAGCACAAATGTCAGCCACTAACATGCTCAAATGCTGCAGAAGTAGCAACCACTCTGGTGGAATGTGCCCTGACCACATCCGGAAGGGATTTCTCACCCTTCTCATAACAGAAGGAAATACAATTGACCAACCAACGCGAAAGCATTTGTTTGGTAACCGGGCACCCCAAGGACCTGTCCGCAAAGGACACAAAAGGTACATCCGATTGCCTGTCCTCCTTTGTTCTGGACAGGTAACAGCGCAAAGCTCTATGCACATCTAAAGTGTGCAGAAGCGCCTCACCCCTGTTGGAGTGTTCTGGGTAATAAACCGGAAGCTGAACCAAATGATTAAGAGTAAGCTCCAAGACCACCTTAGGAAGGAATTTTGGATTGGTGCGGAGATCCACCCTATCCTTATGAAAAATCAGATATGGTTCTCTACACATCAAAGCGCTCAGAAATGCGTCTAGCAGAGATGACTGCTACCAAAAGCAACTTCTTCCAGGAGAGGTAACGAAGTTCACAACTCATGGCTGGTTCAAATGGGGGAAGTGTAAGCCTTTGCAGAACAAACAGTAAATGCCAAGGAGGAACAGGAACCTGAATAGGGGACGGAGATGCAGGATCCCCTTGAGGAAGGTTTTAACTACCTCCATTTGAGCCACTGTCCTGTCATGGACACAGTAATGATAGGCAGAAACAGCAGCCAGGTGTACTTTTATGGAGGAGTAACTGAAACTTGACTCTGAAAGGGATAACAAGTATTGTAAGATAGAGTTTACCTGACAGACCAGAGGGTCCAATCACCTGGCTGTGGCCCATAGACAAAAGCATTTCCATTCCACGGCATAAGTGGCCCTGGTAGTGGGCTTCCACGCCTCAACCAAGATTTGAGCTACTTCATCTGATACTCCAAATCAGAACTTTGCTAGGTCCTGAGGAGCCAAGCATGCAGGTGGAGTGAGCGTAAGTTGGGAAGGACCAAGCTCCCTGTTGCCGAGAGAGTAGCTGACCCGGAAGTGGAAGGGGCCAAGGAGGCTCCACTGTCAGATGCTTGAGCAGTGGGAACCAAATCTCTCTGGGCCACAGAGGGGCTATCAGGATCACGACCACCCTCTCTGATTGGGCTCTGAGAAGTGCCTGCTGAAAGAGAGGGAAGGGAAGGAAAAGCAAGGAACTTCCCTTTCCAGGATAGGGACAATGAGTCTTGCCAAAAAGCTCCAGGCTTGGGACCGAGCAAGCAGAAATTGGGCAGTTTTGCATTGCATTGAGATGCAAAAAGGCCCACTCTGGCATCCCCCATCTGGCGAACAAGGTATCTGCTACAGACTGTAGCAGGGACCACTCATGAGTTAATGGTTTGGCTTGGCTGAGAGCGTCTGCAACCACATTCAGAGAACCTGGAACATGGATTGCCAATAGACTTGAGCTGATGCTCCATCACCCAGTCCCACACTCTCATAGCTTCCTGACATAGGGGGTTAGAGTGTGTGCCTCCCTGCTTGTTGACGTAGAACACCACGAAGGTGTTTTGTCTGTCTGAACCCGAAGGTGGCCAGGATGTAGGAATGGACTCAGTGCCTGTAGAGAGTACAGGACAGCTCTTAGCTTGAGCACATTGACGTACAGGTTATCCTCTAATGGGGACCACAGTCCTTGAAGTCCTGTGGATCCCCATATGAGCCTCCCATCCTGTCCCAGATGCATCTGTAGTGAGAGTCTGGGTAGGTGTGTCTGGCTGGAAGGGGATGCCTCTGCAGAGATTCTCAGGGGAACCCCACCAGCGGAGTTCCCAATGAATTGGTTCTGTGATCTGGATGGGCAAATCCAAGTCAACCCTGGTTAGGTCCCACTGGATTCGAAGCATCCAATGAAAGGTGTGCGTGTGCAGCCTAGCAAAGGGGACCGAAACTATGGTGGCTGCCATGTGTTCCAGAAGCTGAAAGATGGATCTGGCTGGGATGACAGACACTGAACAAGCTTGGATTGCTAGTGCCCTGAGGCACTCTGCTCTGTAGGAAGACCTTCCCCAAGGAGGTATCCAGTAAGGCTCCAATAAATTGGAGACGCTGGGAGGGAAGGAGCTGTGACTTTTCTGGGTTCACTGTGATCCCCAGGTGCCGACAGAGGGAAAGAGTGTCCAGGATGGTCTCCCAGAGATGGGGCCTGGACAGGGCCAGCAGAAGCCAATTGTCTAGATAGGGGAACAGGAAGAACAGATTGCTCACCTGTAACAGTAGTTCTGGGAGTGGTACATGTTGTGCATCCACACTATTTGGCATGTCCGTTTCCCCTTTGAATCTTGCCGGAACTCTTCAAGTTGGCTCCTCCCACCCACCTGAGTGGTATAACTCTCAGCTCTGCCCCATGACACCAGATCTTAGCCCACTGGAAGCCAGGTGTTGTGCGTCCACAGCCGGGGAGGTTGGGTGAGTCCATGTGGATGAACATATACCACTCCTAGAACTACTGTTACAGGTCAGTAACCTGTTCTAGTATCGTGAATATGTTGTTCATCCACACTCTTTGTCAGACTCCTAGCAGTTCTCTGGGAGGAAGGAGGCAAGGCGCACACCCCCTACTTACTGAACAGAGATTGGAGAACTGAGGCCCCAAAACCAGCATCCTGGCGTGACTCAAGGTCAGTGCGGTAATGGGAAATGAAGGTGTTTGCTGACTTCCAGGTAGCAGCCCAGCAGATTTCCTGGATAGGGGTGTCCCTGGAAGCAGCCACCGAAGCAGCGGTATGGCGGGTAGCACAGACCTATGCATGATGTGATCCATCTTGCAATAGACTGCAGGTCTGCCAGAAGCGGCTTCAGCTTAGGTGACAAACAGCTGGTGAATCTCTCCCTGAATTTCTGCCGTCTTCTCCTTGTAATAGGATACAGCACATCTCAGGTCCAAAGTATGGAGCCTGTACTCAGCCTCTGAGGTATAATTAGGGTAGTACACTGGCAGGGTTAACACTTGGTTAGGGTGAAACTCTGACACCACCTTTGGAAGGAATTTCAGGTGGGGCGTAGGACAATCTTGTCCCTGTGGAAGACCAGATAAGGGGAGTGAGTCCACAAAAAGCACCTGGAGCTCCCCCATCCTTCTGGCAGATGTGATAGCCACCAGGAAGGCAGTCTTCCACAAGTGTGACAAGGCACACTTGTGCACTGGTTCAAATGGCTTGCCCATGAGCTTTGCCAGTACCAGCAGTAAATCCCACAGAGGTGGAGGTTCATGCACCGGAGGGGATATGTGATCCAGGCCTTTGAAAAAGCACCCAACCACTGCCTCCTGTGCCACCGTTGGCTGACTGGCCCACACCCAGTAAGCGGAGATGGCTTCCAGGTGCACCCTAAGGGTCTATGACCCAAGACCCCCTTTGGAGAGAGACAAAAGATAGTAGAGAATGTTAGCCAATGGACAGGACAGAGGGTCCAGCCCTTGCCCTGACACCAAATGGAAAACCATTTCCATTTGAAGGCATAACATTTCCTAGTCGATTCCTTTCTGGATGCCTCCACCACAGTGTTTACATCTTCGGAAAGACCCAAAGCCTGGAACTCTAGCCGCTCAGGTACCAGGCTGTGAGGTGCAGGGATTGAAGGTCCAGATGGAATATGTTCCCCTGATAGAGTGATATCTGATCTGGGCATGCTGGAAGCTACTGTGGGTGCCTGCAGCTGAGACTGAGGAGATCTGGATACCAGAACTGGTGCGGCCAGTCTGGGGCTACCAGGATCACTTTTGCCTTGTCCCTCCTCACCTTGAGGAGCACCTTGTGGATCAAGGGAAATGGAGGGAAAGCACAGAGGAGGCCTGGGGTCCACGGCCTGGAGAAGACATTCCCCTGCAGCGAGCCCTGCTGAGGGGAGCAGGCATGAAACAGCCTCAGCTTGGTGTTTTCCCTTGAGGCAAACAGGTCCACCATCGTTTTGCCCCAACAGGAGAACAGACTGTAAGCTACCTCTGGATGGAGAGACCACTCGTGGGATGTCTGGCCTAAGTGGCTGAGAGCATCTGCCAGATGGTTTGAGGCTTCTGCCACATGGATGGCAAGGAGATCTGCCTCCAATTGGCTCACAAGGACCCAGATGCAGAGCGCCTCCTTGCACAGCAGACGGGAGTGCATGCCGCCCTGTTTGTTGAGGTAGTACATGGTCGTGGTATTGCCTGTCTGGACTTGAACCACTTGACCCAGGAGCTGAGGAGCGAAAGCTGACAATGCCTGTCTGACTGTTATGAGCACCAACAGGTTGATGTGGCATTGGGACTACTCGGTAGTCCAGAGCCCATGAGCCATTTTGTCCCCATGTGGGCTCCCCAGCCCATGAGAGAAGCATTGGTCATGAGTACGACAGTCGGCTCCGGGTGAACAAATGGGATCCCTTCCTGCAACCGTTCTGGGGTGGTCCACCACTGGAGAGCGTCCCACATCTTCTGGGTGACAGTGATCAGCTGGTCGAAATGACCATGGCGCTGAGTCCACTGGGCAGCCAGCTCCCACTGGAGGGGATGCATGTGCAACCAGGCCCAATGGACCACTGAGGAGCACGCCGCCGCCATGTAACCCAGAAGGCACAGAAAGTCCCAGGCAGGGTGCAATTGCCCAACCAGAAATGATTGGGCAAAGGAGGTAAGAACCTCTGCCCTGTCCGCTGGGAGCTGAGCTCTGGCTTGACAAGAGTCGAGCTCTGGCCCAATGAAGCCCATCACCTGAGAAGACACGAGTTCCGACTTGGCCTCATTGATCAGGAGGCCGAGTTGAGAGTAGGTGTGGAGGGCCAGGTCCCTGGACATCTCCAATTCCCATTGGGTGGGACCTGCTAGGAGCCAGTCATCGAGACAGGGGTAAATTCTGCCCCCCCCATGCCGGAAATGGGCCGCCACCACTGCAGTGCATTTGGTGACGACCAGTGGGGCCGATAACAGGCCGAACGGCATGGCTCAGAACTTGTAGAGGGTCCCTTCCGACCCTGAAGTGGAGGAACTGCTGATGGGATGGACAGATTGTGACGTGAAAGAACGCATCCTGCAGATCCAGTGAACAGAACAAACAGGTTACTCACCTGCAACAGTGGTTCTAGGAGTGGTATATGTTGTTCATCCACACTCTTTGGCATGTCCCTTTCCCCTTTAAGGATCACCGGAAGTCTTCAAGCTGGCTCCTCCCACCCACCCAGGTGGTATATACCTGGGCTTTGCCCCATGACACCAGATCTTAGCCCGCTGGAAGCCAGGTTGTGTGCATCCGCAACCAGGGAGGTCAGGTGGGTCCGTGTGGATGAACAACATATACCACTCCTAGAAAGATCAGTTATGCAAAGACTTTTGCCGTAACAGTATATCTTCTAGGAATGTCTCTTGCAGTAAGTCATTACTTCTGGGAGTTCCCAATAGGTGGCGCTCTAACAAGGCAGTTTTCCTCTAGCAGTCTCCACACCAGGGACCACCCACACAACCTCACTTCCTGGGCTGTGCCTATAAAAGTGGGTGGTCGCTGGTAGTCTCCGTTCCCTGCCGGTTTTGGCTCATGAAGGCGAGGGACCAAGTTACCAAAGCCTCCTGACCCTACATTGTTTTCCCTGTTACAGAATGGCAGGGGGTCGGAGGGAGGGAAGCTACTTACTGCAAGACACATTCCTAGATCTACTATTACGGCAAAAGTCTTTGCGTAACTAATCTATCTTCCAAGGAATGGTCTATTGCAGTAAGTCATTACTTCCGGGAGATCCCCAAGCAATTATATGACAGTGGAGGTGGCTAGATATGGCATTGTGCCTTACATATAGTGTGGTCTTAGGACCGGTAGGTGCTGAGAGCAGTATATCAGCATATAAAGAGAATTTTGTATTCTATCTGTAAGTATTCCATTATAGTATTCGTTATAGGGTTATGGCTGAAAGACAAGCCAGACTGGCTACTATTGGGCATCGCCAGATGAGTTTAAGCATATGTAAACCCGATCAGGGTATGGCATATCAGATACTGTGATAAATCAGAAGAAATTCAGCCATATAATGGAGTAATTGGTAGGTCACAGTGGCATGCACTGTAAAAAACAGTATATGTCAAAATTTATTGGGTTCCGAGTTTTGAACAGCAACCCAAATAATACAATGTTATTATTTTGTATTGCTACAATGTAGCAAGTACAGTTTTTTGCCACGTCTGTCAAGTCATTACAGAAATGTATCCATTTTTGGGATAAATAGGTTACATAAGTAGCAAACAATGAACATTGTGAAATGAACAATGTATCCATTTCATAACGGAATCCAGTGGCTCTCAAGAGTCAGTAGTATTGTTGTAGTCAATACTGTACCCGTTTTATTTCACTTTATCTTTTTATTGAAATTGAATACATAAGAAAGTACATAAAGGAAAGGAAGCAGCTCCTGGTGGGGGACTCAATTATTAGGGGGATAGAACTGGGGGGAGCAGGGAAAACTGAAGTAAGATGCCTGCCTGGTGCCATGGCTTGGAGGGACAGGAAGCGCATCCTCAGGATCACGAGAACAGCTGCACGGGAGTCTGAGCTGGACGTCATTGTCCACCTAGGGACAAATGACTTGGCTCATCATGAGATTAGAGCAGTGCAGGAGGACTTTGTAGAACTGGGGAGGGGCCTAAGACAAGTAGCACACACAGTATCCTTCTCAGAGGTGCTGCCTGTCAATGGCAAGAGTAAGTGAGGGTACTTTGCACCATGCAGTTTAATGAATGGTTGAAAAAATGGTGTGGAACACAGGGGTTTGGCTTCATTAGCGACTGGGGTTCCACCTGGAGGGACACCAGCCTATACTGGCAGGATGGTCTGCATCTGTCCAGGAAGGGAACAAGTCTTTTGAGCAATTGGTTTAAATGCTTCATTGGCAAGCTTTTAAACTAGTCAAGGGGGGAGGCACTGATGAGCAGCAGGAAAATCCCAGCCTCTCCCTACAAAACAGGGTACTAAATGAGAAAAAGACCAAGGTAGAAAGGTCAATGGGGGATGCTGCAAGCCTGCAACTGAAGGTAAAGCCATCAAAAAATGGAAAGCAATGAGTGCCAATGCCCGTAGTCTGAGTAACAAGCTTCCCGAATTAGTGGCCTTGATGGAGGAGGAACATCTGGATAACGTGGCAGTCACAGAAACATGGTTCACACAAAACCATGACTGGGACAAAAACATACCAGGACACACTATCTACAGGAGGGACAGAGAGGGTAATAGAGGAGGAGTAGCCCTTTACATAAGGGAAGGAATCAAAGCAGCAGAACAAAAGAGAAAACAGGGAGGAGAAGAAGCACTGTGGGTGTAAATTTGAGACGGGGCAATGGCACCACAATCCGCATACAGGGTTGTATAGAAGACCTCTTCCCAGGGGAGGAAATGGACAAGGAAATGATAGAAAGTATACTTAGTAAGGCAGAAAAGGGGAGATATTGCTGATGGGCGATCTGAATATGCCAGATGTTAACTGGAGTGCAGTTGCAGCAGCCACTTCGAAGAGTGGGGTTATTCTAGATGCCCTACAGGGGGCATGCCTTAGACAACTAGTATTGGAGCCCACTCGAGAGGGAGCAATCTTAGACCTGGTTCTCTCAAATGGAAATGAAGAGAGGATCACAGATGTAGAAGTGGGTAGCCATCTGGGAACTAGCGACCATCGAACAGTATGGTTCACAATAAACACAGCAATAGAGTCAAGCCATACAAAGGCAAAGGTACTGGACTTTGGGAGGGCTGACTTTGCCAAAATGGGTGAGTGCCTAAGGAATGCACTAGCAAATGGGCAGGAAGGAGGGGTGGAAGAACAATGGGGAATAATAAAAACTGCCATCACAGAGGTAACTAGCCTTTGTGTGAAGCAAATAAACAAAACTAAACGATGTAAGAAACCACTATGGTTCTCAAAGGAAGTGGCAGTGAAGGTTCAAGAGAAAAAGAAAGCTTTCAGGAAGTACAAGGAATCACAGAAGGAGCAGGACAGAGAACTGTATCAGTTAAAGCAAAAGAAGCTGGGAAGGCAGTCAGAACAGCAAAGGCCCAAACTGAGGAAAAGATAGCCAACTCAGTTAAGAAGGGGGATAAAACCTTTTATAGGTACATCAGGGAGTGAAGGAAGACCAAGGGAGGGATAGTGAGGCTTAATAAGGGGGGGTGGGCAGGGGGGACTGTGAAAAGGCAGAGATACTAAACAAATATTTTTGCTCTGTATTTACAAAGGAAGAGGGGAGGTACCTAAAACAAACAGTAGAAACACTCTGGATATAGAAGTTGATACCAGCCCATTTCTAGAAGAAAGGGTTCTGAAAGAACTCTTAAAACTGAAGTTGGACAAAGCAATGGGGCCTGATGGGATTCATCCCAGAATTCTAAAAGAACTAAGGGTGGAATTAGTGACACCACTGACTACCCTGTTTAACAAATCATGGGAGGATGGGGTGGTACCCGAGGACAGGAGGAGAGCAGATGTGATTCCCCTTCACAAAAGTGGGAGCAAGGCAGAAGCAGGAAACTACAGACCTGTTAGTTTAACCTCAGTGGTAGGGAAAATGATGGAATCACTTCTGAAGGAAAGAACTGTCGAGTATCTAGAGGCCAGAGGGGCACAGGACCCAAGGCAGCATGGATTCACAGCAGGAAGGTCATGCCAGACAAATCTGATAGATTTCTTTGACTGGGTGACCGAAGTAGTAGATCAGGGAGGGGCTGTGCACATGGCCTACCTAGACTTTAGCAAGGTATTTGACATAGTCCCACACAAAAGATTAATATACAAGTTAGCTAACCTGGGAGTGGGTCCCAAGATGACAGCCTGGGTAAAAAATTGGCTGGAGAATAGAACACAGAGTAATAGTAAATGGAGTCCACTCTGAAGAAAGGAGGGTTACTAGTGGGGTACCAAAGGGTTCAGTATTAGGACCGTCCTCTTCAATGTCTTTATAAGCCGACATTGCAGAGGGACTGGAAGAAAAATACGCCCTCTGCAGATGACACAAAGATCTGCAACAGAGTTGATGCACAAGGTGGGGTGGAAAGGATGAAAAGAGACTTGGCAAGGTTAGAGGAATGGTCAAATGTATGGCAGCTTAGATTCAATGCTAAGAAGTGCAAGGTAATGCACCTGGGAAACAAAAACCCAGGGGAAGAATACACAATGAGGGGTGAAATACTAACAACAAAAATGGAAAGGGACCTGGGGGTAGTCATATCAGATGACCTAAAGGTGGGCAAGCAATGTGAGAGGGCAGTACGGAGGGCTGGGGGGATACTGGGATGCATAGGGAGAGGTATCACCAGTAGAAAAAAGGAAGTTATTATCCCTCTGTACAGACAGCTGGTCAGACCCTATCTGGAGTACTGTGTGCAGTTCTGGAGACCCAGTCTTCACAAAGACATAGACAGGATGGAAGCTGTCCAGAGGAGGGCAACTAAAATGGTGCAGGGTCTGCACCGGAAGACATATGAAGAGAGACTTAAGGAACTTAATATGTATAGCCTCGAGGAAAGGAGGGAGAGGGGGGACATGATAGAAACTTTCAAGTACCTCAAGGGAATCAACAAAGTCCAAGAGGGTAGCATCTTTCAAAAAAGAGGTGTGCAAGAACAAGGGGGCACCATTTGAAGATGGGGGTGGCTCAGAGGTAATTTAAGGAAGTATTTTTTCACAGAGAGAGTTGTGGATGCATGGAACGGCCTTCCGGAGGAGGTCATGGAGTCAAAAACAGTGGTGGAATTCAAGCATGCATGGGACAGTCATAAGGCAATTCTAGGGGGTTGGGGTAGAAAGAAGTAGGCTGCTGGTTAACTAGGATCTGCAGCTTATCCAGTAGGCAGGAAAATGGGCAGACTGGGTGGGCCAAGCGGTCCTTATCTGCCGTCAAATTCTATGTTTCTATGTTTCTATAAACAGTGAAGAATGTCCTCCATATGAAATACAAAGGGAATCACTTAGAAATATGGTACCCATTTTAGGGTAAAGACATGGAATATAACAGTGATGTAGTCAGTTCCATCGTGCATTAGTAATCTCATTTGCAAGGGGGTCCCAAGTATGCCAGGGCCTGCAGCCTTGTTTCAAACAACATGAAGTCTAGCTGTATTCAGACATAATGCAGCTAGCCCCAGCACTTGAACTGCCCTGGAGAGGAAATAATTAACTCTATGCAGAAGCATAGAACGTTGAGCTCGGGCTCAGTTTTCAAACCTCTGTCTGTGGTACTTCCCAGTGTAACTGTCAGATTCTTTACTCCGCCTAACAGTGAAGTCACTCCGGAGATTTCCTCTGCTCAGTTCGGTAAAAGTAAAAGCGTTCGGTTTAAACCATATATTTGTTATTTTCAGATTTCCAGCCTCTGTCTACGGTACAGGTAGTGTGTAGATAGGTAGTGACTGTGTTTTATTTTGTGAAAAAGTTAGAAATTGTTCTTTTCCTCGGTTTCTTTCTGGTCGGTCCGGTTTGGAACAGACCTTGTTCATTCTGTTTAATTTTATTTCTGAGATTAGAGTGGTGTTCCAGTACTGATTGGTTTCAGAAGAACTGGACCTTTTGCTGGTTCTTTTAAAAAGCCGGTGACATGGTTTGTAACCGATCAGTTATTGTATTACCTGGCTTGAAAGCTACAATAGGGTAATTGTTAGGTTGACCATGTCTGAGCAACCCAAGAAGAAAACCGGTCTCACTGGGTTTCAACACTGTACTGAGTGTGGGGGGGCCTTTGCTAAGGCTGACCCCCACCTCATCTGTGTTTATTGTCTGGGGTTTGACCACCTCAAGTCAGACTGCCAAATCTGTAAAAACTTTCCTAAATCCACTCTAGACAAAAGACTGAGTAGGCTGAAGGAAAGGGAGGCCAAGAAGTCCGTAGATCCGGATGGCCAGCCCGGTTTGGTTGCGGCCAAACCTGAGGAGGTGCCTACTGACCTAGGCGATACTGCCTCAGGCAAAAGGAGAGCCGATCCCGAGGGGTCGGTTCCATCAAAAAAGAAGCGCAAGTCTGCTGGTTCGGGTGCTGTATCGCACTCTCCAACCGCGGATGAAATAGCCAAAGCGATTAGCATTGTTCAATCGCTTAGACCGGTTCCATCTGAACTGGTACCACCAGTTCGGTCGGATCCATCTCCTCCGGATTATGATCCAGATGCTTATTATGAGGAGTGGGAGGGAGACGAAGACTATCCTGGTGATGATGATTGGGGGGGTCAGGATGTGCCCACTGAACCGGACATCTCCCCTGACAGGCCCTCAGGTGTCTCTCCTCCCAGGCTCTCAGAGTCCCCTTCACATTTTTTGTTCTACAAAAAGGTGGCAGAAACCCTGCAGCTTCCCTTGGTTGAAGCCGCAGAGGAGGATGAAGAGCCTGATCTTGTGGAAATGAAGGACATCCCAGGGTCCAAAAGACTGTCTATCCCTCTTCATAAATCCTTGGGGAAACAGACACAAAATTTTACAAACTCCTAATTCAATACCTCCTGTGGATAAGAGAATGGGCAGGAGGTATTTATCAGGCTCAGCTGCGGAGTTCCTTTATAGTCATTGCAGCCATGTTGGGGTAGTGCAGGCTGCAGCCTGTGACAGGGCTAACATTCCTTTGGCTTCACACCCCGGATAAGAACTCCAGGAAAGTGGATGCCATGGATAAAAGAAAAAATTACTCACCTTAGTAATGTTGTTTCTTCTAATGGAGTCTTGCTATATTATAGACATTAGCAGTTTGTTCAGCTCTAGAACTGCCCCGGAGTGAAATGGTTAAAACCATTCCAAAATAGAATTTTGGCACGCAGAGCAGCTCTGTCTGTGTCATTTCAAACTTGAACTGTCAGATCTTTACGAGCCAAACTCACTAAGGTCTGTGTGGAAGCTGTAACTCTACTAGCCAAATGGCTACCTAAATAATAACAACCATTGATGGTCCCAACACCCCAAGACTCAAGTCAGGGACCAGAAATACTAACACCATTCTAATAATATGAAAATGGAACATAAGTATAATAAAACACACACACAGCGTACACACACACACCCCAAAGTCCCAAAGGGGACAAAATGCTAACAGGACATAAGTAGTGCCCACACTAAGTTGCCCGCACCCACCAAGTAGAGGTTCTGAGAGAGGGCAGGTTGGGGGAGGGTCTATAATATGTAAGACTCCATTAGAAGAAACAACATTACTAAGGTGAGTAATTTTTTCTTCAAACAACATAAAGTCTTGCTATAATAGGACATTAGCAGAATACACAGCAGTACCTCCATGGAGGAGGGCAAGAACCTACTAGGGAATAGGCTCTGAAGAACAGCTGTGCCAAACCGAGGCATCTCTCGCCCTGGACATCAGGGGAGTAATCGCCCAGTGCCAAAAGTGTTCTACCGTTTCCAAGTAGCAGCCTGGCAAATCTCTAATAAAGGGATATCTCTGGCAGCAGCTAGAGGCGCAGCTGTACCCTGGTGAGAATGAGCCCTCAAACCGGGGGCTCTGCCCTTTCTGATAACAAGGTGGATACAAGAGACAATCCACCTGGCTATTGATCTCTTAGTGGCAGGTTTGCCTTTCCCAACTTCACCATAGGTAAGGAAAAGTTGGGGATTCGAACCTGTGACCTTTGGTATGCCCTATATAATAACTAAGAGCTCTCTTAACATCCAGGCTGTGCAACCTCCTCTCACCGAAGAGGGTGATCAGTGAAAATACTGGAAGGAGATAGATTGATTAAGATGGAAATCTGAAACCACCTTAGGCAAAACTTCCTATTAGTCCTAAGGACTACCTTATCCTAATGGAAGAAATAAAGTCAGTCTCACTGACAAGACTTGCAATTCACTTATCGTCTGGCAGAAGTGATAGCCACTAGAAAAACAGTTTTCCAAGTTAGGTACTTAAGCTCTGCAGAAGACAGAGGTTCAAAAGGGGGTTGCATTAACTGGGCAATGCAAACATTAAGGTCCCAAGCAGGGGCTGGTTCCCGAAAGGGAGGATTAGTATGGAGTAATCCTTAAAAACTTGGAAAACACAGGATGAGAGGAAAGAGGATGACTTTCCTGCTGACACAAAAGCAGACACAGCTGCAAATGAACTCTCAGGGTAGCTGGTCTGAGACCCAAGAATTAAGATGTACCATGTAATCTAACAAAATAGGCAATTCAGCAGATTCTGGGAAATATTTTCCCAGCACACCAAATGAAAACCTTTTCCATTTAGAACTAATAAGTAGCCCTAGTGGAAGGCTTTCTGGAAGCCTTTAGGATCTCAAGAACACCCTGAGAGAGTGTAAATCAGCAAACTCTAACTCCTCAAGAGCCAGGCCTTGAGGTTGAGGGATTGAGGTCCGGATACAAACCCTTCCCTGGGCACAGGTCAACAGATTGTGATTCCTGGGAGGCACAGGGAAGATGGACTGTCAGAGACAGAAGGAGGGGTACCAGGCTGCCGGCCTAATCCGGCAATCAGAATCACCTGCAAGGCTGAGATCCATTTTTGACTAGTACTTTGAATAGGAGAGGAAAGGGGAAAGCATAGAGGAACTTCCCTTCCAATCCAGAAGAAGGGCATCCAGGGAACTGAGCCCAGCACTGGAGGCCTGCAACAGAACAGAGGAAGTTTGTGATTGTCTGGGGCTGCAAAAGATCTATCTGAGGATGCCCCACCTGGCAAAAACTATCCCCAGCACTTGAGGATCCAGGGACCATTCGTGATGGCCTCGGGAAATCCTGCTGAGGGCATCTGCTAGGACATTGTCCTTCCCTGGAAGATGAACTGCTATGAGGGAAGTGTTCGGGAATAGGCCAGAGACCACAACTTCATTGCCTCGACACAAGGCCGAAGACCGAGTGCCCCGTTTGTTGATGTACCACATTGTTGTGGTGTTGTCTGTTCTGACTTGTATCACCGTCGTGGACAGATGCAGAAAAAGCTTGAAGAGCTAAAAAGACAGCTCTGAGTTCCAGCAAATTGATGTGAGCAGAGATTCTTGGGGACCAAACTCCCTGAGTGGAAAGGTCGCCCATGTGGGCTCCCAACCCAGAAGGGAAGCATCTGTAGTGAGAATCAAGTCGCGGAGAAGGGGAAATGAAGGGGACCCCCGCTCTTACATTGCTCTGATCCTGCCACCACTGGAGAGCTAGGATCAAGGTTACAGTCACTGGGACCAACTTGGAAAGGGGCTCTCTTCTCTGAGACCAAAAGGTTCTCAAGTGAAACTGAATGTCTCATCAGAAATCTGCCCCTGCACAACAGCTGTGGATGCAGCCATGTGCCCCAGGAGCTGCAGAAGCGTCTTGCTGGTCGAGACCTGCAGAGTGAAGGAAGAGGCCAGAGCCACTAAATTCCTTACCCTTTCTGGGGAAGAAAGGCTCTGGCTAGCTTTGTGTCCAATTCTGCCCCTATAAAGGTGAGTACCTGGACTGGTTCCAGAACCGACTTTGGTAGGTTTAGTAGAAACCCAGGGGTGAGAGCTGCTGGGTGACCTGGGTGATTTTACCTGTTCTGGGGACTGGCCTACAATGAGCCAGTCGTCTAGATAGGGAAAACAGCAATCCTCTGCCTCCTTAAGTGGGCCACTGCCACTGCTAGACACTTTGTGAATACTCCTTGGAGCAGAGGTAAGGGCCGAAGGGCATTGTTCTGAACTGGTAATGACCTGAGGGCAGTTTGAATCTGAGGTACTTTCGATGGGATCTTCTGATTAGGACATGGAAATAGGCATCCTTGAGGTCCAGGAGGCTAGCCAGTCCCCTGGCCTTAGGGAAGGTAAAAATCATTGCCAGAGTTACCATTTTGAACTTGGTTTCAAAAGATGCTTGTTCAGATATCTGAGATCTAAAATGGGCCGCCATTCTCCTGTCTTTTGGGGTAAGGAAGTATCTGGAATACAGACCCCTGCCCTGATGCAGGGCAGGAACCCTTCTACTGCTCTGAGAGCTAACAGGGGATGAGACCTCTGTTTCCAGGCGAGGGTCTCTGAAGCACTTGCATGTAGAAAAAAGTCTGCTTCTCAACTTAGGAAACTTTTTTGAAGCTGAGAACCAGACCTGACTACTCCAAGAACCCACTTGTCTGAGGTTAAGAAGCCCAATTCTGACTGAGTAAGCCAGCCTGCCCCCCACTGGTACAGGAGAATCGGCCTGGGCACCCCATCAAGGTGCCTGTTCGCAGGAGCTTTTAGGCTGGGGGTGGGAGCAGGTCTGCCACCCCTCATCTGCCCTGCCTCTGGAAAACCAATCTGAGCATGGGCAGAGGAGGCTGGGTCTGGTAGAAAGGCCTGTAAGGCCCTACCCCTACCCCTGGGGGCATGCCTTTGAGGAGTGGCTTGCCGCTCCTTAGCCTGGGCACTCTTGTAAGTAGTCCTATATTCATCCATCTTCTTCACGTAGTTCTCAGTCTGCTCTCCAAACAGAGAATTTCCCACCACAGGAAAATCCATAGCCTTAGTCTGGGTATCCTGTGACAAACTAGTACACCTGAGCCAGGCCAACCTACGAAAAGCTACAGATGTGGCTATGACCCTAGATGAAACATTAACATCCACAGCAGCATGAAACTGAACCTTAGAGGCTTCAATGCCATCAGCAGCCACCTGTTCTAGTTCACTAGCCAGCTGGCCATGGGCCTGCTTGGCCAATTGCATAACAGTATCCCATCTAGATTTCTGATACCTAGCTACATAAGCCATATAATTTGCTTGCCTGAGTCCCAGAGAGGCTGCCATATACTTTTTTTTTTTTTGCCATGGCATCAATCTTCCTGGAATCCTTGTCAGGAGGATGTGAAGCCAAGGGAATATTAGCTTTATCACAGGCAGCAGCCTGAACTACTAACATGACTGCATTACTGAGAAAGGAATTCTGTATCAGGGCCTGACAATGTATACCTTCTGTCCATCTTTTTATCTACAGGAGGCACAGAATTAGGGAGCTTTAAAATTGTAATTGTTTGTTTCCTAAAAGACTTATGTAAAGGAATAGACAATCTCCTAGACTCTGGAATATCCATCATTTCTACAAAATCAGGCTCCTCTTGCTCATCCACAGCCTCTTCTAAAGGAAGCTGGAGGGTTTCAGCAACTTTTATAAAACATAAAATGAGATGGGGACTCAGACAGCATGGGGAGATTCTAAAGGTCTGTCTGGGGAGATGTCCGGTTCAATGGGCACACCCAGACCTTCCCAGCCACATTCATACTGTTCATAATCATCCTCCCCCCTCCTCTGGTTCATAAAATTCCTCAATATCAAAATCCTGAACCACTGGGACCGGACGAACCGACCTTTTACCAGATAGTGGTGGTTTGGACGGACTCTGAGACAGTGACTGGACAATTTGTATAGCTTTTGCTATCTCTGCAGCAGTTGGAGAAGGAATTTTGGACTCCAGACCTGCTGATTTTCTTGTTTTCTTTACTGGAATTGGTTCCTCAAGAACTAGCTTTTCTTTTGCCGAGGAAGTCTGGCCTGGTCAGAGGCACTCCCTCTGGTTGGGTTGGCACCGAACCGGGCTGGCCATCCGGGTCCAGCGGACTTTTGGCCTCTCGTTCCCTGAGCCTGCCCAATCTTTTTCCAGGTGGCTGCAGGGAATTCTTATACCTGGCAGTCTGACTGGAGGTGGTCAAACCCAGACAATAAACACATGTGGTGTGGGGTCAGCCTGCAAAGACTTCCACAACATCACAGTGTTGAAACCCAGTGGCCCGGTTTTTCTTTGGGTTTCTGGGACATAATATAAGCCTAACCAAAAACTTGCCCGCTTTAACTGCAGTGCCAGGCAGAACACCCTTATCGGTTCTAACGATGTCCACAGGTATTGGAAAAAACCTTAATAAATCCGTTTTTTAGAACCGATAAGAACAGGAACCGCCTCTGAAATAGTAACTTTTAGTTTTAAATGAGTTTTTAAACCACTGATGGGTTCAAAACAGAACGATAACTTACAAGTTCCACACAGACAAAACCTTCATTTACTTACGTTTACCACAGATACAGCTTGAACGAGCAGTTT
Source organism: Neoceratodus forsteri (assembly GCA_016271365.2). Lineage (NCBI taxonomy): Eukaryota > Metazoa > Chordata > Ceratodontiformes > Ceratodontidae > Neoceratodus > Neoceratodus forsteri. The sequence continues at coordinate 33,770,522 of JADMNL010000034.1, read as the reverse complement.
TATGTGTTAAATAAAACTATTCTGGTTAAATCAACCGAGAAAACACTTTAAACCGAAATGAACCGAGCAGAAGGAGAAATCTCCGGAGTGACTATTCACTGAGGCGGAGTAAAGAATCTGACAGTTCAAGTTTGAAATGACACAGATAGAGCTGCCCTGCATGCCAAAATTCTATTTTGGAATGGTTTTAACCATTTCACTCCGGGGCAGTTCTAGAGCTGGAACAAACTGCTAATGTCTATAATATAGCAAGACTTCATGTTGTTTGAAACAGTATTTGGCATCCTCTTTGGGACTCAGGCAAGCTATTTATATGGCCTACACAGCCAGGTACCAGAAATCCAGATGGGATACAGTTCTGGAACTGGCTAAACAGGCCTCTCCCCAGCTAGCCAAGGAGCTGGAGGAGGTGGCTGCTGATGGAATTGAGGCATCCAAAATGCAATTTTATGCTGCTGTGGACTCCAATGATGTGGCATCTACAGTCATGGCTACATCTGTGTCTCCCAGAAGACATGCTTGGCTCAGATGTACTAGCCTTTCACAGGATACCCAGACTAAGGCTATGAATTTTCCTGTAGTGGGTAACTGTTTGGGGAGCAGACAGAGGCTTACATGAAGAAAATGGATGAATACAGGACCACATGCAGGAGTGCACAGGCCAAGGAAAGGCAAGCCACTCCGCACAAGCAGCAGTCTAGGGGTAGGCCCTTTCAAAGGCCTTTTTACCAAGCCCAGGCCTCCTCTCCCTTCCCACAGAGGGGGTTCTTCAGAGGGAGGGGCAGGAGGGGGATGAGCAGGGCTACTCCCTCCTCCTCTCAGTCTAAGGCTCCTGCCAAGCAGACACCCTGATGTGTCTGCCCGGGTCAACTCCCCATTTCCAGTAGGAGGCAGGCTGGCTTATTACTTCCAGGCCTGGAAGTCTGTGACTTCAGACAGGTGGGTCCTGGAGGTAGTAAGCCAGGGACTGGGCCCTGAGCTTCAAAAAGTTCCCAAAAAAGAGGGCCAAGTCTTTTCCACTGGCATCAGCCTCAGAAACCATTGCCCTAGAGGCAGAGGTTTCCTCTCTTCTAGCTCTCAGAGCTGTAGAAAGGGTTCCTGCTCAGCACGAGGGGAAAGGACTGTACTCCAGGTACTTCCTTACCCCAAAGAAAACAGGGGAGTGACGACCCATCCTATACTTAAGGTATTTTAACAAACACACTGTAAAGCCAAAATTCAAAATGGTAACTCTGGGAATAATCCTTCCCTCTCTAAGGCCAGGGGATTGGCTAGCATCTCTGGACCTCAAGGATGCCTAACTCCATATTCCTATCAGGTGCTCACACAGAAAATACCTCAGGTTCAAGTTGCCTTCAGGCCATTACCAATTCAGAGCCATGCCATTCGGCCTAACATCAGCTCCAAGGGTGTTCACAAAGTGCCTTGCAGAAGTGGTGGCTTACCTCAGAAGACAGGGTATCACCATCTTCCCATATCTGGATGACTGGCTTTTAGTGGGTCAGTCATCTTTACAGGTCAAGTCAGCTCTTCAAACTACCCAGGACCTCCTCAGTTCCCTGGGGTTTCTTCTCAATCTTCCAAAGTCTGTCCTTGAACCAGTTCAACTTCTTACCTTTATAGGCATAGAGTTGGACACTGTACAAGCAAAAGCTTTCCTTCCCCTGGCAAGGGTGAAGGCCCTAGTGGATCTCGCTTCCTCCTTTCGACCTCAGGTCTCCCACCCAGCAAGACAGTTCCTCCAGCTCCTGGGCCACATAGCAGCTTCCACGGCAATGGTGCAGGTAGCAAGGTTCCAGATGAGGGACATTCAGTTTCATCTAAGGTCTTTTTGGTCTGAAAAGAAGGATTCACTTACCAAACTGATTCCAGTGACTCAGACTCTGGTCCAAGCTCTCCAGTGGTGGCTAGACCAGGACAACCTCAGACAAGGGGTTTCATTTCTCTCTCAAGTCCCATCAGTAGTTCTAACTATGGATGCTTCTCTCCTAGGGTGGGGAGCCCCCCTGGGAGTCGTGACAGCTCAAGGGATATGGTCTCCACAGGAGTCTCTCCTTCATATCAATCTCCTGGAACTCAGGGCAGTTTTCCTAGCCCTGCAGAGCTTCTCAGATTCAGTCAAGGGCAAGGTGGTCCAAGTCAGAATGGACAATACCACAATGTGGTACATCAACAAGCAGGGAGGCACTCAGTCCTCGGCCTTGTGCACAGAAGCCATGAAGCTCTGGTCTCTGGCCTATTTTCTTCAGACTTCTCTGGTAGCAGTTCACTTTCCAGGGAAAGACAATGTACTAGCAGATGCTCTGAGCAGAATTTCACAGGGACATCACGAATGGTCCCTGGATCCTCACATCCTGAAGGTCATCTTCTCCAGGTGGGGCACTCCAAAGAGAGATCTCTTTGCAGCACCGGACAATCATCAACTTCCTCTGTTTTGTTGCAGACCTCCAGTCCTGGGGACGGTTCCCCAGGATGCTCTCATTTTGGACTGGAAGGGCAGGTTTCTCTGTGCCTTCTCTCCCTTCCCGCTGCTGTTCAGAGTTCTGATCAAGATCAGGACTCAACCCTGCACAGTGATACTGGTGGCTTCAGATTGGGCCAGACAACCTTGGTATCATCTACTGCTGTCCTTGTCAATGTCACGTCCCCTGTCTCTGCCCAGGACATACAATCTCCTGTCCTCCTCCCAGGGGCGGATCTGGTACCCCAATCTCCAGTCTCTCAATCTCAAGGCCTGGCTCTTGAAGTGCTGCATATTCTAACTCTTCATCTCTCTCAGGGAGTTCTGCATATTCTGAAGATCTCCAGGAAACCTTTCACTAGAAAAACTTACAACTCCAAATGGAAGAGGTTCAGTATCTGGTGCTCTCAGAAAGGCATCCTGCCTGATTCTGCAGACATTTCCACAACCTTAGACTATCTAGTTCATCTGAATGGTCTAGGCCTTAGGCTTGCCACTCTGAAGGGTCATCCAGCAGCTGTCTCTGCATTCCACTCAGCAGGGAAGGGCTCTTCCCTGGCATCTCATCCTGTTTTCAGAAAGTTTTTTGAAGGTCTGGTTCACTTTAACCCTGCCTTTAGGGAGCCCACTCCGCCTTGGGATCTTAATGTCTGCATAGCTCAGCTTATGCAGCCACCCTCTGAACCTCTGGCTTTGACTGAATTGAAGTACTTGACCTGGAAAACTGTGTTCCTGGTAGCTATTACTTCTGCCAGGTGGATTAGTGAGTTACAGGTTCTGTCAGTTGAACCTGACTTCATCTCCTTCCATAGGGACAAAGTGGTCCTAAGAACCAATAGGAGGTTCTTGCCCAAAGTGGTATCGGATTTTCATCTGAACCAGTCTATATCTCTCCCTGTGTTTTTCACTGACCATTCTTCTTTAGGTGAAAGAAGGTTACACAGTCTGGATGTTAAGAGGGCCCATAGCTACTACACTGAGCATACTAAGGCACATAGAAATGACTGTCTTTAATTGTTTGTCACTTATGGTGGTGAAGTGGGGAAAGGTAAGCCTGCCACTAAAAGAACTATTGCCAGGTGGATTGTTTCTTGTATACAGTTCTGTTATGACAAGTTGGGTAGAATGCCCCCTTCAGGCCTGAGGGCTCACTCAACTAGGGGTACAGCTGCTTCTCTAGCTGTGGCCAGACATATACCTTTGTTAGAGATCTGTAAAGCAGCCACCTGGAAAACAGTACATACTTTCACCAAGCATTACTCCATGGACATCCAGACTAGGAGTGATGCTAGGTTTGGCACAGCAGTACTGCAGAGCCTCTTTCCAAAGTAGGTTCTGTATTCCCTCCTCCATAGGAAACTGCTTGGTAGTCTGCATTATGTCTGAATACAGCAAGACTTCATGTTGTTTGAAGAAAAAATTATTCACCGTTGTAATGTTGTTTCTTCTAATGGAGTCTTGCTGTATTCAGACCCCTCCTCCCGCCTCCCTTCTCAGAACCTGGTTTTTGGGAAGTGGGCTGGCAGGTACAGTGTTGCACCTCAAAGGTGTACCTTGTACCCTCCCTCTTGGGTGGGATAGATGTTATTTTTTCTGGTGTTTTATACTTAAATACCATCACTACCTTTCCTTGTTGGGTTCTCAACTTGAGTCTTTTTGGCCCAAAAAGAATCTTTTGCCCTTTGGCTATATGTTTGAACAATTTCCATACTATAGTACATTAGTCAGTTTGCTCGTAAAAGAATCTGACTGTTACACTGGTAAGTACCACAGACAGAGGTTTGAAAACCGAGCTCGAGCTCAACGTTCTATGCTTCTACATAGAGTTAACTCTTTCCTCTCTGGGGCAGTTCAAGTGTTGGGGCTAACAGCATTATGTCTGAATACAGCAAGACTCCATTAGAAGAAACATTACTGTGGTGAGTAATTTTTTCTAGGTGTAAACATGAAATGTTAGTATGGTGGGTCCTTTATTTATGCTATCGGGTGGACAGAAGTTTAAATAATGATCTGGATAATTGCAATTATGAGCCATTAGATCTCATCTTTGAGATTCCAAAACAAGTTAATCTGAGAAAAAGTCATGTGACATGCACACATTTTGTTGTCCAATTAGCATGGATCAAAATTGATAAGTCTTGCAGAGCTTACAGTATAAGGTTTATAATATATACATACTCACCATTGTTTCTGTGGCCTTTATCTAAGGCCAGGTGAAGACCGCCTGTAGCAGTAAAAGTTTGGTAAGAATATTATGATCCATATTATAATATTATCAAGATATATAGATTTTTTTTTTTTTTAGCATGTGAGTAGTAGCAGGCCCTCATGGGAGGGATACGAGGGTCCGGCGCACAACAGGCCAAGAGGCATCCCGATGAAATGACCGAAATGGCCTGTAACAGTGATACCTCAAACAAAGTGGCTAGATGTATAAAGCCTCATGGGAAAGGCCTCAGTATAATTTTGAATCGAAGATCCCAGAAAAAAAGGTCTCAGAGGCCTAGAAGAGGAGACCGGGGCGTAGTCTTAAGTTTTTTAATGAGAGGAAGAGACACCTGGCCGTCCTAAGGGGCGGTCATGGGTCAGTTTAGATGTGTTCCTTGTCATTCGTTTTTTACCTCTGAAGTTTCCTCTTTTGTTATAGTAATTTCCAGTTTTGTATGAATAATTATACTGAGGCCTGGTTTGTGGCTCATATATTGTACTGTTTTTAGTTGTCTGCCTGAGGCTTGAAGGTTGTCCAGTATTGTTTGTGCCCCTGGGCCAAAGAGATGATCACCAGAAAAAGGGGCATTAGCCACGTTCTGTTGAATAGCAGGTGCTATCCCTGAGAGTCGGAGCCATGACTGATGGCGTATAAGAATACCAACTGCAGAGGCTCTAGCCGAAACATCAGCAATGTCGTATCCTAATCTTAATAAATGTCGAGAAAGGGAAGTAAATACAGGTTACTCACCTGTAACAGGAGTTCTAGGAATGGTATATGTTGTTCATCCACACTATCTGGCAGGTTCCTTGCCACTTTAAATCTTGCCGGAAGGTCTTCAAGCTGGCTCCTCACACCCACCCGGGTGGTAAAACTCTCGGCTCCACCCCATGACACCAGATATTCAAATTACGTACTTACCGTAATTATGATCTTTCTGTGTATCTTCACCATTCATCACAGATGGGGTACTGGCCGGAGATCAGGACCCCGCGGAAGCCTCTTTTTTTTTTTTTTTTTTTAAAGATAGGCGGAGCCGACGCAGCATCAGCGCCGCCCTCGAGGCCGACGTACTACGTGGCCCTCGAGGATTAGCCGTTAGGCTGGGTCGACTCCGCCTGCCTACAGTTCTGAGTCGCCGGAGAGGTAAGAGGAAGGGAGGGTGGGACAAGAGAGTCCAAGGGACAAAAAAAGGAAGAGAAAACTGAACTAAAAGGAGAAATAACGACTGAAAGGACAGCATAGAAGAAATAAGACTAAGGGGATTGGGTAGGGGCCCCAATCTCTGGAATCGGAAGAAGGAGGAAGGGAGGAGAGAGAATTTAGGAGAGAGTGACAGGTAACAAGGATCCAGGACCCTTGTCCATCACCAGACTGTATAGGAACTGCAAGGAGTTAGCAAAGCTCTTTGCCAGAATTCAAGGCACAGAATAACTGGCAATACCCCAAAAGCAGAGTCGGCTATTCTGGAGAAGGACAGGGTACAGGGACTCAGTACTCCCTCTTTAAGGAAATATTTGGTGGAAAAAAAAAAAAGGGAAATTTTTTTTTAATAAGATGGATAACAGAAGGAGGGCAACTACCAGCTCCCACCCTGTAGGGGTGAAGATATGTAGAAGAGAAGGGTGCCACTCAAACTGTACCCTTAGGGAGACTGTCCTCCCGTGTGTCCCAACTAATCTCACTCAAGCAAGGGTGCGGAAGATGGCAAAAGCTGGGGGCTGAGAATGAGAGGGCACTTTTCCCTATACTGGTTTACCATACAGAAAAGTGGGGGGCTACCACCCTACCCTCAGTGTTTCCGCACCTATGCAGTGAAGCGAGGGATGGCGAGAGGGAGGAGGATTCCAGAGACTGGAGCCCCAAGGGGATGGTGGGAGGATTGTGATGAATGTGAAGATACACAGAAAGATCATAATTACGGTAGTACGTAATTTGAATATCTTATCGTGTCAATCACCATTCATCACAGATAGTATACCAAGCCCCCAAGGGGTTGACTGATGCACCCTAAGGGACAGTGTCCCTTAACCCTCAGTGGGTGACACACCAGGGAACCTTCTGGGCTTGAAGGCCCTAGAGAGGGGAGGCAGGCGGGTTCCCCGGAAGAGAAGGAATTGCCCGACAAGCCCATCTCGCTCGTGGAGAAAGAGGTTCCCTGGTGGAAGGAGCAAATCACCCTCACGCTGGGCCACGGGTGACAACCGGAAAGCGAAACATGCCCGATCTTCTGGTGCAGATCGCTGTCCCTACGACCCTGGTAGCTACCTCATTGGCGTCGTAAGATGCCCTTGCTTGGTGCCTTGCTAGCTCCAGGCCACGTGCAGAGAGAGCAATGGCTTGCCTGGTTTGTTCCGAGTCAGGCAGAGTGGCTAGGAACTGACCTAGCGCTGCCCACAAGTACCTGTTATAGGCAGCGTAGTGGGCCTGATGCGCAGAGATGGAGAGAAGCAGCCGTGCCGAGTAGAAAGTCCTCCTCCCCCAGAAATCAAAATCTGAGGAGTCCTGATCTGGGGGCCGGTCACGGTGGAGGGTGCAAAGCCCATCAGGAGTGTCCAGGTGCGTCAATCCGGACTGCGGATGAGGCAAGGAACCTGGAGACTCCGGGGGAGCGCAATAACTCTGGCAGAGGTCCCTAGGGGCAGGAACTCCGGAGAAGGGCCTCTGCCAGAAACGCATGGACGCCTCCCGAAAGGGAGCGGGCCAAGGCGGCACCACGAGGGTGGCTGTCCCAAAATCGCCTAGGAAGACGTGCGCCGCATGCTCCGGATTGCTCACAGAAGAAGGAGAAAGGTGAAGGTCCTCCATCATCCTCACGAGGAAACGCTGATACTCAGAGAGATCAGCAGCAGGAGAGATGTGGACAGAAGGTTCCTCTCCCCCAGAAGAGGGGGATGAGGAGCTGGAGGTCACCATAGGCTCGGAGGGTGGCTGCTCGGGGGGAGGTTGAAAAATCTGGCTGTCCAAAGCCCCAACGTAAGCAGGGAACCGAGCAGCCACCGCTCTGAACTGTTTCCAGGTGAGAGGCCCGCTAGGACCAAAAATACCTGGGAATGCAGGAGAAGGCAGCAGAGGAGAGTGGACAGAGCCAGAGAAGAAGTCGGCTGACCTCTGCCAGGGCTAAGAGCGGACCACGGACTCCCGCGGGGAGTCCTGAAGACTCCGCAGTCGACAGCTGCACAACCGTCACTGCCTGCTAGACTGCGCCCAAAAGAATCCCCCAAGTGAGGCGACCGGGCTGTGAAGGTCCAGAAGGACGGTCCCCTGCCTCGAAAGAATGGGACCCTCTCAAGGAACCCGAAGGGCGGAAGTCCGCATCCGGCTTCGGCCCAGGACCCGGTAGGTCCCAGAGAAGGACCGCATGCCGAACCTATACCCTCCACCCTTCGGAGTCTGAAAGGGTCCTAGCCCTCAAGGGCTAGTCTCAGGCAGCTCCGCACTCCAGGCCACCTCAAGGGGCAATCCCGGGAGGAGCACTTTCTCCCGTGGCTCCTCTCGATAGGCCCCAAAGCTGGGCGCACAAGAGATGCCACAGTAGGGGGTACTACCGCAGAGGGGTCAAGGAACCCCTCAGGCTAGGCTGCAAGGGTGGCACGCACACAGCCCGCTGGTCAGCACCACTGACCCTAGCCCTATAGGAAACCCGACTCACCTCGGAGAGGGACTGGCCATGACCCGAAGAGGAAACCACCAGCTCGTCCTCCCTTGCAGACAACCCCGAAGGGTGTGACTGCCCATTCGACTCCAAGCTGGACTCCGACTCTGAAGAGGAAGAGTCCGAGGCCCTAAGCCAAACAGTAAGGAGTCGAGGAAGGGACACCTTCCCGATGGGCCCAGGAGCCAAGGCAATCCCCGCCCGGTCCACAGCATCGTGAGCGGTGCCAGCAGAAGGTGGCAGGGCAGCTTGGGCCAGAAGTCCCAGGCCAGGGCCAGCTGCGGCACCATCAGGTCCACCGGTGCCAGGGGAGGCACTGGGACGGTGACGGCACGATCGATAGCAACCTTGTCTGAGCCGACGCCACCGGCCAGGTTGCCAACGCCGCGACGCGGCAGCGAATTAAGGCGGCGCCGACGACTCCGGGCGATTCCCGGCTCACCACGGTGCCGAGATCGGCCGCCGTGGAGATCGCTCGGCGCCACGGAGCAGTGTCGAGTCCCAACAGCACTCTACGCCGGGCGCCGACGGACTACACCGGCGGCTCCCACGGGCGCCGCGTTTCAACCTCGCTAAGACATGGCAAAGGACGACGCCGGAAGGCGTTTCACGCGCCGCGAGCAGTGTCAGTGCCGCTGGATGGCGCCGCAGTCCGCACAACGCCGACAGTCGGTCGGGCGCGACGCTGACAGGACCCGCGCACCGTGAATGGCACCAAAGGCCCCGACAGCACCAACGACGGCGCCGAGGACGGCGTGATCTGGCCTAGCGACCGTGGAGCGACACCGGGGAGCCTTCACCGAGGAGTGATTGCCGGAGCGGCGCCTCCGCCCGCCCAGGGGAAGCGGACGGGCCTCCGCGCGCTGAAGGAGCCTCGCCACGTGCCAGGCTAGAAGAGGCCACAGCCCTCCTCCGCGTCCGTAGAACCGGAGGGGACCCGAGGAGGGGTCGAGAGAACGCGGCTTGGCCCGACGAGAGCGCCGCCTACCTCGAAGTCGGCGGAGCTCGCCTCGACCTTAAACGCACGCTGTTCCAAAATCCCGCGTCCATCAAGAAGCAGGCGCCGCACTAATCCATGTCGTAGCGGGCCAAGGCACGAAAGGCACCGGGTCATGTTGGTCGGTGACGGAGTACTGGCGCGCGACGGCACCGACGCGATAGGGGGCCGCCTGCCTTTCGCGATTTTTGCCCTCCCACCACGACATGACCTACGGAGAAAAACACCAAAAACAGACTCGACGCCGCTTTAAATGTAATAAAAGGAAAGATCTTACCCCGACGCTGAGTGGAGGCAAACACAGAACTAGTAGACCGACGACTAAAGACGCAGGCTTCAAAGCCTAAAATTTTTGAATAAGGCTTCTTCAGGCTTCCCATGAGGCTTACCTCGACGGCAGGAGACGAAGAACTGGTAGGCAGGCGAGTCGACCCAGCCTAATCGGCTAATCCTCAGAGCTCCACGGAGTAACGCCGGCCTCCAGGGTGGCACCCGATGCTGCGCCAGCTCCCACTTCTATCCTTTTAAAAAAAAAAAAAAAGGCTCCCTGCTGGTCCTGATCTCCAGCCAGTACCCCATCTGTGATGAATGGTGAAGACTGACACAGATAAGATCTAGCCCGCTAGAAGCCAGGTTGAGCGTCGAAGCTGGGGAGGTCGGGTGGGTCATGTGGATGAACAACATATACCATTCCTAGAACTCCTGTTACAGGTGAGTAACCTGTATTTCTAGGGACATGGATATGTTGTTCATCCACACTATCTGGCAGACTCCTAGCAGTTCTCTGGGAGGAGGGAGGCAAGGCGCACACCCCCTACTTAGGGAATAGAGACTGGAGAACCGAGGCCCCAAAACCATCATCCCGGCGTGACTCAAGGTCGATGTGGTAGTGGGTGATGAAGGTATGTGCTAACTTCCAGGTAGCAGCCCTGCAGATTTCCTGAATAGGGACGTCCCTGGAAGCAGCTACCAATGCAGTGGTATGGCGGGTAAAATTAGCTCTTATCCCTCTGGGAGGCTCCATGCCCACCAACCTATAGCGGAGATCTATGCAGGAGGTGACCCACCCGCTCATCGTCCGCTTGGCTGCAGGTCTGCTAGGTGCGGCTTCAGTGTAGATGACAAACTGCTGGCAAACCTCTCCCCGAACTTCAGCCCCACGCTCCCTAAGAAGGCGAGCGCTCAATGAGGGTCCCAATGGAGCCTATGTACGGCCTCCGAGGTGTGATTGGGGTAGAACACCAGCAGAGTCAACACCCGGTTAAGGTGAAGCTCCAACACCATCTTCGGAAGGAACTTCCGGTGGGGCACAGGACAACCTTCTCCCTGTGGAAGACCAGATAGGGAGACTCGAAGGAAGCACCTGGAGCTCTCCCATCCTTCTGGTTGACGTGGTAGCCACCAAGAAGGTGTTCTTCCACAATAGATGGGAGAATTGCACCTGTGCATTGGTTCGAATGGCTTGTCCGTGAGCTTAGCCCATGCCAGCAGTAGATCCCACGGAGGTGGAGAATCTCACGCCTGAGGGCGGAATGTGATCAAGGCCTTGGAAAGCACCAGACCACCTTTCCTGTGCCACCAACTGCCTTCCGGCCCGCGCCCGGAGGGCAGAGATGGCTGCCAGGAGCACCTTAAGGGTCATCGACCGAAGCCCTTGCTGAAGAAGAAAGGACCACAGGTAGTCCGGAGTGCTCACCGAGGGACAGGAGAAGGGACCAAGCCCTTCCCTAACACCAAATGGAGGAACTCTTCCATTTGAAGGCGTAGCATTATCCGGTCGACTCCTGACGGGACGCCTCAATGACATTGAGGACCTTGCCGGAAGACCCAAGGCCTGGGAACTAGCCGCTCAGGAACCAGGCCGTCAGGTGCAGCAATTGACGGTCCAGATGGAATACCTTCCCCTGATAACAGAGATCAGGTCTGGGCGGGCTGGAAGCCGCCTCGGGAGCCTGGAGCTGAGACTGAGGAGAGCTGGATACCAGAGCTGGCAGAACCAGTCTGGGGCTACCAGAATCACCTGCGCCTTATCCCTCCTCGCCTTGAGAAGCACCTTGTGGATCAAGGGAAATGGGGGAAAGGCATAAAAGAGGCCCGGGGTCCACAGCCTCGAAAGGGCATCCCCCTACAGTGAGCCCTGCTGAGGGGGGCAGGCATGAAACAGTCTCGGCTTCACATTCTCCCTGGAGGGAAAAAGGTCGGCCTGAGGGGTGACCCAGAGAGAGAAAAGATCTTGTGCTACCTCCGGCAGGAGAGAACCCCTCGTGATACGCAGCCCCCAACCGGCTTAGGGCAGCAGCCAGGGTGTTGGAGGCTCCTGCCATCCAAATGGCTAGGAAACTGCCTCCAGGCTGCACACGAGACCAATGCGGAGAGCCTCCTTACATAACGGCAAGGAGCACGTCCGGTCCTGGCGGGTTAGGTAGCACATGGTAGTGGTATTGTCCATCTGGACCTGAACCACTTGACCCCGTATAAACAGAGCGAAAGCGGTGTGAGCTAGGAGGACTGCATGAAGCTCCAGCAGGTAGAATTGGCATCAGGACTCCCAAGGGGACCAGAGGTCGTGCACTCTGTGCTCCCCCTGATGGGTACCCCAACCCATCAGCGATGCATCGGTCGATAGAGGACCGCCGGCTTGGGGCGGACGAACAGGATACCCTCCTGCGGATGTGCTAGAACAGTCCACCATTGGAGAGCGTTTCACATCTCCTGGGTCATTGTCAAGAGCTGGTCCAAAGGATCACAGCGTGGTGACCACTGGCTGGCCAGCCACCCATTGAAGGGGATGCATGTACCAATGGGCCCAACAGACCACGCTGGTGCAGGCCACCATGAGGCTCAGGAGGCACAGGAAGACCCGGGCAGGGCGCAATTGCCCAACCAGAAATGATTGGGCAAAGGAGGAAAGAACCTCGGCCCTGTCCACCGGGAGCCAAGCTCTGGCTCGAAGAGTCGAGCTCTGCCCTGATGAAAAGAATCACCTGCTTCCGCACGAGTTCTGACTTAGCCCCGTTGAAGATGAGGCCCATCTGAGAGCAACCTGGAGGGCCAGAACTCTGGACCGCTTCACCTCCTCTCTAGAGGGGGCTGCTATCAGCCAATCATCCAGGTAAGGGTAAACCCGGACCCCTTGGCGCCGCAGGAATGCTGTCACCACTGCCATGCATTGGAGAAGACCCTGGGAGCTGGGAAGAGGCTGAAGGGCATGGCTCAGAACTCGTAAAGGGATCCCTCCGCTCTGAAGCGGAGGAACCACTGAAAAGACGGACAGATTGGAACGTGAAGGATGCGTCCTGGAGGTCCAGGGAACAGAACCACATGCCTCGTTCCAAGGATGGGATATCTGAGTCAGAGTGACCATCCTGAAAGTCTGAGACCGTAGGAACTTGTTCAGGTCATGCAGGTCGAGAATGGGGCACCAGACCCCGGCTGTTTGGGGACCAGGAAGTACCTGGACACGAGCCCCGGGTCTGAAAGAGGATCCGCACCTTCCTGATCACCTCTATTCCGAGGCACAGGGCAACATCGGCTCAGCAGGCCGACGGCAAGGCTTCGGACCCCGTGGTCCCCCCGTGGGGCGATGGCTCAAAAGGGAAGGGGCCCACTTGAAGACCAGAGGCAGGCCTTTACCTTCCACCTCCCACACCCAACGGAAGGGAAGTGGCGGAGCTGTCCCCCCCGGGGGGGACCCAGGTAAAGGTGACAAGGTCGGGGGCGAGGCCCCCAACCAGACACTGAGCAGGCTTGGAGGAGGGACTGGCCGAGGGAGCCCCTGAGCCTTTACCTCCTTGTTTCCCATTACAGGAAGTCGCTGGATTGGGTTCGGGATGCCAAGCGCAAGCCTGCTGGCCCTCTTGCTGGTGCCGATGGGCCGGTCGTGCCTCAGGGGCCGAAGGGGCTTACGCAGAGGTTGCCGGCGGCCCTTGTCCCTATGGGCGGAGGTGACCAAGTCCAGAGTGGCATTGGACTTTTCGATCCCCTGGAGGTGTCCCTCCACTCCAGGCCCGAAGAGGTCAGTCCCCAAGAAGGGGATGTCCGCCAACTTGTGCTTTGTATCCGCCGAGAAGGAGGATATCCTCAGCCACGCCCTGCGGCGCATGGCCACCGCTGCCGCTACTGACCTGGCACAGGAATCGCCTATGTCCAGAGCAGTCTGAAGCTGCTGCTTAGCCACCGCCCTACCCTGGTCCCGCACCTGCCAGACCGTGGTCCGCAGGTCGACCGGGAAATGAGGGAGCACTCATCCAGGAGCCCAAGAGGGCATGGGAGAAGTGTGCCATCAGCGCGGCCGAGCTGGCCTGTCGGAGGCCTAGGGAGGATGCAGCGTAAACCTTGCGCCCGACATAGTCCATCCTTTTGGACCCTTTGTCTGGAAGCCTATCCACATCCCGAGCGTTTCCGGAACGCTGGAAGACGTTATCGGTAACTAACCCCTCCACAGAGGGGTGCTCCGAGAAACGAGGCAAAGAGCCGATAGGGACTGCATACTTCCTGTATTAGTAAAATCTGGGCAATGATAATTTCTTCTCAGTTTATGTTCTCCAACTCCGAAAGGGTGAAAAATGAACTTCTGTACAACAACAGGATCTGGAGTCTTGTTTTTTCTTTTAAATTCTTTCTTTATTTTACCTCCATGCCCCTACGTTTCGCTTCTATGAGCTTGATCACGGGGCTCTTTTATATCTCTGTTTCCAAAAAAATATATATAAAATCATTAATAAATATTGGTCTGTGAATGGTCTTGCTGTCTGGTATTATATATGTTTATTGTTAGAAAGAAAGTTGTTGGTCAATAAAATCATAATGTGCACAACCTTGGTGTGCCCCAAAATATATGCAAAATGTTGTTGAATATAGATGTATATTACAAAGAAATGTTATTTTATAAAATAAAGAAAAAGGATGAAAGTACAGCATTTGACATGTAAGGATATCAAGTGTGGCATAATTTTCAACATATGCACATTCAAAGAATGTAAAAAATTTGTAATTATTTAGTTTTAAAAAAATGGCAATTTGAATTAATATAGGCATAGGCACGAATATTTGTACACATTATCCCCTTTAGTGACATATGTACTAGTGTATAAAAGATATATTGAGTTTTAAATATCATAAAATAACCAGCCAAATGGAGGAACAGCTTGAGGGAACCGCACACATACTCATTTGGTTAGGTATGTGTGTACAGTTGCGTAGCAACGCTCTCGCGATCAGCGAGAGTAACGGGTAGTGACTACGTCACTCCCGTGGGAAACTCAAGCTGTTCAAGAGGAACAGCGTACTTGGAAAGTCATAATGCCAGAGAGCAAATCGGCGTTCACACGCCATTATGGGCGTAAAATATTTTGCGTTTTGAAGCAACTGAAAAAAACCTTTGGGCACAGTATTCACTACATGAGAACGCGATTTGGATATATTAAAGTTTGAGAGGTGAGTTTAAAATTAATGATAGATGTAAACGGAATTGGCATTACATGAAAAGATTTCAAGTTGTGGGAGTCAACAGGACTGAATGTCATGTTTTGGACATTTCAGATTTTGGCATCAAAATTCAGCCTTTGAGAAAGAATTTAAAAGGATTGAAAGGGACAAGATGGTTAGAGACTTCCAAGGCACGCTTAGTTAAAGGGTGTTTAAGTGAATACACTATTGTTACGTTTTGGCATGGTTACAATATTTATGGTTATCAAGAGTGATGGAAGCCTTACGTTATTTATGTTTGAAAATTTAATTCATATTAATATATCACAAGAATAAGATATATAAGGTTCCATAAATATGTGTATATTTACTGTGGTTTTGAGTCAAGTTTTATGGAAAGAGAAAAGTATAATAATGGAATTTGAAAACATTGAAGAAATGAATAATGTTTATTAACATTTGTTGTTAGGGAGAAGAAATAATTTTATCAAGAATATTAGAGTTTGTGGTGTTTAAGAGTTAACCGAATAAGGTAGATATCTGCTACTTTTTAAAAAAATATTGGTAAAATTCATACTTTTGAAGTAAGGAGTAAACATGGCTAAAAAATGTATTTGTATATATTTTTTTGGAAACAGAGATATAAAAGAGCCCCGTGATCAAGCTCATAGAAGCTAAACGTAGGGGCATGGAGGTAAAATAAAGAAAGAATTTAAAAGAAAAAACAAGACTCCGGATCCTGTTGTACAGAACTGCATACTTCCTGGCATCCTGGCCGAGGGCGCAGGACAGGAAGCAGGCCGCTGCCAAAGCTCCAAGGCTGGGCCAACAATGGCCTCAGTCACAGGGAAGGCCTCCGAGGGTGAATCCCCTCGGTCTAGGATTTCTGTCAGGGGACAATAGGCCCGTATGGACATGAGCTCGAGCTGCATCCCGGTGAACTCCGAGAAGAGCCGAAGCAGACCCAGGAAGGATGATGGGCTGTCGTCCAAAGACCGGTCCCAGGAGGACTCCAGGCCCACCCGCCTGGGAAACACAGAGGAGTCGTCGTCATCAGACTCCGAAGGGTCTGCAAAGAGCTGCCTCAGGCCTAAGCCACCCTTCACTCGCCGAGGGCGGGCGGGAGTGAGGGGGACCGACAACCTGCGGGGCAGGCCGTGACCCGACCGAGGTTCCACCCACGATCGGGTGGGCAGCCAGATTTGGTCAAACGACCGCCCGGAAGTGGGCATCCTAACTACGGCAAGTGGTTGCGTCGGCCATGCAGGCGGCAGCCGCTTGGTAGCCAGGGAATGAATCGGAGTCAATTGATTCCCGGACAACAGCAACTGTTGCCACATAAGCTCCTCGAAGCATCAACACAATCTGCGTCGAAGCCTCTCCTCATCCGAGAAGGAAGACAAGGAGGAATGGTGTTGCCACCTAACTCGGTGCCCCGACCGAGACCGCCGAAGTCGGCGGGAGCAACCTGACCGAGAAGAAGACCGAGATCCTCGGTGAGACCGAGGGCGGGTCTGGGAAGGAGCGGGGGACACCCGCTCTTCCCTCGGCTCGGACGCTTTGACCAAGGACTGCCGCCCCAAAGGCGCGGGCAGAACCTCGGCCTCCACCGGGGAAACTGGCGAAGGGTTGACAGCTCTTCCAGACGACCACCCGGGTGACGGGTCGAGAGAAAGCTCGACTACGTCGATGGGAGTCTCAGCAGGCTGGCCTGACGGGGACACCATGAAACTAACAGCCTGAGCCGCAACCTCGACCGAAGTCTAGGGTTGGCTGTCCAGGGAAGGAGACCTCTCCCGCTCCCACAAACGCCGATGGTGGGACTTACCCTTCGACTCCTTCTTCTTGGGCTGAGAGGAATGTCCCGATGGCCCCTCTCCCTTCGTGGAAAGGGACTGATGAAGCTCCTTGAAAGAAGCTGAATGAGAGGAACTCAGAGAGAGCGGGATAAATGCCGCAACCGAGGAGGAGGGGGATGCGGCCTCCTCCAGGGTGATATAATGCTCAAGCTGCTCAGCTGAGTCAGCCGTCGAGGACACCGTACAATGAGCCTCTCTGGATGTTACCGGCGGGGAAAATCCCTCAGGGTGCCCGGGCAGCACGATCCTCCAGGACGTTAGTAGAAAAGGCACGGCACAACTCGCAGACCTGCGGGTCGTGGTCCAAATCAAGGCAGTATACACACGTGGAGTGTGGATCAGTCCTGGAGATATTCCGCCTGTTGGGGCACCTCTGAGAGCAGGGAAATGAATTGGCCATCGCAGCAGCGAGGGAAAGAAGACTGAAGTTTAGAAAACTTCAAAACTAAATTCGGACGAACCAAAGAATCAGGAACCAGTCAAAAACACAAAGCGCTAAGGGGGGAACCTGAGCTTCCAAGCGGTAAGGAAGATCTGGCATCATGGGGCGGAGCCGAGAGTTTTACCACCCGGGTGGGTGGGAGGAGCCAACTTGAAGACCTTCCGGCAAGATTTAAAGCGGCAAGGAACCTATCAGATAGTGTGGATGAACAACATATCCATGTCCCTAGAAATACAGGTTACTCACCTGTAACAGGAGTTCTAGGAATGATATATGTTGTTCATCCACACTACTGGCAGGTTCCTTGCCGCTTTAAATCTTGCTGGAAGGTCTTCAGTTGGCTCTTCCCACCCACCCGGTGGTAAACCATTGGCTCCACCCCATGATGCCAGATCTAGCCTGCTGGAAGCCAGGTTGTGCGTTGAAGCCGTGGAGGTCAGGTGGGTTGTGTGGATGAACAACATATACCATTCCTAGAACTCCTGTTACAGGTGAGTAAATACAGGTTACTCACCTGTAAAGTACAGTTACATAAGAACTTACCGTAACAGTAGATCTTCGAGAACAGCTCTTGCAGCAGGTAACACCATTAGAACTGAAATTCTAGCTAGCTATCTTCAGCGGGGACCACCCCCGACGCCAGTCCCGCCTCTGACGTCAGGCGTGGTACATAAGGGGGCGGTCCCGCCAGAATCCCCAGTTCTCCCGCCGGAGACTCCCGGCCGCAGGATGACATCAGAAGGGGAGACCGAGGATCCACCATCAGAAGACAATCAGGGAGAAAATCCCGATACAAGCAGGAGCAGAGCCCTGCCTCCTCTAAGGGGGAAGGTGGGCAGGAAGGTACCTGCTGCAAGAGCTGTTCTCGAAGATCTACTGTTACGGTAAGTTCTTATGTAACTGTACTATCTTACTTCGAGATACAGCTCTTGCAGCAGGTAACACCATTAGGACGGATTCCCAAGCAGTAACGCTACCAGAAGATCCGGGAGAAGGTAGAAAGACAAGAAATAACATTCCAAGCCCTGACTCAGGACAGGAGACCCTGCAGCACCGCTAGGCCGAAACCGGATCTTCGCCGAGAGGCGATGTCCAGACTGTAGTGCCTGATAAAGGTATGCACAGAACTCCAGGTGGCTGCAGCGCAAATAGCCGAAATGGAGACATTCCTATGCTGCAAAGGAAGTGGCCATACTCCTGGTAGAATGACCTCGGATAGAACCCGGAGGGCTTTTGTTTAATCTCGAACAGCATGTAAATACACTGACAAGCCAGCGGACAAAGTCTGTTTGGATACTGGTTGGCCTTCATTCTCTGGGAGAAGGAGACAAAAGCTGATCAGAACCCCAGAGGGTTTAGTTCTGTTAAGGTAATACCTCAGGCTGCAATGAACATCCAGGGTGTGGAGCAAAGCCTCTCCTCTATTAGAGTAACTCGGGAAATAGACCGGAAGGTCGATATCCTGGTTTAAAGTGAGTGTCGAAACCACCTTAGGCAAAAATTTAGGGTTCGTCCTCAGGGATACTCTGTCCCGGTGAAAAACCAAATAAGGCTCTTTGCACATGAGAGCGTGAAGCTCAGAAATCCTACTGGCTGAAGTAACAGCAACCAAAAATAACGTCTTCCACGACAGAAAACGTAGCTCGCAATCCGCGGCAGGTTCAAAGGGAGGGAGCGTGAGCTGTTCCAGGACAAAGAGCAGATCCCATGGAGGCACAGGGTCCCTAATGGGAGGCCTAAGGTGTAACACTCCCCTAAGAAATTCCAGAGAGGCGTCCAATTGAGCTATAGTATGCTGTCCCACCGGGAGGTGATAGGCAGAAATGGCACAAAGATGTACCTTAATAGAGGAGTAGGCTAGGCCTGAATGAAAAAGGGAGAGGAGATAATCCAAAACTACTCCCACAGGACAACCTAAAAGGGAAAGGTCACGAGCCCGTGACCATAAACAAAACGCGCCATTTCATGGCATACGTAGCTTGCGTTGCCTTTCTGGCTGCGCGAGAACCTCTGCAACCTCTTGCAAGACCCGTGACGCAGATGGCTATGTCTCTAGAGCCAAGCATGCAGGTTCAGAGAACGCAAATCTGGATGGAGCAATGAACCTTTCTCCTGAGACAGTAGGTGGGAGCTGAGTGGTAGCAGGGAGCGGGTTCCAGATAGCTGTGCCAGCAAGGGAACCATATCTGTCTGGGCCAGAACGGGCCACCAGAATCATTTGCGTGCTCCCCGCAGTTTGAGAAGAACTCTTTGGATCAACGGGAAGGAGGAAGGCATAGAGGAATCTGTTCACCCAGGAGAGGGACAACGGCCTCGCCAGAAAACACCAGGCCCTGGACCTAGCGAGCAAAATTGGGCAGTTTTATGCTGGATGGGATGCAAATAAATCCAGCTCTGGAGTTCCCCATCGGGGAACAGATCCTCTGCCACCTCCTGAAGAAGTTCCCACTCATGGACTCTGGCCTGGGAGCGACTCAGGCCGTCTGCGATCGTGTTGTCCACCCCGGGAACGTGAACCGCCCCTGGATGGAGACCGGTCTGACTTCGACCCGGAGCTGCGGGACTCGGAGGCCCGAGTTGGAGACCTGGAAGGGTCCTTCTCCCTTCTCTTCTTTTCGGCGTGCTTGTGAGATTTCGAAGATTCCCCCTTAGAGGACATGGCTCTCAATTTTTCTTCTAGCAGGAGAGCCTTCTGTCGCCGGATCCTCGTGAGACTATTAAACCCTTGGCAGAGGGAACAGGCCTGGGAGTCGTGCTCTGGGCCCAGGCACCGGACGCAGGCTGTGGGGGGGTCCTTAAAGGGGATCTGCTTCCCGCAAGCACACTTCGATGTATGCCCGGAGGTCGGAGAGGACATCAGCGAAAAAATATTCGAAGTAGGAGTAAATTCCTATAGGAAAGTTCAGCAACCACGCTATGCACTCAGACCAAGACCGGAGGGTCGAAGGCATGCAAGTCGACGGTCAGGAAAGAACTGGGGATTCTATGGGACCGCCTCTGGCGTACCACGCCTGACGCCGGAGGGGGCAGGACTGGGCGGGGTCCCCGCTGAAGATAGCTAGCTAGAATTTTTTCCATGGGGTCCTGACGCCTGCCGGCTTCAGTTCTAATGGTGTTACCTGCTGCAAGAGCTGTATCTCGAAGTAAGATCAGGAGTTCTAGGAATGGTATAGGTTGTTCATCCACACTGTCTGGCAGGTATCCTTGCCGCTTTAAATCTTGCCGGAAGGTCTTCAAGCTGGCTCCTCCCACCCACCCGGGTGGTAAAACTCTCGGCTCCGCCCCATGACGCCAGATCTGGCCCGCTGGAAGCTCAGGTTGTGCGTCGAAGCCAGGGAGGTCGGGTGGGTCGTGTGGATGAACAACATATACCATTCCTAGAACTCCTGTTACAGGTGAGTAACCTGTATTTCTAGGGACATGGATATGTTGTTCATCCACACTGTCTGGCAGACTCCTAGCAGTTCTCCGGGAGGAGGGAGGCAAGGCGCACACCCCAGATACTTACTTGGGAAAGAGAGACTGGAGAACCGAGGCCCCAAAACCAGCATCCCGGCAGGGTAGGCAGCGGAGCCGGCTTATGCCCGGACAAAATCAGCTGTTGCCACATAAGGTCCTCGTAGCCTCTCCTCATCTGAGGACGACCTGTGGCATCACCTCTTTTTGGAGCGCTTGTGGCTCTTCCTTGGTTGTTCGGCCGAGGGGGTTCTACACCTCGACTGAGTAGGCCAACTTGGCTGCTCGGGAGACACAGACAGAATAGGTGAAACCTGTGGGTTTGGAACCGGGAACTCTATGGGGACACCAGACAGCTGGATCTCCTCATTGGGGAACACAAGGACCGGAGTCCTCTCCAAGGAGTTGACCAGGGCCGGCGACAGTGGGTCGATTGGATCGAGAACAATCTCGACCTCATCGGCCACATCATCTGTCTGTCCAGACAGAAGATCTGTGAAGCCTGTGGCTGAGGAAGCGATCTCGATAGAGGTTGAGACCGCATGCTCCTGGGACTGAGACCTCTCTCGGTCCCAAGAGCGCCTTCGCTGAAGACATGCTCAGTTCCTTATCTCTTTTACATGATTGGGAGGAGTGCGAGCCCGGGGGCACCTCTCCCCGGGTGGGGAGACACTGGCACAACTCCTTAAAGGAACCTATGAAGGTGCAGCCCAGGTTGACTGGAATGAAAAAGCTTTGACTGTCCAAAATGCGGGAGGCTTCTTCGAATGCCTTCATGTGTTCCAGCTGCTCGGTAGAATACACGGCTGCGGAAACCGTCCACCTAGCCTCCTTGGACTTCACCGGACGATTCCTTTTCTCCAGTCTCCCCACCTTTAAACATGCCAGACGGTCGTCCAGGACTTTGGGATGGAAGGCCAAGCAATAGCTGCAGGACAAGGTCTCATGGCCGACACCTAGGCAGAATATGCACACGAGATGCGGATCACTGCGCGACATCTTCTGGCCGCAAGGACACCGGCGAAATCCTGGAGAAGATTTATCTTCCATGATCGAGGACAACAGCGCAATCACTAACTCGGACGAGTTTTAATTTCAGTAAAACTGAAGATTTGAAAGCCAGGGCCTACGAAATGCGTGGGCACGAGGGAGGCAACCTGTATCGTCCAGCGGAAAGGAAGATCTGGCATCATGGGGCACAGCCAAGGTGTATGCCACCTGGGTTGGTGGGAGGAGTCAGCCTCAAGACTTCCGGCAAGATTTAAAAGGGAAAGGGACATGCCAAACAGTGTGGATGAACATATCCACAATCCTAGAAATAGAGCTTACCAGTGGCTGTGGAGGGATTTGAACCTGAAGAGTATTTTACAGTGCATCAGAAATTGGGGCTGAACTGATGTCATATGAGTTGATGGACTACACCAGTGGATGTGGAGGATTTTTGAACATGAAATGCACTTCACAGTGCATTATGGGATTGGTCTGGACAGATACATTGTAAGCCGATGTACACCACCACCATCAGCTGTGGAGGGATCTGAATCTGAAATGCACTTCATTGTTCACTACAGTTTGGGGCTCGACTGATGCATGGCTAGGAGATAGATCTTACCAGTGGCTGTGAAGGGATCTGAACCTGAAGAGCACTTCACAGTGCATCAGAGGTTGGTACTAAACTGACGTCATATGAGTAGATGGAAAACAGTGACTGGAGGGATTCAAAATTGAATTGGCCTTTACAGCACATCAGAGGCTGAGGCTGAACTGATGCCATGATGAGTTGAAGGCAACACCATTTTTTTTTTTCATTTTAAACAATAAGCAACTGCGTATCAGGGAGAAAACAAGTGCAGAGCATGAGACAAACCTGCTACTGACCCCAACCCACTTATCCATAATGCAGGGAGCAACATGCTACATCTATTTTAACATAGACATAATTGGAACATACTCTTTAAAAAATAGCAAAAGGTGCTGAATTCATGTGAACTCCTCCAGTACATGCACAAGAAGCACTCTCTCCCATCGGGAATGCCAGCTGGATCCATAAGATGTGATCACACAGGATGACCAGAAATTATCCCGAAATGAACAGTGATGACTATGAAAACTTTTGTCATAAATAAAAATAAAAACAAAGTAAATACAGATTACAAATCAAGGTTTTGGCACCAAAATGAAGTGAGAATTTTAGAATGAGAGCAGCGCCTCCATCTTGAAACTGTTTCCAGTCACCACCCTCTTCCTGCACCAGTGTGCGCTGACTGGTTAATGGAAATAGTGATGTGTGCAATAAGCATAGAGGAAGCATGGCAACAGTGAGGATCAATATAATCAAATGGTGCCGCACTACAGAGCTAGGGCAGGGTGCGAGTGAGGGCTGCACCCAATTCAAACATCAAAAAATATTTATCAGCACACACCAGAGCACGGAGAGCCACTTTCCTTCCAGTGACGGTTGTAAAAAAAAAAAAAAAAACCAGAGTCCTTGCTTGAATGCTAAATAAGGATTTATTCCAACATTTCAGGCACAAACATTGAATAGTGGAAGGCACAACAAAAAGGTCTGTTGGCAGGTTCCTAGGTGGTTCACCAATTAAGGCTTCATCAGTGGGATGGTGCCTGCATCGAAGACCGTCCCTTTATACCAATTAAATTCAAAATCGATGGTCAGAAAATATGACCAATCACAGAGCTGTTTTTAAATACAGAAATATTCAGCTCACTTAGTTGTATAAATGGACCAATAGTTATATCATATCAGTGAGCACATATTATTGTAGACAAAATACACCAAAAGTGGTGACAGCCAATCAGATTGCTCAAATGCAAAGAATATAAGTTATGAAATTAATTATAGTGTCAACCTGATCAACTTAATATATTACACTAAAACAAGATGATTTGTTGTTACTAGACAAACTGTGATGGCAACAAACGAGCATAAATACAGATTACTCACCTGTAACAGGAGTTCTAGGAATGGTATATGTTGTTCATCCACACTTATTGGCAGGTTCCTTGCCGCTTTAAATCTTGCCGGAAGGTCTTCAAGCTGGCTCCTCCCACCCACCCGGGTGGTAAAACTCTCGGCTCCGCCCCATGACGCCAGATCTGGCCCGCTGGAAGCTCAGGTTGTGCATCGAAGCCAGGGAGGTCGGGAGGGTCGTGTGGATGAACAACATATACCATTCCTAGAACTCCTGTTACAGGTGAGTAACCTGTATTTCTAGGGACATGGATATGTTGTTCATCCACACTTATTGGCAGACTCCTAGCAGTTCTCACGGAGGAGGGAGGCAAGGCGCACACCCCCTACTTAGGGAATAAAGACTGGAGAACCGAGGCCCCAAAACCAGCATCCCGGCGTGACTCAAGGTCGATGTGGTAATGGGTAATGAAGGTGTGTGCTGACTTCCAGGTACAGCCCTGCAGATCTCCTGGATAGGGACGCCCCTGGAAGCAGCCACTGATGCAGCAGTATGGCGGTAGAATGAGCTCTTATCCCTCTGGGAGGCTCCATGCCCGCCAACTTGTAGGGATCTATGCAGGAGGTGACCCACCTGCTTATCGTCCGCTTGGCTGCAGGTCTGCCAGGTGCGGCTTCAGCGTAGGTGACAAACAGCTGGCGAACCTCTCCCCGAATTTCAGCCGTGCGTCCTTATAATAAGCGAGCGCCCTTCTAGGGTCCAAAGTATGGAGCCTGTATTCGGCCTCCGAGGTGTGATTGGGGTAGAACACCGGCAGAGTCAACACCTGGTTAAGGTGAAACTCCGACACCACCTTCGGAAGGAATTTCGGGTTGGGGCGCAGGACAACCTTGTCCCTGTGGAAGACCAGGTAAGGAGACTCGATGCAGAGCGCCTGGAGTTCTCCCATCCTTCTGGCTGACGTGATAGCCACCAAGAAGGCGGTCTTCCACGACAGGTGAGAGAGTTCACACCTGTGCATTGGTTCGAATGGCTTGCCCATGAGCTTTGCCAGTACCAGCAGTAAATCCCATGGAGGTGGAGGTTCTCGCACCGAGGAAATGTGATCAAAGCCTTTGAAAAGCGCCAGACCACCTTCTCCTGCGCCACCGACTGCCCCTCGGCCCGCGCCCAGTAAGCAGAGATGGCTGCCAGGTGCACCCTTAGGGTCGCCGACCTAAGCCCTGACTAAAAAGGACCATAAATAGTCCAAAATGCTTGCCAAAGGACAGGAGGAAGGGTCCAAGCCCTTGCTCTGACACCAAATGGAAAATCTCTTCCATTTGAAGGCATAGCATTTCCTGGTCGACTTTCACGGGACGCCTAACAACATTGAGGACCTCTGTCGGAAAGACCCAAGGCCTGGAACTCTAGCCGCCAGGAACCAGGCTGTCAGGTGCAGGGATTGAAGATCCGGATGGAACACCTTCCCTGATTGACAGAGCAGGTCCGGGCGAGCTGGAAGCTGCCTTGGGAGCCTGGAGCTGAGGCTGAGGAGATCTGGGTACCAGAACTGCGGGGCCAGTCTGGGGCTATCAGAATCACCTGCTTTGTCCCTCCTTGCCTGAGAGAAGCACTCAGAATCAAGGGAAATGGGGAAAGGCGTAGAAGAGGCCCGGGGTCCACAGCCTCGAGAAGGCATCCCCCTGCAGCGAGCCCTGCTGAGGGGGGCGGGCATGAAACAGCCTCAGCTCGCTCTCCCTGGAGGCAAACAGGTCCACCTGAGGTGTGCCCCAGTGGGAGAACAGATCTTGTACTACCTCCGGCAGGAGAGACCACTCGTGAGATGCAGCCCCATCCGGCTCAGGGCATCGGCCAGGGTGTTGGAGGCTCCTGCCACATGAATGGCTAGGAGATCCACCTCCAGGCTGCGCACGAGTGACCAAATGCGGAGAGCTTCCTTGCACAGAAGCATGGAGCGTCCCGCCCTGGCCGGTTTAGGTAGTACATGGTCGTGGTATTGTCCGCCTGGACTCGGACCACTTGACCCCGGAGAAACGGAGCAAAGGCGGTGAGAGCTAGGCGGACCGCCTCGGAGCTCCAGCAGGTTGATGTGGCATCGAGTCCTGCGGGACCAGAGGCCGCGCTCTGTGTTCCCCAGATGGGCACCCCAACCCATCAAAGAGGCATCGGTCGATAGAGAGACCATCGGCTCGGGCGGACAAACGGGATGCCCTCCTGCAGATGAGATGGAACGGTCCACCACCGAGGCGCTCCACATCTCCTGGTCACCATCACTAGCTGGTCCAATGGATCGCAGCGTTGTGACCACTGGCTGGCCAGTCCCACTGAAGGGGGCGTGATGCCAGCGTGCCCAACGGACCACGCTGGTACAGGCTGCCATGAGACCCAGGAGGCGAGGGAGTCCCGGTAGGGCGCGATTGCCCAACCAGAAATGATTGGGCAAAGGAGGTAAGAACCTCAGCCCTGTCCGCTGGGAGCCGTGCTCTGGCTCGAAGAGTTGAGCTCTGCCCCGATAAACAGAATCACCTGCTTCGGCTCGAGTTCCGACTTGGCCTCGTTGATGAGAAGGCAGATTTGAGAGCAAACCTGGAGGGCCAGATCTCTGGACCGATCCACCTCCTTTCTGGAGGGGGCTGCTATCAGCCAATCGTCCAGGTAAGGGTACACCCGGAACCCTCGGCGCCGCAGGAAAGCTGTCACCACTGCAATGCATTTGGTGAAGACCCTGGGAGCTGGAGACAGGCCGAAGGGCATGGCTCGGAACTCGAAGAGGGATCCCTCCGCTCGAAAGCGAAGGAATCTCCGATGTGACGAACAGATAGGGACGTGAAAGCACGCGTCCTGCAGGTCCAGAGAGCAGAACCACACACCGTGTTCCAGGGATGGAATTATCTGAGCCAGAGTGACCATCCTGAAGGTTCGAGACCTTAGGAACTTGTTCAGGTCGTGTAGGTCGAGAATGGGGCACCAGCCCCCCGTCCGTTTCGGAACCAGGACACAAACCCCGGGTCTGAGGGAGGGTCTGCCACCTCCCTGATCACCTCCTTTTGGAGGAGGAGAGCGATGTCGGCCCGACGAGCCGACAGTGAGGCTGCGGACCCCGAGGTGCGACGGCTCTGAAGGGCGGGGCCTGCTCGAATTCTAGAGGCAGGCCTTTTCCCACCACCTCCAGTACCCACCTGTCCGTGGTAATAACGGACCAGGCGGAAAGGAAGTGACGGAGCCGTCCCCCCATGGGGGAACCTGGGGTGAGGTGACGGGGTTGGGGGCAACACCCCTCAGCCCGTCACTGGGCAGGCTTAGAGGAGGGACCGGCCGAGGGACCTCCTGGGCCTTTACCTCCCTGCTTCCTGTTGGAGGAAGCCCCGGGCTTGGGTTTGGGAAGCCAAGCCCGAGCCTGCTGGCCCTGACATTGCTGGGCCGGACACGCCACGGGCACAGAAGGACGAAAGGGCTTGGGCTGTGGTTTGCGGCCTTTGTCCTTCTGAGCGGAAGAGACCGAGTCCAAGGTAGCACTGGACTTCTCGATCCTCTGCAGGTGACCTTCCACCCCAGGGCCGAAGAGGTCAGTCCCCAAAAAGGGAACATCCGCCAACTTGTGCTAGGTATCCGAAGTAAAGGTGGATATCCTCAGCCAAGCCCGACGCGCGATGGCCACTGCGGCCGCCACAGACCTGGCACACAGGTCCCCAATGTCTAAAGCAGTCTGGAGCTGCTGTTTGGCCACTGCCCTGCCCTGGTCCCGCTTGCCTGACCGTGGTCTGCAGATCAGCGGGAAGATGAGGGACGACCTCATCCAGGAGCCCAACAGGGCATGAGAAAATGTGCATGAGGACGGCCGAACTGGCCTGGCGAAGGCCGAGGAGGAGCAGCATAGACTTTTCGGCATAGTCCAATTTCTTGGACTCCTTGTCGGAGATTTGTCCACATCCCTAGCGTTCCCGGCACGCCGGAAAACGCTGTCGGTAACCAACCCCTCAGCCGAGGGGTGTTCCAAAACCGGACAGGGAACCGGTGGGGACCGCGATACTTTCCTGGCCATCCTGGCCGGGCGCAGGACAGGAAGCAGGCGCTGCCAGAGCTCAAGGCTGGACCACTATGGCTCTCGACCACGGAAGGCCTCTGTATGGAATCCCTCGGTCCAGAATCTCCGTGAGGGATACCTGGCCCGTTTAGAAACGGGTTCGAGCTTCATCCGGTGGACTCCAAGATGAGCCGGCAATCTGAGAAGGACGGGCTATCGTCCATCGACTGTCCCCTGAGGACCCAAGTCCATACGCTTGGAGAAAAGGGAGGAATAGTCCTCGGACTCGGAAGAGTCCTCAAAGAGCTGCCTCGGGCCTGAGCCACCCTCCACCTGCCGAGGCCGGTCGGGAGTGAGGGTGACAGATAGCCTATGGGGCAGTCCCTGAGCCGACCGAGAACTTTTGGTCGGAGCCCCAACTAACGGCTGTGGAGGCGGAGGTTCCACCGGGATCTGTGGGGCAGCTAGATTTGGCTGAACAACCGGCCTGGGAACAGGCTCCTCGGTTAAAACGAGGGGTTGTTTTGGCCGCTCCGGTGACAGCCACTTAATGGCTGGGGAAGACGATGGTGTCGGCTTATTCCCGGACAGAAGGAGCTGTTGCCACATGAGTTCCTCATACCTCAGACGCAACGGCGAGCACTCCCTCGTCAGAGGAGGAGGGAAGGAGGGCCGGCGCCCGCTTGCGCGGTGCCGAGACCGACCGCATGACAGCGGGATCGGCTGGACCACAAAGACGCCCGAGATCGAAACTCGGCGCTATGCCGAGGACGGTGCGGGAGGTGTCGGGAATCGGCACTTCCCGGTTCGGACAACCGGGAGAGGGGATTCTCGGCTTCTCCAGCCGACAACCCGTCCAACAGGTCAGGAAAAATCTCGACCGCGTCGACGGGAGTCTCGGTCAACTGACCTGACGGGGACACCGTGAGACCAGTGGCCGAAGCCGACCGAAGTCGACGGCCGACCACTCGGGGAGAGGGATCTTTCCTGCTCCCAAGAGCGTCGACGGTGAGACTTACCCTTGTCTCTCTTTTTGGACCAAGAAAACGGTCCAGAAGAAGTTGGACCCTCACCTTTAGTCGAGGGGGTCAGACAAAGCTCCTTAAAAGAAGCCGAATAAGAGGCACCGAGAGAGAGCGGGACAAATGCCGCAGCTGAGGTAGAAGCGGCCCGCGCCGCCTCCTCTTCGAGGGCGATCATCTGCTCGAGCCTGGCGCCGGACAACGCCGACCGGGCCTCTTTTGACTTTACCGGAGAAAATCTCTTCTCGGGATGCCCCAGTTGCAAACCGGCAGCACGGTCTTCGAGGACGTAGGCCGAAAAGGAAAAGCACAGGTCGCAGGCCTGCGGGTCGTGCCAAGGCCCAAGCAGTAGACGCACGTGGAGTGCAGATCCGTCAGAGACATCATCTGCCCGCAAGGGCATCTCCGGAAACCGGGAGTCGATTTGTCCATCGCAGCCGCGAGAGAGAAGACCAAGTCTTTTAGCAAAATTTTAATTTCAAAATCAAGGATTAGGAACCAGTCTTATCGCGCAGAGCGTTAAGGAGGGAACCTGATCTTCCAAGCGGTAAGGAAGATCTGGCGTCATGGGGCGGAGCCGAGAGTTTTACCACCCGGGTGGGTGGGAGGAGCCAGCTTGAAGACCTTCCGGCAAGATTTAAAGCGGCAAGGAACCTGCCAATAAGTGTGGATGAACAACATATCCATGTACCTAGAAAGTACAGTTACGTAAGAACTTACCATAACAGTAGATCTTCGAGAACAGCTCTTGCAGCAGGTTACACCATTAGGACTGAAGCCGGCAGGCGCCAGGACCCCATGGAAATTTTCTAGCTAGCAGTATTCAGCGGGGACCGCCCCTGACGTCGTTCCCGCCCCCGTCAGGCATAGTACATAAGGGGTGGTCCTCCATAAGGAAAAATGACTTACCTTAGTAATGTTGTTTCTTCTAATGGAGTCTTGCTGTATTCTGATATATGCAGTTAGGTCCTGCCTTTCAACTGCCCCGGAGAACAAAGAGTTAAACTTTCCATGGCCAGCATGGAATGCTCACCACGAGCTCGGTTGAAGCCCCGTCTGCTGCTGTTTAAACTACAACCGTCAGATCTTTACGAGCAAAGACTCACAAGATGTTCTGTGTGGAAACTGAAATTCTTACTAGCCAACTGGCAAATATATCTATATAAAAAGTTTTTGGTTTCAAAAGGAAGACTCAAGTCAGGAAACCCAAAAACAAAACACAACCTCTCACCCCAAACCAAAAGAGGGTGAAAAAAGGACACGCCTAGGGTGCCAACACTGCTCCTGCCAACCCACATCCCAAAATCTAGGTTCTGAGAGGGAAGGTCAGAATACAGCAAGACTACATTAGAAAAAACAACATTACTAAGGTGAGTAATTTTTTCTTCAAACATGAAGTCTTGCTGTATTCTGACATATGCAAACTACCAAGCAGTACCTCCATGGAGAAGGGACAGAACCTACTTTGGAAACAAGCTCTGAAGTACTGCTGTGCCAAACCGAGCATCACTCCTAGCCTGGATATCCAGAGAGTAATGCTTGGTGAAAGTATGGGCTGTTTTCCAGGTGGCTGCTTGACAAATTTCTGAGAGAGGAATATCCCTGGCAGCAGCCAGGGAAGCAGCTGTACCTCTA
Source organism: Neoceratodus forsteri (assembly GCA_016271365.2). Classification (NCBI taxonomy): domain Eukaryota; kingdom Metazoa; phylum Chordata; order Ceratodontiformes; family Ceratodontidae; genus Neoceratodus; species Neoceratodus forsteri. Next base: position 33,740,402 of record JADMNL010000034.1, on the reverse strand, counting down.
GTGGAGTGAGCCCTCAGGCCTGAGGGTGGAGTTCTACCCAGTTTTTCATAGAATTGTATACAAGAAACAATCCACCTAGCAATAGATCTCTTAGGGGCAGGTTTGCCCTTACCAACTTTTCCATACGTAAGGAACAACTGGGTGGATTCAAACCTGTGACCCTTGGTACGCTCTATGTAGTAGCCAAGGGCTCTTTTAACGTACAAGCTGTGTAGCCTCCTCTCTCCCGAGGAGGAATGGTCAGTGAAGAAAACAGGGAGAGAGAGACTGGTTGAGGTGGATAGTTACGTAAGAACTTACCGCAACAGTAGATCTTCGAGAGGCGCTCTTGCAGTAGGTAATTACATATAGGACTGACGCCGGCAGGACCCCATGGAAAAATTTCTAGCTAGCAGTCCCTGGCGAGGGACCACCCAGTCAGGTGACCGCCTTCAGGAGACGTCGGTATACAGCAGTAGTCCCCGACGCCCACCTTCCAGTTCTTTCCCACCACAGGCCAGAAAGACCGGATGAGAGAGGAGTAGATATTTCCATCACTGGAAAAGGAGCTGAAAAAGCCTAGGGGGATGGAGGGTGGGAAGGTATTACCTACTGCAAGAGCCTCTCTCGAAGATCTACTGTTAGTAAGTTCTTATGCAACTGTACTATCTTACTTCGAGAGGGCCCTTGCAGTAGGTAATTACAAATAGGACTGAATCCCAAGCAGTCTGGAACAGAGAGAGGCACCGGGAGGAGGAAAACTTTCCAAGAAGCAGTTCTAGCTGTGCAAGCCTCAAGATAGGAGGCCTTGCAGAACAGCCAGCCCGAAGCCTGCTCTACGGCGAGAGAACATCCGAACTGTAGTGTTTAGTAAAGGTATGAACGGAAGTCCAGGTGGCGGCAGCACAGATGTCTGCCACAGACACATTCTTGAAACAAGCCACTGAGGCAGCTACTCCTCTTGTGCAGTGGCCTCTTACCTGACCCGGGAGGGTCTTGTTGTATTTGTCATAACAGAAAGTGATGCAATGAGCCAACCACTTAGATAGGCAATGCTTAGAAACAGCATTGAGTTCCCTTTTATGAGCAAAAGAGACTAACAATTGATCAGTCTTTCTGAGATCCTTCATCCTGTTGGTGTAGTATCTCAGAATCAGAACATCCAAAGTATGGAGTAAATACTCCCCTTGATTAGAGTACTGCGTGAAAAAGGCAGATAACTCTATGGACTGATTTAGAGTAGACTCTGCTACTACTTTAGGAAGAAACTTAGGATTCGTGCGAAGAGCAACACGTTCCTTGTGAAAAATCAAGTATGGGATTTTACACATCAGGGCCTGGAGCTCGGAAATTCTGAGCGGAAGTAATGGCCACCAGGAAGAGAGTCTTCCATGAAAGGAACTTCAAACCCGCAGAAGCTGCAGGTTCGAAGGGAGGGAGAGTAAGTTTCTCGAGAACAAAGTTCAAGTCCCAAGGGGGAGCAGGAGTATGGATGGGGGGTCTCAGATGGAGGACCCCTCTGAGAAAGGTCTTAGAGACCTCCAATTGAGCGAAAGTTTTGTCTGCAAAGGGAACATGATAGGCCGAGATGGCCGCCATGTGTACCTTCAGAGAAGAATGACTGAGACCCAGGTCAAACAGATGACGTAGATACTCCAGCAGAAGCCACGCTGAGCAGGAAAAAGGTTCTGCGTTCTTGGAAGCGGCCCAGATAGTGAATCTTTTCCACTTCATGGCGTAAGTGGATGTAGTGGAGGGTTTTCTGGCCTCCACCAAAATCTCTGCCACTTGGGAAGACACCCCAAAACGGGATTGAGCTAAGTCTGCAGGAGCCATGCGTGCAGCTGAAGGGATCCGAGGCCTGGATGGACTAGGGTCCCCTGATCCTGGGTCAGTAAACCTCGAGATACAGAAAGAGGAGGATCCTCTGAGTATTGTTGCAGAAGACAGAACCAAACTTGCCTGGGCCAGAAAGGAGCAATCAGAATCATCTGTGCTCCTTCTGAAGCTAGATTCTGCAAGACTCGTGGGATAAGTGGAATTGGGGGAAAGGCATAGACGAATCTGTCCTTCCACTCTAGAGACAGAGCGTCTCTCCAAAAAGTGCCTCGCTCTGGAATGAGCGAGCAGAAGACGGGAAGCTTTGTGTTTAGAGGGGATGCGAACAGGTCGACCTGTGGTGTTCCCCAAAGTCGGAAGATATTGTCTAGGACCCCTTGGTCCAGTTCCCACTCGTGAGTCAGAGCAGAAGAGAGACTTAGCTTGTCTGCCAGGGTGCTGTTGACTCCCGGAACGTGAATTGCCGTGAGGTGAAGGTCGTGTTGTGTTGCCCAATCCCAAACCCTCACTGCCTCCCTGCAAAGAAGGTAGGACAGTGTCACTCCCTGTTCGTTGATGTACCAAACCACACACATGTTGTCCATCTGGACGGCTAGGTTGCTGGGAAGGATGTACTGGTGAAGGGCTTGGAGAGTGTACAACACTGCCCAAAGCTCGAATACATTGATGTGGAGAGCTTGTTCGAGCTTGGACCAGGAGCCCTGGGTCCGATGAGGGCCTAGATGGGCTCCCCAACCTTCGCCGGAGGCGTCTGTGGTTACAGTCTGGGAGGGGGAAGGATGAAAGAATGGAACTCCCCAAAACAGGTTCTCTCCAACCATCCACCATTTTAAGTCTCGAAGCATCGGTGAGGAGACCAGAACTGGGTGATCCAGGTCGTCCACTAACTGATCCCATTGGGAGCAGGGTGTCCACTGAGAGATTCTCATGTGGAGTCGAGCGCAAGGAACTGTCGGGATAGCAGCCGCCATGAGCCCGAGAAGGCGAAGGACCGACCTTGCAGAGACCCTCCTGCGGTCGGACAGCAGACTTATTTGGGTCTGGAGGGTGGACGCCCTGTCCGGTGGCAGGAAGGCCTTGCCCATGGTCGTAACGAGAATCGCCCCAATAAACTGTAGTCTCTGGGATGGGATCAGATGAGACTTGGAATGGTTGATGGTAATACCCAGGCAGGCAAAAACCTGCTGGGTAAGGGAGAGGCAGCGCAGGAGTTCCTCCCTGGACGAGGCCGCCAGGAGCCAATCATCCAGGTACTGGAAAACCTGCACCCCCCGGTAAGCAGGTGGGCCGCCATCACTGCCAGGCATTTGGTAAATACTCGGGGAGCCGAGGACAGACCAAACGGAAGTTTGGTAGTAGTGGTCCCCTGGAACGCAAAACGAAGGTATTTGCAGTGAGATGGGCGAATGGAAACGTGCAGGTAAGCATCCTGCATGTCCAGAGCACACAGCCACTGACCCAGCCGGAGGAGGGACAGAAGGCTCTGCAAAGACAGCATCCTGAACCTTTTGTATTCTACGAAAAGATTCAGGGAACTGAGTTCCAGAACTGGTCAGAGATCTCATCTTCTTTGGGACCAGGAAGAAATGGGAATAGTAACCCCTCCCTTGCAGATGAAGAGGGACAGGTTCTATTGCATGTTTCAGCAGTAGAGCTGAAACTTCCTCCTGGACCGAGAGAAGATGTTCCCTTGAATACGACGACTTCAGAGGGGGGTGGCGAGGTGGTTTCTGAAGAAACTTATCGAGTGTCCTTCTGCAATAAGCTGGAGTACCCAAGAATCTGTTATCCTCTCTCAGCCCGGAACGTGGAGGGAAAACCTCCCTCCTACCGGTTCCTCCAGGGAGTCCGGAGGCTGTAGAAGAGGGGAGGAGTCAGGTGGTGTGGGGCAGTGCCGCAGCTGAAGCACCCGCTGCTTTTTTGGGCGGGGGGCTTAGCAGCTGTGGGAGCCCGGCGTCTTGTGGCCCACCTTCCCTGGGGTTTCGGCTTGGGCCGATTCAGTCTGCGAAAGGGATGGCACTGCTGCTGATGGGGACGGTACATGGAATCAACTGACTTCAGTGCCGTCCCCTTCTCTTGCAAATCGGTGATGTCCTTGACATCACCCCTGAAAAGCACCTCCCCCGGAAGGGCGCTTCCTGGACAGCAGATTGCACCTCCGGGACCAACCCTGACACGCGGAGTCCAGCATGACGCTGTAGGCCTACAGCGAAAGCTAAGCTCCGTCCAGCAGTGTCCACTGCATCGTATGTCGCACGAAGCATGTGTCAACTGGCCGAACGATCAGAGCGGACATCAGCCAACTCCTGCTTGACTTGGGAGTCTGGCAGGGAGTCCAATTTGGCTTCCACCAGAGTCAAAATGGCCTTCTGGTAGTCCCCCATATGGCCGACATAATTCAGGGTCCTGATCCCCAGAGTGGAGGAAGCGTAGATCTTCCTCCCATATTGGTCCAGAAGGTGGGATTCCGTGTCAGGTGGCGACGAGCTGAGGTGTTTTGGGTTGGCCGACCGGCCATGAGCGGCGCTAATCAGAACCAAGTCGGCACGAGGGTGAGAATCCAGGAAATCAACGCCCTCTGGAGCCTGATATAGCCTGTTTGACTTCCTAGGAAGTAGGGCTAAAGCCGACGGCTGTTTCCATATGGTGGTAATGAGGTCGGCGTGAGGCTCTATCCAGGGTGGCAGCAAGGTAGGAGCTGTCACGGGCAAATCCAGATGTTCAGCGAGTTTCAGACGCTGAGGATCTGGTTCCAAGGAGTGCCAGTGATGAACCTCCTGGATTTTCCTTAGCAACTCCGTAAAAGAAGGATCCTCCGGAGGAGACTTCGGAGGAGTCCTTGGCCTGGGCTTCGACTGAGACTGTGGCTCGTCGTCCCTCACGGAGCAACCGTCGGAAGAATCCGAGGAGTCCCGAGGGTGAAGAGGAGGAGGAAAGACTACCTTTCCCGACCTGGGGGAGGAACGGACCCCTTGGGAAGCGTGCCCTGCCCCTCTCTGGACCCAGATGGAAGAGCCCTGGAGTCCGGAGGTGGTGAGGCAGTGTGCCGCTTTGGACATATGGGAACCTGAGACAGCACAGTCGTCGGAAGGCGGCTCTTGACTTCTCTGGTGAGCCGAGCCTTGGCCTCAGCCCACCAGGAGGCCAGAGTCTCCTGCAGATCCACCGGCGGCTGTGGGGGCGGTGCAGGAGGAGGTGGGGGATAAGGACACGGGTTGTACCCGTATGGTGAGTATCCAAAACCCGGCTGCGGAAAGCCCGGCATCTGGTACTGCAGCGTCGGAAAAACCGGCATCTGGTACAGCGACGCCAGATACTGTGGTCCCGGGTATGTCAGCGTCGGATAGGACGGAGGATACCCGGGAGTCGGGGGAGCCGCCGGAGCAGACGGCCCAGCAGGCAGCCTCACGGGCGGGTCCATGTTGGAGGGCTCAGAGGGCGGACATACAGAAGCGGGATGTCTCCCAGAGTTGGTAGAACCAGCGTCGGAGCTGGCATCCGGGAAGCAGACATCTGATCCAGCGCACCAACCAGGGAACAGTCTGATGGAGGAAGATCCCCAGCATCGCCCGGGGATGGAGGGGAAAAATCCCGGTCGGGCTGGGGGGACTTAAATTCAAGGCAGTGAAGGCTGCAGAGAACCGGTACGACAGACGTTTGGGGGGGGGGGTCCATTGTCGGTTCCTTCGCTGGCCGGACGTCGGACGAGCCGATGTGCGGCTTGAGGGCGAGCGCCATGAGGAGCAGGAGCCCGGCTTATGGGAGCCTTCACCGGAGGCAGGCCAAGAAGGATCGGCCTGGACCAATGGAGTGGAGGCTGCGCGCCGCCCCGAAGGGTCGTGCGTCTTACCAGCCTTCTCCGTGCGGACGTCGGAGCAGACGCCAGATTTACTGGAGTCACCCACGCCAGTAGCCACGAGCCCACGGCCAAACCGGGGCTGAGGCCTCCACTGCCTGGAGGTGCCTGGGCAGAAGGCCTGAGCTGAGCCAGACGGGGCCGATGTCTCGGAAAACCTCCCGAGGCGACTGCTGAGAAGCAGTCCCCTCGGAGGGAACGCTGTATGTGTCCCGGCGGCTCCCGAGGGAGACGCGGTAGAGAAGCCCTTGTCCCGGTGCCACTCCTTATCCTTCTTCCTATGACCTTCGGGGGAAGTGGACGCCTGCCTCAGTTTTTTGAGCTCTTTCTCCATTGAACTCATCCTTTTCTTCAAAATATGGGCTTCCAGGGATTGCTGGAAGCCTTTTCCGGGTAGCCGTGTTGAAGCTGAGGCAGTGCTGGCACTTCTCGACCAGGTGATCGAGGCCTAGGCAGAATAGGCACAGGAAATGGCCGTCCTTGTGCGGTAGTTGGGCGCCGCCTGAATTGCACTTTTTTTGTCCTCGGAGGGTGTGGAGCAACATACACCGCATGGTACCTGGACGTTAGTCGAAAAACACAAATTATTTTGGAAACCAAGATTGACCTGACTACACCTAACTTTCCGCAAGGTGCTGCACGAGCTAACAATGGGAAAGAATTGAAGGCGGGCGCCAGGGACTGCCCTTACACAGACATCTCCTGATGCCGGTCACCTGGGCAGTCCTCGAGGACTGCTAGCTAGAAATTTGTCCATGGTGTCCAGCGCCGTCAAAGGCCAGTCCTATATGTAATTACCTACTGCAAGAGCCCTCTCTAAGTAAGATCTGCAATTTCGCAGAAGCTGCCATTTCGAAGGGAGGCAGAGCAAGTTTCTCAAGAACAAAGTTGAAGTCCCAAGGGAGAGCAGGAGTAGGGAGAGGAGGTCTCAGATGGAGAACCTCTCTGAGAAAGGTCTTAGAGACCTCCAATTGAGCGAAAGTTTTGTCTGCAAAGGGAACATGATAGGCCGAGATGGCCACCATGTGTACCTTCAGAGAAGAATGACTGAGACCCAGGTCAAACAGATGACGTAGATACTACAGCAGAAGCTCCGCTGAACAGGAGAAAGGTTCCACGTTCCTGGAAGCGGCCCAAATAGTGAATCTTTTCCACTTCATGGCGCAAGTGCATCTAGCGGAGGGTTTTCTAGCCTCCACCAAAATCTCCACTTGGGGAAACGCCCCAAAACAGGATTGAGCTAAGTTTGCAAGAGCCATGCGTGCAGCTGAAGTGATTTGAGGCCTGGATGGACCAGGGTCCCCTGATCCTGGGTCAATAAACCTCGAGATAGAGCAAGAGGATGATCCTCTCAGTATTGTTGTAGAAGAGAACACCAAACTTGCCTGGGCCAGAAAGGAGCAATCAGAATCCTTCGTGTTCCTTCTGAAGCTACTTTCTGCAAGATTCGAGGGATAAGTGGAATTGGGGGGGAAAGGCAGATGAATCTGTCCTTCCACTCTAGAGAGAGCATCTCTCCAGAAAGCGCCTCGCTCTGGAACGAGCGAGCAAAAGACGGAAAGCTTTGCGTTTAGAGGGGATGCGAACAGGTCGACCTCAGGTGCTGTTCCCCAAAGTTGGAAGACATAATTTAGGACCTCTTGGTCCAGTTCCCACTGGTCAGAGCAGATGAGCAACAGCTTGTCTGCCAGGGTATTGTCGACTCCCGGAACATGAATTGCCATGAGGTGAAGGTCGTGTTGTGTTGCCCACTCCCAAACCCTCATTGCCTCCCTGCAAAGAGGGTAGGACCGAGACCCCCCCGTTTGTTGATGTATTAAACCACGCACATGTTGTCCGTCTGGACGGCTAGGTGGCCGGGAAGGATGTACTGGTGAAGGGCTTGGAGAGCGTACAACACTGCCTGAAGCTCGAGCACATTGATGTGGAGAGCTTGTTCAAGCTTGGACCAAGAGCCTTGGGTCAGATGAGGGCCTAGATGGGCTCCCCAACCTTCACCCGAGGAGTCTGTGGTTAAAGTCTGGGAGGGGGAAGGACGAAAGAAAGAAACTCCCCGAAACAGGTTCTCTCCAGACATCCACCATTGCAAGTCTCGAAGCATCGGCGAGGAGACCAGAACTGGGTGATCCAGGTCGTCCACTTACTGATCCCATTGGGAGCGTACAGTCCACTGAGAAACTCTCATGTGGAGTCGAGCGCGAGGAACTGTCGGGATAGCAGCCACCATGAGCCCTAGAAGGCGAAGGACTGACCTTGCACAGACCCACCTGCGGCCGGACAGCAGACTTACCAGAGTCTGGAGGGTGGACGCCCTGCCGGTGGCAGGAAGGCCCTGCCCGTGGTCGTGTCGAGAATCGCCCCAATAACCTGTAGTCTCTGGGTTGGGATCAGGTGAGACTTGGAATGGTTGATGGTAATACCCAGGCAGGCAAAAACCTGCTGGGTAAGGGAGAGGCAGCGCAGGAGTTCCTCCCTGGACGAGGCCGCCAGGAGCCAATCATCCAGGTACGGGAAAACCTGCACCCCCGTGGTACGCAGGTGGGCCACCACCATTGCCAGGCATTTGGTAAATATTCGGGGTGCCGAGGATAGGCCAAACGGAAGTGCCTTGAATTGGTAGTGGTCCCCCTGGAATGCAAAACGAAGGTATTTGCGGTGAGACGGGAGAATGGAAATGTGTAGGTAAGCATCCTGCATATCCAGGGCACACAGGCATTGACCTGGCCGGAGGAGGAGGAGCAGAAGGCTCTGCAAAGAGCACGTCCTGAACCTTTTGTACTCCACAAAGAGATTCAGGGAACTGAGGTCCAGAACTGGTCCGAGATCTTCTGTCTTCTTTGGGACCAGGAAGAAATGGGAATAGTACCAGTCCCTTGCAGATGAAGTGGGACAGGTTCTATTGCTTGTTTCAGCAGCAGAGCTGAAATTTCCTCCTGGTCCAAGAGAAGGTGTTCCCTTGACTACGACGACTTTAGAGGGGGGTGGCGAGGTGGTTTCTGAAGAAACCGAGCGTCATCCTGCGATGAGCTGGAGCACCCAAGAATCTGATGTTATCCTCTCCAGCGCGGAAGGTGTAGGTAAAACCTCCCTCCTACCAGTTCCTCTGGGGAGTCCGGAGGCTGTGGGAGAGGGAAGGAGTCAGGTGGTGTGGGGCAGTGCCGCAGCTTAAGTACCTGCTGCTCTTTTGGGCAGAGGGGACTTAGCAGCTGTGGGGGCCTGGCGTTTTGTGGCCCGCCTTCCGCCAATTCCGTCTGCGAAAGGTACTGCACTGCTGCTGATGGGGGCGGTACATGGAGTCGACAGACTTTAGTGCCATCCCCTTCTCCTGCAAATCGGTGATGTCGTCCTTGACATCACCGCCGAAAAGCACCAACCCCTGGAAGGGTGCTTCCTGGATAGTGGATTGCACTTCTGGGACCAAGCCTGACACGCAGAGCCAAGCATGATGACGTAGGCCTACGGCGAAAGCTGAGCTCCGTCCAGTAGTGTCCACTGCATCGTATGTCACACGAAGCATGTGTCGACTGGCCGAATGTGCAGAGCGGACAGGATCAGCCAACTCCTGCTTGACTTGGGAGTCTGGCAGGGAGTCCAATTTGGCTTCCACCTGGGTCAGAATGGCCTTCTAGTAGTCCCCCATATGGCCGACATAATTCAGGGCCCTAATCCCCAGCGTGGAGGAAGCAATGATCTTCTTCCCATACTGGTCTAGAAGGCGGGATTCTTTGTCAGGTGGCGATGAGCTGAGGTGTTTTGGGTTGGCCGACTGGCCATGAGCGGCGCTAATCACGACCGAGTCAGCACGAGGGTGAGAATCTAGGAAATCAACGCCCTCGGGAGCCTGATATAGCCTATTCGACTTCTTTGGAAGTGAGGCTAAAGCCCACTGCTGTTTCCATATGGTGGTGACGAGGTCGGCATGAAGCTCTATCCAGGGTGGCATCAAGGTAGGAGCTGTCATGGGCAGATCCAGATGTTCAGCGAGTTTCAGACACAGAGGATCTGGTTCCAAGGAGTACCACTGATGAACCTCCTGGATTTTCCTTAGCAACTCCGTAAAAGAAGGATTTTCCGGAGGAGACTTCGGAGGAGTCCTTGGCCTGGGCTTCTACGGAGAGCGTGGCTCATCATCCCTTTTGGAGCAAACGTCAGAGGAGTCCGAAGGTGAAGAGAGGAGGAGAAAGAAAAGGACTCCATTCCTGATCAGGGGTCGAACGGACCCCGGAAGCCCTGGAAGTGTGTCTGCCCTCTGGACCCAGACGGAAGAGCCCTGGAGTCCAGAGGTGGTGAGGCAGTGTGCCGCCTCGGATGTACGGGAACCTGAGATGGCACCATCGTCGGAAGGCGTCCCTCTACCTCTTTGGTGAGCTGAGCCTTGGCCTCAGCCCACCAGGAGGCCAGAGTCTCCTGCAAGTCCACCTGCGGCTGTGGGGAGCGGTGGAGTAGGAGGTGGGGGATAAGGATTGTACCCGTATGGAGAGTATCCAAAACCCGGCTGCAGATAGCCCGGCATCGGATACTGCGGTGCCGGATACTGTGGTCCTGGGTACGCCGGCATCAGACAGGACGGTGGATACCTGGGAGAGCTGCCGGAGCAGACGGCCCGGCCGGCAGTTCATGGGCGGATCCACGTTGGAGGGCCCGGGTGGGGGACATCCGAAGCATGATGTCAGCCGGAGTCGGTAGAACCGGCATTGGGGAGCCAATGTCAGATCCAGCGCACCTACAGGGGGACAGTCTCACGGAGGAAGGTCCCCAGCGTCGCCCGGGGATGGAGGGGAAAAATTCCCGGGGTCGGGCTGGGGGGACTCTGGGTCCCCAGACGGCAGCGAGGGCTGCGGAGAATCAGGAACGACGGATGTAGGTAAGTCAGTCTGTTCAGTCGCTGACCGGGCGGATGAACCGACGTGCGGCTTTACGGTGAGCTCCCGGCGGGTGCCAGAAGAGCCGGTGTCCAGCTTATGGGAGCCTTCACCAGTGGCAGATAGAGGAGAAGGATCGGCCTGGTCCGATGGAAGGGAGGCCGCGCGACGCCCCAAAGGGTCGTGAGTCTTACAGGCCTTTGCGCGGACGGAGGGGCCGACGCCTGACTTACTGCAGTCGCCCACGCCAGTAGGCCGTGAGCCTGCACCGAACCGGGGGCGGAGGCCTCCAATTGCCCGGAGGCGCCCCAAAGGCCTGAGCGCAAGCCAGACGGAGGACGCCTCGGAAACCCTCCGAGGCGGTTATCAAGAGTGGTCCCTCGGAGGACGCTACTCTGGACCCGTGGTTCCCAAGGAGACGTGAGAGAGAGCCCTTGTCCCAGTGCCTCTCCTTATCCTTCTTCCGATGGCCTTCGGGAAGTGGACACCTGCCTCAGTTTTTGAGCTCCTTCTCCATCGAATTCATCTTTTTCTTCAAAATATGGGCTTCCAGGATTGCTGCCACCTTTTCTGGGTAGTCGCATTGAAGCTGAGGCAGTGCTGGCACCTCTCAACCGGGTGATGGGGCCTGGGCAGACCAGGCACAGGGAATGGCCGTCCTTGTGTGCATAAGAATCGCACCAGTTTTGTCTTGTAGGAGGGTGTAAGGGAATGACATCCACTGACGATGTACCTGACGCTAGTCGAAAAACAAATTACCAGTAAAACCGGAGGGTAGGCTGACGAAGCAACGAACTTTTCCACGAGGCGCTGCACGAGTTAACGTCGCGAAAGAACTGGAAGGCGGGCATCAGGGATCGCCCCTTTATACCGACGTTTCCCGACGCCGGTCACCTGATGTGAGGCGGTCCCTCGCCAGGGACTGCTAGCTAGAAATTTTTCTGCGGGGTCCTGCTGCCTGCCGTCAGTCCTATATGGAATTACCTATTGCAAAAGCCCTCTCGAAGTAAGATCTTCCCTTCCCAATTCAGAATCAGGGCATCCAGGGGGACTGAGCCCAAGACTGGAGGTCTGCAACAAAAGACATGGAGTTGGTGATTGTCCAGGGCTGCAAAGAGATCGATCTCTGGAGTGCCCACCCTGGAAAAAAATCACTTTCAACACCCGAGGGTGCAGGGACCATTCGTGATGGCCCCGAGAAATCCTGCTCAGTGCATCTGCTAGTGCACTGTCCTTGCCTGGAAGGTGAACTGCTACGAGAGGCTTGCAGGAAATAAGCCAGGGACCACAACTTCATAGCTTTTGTGCACAAAGCCATGGACAGAGTGCATCCCTGCTTGTTGATGTACCACATGGTGGTAGTGGTGTCTGTTCTGACTTGAACCACCTTGTTCTGAACAGACTGAGAATGCTTTTAGAGCTAGAAAAACTGCCCTGAGCTCCAGAAGATTGATGTAGAGAAGGGATTCTTGGGGGGACCCACAGGCCCTGGGCAGTGAGGGACCCCAGGTGGGCTCCCCAGCCCAGAAGAGAAGCATCTGTGGTAAGGACCACTGAACAAGGCTGAACAACAAAAGGAACGCCTTGCCTTAAATTGTTCTGATCCTGCCACCACTGGAAGGCCTGGATCAAGGTCGGAGTCACTGGGATCAGTTTGGTAAGGGAGTCCTTTCTCTGAGACCAGTAAGCTCTCAGGTGGAACTGAATATCCCTCATCTGGAATTTTGCCCCTTGGACCACTGCTGTTGAAGCTGCCATGTGGCCCAAGAGCTGGAGGAAATGCCTTGCTGGTCGAGATACCTGAAGGCTGAAGGAAGAAGCTAGTTCCATAAAAGCCCTTTCCCTTTCTAGAGGAAGAAAGGCTCTTGCTCCGAGTGTGTCCAGTTCTGACCCTATAAAGCTGGACTGGTTCAAGAACTGACTTGGAAAGGTTGAGAAGAAATCCTAGGGAAGTGAGCACTTGCTGGGTCACTTGCAGGTGAGACTTGACTTGGTCTGGAGACTGACCCACCAATAGCCAATCGTCCAGATAAGGAAATATGGAAATTTTTTGCCTTCTTAGAAAGGCTACTACTGCCAGGCACTTTGTGAAAACCCTTTGAGCTGAGGTTAGGCCAAAGGGCATTGCTCTGAACCGATAGTGGTCAGAGGGCAACTTGAACCTGAAGTACTTTCTGTGGGAGCACCAGATGGGAATGTGAAAGTAGGCATCTTTGAGGTCCAGGGAGGCTAGCCAGTTCCCTGGCCTTATGAGAGGGAAGGATTATTCCCAGAGTTGTCATCTTGAACTTTGGTTTTAAAAGATGTTTGTTCAGATATCTGAGGTCTAGGATGGGTCGCCACTCCCCTGTCTTTTTGGGGGGTCAGGAAGTACCTGGAGTACAGCCCTTTGCCCCCGTGTACGGCAGGTACTCTATACAGCTCTTAAAGCTAGGAGAGAAGAAACCTCTGTCTCTAGGGCAAGGTTTCCAAAAGATTTTCAGGTGGAAAAGATCTGGCTCTCATCTTTGGAAATTTTTTGAAGCCGAGAACCAGTCCCTGGCTTACTACTTCTAGGACCCACTTGTCTGATGTAATAGACATCCAGTCCTGGACAAAGAAAGCCAGCCTGCCCCCTACTGGAATAGGAGAGTTGCCCCGGGCAGACCCATCAGGGTGTCTGCTTGGCAGGGGCTTTAGGCTGAGGGGTGGATGCATGCCTGCTCATCCCCCTTCTGCCTCTCCCTCTGAAGAACCCCCTCTGCAAAAAGGAAGAGGCGGCCTGTGCTTGGTAAAAAGGCCTTTGAAAAGGCCTGCCCCTAGACTGCTGCCTTTGAGGAGTTGCCTGCCTTTCCTTGGCCTGAGCACTCCTGTAAGTGGTCCTGTACACATCCATTTTCTTCATGTAATTGTCTGCTCCCCAAACAAAGAATTACCCACTACAGGAAAATCCATAGCCTTAGTCTGGGTGTCCTACAAGAGGCTAGTACATCTGAGCCAAGCCATCCTCCGAAGAGCCATAGATGTAGCCATGACTCTTAATGAGACATCATTAGAGTCCACAGCAGCATGAAATTGCACCTTAGATGCCTCAATCATATCTGCAGCCACTGCCTCCAGCTCCTTGGCTAGCTGGGGGGAGGCCTGTTTAGCCAGTGAAAGTACACTGTCCCACCTGGACTTCTGGTACCTGGCTGTACAGACCATGTAATTTGCCTGCCTGAGTCCAAAGAAGCTGCCATGTACTGCTTCTTTGCCATGGCATCAATTTTCCTGGAGTCCTTGTCAGGGGGATGTGAAGCCAAGGGAATATTTTCCTTGTCACAGGCAGCAGCCTGCACTACCCCAACATGGCTGCATTGCTGATATAAGAACTCTGAGCCTGAGAGTGCATACCTCTTGTCCATTCTTTTATCCACAGAAGGTATAGTGTTAGGAGACTAAGATTTTTTTGTGTCTGTTTCCCAAAAGATTTATGGAGGGAAATAGACAGTCTCCTGAACTCTGGGATGTCCATCATCTCTACATAATCAGGCTCTTCTTGATCTTCCACAGCCTCCTCCACAGGAAGCTGAAGACTTTCAGCCACTTTCCTGTAAAACATAAAATGGGAAGGGGACTCAGAAAGCCTAGGAGAGGAAACACCTGATGATCTGTCTGGGGAGATGTCCGGTTCCACAGGCACATCCAGACCTTCACTTACATCATAATCCTCAAATTCCCCTTCCTCTTCAAACTCCGGTTCATAAAAATCTTCAAGGGTATACTCCTGAACCGGGAGAACCAACCGAACCCCTGCCAGAAGGAGCCGGATGGGTCAGAACCGGACGGAGCGATTTCACAATATGAATCGCCCTGGCTATCTCTTCGGCGGTCGGAACATGAACCTCAGGATCCGAACCGGTAGATTTATCTTTGCGCTTTCTTTTTGTCGGAACCAATCCCTCAAAATCTGCTCTCCTTTTGCCCGAAGTAACACCTTGGTCGGAGGGCACTCCTGGTTCAGTCGAAACCAAACCAGGTTGGCCATCCGGGTCAGCGGACTTCTTGGCCTCCTTTTCCCTCAGTCTACCTAATCTGTTTTCAAGGGTAGATTTGGGAAAATTTTTACATATTTGGCAGTCTGAATCGAGGTGGTCAAACCCCAGACAAACACAGGTGGTGTGGGGATCGGCCTTGGCAAAGACCTCCCCACACTCACTGCAGTGTTGAAACCCAGTGGGCTCGTTTTTTTTCTTGGGTTTCTCAGACATGGCCAACCTAACCAAACTTACCCTTTTCTCGGCAACTGCCAGGCAAGACTCCCTTATCAGTTCCTAACCGTGTCACGGGTATTAGAAAAAAAACTGTTAAAAAAAAAAAGTGTTTCAAGAACCGAGAAGAACCAGTAACCACACACTAAATATTAGCAAAATTCACAATCAAATGGTCGGTTCAGCCAAACCGGCTGCACTTTTACAAGTTCAACACAGAAATATAGAACAGCTCCTATCTAGTACTCACAGCACCACAGACAGACTGAACTATGCAGATACTTTTCTCGGTTTAAACAGACGAAAACCTGAAAACTGTAACAGACTTCAAACCGAGCTGAAGGAGAAATCTCCGGAGCGACCGTTCAGTGAGGCGGAGTAAAGAATCTGACCGAGTTCAAAACACTCCAGACAGAGACTTCAACCGAGCTCAAGCTCACCGTTCCATGCCTTGCATGGAAAGTTAACCCTTTGTTCTCTGGGGCAGTTCAAAGGTTGGGAATCACTGCATTTGTCAGAATACAGCAAGACTTCATGTTTGAAAGAACCTGCTGCCAAGAGCTGTTCTCGAAGATCTACTGTTATGGTTAAGTTCTTACCTATATCTTACTTCGAGAAACAGCTCTTGCAGCAGGTTACACCATTAGGATCGATTCCAAAGCAATCATGGAAATCCCACATCACTGGGAGGAGGGAAGGTGGAAATCTTTAATGAAACCGAAGCCTAAGACAGAAGTCCTTGAAGGACTGCTAGACCAAATCCTGCTCTTCGCCTCGATGCAATATCCAGGCTATAATGGCTGATGAAAGCATGCACGGAGCTCCAAGTAGCTGCAGCACAGATGGCAGAGATGGACACATTTGTAAGGGCCGCAAAGGAAGAAGCCACCCCCCCCTTGTGGAATGACCCTTAACCGAGCCCAGTAAGGGTTTGTTGCACTTCTGGTAACAGAACGTGATACGCTGAATGAGCCACCTGGACAGCAACTGTTTGGAAACAGGAGCTCCCATCATCCTGAGGGCAAAGGAGACAAAAAGCTGGTCCGATTTTCGGTGGTGTTTGGTTCTGGTCAGGTAGTATCAGAGGCACCTATGCACATCTAGGGTGTGCAACAGGGTCTCGCCTCGATTCGAATAGTTGGGAAAGTACACTGGTAGATCACTACCCTGATTAAGGGTGAGAGCTGAGACCACCTTAGGCAGAAATTTAGAATTAATCTGAAGGGATACCCTGTCTTGGTGAAAAACCAAATAAGGTTCTTTGCACATAAGTGCATGGGGTTCAGAAATTCTTCTGGCCGAGGTAACGGCAACTAAAAACAGAGTCTTCCATGTAAGAAGACGTAGCTTGCAATCTGTGGCTGGTTCAAAGGATGGCAGCGTAAGCTGTTCCAGGACAAAGGGTAGATGCCATGGTGGAATCGGATCCTTAATCGGGAGCCTAAGGTGGAGGACACCTGTCAGGAAGGCACGTGTCGTGTCTAATTGAGCTACAGTGCGTTGGCCTATAGGGATGTGATAGGCTGAGATGGCACAGAAATGTATCTTGATCGAGGAGTAGGCCAATTGTGACTGGAAAAGGGACAGCAGGCAGTCCAATACAAACTTCTCTGGACAGTCCAAAGGGAAAAAGCCGAACGCTTGAACCCATAAACAAAACCTGTGCCACTTCATGGCGTAGGTCGCATGGGTAGCTGGCTTCCTGGCGGCAGTGAGAATGTCTACTATCTCTTGCGAGATTCCATATTGCATCATGACCGTCTCTAGGAGCCAAGCATGTAGGTTCAGAGAACGTAGGTCTGGGTGGACCAAGGAACCCGCCTCCTGAGATAGCAAGTGGGAGCTGATTGGCAACAGCACTGGAGGTTCCCAGGACAGCTGATGCAAAAGAGGGAACCAGACCTGCCTGGGCCAAAAGGGCGCGATCAGTATCCGTGTCGCTTGCTCTCTGCGAAGTTTCAGAAGAACCCTCTGGATCAACGGGAAAGGGGGAAGGCATAGAGGAATCTGCCCGCCCAGAAGAGGGACAATGCGTCTCGCCAGAAAACACCAGGCCCTGGATCTAGCAAGCAAAAATTGGGTAGTTCTGCGTTGGATGGGGATGCGAAAAGGTCTAATTCTGGAGTACCCCATCTGTGAAACAGATCCTCTGCTACCTCCTGAAGCAGTTCTCATTCGTGGACTGTGGCCTGAGAGCGGCTCAGGCCATCTGCGACGACATTGTCCACACTCTGAACATGAACGGCAATGAGGTTTGCGCCGTGTTGCAAGACCCAATCCCACACTCTCATGGCCTCCCTGCAAAGCGGGTAGGAATGGGTGCCTCCTTGTTTGTTGAGGTAGTACATCACCGCAGAATTGTATGTTTGTAACAGAAGTGTACCCGGTGGGATCTTTGGCTGGAAGACCTGTAGGGCATAAAGAACTGACCTCATTTCCAGAATATTTATGTGGAAGTGAGTCTCTTGGTCTGTCCACAGGCCCAGAGACCGGACACCGTCGAGGTGTACTCCCCAGCCGAGCCCTGAGGCGTCCGTGGAGAGTGTCACAGTCGGGGACGGCGCGATGAAGGGGACTCCCACTGAAAGATTCCTTGAATCTAGCCGCCATTGCCAATCTCAGATTACGGCCTTCGTGATCCGGATTGAATGCTGCAGATTGTCTTGCTTTTGGTCTCATTGGACCCTTAACATCCAATGGGTTACCCGCATGTGGATACGGGCTAGAGGGACTGTTGCAATGGCCGCAGCCATGTGTCCGAGCAGGCAAAGGACCTGTCTGGCAGGAACGGTCTTCTTCGCCGAAACGTCCCTGATGAGGGATCTGATGTGCTCCGCTCTGTTGGGGGGAAGAAAGCTTTCCCTTGGTCAGTGTCCAGAACTGCACCTATGAATTGCAGAGTCTGGGATGGAAGAAGGCATGACTTCTCGTGATTGATGATGCCCAATGTCACGAATAGACACAGAGCAGTCAATAGCAGACATCAGGGCCTCCCAGGAGGGCGCCATGAGAAGCCAATCGTCCAGGCAGGGGAACACGTAGTGGCCTTGTCTCCTCAGAGATACGTGTACGGCCGCCATGCACTTCGAAAACACCCAAGGTGCCGATGACAGCCCGAAGGGGAGGGCTCGGAACGGATAGTGGTCACCCTGAAACTAAGCGCAGAAACTTCCTGTGCGCCTGAGCAATAGGTATATGCAGACAGGCATGCTGCATGTCTAGGAACACTAGAAATCCTGCTTGAGCATGGGAATCAGACCTGGGAGGGTCACCATGCGGAAGCATTTGTACAGGACCGAGTCGTTGAGGTCCAGTATCGGACAGAGGTCCTCTGTCTTCTTTGGAACCAGAAAGTAGTGAGAATAGTATCCTAGACCCCTCTGGTCCCGTAGCACGTGCTCTATGGCTTCTTTTTCCAGAAGCGCGAGCACCTCCTGCTGACCGAAGTAATGGGAGAGCAGGGGAGGTCTTGCCGGTACGTGGTCAAGAAATTCTATGAAATGACCTTTCTTGACCTACTGAAGAACTCACCTGTCGGGGGGTGATTGACTGCCACCCTAAAAAGTGGCGAGCGATGTGACCCCCGACCTTTTGTGTCAGTTGATCCAGGAGGGGCAGGGGCCAGAAAGAAATCATGCTGTGGCAGCGCTGGTCCCTGCGGCAGGCTGGGTCGGTTTTGTGTAACGTTGGCCTCTGCCTGGGCTTTACGTTGAAAAGTGCCCCTTTGCTGCTGGCCGGAACGTGGCCGTTGCCTTTGTTGCCGGCTGCGAAAGCGGCTCTGGTTCCTATGAAA
This sequence comes from Neoceratodus forsteri, assembly GCA_016271365.2. Lineage (NCBI taxonomy): Eukaryota > Metazoa > Chordata > Ceratodontiformes > Ceratodontidae > Neoceratodus > Neoceratodus forsteri. The sequence goes on along the minus strand of JADMNL010000034.1, from coordinate 33,721,841 downwards.
AGAACTAGGCCTGGATCTGTACATGGCCTGTACAGATCGGACTGCCTTCCCTGCGTCCTGGAGTTTGGTGATGACTTTCTCCGAGGATTCACCAAAGAGTACCTCGCCATTATACGGGACGTCGAGAATGTTTTTCTGTACGTCCAGGTTGAAGCCGGAAACATGGAGCCAAGAGGGTCGCCGGAAATGAAAGCCAGAAGCTGCAGCTCTGGCAGATGAGTCCGCAGAATCGTATGTGGCTCTAAGCACTTGGGTACCCACATCTGACCCTGTGGAGAAGATTGAGGAGCTCTGTCTTTTGATCGCCATCGGTAAGCTTCGCTACCAGCTCCTGGCCTGGTTCCCACAGGGCGTTCTGAAACTGTACCATGTGGGTAAGACAGTTAAGGGACCTGATGGTTTACGTAGCAGCTGCGTACGTGCACCTCCCCAGGGCATCCAATTGCTCGGATTCCTGATCCGTTGGCTGTGTGCTCATGTGTTGAGGTCTTTGAGACCAGTCATGTGAGGCCATGATGACCAGAGAGTCGGCCAGAGGTGGTTTAGCCCAAGTACTGGTGGTCTCAGCCTTGTACAGGCGGTCAGCTTTCTTCGGCACTGCGGGAGTGGAGTGTGGACGCTTCAACGCAGCCTTGGTGACATCCGCAAAAGTGTCCAAGGGTGGGACTACCACAGGCTTCGGGTCTTTCTGCCGAAGATAGCGGGCAAGGCGTTGTCGTTCGGGGTCAAGGTCTTCAGAATCCCACCCCACGTTGTCCTGGATGTGCTTCATGATACCTGCGAAAAAGGGATCATCCGGAGGAAACCTGGGGAGGTCATGTGGGTCAGGAGAGGAGATGCTGAGTGGAGGAGGAGATCTGGAGTCCTCCCCCAGAGTATACCGATGCCTTCTGGGTCACTTGGGGCTGGGAGACCCTGATGGAGATCTGGAGGGAGGCCTTCTCCTGTCTTTAGATCTGCCCTAGGAGGTGAAGTCTGTTCCTTGTGGGTTAGTGGTCGTCCTGCTGGCCCCTTTGGTGCAGGAGGGGGCGTAGGAAGCGAAGGAGTAGGAGGTTTAACAGGGACCACATCTTTTTGGATGGTGTCCCACCAAAAAGTAAAGAGCTCCTCTACTTCTACAATATTCATACCCGACGGGCCTGGTACCAGTGGTTTGTCACCGGGGTCGGGTCCCTGGTTTCGGGGAAGGTTCCTGTGGGAGCCCGGAATCTTTGGTGTCACCCGACTGGTAGAGTATGTGATGCCGACGTCGGCCTCTTGGCAGACGCCCTCGGATCCGGTGAACGCCCAGCCGGCAACGGGAATCTGGCCGGTGTAGTCTGTTCCTCTGAGTGCCTGGCAGACTTCAGGTGTTTAGCAGACGTTGGGTCAGACACCCGCTTCAGGGACATCAGGTCCTTAATCCATCTCAGAGGTGGAACAGGACCTCTAGGAGGTTGGGAGACAGACCAGGAGTCGGTGCAACGTCGGGTGGCAGATGAAGATTTATGGCACTTGGATGGAGTGGAGAAAGCACAGTGCCTCGAAGTCTTGATCGACTGGAGTGAAGAAAAGCCGCCTCAAGGCCGGACCTTAAATTGGGGGGGGGGGTGCTGTGACCAAGCCCTGGAGGGAGAGCGGTCCGATCTGCGGAGCCTGAGCTCCGGGAATCCGAAGCCCGGGTTGGGGATCTAGATCTAATCTTCTCCCGGTGCTTGTTGGCCTTCGAGGACAATTCTGCCCAGGAGGAAGGTTCTTGGTCCATCCTTTTGAGCTTTTCTTCAAGAAGATACATCTGTAGTGCCTTCTGATGGTGGATCCTGATGCAGCTATTGAACCCTTGGCAAAAGGTGCAGACCTTGGTTTTGTGTTCCGGGCCATGGCAACGCACGCAGGAGGAGTGAGGATCCTTGAAAGGGATCCGTTTTCCGCAGGCACACTTAGCGAAAAAACACAGAAAGTTCTGTAGTCGTATGCTAGGTAGAGACAGATGCCGATGCTGGCGAGTCGACAGCGAGAAAAGAACCGGAGATTCTGGGGGACCGCCTCCTTTTGTACTACGCATGACGGGGGCAGGACAGACATCCGAGGCGGTCCCCGCTGTATACTGCTAACTAGAAAATTTCCGTGGGGTCCTGGCGCCTGCCGGCTTCAGTCCTAATGGTGTAACCTGCTGCAAGAGCAGTTTCTCGAAGCAAGATCTGTACTAGCTTACTTCGAGAAACACCTCTTGCAGCATGTAAAACCATTAGAACAGATTCCCAAGCAATCATGGAAATCCCAGACCACTGGGAGGAGGGAAGGTAGAAATCTTTAATGAAACCAAAGCCTAAGACAGAAGTCCTTAAAGGACTGCTAAACCAAAACCTGCTCTCCACCTCGATGCAATATCCAGGCTATAATGCCTGATGAAAGTATGCACGGAGCTCCAAGTAGCTGCAGCACAGATGGCAGAGGTGGACACATTCTCAAGGACCGCAAAGGAAGTAGCCACCCCCCTTGTGGAATGACCCTTAACTGCGCCCAGTAAGGGTTTGTTGCTCTTCTGGTAACAGAATGTGAAACTGAATGAGCCACCTGGACAGTGACTGTTTGGAAACAGGAGCTCCCATCATACTGTGGGCGAAGGAGACAAACAGCTGGTCCGATTTTCGGTGGAGTTTGGTTCTGTTCAGGTAGTATCAGAGACGCCTATGCACATCTAGAGTGTGCAACAGGGCCTCTCCTCGATTTGAATAGATGGGGAAGTACACTGGTAGATCGATGTCTTGATTAAGGGTGAGAGCTCAGACCACCTTAGGCAGAAATTTGGGATTAGTCTGTAGGTATACCCTGTCTTTGTGAAAAAAACAAATAAGGCACTTTACACATGAGTGCATAGAATTCAGAAATTCTTCTGTCTGAAGTAACGGCAACTAAAAACAACATCTTCCAAGTGAGAAGACGTAGCTCGCAATCCGCGGCTGGTTCAAAGGGTGGCAGCATAAGCTGCTCCAGGACAAATAGATACCATGGCAGAATTGGATCCTTAATCAGAGGTCTAAGGTGGAGAATACTTCTCAAGAAGGCTCGTGCCGTGTCCAACTGGGACATGGTGCGTTGGCCTATCTGACAATGATAGGCTGATAAGGCACAGAGATGTACTTTGAGAAGTAGGCCAAGCCTGTCTGAAAAAGAAAAAGGAGGAAGTCCAAGACCGATTTTTCTGGACAGTCTAGAGGCGAAATCCCCACGCTTGAGCCCATAGGCAAAAACTGCATCATTTTATGGCGCAAGTGGCCGGTTTTCTTGTGCCCACCAGAACATCTGCTACTTCATGCGACAACCCGTGTCGCAAAATGACTGTCTCTAGGAGCCAAGCGTGCAGGCTCCGTGAACAAAGGTCCGGATGCACCAAGGAGCCCACATCCTGAGACACCAAGCGAGAACTGATTGGCAGAGGCAGCACAGGTTCCCGGGATAGCTGATGTAGCAGAGGGAACCAGATCTGCCTGGGACAGAACAGCACGATGAACATCAGCATCACCTGCTCTCTGCGAAGTTTTAGAAGAACCCTCTGGATCAACGGAAAGAGGGGAAGGCATAGAGGAGAGGGACAACGCGTGTCACCAGAAAACACCAGGCCCTGGATCTAGCGAACAAAAATTGGGCAGTTTGCGTTGGATGGGGATGCGAAGAGGTCCAACTCTGGTGTACCCCATCTGTGAAACAGATCCTCTACTACCTCCAGGAGTAGTTCCAACTCATGGACCCTGGCCTGAGAATGGCTCAGGCTGTCTGCGATGACGCTGTCCACTCCGGGGACATGAACAGCAATGAGGTTTGTGCCGTGCTTCAAAGCCCAATCCCACACCCCCATGGCCTCCCTGCAAAGTGGGTAGGAATGGGTGCCTCCTTGTTTGTTGAGGTAATACATCACTGCAGAATTGTAACAGAAAAGTACCCGGTAGAATCTCAAACTGCAAGGCCTGCAAGGCATTAAGAACTACTCTCATTTCCAGGATGTTTATCTAGAGATGAGACTCTTGGCCTGTCCTCAAGCCCCGAGACCGGACACTGTTGAGGTGTGCTCCCCATCCGCTAAGATTCTTCAGATCTAGCCACCATTGCAAATCCCAGATTACGGTCTTCGTGATCCGGATTGGAAGCTGCAGATGGTCTTGTTTTTGATCCCATTGGACCCGTAACATCCACTGGGTGACCTGCATGTGGAGACGAGCAAGTGTGACTGTTGCAATGGCCACAGCCATGTGTCCAAGCAGGCAAAGGACCAATCTGGCAGGAACTGTCTTTGCCGAAAAGTCCCTGATGAGGGATCTGATGTGTCCTGGGGAAGAAAAGCTTTCCTTTGCACGGTGTCCAGAACTGCACCTATGAACTGCAGGGTCTGAGACGGAACCAGGCATGACTTCTCTTGATTGAGAATGATGCCCAACATCTCGAATAGAGACAGTATAAAGAATGGCGGACATCTGGGCCTCCCGAGAGGGCACCATGAGAAGTCAGTCATCCAGGTAGGGGAACACGTAGTGGCCTTGTCTCCTCAGTCACCGCTACGACCGCCATGCACCTCGTGAATACCCAAGGTGCTGATGACAGCCCGAAGGGGAGGGCTCAGAACTGATAATGGTGGCCCTGAAACTCGAAGCGCAGAAACTTCATGTGCGCTTGAGCAATGGGTATATGCAGGTAAGCACCCTGCACGTCCAAGGACGCTAGAAAGACGCCCTGCTTGAGCATGGGAATCAGACCTGGGAGGGTCACCATGCGGAAGCGTTTGTACAGGACCGACTCGCTGAAGTAGCTGAGGTCCAGTATCGGATGGAGGTAACCCGTTTTCTTGGGAACCAGAAAGTAGTGAATATCCTGCACCCCACTGGTTCCATGGTACGTGCTCTTTTACGAGAAGTGCGAGCACCTCCTGCTGTAAGAGCAGGGCGTGCTAACCCGAGTAACGGGAAAGCAGGGGAGGTCTTGCCAGTGGGTGGTCGAGAAATTCTATGAAGTGGCATTTCTTGACCAACTGGAGAACCCACCAGTCTGGTAATCGATTGCCACCCTAAAAAAGTGGCGAGCAATGCGACCCCCAACGTTTTGTGCCCGTTGATCCCGAGAAGGGGCGGTGGCCAGGAAGAAGTCATGCTGTGGCAACACTGGTCCCTGCAGGCTGGGCTGGTTTAGTGTAGCGTTGGCCTCTGCCTGGGCTTTAAGCTAAAAACTGCCCCTTTGTTGCTGGCCAGAACGTGGCTGCTGCCTTTGTTGCCGGCTTCGAAAACTGCACTGGTTCCTATGAAAGGAACCAGGCCTGGATCTGTACAGACCCGACTGCCTTCCCAGAGTCCTGATATTTGGTGATAACCTTCTCCGAGGGTTTGCCAAAAAGTACTTCGCCATTGTAGGGGAAGTCAAGAATGTTCTTCTGTACGTCTGGGGTGAAGCCAGACATACGGAGCCAAGAGTCTCCAGAGACAAATGCCTAAAGCTGCAGCTCTGGCGGACAAGTCCACGGAATCGTATGCGGCTCTTAGTACTTGGGTACCCACATCAGACCTGTGCGGAGGAGGTTTAGGAGCTCCGCCTTCTGATCGCCATCCGGAAGTTTATCGACCAGGTGCTGCCCTGTTCCCATAGGGCGTTCTGAAACTGTACCATGCGAGTTAGGTAGGTCAGAGACCTGATGGACCATGTAGCCACCGCATACATGCGCCTCCCCCAGGGCATCCAATTGTCTGGATTCCTGGGCCAGTGGCTGTGTGTTACGGTCTTTAGGACCGGTCATGCGAGGCTGTAATGACCAGGGAGTCTGCCAGAGGTTGTTGAGCCAAGTACTGGTCCTCTTTTAGGGCCTTGTACAGGCAGCCAGCTTTCTTCGACAGCAGGAGTGGAGTGCAGACACTTCCATGTAGCCTTTGTGATGTCCGCGAAGGTGTCCACCAAAGGTGGCACTACAACAGGCTTTGGGTCTTTCTGCTGAAGATAACGGGCAAGGTGCCATCTTTCAGGGTCGAGATCTTCAGCATCCCACCCCATGTTGCCCTGGATGTGCCTCATGATGAGGAGGGATCATCTGGAGACCTAGGAAGGTCATGTGGATCAGGTGATGGAATGCTGAGTGGAGATCTGGAATAATCAGAGGTATCCAATCTGGAGTCCTCCCCTGACAGAGTGTACCGACCTCTGGGTCGCTTGGGGCTGGGGAACCCTGATGGAGATCTTGAGTGAGGCCTTCTGTCCTTGGATCTACCCCTAGGAGGTGGAGTCTGCTCCTTAGGGTTTGGTGGTCGTCCTGCTGGCCCCTTGGGTGGAGGAGAGGGCGTAGGAGGTGAAGAAGTAGGTTTAACGGGGACCACATCTTTTCGGATGGTGTCTCACCAGAAAGTGAAGAGATACTTTACTTTTTGTAGATTCATGTCCGACGACGTGACTGGCAATGGTGGTCTGTCGCCGGGGTCGGGTCTGCAGGCGTCTCCGGGGGAGGACAAAGGTTCCATCAGGAGCCCGGCATCCTCAGTGGAATCCCTGTTACTGGTGTCCACCAGTGACTGGGGGCGGTATTCTCCAGTGAATGCAAGGCTGACGACAGTCGCTTGGACGACACCTTTGGGTGCAGCGAACACCCGGACGACTTTGTATGCTTGACCGATGTCTGGTCCATCGTCCGCTTTAGGGACGTCAGGTCTTTGGTCTTCCTGGGTGGTGGATCCGGACCTCTGGGAGGCTGGGAGACCGATCTGGAGTCGGGGTCCCGATGCCGGGTCGATGAAGACTTGGGGCATTCGGAAGACCTGGAAGAAGCCCGAGAGGGAATGGAGGAAGCCGAGGGCCTTGAAGTCTTGATGGGCTAGAGTCAAAGAACCGCCTGAGGCCTAGACTTTGACCGGAGGGGGCTGAGAACGAGCCCTGGAAGGAGACTGGACCAATCTGGTGGAGCCTGCGCTACGGGAGTCCGAGGCCTGGTTCAGAAATCTGGACCGTACTTTCTCCTGGTGATTATGGGCCTTGGAAAAAGAATCGCCCCTGGAGGAAGGTTCTTGGTCCATCCTGCTAAGCTTTTCTTCCAGCAAATAAGCCTGAAGTACTTTCTGACGGCAGATCCTGGTGTGGCTGTTGAACCCTTGGCAAAAGGTGCAGGCTTTAGTGTTGTGGTCTGAGCCTAAGCACCGCACGCAGGAGGATGGAGAATCCTTTAAAAGGATCCGTTTTCCGCAGGCACACTTGGAAAGTGTCCCTCAGGTGAAGGAGTTGGAGAGGACATTGGCTTTGAAGAAACTCTTGAAGTTCTGTTGTCATGCGCTAGGTAGAGACAGAGACCGAAGCTCGCAAGTCAACGGCAGGAAAGAAAAAATTACTCACCTTAGTAATGTTGTTTCTTCTAATGGAGTCTTGCTATATTATGACAGTAGCAGTTTGATCCAGCTCTAGAACTGCTCCGGAGGTGAAATGGTTAATACCATTCCAAAATAGAACTTTGAGCACGAGCTCTAAGAAGCAGCTCTATCTGTAATTTCAAACCTGAACTGTCAGATCTTTATGAGCAAAAACTCACTAAGGTCTGTGTGGAAGCTGTAACCTACACTAGCCAAATGGCTACCTAAATACCAACAACCATTGCTGGTCCCAAAACCCAAGACTCAAGTCAGGGGACCAGAACTACTAATACAATTCTAACATGAGAATAAAACAGTATAATAAAAAACACACCCCAAACCCCCAAAAGGGGGAGAAATGCTAAAAGGGCACAAAATAGTGCCCACACTAGGTTGCCCGCACCCCACCCAAGTAGAAGTTCTGAGAGGGGCAGGCTGGGGGGAGGTCATAATATAGCAAGACTCCATTAGAAGAAACAACATTACTAAGGTGAGTAATTTTTTCTTCAAAAAACATGAAGTCTTGCTATATTATGACAGTAGCAGACTACACAGCAGTACCTCCATGGAGGAGGGGCAGAACCTACTTATGGAATAGGCTCTGAAGAACAGCTGTGCCAAACAGAGCACCTCTCCTGGCCTGGACATCCAGGGAGTAATGCTTGGTGAAAGTGTGTACCGTTTTCCAAGTAGCAGCCCGGCATATCTCTAATATAGGCCTGGTAGAGTGAGCCCTCAAGCCAGAGGGGGATCTCTGCGCAGTTTCTGATAACAAAATTGGATACAAGAGACAATCCACCTGGCAACTGATCTCTTAGTGGCAGGTTTGCCTTTCCCAACTTCACCATAGGTAAGGAAAAGTTGGAGGGATTCGAACCTGTGACCTTTAGTACGCTCCATATAGTAACTAAGAGCTCTCTTAACATCCAGGCTGTGCAACCTCCTCTCACCAGAAGAGGAGTGATCAGTGAAAAATACTAGAAGGGAGATAGATTGGTTAAGATGGAAATCTGAAACCACCTTAGGTAAAACTTCCTATTAGTCCTAAGGACTACCTTATCCTGTGGAAAGAAATAGTCAGTTTCTATTGACAAGGCTTGCAACTCACTTGTCGTCTAGCAGAAGTGCTAGCCTGAAAAACAGTTTTCCAAGTTAGATACTTAAGCTCTGCAGAAAACAGAGGTTCAAAAGGGGTTGCATTAACTGGGCAATAAAACATTAAGAACCCAGGCAGGGCCTGTTCCCGAAAAGGGTGGATTAGTATGGAGTAATCCTTAAAAAAACTTGAAAACACAGGGTGAGTGGAAAGAGGATGACTTTCCTGCTGAAACAAAAGCAGATACAGCTGCCAAATGGACTCTCAGGGTAGCTGGTCTGAGACCCAAGGAATTAAGATGGACCATGTAATCTAATACAATGGGCAAATCAGCAGATTCTGGAAACATTTTTCCCAGCACACCAAATGGAAAACCTTTTCCATTTAGAACTATAAGTAGCCCTAGTGGAAGGCTTTCTGGAAGCCTTTAGGATTTCAAGAACACCCTGAGAGAGGTGTAAATCAGCAACTAACTCCTCAAGAGCCAGGCCTTGAGGTTGAGGGATTGAGGTCCGGATACTAAACCCTTCCCTGGGCACAAGTTAATAGGTTGTGATTCCTGGGAGGCAAAGGGAAGATGGATTGTCAGTGACAGAAGGAGTGGGTACCAGGGCTGCCTGGCCCAATCCGGGGCAATCAGAATCACCCTGCAAGGCTGAGATCTGATTTTGACTAATACTTTGAATAGGAGAGGGAAGAGGGAAAGCATAAAGAAACTTCCCCTAATCCAGGAGAAGGGCATCCAGGGGAACTGAGCCCAGCACTGGAGACCTGCAACAGAACAGAGGAAGTTGGTGATTGTCTGGAGCTGCAAAAAGATCTATCTGAGGGGTGCCCCATCTGGCAAAGACTATCCCCAGCACTTGAGGATCCAAGGACCATTCGTGATGGCCCTGGGAAATCCTGCTGAGAGCATCTGCTAGGACGCTGTCCTTCCCTGGAAGATGAACTGCTATGAGGGAAGTGTTCAGGGAATAGGCCAGAGACCACAACTTCATTGCCTCGGTGCACAAGACCGAGTGGCCCCTGTTTGTTGATGTACCACATTGTTGTGGTGTTGTCTGTTCTGACTTGTATCACCTTGTTGTGGACAGATGCAGAAAATGCTTGAAGAGCTAAAAAGACAGCTCTGAGTTCCAGCAAATTGATGTGGAGCAGAGATTCCTGGGGGGACCACACTCCCTGAGTGGAAAGGTCGCCCATGTGGGCTCCCCAACCCAGAAGGGAAGCATCTGTAGTGAGAGTCAAATTGTGAGCAGGGGAAATGAAGGGGACCCCCAATCTTAAATTGCTCTGATCCTGCCACCACTGGAGGGCCTGGATCAAGGTTCGAGTCACTGGGACCAACTTGGAAAGGGCTCTCCTCTGAGACCAATAGGTTCTCAAGTGAAACTGAATGTCTCTCATCTGAAATCTTGCTCCCTGCACAACAGCTGTGGATGCAGCCATGTGCCCCAGGAGCTGCAGAAAGTGTCTTGCTGGTCGAGAGCCCTGCAGAGTGAAGGAGGAGGCCAGAGCCACTAAATTCATCACCCTTTCTAAGGGAAGAAAAGCTCTGGCTAGCTTTGTGTCCAACTCTGCCCCTATAAAGGTGAGTACCTGGACTGGTTCCAGAACCGACTTTGGCAGATTGGTAGAAAGCCCAGGGAGGTGAGAAGCTGCTGGGTGACTTGCAGGTGAGATTTTACCTGTTCTGGGGACTGGCCTACAATGAACCAATCATCTAGATAGGGAAAAACAGCAATCCTTTGCCTCCTTAAGTGGGCCACTGCCAGACACTTTGTGAATACCCTTGGGGCAGAGGTGAGGCCGAAGGGCATTGCTCTGAACTGGTAATGACCTGAGGGTAGTTTGAATCTGAGATACTTTCGATGGGAGCTTCCGATTAGGATGTGGAAATAGGCATCCTTGAGGTCCAGGGAGGCTAACCAGTCCCCTGGCTTTAGGGAGGGTAAAATCATTGCCAGAGTTACCATTTTGAACTTTGGTTTCAAAAGATGCTTGTTCAGATATCTGAGATCTAATATGGGCCACCATTCTCCTGTCTTTTGGGGTAAGGAAGTATTTGAATATAGACCCCTGCCTGGTGCAGGAGAACCCTTCCACTGCTCTGAGAGCCAACAGGGTTGAGACCTCTGCTTCTAGAGCAAGGGTCTCTGAAGCACTTGCAGGTAGAAAAAATCTGGTTCTCAACTTGGGAAACTTTTGAAGCTGAGAACCAGACCCTGACTACTACTTCCAGAACCCACTTGTCTGAGGTTAAAGAAGCCCAGTTCTGACTGAAGTAAGCCAGCCTGCCCCTAATGGTAAAGGAGAGATCGGCCTGGGCACCCCATCTGGGTGCCTGCTTAGCAGGTGCTTTAGGCTGAGGGGTGGAGCAGGCCTGCCACCCCTCCTGCCTCTGAAGAAGCCCCTCTGAGCAGAGGCAGGAGGCCTGAGTCTGATAAAAAGGCCTGAGAAAGGCCTACCCTACTCCTGGGGTATGCCTCTGGGGAGTGGCTTGCCGCTCCTTAGCTTGGGCACTTTTGTAAGTAGTCCTATATTCATCCATCTTTTTCATGTAATTCTCTGTCTGCTCCCCAAACAGAGAATTTCCCACCACAGGAAAATCCATAGCCTTAATCTGGGTATCCTGTGACAGGCTAGTACACCTGAGCCAGGCCAACCTACGAAAAGCTACAGATGTGGCCATGACCCTAGAGAAAACATCATTAACATCCACAGCAGCATGAAACTGTACCTAAGAAGCCTCAATGCCATCAGCTGCCACCTGTTCTAGTTCGCTAGCCAGCTGGCCATGGGCTTGCTTGGATAATTCCATAACAGTATCCCATCTTGATTTCCGATACCTAGCTACATAAGCCATATAATTTGCTTGCCTGAGTCCCACAGAGGCTGCCATATACTGTTTTTTCACCATGGCATCAATCTTCCTGGAATCCTTGTCAGGAGGATGTGAAGCCAGGGGAATATTAGCTTTATCACAGGCTGCAGCCTGAACTACCCCAACATGACTGCATTGCTGAGAAAGGAATTCTGTATCAGGACCTGACAATGTGTACCTTCTGTCCCATCTTTTTATCTACAGGAGACACAGAATTAGAAGCTTTTAAAATTTTTATTGTTTGCTTCCTAAAAGACTTATACAAAGGAATAGACAATCTCCTAGACTCTGGAATATCCATCATTTCTACAAAATCAGGCTCCTCTTACTCATCCACAGCTTCTTCCAAGGAAGCTGGAGGTTTCAACAACTTTTGTGAAACATAAAATGAGATGGGACTCAGATAGCATAGGGGAGATTCTAAAGGTCTGCCTGGGAAATGTCGGTTCAAGGGCACCCAGACCTTCCCAGCCACATTCATACTGTTCATAATCATCCTCCCTCCTCTGGTTCATAAACTCCTCAACATCATATTCCTGAACCACTGGAACCGGACGAACCGACCTTTTGCCAAATAGTGGCGGTTCGGACGGAACCTGAGACAGTGACTGGATAATTTGTATGGGTTTTGCTATCTCTGCAGCAGTTGGAGAAGGGATTTTGGACTCCAAACCTGCTGACTTTCTTGTTTTCTTTACTGGAACTGGTTCCTCAGAACCAGCTTTTCTTTTGGCCGAGGAAGTCTCGCCCTGGTCAGAGGGCACTCCCTCTAGTTCGGTTGGCACCAAACCGGGCTGGCCATCCGGGTCAGCGGACTTTTTGGCCTCTCATTCCCTGAGCCTGCCCAATCTCTTTTCCAGGGTGGCTGCAGGGAAATTCTTACATATCTGGCAGTCTGACTGGAGGTGGTCAAACCCCAGACAATAGACACATGTGGTGTGTGGGTCAGCCTTGGCAAAGGCTTCCCCACAGACATCAGTGTTGAAACCCAGTGGGCCCGGTTTTTCTTTTGGGTTTCTCAGACATAATGCCAGCCTAACCAGAAAACTTGCCCTTTAAACGGCAGTGCCAGGCAAGACACCCTTATCAGTTCCCAACCGTGTCACGGGTATTGAAAAAAAAAAGTAAAGTCAGTTTTTTTTTTTTTTTATTAGAACCAATAAGAACCGGGAACCGCACTCTAAAATGTTAAACTTTAAAATTAATGAGTTTTAAACCCAGCTGATCGGTTCAAAACCGAACCAATAAACTTACAAGTTCCACACAGACAAAACCTTTTAATTACTAACGATTACCACAGACAGAGCTTGAACCGAACAGTTTTGCGGTTAAAATAAAACTGTTCTCGGTTGAATCGGACCGAGAAAACACTGTTTAAACCGAGAAATGAACCGAGCAGTAGGAGAAATCTCCGGAGCGACTGTTCACTGAGGCGGAATAAAGAATCTGACAGTTCAGGTTTGAAATTACACAGGTAGAGCTGCTTTTTAGAGCTCGTGCTCAAAGTTCTATTTTGGAATGGTATTAACCATTTCACCTCCGGAGCAGTTCTAGAGCTGGATCAAACTGCTACTGTCATAATATAGCAAGACTTCATGTTGTTTGAAATACAGGTTACTCACCCGTAAGAGGAGTTCTAGGAATGGTATATATTGTTCATCCACACTGTCCGGCAGGTTCCTTGCTGCTTTAAATCTTGCCGGAAGGTCCTCAAGCTGGCTCCTTCCACCCAACCGGGTGGTAAAACTCTCGGCTCTGCCCCATGAAGCCAGATCTAGCCCGCTGGAAGTCAGGTTGTGCGTCGAAGCCGGGGAGGTCGGGTGGGTCGTGTGGATGAACATATACCATTCCTAGAACTCCTGTTACAGGTGAGTAACCTGTATTTCTAGGGACATGGATATGTTGTTCATCCACACTGTCTTGCAGACTCCTAGCAGCTCTCCGGGAGGCGCAAGGCGCACACCCCCTACTTAGGAAATAAAAGACTGGAGAACCGAGGCCCCAAAACCAGCATCCCGGCGTGACTCAAGGTCGATGTGGTAATGGGTAATGAAGGTGTGTGCCGACTTCCAGGTAGCAGCCCTGCAGATTTCCTGGATAGGGACATCCCTGGAAGCAGCCACTGATGCAGCAGTATGACGGGTAGAATGAGCTCTTATCCCTCTGGGAGGCTCCATGCCCGCTAACTTATAGCAGAGATCTATGCAGGAGGTGACCCACCTGTATCATCCGCTTGGCTGCAGGTCTGCCAGGTGCAGCTTCAGCGTAGGTGACAAACAGCTGGTGAACCTCTCCCCAATTTCAGCCGTCGCTCCTTATAATAAGCGCCCTTCTAGGGTCCAAAGTATGGAGCCTGTGAATTAGTCGGCCTCCGAGGTGTGATTGGGGTAGAACACCGGCAGAGTCAACACCTGGTTAAGGTGAAACTCAGACACCACCTTCGGAAGGAATTTCGGGTGGTGGCGCAGGACAACCTTGTCCCTGTGGAAGACCAGGTAAGGAGACTCGATGCAGAGCGCCTGGGGTTCTCCCATCCTTCTGGCTGACGTGACAGCCACCAAGAAGGCAGTCTTCCACGACAGGTAAGAGTTCACACCTGTGCATTGGTTCGAATGGATTGCCCATGAGCTTTGCAAGTACCAGCAGTAAATCCCACGGAGGTGGAGGTTCCTGCACGGAGGAAATGTGATCAAGGCCTTTGAAAGCGCCAGACCACCTTCTCCTCATGCGCCCACCGACTGCCCCCGGCCGCGCGCCTGCAAGCAGAGATGGCTGCCAGGTGCACCCTTAGGGTCGTCGACCTAAGCCCTTGACTAGAAAGGGACCATAAATAGTCCAAAATGCTTCCCAAAGGACAGGAGAAAGGGTCCAAGCCCTTGCCCTGACACCAAATGGAAAATCTCTTCCATTTGAAGACATAGCATTTCCTGGTCGACTCCTTACCGGACGCCTCAACATTGAGGACCTCGTCGGAAAGACCCAAGCCCTGGAACTCTAGCCGCTCAGGAACCAGGCCGTCAGGTGCAGGGATTGAAGGTCCGGATGGAACACCTTCTCCTGATTGACTGAGAGCAGGTTCAGGCGAGCTGGAAGCTGCCTCGGAGCCTGGAGCAGAGGCTGAGGAGATCTGGGTACCAGAACTGGCGGGCCAGTCTGGGGTTATCAGAATCACCTGCGCCTTGTCCTCCTTGCTTTGAAGCACCTTGTGAATCAAGGAAATGGGGGAAAGGCGTAGAAGAGGGCCGGGGTCCACAGCCTCAAGAAGGCATCCCCCTGCAGTGAGCCCTGCTGAGGGGGGCGGGCATGAAACAGCCTCAGCTTCGTGTTCTCCCTGGAGGCAAACAGGCCCACCTGAGGTGTGCCCCAGTGGGAGAACAGATCTTGTACTACCTCGGCAGGAGAGACCACTCGTGAGATGCAGCCCCTATCCGGCTCAGGGCATCGGCCAGGGTGTGGGCTCCTGCCACATGAATGGCTGGAGATCCGCCTCCAGGCTCGCCACGAGTGACCAAATCGCGGAGAGCTTCCTTGCATAGAATCATGGGCAACGTCCCGCCTGGGCGGTTTAGGTAGTACATGGTCGAGGTATTGTCCGTCTTGACTCTGACCACTTGACCCCGGAGAAACGGAGCAGAGGCAGTGAGAGCTAGGCGGACCGCTCGGAGCTCCAGCAGGTTGATGTGGCATCGGGACTCCCGCAGGGACCAAAGGCCGTGTGCCCGGTGTTCCCCCAGATGGGCACCCCAACCCATCAAAGAGGCATCGGTCAACAGAGACCGTCGGCTCGGGGCAGACAAACGGGATGCCCTCCTGCAGATGAGATGGAACGGTCCACCACGAGGCGTTCCACACCTCCTGGGTCACCATCACTAGCTGGTCCAATGGATATGGCGTTGCCGACCACTGGCTGGCCAGTCCCCACTGAAGGCGATGTGCCAGCGTGCCCAATGGACCACGCTGGTACAGGCCGCCATGAGACCCAGGAGGCGCAGGAAGTCCCAGGCAGGGCGCGAGTGCCCAACCAGAAATGATTGGGCAAAGGAGTAAGAACCTCGGCCCTGTCCGCCGGGAGCCGTGCTCTGGCTCGAAGAGAGTCTAGCTCTGCCCTGATAAACAGAATCCCCTGCTTCGGCTCGAGTTCCGACTTGGCCTTGTTGATGAGAAGGCCAATTTGAGAGCAAACCTGGAGGGCCAGATCTCTGGACCGCTCCACCTCCTGTCTGGAGGGGGCTGCTAACAAATCGTCCAGGTAGTGCACGGACCTAAAGGCGCCGCAGAAGCCGTCACCACTGCAATGCATTTGGTGAAGACCCTGGGAGCTGGAGACAGGCCGAAGGGCATGGCTCGGAACTCGAAGAGGGATCCCTCCGCTTGAAAGCAAAGGAATCTCCGATGTGACGGACAGATAGGGACGTGAAAGAACGCGTCCTGCAGGTCCAGAGAGCAGAACCACACGCCGTGTTCCAAGGATGGTATTATTTGAGCCAGAGTGACCATCCTGAAGGTTCGAGACCTTAGGAACTTGTTCAGGTCAAGTAGGTAGAGAATGGGGCGCCAGCCCCCCCATCCAGTTTCGGAACCAGGAAGTACCTGGACACAAACCCCGGGTCTGAGGGAGGGTCCACCACCTCCCTGATCACCTTTTGGAGGAGAGCGATGTCGGCCCGACGAGCTGACAGTGAGGCTGCGGACCCCGAGGTGCGACGGCTCTGAAGGGCCGGGCCTGCTCGAATTCCCACCACCTCCAGTACCCACCTGTCTGTGGTAACGGACCAGGTGGAAAGGAAGTGCCGGAGCCGTCCCCCCACGGGGGAACCTGGGGTGAGGTGACGGGGCGACACCCCTCAGGCCGTCACTGGGCAAGCTTAGAGGAGGGACCGGCCGAGGGACCTCCTGGGCCTTTACCTCCCTGCTTCCTGTTGGAGGAAGCCCCGGGCTTGGGTTTGGAATGCCAAGCCCGAGCCTGATGGCCCCGCCGTTACTGGGCCGGACGCGCCACAGGCGCAGGACGAAAGGGCTTAGGCTGTGGTTTGCGGCCTTTGTCCTACTGAGCGGAAGAAACAGAGTCCAAGGTAGCATTGGACTTCTTGATCCTCTGCAGGTGACCTTCCACCCCAGAGCCGAAGAGGTCAGTCCCAAAAAAGGGAACATCCGCCAGCTTGTGCTGGGTATCCGAAGTAAAGGTGGATATCCTCAGCCAAGCCTGACAACGCATGGTCACCGCGGCCGCCACAGACCTGGCACATGAGTCCTCAGTGCCTAAAGCAGTCTGGAGCTGCTGTTTGGCCACTGCCCTGGTCCCGCACTTGCCTGACCGTGGTCTGCAGATCCGCGGGAAGATGAGGGACAACCTCATCCAGGGAGCCCAACAGGGCATGAGAAAAATGTGCCATGAGGATGGCCATAGTCCAATTTCTTGGACTCCTTGTCGGGAGGTTTGTCCACATCCCTAGCACGCCGGAAGATGCTGTCGGTAACCAACCCCTCAGCCGAGGGGTGTTCCGAAAAACCAGAAAGGGAACCGGTAGGGACCACATACTTCCTGGCCATCCTGGCCTAAGGCGCAGGAGAGGAAGCAGGGCACTGCCAGAGCTCCAAAGCCGGACCCACTATGGCTACGGCCACCGGAAAGGCCTCTGTAGGGGAATCCCCTCAGTCCAGAATCTCCGTGAGGGATACCAGCCCGTTTAAGCAGGTTCGAAACTTCATCCGGTGGACTCCGAGATGAGCGAAGCAATCCTAGGAAGGACAAAGGGCTATTGTCCGCCGACTGTCCCCCTAAGAGACTTCAAGTCCATTCGCTTGGAGAAAAGGGAGGAATAGTCCTCGGAAGAGTCCTCAAAGAGCTGCCTCGGGCCTGAGCCACCCTCCACCTGCCAAGGCCGGTCAGGAGTGAGGGTGACAGACAGCCTATGGGGCAGTCCCTGAGCCGACCGAGAATTTTTGGTCGGAGCCCCAACTAACGGCTGTGGAGGCGGAGATTCCACCGGGATCGGTGGGGCAGCTAGATTTGGCCGAACAACCGGCCTGGGAACAGGCTCCTCGGTTAAAACGAGGGGTTGTTTCGGCCACTCCGGTGACAGCCACTTAATGGCCGGGGAAGACGACGGCATCGGCTTATTCCTGGACAGAATGAGGTGTTGCCACACGAGTTCCTCATACCTCCGACGCAACTTGCGCCGAAGCCTCCCCTTGTCCGAGGAAGAGGACGAACGGCGGCGCCGCTTGCCGTGGTGCAGAGACAGACCGCCTATGACGGCAGGGTCGGCTGGACCACGAAGACATCCGAGACAGAGAACCTCGGCTATGCCGAGGACGGTGGGGGAGGTGTCGCGGGGAATCGGCACTCCTCTCGGTTCGGACAATTCAACCGAAGGCTCCGGAACCGGAGGCACAGACGAGCCGACGGGATCCACAACTCCCACCGGGGGAACCGGGGAGAGGGGATTCAGCTTCTCCAGCCAACGACCCGTCCAACGGGTCGAGAAAAATCTCGACCGCGTCAACGGGAGTCTCGGTCAACTGACCTGACGGGGACACCGTGAGACCAGTGGCCGAAGCCGACCGAAGTAGACAGCCGACCATTCGGGGAGAGGGATCTTTCCTGCTCCCAAGAGGGTCGACAGTGAGACTTACCCTTGTCTCTCTTTTTGGACCGAGGAAACGGTCCAGAAGAAGTTGGACCCTCACCTTTAGTCGAGGGGGTCAGACAAAGCTCCTTAAAAGAAGCCAAATAAGAGGCACTGAGAGAGAGCAGGACAAATGCCACAGCCGAGGTTGAAGCAGCCCGCGCCGCCTCCTCTTCGAGGGTGATCTGCTCGAGCTGATCTGCCGAGCCCGGCGCCGGACACCGCCAACTGGGCCTCTTTTGACTTTACCGGAGGAAATCTTTTCTTGGGACGCCCCGGTTGCAAACAGGCAGCACGGTCTTGGAGGACGTAGGCCGAAAAGGAAGAGCACAGGTTGCAGGCCTGCGGGTTGTGCTCAAGGCCCAAGCAATAGACGCACGTGGAGTGCGGATCCGTCACAGACATCTTCTGCCCGCAAGGGCATCTCTGGAACGGAGTCGAGTGTCCATTCGAGCCGCCGAGGGAGAGAAAATCAAGTTTTTTAGCAAACTTTAATTCTCAAAATTCAAGGATTAGGAACCAGTCTTCTACACAGAGCATTAAGGAGGGAACCCGAGCTTCCAAGCGGTAAGGAAGATCTGGCGTCATGGGGCGGAGCCGAGAGTTTCACCACCCAGGTGGGTGGGAGGAGCCAGCTTGAAGACCTTCCGGCAAGATTTAAAGCGGCAAGGAACCTGCCAGACAGTGAGATGAAGAACATATCCATGTCCCTAGAATGGGTGCCTCCTTGTTTGAAGTAATACATCACCGCGGTACTGTCTGTTTGCAACAGCAGAGTACTCAGTGGGATCTCTGACTGGAAGACCTGCAAGGCATAAAGAACTGCTCTCATTTCCATTTATGTGGAGATGAGCTTCCTGGGATGTCCACGAGCCCTGACCTCGTTGAGGTGTGCTCCCCAACCGAACCCTGAGGCATCCGGGGACAGTCATAATCGGAGACCGCGCAATAAAGGGGACCCATGCCGAGAGGTTCTTTGAATCTAGCCACCATTGCCAATCCCTGATGACTGCATTCATGATCAGAATTGGAAGATGCAAATGATCCTGCTTCTGATCCCATTGTACCCATAACATCCACTGGGTGACCTGCATGTGGAGATGGGCTAGCAGGACTGTTGCAATGGCTGCAGTTATGTGTCCGAGCAGGCAAAGGACCAATCTGGCTGGGACCGTCTTTGCAAAGATGTCCCCGATAAGGGATCAGATAAGTTCCGCTCAGTCTTCAGGCAGAAAAGCTCTCCTCCAGACTGTTCTGAATGGCACCTATGAACTGCAGATTTTGTGACGGAACCAGATGTGGCTTCTCCTGATTGATGATGCCCAACGCTCTCAACAGGGACAGAGTACAATGGATTGTGGACATCATAGCCTCCCGAAAGGGTGCCATGAGGAGCCAGTCATCCAGGTAAAAACATGTAGTGGCCTTGTCTCCGAGCTGCTGCTACGACTACCATGCACTTCGTAAACACCCGAGGTGCCGATGACAGTCTGAAGGGGAGGGCTCGGAACTGATAATGGCAACCTAGAACTTCAAAGCGCAAGAACTTCCTGTGCGCTTGAGCATGGGTATCAAACCAGGAAGAGTCACCAGGCGGAAACATTTGTAAAGGACCAAAGCGCTTGAGATCACTGAGATCCAGTATTGGACGGAGGGCCCCTGTATTTGAGAACCGGAAAGAAGTGGGAATAGTAACCTGCACCTCTCTGGTTCCTCGATATGTGCTCTATAGCTTCTTTTCCCAGAAGTGAGCACTCCTGCTGTAAGGAGCACGCGTACAACCCAAATAATGGGAAAACAGGGGGGGTCTTTATGGTGGATGGTTGAGGATTCTATAGAGTGACATCTCTTGACTAGCCCGAAGGACCCACCAGTAATAGACTGCCATCCTAAAAAGTGGCAGCGTCGACCCCCAACCTTTTCTGCCCGTTGATTCAGAGGAGGGCAGGGGCCAGGAAGAAGTCATGCTGTGGCAGCATTAACCCCCAAGGCTGGGCGGTTTGGTATACTGCTGACCTCTGTCTGGGGAAGACTTAGGTTGGGCCTTATGTTGAAGGTGCCCTTGCTGGCCAGAACGTGGCTGCTGCTGTTGGCCACGAAAACTGTTCTGGTTCTTAGAAAAGGAACCAGATTTTGGCCTGTACAGTCCTTACTGCCTTCCCAGCATCCTGTAATTTGGTGATTACCTTTTCAGAGTCTTCACCAAATGGGACTTTGATGTTACATACGGAACATCCAGGATGTTTTTCTGGACATTCGTGGTAAATCGGGAGACAGTCATGAACGTCTCTGGAGAGACCCCCGAGGCTGCTGCCCTTGCTGCAGAGTCCACCAAATCGTAGGCGGCTCTCAAAACCTGGGTCCCCACATCTGAAACAGTGTGGAGGTGGTTGAGGAGCTCCTCCTGTTCACCATCCGGAAGTGTTTTCAGTAGATCTTGTTCCCATAGGGCATTCTGAAACTCAACCATGTGTGTCATAGTTCAGTGACCTAATGGAGCATGTAACAGCTGCATACATGCGCCTAGCCAGTAAGTCCAATTGCTTGGACTCCTGATCTGGAGGTTATGTACTCAGATGTTGTGGTCGTAGAGACCCATCATGGGAGGCCGTAATGATCGGGGAATCAGCAAAGGGTTGTTGCACCAAATACGGGCCCTCTAGATGTGATATGCCTTCTTCGGCACCACAGGGGTGGAGTGCAGGCATTTCCATGCTGCTTTGGTGACATCAGCAAAGGTGTCCAAGGCTGGGACCACCACAGGCTTAGGGTCCTTCTGCTGAAAATAAGACTAGGCGCAATCTTTCCGGGTCTAAATCTTCCATTTCCCATCTCATGTTCTCCTAGATGTGCCTCATGATTTGAGAAAAACTGATCATCCTGAGGTGACCTGGGCAGGTCTCACAGGTCAGGTGATGGGATGCAGGTTGGAGAAGGAGACCTGGAGATATCCAAGGTGTTCAGTCTAGTCGTCCCCCTGGGGAGTTGACAGTCACGGGGGCCTTCCTTATTTTGGCCTGCTCCTAGGAGGCAGAGTAGGCACCTTTGGGGGGGGGGGGGGTCTGTGATCTCCCTACTGGCCCCTGTGGTGCAAGGAGTAGGCGGTGAAGTTTTTATTGCAACATCCCTCTCGATTGTGTCCCACCAAAAAGTGAAGGTTTTTAACCTCCTGAATATTCATACCGATGACTGTCCTGGCATCAAGGTTGGCCTCGCTGGTATCAGGCATCAGGTTAGCGGGTGACCTAGTCACCTGCCTGGTCATCAGGCAACACTGCATCTTCCTCCGCAGACTCCTGGTGACCGGAGTCCACCGGTGACGGAGAGGCAGTTGTCGGCTCCTTGCAACATGGGGCTGACTGGTGTCTGCCCGGTTTGGTCAGACTGTCGCCTAACCGGTGACGGCGGACCGTTTTGCATCAGTCGTCCATTTGAAGGACATCAGGTCCTTAGTCTTACTGGGAGGGGGGGTCTGGTCTCGTAGAAGACTGGGATGCGGATCTAGCATCAGGCTCCCAACGTTTGAAGAATGGGTTATTTTGGAAGAGGAATTGGACCGGCGACTGTCAAGACTTCATGGAGACCCAGGAGGGCGTTGGCAAAGGGTCTGAGGTCCTGGAAGACTTAATGGGGTGCAAGGAAGCCGAAGAGCTGCCCTAAGTCCTAACCTTCACGGGAGGAGGTTGAGAGCGAGCCCTGGAGGGACAGCGGTCTGAACGTGTAGAGCTGGAGCTAGTACTCAAGTCACAGGCCTGGTTCGGGGATCTGGACCTGGCCTTCTCCCGGTGCTTATGAGTCTTAGAGGTGGACTCACCTCTGGAGGCAGGGTTTTTCTCCGCAAGTTTAAGTTTTTCTTCCAAGAGGAACCCTTGAAGTGCCTTCTGGCAGCAGATCCTGGTGAGACTGTTGAACTGCTGGCAAAAAGGACAGGCCTTTGTTTAGTGTCCTGGGCCTAGGCACCGCAGACAGGACGAGTGCAGATTATTAAAAAGAAATTGTTTGCAGCAGGCACACCTGGAGAAGTGTCCTGAGGAAGGAATAGGAAATGCTGACATTCAGAGTAGACGCCAGAAGTTCTGGCAGTCGTTCGCTGGAGGGGGACTTGGGCAGATGCTGGCGAGTCGATGGCAGGAAAAGTACAGTTACACAAGAACTTACCCAACAGATCTTCGAAGACGGCTCTTGCAGCAGGTTACACCATTAGGACTGAAGCCGGCAGGTGCCAGGACCCCACAGAAATTTTCTAGCTAGCAGTATGCAGCGGGGACCGCCTCAGACATCTGAGGTAGTACATAAGGAGGTGGTCCCCCCCCCCAATAATCCTCAGTTCTCCCGCCACAGACTCCCAGCCGCTGGATGACATCAGAAGAGGAGACCAAGGATCCACCATCAGGTGGCAAAACAAAGCATCACTAAATGCCCTATCCTAGAAGGATGCTTAGACTACAGCCTACCTCCAGCGGGGATGGTGGGAGGGAAAGTACCTGCTGCAAGAGCTGTTCTTACGTAACTATACTATCTTACTTCGAGAAACAGCTCTTGCAGCAGGTTACACCATTAGGACCAATTTCCAAGCAGTAGTGGCAATCACACCATCGGGAGGAGGGGAAGGTAGAAATCCTCGAGATACTTCTAGCAGTCCTTCGAGGACTTCTGTCCTAGGCTTGACCAAACCCTGCTCTTTGCCTCGATGCAACGTCCAGGCTGTAGTACCTGATAAAGTATGCCCAGAGCTCCAAGTAGCTGCAGCACAAATAGCTGAGGAGGAGACATTCCTTAAGGCCGCAAAGGAGGTAGCCACCCCTCTGGTGGAATGACCCATAACCACGCCTGGTAAGGGTTTGCTATGCTTCTGGTAACAGAATGTAATGTATTGGATAAGCCACCTGGCCAGCAACCGCTTCAAAACAGGAGCTCCCTTCATCCTATGGGCAAAGGAGACGAAAAGTTGGTTAGACTTTTGGTGTTTGGATCTGGTCAGGTAGTATCTAAGGCACTTATGCACATCAAGAGTGTGCAGAAGGGCTTCTCCTCGATTAGATAGCTGGTTTCCAAGTGGCAGTAAGAAAGTCTGCCACTTCTTGAGAGACCCCCGTATTGCATCATGGCTATGTCTCTAGAAGCCAAGCATGCAGGTTCAGGGAACATGGGTCCGGATAGACTAAGGAACCCATCTCCTGAGACAGTAAACGAGAGCCGATTGGCAAAGGCACTGGAGGTTCCCGGGACAGCTGATGCAAGAGAGGGAACCATATCTGTCTGGGCCAGAAGGGTGCGAACAATATGCGCGTCGCTTGCTCCCTGCAGAGTTTTAAAAGAACTCTGGATCAACAGGAAAGGAGGAAAGGCATAAAGGAATCTGCCCACCCAGGAGAGGGACAACGCGTCGTGCCAGAACACACCAGGCCCTGGATCTAGCGAGCAGTTTTGCATTGTATGAGAACGTGAAGAGGTCCATCTCTGGAGTACCCCATCTGCGAAACAGATGGTCTTCCACCTCCTGGAGTAGTTCCCATTCGTGGACTCTGGCCTGAGAGCAGCTCAGGCCGTCTGCGATGACGTCAAACTCCCAGAACATGAACTGCAATAAGGTCTGAGCAGTGTTGTAAGACCCAATACCACACTCATGGCCTCCCTGCAAAACAGGTAGGAGTAGGTTTGTTTGTCAAGGTAATACATCACCACGGAATTGTCTGTAACAGAAGTATACCCGGTGGAATCTGACTGGAAGGCCTGCAGGGTATAAAGAACTGCCCTAAAATCCAGTATATTTACGTGGAGATGAGACTCCGTGGCTGTCCACAGGCCCAGAGACCGAACGGCATCGAGGTGTGCTCCCCACCCGAGCCCTGAGGAGTCTGTGGAGAGCGTCAGTTGGGGACGGTGCTGGGTAGGGGACTCCCGCCAAGAGGTTCCCTGAAAGTAGCCACTATTGCCAATCTCGAATTATGCTCTTCACGATTCAGATTGGATGCTGCACATGGTCTCGTTTTTGGTCCCCTTGTACCCGTAACATCCACTGGGTTGCCAGAATGTGGAGCCTGGCTAATAGGACTGTTGCAATGGCCGCAGCCCATGTGTCTGAGCAGGCAAAGGACCAGTCTGGCTGGGACGGTTTTCGCCAAGTCCCTGATGAGGGATCCGATGTGTTCCGCTCTGTCCAGGGGAAAGAAAGCTTGCCCCATCACACTGCCTCCAAAAACCATATAAACACTACAAACAGGTATCTGCCTCTATCTCTGAAATCAAATAAAGCGGCAGAAAACACTGCAGAGCAGGACACTGCGGCACAGGAGCTAGCACAACAAAACTCACCCAGATCAGGAACCAAAACTAAACAAGCACAAAGGAAATCCAAAAAACTTCTGATCATAGGAGACTCCATGATTCGGGGAGTTCATACCCATCTCCAGCCAGGGGTGATGGTCAGATGTCTCCCAGGTACATCAGCATGGAGAGACACTGACCGCATTGCTAAAATTGTTCATAAAGCAGGAGAAAACATTGATGTCCTAGTACACATAGGGACTAATGATCTCGCCAGCCGGTCAGTTGTGCAGACCAAGAAACACCTGACTAGGCTGGGTGACAAACCATCTATTTCGTCCGGCATCTCCTTCTCCGAGATCCTGCCAGTCTGGGAGAGGGGAGCAGATGGACGGAAGGTCAGAGAAGGAGATGAGGGGAGCTAAACCGTGGCTCAGGACTGGTGCCAGGAAAAGGACACAGATTTGTAGGGAACTGGCAACAGTTCTGGGGCGCATAAGTTCTTTAAATTTGATGGACTGCATCTGACTAAGAGGAGTCAGTGCATTGGGGCAGAAGTTTGGCGTCTTTGCAGAATATTTAAACTAGCAAATGGGAGAGGTGCAGCACCCATACGTCGAATGGAAGAACACCCTCCCCTCAGCTAGTGGTCAAACAGGAATTCAAGTGCGCTTGCGTTCATCTGCATCACCAGGTAGAAAAAGGTTTGTCTCCCATACGATGCACAGGGTAATGCCAAACTTCACCCAACAACTAACACACCAAAATCTGGCCAATGGAAAATCATGTACACAAATGCTCACAGCCTGGGAAATAAGATCCCAGACCTGCAGGCAATAATGTCAGAGGCTAAACTGGACATAGTAGCAATTGGGAAACGTGGTTTACCAGTAACCACACTTAGGAGACTTCAGTACCTGGCTGTATTGTTCAGAAGAGAGTGCCAAAAAAAAAAAAAGGAGAAAGAGTGGCCCTGTATTTAATGAAAATATCAAAGCTACAGAAATTCAGAATACATAAGGAGCCAGAAGAACTGTGGGTCACCCTGGAAACAGAAATGGGACAGCCATAATAACTGGGTGACGTCTACAGGCCCCAGACCAGAGGAGGACACAGACACATTACTGTTGAAAATATACAAAACATGACAGCTAATGGGAGGTTCTGATAATGGGAGACTTCAACATGCCAGATACAGATTGGTCAATACCAGCAGGAACATCTGCCAGAACTAGACTCATAGTGGATGCCCTGCAGGGGGAGGGCCTCAAACAACTGGTACAGCAACCCACAAGAAACAGGGCTATCCTAGATCTAGTACTGACTAACAAAGAAGGGATCACAGATCTCCAGGTAGGTGGTCACCTGGGGCCAGTGACCATCACATGGTATGGTTCAATTTGGCTACTACATCTAAATAATCCCATTCAAGGCAAAAATATGGGACTTCAGAGGAGCTGACTTTGATAAGATGGCCAACAGAGTTAAGCTAGCCCTGGCAAAAAGAAACACAGGTGAGGAGGTACAGGCAAAGTGGGCAAGCATTAAGGATGCAACATTTGAAGCAACATCCCATTGTGTTAGACAGAAAAGGAAGTGCAAAAGAAGAAGGAAACCACACTGGTTCTCAAATACAGTAGCAGAAAAGGTCAGAGCCAAAAGGCTGGCCTTCAGGAAATAAGGGAACACAGCGGGATGAAGATAAGGAGGCATACCAAACTGCCCTAAGGGAAGCAGGGAAGGCAGTAAGGCAGGCAAAGTCCCAAACTGAGGAAACACTAGTACGAACAGTAAAAGAAGGTGACAAGACTTTCTATAGAATAGATACATCAGTGAAAGGAGAAAGTCCAGAGGGGGTATTGCTAAGCTTAATGGAGAAAAGGGAGCATGTGAGGAGGAGGACCCTGTAAAGGCATCTATCCTAAATAGATGCCTTTGCTCAGTAGTTACTGAAGAGAAAGTAGGGCAGGGCTCACAGCTCAGCATCATGGACACAGGGGGGAAGGAGGCGAGCACTACTCCCTTCACAAAAGAAAAGGGTCCTACAAGAGCTTGCTAAGCTCAGGGTGGATAAGGCAATGGGACCTGATGGCATACATCCCAGGGTGCCAAGGAGCTAAAGGAGGAACTAGCAGAGCCATTAGCAGAATTGTTTAGTGAGTCTGAGCACAGGAGAGGTCCCAGAAGACTGGAAAAGGGCTCATGTGATCCCGCTCCACAAGAGTGGTAGCAGGGAGGAGGCAGGGAACTACAGACCGGTCAGTCTTACCTCAGTAGTGGGCAAGATTATGGAGGCACTCCTTAAGGAAAGGATAGTGCAACACCTGGAATCCATAGGGGCACAGGATCCAAGACAGCATGGGTTTACAAAAGGAAGGTCCTGTCAAACTAATCTCAGATTTCTTTGACTGGGTAACCAGAGTGGTGGACCAAGGGGGAGCAGTTGATGTCACCTACCTTGACTTCAGCAAAGCTTTTGACACTGTTCCACATAGAAGATTGATAAATAAGCTGGGTAGGCTCAGGGTGGGTCAGAAGTTGGTCAACTGGGTGGCAAACTGGTTGACTGGCAGAAAACAGAGTGGTGGTAAATGGTATACAGTCAGAAGAGATGCAAGTCACAAGTGGGGTACCTCAGGGATCAGTCCTGGGGCCAGTCCTATTCAACATCTTCATTAGTGACCTTGCAGATGACACCAAGATCTGCAACAGAGTAGATGAGCCAGATGGGGTGGGCAGAATGAGAAGAGATCTGGATAAACTAGCAGAATGGTCAGAAGAGTGGCAACTGGGATTTAACGCAAAGAAGTGCAAAATCATGCACATAGGGAAGAGAAACCCTGAAGCCACTTATAGGCTGGGAGGGGAGTTGCTAGCAGTCACAAAGGAAGAAAGACTTGGGCATCATCATCACTGATGACCTAAAATCATCCAAGCAGACCTCTAAAGCAGTAGGTAAGGCTAGGCGGTGTTAGGGTGTATCAGTAGGGGTATCACAAGTCGTAAGAGGGAGGTAATAATCCCTCTGTACAAGACATTGGTTAGGCCCCATCTGGAGTACTGCGTGCAGTATTGGAGGCCACATCTTCACAAGGACATTAACCAAATTGAGGCAGTCAGAGAAGGGCAACCAAAATGGTGCAGGGACTGCATCAGAAGACATATGAGGACAGATTAATGGAGCTCAATATGTATACCCTTGAGCAAAGGAGGAGAGGCGATATGATCGATGGCATTCAAACACCTTAAGGGCATAAACAAGGTGAAAGAGTCTAACATGTTTAAATATAAGAAAAATAGCAGGACAAGAGAACACAGCATGAGATTAGAGGGAGGCAGATTAAGGGGGAATGGAGGAAATTCTTTTTCACAGAAAGGGTGGTGGATGCATGGAATGGCTTACCACAAGAAGTGGTGGCTATGAATACAGTGCAGGGCTTCAAACAGGCATGGGATAGGCATAAGAGAGCAATACAAATGACTATGAATAGATAGGTCACCGACAGAGCAAAGGCCAATGGCACATTTATAAGGTAGAAAAAGAAATGGGCAGACTGGATGGGCCTTGCGGTCCTTATCTGCCGTCAACTTCTATGTTTCTATGTTTCCCTTGGACGGTGTCCAGAACTGCTCCGATGAATTGCACTGTCTGGGACGGAACCAGGCGCGACTTCTCACAATTAATGAGAATGCCCAAGGTCTCGAAGAGAGACTGAGTGCAGTGAATGTCAGACATCAGGGCCTCCTGTGAGGGCGCCATGAGAAGCCAATCGTCCAGGTAGGGAAACATTTAGTAGCCTTGTCTTCTCAGAGACGCGGTTACGACCGCCATGCACTTCGCGAAGTGCCCGAGGTGCAGATAACAGCCTGAAAGGAAGAGCTCGGAACTGATAATGGCAGCCCTGAAAACTCGAAGCACAGGAACCTCCTGTGCACCTGAGTGACAGGAATATGCAGGTAGGTGTTCTGCACGTCCAGGGACGCAAGAAATGCGCCCTGCTTCAGCATGGGAATCAGGCCTGGGAGGGTCACCATGCGGAAGAGCTTATACGCGACCGAAAGATTAAGGTGTCTGAGGTCCAGTATTGGTTGGAGGTCCCCGGTTTTCTTTGGAACCAGGAAAATGTGAGAATACCTAGTCCTCTCTGGTTCACTGGTACGTGCTCTATAGCTTCTTTTTCCAGAAGTGTGAACACCTCCTGCTGTATGAGCAGGGCATGCTGACCCGAATAATGGGAAAGCAGGAGAGATCTTGTAGGTGGGTTGTCTATGAACTCTATGTAATGGCATTTTTGACCAACTGTATAACCCACCTGTCAGTGGTGACAGATTGCCACCCTGAAAGGCGACATGCGATGAGACCCCCGACTTTCATTGCCTGTTGATCCTGAGGGGCGGAGGCCGGGAAGGAGGAGTGCTGTGACAGCGTTTTGTCCCTGCGGCCTGGGCTGACCGAGTAATGCTGGCCTCTGCCTGGGGATGATTTAGCCTGGGCCTTGCGCAAGAAAGTGCCCCTCTGCTGCTGCCTTTGTAGCAGACCGCGAAAACTGCTCTGGTTCCTACGAAAGGAACTAGGCCTAGATCTGTACATGGCTTGTACAGATCGGACTGCCTTCCCTGCGTCTTGGAGCTTGGCAATAACCTTATCGGAGGATTCAAACAGCACCTCGCCATTATATGGGACGTCTACAATATTTCTGTATGTCCGGGGTAAAGCCTGAAACACGGAGCCAGGAGTGTCTCCAGAGACAGACGCCTGAAGCTGCAGCTCTGGCCGAAGAGTCCTTAGAGTCATATGGATGTGACAAGGTACCTTTGTAAATGAGCCTATGGCTCAAAGGTTTTCCAAACTGCTGTTTAAATAAAATAAAAAAAAAAAAATATGCAGCTCTAAGCACTTGGGTCCCCACATCTGACCCAGTGCGGAGGTGGTTTAGGAGCTCCGCTTTCTGGTCACCATTGGGAAGCTTTTCAACCAGGTCCTGGCCCTGTTCCCACAGGGCGTTCTGGAACCGAACCATATGGGTAAGGTAGTTCAGGGACCTGATAGCACAAGTAACAGCCGCATACGTGCACCTCCCCAGGACATCAGATTGCTTGAATTCCTGGTCCGGTGGAAGAGTGCTCATATGCTGGGGTCTCAGACCGGTCACATGAAGCAGTAATGACCAAGGAATCTGCCAGAGGTTGCTTCGCCAAATACTGGTCCTCTCTAGGAGCACTGTACAGGCAGTCAGCCTTCTTCGGCACTGCAGCAGTGGAGTGCGAACGTTTCCATGCAGCCTTGGTGACATCCGTGAAGGTGTCCACCAAGGGTGGCACTACCACATGCTTCGGGTCTTTTTGCCAGAGGTAGCGGGCAAGGCGTGGTCATTTGGGGTCAAGGTCCTCAGCATCCCACCCCATGTTGTCCTGGATGTGCCTCAATCTCGGCGAAAGAGGGATCATCTGATGGAGACCTGGGGAGGTCATGTGGGTCAGAAGAGATGCTGAGTGAAGAAGATCTGGAGTACTCCGAAGTATCCGATCTTGAGTCGTCCCCTGGACTGTACCAGCGTCTGGGTCATTTGGGGCTGGGTGACCCCGAAAGGGGATCTGGAGGAAGGTCTTCTCCCATCAGTAAATCTGCCCCTAGGAGGTGGAGTTTGCTACTTGGAGATGGAGGTTGTCCTACTGGCCCCTTCGGTGGAAGAGGGAGGTGTAGGCGTTGAGGGGGTAGGAAGAGTAGTAGTAGGAGAAGGAAGGGCAGGGACCATATCCTTCTTGATGGTGTCCCACCAAAAAGTAAAGAGCTCCTTTACCTCTGCAATGTTCGTACCCGATTAGCCTGGCACCAGGTCCCCCTTGGGGTCTCATGATCTGGGGAGGGAGCCTGGTATCCTCTGTGTAGCCCACCTGGTCTTCAGGCTGTGGGGTGTCCTCTGGAATCCCTATGACTGGTGTCCACCAGCGGTGTGGTCTTCAGCCCCGGGGTAGCAGATGCATGTCCCCGGCAGTCTTCGGACCTGGCGAACGCCTGGCCGGTGATGGGCGTCTAGCTGGTGTCATCGGCTCCTGTGAGCGCAGAGCCGATCTGGAGTGTTTGGCAGACGTTGGGTGGTGGTCCGATGTCTGTTTTAGGGATGTCAGGTCCTTGGTTTTTCTTGGTACCGAATCAGGACCTCTGGGCGGTTAGACCACTGACCTGGAGTCAGTGTCCCAGTGACGGGTGAAGACTTGTGGTGCTCACCCGACTTCAAAGAAGCCCTGAAGAGAGTGTTTATGAAGCAGAGGACCTAGAAGTCTTGAGGCCGGAGCGAGGAAGAACTGCTGGAAGATCTGACCTTAACCAGGGGAGGTTGCGACAGAGCCCTGGAGGGAGAGTGGTCCGATCTGGAGCCGGAGCTGCAGGAGTCAGAGGCCAGAGTAGCGGACCTAGACCTAACCTTCTCCCGGTGCTTGAGATTTGGATGAAGATGCTCCCCTCGAGGAAGGTTCCTGGTCCACACTTTTGCCACAGGCACACTTCGAAAGGTGACCCTCGAGAGATGGAATTGGAGAGAACATCGGTTGTGCAAAGCAAAGTTGTTCTAAAATTATTCGAAAGTTCTGTAATCATTGTACACTAGAAAGGAGACGGAGGCTGATGTTGGAGAGTCGACGGCAGGAAGATCTGAGTTGATTATGGGGGGAGCGCCTCCTTATGTACTACGCCTGATGTCGGGGGCGGGACAGACATCTGAGGCGGTCCCCGCTGAATACTGCTAGAAAATTTCTGTGGGGTCCTCCTGGTGCCTGCTGGCTTCAGTCCTACTGGTGTAGCCTGCTGTAAGAGCAGTTTCTCGAAGCAAGATCTGCCTGTGCATCTGAACACAGCAGTCACCAACCCCTCTGCCAAGGGGTTGGCCATGAACCTGACGGACAAGGGGCACTGCGTACTAGCGGGCCATCCAGGCAGACTGCTGGGCAGGAGGCAGGATGTTGCTAAAACTCCAAAACCAGATCAACACTTACCTCAGCCACTGGGAAGGCTTCCGTATGGGTATCCCTCAAGAATGTGGTGCACTGCTTTATGACAGGCTCAGGGGCATCCCGTGGATCGGAGAAGAAGCAGAGGATCCTCAAAAGAGGACAGAGGACCTTCCTCCATTGACGGACTGCCCACCGACTCGTCAAGCGGACTGTGTAGATCGGAGTAAAAAATCAGAAGTATCTGGATTAAAAATCTGCCAGCCACCAAGGTCCCCTTTCACGTACCCGGTGTGATCAGGTGTGAGGGTGACAGAAATCCTTCAGGTCTTCTCCCCAACAGTCAGAGCTTCCCCATGGGCTTAGGTGGCGACTCCACTATTGGTGGAGGTAGATTATGGCTGAACCGGGGCTAGTTGTGCCGGCTCTGCAGGTAGAAAAACTGAAATCTGTTTAGATGAAGCTTGCTTCAGCCTATAAGGCGAAAGCCAAGCAATGGCCAGTGAGGAAACCGAAGCCGGTTTCTGGCTAGACAAAAATTAGATGTTGCCATACGAGATCTTTGTACCGTCAGTTTCCACTGAAGCCTCTCATCCAATGAGGATGAACACACATGTCGGCATCTCCTTTTCTTCCTCCCATCAGAGGGGGTCCCAGAGACATCGACCGAGGACTGGGTTGCTCAGGAGACACTGGGGGAACCGGTGATTTTCCTGGTCAGGACCTAGCTCAACCAAGATTGTCTAGGTCTCATTGGGGGGGAAACAGAACAGGGGTCCTGTAAGAGTTTGCCTCATCAAGCGACAAACAGGGTCGAGAGTAATCTCAACCATGTACATACGAGACTATGACCAGCTGATCAGACGGCGGGACCAAGAAGCTGGCAGCTGAGGTCTTAACCAAGGTAGAGACTGGAGATTCCTGGGACTGAGATCACACTCAATCCCAAGAATGTCTTTGCCGAGACGAAGAATCTGCTCTTCTGTCCTTTACAGGACCAGGAGACATGCGCCCAAGGGTTCCTTGCCCTTTTTGAGAGAGACTGGCACATCTCCTGAAAGGAGCCAGAGAAGGTGGAGCCCAGACTGAGTGGAACAAAGACAGCAGACTTCCATAGCTTGCGCTGCCTCAAAGGCCTACAATTGCTCTGCTTGGCGGACCTGCAACCGTTGAGGCCACCCACTGCGGTTCCTTGGATTTCACTGGTGGATTCCGGTTTCGGACCTGCCCAGCTTGAATCGTGCGAGAAGACAGAACGGTCAGGTGGAAAGCTAGAAATCACAAGCTTGAGTGTCATGGCCCAACACCCAAACAGTAGACGCACGAGGTATGAGGACCCGTGCGTGACATTTTCTGGTCGCACAGACACCAGCAAAAACTGGGGGAAGATTTATCTCACGATCGAGAAGCAACGACTGCAATAAAATGCCTGAGCTCCAGGCGATGCTAACTGAGGGAGTGGTGGATGTGGCAGTGGTCACTGAGACCTAGGCCACCGCAGGACATGACTGGGACCTGAACCTGGAGGATTATACTATGTTCAGGAAGGACAGAGGGGCAGGAAGGGGAGAAGGAATAGCAATAATAGTTGCACTGGCTGCCCCCCCGTCTCACTCACCATTGCGACCTCTATAGCAGGCTAAATTGGCTCTCACCCACTAACCACATAGACTGTCCTATGGTGCTTCACTGGAAAGGTCCTTGGCACTGGCACCCCTTCAGGGCTTGTGAAATTCCTTGTCCAAGCCATCTCCTCCTCCTACCCCCTCAGGTCCCAGAGACGGGCCCTCAAGATACCGGCTACATTGACTCAGATGGGTGGGCGGGATTTTGCTGCATGTGCTCCCAGACTGTGGAACACTTTCCCTGCCCAGGTCTGTGCCGTGCACTCAAGACGAGTCTCCGCTCCACCCTATGGAACCACCTCAAACTTTCTTCGGCTTGTGGCTGACCCAAACCCCCATAAATTGATACATCACAGCACTCCTCTGCCCTAGAGATCCTCCTGGACAGAAGACCAGACTCCAAGAAGTCACTAAGCTGTATATAGTGTCATATCTGAAAGATTGAGATACTGTACCCCTAGTACTGCTCTTAGCTTCCACAAGGTGTTAATTTTGTTATGTTAGTACTGTATAATCTAGGCCATACATTTTGTATGCTGTGTTGAATCTGTAATTATACTGTTCTCAAGTGAACTGTAATGTCCAATTTATACAATGTCATTTTATGTACATGTTATTCCTGTACCTCTCCCAGATCATACCCGAAGACAATTATCTAGTGTACTTACCTGGTTAAAACCTAAATAAATAAAAAACTGCTTTAGCATACGGGGAGTAGAGGAGGCGGAGGGAACTGTGGAAGTGATTTGGTTCACCTTGATGACAAGAGGGGACAAGAGTAAAAAAATTGGAGTGGTGTATAGACCCTCTGCGCTGGCGGAGGAGCTGGAGAGTGGTGGCAGATGTTGGGAGGCACTGCAGATTGGGCAGGGGAAGGGTGGTGGTGTTGGGGAACATGCCAGGAACAGATGGAGACTGACATCCTCGGTGGCCAGGGAACAGAGATTAGTGGATCTCTTTCAAGACACGTTCCTAACACAGCAGGTGGGGGAACTGACCAGGGAGGCACGGATACTGGATGTGGTCCTGGCAGACAGTGACCAGATTGGGGGCCTGGAGGTAAGGGACCCGTTAGTGGGTAGTGACCATGCCATGGTCTGGTTCTGCCTGGACCTAGGAGGAGTAGAAGGCTGCACAAAGACTGAGGTAACCCGACTTGGGAGACGATTTTGAGGAAATGGGAAGGATCCTTAAGGAGCATTTGGATGTGATTGGGTCAGACATGGACACGGACAGCAGATGCGAAATAATCAGGAAAGGGGTGGGGTGCAAGATACTACCAGCACCTGTGCCAAAGACAAACGAAAATGTGGTAGGGCGCGAAAACCCTGCTGGAGGTCCAGGAGGTGGTGCAGGGGAAAAAAAAAAAGGCAGCCTATATGGCAATTAAAGTGCTCGAGTGAAAGGGATCGAGGGAGTACGAACTGATGGCTAGAAGGGCCACTAGGGTGGCGAGGGCAACTAAGGCAAGGAAGAAGCAGAACCTGGCCAGGGAAATTATGAGGGGGAACAAGGGATTCTTTACATACATTGGGGAAAAAATGAAAGGTGAGATTAGCAAGATTAAAACGGGAGAGATGGGCACAAGACCTAGGGGAGCAGGCTGAGGTGCTAAATGAGTACTTCACCTCAGTTTTCACCAAGGAAAATGGGGCTGCTGCATCATACATGAAAGGAGACAGTGATACTGAGGAGGTACACTTACCATTCAGCAGGTCTGGGAAGAGGGGGAGGCTTCACTGGCAGAGGGGGGAAAAGGCTAAGCAGGGAGAAGAGATAGCGGAGGTGGAAATCCCTCAGGTCCCTTAAGACAGAGAAAGCACTGGGGCCGGATAATTTACATCCTAGAGTGCTGAAGGAACTTGCAGATGTCCTGGCGAAACCCCTGGCGGAGCTTTTCAGCATCTGAGGACAGGGTGGGTGCCCCAGGACTGGAAGGTGGCGCATATGGTGCCTATCCACAAGGGGGGAGGATCAAGGGAGGTGGCAGGGAACTACAGGCGCGTCAGCCTGACAGTGGTGGGCAAGGTGTTGGAGGGCATCGTCAAGGAGAAGATAGGAGGACCTGGAAAAGTCAGGGTGCCTGGATGACAGACAGCATGGATTCATCCCAGGGAAATCTTTTCAGACAAACCTTGTGGAGTTCTACCACTGAGTGACTAGTGCCTTTAATCTGGGTAGACCAGTGGACGTCCTCTTTCTAGTCTTCAGCAAGGCATTTGACTGTTCCTCACGAGGGCCTGTGGGATAAGCTGGGAGAAATGGAGGTGGGGAACCAGATGATCAGATGGACAACCGGCTCCAGTACTGGACCCAGAGGGTCGTAGTTGGGATAGTCTCATTCCCAAGGAGAGTCATTAGTGGGATCCCACAGGAATCTGTCCTTGGGCCCCCTCCTGTTCAACACCTACGTCCAACACAAGGACAGGTATCAGGAGTGAGACGAGTCTTTGTGGATGACTCAAAACTGGGGTGGTGGTGGATGGGGAGGACGGCAGGGTGGCCCTACAGGGGGCCTGGAGGCTCTGGAAAGATGGTCTAGAAAGTGGATGCTGAGGTTCAATGAGGGAAATGCAGGTACTGCACCTGGGGCCAGAAATCTGGGCCATGTACACTCTCGGGGGCGGCCATGTCAATGGTGGCTGGAAGAGGGACCGGGGGTGGATGTCAAGATGAACAACTTTGAGACTTGTAGGAGGGCAGCAGCCAAGGCCAACAGGATGCTGGGATGCATGGCTAGGGGGAAATCACCTCCAGGAGGGAAGTGATACTCCCTCTGTACAACTGCTTGGTGAGGCCACACAGAGCACTGCATGCAGTTTTGGAGGCCACACTTAGAGGGACATTGAACTCCTAGACAGGGTCCAGAGGAGGGCAAACAAAATGATTTGGGGCTTGGGGGGACAGGACATATGGAAAGAGGCTCGAAGAGCTAAATATGTACACATTGGAAGAGAAGGGACCGCGGGAGGACATGACAGAGGTTGTCCGGTACATGAATTGGGTAAATAAGGGAGGAGCAGTCAAGGTGCTTTGAAGAAGGAAGAAGGGGGCAACTAGAGGCATGGGTGGGCCGGAAGGAGAGAGAGAAGATTCAGGGGAGAAAGGAGGAAGTGCTACTTCACTGAGAGGGTGGTGGAGCCATGGAATGCTGCCCAGGGGCTGGAGGAGTTCGAGAGGGGGTGGGACAGGTACAGACGGGGGAAGCATTCTGGAAGCAAAATCCAGTGCAGCGAGAATATCCGGAACTGGGAAGGGGAAAGCCAGAGAAGGCGAGGAGGCAGCAAGGTCAGCTCCAGGAGTGGGGGCTGACCAAACGAGCAGACACGAAAGACTGTTAGGCCTATTCTGCTGGCATTTTAGTATGTAACAGCTAGCTCTAACAAACTTAATCTTCAAAGAATCCAAACAAAACAAAGCCAGGGCCTACAGAACATGGGAGCAGTGAGGAGGCAACCCGAATCTTCCAGCAGAAAGGAAGATCTAGCGCCATGAAGCAGAGCTGAATTATACCACCTGGGTGAAGTCCTTTTTCAGAGAAAGAGTGTTGGATGCATGGAACAGCCTACCTCAGGAAGTGGATATGAATACAGTGCAGGGCTCAACAGGCATGGGATAGGCACAAGGGAGCAATAGATAAGTACGAATAGATAAAACCATTGACAAGTACAGGCCTATGACATTCATGAGGTAGAAATAATGGGCAGACTGGATGGGCCTTGCAGTCATCTGTCATCAATTTCTATGGAAGGCTCATGTCTGTGCCAAAATATCAGCAGACTTTTTTTGCTTTAAAGTAGTTTTATTTGTCTGAACTGAAAATTCCATCACAGTACAGCAAAATGTCACTGGTATGCAGTTGTCCAGTGTACAGCTTTCAAGTATGCAGACAGCTATATAGCAGCTAAATGGAATCTCAGCCAATGGCCAGCCTTGGCTGTAACTGGGCCCTTGCATCCACCAATGACAAAACCACTTTCCATTCGCTTAGTCGACCTCTTCAATTGTGGGGCCAGAGGAGCTACCACCTGTCGGATTAGGCCCAGCTCCTGGAAATCCACCGGGCATACCACCAGGCATTCCTCCAGCACTCTGGTATAGTTTGGTTATGATTGGGTTGCAGACCTTCTCCAATTCCTTCTGCTGGTGCTCAAATTCTTCTTTCTCGGCAGTCTAAATTTTGTCCAGCGGAAGAAAAAGAAAAATTGAGTCTTACAACAGCAGCAAGCCCCCCCAAAACACCACAATAAAGACTGGTCGCTCAGACATCCAAGGAAGGTGATTCACCCAACATGAGTCTTTGACTTCTGGTGGAAACTACGAATGACTTAGGAATCATTGTCATCACAGCAAACCAGAATAGACATACCAAAATAAAAGACCCACTTTTACTCTTGATCAATGAATCGAGGCAGGTTAGAAAAATATTCCCACAGAAGCTGGCAAGACCCCTTTTTTTGGGGTGGGGGACTACACTGGACCTAGATGTGTCTTAGCCAATTAAAGACCCGTCTCCAATTGGTTCTTGGGGAAGGTTGAGAAAGTGGTCCCAACTGCAGTTTGAGGCTCGCCTTGAGACCCTAGATACCCATGAGCCTCTACTCTGGGTTGACAGATTCAGCACTGAAACAATTCGATTAGGGTGCAAAAGGATCTGCTCAGTGGAAGATCAATTCTCATGCATCTAGATCTCTCCTCTGCATGGGAGAGCACTGACTCAGGAAATAATCACCGGCACAGTTGTGCGGATGAATCCTTCCTTCAGGGCAGGTCTCAAAGGGTAATAATGGGTGAATTTGTCACACCCAACGGATTTGCAATGTGGGGTTCCTTGAGACAATACAGTTGCACAAGAACTTACCATAACAGCAGATCTTTGAGAACAGCTCTTGCAGCAGGTTACACCGTAAGGACTGAAGTTGGCAGGCAGCAGGACCCCACAGAAGACTGCTCACTATACCAAGTGGGGAACTGCCCCCAACGTCCGATACATAAGGGGCAGTTGCCAGCATACCTCAGTTCTCCCGCCAGAGACTCCAGCCGCAAAGATGTGATTATGAAGGGGACAGAGGATCCACTTCCACAGGAAGAATAATTCTGATGAGTCAGAGATGCTATGAAATAGAACCAAACCTCCTAAGGGGAAGGTGGGAGGGATGCTACCTGCTGCAAGAGCGGTTCTCGAAGATATTGCAGTTACGGGCTCGCGCCGGCCCTCCAGTTCTTTTCCAGACACCTAAAGAAAGGTAAATAGAAGTAAAGCACTCCTAGGACCATGCTTCTAGATCAGGGGTTCTCAAATGGTAAGGCCAGCCTCCCTTGGGAGGCCCCAACCTGTTCCAGGGGAGGCTCAAGCAAGTCTGAAAAAGTACTGTATTTAAATTTTCACGTATTGTGCGAAGACATGAAGCAAACTGAAAGAGGATAATAGGTGAATTTTATGTCATTTACCAATAGGTAACAAGGGAAGGTGAATGAGCCAAGGCTCATTTCAGGTGTACCCGAGGGAAGGGTAGGTAATGAATACATTTCAAAACGTAACTGCAAAACAATCAAGAAATACAGTGTACAATAGTGCAAACAAATATGAACAATAAACTAACAATGAGTGGTGGTAATTGATCAACTTGTAGATTGATGGCAGAACAGCCCAAATAGAAGGGCTGAGTATAGTGCACAGAGCAATAGCAGGAAGGAGTAAAGTAATCCCAGAGAAGTTGCCTAGGAGCAGGAGAGGCAAAGTATGTAAGGTGGTCATTTCATAGAGAGTAAACAAAAAAAAATAATCCAACCCATGAAGGCACTGCAGCAAGGGGTAACAATGGTTCAAGAATGAAAACAAAAGAGCAAACAGGCTGGCATGTGGGTGTTACAATAAGCTGAATAAATACAGGTTACTCAGCTGTAACAGGAGTTCTAGGAATGGTATATGTTCATCCACACAGTCTGCCAGGTTCCTTGCTGCTTTAAGTCTTGCTGGCTCCTCCCAACCGGGCGGTAAAACTCTGCTCCGTCCCATGACGCCAGATCTAGCCCGCTGGAAGTCAGGTTGTGCATCGAAGCCGGGGAGGTCTGGTGGGTCGTGTGGATGAACATATACCATTCCTGGAACTCCTGTTACAGGCGAGTAACCTGTATTTCTAGGGACATAGATATGTTCATCCACACTGTCTGGCAGACTCCTAGCAGTTCTCCGGGAGGAGGGAGGCAAGGCACACACCCCCTACTTAGGAAAAAGACTGGAAGACAGAGGCCCCAAAACCAGCATCCCGGCGTGACTCAAGGTCAATGTGGTAGTGGGTAATGAAGGCGTGTGCTTACTTCCAGGTAGCAGCCCTGCAGATTTCCTGGATAGGGACGTCCCTTGAAGCAGCCACTGATGCAGTGGTATGGCAGGCAGAATGAGCTCTTATCCCTCTGGGAGGCTCCATGTCCGCCAACCTATACCACAGATCTATGCAGGCGGTGACCCAACTCCCTATCGTCCGCTTGGCTGCAGGTCTGTCAGGTGCGGCTTCAGCGTAGGTGACAAATAGATGGCAAACCTCTCCCCGAACTTCAGCCGTCCGCTCCTTGTAGTAAGTGAGCGCTCTTCTAGGGTCCAAAGTATGGAGCCTATATTCGGCCTCCGAGGTGTGAGTGGGGTAGAACACCGGCAGAGTCAACACCTGGTTAAGGTGAAACTCTACACCATCTTCAGAAGGAATTTTGGGTGGGGGCGCAGGACAACCTTGTCCCTGTGGAAGACCAGATAAGGAGATTCTATGGAAAGCACCTGGAGCTCTCCCATCCTTCTGGCTGACGCGATAGCCACCGAGGCGGCGGTCTTCCACAACAGGTGAGATGTCACATCTGTGCATCGGTTCGAATGGCTTGCCCATGAGCTTAGCCAGTACCAGCAGTAGATCCCACGGAGGTGGAGGTTCTTGCACCGGAGGGGACATGTGATCAAGGCCTTTGAAGAAAAAAAAAAAAGCACCCGACCACCTTCTCCTGCGCCACAGGCTGCTTCAATTTGAAGGCACAGGAAGTAGGCTGTTGGTTAACTAGGATCTGCAGCTTATCCGTTCGGTAGGGAAACTGGCAGGCTAGGTGGCCAAGCGGTCCTTATCTGCCGTCAAATTCTATGTTTCTATGTAATGTGTTACCTGCTACAAGAGCAGACTCAAAGATCTCAAAATGTCTAGACTAAGCAGTGCAAGCATGGTAGACACTGATGGAGTCAATGGACAATGAGATTCCCCAAGACTGGAAGCTGCAGCTGAGGAAAACCAGCCAAAGTGGTCTACTGCCCCAGGCAGAAAAATGGCCAGAGGTAGTAGTGTGGAAGACTAGGCAGCTATTTCAAAGAGAGCAATCAAAAGTTTTAGTTTTAAGAATGTCCAGCTCCGTAGAGCAGGAACAAGGCAGGCTGGCCATCTATAGGAGACAATAGTAGCATGCTTAGTCAGCTGGACTCCAGATAGAAAACGAGCAGCATGCAGGTCATGGTAGGAAAAGAAATTAGCATCTGGGACTGCCCCCTTTTACCCATCAGGACATGTGGTGTCGTCAGGAGCGGTCCCAAGTATACTACCAATGCCTGTGCCTGGAATATTCCTATATGCAATGACCTGCTGCAAGAGATTTCCTCAATGAAGCTCAGTCTTGGAGGCCTGGTCTGAAGACTAAGATGGGTCAGACATACAAAAATAACCCCCTGAAAAAACCAGTAAGAAACAAAAACTGAGAAAAGGTGGCTTGCAGCAGTCCCTGGAGATCCAACCTGCAGCAGCAGACAGCAGGAAAACTGGGGAACTCACTTTTCTAGCTGGCAGATGTCAGGCTGACGTCCGAGTGGGTGGCCCCCCAGACTGCTAGCTGGAAAAGGGGTGGTCCTAATGCCCGAATGCAGTAGTTCCATAGGTGTGACCTACTGCAAGAGATACCAGACTTCAGATAGACACAGTCCGAGTAGTCAGTGTGGCAGGAAGTAAGGCACCTCCTTCAACCTTCCCACACCACTGGGCTGGCTTACTATAAGCATTCTATTGTATCAGGTCATGAGCTTTTATATACATACCTGGTTTTGTCCAGCCAGGCAATTATTTCATTGCACTTGTCCATGATTTTCTGTTTGTCTTCATCACTGATCTTGCCCTTTAGTTTCTCATCTTCAACAGTGGCCTTCATATTGAAGGCATAGGACTCCAAGGAGTTCTTACTAGCAACCTTATCACGCTGCTTTTCATCTTCAGCCTTGTATTTTTCAGCTTCTTGTACCATTCGTTCAATGTCTTCCTTACTAAGACGACCTTTAGCATTAGAAAATGAACATGCTTACTCTACAGCAAACAAAAAAACTCATGTGTAAACCATTAAGACTTGTTTGCTTGAAAGATATGCATCATCAAGGCAAATCAGTTCGTTAACACGAGCCTGTTCTAAAGACCATGACAGTAACTCACATCAACTCAAATTAAAGTAAGGCCACATATAGAGTATAGAGTTCAGTACTGGTGCCCACACCTCAAAAAGGACATTAACCTGCTGAAGAAGGTTCAGAGGAGGGCTAGAAAAGTAACAGGGTAAGGCATACGAGGAGAGGTTGAGGGCACTGAACATGTACTTTCCGGGGGGGGGGATTAAGACCTTCAAGTACTTGAAAGGGATACATACAGTTGATAAGGAGAGTCTAAGCAGAGTGGCAACCATACCACGAGGGGGCAGTCTTAAGCTGGAGGGTGGGAGGTTAAGAGGTAGGTCAGGGAGCACTTAAGAGGGTGGTGGTCACATGGTATGTGCTGTCAGACAGGCAATCTCGGAGACAGACAGTGGGCAGTTTTAAGAGAGGCTGAGACAGGCATAGGGGGACGGTAATGATCATGGGTAGGGAGAATGGGAGTGGGGAGGGAGGGCAGGGACATTAGCTCATGCTATGGATCCTGCATTAAGAGCAGACTTGATGGACCAAATGGCCTTCTGCTAGCCTCTTCGTACGTTTGTATCTGGTTGATCCTGCCGTACTCCTTGCCAGCATGTCCCATAATAGCCTGGCTCAGATGTCAGAACAGAGGAGCAACCGCAGGAACGTGTATAGTGCAAGCCTGCAAGCGTAGTAATATTAATACCTCCAGTCTGCCACTTAGATCTGTATAGCACAGAGGTATGCAAGACCCTCCTAGATTCAACGTCAGGAGGCAAAGTACTCATGTTTAGGTGCCTTACACCCATCATGAGCAGCCATGACAGCTGCGCCCATTTCAGAATACTTCACCATCATATATACTCAAGGTAACAGACTGCATAAACCCTTCTTTTAGGATACAGACGAGTCTTGGAAAAGGTGAGACATGCTGCAAGTATCCTTTAATGTACACTGGTATGCATAGGAACCACTTCAGTGCAGTGTTATTTACTGCCAGCAAATGGATGAATTTGCTTCATTTCCCTTATTTCCCTTTACTGATTTGTACAACATCTAATAAAGCTCGCTCAGACATCCAAGGAAGGTGATTTAGCCAACATTAGTCTTATCGACTTCTGGTGGAAACTACGAATGGTTTTGGAATGGACTTCATCACAGCAAGCATGATGGTGAATATTACCAAAAAGATCCAGATTCTAACAAAGAACACACAGGTTACCCCAGTACTCACCATTTGACCAACGTAGCGTACTTGATTTGAGAAGTGCTTTAAAAAAAATTGTAGGGAAAAAAGGTATCTGAAGCATCTATGGAGTATTTTGAGGGGTATAGTTGAGGGTACTCAATTCTTGGATATTTCTTAAACTGATGACTAATTTAAGTAAATAAAATGTTATTTACATTAAGTGTCCTTCCCAAGCTCAGGGTGCTTTTACAACAAGTCAAATCAATAAAATCACATCTCAAAATAAAGACAACCATACAGTACACCTATACACCACCAAATACTAGAGCAAAAAGTAAAGTTGAGTTTAAAAAAAAAAAAAAAAAACTTGGGTATTCTCATATAGAAACAGAATTTGACGTCAGATAAGGACCGCTTGGCCCACCCAGTCTGCCCATTTCCCCACCTACTGGATAAGCTGCAGATCCTAGTTAACCAGCAGCCTACTTCTTCCTACCCCCACCCCCCAGAACTGCCTTATGACTATCCCATGCATGCTTGAATTCCACCACTGATTTTGACTCCACAACCCTCTGTGAAAAAACATTTCCTTAAATTACCTGAGCCTGCGCCCCATATCTTCAAATTGTGCCCTCTTGTTGCACACCTCTTTTGAAAGATGCTACTCTCTTGGACTTTGTTGATTCCCTTGAGGTACTTGAAAGTTTCTATCATGTCCCCCTCTCCTCCTTTCCTCGAGGCTATATATAAGCTCCTTAAGTCTCTCATCGTCTTCCGGTTGCAGACCCTGCACCATTTTATTGCCCTCCTCTGGACAGCTTCCATCCTGTCTATGTCTTTGCGGAGACTGGGTCTCCAGAACTGCACACAGTACTCAGATGGGGTCTCACCAGCTGTCTGTACAGAGGATAATAACTTCCTGTTTTCTACTGGTGATGCCTCTGCCTATGCATCCCAGTATCCCCCCAACCCTCCTGCTGCCTCTCACATTGCTTGCCCATCTTTAGGTCATCTGATATGACTACCCCCAGGTCCCTCTCCATTTTGTTGCTGTTAGTATCTCACCCCCATTGTGTACTCTTCCCCTGGGTTTTTGTTTCCCCAGGTGCATTACCTTGCACTTAGCATTGAATCTAAGCTGCCATACATTTGACCATTCCTCCAACCTTGCAAAGTCCCTTCTCATCCTTTCCACCCCACCTTGTGCATCAACTCTGCTGCAGATCTTAGTGTCATCTGCAAAGAGACACTTTTCCTTCCAGTCCTTCTGCAATGACATTGAAGAGGACCGGTCCTAATACTGAACCCTGCGGTACCCCACTAGTAACCCTCCTTTCTTCTGAGTGGACTCCATTTACTATTACTCTGTCCTATTCTCCAGCCAATTCTTTACCCAGGCTGTCACCTTAGGACCCACTCCCAGGCTGGCCAACTTGTATATTAATCTTTTGTGTGGGAGTGTCAAATGCCTTGCTTAAGTCTAGGTAGGCCATGTCCACAGCCCCTCCCTGATCTACTACTTTGGTCACCCAGTCAAAGAAATCTATCAGATTCGTCTGGCATGACCTTCCCACTGTGAATCCATGCTGCCTAGGGTCCTGTGCCCCTCTGGCCTCTAGATACTCGACAATTCTTTCCTTTAGAAGTGATTCCATCATTTTCCCTATCACTGAGGTTAAACTAACAGGTCTATAGTTTCCTGCTTCTGCCTTGCTCCCACTTTTGTGAAGGGGAAATCACATCTGCCCTCCTCCAGTCCTCGGGTACCACCCCATCCTCCCATGATTTGTTAAAGGGTAGTCAGTGGTGTCACTAGTTCTACCCTTAGTTCTTTTAGAATTCTGGGATGAATCCCATCAGGCCCCATTGCTTTGTCCACCTTCAGTTTTATGAGTTCTTTCAGAACCCTTTCTTCTGTAAATGGGCCGATATTAACTTCTGTATCCAGCGTGTTACTACTGTTTGTTTTATGTACCTCCCTCTCTTCCTTTGTAATTACTGAGCAAAAATAATTTTAGTGTCTCTGCCTTTTCACAGTCTCTGCCCACCCTCCCTCCCTTTATTAAGCCTCACTATCCCTCCCTTTGTCTTCCTTCGCCCCTGATGTACCTATAAAAGGTTTTATCTCCTTAACTTTCTTAATTTTTTTATTTTATTTTTTTTTTAATTTTTAGTTGTTTAACCAGATATAGCACACTAAGCTGACAGCTTTTTTACAGGAGCGACCTGGGAGCACAAGGAGGTTAAGTGACTTGCTCAGGGTCACACAGTATGCAAGTGGAAGCTGTGGGATTCAAACCCAGGTCTGGTCTGCTGGATGTCACCAGATTTGCAGCTCAGAGCCTTAGACCACTGCGCTATACT
This sequence comes from Neoceratodus forsteri, assembly GCA_016271365.2. Classification (NCBI taxonomy): domain Eukaryota; kingdom Metazoa; phylum Chordata; order Ceratodontiformes; family Ceratodontidae; genus Neoceratodus; species Neoceratodus forsteri. The sequence goes on along the minus strand of JADMNL010000034.1, from coordinate 33,677,089 downwards.
GCCTTAACTGAGTTTGCCATCTTTTCCTCGGTTTGGGCCTTTGCTGTTTTGACTGCCTTCCCAGCCTCCTTTTGCTTTAACTGATAGTTCTCTGTCCTGCTCCTTCTGCGATTCCTTGTACTTCCTGAATGCTTTCTTTTTCTCTTGAACCTTCACTGTCCCACTAGGTAGAGAATTCCACAGGGTTGGTACCATATAGGCAAAAGATCTACCTCCAGACATCTTTGGACGTACCCTGGGAATCTCTAGCAATCCCTCATCAGAGGGGCGAAGAGAACGGGCAGGACAATAATGCACCAAGAGCTCTTTCAGGTAGTGAGGCAGTACTCATCTGGAGCACTGGGTAATCCCCTTCTAATGCGTCAAAAAGGCCACAGCTATGTGCAGAAATGTTAGTCATTAAGCACAATGAGCTCTCCAAATTAAAAAAAATTCAGCTCCCACATAAGTGGGAGTGTTCCTTACTAAGACGACCTTTGTCATTGGTGATTGTAATTTTGTTTTCCTTGCCAGTGCTCTTGTCTACAGCAGACACATTCAAGATGCCATTGGCATCAATATCAAAAGTCACCTCAATCTGAGGTACACCACGGGGAGCTGGTGGAATTCCAGTCAGTTCAAACTTGCCTAGAATGTTGTTGTCCTTAGTCATTGCTCTCTCACCTTCATAGACCTGGAAGAACACAGAACAATGACTCATTTAGTAAGACTACTCACCAATTTCTGAACAGTGTAACAGGACAGGCATTAACAGGCTTTAAATCTGTAGATTTGCTTCAAATTCTTGTGTGGGACCATGGTTAAGGGAGATTAAAAGGAGGATATTCTGGGCAGGTTCCGCTGGGGGGGGGAAAGAAATAGCTTCACCTACTTAAAAGGTTCCACCACACCTTGTGAGCGACTCCTAGGGTGAGGCATCACAAGAGGTCCACAGGTGACTGAACAGACCATTCCACTGGTGGCAAAAAGGCTGACCAAGATTGGCCACAACAGCCAGCTATGCACAGTAAAGAAAACTTGGCATGCTGCCTCCCTACCCAAGGCAAGCCTGGCAATCCTAGCAAGCCACCACCATATATCCTCTAGAATGCTCTAGTGTGCAATCTCCCAGCAGCACATCCTGCTTCTGTTACAGTACAGGCCAACCTACAAGGAATAGTTGCATACTTACTGTATAGTGCAGTTACCAAGAACTTACAACATTAGATCAGAGAAGGGAGCTCTTGCAGCAGCAAATAACCATAAGGACTCAATCCCAGGTGCTAGGACCACATGGAAACTTCTAGCTAACAATATACAGCAAGGGACTGCCCCAACGTCCGACCACTGGTACAAGAGGGGCAGTAGCCCCAGCCCATCCCAGCATACATAATGGGAGAATTGAGGAGGTTCCTCTGAAATGAGGAAAGCTTTTGAAGAGAAATGGCCGTCGGGGAGGGAGGAATAGCAGTGCTTGCTGCAAGAGCTTCTCTTGAAAATCTACCGTTATGGTAAATTCTTATGTAAATTAGTTACGCAAGAACTTACTGTAAACAGTGCTAGAAAAAGGGCCCCTTCAGGATAGGAGGCCCTGAAGGACTGCCAGGCCGAAGCCTGCCCTTCACCTAGAAGCAATGTCCAGGCTGTAGTGCATAATGAAAGTATGCACCAAGCCCCAGGTGGCCGCTGCAGATGTCTCCATTGTAGATATTTCGCAAAGATGCAAAGGAAGTAGCCACACCCCTGGTAAATGACCCCTAATTGAGCCCAGTAGGGATTTGTTGTACTTGCAACAGAAAATTACAACTGACCAGCCACTGGCGTCTAGACACTGGAGCGCCTTGGCAGCGAGGCGCATAGGCTATGAACTGCTCTGTCTTATGGTGCAGAGCAGCAGTGCATTTTAAATAGTTCAACACCCTGTGGACATCTGAAGTGTGCAAGAGCGCTTCCCCTCTGTTAAGGGCGATCCGGGTAGTATAACTGAAGACTGGTGTCCTGATTCAACACAAGTTCGGACACCACTTTAGGAAGTTATATAAGTACTCAAGGACATCCCGTCCCTGCGAAAATGGCTCCTTGCACAGAGCCTGAAGCTCAAACTGAGCAAAAGTAACTGCAACAAAAAAATTAATGCTTTCCAGGAAAGGATGCTCTCATTCCACAGCAGGCTCAAACAGGGGAAGGAAAGCTTCTCCAGTATAAAGAGGACATCCTGGTGGTACTGTACCTCTGATGGGAGGCTTAATATGTAGAATGCCCCGCAAAAAGGTATGGGACACATCCAGTTGGGAGAGTACTGCTGACAAACTTACCTCCATGGAGGAGTAGCTCAAGCCTGATTTAATGAGATACTAGACAGGCGAGAGGGTCTAAGTGACTGGGTGAAACCCAGACAATCTTTCCATCTCATGGCACAAGTTGAAATCGTTGAGGGTTTTCTTGCCAAGAGAATGTCCGCCATCTACTATGAGACCCCAAACCTGGATCTGACCAAGTCTGCAAGAGCCAAGCATGAAGATACAGGAAATGGAAGTTACGCACCTACCGTAACTCTTTAGTTTCTCCTGTATCTTCACCATTCATTACTGACTGGGTGAAAGCTAGAGGTGTGCACCCACCACAGGAGTATTTTTTTGGAGAGGAGTCTGTGCCGACGGCACTGCCGTTAAGTGCCGCAAACCCCTCCTCCATCCCAATTCTGTCAGCCAGAGAGGCGAAATAAGTATAAAAGGAGAGGCGCAAGAGGGCCGAGGGATAGACAAAGAAGAGAATATAAACTGATAAAGGAATAAGCTGATAGGACAGGAAAGATGAACACCTACCCTATGGGACTGTAGGGCCTCACTCCTGGGGTGGCTCCGAGGTAGGAACAGATAAGGGAGAGAAAGACGAAGACCGAGTTGGGTGGTGTAGAAAGGAAAGGTTCTGCCAAATTGTGGCTTTTGGTTCAAAGGCTTGCAAGCTCTGGACCAAAAGTAAGGGGGCAAAGATACCCTTCAACAGAACTGGAGAAGGTTCAACTGAACAGTTTGCACAGCTTGGTCCACAAAAGGCAGATTTTCTACACTTCCTGTCACCCCAAACCCCTATACTCAAGCCGAGAGCTCAGACTGCCAAGGCAGGATTTGTTCTAAAGGGACAGTGCACAACTAGAAGGGAAAGGAACCCCACTACCACCCTGCTGTATGCCAACACAAATGTGCTGAGATTTGAAGCCCAAGACAGGGCATCCCCAAGCAAAAGGGGACAGAGTGGGAACTCAATCCAACTCCCTGAAGGCAAGGCAATTTAGATCACCAGCTCAAGGTGGTAGGGAAGCTAGAGCAGCATTTAACTGGCTGAGACTGGTGAAAACAGGAGATATAGGAAAAGCCAGAGGGGAACTGGATAAGGACGCAGAACCATTCAAGGAGATTCTGAATAAATATGGCTTGAGGAGGAGCCAAAAGGTGACCCTCCAGGGTCATCAAGAGTTCCCTCAGGAGATAATTCTACTCATTCCTCAAATTTATTGAGTCCGCTCTGGGAGAAGAATGGAAAATTCAAAAAGAAATTTTTTTCAAGTTTAAAGGCCATGAGAAGAGGGAGAGGAACGAGCAGGGAGGGGGAGACTCCTAAGGAGGAGGCCGGGATCAGTAATGAATGGTGAAATACAAAAATCACACATGCCCCCACAATGCAAAGCATCATGGGCTGCATATGCAAATCACAGAATATGCTGGTTCAACTGTAAGCAAAAATGCATGAAGGCCTCAGTTTGCAAAGGGTGCAAACAGAAGACAGACATGTGTTTTGTCTTACCAGGACATATCAGTACGCCTTGTCCATTTGACACCACAGTGGAATGAACCAGCTACCCTAAGATGGTCTATCTGGGTTATGTTGTGAACCCAATTAGACAATTTAAAAGACAGACCTGTGTGCAAGCATGAATGAATGGCGAAGATGCAAAAAGAAGCTCAAGAAATATAGTATGTAATTTCCACATCTTCCCTTGTCAATCTTCACCATTCATTACTGCTTGGGTGAGTACCAAAACACCCCCCCCCACCACCACCACCGAAGGGGGACTAGGAAAAACCCTGAGGGAACAAGACCCTCAGCCCCCTGCTGGTGAAAGATGGAAGAGAACCTAGCCGAAAAGACAGGAAGACTAAGGCCGAGGGGAGCCAGGTGTCATCCCATGGAGGAGACTGAGGAAGCCCCTGCAGAAGCCTCCTTGCCCTGGTGGAAGAGGCAGGTCCCTCGGAAGGCGGAGCGAATCACTACACCAGGCCAGGAGTTACAATTTTGATACACTAAGCCATGCCATCCACCTAATGCAGATTGCTGCCTCTGCAAGCCACCTCACTGGTGTCGTAAGATGCCCTTGCTTGGTGCCTTGCCAGTTCCAGGCCTATAGCGGAGAGGGCAATGGCTTGTTCAGACTGCTCCGTCACAGGCATTGATGCTAGAAGCAGAGACAGCATTGACCATAGATGCCTGCTGTAGGCAGCATGGTGAGCCTGATTAGATGCAATGCATAACAGTGCACAAGAAGAGAACACTTCACCCCCACCGGTCAAACTGTGGGGAATCAGTCTGGTGGATGGTTGTGCGCCAGGCAGCAATGCCCGTTGCGAGTCTCTAGGAACTGCAATCCCCAAGGGTGGGTTGGGGAGTGTACCTAAAGACTCAGAAGGGGCACAATACCTCCACCTGCAGTCTACTAGGGCAGGGAAAGGGGCAGCTGGAGACTGCCAGGTATGGATAGACTCCTTGAAAAGGAGGGACCAGGATGGCACCACCAGATGCCGGGCACTGAATCTGTGCGTCTCCCACCTTGGTATCTCGTCTGACAAGATACAGATATTCCTAACCATCCTCGATAGGAAGCACCGATTCCGTGAAATCAGTGTCGGATCAGAAGTGAGCAAAGGGTTCCTTTCCCTCCGAGGGAGTCGAGGAGGCTGAGGAACTAGTGTCCAGAGGACTCCTGCGGAGGTGGGGCTAGGTGAAATACCCCCTCATGCATGAATCCAACATATGACGGGAAGGCCTCTGCAGTACCTCTGAACATCTCCCAGGATAACTGGCCCGTAGGACCAACATTGCCTGGAAGAGAGGTGTGGCTTCAAAGGAATGAGAGAGGGGCACCTACAAGGAGGAGATTGTCCTCTGCTAAGGCTCTGAAATCCAGGGAACAGAGCCAGAGTTGGCGTGGTCCCAGAACGAAACCCTGGGGATGCAAACTCTGGAAGGGCCAGGGGGGGGAATCTCCCGTGACGCACCTGAGGTTGCAAGAGTCCAGAAGGGCAACCTGCAGCAACGCCACTGGAGGAGTCCCTTGAGCCCAAGAAATAAAGGCAAGGCTCTGCACTTTGGCTCCTCCCCACACCGCAAGTGGAACTAGACGTCCCTCACCCTGGCCCCTCAACCCCCCAGACTCGGGACACCCTCCTCCTCGACCCCAGCGACTGGTTCAGTCGATAGTGAGGCCTCCCAAGGATGGCCTCTGAAGACAGAACAGTTAGTTCAGGGGCATCATAAATGTTAGTCTGCATCACCTTCAGTCTCCAGAAAGTGCTTGCAAGCCCCAAATATTTGTAGAGCCCGAAAGACATGCCATGCTTTTGCCATGTCTTGCACAAATGAGGATTCTTGTGTAGACTAGCTGTATATGCTTTTTTACGTTTAAGCTGCCTGTTCTCACTACTGGCTTTCCCAGGAAGAACAGGGGCGCTAGTCTTTGCAGACCATCTTTTTAGCAACTTCCATCAACCCCTTGATCATGCCTCTTTATGGCCATCAGCACTTTCATTTTTAACATTTGTGAGGGACTCATCAGCTCCTTTGGAAGCTTTATTCCTTGACGGATTTTGAAAGCTTCATCAGCATCCCTGTTTGAAGTTTAATAATTAGTTTTAAATGGCCCATCAGTAGCCTGCTACTCCTGTGACAGCAGACTTTTTAATCCTGTAGGTCCAGATGTTAGTTCTGGGAACATGAAACCAATCCACAGAGAATCCAGCAATGACTGTAGAAGTTCCAAACAGTTACCTTGTGGTAGGGACCCATGATGACAAAAATACAGAAACATTAAACTCAATGGTTCCCACAGGAAAAGGGGAAGCAAGAAAGAAAAATGTCGAAATTACTCAATCGTGGTAAAGTGAATGTAAAACCACCGTGAAAATACTCTGCAGAACTGAAGAAAAACCGCTAAACAGTAAGCACACTAAAATACATTTGTGAGAAACACTACCAAGATACAGAAAAGGCAGTCAACAAGGGAAGATGAGACCTCTGGGGTGATGTTGCTCAGTCAGTGGAGAAAAAAAAAAATTCTGAAGCCTGCTCTCAGCACACTCCCCTCCTATGTTTCGATTGGCCAATGCCCTAGCTCATTATAATTCTTAAAGGCTTATCTCTGATGCAGTTGCACCTAGTCAGCCAACTGCTATAGTTACTAATGCTAGAGGACTTCTGGGGTAAGAAAAGGTCCAAACAAAAAGGGCTCTTCCCCCCTCCCCCAGCTTCTGACCCTGGGGTTCTTCCAAAGTTCCTTTCATATAAAGGCACTCAAAATCACTACTTTAGCTATAAAAAGCAACAGAACAGAGGCTGTGAGCAGTGACATGTGTGATGGCTGTCAGATAAGACAGTGGGAAGAACTCCGGGGTTGCCCACGTGATGAAATCATAGCCAGTCCCTGACAGACTACAATAGTTTGTGGTCCTACTGCCCGACAGCTATGTTCCAAAGGTGTTGCCAGACAGAAAGAAAATAAATCTACAAATATTAGCATTGTTTGTACTACCTCTGACAATCCAAGTCCCCCCCCCAATCCTAACCCTAGCCTGGTCTGCAGCATTTCCATGCCAGATGGGGCAGTCTCTCAACTCAAGGGAAAAAGGTAAAAACTGTTCAACCAGGAAAGGCACACTAAGCCAATCCTCGTTTCCAAGTACGATGTTAAGAGTCGCATAGCATTGAGTTGAGTGGGTGCCGAAAGATTCAAACCCAGGTCTCCAGGTTTGCAGCTCAGTGCACTAAACTACTATACTGCCTCTTTAGCGGAACAAGAAAATGGTTACCAAATAAACCAGAGATATGCCAAATGTAGGTTTATTTTGCCCAATTTCACTGTGCTGCTACTTTGTAGCTTGAAAATTCTTACCTGGATGAGCACACCGGGCTGGTTGTCTGAATATGTGGTAAAAGTCTGGGTCTGTTTGGTGGGGATTGTAGTGTTCCGCTTGATCAGGACAGTCATGACACCCCCAGCTGTTTCAATACCCAGGGACAGAGGTGTGACATCCAACAGCAGCAAATCCTGTACATTCTCAGACTTGTCACCAGACAGGATAGCAGCCTGCACAGCTGAACCATATGCCAGAGCAAATGTGAGTAAAACCAAACAACTATTTTAATCTTCATGGCCAGCTACATAGATTCACAAATATACTGCACTTGCTCTAAATTCTCTGGTTCAGCACTCGATACCGGGGGAACTATTACAACATTTAAATGTTATTTAGCTTTGATTTAGCAGCCCGCTCAGACATCCAAGGAAGGAATAACCAACATTAGCCTTTCGACTTCTGGTGGAAACTACGAATGGCTTTGGAATCAACTTCATCACAGCGAGCGTTCGTAGTGGGAATATTTTTACTCTGAAGATGTGCCCCCCAAAAAACCACCCCCCCCCCAAACAGAATTATTTAGGAATGAGTAGTTGAGTGAAAACTTACCGTAACAGATCAGGAAATCTTCAGCAGGTCACACCTTTGAAACTATAGCCAACAGGCACTAGGACCTCATGGAAACATTTTGCCAGCAATCTGGGGGCTGCCCAGTGACAGACAGCTATGGGTGGCCCCCACACCCTCAGTTCCCCACTAGAGACCATCCAACAAGGACAGACTCCTGTGGTAACCGGAGAAGCTAGAGGTTCCCACCACTAGTCAAGGGGACAAAAGAATACTGAAGGCATACCATACTGAAGAAAGATGCAGGAGATTTAAATCAGAAGTCAAATGGAATGCAGGGTGGGACAGCATGACCCGATTGATATCCCCGTGCACATCTTAACTTGCTGCATCTGTTCAGGGATCTCTCCTTCAGCAGGTCACACATTTGGAACAAGTCCCCGGCAGTTCTGCACTACAGAACCAGCTGGGTGGCAGGAAGGAAGCAGCCCAAGAAAGGAGGCCCTGTAACACAGCTAAACCAAAACCTGCCATTCTACAACCACTGTCCAAACTGTAGTGCTTGGTAAAGGTGTAGACAATATTCAAAGTTGCATCAGCACAAAATTCAGCAGCTGAATTGCCCACATCTCTGGCTGAGTGGCCTTTAACAGCCCCAGAAGTTCCATACCATACTTCCTGTAACAAAAAAAAAAAAAGGCTCACCATTTGGCCAAATACTTTAGAAACAGACACCCTCATTCCCATGGTGAAAAAGAGTTCACTTGGACTTCCTACAGTCTTTCATACGGAGTACGCAAGTAGTCTATGGACATCGAAAGTATGGAGCAATGCTTTCCCCGAATTGGCATTCTCTGGGTAACAGGCAGGTGGATAGTTAGATAAGTTTTTAACCACAGGTGGTGATGAATTAAAGATTAGTGTGAAAAGATGCCAGGTCTTGGAAAATCAAATAAGGCTCATCAAATGAGCCTTTAGGTCTGAAATCCTTAAAGCAGAAGTAATGGCAACTAAATAGAACACTTTCCATGACAGAAACCATAACTTGAAGTTTCTCCAACACCAAATTCCAGTCCCAAGGCACAGCTGGATTGCAGATGTGAGGCGCTGGTGAAGAATGCCTGAAAGTACGACACCTCCAACTGTGCCACTGTATGGCCTCCAACAGGCACATGGAAGGCCGAAATAGCAGACAGGTGCACCTTCAGGTTAGAAGCTTCTCAGGCCGCACTGACTGACAAATCTCAATCTGGTGCACTGGCCCTGTGAATGGATCTAGGAGTCAGGCAGCCGCCCACATAGCATAGCAAACTTTTACTCAATGGAATAAATAGCTCTGGTGGCAGGCTTCCTAGTAACCACCAGAACATCAACCCACCCTCTGAACACTGCAAGTCTAGGCTTGACCATGTCTTCAGAAGCCAGGCATGAAGGTGTGAAGACTTTGTCCAAAGAACCAGGGTTCCCAGTTCCTGCGACAGCCAGCGCACAAGTGTATGGGTGCAAGAGGCTCCACCAGCTGCTGCAGCAGCAAGGGGAACCAGATCTGAGGAGGCCAAAAGAGGGCAATGTGGAACAGAGTGGCCCCTTCCAGCTGAAGTTTGAGAACACCCTCTGAATTACAGGAAAGGGAAGGAAGAAAACTCCCTTTCAAAATGAGGGAGACAACCAGTCTCACTAGAAAAACTCCAGGCCCTAGAGCAAGCGAGCAGAAACATGGCAGTTTGGTCTTCAGTGTGGGCACAAAAGATCAAACTCTTGACGCCCCCACCTGCCTAAGAGGTCTTGGAGGTCAGCAGTTCCCACCCGTGCATCCTGGACTACGACTGGCTCAGCCTGTCCACCAGGAAGTTTTGATACCAGTCATGGACAGCCAATAGATCTAAACTTTTCTATAACCCAGACCAGACCCTCATCACTGCCACAGGGTATGAATGAAGCTCTCCTTGGTTGAATGTCGTTAACTATACTGATTTGTCAGTCTGCACCAGCAGATAACCCAGGAACAGGTGTGTCTAGAAGGCTTGCAAAGCCTACAGCACAGCCCTCATCTCTAGGATGCTGGCAAGGAGGGGCCACCTGCACTCTGGACAACGTTCCTTAAGTCCGATGAGCCACCCCCACCAGTCCAACCCCAAAACATAAGGAGAGAATCCACCGGGGAGGAGAGATGAGAAATGGAGCCTCTTTCCAAGAAGTTGCTGTGGTCCATCCACCACAACACCCTTGACCGGGAGACTAGGAACTTGCTGTTGGTCAGCGCGTTGGTCCCACTGTAACCTCAATGTTCTCTAGGGGATCCTTTTGCACAGGATGGCAAGGGGAACTGAAAATGGTTTTAGCCACCCAGCCCGAGAGCTGCAAGAGGGTCCTGGCTGTACCGTATCTGCCGTTGTAAGGCAGTTGGGTTGCAGCAGCCAAGTGGTCCACCTGGTCAGGAAAGGCATACCGAGTCATGCCCAATACTGCCCCCTATGTAGAGAAGATGCTGACGGGAGGGGTGTCAAAGAGCAACTTACAAGTGAAAGTAATCACTAGGGTTTGGAATTGCCTTGTACATGCTAGGACCTGGCGCAGGGGCTCCCTGGATTGCACTACGAGTAACCGATCGTCCAGGTAAGTGAAGACATCCTTCACTCCAGAAGGCTGCTGCCACCACCGCTTGAGCATTTGGTAAAATCCCCATGGAGCACAGGACAAGCCAAAGGGCAATGCTCGGGAACTGGTAGGGTTCCCCCTGAAGTGGAACCTGGGGCACTACCAGTGAGAAGCACCATCTTGGAAGTGGTTATGCCAAGTATCCAGCATGTCCAGGGAGCATATTCAATCGCCCTGGTGCAGAAGAAGCAGCAGGCCCTGTAGAGTCATCTGGAACTTTCTGTAGTTGATGCTGACAGAATGGGCCACAACGAAAATTCAGAACCCTCCATTCCTTTGACTCTCTGGAACTGGTTCTATGGCAATGTGCAGACCCCCCCCAAACTGGAGATGGATCTGGAGGCCACTCCAGAAGTTCAGAGTGTGACCTTGCTTTATAAGCTGTGGGACCCAGGCATCTGTGGGGATTGCCTGCCACCTGTCCAAGTAATCCCCTACCACCCCTTAAGTACTGGAAGATGAAGGCCTGGCAAGGGGTTATGTGGAGGACCTGGGAAGTCTGTCAGTAGTAGAGGCAGGGCTGATCCTGCTGGGTATATGTGGAGGGGGCTGGTGCTCCACATGTGCCTATGGGGGGCATAATGAAAAGGCACCAGACAGTGAAATAGAAAAACAGTCAGACCACACCGTGCCAGAGACATAGGATCCCCACAAAGGGCATGTGGCCACTAAAGGTTTTTGGCGACAGCCAGGTAGGCAGATAGGACACCCCGAGCCACAAACATCTGCTTCGACAGGCACCAAGCCCACTGCCACAGCAGGGGCAGCAGCGGCGATGGTCAGACTGCAAGACAGTTTGTCCACCTGGACAAGGGCCTAGCCCAGGGGGCAGGTGGGGGTGTAAAGCAACTGGCAACTAAGTCATTGTCATACTGGTGGCAGAATGGTGGAGCCCTGTGAATACAAAGGGGTCCCTTTCCAAGAGCTTGCCGATAGTGTTGCCGCCCAGAGAGGCATGATTCAAGAAACCCCAGGCAGGAAAGATGTGATGGGTCCCAGTGTTAACCAAGGGAAGTGAACGAGGACATAACAGAGGAAGCCCTAGAAATCACTAGCTGCAACAAGTCAGCAGCCCCATCCCTCAGCCGCTAGAGCCTGACACAGCAGTGTGCTGGTTTAATACCTGGGTAGAGGCACAAGGCAAGCAGCACCAGCTTCAAGGAGACCCAAGGGGGCCCTCTGCTGAAAGAAGAAAACAAAAAGCAGCTGACGTACCAAAGGGCTCATTATCCTCAAATGAGGCACAGGAATGCCAAGACCCCCTCCCAGGCACAGTCATCCAGCTCAAGCTGAACGTGGGTGGAGGGAGTGGTGGGTTCTGAAGCACCCCCCACTAGAGGCCTTCCCCCAGCCTATGGCTGGAGGGACGGTGCCAAGCATGGGTTCATAAGTCTGGTTCGGACAGGAACACCAAGGTGCAACAGACTTCTAGGAAAATAAACTGAACTTACAAGCTCAAATGGGCAGACTGGGTGGGCCATAGATACATAGACAGTGTCGGCAGATAAGGGCCTATGTATGCATGTATCTATGTGATGCCACCCTTGGAAGGACAAAAATGATCCAGCCCAAATAAGCCCCCCATGGTGCCAGCCAAAGAATCCACAGGTGCGGTGCCTGATCCAGCCTGGGATCCACAAGGAGTCGCCCGAGCTGGTGCAAGGCCAAAGAGAAAGCAACGAGCACCATCAGTGAGCACAAACCAGGCACTGGGAAATGACGGGAGGCCCTAGATGTCCCGACAGAGCCTGTGGTAGGCCACAAAGCCTAGCAAACAAGTAGCCCACCAACCCCTGCGAAGTGAGGGGGAAAAGGAGATGCTGGGAAGGTATGGTGTGCCAGTGGCAAAGTGTTGAGGCTCGCAGAGACTGGGCAAAGCTAGCAGCTACCATGCCCAACTGATAGAGGTATGGGGAGGCAGGCTGAACAGGAGAGGCACAGGGCGCCACTGCCAGGGGTTGGACCAGCCATGAGCAAGGACCCTGGCCCCAACCTGCCTGAAGCAGGACACCCCCTGCAGAGGGCAAGGGAGCAGAGAAAAAGCAGCGGAGTTGCCCAAGTGAACAGTACTGGTCAGTGACCTGGGGTCTCTCCACACACAAAAAAAAAACCCACACACAGCTGGAGCAGGATCCCAGCTGTCCCATGACCTAGGAGCCTGAAGAGGCAGATAACCTTGGGGAGGTTCTTCCAGATTCTTACCCTCCTCCCTCCGTTAGAAGCAACAGATAGCTGGAGGAAGATACTCTAGTCCTTTATGGTGGAGGGATGCCAGGCTTAACTGGCGGGGGACCATGCAGGATTAATTACTTGGTTGCAGGTTTTGGAGTTGACACGAAACAAACCGCCATGAATTTGAAGAAACTTAGAAAAATAAAAATGGTCAACTGTAGCAGCAGGAAAACCGAGGCGGGCACTGGTGTGATGTCATGTGGATGGCACCAGAAGGCTGCTAGCAAAATGCGTTTCTAGTGCCAGACAGGTATAGTTCCAAAGGTGTAACCTGCTGAAGGCGATATCCCGGAAGAGCACTTAGACTCAAATATTTTACAACATAAATTGTTTAGTTCCATCTTTAGATAACTGTGCTGAACGCTAGTCACTCCCCAGAAGCATTTAAATACTTCCATCTGCATTATTGTTCTACCTATAGAATACTATGTGTTATTCTACCTATATAGGACCATTTGTAACTACAGTGTTGTTCCAGATTCTATTACAATGTAGAACATGTCAGTTCTACAGAGCATTGTGCAACTGGAAGAGCTAAGAAACTACATAAAAATGTTACTAGTTGCGTGTCTCAAGTCAAACACCCAGTAGGAAATGGAAAGGTTGGAACTAATCAGCTTCTGGGGGGGAAATGGCTTAGTTTCAGCACAGTTCTTCACTGAATGTGCGTTTGTTTCTATATACCAAAATCTAACTGCAGGTTAACAAGACATGGTTGTATTTTTTTTTTTTTTTTTTAAATTTATCTAGCTTTTGTTGACCGGGTAAGTGCACTAGACAAATCCTGCTTATTTTCAGGCACGACCTGGGGGAGGGGGATACAGATGAATGCCAACTGACCTTGAACCAGATTAAGCTGTTGCACTGTATAGCACTGAATCTATAATGGTTCAGGAGTCCTACCAATTAAAGATGAAACCTATTAATTTATAATGTAGCCACTCAAATTACATGCAGTTCTCCCCGACTAAAGAGGGTACAGTGGACCAGCTCGCTCAGACATCCAAGGAAGGTACTTTAACCAACATTAGCCTTTCGACTTCTGGTGGAAACTACGAATGGCTTTGGAATAATTGTCATCACAGCGAGTTCTGCAAGATAATTACTATTTTGCACTTTAACAATCTATAGGACAGCACTCTCCCAAACCCTAGTCACCAATGACTGGGAGGAGGCTCAGGTTAATGAAGCCTCACTGCCAAGATCAGTACAACCATGCCATCCCCCACCTTTACACACCCAAACTATTAGTTCTAAAGATGGGTTTTCAGAACAGCAGCCAGTACCTTTATGCCCTCTGGTCAGCTCTTGGCATGGAGATGTCTGCCCAAAGACCTGAAAAGCCCATATTTTGGGGCCATTCTTGATTTGTCCACAATTGCTCTTCCTTCACTAAAAGCACTGCCCCGAAGTGTTGAGGACACACCCCCTGAACATGCGACCATGAACTGTAGGTCTTTATAGAGTGCCACCGCTTCCCAATCGCAGTCTGTAGGTATTAGTAGTCCCGATGCCACTTCTCCACTTGAGTCAAAATGCTGTCAGCAGTGGGGCTGCATTAGGCAAACAGCTGCTTTTACTGAAGGCAAAGAATGATGATGGTAGTAATTAATGGCTGCATACAAACCTGAATAGGCAATTTAGGTGCTCTGGCAGGCAACTCCTTACGAGTTGCCTGACCCAAGGATGCCAATAGCTCCAAGGTACCCTGCACATCTTTACCTATAGAACATTAAGTTAGTTTTTGGTTCCAATAGTCTATTTTGCTTTGTCTGCACTTGCTACCAATCAACCAGTTCCTTAAAGGACAAGCAAGCAATTGTGGGGCATGAAATCAGAAACTTCTCCTGAATAAAATAAATGACACTTTTAAGTTATCCTATTTACCTTTATTTTGGTTATTTACATTTGTCATAGTTGAAAGCTGCCCCAAAATGTAAAGAAACCCTCAGATTAGTCCTGCTGCCAAGGAGCTCTGCTCACAAAAGGACAATACATGTCACTGTAGTGAGTCTGCTCCACGTCTTGCATTAAAACCTATGGACAGAAATTTAAAAAACTTGTGGAGCAAACTTTTCAGCCATTTTGCAAAACAAGTAGTGGAACTAAAACCAGGGTGGGGGAGTGGAGAGTACATTGTGGCAGCTTTTAACAACAACAAAAATAAACCACCAAAATAAAGGTGAACAGCAGCATAGCTTAAAATCTGCAACTTACTCTAGTATTGCACAAATAGTACCTGTGATGGACTGACGCAAGATATTCCAACACAAGATCTGGTGCCATCTTGACCTATGGGAAATGGGACAGATACACCCAGTGGAGCAAATGTTGCTCTGCAACTTTCTACCAGAACATGCAAATTGCTAATGCTCTGCAAGAGAGCACATCAAGAGGACCCTGGGACAGCAAATATTGAAATGTATTTAAAGAACTAGTGTATTGCCTTAAGAAAAAAGTTTCAGGCCCCCCCAATTACCTCAGAAATCCACTCTTTTCCTTCTCCCTTTGTTTAGCTAGGAAATTGTTTGCCAGATGTTTAGTTGGTGTGATGTGTGAACAGCACTCTGCCTGGCAGCAGACATCTAGCTTTATTCTGCCAACTACATCAGCACTGATCTATGACAGAAACATAGAAGCTGACGGCAGATAAGGACCGCAAGGCCCACCCAGTCTGGCCATTTGTTTTTCTTCCTTATAAATGTGCCATCGGCCTTTGCTCTGTCAGTTGCCTATCTATTCATAGTCATTTGTATTGCTCCCTTATGCCTATCCCATGCCTGTTTGAAGCCCTGCACTGTATTCATAGCCACCACTTCTTGTGGTAAGCCATTCCATGCATCCACCACCCTTTCTGGGAAAAAGGGTTTCCTCACGTTCCCCCTTAATTGGCCCCCCTCTAATCTCATGCTGTGTCCTCTTGTCCTGCTATTTCTCTTTTATTTAAACATGTTAGACTTTCACCTTGTTAATGCCCTTAAGGTGCTTGAATGCCTCGATCACATCACCTCTCTCCCTCCTTTGCTCAAGGGTATACATATTGAGCTCTGTTAATCTGTCCTTGTAGGTCTTCTGATGCAGTCCCTGCACCATTTTGGTTGCCCTTCTCTGGACTGCCTCAATTTGGTTAATGTCCTTGTGAAGGTGTGGCCTCCAATACTGCACGCAGTACTCCAGATGGGGCCTAACCAGTTCTTGGGATTATTACCTCGCTCTTAGAACTTGTGATACCCCTACTAATACACCCTAACACCCCCTAGCCTTACCTACTGCTTTAGAGGTCTGATTGGATAATTTCAGGTCATCAGTGATGATGATACCAAAGTCTTTCTTCCTTTGTGACTGCTAGCAACTCCCCTCCCAGCCTATAGGTGGCTTCAGGGTTTCTCTTCCCTATGTGCATGATTTTGCACTTCTTTGCATTAAATCCCAGTTGCCACTCTTCTGACCATTTTGTCAGTTTATCCAGATCTCTTCTCATTCTGCCCACCCCATCTGGATCATCTACTCTGTTGCAGATCTTGGTGTCATCTGCAAACAGACAAGCCTTACCCTCTAGTCCATCTGCAAGGTCACTAATGAAGATGTTGAAAAGGACTGGCCCCAGGACTGATCCCTGAGGTACCCCACTTGTGACTTGCATCTCTTCAGACTGTATACCATTTACCACCGTTTTCTGCCAGTCAACCAGTTTTCCACCCAGTTGACCAACTTCTGACCCACCCGAGCCTACCCAGCTTATTTATCAATCTTCTATGTGGAACAGTGTCAAAAGCAGGCAACATCAACTGCTCCCCCTTGGTCCACCACTCTGGTTACCCAGTCAAAGAAATCTATGAGATTAGTTTGACAGGACCTTCCTTTTGTAAACCCATGCCCCTATGGATTCCAGATGTTGCACTATCCTTTCCTTAAGGAGTGCCTCCATAATCTTGCCCACTACTGAGGTAAGACTGGCTGGTCTGTAGTTTCCCGCCTCCCCCCTGCTACCACTCTTGTGGAGCAGGATCACATGAGCCCTTCTCCAGTCTTCTGGGACCTCTCCTGTGGTCAGAGACTCACTCAACAGTTCTGGTAATGGCTCTGCTAGTTCCACCTTTAGCTCAAGTACCCTGGGATGTATGCCATCAGGTCCCATTTCCTTATCCACTCCAAGCTTAGCAAGCTCTTGTAGGACCCTTTCTTTTGTGAAGGGAGTAGTGCTCACCTCCCTTCCCGTGTCCATGATGCTGAGCTGTGGGCCCAGCCCTACCTTCTCTTCAGTAAATACTGAGCAAAAGTATCTATTTAGAATAGATGCCTTTACAGGGTCCTCCTCCTCACATGCTCCCTTTTCTCCATTAAGCTTAGCAATACCCCCTCTGGACTTTCTCCTTTCACTGATGTATCTATAGAAAGTCTTGTCACTTTTTACTGTTTGTGCTAGTGTTTCCTCAGTTTGGGACTTTGCCTGCCTTACTGCCTTCCCCGCTTCCCATAGGGCAGTTTCATATGCCTCCCCATCTTCATCCCGCTGTGTTCCCTCATATTTCCTGAAGGCCAGCCTTTTGGCTCTGACCTTTTCTGCTACTGTATTTGAGAACCAAAGTGGTTTCCTTCTTTTGCACTTCCTTTTCTGTCTAACACAATGGGATGTTGCTTCAAGTATTGCATCCTTAATGCTTGGCCACTTTGCCTGTACCCCCTCATCTGTGTCTTTTTGCCAGGGCTAGCTTAACTCTGTTGGCCATCTTATCAAAGTCAGCTCCTCTGAAGTCCCATATTTTTGCCTTGGAATGGGATGATTTAGATGTAGTAGCCAAACTAAACCATACCATGTGATGGTCACTGGCCCCCAGGTGACCTACCTATGACTGCCTGTAACAGCCACCCAGCTGCCAGGTCGCTCATCTGTGAAGTCACTGGTGAAATCAGTGCTGATAATGTAGTGGGTGACAAAGATGGACGTCTGCTCCCAAGCCAAGGATGTTCCACACATCCAGCACGATATTGAGACTGATGAAAGAAAGTTAAATAATTCAGAAACAAGTTGTGTACCTGCACCATATGCCACAGCCTCATCAGGATTGATGCTCTTGTTCAGCTCTTTGCCATTGAAGAAATCCTGCAGCAGCTTCTGGATCTTGGGAATACTGGTGGATCCACCAACCAGTACAATGTCATGGACTTGCGCTTTGTCCAGCTTGGCGTCACGAAGGGACTTTTCCACAGGCTCTAAAGTTCCACGGAAGAGATCTGCATTCAACTCTTCGAAGCGGGCCCTGGTGATGGAAGTGTAGAAATCGATTCCTTCATACAAAGAATCAATTTCAATACTGGCCTGAGTGCTGGATGAAAGAGTGCGCTTAGCACGTTCTGCAGGCGGTGAGGAGACGGGCGGACGGACAGCTCTCTTGTTTTCACTTATGTCCTTCTTATGCTTACGTTTGAACTCTGCAATGAAGTGATTGACCATACGATTATCGAAATCCTCCCCACCCAAGTGGGTGTCACCAGCAGTGGATTTTACCTCAAAGATACCATCTTCAATAGTCAAGATGGAAACATCAAAGGTGCCACCACCCAGATCAAAGATCAACACGTTTCTTTCAGATCCAACCTTCTTTCTTGTCCAAAGGAGAAGAAATGATCTGTTACACAAAACAGCCATTACTCTGGATTTCCTTCCCTTCCCATCAGATTGTCAAAGTTAACCAATCCCAGGATAGATTACTGTAGTAGTACCCCACTAGTGACCCCTACAACCCCTCCCCCCCCCCAATTAGAACTACCTTATGGTTAGGCTATGTGGTCAATATAGGGTGGTTCACAGTGCTGAAACTTGTTAAAGCAGCAGTACTAATAAAATGTTATGTCAAATAGACCAGTTAAGTCAAACGAGCCCAATAAAACTTCCATTGTTTGCTTATTGTTTTATCTTTATATTCTTGGGACAGTTTAGCACAGACCCTTGCCAGGCATGCCCTACTGATTCAGAGGGAAATGGGATGCTGCCCTTCTCCTTGGTTATTTTGTCTGATGTAACTAGAATCAACCACCCTTCCTTTGCCTGCTGTTTGTAGGACAGGCAATGTAAATAAGGGTAAAAAAAATTTATGGGGCTGCCATATTTTCTGTTGAGCCACACACCAAGAATGTATTCAAAGCAATGGAATCAGAAAGCAGCAGTGAACAAGTCAAATCTGAAATCAACTACCAGGCAGTGCAAAAACCTGCCAAGTGATCACTTCCTGATCTACTACTGCTGATACTTTAAAGAGCTGGTGACTCATTCAGAACTAAAAAAATATTTAGACACTGCCCCGCTTGTATTTCTCATTTAGTCCTGTATTCCTCCTCCTCCTCATTTAATAGTCAGCAGATTTGCATGAAAGCAGATCTTTGCTCTATTCCTGCTACTTTCTCCCTACCTGAAGTTACATAGCACTGCTCATGATATCACAATTACTCCCATGGCAACAGATTGTGATGTCAGAGGATGACTTGAAGTATGGAGTAAGCTACAGAGGCAGTAATTCAAAATGAACTCTAAGGGACAACAATCATGTTCATACACATTTCTGTAATAAACGTGGAGGAGAAATATCAGACAAATGGAAGGCAAGCAGAACTGTACCTTTTTTTAGGTTTTCTTTGAGGCATCAGTAGCTGTTTAAAGGTTACAGTACTGCTTTTGGCATCAGGCTCTTCATGTCCAACTTCTGTCTCTCATCCCAATTCCCTTGCTGACATGGGCAGCGTGGCAGACACTGCTGGCATCAGTTGCAGAGCACTGCAACTTGCTTCAAAGACAAAGGGCACAATTTTGTGCAACCCATAGTTATAGGGCTGTTTAACTAGCCATCTTATGCATATCAAAGCAAATAAACAGACATTCCAGTAATCAAACAATGTTTTGTAACACTAGCCCACTCTCGAAATGACTGCTTAGACCAGCACACCGAAGTAGAAGATCAGCTGGTCGCCTCGGGACAAAAAGTTTGGGATCCCTGCCTTCCAAAAGGCGAGCTAACCAGAAAGTATTAGAATGTTTACTGTACTCCCATGGAGTTGGGGAGCTTAACAGTTTCCGGAAAAGCACCAAAATCAGTGCGTCTATATCTGTGACTAACCATTACTGCTTACATAAGCATTACAATTTCAGGAGGGAGTCTGCCCCCAAAAAAAAGAGAACCATCCACTTGGGTGCTGGTGTGACATTTTTGTTATCAATAAGGTGGAATGGACTAGTTGTCAAGTGCAGCCACACGTGCTCTGGACAGATCGCTTCGGTCAGCCAGTTGACACCCTACCCACTATAGTGCAGGCCGTCAACTCTGCAATCAGAAAACTAGTCTCCAAGATCTCTACAGCTTCATCCCAAAATTACAGTTAAGTTTCACATCCAACCTTCTTGTCCAAACCATAAGCAATGGCAGCAGCAGTTGGCTCATTAATGATACGAAGCACATTCAGACCAGCAATTGTGCCAGCATCTTTTGTAGCCTGACGCTGGGAGTCATTGAAGTAGGCCGGTACTGTGACCACAGCATTGGTTACTGTCTAAAAAGACAAAATAAGCAGTTATTCAATGTGAAGGAGAGGGGCCCATTTGATGTTGGTTCTGAGAACCAAGCATGTAAGCCCAACATAATTAGTCCAGAGGCAAATTACTTGGGGCAAACAAAAACTTCACCGCCCCCCATGGCAAAGGTGAATGATCCAGCCCTTTGGCAATACGTGAACATTTAGCCCAATCTGGAAAGCCATATTTCAATGTAAAACCAGCCATTACAAAGTGCACGTCAGGGTGACTGCTTTCGGCAGAGAACAGCTCTGAGCCAGAGTGGAGCACACGGTGCAAATTTGAACCTTCATTCCAAATTTGAAAATCTACATAGATTCTAAGCTCTGGTGTCACTCAAGAGGGATTTCTGGGTCTGGAAATTAAGAATTCTGTGCCTACACTTGGTATTGGCCAACGTCACACTAGATTTAGGTATTCTTGCATGAAATGCACACCTTGTATGCAGGCGTTGCAGAAACCAGCAAGTGGGAGCTAAACATGATTTAACAGATTTATATGTAACCACCATCTTTTGTTAATAAGCATCTTAATTGTTCCACAACTCTGAAGTAATTTCATCTAAAGAAGTCAAGGCACTCAACCAGAAAATGCCAGTAACCTATAAACAGGCACTTGTTGCAATCATTCCCACAGTAACTTACTTTTCCAAGGTAGGCTTCTGCTATTTCCTTCATCTTTGTCAACACCATAGAAGAGATTTCTTCTGGGTAGAAGGTCTTTGTCTCCCCTTTGTATTCAACCTGGACCTTGGGCCTACCAGACTCATTAATGACAGTGAAAGGCCAATGCTTCATATCAGACTGGACCACTGCGTCTTCAAATCTGCGACCAATTAGACGTTTGGCATCTGTAGCAAGATAACACACCCACTCAGGTAAATTCTTTCATACACATTTCCAACCCAAATCTGCAGGACACACAGGTTGGTGTAAACAGTTGCATAAAGTTACTGTAACGTTAAATTTGGAATCTCATTAGGCCATACCTTTGAAGCTACAAGCAGTCAGGTTAGGACCACAAACATTTGCTAGCCAGGGCCGTCCAGAGATGTGCCACATCTGTGTAAACATGGGTGATCCCATCACACCTCCATTCCCCATATGGAAACTTGTGCTGTGCCACCCTACTCAGTTCTCTGGAAACCTCCGTGGGGAACCAGAGACCAGCACCAGACATACAGAAGAGGTATGGGGCTGGAGATGCTAGCACGATATAACCCTCACTTAATGATTTATGGTGGCTTGCAGAATATTTGGTGCAAGCCCTGTAGAAAGGGTACTTAACTGCCACAAGCTAGATCAAAAAGTGTTAGTCTATCTTGTGGCAGACAGGTCAAGAATCCAGATCGCTGGCCAGGGAATGCTGCAAGCCCCGTGTGCCATATATGCAGCACACCCAGGCCATGTGGCACTCTGGACTTGAGAATCCGGCCCAATGTCCAGACCGTTTACAGAAAGGTGTAAACATTGCTCCGTGTGGCTGCAGCACACGTCAGCAGGGAACATTTTTTTGAACTGGTCACAGAAGTGGACATACCCCGAAACACCAGGAAGTTCCGACTGTACTTCAGTGCATTAAACAGCATAGCAAAATGCTATGCAAAACAGGTGGAACTACTATTTCTAGAAATGAACAGTAAATGCATTACCATTGAGTGAATCCATGGCAGTTGATGGAATTAAGCTACATTTTTAAAGTTTGCTACCCATTCTTGTGTCAGGTGCTATGCAGTTCAGCCGATTGGTGCACAAAACTTCTAATCAGGTTTGTTTTTGCTTCATGTAATACTCCTGCTTCCTGTATCCGAATACACACTGTGCCAGCCATCTGGAAGGCAGTTTGAATACAAGCGTGCCCTCATTCCCAGGGGAGAATATTATTCAAGTCCCAAGGCAGGACTGTATCATGGACAGGATTCATGTTAATACCTCAAGCATACACAGGAGACCTCCAATTTCGGAAACTGTAGGATTAATAGGGGCATGGAAAGCTCGGTGGCCAAATGCACCTTTGAGCCAGTTAGTGCTCAGTATTAATTCTTGCAATGTCACAATCAGCATACAGTGAAGAAAGGAGGGTTACTAGCGGGGTACTGCAGGGTTCAGTACTAGGACCGGTCCTTTTTAATCTCTTTATAAGTGACATTATGGAGAAACTGGAAAAAAAAGTATGTCTCTTTGCAGACAAAGATTTGCAACAGGGTTGATACACAAAATGGAGTGGAAAGGATGAGAAGGGACTTGGCAAGGGTGGAGGAATGGGCAAATGTATGGCAGCTCAGATTCAAAGCAAGGAAATGCACTTGAGAAACAAAACCCAGGGGAAGGGTACACAACTGGGGGGAGAGAAGAGAAGAGATATACAGTAAAAATGGAAAGGGACCTGGAGTAATTATATCAGATGACCTAAAAGTGGGCAAGTAATGCGAGAGAAGACAGTAAGGAAGGCTGAGGGAATACTGGGATGCATAGGGAGAGGCATCAACAGTAGAAAACAAGTAGTTATCCATCTGGAGTACTGTGTGCAGGTCTGGAAACCCCATCTCTGCAAAGACCAAGTGGAGGCTGTCCAGAGGAGGGCAACCAAAATGGTACAGGGTCTGCACCAGAAGACTAAAGGAGCTTAATATGTATACCCTTGAGGAAAGATGGGACATGATTGATTCCCTTGAGGTACTTGAAAGAACTAGTCCCAAGCAGTTCCATATGCATAGAAAGTCCAGGAGGAAGGCCATCCCTAAACTTAAGGCAGGCAGACCTGCAGCACAGCCCCTTGAGGCAATATCCCAACTGTAGTGCTAAGGTATGGATGTTAGTCCAGGTGGCAGCTGCACAAATGTCAGCAAGAGACCCCTCTGAAACAAGCCAGAGGTAGCCATACCTCTTGTGGAACTAGCCTTCACCACTCCTGACAACTCTGCCACACTCACTGTAGCAGAACACTGCAATTTGCCAGCCATTTAGAAACCCGAACGCCCTCTTCCTGGGGAGGAGGCAAAAAGCTGCTTCAACGTTCTGCATTCCTCAGTTCACAGCATATACTTTAGAAGTGCTGCACACATCCAAGGTATGGAACAGTGCTTCCCCTGGATTGAGACGCTAAGGAAACAAGAAGGGGGATAGATGGGTTCAGGATAACTCAGGACACCACCTTAAGAAACCTTGAAGACACCCAGTCTGAGAAAAAAACTTCAAGCAAGGCTCCTTGCACCAGAGGACCCGATACTCAAATCCTCCAAGACGAAGTAACAGCAACCAAAAGCAATGCTTTCCAAGAAAAAGCATAGCTTGCGAGACGCAGCTGGCTCAAAAGAAGACAGATCAGTTTCTCCACAACAAAATTCAAACCCAAGACAGGGGAATGGACTTAAGATTTCAGATGCAGTATGCTCCTCAAGAAAGTACAGGAAACATCCCGCTGAGCTATGGTGTGGCCATCCACTGGCTGATGGAAAGCAGACAGCCGAAAGGTTACTTTGAAGGAGTACTGGAGACATGATTCTGACAGCACTATCAGGTAATCCAGAATCTGGCTCACTGGACAGGTGAAGAGGGTCTAGATTATGCTTTGACAGCCCAGATAGCAAACCTCTTCCACTTCATGGCATATATGGCTGGGTGAGGGATTTCCAAGCGCCCACCATCATCTGCTACCCTACTGGAAACCCCAAATCTAGTGATGGCCAAGCATGCAGATTGAGGGATTGGAGACTGGGATGTACCAGGGTCCCCCGATCCTGGGTCAGTAGGTTCCTGCAGAGGGGGGACCAGAGGCCTTTCTGCTAGCTGCTGTAGTAATGGAAACCATATTGGATGAGGCCAGAATGGAGCTACCAGAATGCTAGCTCCCCGCCATCTGCAGTTTTGAGCACCCTCTGGATCAGAGGAAACTGAGGGAAGGTGTAAAAGGAATCTCCTGCTCAGGAGAGAGAAAATATCTTGCCAAAAAAACTCCAGGCCCTGGGTCGAGCGTGCAGAAACTGGGCAGTTTTGCATTACATGGGGAATACAAAATGCTCCAACTCTGGACAACCCTATCTGTCAAACAAATCATCTGCAACAGATGCAAGGAGCTCCCACTCAGACATGCTGAGCTGCATCTGGCTGAGCTATCCACAGTGTTTAGTACCCCTGGGACATGAACCAGAGAGTTAGGACAGGTCTAATGCCCAGTACAACTCATGGCTTCCCAACACAGGGGGGCATGAGCGTGTCTCCACCCCCTTGGTGTAATATGATTTCTCACGTTTAGTGTCTCCAAATGTATAGGGATTTCCAATACCGTCGCAAGAATGGACCCCATTCTTTAGCCAGGGCATATTCAAAACTCAAGAAATTAGTACTATATTAATCTTTGTTTGCTGAGAACGCTCTTCTCAGCACACGCAACGTCCCCAAAATAGCTTCCTTTTGAAGTTCATAAGGTGTCACAAGTATTGGTAGCATATTTAAATGTGCCTGAAAGTTCTTTTTGATTAGTCCCATTGCTCCAAGCACTACTGGAACAATCTGTGTGTCCTTATTCCACAGTCTAGTTTCTGACTGCATACAGACTGAATCAACAGCTGACCTGGGAGATTGGTTCTGAAAGGTCTGCGTGACAGACTCACCCACATCTCCTGAACATAAGATATGCAGGGATGCTTTTGATCTGGGACCAACAGCCCCGGATTTGAAAGGGACCCAGGTGAGCTCCTGGCCCAAACTGAAGGCATCCATCAGATCTGCTTTTTTTTGGGGAGAAGAGACAGAAAAGGAAATCTGGAAGGGCACCCCTCACGGCAGGTTTGAGGGGTCCATCCACCACTGGAGCACCTTGCTGACTTGGATGAGCCAAGCACCAACTGATCTAGCTAGCTACCACCATCAGCCCCAACAACCTGAAGTACACCCTTGCAGGGATAAGATGGATCTGGGTGACTTCCTGAGCCTGGGAAACGGTCCCTCCCTTCCAAGAGTTGTAGCTATGACTGCTAAGCACTTGGCAAAGACCTGCGGCACAGACAAAGAGTAGAAGGTCAGCACTTTGAATTGGTAATGCTTGCCCTGGAAAAGAAACCAAAGGAACCCGCGGGAGGTGGGGGTGGAAATAGAGATATGCAGGTATGTCAAAAAGAACACAGCCAGTCGCCCTGCTTGAGAAGGGGCATAAGGCCTGGCAGTTACCATTCAAAAACAAAGATACGAGCTAGGTCCTTTAGATCCAAGACGGGCCTCAGGTCTTGGTACTTTTTTGCGACCAGTAAGAACCTGGAATAAGCCCTCGTTCTCCAGCACCTGGCTCGATGGCCTGTTTGCACACTACCTCCTCACAGACAGATAGGCAGAGGGATGAGCAATGGAGGAGTCTGGGAGACCCCAGCTCCAGAATGATACACCTTTATAATTTGCAGAATCCAGGCATTCGACACGATGGTTCTCCCACTGACAGATGAAGGATCAACCTCTGACCGCCACGCCTCTTGGTAGAGGGAGGAATCTGGCATGGAGTCTAGCAGAGGCAGATCTAGCCAATGAGGATAGACATTCACCCCTAGGGCATCTGGCTGCAGCTCCTATAGTAGAGGGAGTGGGCAAGGTAGCAGAGGCTGTGTTTACCTTGGGGCTGAGGTGCTGCTCTGGGTCAGTTGGACATCTTAAGGGAGGGCACTGCCTCCTCCTAGATTGTGTACGAGTGGACAGACTCAATAGCCCTACCAGATACCTGTAAGTCATTAACTATGTCCTGGACATCTGGCCCATATAACAGCCACTGAAGATGGCATTCAGTACCTTCTGGATATTTGCCAGGTCAGAAAATACCCTCCAGGACCCCTTGGTCCAGTTCCCACTCATGAGCCAGAGTAGACGAGCGACTTAGCTTGTCTGCCAAGGTGTTGTAGACTCCCGGAACATGAATTACATGAGGTGAAGGTCGTGTTGTGTTGCCCAATCCCAAATCCTCATTGCTTCCCTGCAAAGAGGGTAGGACAGAGTCCCCCATTTGCTGATGTACCAAACCACGAACATGTCTGTCTGAACGGCTAGGTGGCCGGGAAGGATGCATGGGTGAAGGGCTTGGAGAGCATACAACACTGCTCTAAGCTCGAGCACATTGGTGTGGTGTGTCTGTTCGAGCTTGGACCAAGAGCCCTGGGTGCGTTTGTGACCTAGATGGG
Organism: Neoceratodus forsteri; assembly: GCA_016271365.2. Taxonomy (NCBI): domain Eukaryota; kingdom Metazoa; phylum Chordata; order Ceratodontiformes; family Ceratodontidae; genus Neoceratodus; species Neoceratodus forsteri. The sequence continues at coordinate 33,650,802 of JADMNL010000034.1, read as the reverse complement.
CTCCCCAACCTTCGCCAGAGGTGTCTGTGGTTAGAGGGGGAGAGAAGAGAGACGAAAGAAGGGAACTCCCCGAAGCAGGTTCTCTCAAACTATCCACCATTGCAAGTCTCGGAGCATAGACAAGCAGACTAGAATTGGGTGATCCAAGTCGTCCACCAACTGATCCCATTGGGAGCGGAAAGTCCACTGAGAAACTCATATGACAGCAGCCACCATGAGCCCAAGGAGGCGAAGGACTGACCTTGCACTGACCCGCCTGAGGCCGGACAGACTTATTAGAGCCTGGAGGGTGGACGCCCAGTCCAGTGGCAGGAAGGCCCCCGCCAATAGTCGTGCTAGAATCACCCCTATAAAAACTAGTCTGAGATGGGATCAAGTGAGACTTGGAATGGTCGATTGTAATACCCAGGCAGGCAAAAACCTGCTGGGCAAGGCAGCACAAGAGTTCCTCCCTGGATGAGGCCACCAGGAGCCAATCGTCCAGGTACAGGAAAACCTGCACCCCCCCCAGTACACAGATAGGCCGCCACCACCGCTAGGCATTTGGTAAATACTTGGGGAGCTGAGGATAGACCAACGGAAGTGCCTTGAACTGGAAGTGGTCCCCCGGAACGCAAAACGAAGATATCTGCGATGAGACTGGCGAATTGAAATGTGTAGGTGAGCATCCTGCATAACCAGAGCACACAACCATTGTCCCAACTGAAGGAGGAGTAGAAGGCTCCGCAACGAGAGCATTCTGAACCTTTTGTATTCCACAAAAAGATTCAGGGAACTGAGATCTAAAATGGGTCTCAGATCTCCTGTCATCTTTGGGACCAGGAAAAAGTAGGAATAGCAACCTGTCCCTTGAAGATGAAGAGGGACGGGTTCTATTGCTTCTATCAGTAGCAGAGCTGACATTTCTTCTTGGACCAAGAGAAGATGTTCCTGTGAATGACAACTTTTTTGGGGATGGTGAGGCGGTTTCTGTAGAAACTATTGAGTGTCCTCCTGCAATCAGCTGGAGCACCCAAGAAGCTGATGTTGTCCTCTACCAGCCCACAAGGTGGAGGGAAACCTCCCTCCTACCGGTTCCTCTGGGGAGTCTGGGGGCTGTGGGAGAGGAGAAGTCAGGTGGTGTACAGCAGCGCTGCAGCAGAAGCAGTTGCCGCTTTCTTGGGTGGGGGGCTTAGCAGCTGTGGGCCCTGACATTTTGTGGCCTGCCTTCCCTGGGGTTTCACCTTGGGCCGATTCAGTCTGCAAAGGGAACAGTGCTGCAGCTGGTGGGGATGGGACATTGAGTCAATGGACTTTAGTGCCATCCCCTTCTCATCGGTGACGTCATTGACATCGCCACCGAAAAGCACCAACCCCCAGAATGGCACTTCCTGGATAGCAGACTGCACTTCTGGGACCAACCCGGACACATGGAGCCAAGTGTGACGATGCAAGCCTATGGCGAAAGCTGAGCACCGTCCAGCAGTGTTCACTGCATCGTAGGTCACACGAAGCATGTGTCGACTGGCCAAACGTGCAGCGCGGACAAGATCAGCCAACTCCTGCTTGACCAGAGAGTCCAGCAGGGAGTCTAGTTTGGATTCCACCCGAGTAAGAACAGCCTTCTGGTAATCCCCCATATGACATAGTTCAGGACCCTAATCCCCAGCATGGAAGAAGTGAAGATCTTACTGTACTGGTCCAGTAGGAGGGATTCTTTGTCAGGTGGTGACTAGATGTTTTGGGTTAGCCGACCGGCCGTGAGCGGTGCCAGTTACTACAGAGTCAGCATGAGGGTGAAAATCTTTAACAAAAAACACCACACTTATTTTATTTGTGACATGGAACTTCATTGAAAATGAGCTCTGCTCAATTGAACGTATCCTTTTATTCATTGTGAATAAAAAATGATCTACTACTCCTCCCTCGGGAGCCTGGTACAGCCCGACTTCCGCAGAAGTGGGGCTAGAGCCAATTGCTGCTTCTAGACAGTGGTAATGAGATCAGCATGAGGCTCTCAGGGTGGCACCAAAGTGGGAGCCGTCACGGGCAGATCCAGATGCTCGGCAAGTTTCAACCGCTGAGGGTCTGGTTCCAAAGAGTGCCACTGATTAACCTCCTGGATTTTGCGTAGCAACTCCGTAAAGGAAGATCTTCCAGAGGAAACCTCAGAGGAGTCCTTGGCCTGGGCTTCAGGAGTCAGAGGGGGAAGAGGAAAAACACTCTTTCCTGACCTGGGGGGAGGAACGGACCCCTTGGGAAGCACACGAGGGAGCGTATCCTGCCCCTCTCTGGACCCAGAGGGGAGAGCCCTGGTGTCCAGAGGCGGTGAGGGAGTGTGCCGCCGTGGATGTATGGGAACCTGGGACGGCAGTCGTCGGTACGTGGCTCTCCACCTCCCTGGTGAGCCGAGCCTTGGCCTCAGCCACCAGGAGGCCAGAGTCTCCTGCAAATCCACTGGCGGATGTGGGGGCAATGGAGAAGGAGGATAAGGGTATGTATCATATCCATACAGGGAGTATCTGAAACTCTGCGGCGGAAAACCAGGCATCTGGTATTGTGGCGCCGGATATGGAGGGTATCCAGGAGCTGGAGGAGCTGCCGTCCTGGCAGCCTCACAGGCAGGTCCAGATTGGGGAGCCTGGCGTTGGGGCAACATCTGGGAGCGGGATGTCGGCCGGAGTTGGTAAAACTGGCATCTGAGGTACAGACATCAGATCTGGTGCACCTAAAGGAGGACAGTCTGATGGAAGAGGAGCTCCAGCGTCGCCCGGGGATGGAGGGGAACCCCGGGTCGGGGGGGGGGGAGAGAAGAGACCTCAGGGTCCCCAGAGGGCAGCGAAGTCTGCGGAGAACCGGGGACAACAGATGTGGGGAGGTCCGTCATCTGTTCTTTCGCTGACCGGACGAGCCGATGCGGTTTTACAGCGAGATCCCGGCAGGCACCGGAGGAGCCGGCGTCCGACTTATGGGACACCTCGCCGGAAGCAGACCGATAGGATTGGCCTGGTCCGGTGGGAGAGAACTGTCACGCCGCCCGAGCGGTGCGCCTACCAGCTTTCTCCGCTGCGCAGACTTTATATAATGTCCGCTTACCGGAGTCACCCACACCAGTAGGCTGGCGGCTACAGCCAACTGGGGCGGAGGCCTCCACTGTCGGAGGCACCTGAAAGGCCCGAGCCAGACGGGCGGGCCGACGCCACCGGAAGCCTCTGATGCGCCATAGAGTGCCCTCCCCACGGAGGGGACGAACTGAGTCCCTGCGACTGAGGGAGACGCGGTGGAGGAGCCCTTGCCCAGGTGCCTCTCCTCGTCTCTTCCGATAGCCTTAGAGGGAAGTGAACGCCTGCCTCAGTTTTTTTTGGACTCCTTCCCCATCTAACTCATTTTTTCTTCAAGATGTGGGCTTCCAGGGATTGCTGCCGCCTTTTCCGGGTAGCCGCGTTGAAGCTGAGGCAGTGCTGGTATCTTGACCGGGTGATTGGGGCCTAGACAGCACAGGCACAGGGAATGGCAATCCTTGTGCGGGAGTTGGGCACCGCACGAGTCGCACTTAATTTTGTGCTCAGAGGGTGTATGGGGACCACATACACCGATGAACTGACGAATGTCGAAAAAAGGCAAAGTTGTTCGGTAAAAACTGATGAGAGGCTGACTAAGCAACAAATTCTTCCGCGGGGCGTCAGGGACCACCCCTTTGTACAGACGTCTCCCGACGCCGGTCACCCGACGAAGAATGGTCCCGCGCCAGGGTCTGCTAGCTAGAAATTTTTCCATTGGGTCCTGCCGCCTGCCGACGTCAGTCCAATATATAAGTTACCTACCGCAAGAGCCCTCTCTAAGAAAGATCTGGACACAGTACCCCAGGTGGGGTCTCGCCAACTGTCTACAGAGAGAACTTACCGTTTTCTGCTGGCGCTGCCTCTCCCTATACATACCAGTATCCCCCAGCCTTCCCTACTGCCTTCTCACACTGCTTGCTAACCTCAAGGTCATCTGATGATTACTCCCAGGTCCCCTTCCAATTTTGTTGTTACTACCCCACTGTGTAATCTCCTGGGTGTTTCCCCCCAGGTGCATTACTTTGCACTTCTTTGCATCAAATCCAAGCTGCCATACTTCTGACCATTCCTCCAACCTTGCCAAGTTCCTTCTCATTCTTTCCACGCCTCCTTGTGTATCAATCCATTGTGTGGGGATGCAAAGAGGTCCAGTTCTGGCCGACCCCACTTTTCAAAGCGTTAGTCTATGACCTCTTGCAGTAGCTCCCATTCGTGACAGAGCAGCATAGGCAGTCTGCAAGGACATTGTGAATCCCTGGAACGTGAACCACTGTTTCCAGGTTATGATCCACTGCCCACCTCTCATGGCTTCCCTGCACAGGGAGTAGGAATGTGTGCATCCTTGCTTGCCAAGATAAGAGTGACTGTACTAACAGAAGACCTGGCACAAGCAATAACTGGAAAGCCTGCAGAGCATACAGTAAGGCCCTCATTTCCAGCACACCGATGTGGAGGTAAGATTTCCACAGAAGTTCAGGTGCTGTTTGGTGGGATGCCAGATGTGCCCCCTACAACCCAGCCCCGAGGTGTCTAGTTAGGACCTGCTGATGGCTGGGGTCATCCACCATTCCAGAGTACGATGTACTGTTTTGGAGATCCTGACCAGCCGATCTGAGATCGTCCATGCTTTGGACCCACTGCAGGACCCTCATGTGCAGCCATGAAACAGGAACCGTGGTAATGTGGCCTCAAAGCTGCAGCACCACTTTGGCCAGGACTGGATTTGTAGAGATGATCCTCTAAGCAAGCACCCTCAACTTGTCTCCTTGGTCGGTTGGGTGGGGGAGAGAAGAGAGAAGAGATAGGGACAGATGCTCTTCCCTGAACGGTGTCCAAGCTCACCTCAAAGTACTGTAGCCTTTGGCTAGGCCAGGGGAGCCAATTGGGGAGGTTCAGAATGACCATCAACTCTTAGAACAGCCAGAAGGTCTCCTGCTGAGACATCCGTTCTTCTATAGAAGCTGTCAGAAGCCAGTCATCCGAGTAGGGGTCAACATAATGACCCCCCCTCCCGACAGCTGCTGCCACGACTGCTAAACCCTTGATGCCGACAAAAGCCGAATGACAGCACTCTGAACAGATAGTGTTCTCCCTGGAAAGTGAAGCAGAGATGCAGGATCTTTATGCATACAAGTGTCCTGCATGTCCAGGAACAGAGCCACTCCCCTTGGTGGATCATGGGCAACAGACCAGGCAGAATCACTATCCGTAACCTTTTGTATTTGAAAAAGTTGTGGGAGTAGTATCCTCTTCCAAGAGAGCTTGAAGTTCTGCCCTTGAGAGCCACGCGAGATGGGGAGCAGTGGGTGGGGACTGGTGTGCTGTCCCATGGGATCTGTGTGAACTCCGTTCTATTTTCTGGAGAACCCACCGATGCGTTTGGACCATTTGGAGTCATGCTGAGGCGGAGGGGGTAGGGCAGGGGAGCGCTGGCATTTTTTTTGCCGTTTCAGGTCCCTCTGCGCCTGAAGGCAGGGGGCGGCCCCTTTGCTAGAGCTCCACCTTTGGATGCCAATGCCTTCCGTTGACCCTGGTTTTTGCTAAAGGGGCGGCGCCCGGTAGTTGCTGGTTCAGGTTTACACATTCTGTGGATGTCAGAAAGCCTTACCGGAGTCCTGTAGCCCAGTGATCAGTTTGTTTCTGGAACTAAGAACAGACCCTGGAAAGAGTGCATCTAGAATTACATCCTCCCCGGAGGAATCGGAGACCCATGGTGTCTCATACACGCCTCTGTGGCAGCTGCAGTCGTAAGAGCTTAAAAGATTGTCAACGTCAGTGAAAGACTGGATGATTACTGCCATGAGCTCAGATTTACTGTCAAGAGTCAGGCTGAGCCTTGGCCAAGTCCAAGGCCTTATTCCACAAAGACTTGTTACAAGACCACGTGCACCAAAAAGTTGCGTGAAGTGACTGCAGGTGGCAGAGGAATTAGGCCCACTGGGTCCAGTTTCTTGGATTCTGGATCCGGTGGCTGGGAGCTCATTTCTGTTGATGTGCTGACCGCAACTCACGGCAGGGCACCATGGAGTCTGCCTTTGGTTGCTCATCGTGATGAGGCTCTCCTTTCAGCATCTTGCCCTGCCTTCCGGGGGACATCTGATGTGGTGGAAAGGTGCTTCCAAGTGAGTTTTTTTGATGTCCTAGAATGGCTGCACCTGTGGAGGGACGACCAAGGGGTTTGGATAGTTTGCCCTCAAGTTCCTCAGTGTCCCACTGGTTGAGGTACTGGATGTGCCATGTCACATCAAAAAAGGGTCTGGGGAGACCTGGGAGTGTCCCTCTTATGGTCCAGAGAGGGTAGCGACAGCTCGTCCATGGAGTAACTGGAGAAGAATCCTTTGCATAGTCAGAGGATGAATGTGGACTGGTGCTGGAGACCCCTGGCTGTAGTCTCCCAGACGAGTGGCCTGGCATTGGAGGCAGACTCAGAGGCAAAGACTCCCTGGGCACAGCCGGAGGCAGGAGACGTCTAGGGCTAGGGGACTGCTCTCTTGGCCCAAGGAGATCTTTTATGGTATTCCACCATAAATTAAACAAAGCTCCCATCTCCACCAATGGAACGACAGGCTGCTCTGGTAGTGGAGCAGGGACATTCAAGACCCTTGCACTGCAGTAGCCTGATCAAGTCATCTGGTCCGCTGGCTCTCATCAGGCATAGGGACCAGTGGCACTGTTCCTGCTGGGGTAGTGTCCCCCGGAGGTCAGACAGCCATGAAGGAGCAGGGGTCGAAATGAAGTTTGAGCCACTAGCCAGTGACTGGGAAAATCCACTAGCTCCACACACTTCTACTGGCCCAATTGGTGCACATACTGATAGATTGCATTCCCCAGTACAAGATCTCAGGGCAAGTGAAATGAAAATTTTACTACCCCAATACAAAAAAAAAACCGACCAGCATTTGGCCAACAAGCCCGTGCCAAGTTTGACCCTTTGAGGAGGCTGGGACCAAGGGGTTGAACCTCATTCCAGAGGTCTGTGTGTCTGACCTATTGCCTGATCAGACATCTGGTCCAAACGGCAGTCTAGTCAGGATCCGCTTGCTGCGCGAGCACTTCCACCACTGTGGATGAAGACACACAAAAGGGAAAAAAAAAAAACCACTAACGAATGGTGCTGTTCACAGTGTGAAAATGGCAGACTGCGAGAGGCATCCATGGGGCTGATGCTAGCGGGTCCACAGCAGCAAAGAGATTCTGCTGTGGGACCGCCCCCCTTTATACCATGCAGAACAGGGCAGATGTCAGGGGTGTGGGGTGCCCCTCCTTGGACTGCTAGAAATTTCTGTGGGGTCCTAGTGCCCAACGGCATAATACTAATGGTGTTACCTGCTGCAAGAGCTCCTTCTTAGTAAGATTATACTTTTCATACGTTAGTCAATACATTAAATCTATAAGTTTTGTAAATGATGGAGTTGATATTTTACACACGATCAGCAATTATACACCATTTTAAAAGAAAATGCAGAAATACCGTATGGCACAAGAGGTTTAGCAGCAACTAGCCTGAAAAGAGCAGGCTGACAACTTTGCTCCAGAAGCCAATTTAGCCCCATATTTAATTTCTGTACAGTAGCACGTGTTTACTGCACTATGCAGCCCCACCCCCAATAACAAGCTTTAAGATGACATGAAAGTGTGTGTGTGTAAGGAACACAAAAGCTCCAGGCACTCACCTTTGAGAAAGGTCAGTAAGAGCAAAATGTCAGGTGGCTGGTGACATAGCTGCCACATCAAGGGAGCGGGGGACCTAGGAAGTGGAGTGGAACTATTTGGATTGTCATGTGTGCTGGTTTATGGATTTTATTGTAGGTTCAGTTTACACCTAATAAAGATATACACTTTCCTACAGCCCTTCAAGTCAGTTTACTGCTTTTCCATGCACCATTGCCAGGTCCCACTGTGTATGACGATTTGTATCAGTAGTATGCTACTATTTAAAAGCCTTAGCTGGAGCCTGTTCTCCTAAGCTGTTGGTTCACATCTAAAGTTACTTGTTTGACCAGTGGCACAGCGCATTTTCCACAGTGCAAAGGTACCCTCACAAATACTGGACATTTCTCTCAGTGTGTATACTTTTACGATTGGGAAGGCCATCTTGATGTAGTTGCAATACAGTTACCGTATGCAACATACTCAGCAGATAGGCCCAATTTAACTGCCAAGCTAAATTACATTTAAACAGGACCCCTTCTCTACAGAGCGCATAAAATTTACATCTCAGATTTTTACGGACAGGGCTGCAGTAATTGTTGGTCCCTATGCTCTCGCTGAAACAAGCTGCGCACAGCTAAATACGGACCACTGCACAGAAATAAACCATGACTCTGTAAACCTGCCCAAATTTGAGATCTCTATACGTTTACAAAATTTATAGTGCATAAATAAACAGGTATTTGTACCATAAAGACGAAAGGTCCACAGTCTGGCATCTGGTACAAGTACCATTTTACATCAATACACTCGATAAACACCACCATTAAAAAGGGGAATACCGGCAGAGGTGAAGACCCGACCGCTGCACAGATTGGGGCTTCACCTCTGGCCCCCCTGCAGGCATGACATTAAACGATTTTTGTACCCAAGCACTCGTGGATCCTCTAGTGCCCCCGGCATTTTAATTATGATGCTCATGAACATCCTAAGCTCATAACATTGCAAGCTGATGACGCTGTCCTGTCTCTTCCTCAATAGTACCTTTATGTACAGAAATTTTACAAAGCATATCGCCGATGTCCAGTGCCATTTTTACATAATTTAGCTAAAGACCATGGGTCTGGCAAACATTACCCTATGGATTTAGGCAAATTCTTAAAAAAAAAAAGACAGCACTGCATATCAGAAATATTGACATGGAACCTTCGAAAAAAGTGTTACTCCAAAAATTTTAACTTTGTAAAAGTTCTGTACATAAAGACACTATTGAAGATGGGGCAAGGCAGCATGTTCACAAGTGCCATATGAAGGGCGCACTGGAGGATTCACCCCCCCCCCCCCAAAAGCAAGTGTTCAGGTACAAAGATTATTAATGTGGTGCCTGCAGGGGATCTGTACAGCTGTCGAGGCTTCACCTCTGCAAGCTCCTTCAAGTCAAGACATCTCACTTTGTTGAGCTGATAACTTGCGAATGACAAAAAAAAATTAAAGGCAGAAATCTAGGTCTCCTTACCAAAAACTGTGTTGGTGGGGTTCATTGCAACCTGATTTTTTGCAGCATCACCGATCAGCCTCTCAGTGTCAGTGAAGGCAACATAACTTGGAGTGGTTCTATTACCCTGATCATTGGCAATAATTTCAACTTTACCATGCTGGAAAACACCCACACAAGAGTAGGTTGTGCCAAGATCAATGCCGACTGCTGGTCCCTTAGACATGTTACCTTTTTTTTTAACTTTACAAAAATAAGAGAAAAAAATTTTAAATTTCTAACAGTTCACTTTCTAATCACATATAAACTCTCCCTCTCTTCACAGCATATGCCACCCCTTTGATAAAGTACACACTAGAATACCCAATGATAAACGGCACATTATAAACACCAGTGTATCCACACAAACCTCAGCAAAAAATCTGAAATGCATCAAGAGTGCTACCTGGGTGGAGTCCAGTATCTGCATCAAAGAACCTGGGAGTGATGATCACTGGTGACCAAAAGCACTCCATGCAGTGCAAGAAAGCTGCAGGAATGGCAAACAAGATGATGCTGGGATGCATAGCTTGGGGGAGGGAGAAAAGGAGAATCTGTAGTAGGCGGTTACACTGCCCTTGTACAGGTCACTGGCGAGCCCACATCTGGAGTATGGAGTTCTGTACTGACACCCACACCTCAAATGTGACATTAACCTACTGGAGAAGGTCCAGAGGACTACAAAGCTAACAGGTCAGCAGGATAAGGCATACGAGATGAGGTTGAGAGCACTGAACATGTACTCCGAGGGCAGGGGAGGTGATGTGGGACCTTTAAATACCTGAGAAGGATAGACAAGGAGGGTCTCTAAAGAGTGTGGCAACCATAACGAGGAGGCACAATCAAGCTGGGGGGAGACTTAAGGAAGGTCAGGATGCATTTCTTCAGATAGGGTGGAGGACACTTGGAATGCATTGCCAGAAGAGGTGGACTCTTTAAGACAGAGGGCAGCTTCAAGAGGCTTGGAGGAAGGCAAGAATCATGGGTAAAGATGACAGCAGGATTGGAGCGGGCGGTTTCAGATACCCAAAACTAACTCCTGGTGACAGCATTAATTCCTACCATTTTCTTGCTCCTTTGTTAACCAAAATACATTGTTGGGGGATGTATCTCCTTCAAGATACCAGTGGTGTAATAGTGAAACAAGCTTAGACACCCTAACACAGGAAGTAGAAGTACTGAAAGGACTACCTTGAGCCAATTCAATGCACCCGATTTACAAACGGCGACGCAGGCTCACCCCTCCTTTGCGCAACTGGGCGCAACACTTCACGGCAAAAATGCACTAGAGAAGAGCAGGCTCGTTTGAGACACTTACCGAACAAGCAGCACTGCAAAAAGGGTACCCAAAGGCGATACTTAAGGATTATTCACTATCGCCGACAAAAGTTGGTCAAACTTCCGGCACTCGGCGCAGGAAGTGGGAATCCCAAACGCCGGCCGGGGTAAGTCGCAAGACCCGTGCGCGGCGCACCCGGGGCTTGCGGCATTCCCGGAACTTTAGTTAACTAGACCAATACCTCCAGCTTTAAAAAAACCTGCAGATCCGCACGATAATTGATTTGCTCATAACGGAAAACAAGCGCGCCAACGGGGGCTGAACGGCGAGGTAAAGGCACAAAGGCAAGAGCCAACATCCCCAACTTACAGAATGTTAATAGTTCTGATCTCTACGGAAAACAGAGGGTGCCAATGCCGGGAAAAAAAGGCGCCCTGTTGAAAACCAGCCCAATACCCTTGGAACCGTTCCTGAAAACAGAGCGCGCCAATTCACTCAACACACCCCACCTCCCAGCACGAGCACACTGCAGCAACTCCAGCTAGTGAGAGCCCCCACCCCGTGCGCGCACTTGTTATGGAACCGGAAGTTGAGCGGGAGCGCGTGGGCAAAGCAGCCATCTTACGCAAAAGGAAAGCCGGCTACCATCTAGTAACAAAATGAAAGCCGATATGCCGGTAAATGGATCGCGATCTACTTCAGCTCATAACAGATCGCGGGGAAATCGCGCTTACATACTAGCACGCCTCTTGTCTACAAAGATTTTCACAATACCGAAGGCCAAATCGGATCCAGAATATAAAGAATTTACCCGGTATGGGAACAAAAGCGGGTCACGCTTCCTTAGCACAAATGGCGCCCCCAACTCTCTTGCGGGGCGAGGCCAGCAAAGTCGAGTGTTCACGGCTTTCCCACAGCTCAGTCCTCTCACCCAGTTAAAAAAAAAATCCCAATACGGCCTGTTAGGAAAACGCCGGAAGATCCGGGACGCTCAACTAAAAACTATTACAAGCAAGTCAGACGTTTATCAAAACAGTTTCTAGCAGCGACAAAAACGACAGTTAATAAAACCGGACTTGCACACTAAAATTCCCATGAACCACCGCTTTCACACAATGTTTTTAAAATTACGATTTCTTACTACTTAAAAAAAAAAGCTTCTGTATTAAAATTGACAGTACCAACCCAAAGGATCACCGAAGCCTTTAACCTTTCAAAAAATCTAGAAATAATTAAACGACTAAATAAAAGACTCATACGTATTATAAAAAAAATACAATTACCTTTTTTTTTAACTTTACAAAAATAAAATAAAGTGCTGCTTGCTCTTTAGAGAACTGCTGCCTTTCTCCGCTCCGCCGCTATCTGAGACCGGACAACACGCTAACAGTTTCTTTAAATACGTCGATAGAACGTTCTCGAAACGGAACGCCCATTCAAACTGCACGGGATGGGGCATCGACCAATCCGTGCACACAATGTCAGTCTACCAGAAAACTACGGCAAACTAGAGGGCGGAGCCTTCGGATCTCTATAGGTCAATCTGCCTGACGTCATCGCCCGGCTGTCTACCGAACCTACCCATTCCACTTCTCTTCCCCTCCCCCAAAAATATCAGAGAAAGCCAAATGGTGAAGTGATAGGTAGACGGGGTGTACAGTGCAGTCTATTGATATGATAAAGAACATTATGTCTAGTCGTCTTTCATTCACTGCCTTTGCCTAAAGGTTTTGCTTTCAAGAAACTGGTAGTTATTTAAGCAATAAGGCACGACAGGGTGTGTGTTATCGTGTAATAACGTCACTCCTGGGGTGGGTTGAAGCATGAGGCGAAGCCGAGTGCTTCCACCACCCCAGGAGTGACGTTATTACACGATAACACACATCCCTGGAGTGCCTTATTGCTATTATACAATGGCTCATGTGTTAAAAAAAATAAAAAAAGAAAAAAGTATGTTTTTTATTTATTTTTATTACATTTTTGTGTGGGTAAGTACACATTTTAAAAAAGTAATCCCTATTTTTTTGTACCACTGGGTGGCACTGTTGCTTTGCTGATCTTGTGTGGAGAATGCTGAAGCACTTGTCATTGACGTTCTTTTATGTGACGCGAGGGACGTTGAAATGCCGTTTCGGCTTATGCCTTACTTTCACTTTTTAATGTCGTGGAAATTAGCTGTGGAGCACGGTAAGCAACTAAGAGTTGCTAATCTGACTGGAGGCTGGTATTTTTTATGTGCTTTTAGTTTTTTTTATTTGCGATGAAGAGCGAGGGAGAGCGGGAATTTTGAAGTTGTGTGTAGTCAGTCACGCTGGACATTAGCCGGTCTTGTGCGAAATGCTGCCAGCAAATTTGTTTCTCTCATTCTGCTACTGAATTGTGGTGCTGCTTGTTAATGTGACAGGCTACGAAAATGGGGCGGCCGGCCGGCCGGAGGTAAGTGTGAGGGATTAAGCGGTGTCTCTAGGACTGGTACCATGATTTGTGTTATGTGGTCAGATGTGTGTGCTTGGACTTAATCCAGTGATGTTATAGCTTAATATCATCACTGTCCGAGGCACACACTGACCAATCAAAGTGCAGGAAATGTCATTGCCATTGTATAATCCAGCTTATAACACAGTGAGAAAAAAACTGAGCAATTTGATTGGCTGAGAGAGAAGTACAGGAGAATAATTATGAAAGCATAATTACATTCAGGTGCTTCTTTCATAGCTAAAAGCCTAAGCACAAGCAATAACAGAAAATCAGTATACTGCACTCTACTTCTGAACCTGACAGTAGCTGTCAACACTGGAAAGAAAATGTATGAAATGACTGGATACTTCACCTAAGCAGAATTCATTTGGCAATTTGGGCAAAGGAAGTGACATCAGCACCAAAAGAAAACAACCAATGGAAACCACAACTGTAGTTTCAACACAGCACCTCCAGTCAGCAACGTAGCAAACTGTCCCGCTATGAGCGCCACTGCAGAAATAGCCGAGATCACTCCTGACAACAAAATCCAGCATCCGAAGGACAGCACAACTGTGCAGAACTGTACCTTCACTGGCGGTGTTTTCTTCTACTGTTATTCACAGGACCTTAAATGTTTGCCTCTGTTTGCACAGTGTAAGGGCTCGCAGGGATGTAGCCAGACAATATACAAATGTACACTGGGACTGTGTTTGTTGCCTCATTTGGCACAATAAATACAACTTTTGTATCTCATGACAATGGTTGGTGCCATGCATGGGTAAATACAAATGCCATGCATTGCTCCCTAAGACACCCACATACCAGTCCAGAGCCTGTAAAGTTGTATTGTCCTTGGGTTGCAAAGACAGTATTAGTGACCAGTCCTTCTAGTTTTGACTCCTATGAATAAAATGACAGAAAAGTTCAGCATTTTATTTGTTAGTTTTCATGGAAAAAGGAAGCAGTTCAGAGCCTATTTACTACCCCCGTAAATAAAATTGCACACCATGGAGTACTTGGAGTATGCCTGCCTACACCCATGAGGGCTCGGGTTGTACTCTTTAGTAAGTCCTACCTGCTGTAGTGGCTCCGTTGAGCTCCATTTACTAGTTACTCCCGCTCCGTTTACAGGGACTATTTAATCATAAATAACTTCAGCTTCCTTTCAGCTCTAAATTTGTTGTTTTTAATTTGTTTATTGACCGTAATGACTCGTTTTTTATTCACTGTGTTATAAGTGCCATAAGACACTTCAGGGACGTGTAAATATGCTTTCATAATTGTACTTGGCTTTTGGGTGTTTAACGGAACTCGGCGCAAACGCCTCGTACCGAACAACACCCTCGAGCCATGCAATTATGAAAGCATATTTACACACCCTGGCGCATCTTATTGCATACAACCCACACTGCCTTTCCCCGAAAGCAAAACCGCTGTTTTCCAGAAGGGTTTGCGGGCAATGAAGGCTAACCTCGTTCCTCTTAATCTCCTGTCTTGCAAATCAGGAACAGGGCTTTAAACAATTGCAGACAAGTTGCCAAAAGGGACAGGTCTTACAAAATGTAAATATCTTTAATCCCCCACTACACTCCATTCTTACCCTTCTCGTCTCCCACTACACTCCCTGACAATATCAATTTTCTTGACAGTGTAACCCCCCTACAAATGGGGGTTCCCAAAAGACTTCCAGGAGCTTGCTTGAATGCTCCAAGCCTGAATGGTGTTTGGCATTTAAGCCATTTATCAGTGAGTGTTTTTAGAACCTCTGGTACTGTCTCTTTAAGAGCTGTCTGCTTGCAGACATAATTAGTTTGTATGGGGGACTGTGTGTTTCTTTGATTGAGTACCACTCAAGCTGCTGCCATTCACTTCATTTTGCAGTCACTAGGAGTGCAAAGGGAACCTATCTGAAAGATGTAACTGTTTGCCAGAAATCATTTACAGTAATAATGAAATTACAGTTTGTCTGACCTGATTTCTTTTGCAGTCAGAACAGTGTCTGTCTAGTTCCCCATTCTGGTTTTGAACTGCTGAACTGGACCAATCAGTGTGGGTAAGCTAGCTCTAAAATGGTGCCTTGACTAATCAGAACTTGGACTCATAATCTGAGCCAGCCACAAGAGGATTGTATGGGCAGTGACTCTGGGAGATGTAGTTTAGACTTCAGTGCCTTTTGGACCAACAGCAGCAGTCTATTGTGAGTGACAGCCAATCCAGTCAAGAACTGGGAGGAACTCAAAGGAAGTGCCGGTTTTGTCGGTTGGAGTTTCAGTTGAGCTTTGGCAGTGAAGAAGGAAGGAAGGAGCCCTGTGCTTTTTCAGTGTGCAGTTTTAGTCAAAAACGTGTGTAAGACCCAGAGTTCCGGTCTGCAGCTTGTGTAACAGCTTGTTAGGACTGAATCCGTCCTGTGAAAAGAATCAAAGGATCTCTGAAGAGTAGAAACCAGGCTCACCCTGTAGAAGACTGGAAGAATTGCTGAAATTGCACTCGGTCTGTCAGGAACTGAATCTGCTGTGTGTTCTCCGGTATTGTGCAGTAATTGCGATCGGGATACAGATGCAGCCTGCCTGGTATAGTCTGCTTTTATATGGATGTGTGAAGAGGTTTGTGTACCTCAAGTGAGCCCTGCTGACATTGAAGGACCCTATCTTATTTGGAGGTCGTGAGTACTAATTCAGGTCGCTCCCTGTTGAATTGCCACATTAAATCCAAATGGAATTACTGTACTGCTGACTGTTTAATTCTCCTTTTCTCTGTGTGAAAGGGCCCCTACCAGCTGCCACGGTTTGGACTAGCCACTAGGGCTTGGGTACCCAGGGACAGTAACTGATAGGGATAGGCCTGTGCACAAGAGCCATAAGGTAGATTATTAGAGTGATAAGCTAATTAACCTGATTTCCCTGTCCTTGTTATATCCCCTAAATAAATCAGAGCTGCTTGTTTCAGCAAAGTTATACTGCCTGAGGTATTTGTCTATGTTAAAGACTGTACTGTGATTGTTGCACTGTATCTCATTTCACAGGAGGTCCCAGTGCCGGAACCAGACCTGGGGTAAGTGTATACTGTGAAGGTAATTCTGATATATTGTGTGGGCCACTAGTGGGAAGAAAGGGTTGCAGTGTCCCAGAGGGCTGTGACCAAGTTAGTTTAACTATTGCAAACCCTGACCTCTGGGTGGAGGCACCCATTGGATCCAGGCCCTCAACCTGTTAGTGGCAAATCAGGCAGGGTAGTAGCCCCGGGATAGCGCCATCTAGGGGTTACATCTTGGAGGCTCACCGCTGGGATTGTGTGTCCTCTAGTGGCCATATTTACGAACCACTGTTAAGAAAAAATGGGTACCCGACAGAAGTGGCTGTGCACCGGCTGGTGGAGGGTGTACTGGGAGGAGATCGACCCCAAAATGCTATGCTTATCCTGGACATCCCCTGGGTATCAATACGGACACTGTGCAGGGAGTACTTTCCAAGGTGGAAGGTTTACAAAACCCTGTGGTGGTGGGTCGGCATGCTAATCTGCTCACCCACACTTTCCTGGCCCTAGTAGAGTTTAAGGATCCCATAGATAGCTCCAAAGTGCCACAGACCATTACCCCAGAGGGAGCCCTCACTGCTTGGAGAGTGATAACTAAGGACAGTAAAGACCCGGGGGGGAATCAGCCCCCACCACTATCTGAAACCTTTGAGGAGAAATTTGCTGAATGGTTGCTGGGAGAGGGGAAAACTGTGGAGGACTTGAAGAAACTATTCTTGCCACCTGGGGGTGTTCCTCCCCCAACACCCTCTCCTGCTCCAGTGCCCGTAATGGTGGCTGAACCAATGCAGACTCTATTTCTGCACCTGCCATTAGTCATGACTCTTACCGAAGGTTGAGGATCTTCTCTGGCACCTCCCCACCCCAAGGGAGGATGACTGAGACCTGGATAGACTATGTTGCCCCAAGTGCTAGAATGGCAATGCTCGGAAGGCTAAAAGCTAAAGAGGGTTAGTGAGAGCCTCCGAGGTCCTGCCCTGGCTACCATCCGTGCTAAACGGGCCAGTAACCCTGAAGCGACTGCACAGGCCTATCTTGAGGCCTTGAGAATGTGTATGGGAGCCCAGATTCTGATGAGGACCTATGGTGAGAGTAAGAAATGCACAACAGTACCAAGGGAGTTGTTGTCTGTGTATGTCTCGGCTGGAAAAATTGTTGCAAGAATGCCTCAGAAAGGGTAGTTTGCCAGCGATTGAACTGGACCGAACCAGACTGGACAGAACTTAAGTCTGCCCCTCTCAGAACTGCTGTTGCTTCAGTTACGCCTGGCAAATCGACTGGAATCCCCACCATCCTATGATGAGTTAATGAGAGAAATTCGAGGAGTTGAGAAAAGGCGACCCGGAGGTACCTGCACCAACAGCTGTGGCTACGACCCAGTGACTGAGGTGACCCATCAAGTGAAGTTCAGGGCAGAGGTTGACAGTCAATGAGTGCTCTGACAAGGAAAAGATATGCCACAATGGGGCGAACTGTTGAGAGAGATCCGGAATTCAAAACAGTCCCTTTATGAAGGCCACGCCTGCAAGTACGGGCCCTGACCTATATCCGACTGCATTCATATGGGGTGGGGTACCCACCCATGTATCTCCTGCTGATAACAGCTCCAAACTCAATTCCTTGACCATGGAAGTGGAGAAACTGACGAGATGTCTCCAAATGCTTATCACACGCAGACAGAGATGGCACCCAGGTTTCCAGGTAGTAATACCTCGCCCTGGCTCCCAGTGTGGCGCCGGCCAGCTCAAACTCCAGAAAGTATGTTTTGCTATAATTGTGGGAAAGATGGGCACATGAAAGGGAATGCCAGTCTCCAAAAGACACTGACAAAGTTGCATATAGGCTACAAGGAGAGCTGGAGAAGAAATCAGTGGTTAAGAGGTGCACGACATGATCCCAGTGAGGCACCAAAATGCTAATTCACGTCCTTTTGTGGCAAGGTCAGTTGCCCAGGCCCCCACTACCGCCTCCAGACTGGTCCAGAATAGTGGGTCCCTCCATGGAGACCACTGTAAAGGTGAATGGAGTGTCTACAAGAGCTGTATTAGACAGTAGCTCCCAAGTGACAATTATGTTCCAGGATTGGTATCAGAAGCATTTGTCAGACGTACTACAACCATTAGAAGGACTGCATGTATGGGGGTTAAGTGAGAAGGCCTACCCCTATTCCGGTATATCCGATTTGGCTGTCTTTCCCACCTCCGTGGCTGGAGTGGCCGAACAAGTAGAGACCCTAGCCTTAGTGTGTCCCCCACTGGACTGTATGATGGTGTCCCTTTGTTGATTGGAACAAATGCTCATATGTTCGGAAGGCTGGCACAGTTGTGTTATGAAAACAGGGGTCAAAGACTAGTAGAGCTTTAGAGTTCCGGCTTTAATTAAGAAGGCCTATGAGGCACAGAGAGATGCTGAAAAACAGAACCAGAGGAACCGGTCGGAATTGTATGGAAGAAGGATCCTGAGTCTCTGATCCTGGCGCCAAATGCCCAGTGTACCTTACAGGAGAGGTCCGTATCAGAAAGGATGTTAGAATAAAATATTAATGTTGGATGCACCAGGCGATGGAAAATTGCCAGAGGGACTGCTGGTCAAGCCTAGTATTTTGCCCGCTAGAGCCCATGCTTATGCCAGAAGGGTAATGGTCCAAGTTCATAATGTGTCTGAAAGAGACATTCGAGTAAACAGAGGTTGCATCCTGGCTAATGTGCATTGTGCAGACACTGCAGTGCTACCCAGCAGCAAGAGTTCAAGGAAGAATGACAGAGTAACGCCTGACTTGTTTGATTTCGCGACTCCCGCTGCCAGCTGAATGGAAAGTGAGGATCAGTGAGAAGCTTGCCCAGAGACCAGGTGTTTTTTTAAAGGAATGGGATGTAGGATGCGTGCAAGGAGCTGAGCACAATATCCGCTGCATGACGAAAGACCATTTCGTGAGAGGTCTCGACGCCTGGCACCTGCTGACATAGATGATGTGAGACGGCATCTGCAAGAGATGTTAGCTGCTGGTGTAATACAAGAATCCAGAAGCCCTTATGCTTCCCCATTGTGGTAGTGAGGAAAAAGAATGGAACAGTAAGGATGTGTGTGGATTATCGCACCTTAAACCGCGGACTATCCCGATCAGTACACAATGCCCCGTATTCAGGATGCTTTGACTGCCTAAACGGGAGCAGTGGTTCTCTGTGCTGGATCTCCGCAGGGTACTACCAGATCCCGATGGCCCAGAGGACCGTGAGAAGACGGCCTTTATCTGTCCGCTTGGCTTTTAATGAATTCATGAGGATGCCTCAGGATTTCAGGTGCCCCAGCCACTTTTCAACGATTGATGGAGCGTGCAGTGGGGACATGAACTTACTAGAGTGCCTGGTATACCTAGATGATGTTATTGTGTTTGGCAGCTCACTGGAGGAACATGAGAGCAGATTATTTAAGGTATTGGACCGACTGGAGGACTTTGGCCTTAAACTGTCCATTGATAAGTGTCAATTCTTTCAAACATCAGTAAAGTATGTGGGACACATAGTATCGACCGAGGAATAGAGACCGACCCAAGTAAAGTTGAGGCCTTGACCACCTGGCCACAGCCCAAAATCTAAAAGAACTGCAAAGATTCCTGGGATTCTGTGGTTATTATCGGCGCTCATCAAGGACTATTCAAGAGTGATCCGCCTTTACTTAACCTTACTCAAGGGTATCCCCAACCCACAAAAATACCAAAGTCAGCGTCCTCAAGACTGAAAGAATGTATTTTCATCCGGTGAAGTATTTGGGGCCGCTGGACCCTGATTGTGAGACTGCTTTTCATGAGATCATATATCAACTTACCCATGCTCCAGTGCTGGCCTATGCCGATCCAAGAAAACCTTACGCCCTGCACACTGATGCTAGCTTGCAAGGGTTGGGGCTGTGTTGTACCAAGAGCACGAGAATGGCCTGAGACCAGTGGTCTTTGCCAGTAGAAGCCTGACCCCATCCGAAAAAGAACTATCCTGTACATAAGTTAGAGTTCCTAGCTTTGAAGTGGGCTATTGTTGACCAATTCCATGAGTACTTGTATGGGGCTAAAATACTAGTAAAAACTGACAATAATCCTTTGACCTATGTGCAGACCTCAGCTAGTTGGATGCCACTGGCCATAGGTGGCTTTCTGCATTATCTACATATGACTATGCTCTGAATACCGAGCAGGTCTGAACCACATAGATGTTGATGCTCTCCCGAGGCCTGTTCCCCAGAATGATTGGGTCCGATTGCAGAACCTGACATTCGGCACTCTGCCGGAAGTTTGACAGGGAGGAACAATGTCCACGGACGCAGTGGACTGCATGGTGGATTGCTTGGGAGCCTCTGAGAATTGCATACCTGCTGCTTATTGCCACTTTTCTGCAATAGACATTGGTGCACTGCCTCAGCTGGACAATGACAGTATTCGCGGCTCAATCCCGCGATCCCATGATCAAAGCAGCTTTAGAAGCCCTCATGCAGGAAAAGATGTGTCCAAATTACGCCCACTGATTTGAGAACTGCACTGTTATACCAAGAAGGTCCTAAGTTGAAACTGATCAATAAACTGTTATACAGAGAAACAGTAGACAGAGGGGACAAGTAGACAAACAACAACTAGTGCTGCCCACTGCCTTTCGAGACTCAGTACTGAGGTCCTTGCACAACCACATGGGGCACCTTGGTATAGACAGAACACTTGACTTGGTGAGATCCAGATTCTATTGGCCTAAGATGGGGGCTGATGTGGAGCAACACATTCAACTTGTAGTCGCTGCTTACAGAGGAAAGCTTTGCCCCGAGGGTGCCCCTTGTTAACATCACCACCAGTGCACCCATGGAGCTGGTCTGTATTGATTTTCTGAGTTTGGAGTCAGATCAAAGAAATATCAGTAATGTGCTGGTGGTCACTGACCATTTCACGAGATATGCCCAAGCTTTCCCACCAAAGACCAGAAAGCATCCACTGTGGCCAAAGTACTTGTAGAAAACTTTTGTTCACTATGGGGCTCCACAAAGAATCCATTCTGATCAAGGAGAGACTTTGAGAGTCGCCTGATCAAAGAGATGCTTCTCTGTGGGGAGTGCAAGTCCAGAACCACTCCTTACCACCCCCAGGGGACCCACAGCCTGAACGCTTCAACCGCAGACTTTGCTAGATATGCTAGGCACCCTGCACCCAAAGGACAAGCCTAGATGGAGTAACAAATTAGCACCCTGGTACATGCTTATAACTGCACCAAAAGTGATGCCACTGGATTCTCCCCTACCGCCTGATGTTTGGAAGAGAAGCTCGCTACCAGTAGATGTGTGTTTTGGGGTCTCCTGATGGGGTTCAAGCTGACAACTATTTACAGTATGTGCAAAAGTTAAAGGCCCAGCTAACTCATGTACTCAACTGGCTCAAACCATGGCTGCCAAAAGAAATCTGGCCAACAAAGAAAGGTATGATAAAAGTGAAAGCACAGGAACTCCAGGAGGGAGATCGGGTATTGCTAAGAAATCTGGGACTGCATGGCAAGCACAAGATTGCTGACAGATGGCACCATCTCCTCACATTGTAGTGGGCAAACTAGATGATCTGCCAGTGTACAAAGTAAGGCCTGAGAATAATTCAAAAGATGTAAAACAATGCATAGAAATCATTTACTGCCCATTGGACAAATCTTAATTGAGTCTGAGCCCCTAGAAGATGCCCTCTGGACCAGTGACTAGAGCTGCTGCTAAGAAAAGATCAAGAAAGTCTGCACCTACAGAAGCAAAGTTAAAGTGTTCCCTCCACAAGTCCCAGTTGAGCATGACTGTCAGTCCATATCGGAAGAAAGTGAGAGTGACTTTGAGTACTATCCTTCTTACGAACTGAGTCAATTGTTTCGGGCAATCCCTAGTCAATACTGGAGATGAAGCTGGGCCTTCTGGACTGTCTAAGCCCCCAGCTTCATCCCTGGAGCTAATGCTCCCAGAAAGTGAAGTGCAAAGCATCAGATCAGATGAAATGGAATCATTGTGCATGGTTGAACTGTTTGAGCTTTCAGGGGAGGAAAATGATAGATTGGGGCAGACTGGTGATACACCCAACAAGAAGAGTATTTTGAGTGCCCTGACAGTCCACTGCCAGTGTCCCAAAGCTCTCCATGCGAGCCAAATGTTGTGGACTCAGAAACTGTAACTCCTGGAGCTGAAAGTGCCCCAAGTTCTAGCCTCTCCACCCCATGGAGACTCCCTGACAAGTGAGGACAATGCTGAAAATGAGGCTCAGAGTGCAGAGACTATAACAGTTCCCCTAGAAAGACTGGTCGAGCTGTAAAGCCTGTGGTGCACCTCAGTTATGATTCACTTGGGAGGCCTGTGGACTTGCCTCTCAATGTTGTCCATAAAGGAGTGTATGTGTCCCGAGCTCATTGCCCAAACTGAGCATCAGTGCTAACTCCAAGTTACTTGTGTTGCCCTCTAAGTATGGTGCCCTTGCCCCATCCAGCCCCAAGGTAACTGATAGGAAGGGCCCCTCTCTTCAGGTTTCATGTACAAGAGGTAATAACTTGAGTTATGGTACAATGTGTATGTAATACTGTGTAAAGAGGACGATTGCAATGTTTCAGAAATGTGTTCTTGGTAAAATGATATATTGACTGATAATTACATGTGCTAGCCTAATGCAAATGTGTATGGTTGCAGTTGAAACTTATGGGTACTTGCCGATGACGCCAAGCTTTCCCAGGCCAGGAAGGTGTAACCCCCCACAAATGGGGGTTCCCAAAGACTTCCAGGAGCTTGCTTGAATGCTCCAAGCCTGAATGGTGTTTGGCATTTAAGCCATTTATCAGTGAGTGTTTTAGAACCTCTGGTACTGTCTCTTAAGAGCTGTCTGCTTGCAGACATAATTAGTTTGTATGGGGGACTGTGTGTTTCTTTGATTGAGTACCACTCAAGCTGCTGCCAATTCACTTCATTTTTGCAGTCACTAGGAGTGCAAAGGGAACCTATCTGAAAGATGTAACTGTTTGCCAGAAATCATTTACAGTAATAATGAAATTACAGTTTGTCTAACCTGATTTCTTTTGCAGTCAGAACAGTGTCTGCCTAGTTCCCCATTCTGGTTTTGAACTGCTGAACTGGACCAATCAGTGTGGGGTAAGCTAGCTCTAAATGGTGCCTTGGACGAATCAGAACTTGGACTCATAATCTGAGCCAGCCACAAGAGGATTGTATGGGCAGTGACTCTGGAGATGTAGTTTAGACTTCAGTGCCTTTTGGACCAACAGCAGCAGTCTATTGTGAGTGACAGCCAATCCAGTCAAGAACTGGGAGGAACTCAAAGGAAGTGCCCGTTTTGTCGGTTGAAGTTTCAGTTTAGCTTTGGCAGTGAAGAAGGAAGGAGCCCTGTGCTTTTTCAGTGTGCAGTTTTAGTCAAAAACGTGTAAGACCCAGAGTTCGGTCTGCAGCTTGTGTAACAGCTTGTTAGGACTGAATCCGTCCTGTGAAAAGAATCAAAGGATCTCTGAAGAGAGAAACCAGGCTCAGCCTGTAGAAGACTGGAAGAATTGCTGAAAATTGCACCGGTCTGTCAGGAACTGAATCTGCTGTGTGTTCTCCCGGTATTGTGCAGTAATTGCGATCGGGATACAGATGCAGCCTGCCTGGTATAGTGCTTCTTTATATGGATGTGTGAAGAGGTTTGTGTACCTCAAGTGAGCCCTGCTGACATTGAAGGACCCTATCTTATTTGGAGGTCGTGAGTACTAATTCAGGGTCGCTCCTGTTGAATTGCCACATTAAATCCAAATGGAATTACTGTACTGCTGACTGTTTAATTCTCCTTTTCTCTGTGAAAGGGCCCCTACCAGCTGCCACGGTTTGGACTAGCCACTAGGGCTTGGGTACCCAGGGACAGTAACTGATGGATAGGCCTGTGCACAGAGCCATAGGTAGATTATTAGAGTGATAAGCTAATTAACCTGATTTCCCCTGTCCTTGTTATATCCCTAAATAAATCAGAGCTGCTTGTTTCAGCAAAGTTATACTGCCTGAGGTATTTGTCTATGTTAAAGTACTGTACTGTGATTGTTGCACTGTATCTCATTTCACAGGAGGTCCCAGTGCCAGAACCAGACCTGGGGGTAAGTGTATACTGTGAAGGTAATTCTGATATATTGTGTGGGCCACTAGTGGGAAGAAAGGGGGGTTGCAGTGTCCCAGAGGGCTGTGACCAAGTTAGTTTAACTATTGCAAACCCTGACCTCTGGGTGGAGGCACCCGCCATTGGATCCAGGCCCCTCAACCTGTTAGTGGCAAATCAGGCAGGGGTAGTAGCCCCTGGGATAGCGCCATCTAGGGGTTACAACAGCATCACTCCCTGCTCTTTTACCCCAGGGCACCTCCCTAATCCCTGAAACCAACTGCACTTCTTACTGTAACCTGAATATAACATTTAATCTGATTGAATTTTTTTTGCTGTAACGTGAATGTTAACACTTTTCACCTGATTGTAACTTTTATTTCGGATTGTAACCTCCAACTCCTTGTATCATGTATTCCACGTGCTATGTGTTTAGTCCTCTGTTGTGCTTGTCTTCATTCTGATGTGGACCCCTGTAAAAGAGTCATTGGCACAAAGGTACTGTATGTAATCCGAGATACGAATACATAAATAAATCTGCTCAAGAAGTTTTTATTGAGAACGTGAAAAGCGTTTTCTGACCTGGACTGTAACATTAATGTCCATGAAAGTTCTCCCTAGGTCTAGGGTTAAAACTGCTGACAACTTGGTTTTCTGGGAGAGCTGTATTACAATAATTACAGCCTGTGCACATACTTGACCCCCGGATCTGGTTGACCTTCCAAAGTGGTAGCTTGCTGGGTCACTGGCAAAGGGGGCTACAAGTACAAGGTAGTGGCAGAACAATTCTTTTAAACAGAAACAATGTCAAAAACAAAGTGTGGGTGTTTTTTTGTTTATTGAATTTATTGAAATGTTTCACCAGGAAAGCACACTGAACAACAAGTTGCTAGTCTCCCAGTGCGACCCGGGGGGGGGGGGATGCAGAGAGTTTTACAGTACTACATTTAAGGTGAATTATGTAATGGGTGACGGAAGCCATTGACGTCGACCACTCTTAAAATGGCCTGGTCAGGTCAGGGCACAGGTCAACCCCAGCTACAACTTGGAAGGGGAAAACGCATATGTAATCTGACTACGCCAACCACCCGGAGGTGGATTTTTGTGTGACGCCCGGACACCAGGTGTCAGGGAAATTGTGGGGAAGGGGGGGCCCAAGTTCAATTGCCACTAACTGGGAACACAAGGAGAGGCGTGAAGCTGACTCGAATGCAAAGAACAATGTAAAAGTTTATTAAACATGACTATACACTAACATAACACTAAATATTTAAGCTCTAAGCTCTAAAACTCTAAAGGACTAGAACATTACTAAAGTAATGCACTGCATTTCTAAATTCAAAACTCTAAATGATACAATGGCTTTAAAATTAAAGGAATCTGATTGGCTAGCTGGCACCTCCTAGCCATGGTAAATTCCAGCATTACCAACGGAAAGAGGTACCAGCTACCCTCTGATGCCCATTACCACTAGTTAAATTAGTCCGATCGAATTTTAATGTTCCCACCAGATGCCATCTTGATCATCACCGAGATCGTGGTAAAAAGAAATTCAAAATGAACTAACACTGACAGAAAATAAAGTAGAATATGTCCCCCAAATACTGACAAAAATCAGAGCCACTATAACTTGCCAAAACAGTCTGGCAAGCAAGATATGAACCTAAATCATATAGTTACACAAATTGTGCCCCATAACCGTTTTCAAGGGCTCACCTGTCAAACGTTCCTGTTTTGTTTTTTTTCCCAGTCGCCTGACTCCATTGGCCATTTGAAATACACTTCCTAAAATGGAGGCAGAACAGAGGGGGTTTCCAAGACATAAAAGGTGGGAAGTGGGGGAAGAAATGCACTCACTGCAGTTCACGAGCACCAGCACTTCAAAGGAAGTGAGGGACAGGTCTGCTGAGATGGAGCGCCACTATAGCATACAGCAAGTGACTGCCGCTGTAGCGTAGAAAGCGCAACCTTGTATAATTTGTTTTATTTTTTCATTCTCTTGCTGTTTTGGTTTTGCAGATTAGAAGATACCGAGGCACAACTTGCAAGCCACAAGTTGCTATTGTTTTTTCACTAAGGCTCTGCTTTGACTTGTAGGTTGAACTGGGATCCCCAGCCAACCGAGGAGCATATACAGGACGCTGTTCCGGCTCCTAGAACAAAAACGGAGCCGTGAAATAGTCAAGTAACAACACAGGGCACAGTTGTTACTCGGTCTGAGAATAAATCAGGAAGCCAAGGTGTGAGGGGAAGCATATTATTTTATAACAAGCTTGAGTCCGATGTGTGGGACCTGCTCTTTAAGCCAGACTATTTTTTTTTTCTGGCGTAAGAATACATGTAAAAAAAGCATTAAAAACACCAAAACAAAAAAGCCTTTTGTTTATTTTTTTTCTTACACTAAGTGGGGTGGTATTGTATAATCGCAATAAACCACTCCAGGATGTGGGTGATGCTGGGAATTACCCACGCCTGCATGGTTTAGTCACTCGGCCTACAGCCTCATGACTGAACCACGCCAGGCGTGGGTAAACCCAGCATCACCCACACCCTGTAGTGGATTATTGGTTAAAGATTAGATAACAACACATTACTAAATTATACTGTACCCTACTACAAATAATATCACTCAATTCTCATACTACCTCTTATATGGTGAATCAGTTATGAATACCCTCAGCCAGCCACCCTTGCATGTTTAATAGGAAAAGGAAGGAAGCAAGACGGGGGAACCAGCTGTCCAGGGCAGGGGGAAAACACAGAACAGGACACAGGTCAAAGGACTATTCTGAGGTGGTGTGGGTCATCGGCACACAGGTCTTCACAGACCACCGGAAAATGCCACCCCTCCAGGAACTAGTCAGTCCACCTCACCTGGTCACAGCCCCTATGTGGACTGCTGGGACACGAGGTCACCCAGCCACAGCCCCTATGTGGATTGCCAGGACATGAGGATAGACAAGGATATGGGAATAAAGGAAGCAACAGACAGGGACAAGACAGCTGGTCGGAGAACACAGGGGCCGGGCACCTGGGACCACACACAGGCAGAAGGGTGGCGGCACTATAAACAGTTTTAAAACCCTGTGTCTGGTGTATTTATTCCTAGCAAAAGCATTACTTAGTTGGCATGTTACAAAATCAAAAGCTTGTCATTCAATTAAATAAAATCACAGTGGCACTGTCTCTTGGTGACCATCTTTGGCTGGCAGGCATTAATCTGAATTCATTCATGCAAACAGTTATTTAATTACAGTTATAGTTCCATGGCTCAACAGAGCCCTGCACTTGCTCCTGCCCCTTTAAATCACTGTCAGGCATTAATCCAGTGCATTTATTTATTGATATAGTTCCTTCGCTCCTTTCAGACTTGAGGGAGCCTGTCATTGCCCCTTTAACTCTGGTGGGCCTTTCATCGCCCCTGTAAGACTATTAGACAGGGAGTCAATCATATTTACCCAATCCCAGCCCCTTCTTTGCTCTCTATGGGGCTCTCTTTCTTTAACTCCACCCCATGGGCAGTCCAAAGGTGGGGAGTTATCTGCCCCCACAGTCACTTGGCTCAAGGGAGCCCTTTCCTAAACTCCACCCCGAGGGCGGTCCTTGCAGGGGCCTTGCCCACCCCCACATTTCCCTGGCTCTTGGAGCCTTTTCTGACATGCCCCATGAGTGGTCCTGCCACTGGAGCCTTTCATAGCCCAACAGGTGCTGCCGGCACCTGGAAGCGCCCAGAGTTGACTTCATTTATTTAAAAAAACAAGTTTCCTTCTTTTTTCCTGTGGCCAGCACCCAATTGCAGTGCTGCTGCCACTCACCCTGCTGCCCTCCATCTGTTTCATGGGTCGAGATTGCTGTTAGCACTGGGGAGGCCTGGACCCACCTCCTCCCACTCGCTTCCTCGACTACGGCTGAAGCCACCATGGGCAGACTTGAACCAGCTTTCTCCTATAGACCATTTGCTGCTGCTAGAGACTGGAGCTGGAGGGGTCGGCCTTCTACTGTTGCTGCTGCCCCTTCTGACAGAACTTCTGCTGGCTTGGCTGATGGTGGGACGGCCTGGACCCGCCGCCCCTCCTGACGAACATCTGCTGGACTGGAGCTGGGGGGGTAGGCCTTCTACTGTTGCCGCTGCCCCTCCCCACAGAACCACTATGCAGCTGGTGAGGAATGGAGGGGACGGCCTGGACCTGCTGCCCCTCCCAACACAGCTTTACCACTGCCGCAGCACCAGGAATCCCGCTGGACTGCAGCCACCAACTATGGAGCAGAGCAATCGCTAATGGATCAGCCGGGACATCAGGAGTGATCCCAAGACATCAGGTAAGTCCCTCCCCTTTGGCCGAGCCCCAGTCGGCCTAGCGCACCCCTTGTTGCTGCTGCTGCTCTTCCATAACGTGGACTGGACTGCACAGCTGTTGCCATTCAAACAGGCTGAGGATTCCGGTCGAAATCCTCTCTAGCCCATCCATGCCTGCTAGCCCCGATGACCGGGCCCACAAGGTAACTGGGGGGAGTTCTAAGGGAGAGAGAGAGAGAGAGAGCTGCAGGCAGGGAAAACAGAACAGCAATATTTTTTAAATGGAGCCCAGCTGGGACTTCACGTTAGTGGGGGGTCCAAACTAAACCCAGGGCACCTACACTAGGGGGACCTCCCTACACCCTGGAGCACACCTAATGCTGGGACACCTAACTGGGGCACAAAAATGGGGGCACCTCCCTAACCTGGGCACCTTCCCTACCTAACCAGCCCCAAGAGCACCTGGATGGCCATTTTTGGAGGGCACCAGGACTCTGGAACACTACAATAATACGTTTGAGATGCTGGAATATGAACAGTAATACATTTAAGGTGCAAAGACAAAAATTACATTATGTTGAACAACATTTGGCAACAACTGGCAAATTAGTGGTGAGGGTGGGGAACAGGAGAGTAACACAGGGAGGTACTTAATAACGGGTAGTGAGGGTAGCTATGGCATAGGCAGAGTGGAGAAAGTAAGGTAGGAGGGACAGATGCAGGGCAGAGCAAAAAGTAATTTATAAGTGCATAGTTATAGGTGATAGTGAGCCTATGAGAGGGAGGATATGCAGTTGGAATCAAAAGCCATGGAGGGGAAAAGGGGGAAGGGGAGTGAATGCCGGGCCCAAGGAACCCAGGGACCCCCTCCAGGATGTTGAGAACCCTGCAAGAGGATAGGGACACTTAGGAAACAAGGAGGGCCAAGGGGAGGGGGAATATTAGAGGGATTGGCAATAGGTGTGTAACCTCTAGATGGCGCTATCCCAGGGGCTACTACCCCTGCCTGATTTGCCACTAACAGGTTGAGGGGCCTGGATTCAATGGCGGGTGCCTCCACCCAGAGGTCAGGGTTTGCAATAGTTAAACTAACTTGGTCACAGCCCTCTGGGACACTGCAACCCCCCTTTCTTCCCACTAGTGGCCCACACAATATATCAGAATTACCTTCACAGTATACACTTACCCCAGGTCTGGTTCCGCACTGGGACCTCCTGTGAAATGAGATACAGTGCAACAATCACAGTACAGTACTTTAACATAGACAAATACCTCAGGCAGTATAACTTTGCTGAAACAAGCAGCTCTGATTTATTTAGGGGATATAACAAGGACAGGGGAAATCAGGTTAATTAGCTTATCACTCTAATAATCTACTTATGGCTCTGTGCACAGGCCTATCCCTATCAGTTACTGTCCCTGGGTACCCAAGCCCTAGTGGCTAGTCCAAACCGTGGCAGCTGGTAGGGCCCTTTCACACAGAGAAAAGGAGAATTAAACAGTCAGCAGTACAGTAATTCCATTTGGATTTAATGTGGCAATTCAACAGGGAGCGACTCTGAATTAGTACTCACGACCTCCAAATAAGATAGGGTCCTTCAATGTCAGAGGGCTCACTTGAGGTACACAAACCTCTTCACACATCCATATAAAAGAAAGCACTATACCAGGCAGGCTGCATCTGTATCCCGATCGCAATTACTGCACAATACCCGGAAAACACAGCAGATTCAGTTCCTGACAGACCGAGTGCAATTTTCAGCAATTCTTCCAGTCTTCTACAGGCTGAGCCTGGTTTCTACTCTTCAGAGATCCTTTGATTCTTTCACAGGACGGATTCAGTCCTAACAAGCTGCAGACCGAACTCTGGGCTTACACACGTTTTTGACTAAAACTGCACACTGAAAAGCACAGGGCTCCTTCCTTCTTCACTGCCAAAGCTCAACTGAAACTCCAACCGACAAACCGGGCACTTCCTTTGAGTTCCTCCCAGTTCTTGACTGGATTGGCTGTCACTCACAATAGCCTGCTGCTGTTGGTCCAAAAAGGCACTGAAGTCTAAACTACATCTCCCAGAGTCACTGCCCATACAATCCTCTTGTGGCTGGCTCAGATTATGAGTCCAAGTTCTGATTCGTCTAAGGCACCATTTTAGAGCTAGCTTACCCCACACTGATTGGTCCAGTTCAGCAGTTGAAAACCAGAATGGGGAACTGGCAGACACAGTTCTGACTGCAAAGAAAGCAGGTTAGACAAACTGTAATTTCATTATTACTCTAAATAATTTCTGGCAAACAGTTACATCTTTCAGATAGGTTCTTTGCACTCCTAGTGACCGAAAATGAAGTGAATTAGGCAGCTCGAGTGGTACTCAGAGAAGCACACAGTCCCCCACAACACTAATTATGTCTGCAAGCAGACAGCTCTTAAAGAGACAGTACCAGAGGCTCTAAAAACACTCACTGATAAATGGCTTAAATGCCAAACACCATTCAGGCTTGGAGCATTCAAGCAAGCTCCTGGAAGTCTTTTGGGAACCCCCATTTGCAGGGGGGTTACAGGTGAAAATGTGAGGGGTGGGGGCAAAGAGAGCAGGGCCCTTGGGACCTATTTAGGGTGAGGGGAGGGAAAGGGGAACCAGAGGAGGAGGAGGCCTGGCCCAGGGGGGCCACCTCCAGGATGCTGAGAATTTTAGAATAGAACAGGCAAGACTGAGAAAGAAGAAAAAGGGGGAAATAATGGAGAGCCTGGGGGAGAGAGGAGTTCAGCAGGTTGCGTCAAAAGTGCTAGGGGCCAAAAAAGGAGAGGGTGAGAAGGGAGGGAAAAGAGGGGAAGTAGGAGGAGGAAGGGAGAGCTGAGCCCACAGGGACCCCTTCAGGATGCTGAGAACCCTGCAAGGGGGCAGGGAAGGCTGCAAAGGAAGTGGTGAAAAAAAGGTTAGCTATAGGGGAAGGGGAAGGAGCAGTAAGGCAGGTGGTAGAATTATAGGTAAGGGGTGAGTTGAGACATGTACGAGGACATAGTTAGGGAGGGTCATAGCAAGAACAACTCGATGAGAGATAATTGTGGAGGGCAGAATTGAAGGAGTAGGAGGAGTGTCAGACATGTGGAGGGAGGGAGGGAGTTCCAAATTTTGAGGAAGCGGTGTGAGAAACCTGATTTACCGATGAGGGTGGAGAGCTGGGGGATCGCCCAAGTACGTGAGTCAGTGGATCTAAGGGAATGAGAGAGAGGGGGCAGAGTTTATTTATTTTATTTAGTTTTTGTTGACCGGGTAAGTGCACTAGACAAATCCTGCCTATTTTCAGGCACAACCCGGGGGGGGTGGGATGCAGATGAACGGCAACTGACCTTGAACCAGATTAAGCTGTTGGTGGTATTTTTTATTTTTTTAGTGAATGAAGGAAATTTGGCAAGGACACCGGGGAAAGTCCCCTACTCTGAGTAGGTGGAGCCTTTGCTGCTGGCTGCAAGATGGCCAGTTCGCATGATCCCCTGGAGGAGATGGACGCTGTTAGCTCAGGGGAGTCGGCCTCCTCCTCTGTGCTACCTTCTCAAGAGGCCCCAGATGCATGTCTTGCTGTAGCTGATGTTAGTAATACGACTATTTTTGAATTTGACTCCGTTCTTCGAAACGACCCTAAAGAAGTTGTTTCCAGTCTACCTGATGTGCAAAGTGGCTCCGCGTTCAGTTCCAGTCTTCAGGAGCAGCGCGAGGCGTTAGTCCTGCAATTGCAGCTTTTAGATTCGGCATTGCGAGTTTCTGCGCAGGCATCGCCGGACGCCACTTCCTTGTTCTCCTCCCTCGACGACGCCGGCATTGGAAAGCCCCCAGGTCAACGCCTACCATGGATTCGGCTTCTGTTCCTGCTGTAGAGAATTTCTCTTCAACCCCTGCTACTGCTGTTTCGGACTACTTCAAATGACCCACTCGACTCACCGACATCGGAAAAGCCAGATTCTGAAATCCCTGCAGCTATTCCCTGCTCTGTAAGTGACTTTAGCACTACAACTGCTTCCGCTTGCTGGAGAAACCCACGTATTTTTTCTCAGCTACACAGGAACCTGGCTGGTCCAAACGAGGGGTTCCTTATTCCCCAAAAATTAAATCTGGCCAAAATACTGATTTAGACTGGTCACCAGAGTCAGCTTTATTACATGCTGGCTGGGAAAGAGATATTGAAGGACTTGGACTCCTGATTCTCAGGACCCTGTCTACATTAATATGCTTCAAAACTCTGCTAAGAATAATGACCTGAGCTCCAACGAACCCCGGTGTGACTCTTTCTTCTTCTACTGTTACTAGTGACACTATTGTTGTTTCTAAGTCTATTTCTACTGTACCTGAACCCACTACTGTTTTCTCAGGACTTACTTTGTTACCTACTGTTGCTGCACCTAAAAGTTCAACATTTAAACTTACTGATTTATTTTCTCCAAAGGCGTAACCTGCACCTAGGAGGAATGCAGCACGTTGCTTTATAAGGGTGGATTAGAACTCCCACCAGATCGTTGTATATAGCAAAACCCTCCTTAAGGGTTCCATGAAGTTTTTTCTTCTGAGATTTTTGCCCTGATTAATATAGGTAATTCCAATTTTGATGTTAGTTTTAAACAAATGTCTGGGCTTGATAGATTCTGGGCCCAATATGACAAACTTCAGACTACACCCATTTGGTCCCCTTCCAGGCCATCCTCTCACCAAACCTGACATTCGTAACATTACTGTTGTTTTAAAATGAGGAGTTCACATTGAAGACATTTTATTTTGGTTAAACAAACGCTGTGAAGTCTTGAATAGGCCTACCCCTAATCTAGACTCTGAACAGATTTGGGATGGCAGTTGGAAGGTCCGTGTTAAGCTTTTTCCACTAACACTGGCCCACGACATTTGCCTAATTTTTTCTTTCTAGGTAAAGACAAGGCTTCATTTTTACGCCGGACAACCCAAGTCCTGTTTTAAATGTGGGTCACGTACCATTTAAGTTCGGCTTGTGATACCTTAAATGTAGCCACTGCTTTGAATACGGTCATATTGCAGCTAAATGTACTAATTCATTTAAGTGTAACTTATGTGATGGGACTGGCCACGTCGATGGCAGGTGCCCCTGGGCCTCTCATAACAGAGAAGATTGTCCCTCTCATGATGGCATTATTACTATTGTTCAACAGTCACTTGCCCATAGTCTAGCTTCCTCTAATTCAGAGGTTACCCTCCTCCGGTAGTTGGAGATGTCTTTCTGTTCCAGTTTTCCAATCCTCTTTTCCTGTTATACCTACTCCTACTGCCATTGTGGTTTCCTGATACTACACCCATTATTCCAGATATGGATATGCCTCCCCCGGGTCAAGGGGGAGATAATTTTAGTTTACCACTGTTACCCATAAACGGACTAGGAAGGGTTTAGCTGTTGCTACTCGTAGTAAGGAACCCCTGCAGGAACTGGCAAACCTCTAACAAATTTGCGGTTTTAGCCACAGATTTTTCAGACAAAGACTCGGGGGTGAGATACTGATTCCTCCTCTCTTCTTTCTTTCCCGGATGGGGGTGATGGGGCTGATATGGATCCCATTGCAAAACGTACTAGGCAGCGACGAAGGGGTAAGTCACCACCTATTACTTAAATCCTGTCTTCCTTAAAGATCTGCTCTTTAAATGTGAACAGCATTAAAGGGAAGAGAAAATTAGGGGATTTTTTAACCCTTTCTGATTTACAGAGTGACATTATCTGCCTTGTTGACACTAGATTAAAGACCCATGGGAATTATTCCAGGCATCTAAGGCATGGACTGCAGGCCCTTCTTTTGGTCTGTTGGACCTGATACTTGTGATGGGTCGGGATATTGTTCTCCAGCTCTAATTTTACAGTCTCTAGACTTGTAGATATTTCCCCTGGTAGAGCTTTGTTATTAGATTTCTCATATAAATCTGAGAGATTTGTATGATTGGGACCTACGGCGCCTCAAACCAAGGCTCAGAGGGCTTCCTTTTCACCAAATTAAGCCCTACCTTTTTCTCCAGATTACTCCTATGGGTCGGAGATTTCAATTATGCGCCTACATCAAACAGATCGAGGCCTAAAGACTTCAAGTTATTTTGTGACTCTGTGGCTTTAAATAGTGTGGTCTCTATGGCCAAGCTTGTGGATGTTTATAGACATTTCCATAAAACTGGTGGGTCCACTTTTTTTAAAGGGTCCTTACATACTAGGATAGATTTTCTTTTTTTATCTAAGATTTTGATTTTACTTTCCTGTACAACTGTGGCTACCGAATTTTCGGATCACGTTGCTCTATGTGCCACTTTTTCCTGGGACTCTGCTCCTAGATGTAAGAAAGCCAGTTGGCGTCTTAATGATTCTCTACTTAATGACCCTCTTTTCTTAAACTTTGGCACAAAGAGTTTACAGCTCGCTTGTCAGTAGTTGATTTTATGATACTGGGATGGATTGGTGGGAGGAATCTAAGCTAAG
The DNA here is from genome assembly GCA_016271365.2 of Neoceratodus forsteri. Lineage (NCBI taxonomy): Eukaryota > Metazoa > Chordata > Ceratodontiformes > Ceratodontidae > Neoceratodus > Neoceratodus forsteri. Next base: position 33,615,916 of record JADMNL010000034.1, on the reverse strand, counting down.
CTGGAAACAGTTTTTTCAGAAGGTAGCGGCAAAAAAACAGAATACTAAATATTTGTCTTATCTGTCACTACGGCATCAGCTACAGCACCTATTCTCTTTAGCTAGCTCTACTACTCATGATTTTAGCTCTCAGATTAGTGAGGTCAGCGCTAAAATGAGGTTATCCCAGTATAATCGTGCTGACTCTTTGGGTCAGGAGGCGCGTTTTGGCACTCATCTTACTAAAGGTTGTTTAGACCCGTTTAAGGCCTGTAAAGATAGAGTTGAAGCTAAATTAATTACTCTCTATTGTCTCCATCGGGAGTTACTTAAGAAACCTGAGGATTTGCTTCACTGTGTTGAAAATTATGTTTTCAACATGTTTGGCACTAAAGCTGACCTTGACAATGCGGATCATTTTTCGCCACTGTCCTTACCTCAGCTTTGGACTCTGATCGAAACAAGCTTTCTTCGGTCATTACTGAACCAGAGGTATTGGCGGCCATTACTAGTTTAAAATCGCATTCTGTTCCGGGGTCTGATGGCCTAACCCCACATTTTTTCAAGACTTTCTCTGCTGATCTTGTTCCGGTTCTAACTATTCTCTATAATGAGATGTTACATTCTGATGCCTTGGCTACTTCTATGAAAGACGCTTTACTGATTTTACTGTTTAAGAAAAAAGGGGATCCCTTTGACATTACAAATTGGAGACCAATCAGTCTGCTTAATGTGGATTATAAGATCCTTGCCAAAATTCTTTTATCTAGAATGATTACTTTGGCATCACACATGATTAGCCAACTCAAACCTGTGGTATCCCAGGTAGGCATCTTTCTGACAATTTGATTTTATTGAGAGAATTGTTTACTCTGGGACAACAAAATGCTGTAACAGGATGGATTATAAGTTTAGACCAGGAAAAGCATTTGATACAGTCTCTCATGAGTTCTTATTTCTAGCCCTGAAGGCTTTTGGGTTCCGGTATGCTTCCTTTCCTGGCTTCGTTTATTATATAGGAATGTTGTAATCGTCCTAATGTGAACGGCTGGATAGGTCGCTCCTACTATTCTGGCCTGTACGCTGTAGGGTGCCCGTTAAGTCCCTTATTATATACCTTTTTATTGATACTCTTTTGAGAGCCTTTTTCTTTGCCCACAGATTATTGGGTTGTTCTGTACCTCCTCTTTACCACTTAAAATATTAGCTTATGCGATTTATTTAATTTTGCTTGTGGATTCTTCCACGAAACAAGAGGATATTGTTCAGGTTTTACAGGCATTCTCTTCTGTTTCAGGTTCTAAGATAAATTTTAAAAAGTATTTGTGTACCACTAGGGCATACTTCCCTCCCTAGTACGGGCCTTTATGCTGGTGTTTCTGTATCCACTAATGTTTTTCGTATTTAGGTATTTTTTGGTTGTGATGATCCGTATATCTATAATTGGAATCTTGCCCTACAAAAGGCAGATAATGTGATTAATGGTGGAAAAGCATTTAATTGGGAAGAAGAAACGGGTTGTGCTTGTAAAACTCTGGTTATACCGATTTTCCTGCATCTTTGTTATGTGTTCCCCGCCCATTTCCCTATTTTCCAGATTAACGGGATTTTTTCAAGGGATTGTGGGATCCAGGCTAAACCCTATTAAAAGACATATTATTTACAGACCGCCAAGGAAGGTGGACTTGGTATGATCCACCCGTTGTTTTTTACAGCCTTTTTCTTCATTATAATTATGGGAAAGTGCTGAAACCAGGGACTGTTTTTTGGAAGCCCTATTTTTTAGCATGGTTCTCCTCTGCCTTGATAACTGGCAAGTCTGTTATAAAGGGGTTATTTCCAAATCCCAACTGATCCCTCTTATGGAAAGAGAGTTTTAAGATGGCCTTGACCTGGTGTCTTCATCCTCAGGACTTTTGTATCTTATCTAGACCCCAACTATATGAGCGACTTTGGAGGTTGGAGGCTCAGGAGGAGATTGTTTTTCCGCCCCTCTGGACGTCTCCCCTGGGTACTCCACCAACTGCTAAATCAATGGCTGCCATCGTATTTATGGGATATGGTATGGTTATGCAACTATGATAGACTAGGAGTTAATAACAATCATAAGCATAAAGCCTTGTCTTTGAGATATTGTCCTAGATCCTCTTGCCTCAATGTTTGTGAAACTCAGCAACATTTATTTTGTGAATGCCCCTTCTCTTTGGAAGTCTGGTCTACCCTATCTGCTAACTGGGCAGAACCCTTGCTGGCCTCTCTTTCTTATGAACATGTTATGTTTTGCACGAATGACCTGCTTAATAGAAAGTATCATGTTGACAGTTTATATATAATTTTGCTATTATTCGTTATTATTTATGGCAAGCCAGATGTTTGCTAGTGTTACACCAAAAAACTATTTCCATTCATGAAGTATTTTGTAATATTCGGGCTGCTTTGTGTTCTGTAAAAAAGTCTGACTTCTTACTTTTTTCTACTTTGCAAGCTGTATTGTTTTGGAAACATTGTGATACTTTCTTCTGTTAACTGATTTTTGCCTTGTTTGGATTGTTTCTGTTTATTGAGTTGTTTTGTTTTTTTGTAATGAAGCCCACTTTATTACCAATAAAATTCCCCTACTCTTTTTGATAAGTGCCATGGTATCTTTAATATCCACCTGAACTACCACCAGAACAGGCAGAGTGATAAATGAGGAGGAGCAGTAGTTTGGGAGTACACCCAGCCAGTGTTTAGAGGTAAACTTTGCGCAGTGGCTTAGGTGTCTATTTGTGAGAGAGGGGAGGGACAGTGTATGGTAGAGATCATGATGGTGGGTGTGAGAAGGAGCATCAAGGGCAAAACTGCAGAAAGAGTAGAATAGGGTGTCTGATCTAGTCAGGGAGGATTTGAGAGCAGCACCATAAACTACATCGCAGTAGTCAAAAAGGTTCATAGGTAGTACAAGTTCAAGGGACTAGCCCATAATTGAACTTGCCATCGTTAATGACGGAAATGAAATTTTTGTTCACCCATCTATAAATCAAGTTCTTTTTTAAACTGGTTCATATCTTGACTCATTACCAGCTCATTTGGAAGTGAGTTCTATATACGTGGGACTCTCTGCATCACAAACTGTTGTCTCCATTGTGTTTTACAAGTTTCAGCGTACAATCTTAACTTATGTGATCTGGTGCACTCAACTGGTGATTGTCTCATCAAACAATTGGTCTCAAAAAACAGGTCATCCCCAAAGGCTTTATAGACCCAACACAGTTCCCCCCCCTGCTGGTCCTATATTCTTGAGAAAACAGACCTAGATTCCTGAGCCTATCCCCATATTCCAAATTTGATACTTTTGAGATTGATCTAGTCATTTTACGTTGAATTGATTCATATATTTTCATATCTTTAGTAGTTGTGGGTGAGCAAAAAGGGGCACAGTACTCCATATAAAAATGGGGAGGATTGTCTTGACAAGTTCAAGCCTAGCCATAGGAGGGATGCAACCATGGTTCCTGAACAGGGCACCAAGCTTGAGGTGCAGTTTTTTTCAGGATGGCATAAATATTAACACTAATTGCCACATTATGGCACTTATTGTATACTATATATACTTTTCTGTTGCAATGCTTATTTTCTCACACGTCTTTCTGCATTTTGTTTTTCTTCTGACTGTCTAAACTGTATTGATTGAATCATGCTGAACTATGTTTCTCCTAACCCTGAAATTGATTGTATGTTGATCCCCTTCCTTGCTGTGCTACATATCTCATGTGCTGCGTCACACGTACGCATGTACTTGTATACTCATGTATTTGTTCAACTTGTATCCTCCCAGGTCATGCCTGAAAATAGGCATTCTTATGCCTAGTGCACCCACCTGGTTACCAAAAGCAAATAAATAATAACTAAATAAATATGTCCAGAGAAGTTCAGATGTTGGTCCAGCCAAACCCCAAGATATCTGAAGGAGGAAGTGGCCTCTAACAAAGTCCCATCCAGGGTGTGGAAAGTGGGGAGGTTTGGGGGCCTAGAGAGTCTCTGCCTTGTGCCAAAGGTCATGGAGACAGTCTTCTTGGCATTGAGGAAGAGGTGATGGTTAGCAAACCAGAGCTGAACTTGGTTGAAGTCATGCTGCAAGCTGGTTGTAATCTGAGCTGGACTTGGGCCAGAAGCATACAAGACCGTATCATCAGCATACACATGTATGGAGGAGGAAGGGGAGCAGACTGAGGGCAGGTAATTTAGGAAGCTTAAGAATAACAGAGGACCAAGCACCAAGCCCTGCGGGACTCCTGTGGTGATCGGGGGGAGGTGACACCAGGAATCCTAACTGATTGAGTCCTACCAGTAAGGTAGGCCATGAACCAGTTAGTGGTCAAGGAAGACAAACCTGCTGTTGATAGAGAGTCCTGGAGAAGGGTGTGTGAGACAGTGTCGGACACTTTAGCAAGATCGACAAAAATGGCTGAGGTGATAAGGTCATTGTCCATCCCAATTAGGATGGAGTCAGTGAGCCTGAGCAGGAAAGTAGTAGTAGAGTGTTTTTTCCTGAAACCAGATTGGAATGGGGTGAAAAAGGAGAAATCTGATAGGTAGACGGTAAGTTGGGAGAGAACCAAGTGTTTTTGAAATTTAGCAAGGGAAGAGAGGAGGGAGATAAGGTGATTTTGCAGTGTGTTTTTGCAGTGTAAGTGGCTCAGCAGGTAGTGTGTTCACCTCTGGGGATGGAAGACCAGGTGGTCGTGGGTTCCAGCCCTACACCAGGTACTTTGGGTAATAGCGATAACTGACACCGTAGTGCAGTACGAGGGGAGTGCTACACAATTGAGGTGCTGTCCTTCAAATGAAAAAGGGAAACTCCTATAATGTTGATAAATGCAGCAGCTGCTGCAGAAATACCCGATTAGGGCTTATAGCATCAAAGTAATTTTTTTACTTACCTGTTGCCTGGTGATTTTAATTAGAAAGATCCACTCCATCCATAATGGCTACAGATCCCTGGGTAGACATCTTATGCACCCTGAGTGGCTTCCACCACAAAGGTTATGCTAATGAGGGCTACCAACTCTGCCATTTGTTGGTAGCCCTCATTAGTATAACCTTCGCAGCGGAAGCTGCCCAGGGGTGCACAAGACGTCTGCCCGGGGCTCTGTAGCCATTATGGACAGAATGGATCTTTCTAATTAAAATCGCAAGGCAGCAGGTAAGTAAAGAAACTATTTTGATGATAAAAGCCCTAATCAAGCGTTTCTGCAGCAGCTGCTGCACTTACCGCCATTATAGGAGTGTCCCGTTAAACTGAGGTCCCTTTTGCCCATCTCTGGTTACTATCCAGATGGAAGTAAAGGATCCTATGGCCCTTATTGATGAAGAGTAGAAGAATTTTTTTATTTGGAGAGTTATGAAAACATACATAAAGAAAATACAAACAAAAAATAAATACTTTATGTAAGATTAGTACAGTAAATACAGGCACTTGGTTTATAAATCATAATATGACACCATAAAGGAAAGAGAAGAACAGACAGAAACAAAAAAAAAATTAGGAAAGAAAAATAAAATAAAATAAAAAAGATCTAGCAGCCAGTTTTCAAAATATTCATCCTGTTGCTCCCCCCGTTAGAGAAGGTTTGATGTTTGCATAAGATAGCTCCACTCATCAGCTGTCAGAGAAGGTATGTTGTGGGGTTCATCACGTGGTCGATGATATTGAATTTTGAAGAGGAGATCTGGACAATATAGTAAAAAAAAGATGAAATGAGTAAACCCTGAATTTCAAAGACATTGTAAAACTGTTATTTTTAACATCCTATTTGTAGAGTTTGGGTATTAGTTTCCGATTTTTGTAAATTGCTAAAATAAATTTGAATAAAGTGAACATAAATGCCCATAAATGAACCCTAAATATAAGTAAAACATAACATCTAAAATCAATTTGTCATGCCTTATGTCCAGTAATCATGTCTAATAGCATCTCAACTAATTATGTTCTTTATTGCTCTCACTTTTTTTTTCATTTGCTCAGAAATCATACCACAATTTCATTGTAATAATTGATTTGTACACAAAAAGGTTGCCGGCCCAGAATGTGTGGCTATAACTGAATCTCATTCCTGAAGGCATACACTGTACACATGTAGAGAGACAACACATTTTCAAACAATAAGTTTATTTCCAGGCTGAATAGAAAGAATGAGAAAATTTACTTTTAAATAATAATTACACCCATTGGGTTTGTTAGAGTGCTGTATGTTTGTAAACGTGGGTAGGTTCACCCTTTTGATACGGTCAATGAGTGGGACTGCAGCAGTATTGAGTCTTTCTTCAACAAATTCCATCAAGGTAGTCTTGCGATGTTCTTTTGCAGTCAACAGGGCAGTGGTGACATGCGATGGAGCAACAACTCCTGTAACTATATTCATGAGAGATTTAGGTTCATCTCTTGAGTCTTCAAGTACACCCAGAGCAAATGGATTTCCATTGCGGTCCATGTTTATGCTTATAATCCTCATGACATCTTTGTTGCCTTTCCTGATTGACTGTGGTCAAAGATCACGATGAATCTGCTCTTCAAGATTGTCCAGTCCACACATGTACTTGAAGTTCCTCATAATAGCACTTAATTCACGTACTGTACTGTGAGATACCACTTTAGAGTTGCTTTCTCTTGCCTGCTTATTCCTATGATCCCACCTTGCCTTGACTTGGAATCTCTGACCACAGTTTGTTCCAGGCCTAAGTCTGACCAGACGCTGTTAAAGCAGGCTGAGGTTGAGCATGTGAAGACATGCTTTCCACTGGCAAATTGCTCATGCACTGCTGGTGCAGTCTTGGGAAGCAGAACTATTCCTAAGAGGTACACAGGACCCCATCTTGCATAGTTTTGGCGATTGTAGGCAAAGGCATAGCAAAGGATATCAGCAAAGCATTGTAGGTACTGGTTCCAGTTTGGAATTTTCTCAGCTGCAATGTAGTCAAGAGCAGTTTGCACCTCTGCGATATACTGCTGCCAGAAGTGAAATGTTGACCACTGCTTTTGCCCTTGGTTAATGAACTCCTCAAAATCACTTTATAGAGTTTTCAGCATGGCTTCAAGGTCCTGAAATGCATCAACAGAGCTCTGTCTATTTTCCTCATTCACTTTATCTTCTGTTGCTATCGCAGCCATTAGTTGCTGGGCACTTTTGCACTTCAGCTCAATTTGGTCTGTGCCCCCTGATTGTATTTTCTTCTTCTGCATCACCCAGGCAAAGAATGCTTGCCACTGTAGCCAGCACATGGCTTCAAACATCAGCTTGTGGGCTAATGTACAGCGTTTGTAGTTTTTTCCCTGCAAGATCACATCTGCAAGCATTTGTTCCAGATACCTCTGCCTCAACTAGCAAATCTTCAAATCGACTGTCTGCATAGCATTTGCCCAAGTATCTTCCAGTAGCACTCCATGATGTAGAATCCTCCTATTCTCAAAACATGGTGCTTCAACTCCTCCCAGTTGAAGAAATGGACTTCTTGGACAATAACGTACAACCGAAAGTCCAAAGTTATCACTGGGGTTTCCTGGCCCAGTGTCTGCATCTGTTTCTTGATTTTTAGTCCTGTGTATATAGGGTGGGATATTCAGACTGTGCCAGGCAGTGGTGCAAGCCTGGGCGCAGCGCAACTGGGATGCACCAGGGCAATGACAGGGTGATATTCAATGATGCTGTGCCATGGCTCAGCACCATTGATTATGGCACTGTAGCCACCCGCATTGCACATGGTGCAGTGGCACTGCGCCAGTGCAATTGGCCAGAGAGGAGCAGGGGGCTGTGCCAGCGCAAGTGCCATTGCACTAGGTGCAGCAACCATGATATTCAGTGGTGGCTATGCAAATGGGGCCATAATGCATGCAAGGTGCAAATGGGGCCATTTGCATGTCATTATGGCCCCATTTGCATGCAGGTGCGCCGTTCCCCGGCGACTTGCGCCTGGCGCCCTGCCAGGCTGAAGCCGTCGGGGACTGATGCCCCCTGCCCCTCGGTGGTCAAAGTGCCCCAATGCCTGATTGCGAGCATTCAGTGAATTAAAATCCCTGGTGGTCCAGTGGACCCGATCCCATTGCCCGATCGCGGGCTTTCATTACATAAATCCCTGGTGGTCCAGTGAACCCAATCCTACAGCCCATATCGCAGGCTTTTAGTACGTGAAATAACCCTGATGGTCCAGCGGTACCCCCCTCCCAACCCACCCACTCCAGTCCTGCCACTCCCTCCCAGTCCAGCAGCGGGCGGCAGCACCCGCCCGCAAGCCGCGACCGCCGCCAACTGACAGCATATGGTATGGCCATACTTCATTGGTCTACAGCGATACTCGCCAGTTGGCGGAGGTCTGTGTGGTTTATGGTGGGGAGGGGGTACCGCTGGACCACCAGGAATATAGGATGACTTTATTTTATTACTTTTGCCCATGATCGGGCTGGAAGCGGTCCACTGGACTACCAGGGATTTTGGACGAATAATATTCAGTACTTATGCCCGCGATTGGGCATGGGGGGGTGCTATCGTGATGGACGGTGCCACCGGAGCTCGGGTGGCCACCCACAGCTGGCAGCTGCTGTGTTGTGCCCTGCAATACAGCAGCTCACCTGTGGGTGGCCAGCTGTTGCTCCTTTTCATTCTGGCACAACTGTGTGCGACGAAAGTAGGGGTTGCGCCTGCATGGGCTCGGCATATCCTGGGATGAATATTGGCATGTGCGGGGTATGCATGGGCACGCCCCCCACCTGCGCTGCATACATTACTGATGTGCCCCGGTGCATCAGGATTTGTGCCGGGCACTTTCCCTGTTTGAATATCGCACCAGGGCGCATCAGTGGGTTGTGCATGTTGCACCCCTGTTGTACCATGCGCAACCCTTTTGAATATCCCACCCATAGTGTCCTTATGGGTGGCAAGGCTTGGTACTACAGGACTGTGACCAGTTGTGGTCTTGAATCTGTCCTCTTTGAAGTTGTAGTGAAGGATTGCATGAAACCCACCCCAACTTGGTACACATTGATCCTCTGGTTGTAGGGGTTCAAACTCAAGAGTGAAGATTTTTGTGGAGCATAAATGAGCAAATACCTAGTCTCTGTTGAGCATCAAAGATGTGGATTGGTTTGTTAAAAACCAAAGACTTCACATCACTTTCACCAGACAGGTGACTGAGTGGGCCCTTTCTCTTGAATTGGTTAGGACACGCTAGAAAACCAAGGCATATAAGTTTGCTTACAGCTTTTCCCCTAATGTCAACTACTTTAGGTCTCAGTCCATCAGACACATTGGACCCCAAATTGTCCTGATACAGCAAACTGCCTAGTACATGTGTTGTTCCTTGACCACTCTGAGTTTCTTCATTTATATCTGTGTTATCCATTGCGGCATGTGCAAATATTCAAGGCATGATGAATGTCGGAAGAAATGGTCCACCTTGTTGTGTAATTGATAACATGATGGCACTTGCTGTGGATGTCTCGACTTTGCAAACATCATCGTAACTCAGGGAATGCCTTTGACTGTGTAACATATCCAACAATTGGTGACTCCTAGCCAAATGGTGGACTGATATGGCTAGTCCAATATGCTTTGGTGTTTTACAGTGAGAATTTGAAGCACTGTAAATTATATCTTGGGCTACTGCTAAGACTCTTCTGTGTGCATCAGGAGTGTTTTGGATATATTCTGCTGGTTTATCCATCACGAGCAGATTCAGAAACCGGTACAGATCAGCAGGCACTAGGGACTCTGCTCTTTTAAACAAATCTCTCTAGTCAATGCATGGGTTGGTGGAAATCCCCAATGCTTTTCTGGCAGATGCACAAAGTGTTGTTGCTGCATGAAAAATACTGAGATTCTCATACTCAGCATCAGAAAGCTCTGGTTCTGCTTCAATTGCTTCTTCCTGGGCCTTTCTTTGAAAGTCAGCAAGCTTGTTGATTGTTTCTTTCAAATTTATTTTGCAACTATACACCAGCTCTGCTTTGTTTGCTGACTGAGGCTGATGGAATGCAATTGAACCTTCAAAGTGTCTAACAAGCTATTTCTTCAATTTTTTCAGCATGGTATGTCCCTGATTAAGCATAACCACATGTGTCCAAATATCCTCTGTATTTTGTCAACAGGAATGTCATATCAAATGCCCTGCCTCATGTTAAGTGCTCCTGAATGTGGTTTACAAGCATGTCAGATGCTCTTGTGAAGACAGCAATGCTCTCCTCTGTTCAGTGCTAGTTTCACTGGCTCGTCCAGCCCTTACCAGTAGCTGAGCTAGACAATTTTTTGTGATACTTAGCCTGCAAGGCTATGAGATCTTGGCTTTATGCCTTAGTCAATAGATCTGTATTACTAGGAGACATGGCTGCTGACTGAATGTTCATTTGCATTTGAAATGTTCTCACTTGGAAAAGATGTGAATCGCCATGTTTCTTCACACAATTGCAGATTATGCATTTGTTAGCTTCAAATGTTGTGGATGTAAGTCTTGTTCTCATAGCCAGGTCAAGGTTGGTTGCTTGTTCCAGGTTTTTCTGAGTCTAGATGACTTGCTTGTGAAGTGTGTTTGTGTGAAACATTGTCTTTGCTGATGTAATTCTGATAGCACCAGCGATGATAACGAATGGCAACAGTGAATTCTATCTTATCCAACCCCCTCAATGTTTTAATGCTTTTATACGATTCATCATCTGCTTCTCTCATACAGTGGTAATCATGCAAAAGTTTAACAGTACCACACACTGCGTGTCATTGCCTGGTAGTGATATACAGTACATGTTATTCAATGGTCACCATGCATGCGTAATACTCGGTATACCGCACTACCGGCAAACTTTTGCATGATTGCCACTGTACATCTGAACAGAGTTTCTTTACCTCTGGCTTTGGCTGCAACAAGATTTTGTGAAGCATCTCTGCCTTGGCAAGTAATGCAAATAGCTGCATAGTCTAGATGTGATCTATAAAACTTTTTTGCTGGAGATGGTACAAGTCCAATACCTTGTTTACTTGCCATTTCCTGCAGTTAAACAGAAAATATTTATTTTAAACATGCAATAAACTGAAAAAGGAAAAGACATTATTAAGTTTCCACCACCAAACACATATCTCTAAACCTTTTTCGAGATATTGATCCATGAGTGCCAGTTAAGCCTCTCTCATTGGCAGTGCCGGATGTGACTTTCATGGGGTAGGGGCTCAACAAAGATAGGCTTGTACCTTGGTACCTGCCACCACAACATACTTTTCCTGAAAGCTCAAGGTCATACCTAACTCATGAACATGACACACCTTCCCTAATGGGGGGGGGGTGCAACAAAAACCTAAAATAAGGCCCTTTTCAAAACTGGCCATTAGACTAAAACTATATAAAAATCAATTCTACTGTATTTCAATAATATGTTGAGATAACCTATTTCAATTCTTTAGAAACCATTTACAATATTGCCAACATCTTTTAAACTTTAAAAATGCCATGGAGGGTTGTTCAGCAGCATATGTGTTCCTCAATAATGTCACTACAGTAGAGTCCTGATTATCCGAACACCTTTAATATGAAAATCCCTAGCTAATGGGTTGCTGGCATGTCCCCCAAACTACTTTGCCATAATAAGGTATTAGATTGTTGCTGTAGATTACCGGTCACTAAGTACCATACTTACAGCAGTTAAATGAAAATTGAATAGCGGTTGATTGTGATTGATTGCAGCTGAATAGCAGGCAATTACTCTCTCCCCACCCCCATGCTCTCCTGCCTGCCAGTAAATTAAATTCTTAATGGCTTAATCCTCTGTACTTTACTTTTTATTTTAGTTATGCACAGTGTATTCTGTTGCTGTAACACTCCCCCTTCCCCGTGATCTCTCACACTTTCTTTCATACTCTCTCTCCCCCTCTGTCTCTCCCTCCAGACTGTTCAGCATCTAAGTTTAAAACAACACTCATCCTCTGTACTTTTTGTAACCATAACACTCTCTCTCTCTCCCCCACCCCTCCTCCTTCCTCTCTCTCGCTGTCTCATTCTGTCTCTCTCCCTTTTTCTTGTGGTGTGGGTAACTAAACCCAGGATATCCAGTGAGTGTGCTCCAGACCATTCAGCATCTAACAGAACTCATCTACTCTGCCAAAATTGCTCAGTCTTATCTACTTTGATTTTTATTTTACTTACGCACAGTTCATTCTTTGTCACTACAACCCTGCCGTCTCCCCAGCTCGGCATCTAGTAACAGTGACTGCATACTAACCTTGAACCACACCACAGTGGGTTGCCTGACAGTAAATGAAACTCTGGCTTATACACAGGTATTTTGTTATTTTTTAATTTACTAACCTGGGACCACAAAGTTTCAGTTTCAAATTTATTTGATCAACTAAGATAGTACAAATACCATGTTGTTTTTTCAGCAAAAACAGAAAAAGAATTTAAAAGAGAAGAAAAACAAACGGAAAACTTTGACACAGATTTCCTAAAAGCAGTTAAAAATTAGCAATACAGACATTAGGAGAGGAAATAAGAGAATAACAAGTTCATACAATATGCAATTAGGTTTAGAAGCATACAAGTGTAAAGTGCATCATATATTCAGGCGTAAGTTACAGAGGTTAATTTGCAGTTATTATAAACTACTTCTTGACCACGTGCCTTACTGAGCATTCAGATTTCGATGATTCCGTATCCTATGACTTTTCTTTTTGAGTCTAATAATAGACATGAAGAATTTAGAGATTAATTCAGCATCTTTTTGAAATTATGGGTGTAACAAGATAAAAACTAAATCATAATTTGGGTCTGCATAGATTTTTAGATGCTTCAATATAAATTGATTTGTATCTTATTATAGAGGGGACATATCATAATTATGTGTTTTAAAGTTTCTGAGAAGCCCTTATTATATGGGCAGAGATTTTTTATAAAATTCAGACTATCACTGTCATTTTTTTGTCTGATGTTATGATAAGTATATTTTGAGTTGATTATTTCAAATCTCGACCATGTAACTATTTTCTTGTGTTCTGGCATTAAAGGGAGAGTCAAATAACTTCTTAATGAATGGTCCATTTTATTTTCTTTAAACTAGTTAGTGCACTTTTGATTTTTTATGGTTACCATATCAATATTTTTTCCTAGCTGTATCAGTCTCTTTTTAATTCTCTCTGTACTGAGCAGAGATTAAGATTTATTTTTTATAATTGCTCCATAAGTGTCCCATGTTTAGTTTATTTAAATTTTTCATCAGGGAATTAAGCTATAAAGAGGTAAACCCTTCCTCTTGCCATTTAATTTTTTCCATTAAACATTTCTTAAAGGGGAAGTCTCCCATAGTTTCACACCCATATTTTCCCAACTCCTTATGTGTAACTGTTGTGTTCCTCCTCTAGTTGCCAGCAGTCCTATTGCTGTCCAAATCTAGATTACACATAAAAATATACAGCCCCCAGAAGTTATCAATGTGTTTGTCCTCCATTTTACCATCAATGCTGCTGGAAACATAGAAACATAGACTTTGACAGCAGATAAGGACCGCTAGGCCCATCTAGTCTGCCCATTTCCCTACCTACAGGATAGGCCGCAGATCCTAGTTAACCAACAGCCTATATCTTCCTGCCCCCACAAGAATTGCCTTATGTCTGTCCCATGCATTCTTGGATTCTCACAGTTTTAGACCCCACAACTTCCTCAGGAAGGCTGTTCCATGCATCCACTACCCCCTCTGTGAAATAATACTTCTCACATGCTAGACCGCCCTTCTATCTTTTAAAATTGTGTCCCCTTGTTCTTGCAGTCTCTTTTCTGAAAGATGCTACCCTCTTGGACTTTGTTGATTCCTTGAGGTACCTGAAAGTTTCTATCATGTCCCCCTCTCCCTTCTTTCCTCAAGGGTATACATATTAAGCTCCTTTAGTCTCTCCTCATACGGCTTTTCTTGCAGACCCTGCACCATTTTGGTTGCCCTCCTCTGGACTGCCTCTATCCTGTCTATGTCCTTCGGAGATGGGGTCTCCAGAACTGGACACAGTATTCCAGATGGGTCTCACCAACTGTTTGTACAGAGGGATAACAACTTCCTGTTTTCTGCTGCTGATGCCTCTCCCTATACATCCCAGTATACCCCGGCCTTCCTACCGCCTTCTCCACATTGCTTGCTAACCTTAAGGTCATCTGATATGATTACCCCAGGTCCCTTTCCTGTTTTGTTGTTGTTACTACCTCCCCACCCATTGTGTATTCTTCCCTGGGTTCTTGTTTCCCAGGTGCATTATTTTGCACTTTTTGCATTGAACCTAGCTGCCATCATCTGACCATTCCTCCAACCTTGCCAAGTCCCTTTTCATCCTTTCCACGCCTCCTTGTGTATCAACCCTGTTGCAGATCTTTGTGTCATCTGCAAAAAGGCATACTTTTCCTTCCAGTCCCTCTGCAATGTCACTGATGAAGACATTAAAAAGGACTGGACCCAATACTGAACCCTGCGGTACCCCTCTAGTAACTGCCCTTTCTTCAGAGTGGACTCCATTTACAATTACACCTTCTGTGTCTGTTGTCCAGCCAATGTTTACCTAGGCTACCACCCTGGGACCCACTCCCAGGCTGGTTAATTTGACTAATAATCTTTGTGTGGGACTGTGTCAAATGCCTTATAAAGTCTAGGTAGGCCATGTCCACAGCCCCTCCCTGGTCTACTACTTTGGTCACCCAGTCAAAGAAATCTATTAGATCTGGTCTGACATGACCTTCCCACTGTGAACCCATGCTGCCTTGGATCCTGTGCTCCACTGACCTCTAGGTACTCAATTATTCTTTCCTTCAGAGTGACTCATCACTTTCCCTACCACAGAGGTCAGACTGACAGGTCTGTAGTTTCCTGCCTCTGTCTTGGTCCCACTTTTGTGAAGGAATCACATCGCCTTCCTCCAGTCCTCGGGTACCACACCATCCTCCCATGATTTATTAAAAAGAGTAGCCAGTGGTTTCACTAGTTCCTTCCTTAATTCTTTTAGAATTCTGGGGTGAATTCACAGGACCCATTGCTTTGTCCACCTTCAGTTTTAGGAGTTTTGCAGAACCCTTTCTTCTGTGAAAGGACTGGGATCGACCCCTATCAAGAGTGCTTCTGTTAATTGGATTAGGCACTTCCCCTCCTCTTTTGTGAATACTGAGCAGAAATATTAGTAGTATTCCTGCTTTCACTGTCCCCTCTGCCCACCCACCGTTCATATATTCAGCCTCACTATCCCTCCCTTTGTCTTTCTCGCTCGCTGATGTACCTATAAAGGTTTATCCCCCTTCTTAACTGGAGTTGGCTATCTTTTCCTCAGTTTGGGCCTTTGCTA
This sequence comes from Neoceratodus forsteri, assembly GCA_016271365.2. NCBI lineage: Eukaryota > Metazoa > Chordata > Ceratodontiformes > Ceratodontidae > Neoceratodus > Neoceratodus forsteri. Next base: position 33,600,614 of record JADMNL010000034.1, on the reverse strand, counting down.
TTCAGACTTCCCTCCTGCTTCTTTCTGCCTTAACTGGTACAGCTCTCTGTCCTGCTCCTTCTGTGTTCCTTATACTTCGGAATGCTATCTTTTCTTCCTGACTTTCACAGCCACCTCTCTTGAGAACCATAGTGGCTTTTTCTCATTTGATTTGTTTATTGCTTCACAAAGGCTTGTTGCCTCTGTGATGGCAGTTTGATAATTCCCATTGTTGCTCCACACCTCCTTCTAGCCTGTTTGCTAGTGCTTTTCTGAGGCACTCTCCCATCTTGCCAAAGTCAGCCCTCCTAAAGTCCAGTACCCTCACTTTGTATGAAGCTTGACTCTGTAGCTGAGTTTAGCGTGAACCACACTGTTTGATGGTCACTTGTCCCCAGATGGCAACCCACTTCTAGATCTGAAATCCTCTCCTGCCCCGTTTGAGAGTACGAGGTCTAAGATTGCTCCTCTCAGGTGGGTTCCAAACTAGCTGTCTAATGCCTGCCACCTGTAGGGCATCAAGAATGGACCTGTCTTGGATGTGGCTGCAGCAAATGTGCTCCAGTTAACATCTGGCATATTCAGGTCTCCCATCAACAGTATCTCCCTTTCTCTGCCATTCTAGAATGCCTTCCATCATATCCTTGTCCATTCCTTCCCCCCTGACATGGGGGTCTGTACAACCCTTTGTGGATTGTGGTGCCCTTTCCAGTCTCAAGGTGACCCACAGTGCCTCCTCCTCCCTGTTTACTCTTTTGTTCAGTTGCTTTTATCCCTTCCTTTACATAGAGAGCTACTCCTCCCTCGTCTCCCTGCCTGTCTCTCCTGTAGGTTATGTACCCTGGTATGTTAACATCCCAGTCATGGTTCTCTGTGTACCATGTTTCTGTGACTGCCTACGATATCCAGGCATCCCTCTTCCATTAAGGCCACCAGCTCCAGGAGCTTGTTGCGCCCAGACTACGGCATTGGTACTCATTACCTCCATTTCCTGATGGCCTTACCCCTTTTGCCCCATCCCTGTCCTTCTTGCCTTTGTCACTTTCTCCATTTACCACTGCCCTTCTCCCTCGGCACCTCCATGTTGGTGTTTGCCACATACTACCGTGATTGTTTGGGGGCTAGGATTTCCTGCTCCTTTCCAGTGCCTCCCCCTTGGCTAGTTTGAATGCTTGCCAATGAAGCATTTAAATCTATCACCTAGGATCCTGGTTCCCCTCCTGGACAGATGCAGCCCATCATGCCAGTATAGGCTTGTATCACTCCGGGTGGACCCCCAGGCCCCAAATGAAGCCAAATCCCTGAGCTCCCACCATTTTTTCAACCACTGTTGAATCCTTAATGCGGAACACCCTAACCTCTCCTATGCCATAGATGGGTAGCACCTCCAGAAGGTTACCGTGCATGCTACTTGACTAAAGGCCCTCCCCAATTTCCAAACTCTTCCTGCACTTCTCTAATCCCTTTCTTAGCCAGGTCATTTGTCCCTAGGTGAGACAATGACATCCAACTCCCTCCCTGTGCAGTTGCTCCAGCAATCCTGAGGATTCGCTCCCTGTCCCTCAAGCCATGGCACCAGGCAGGCTGCCCTCCCTCTACCCTTCCTTGCCCAGTTCTACCTTCTAACAATGGAGTCCCCACCAGGGTTGTTTCCTTCCCCACAGGGTCCCCTCCACCCCTCCTGTGGGTCTCCTTTGTGGAGGTTCCCAGCATTCTCCTTGGTCTCTACTGTAGGTGCCTCCATAGAGGAACCACACTTTGCCAGAATGGCATAGGAATTGTGGAGAGGTACAACTGGAGGGATGTACCTCTGTTCCACCACCCTCACCCTCCCTGAGCCCACTGTGGTCCAACCGCTCCTCTTTCTTGGCAACCTTTGAGCCAACGGCAGTGGCACTGGTGGTCCCTGGATGGAAGAGGAGGTCCCACAAATCCTGGCCAACTCAGCCTGGAGATGAGCAACCTCCTCCCTCAGCCCAGAGAGTTGTCTGCAGATGGGACAACACCGCATCCTCCAGAACATCTCCCGGAAGACTGCTGGAGGATGATGTCATCAGAGCAACAGATAACAGTGCTGCACTAAATGCTGTTCCACCATTAAACAGAACCCACAATGTTTGGTCCCCCACTTGAGTAATGGATGAACTCTTTAAGTGCTGTGCACATCCTGAAGTGCAGGTCTAATAAGGACTAGGACCACATGAGTATGATTCAGCACTGATTTGACATGTATATACAATATGCCTATAAGGAAATGCCTGTATGAGTTGTGTTAATGTTTCTGTTAGCAAAAACAGTTTACCCAATAAATGACTCTGGGTACAACAAGAGTCTTAAGTGGCATTATATAGCTGTTTTATTATGTTCTGTGTGTATTAGCATTCTCTGTTTTGATTGACACCAGCAGTGAGACACAATCTTGCAAAAATGCCCCTTTCCCTTTGTAACTAGGCAGTCAGTGATTGGATGGCTGATATAAGGCAATAAAGAGTTCAGCTATAACAAGGAATAGGTTACCAGGACATCAGTGTAGCATATGGAAGAACAGTAATCTAGTGGTTAAAGCACAAGCACAAGAACTGGGAAACTCTGGTTCAGATCCTACTAAAGTCCCTCACTCTCTAACCCTTAACAAGTTCCCCTAACCTCCATGGGAACTGTGATGACCCCTCAGGTCCATGACTTTAACTGTGCTCCCATTCCCATTATAAATCATTAGCAGTGATGTGAGAGCTACAGCACTTCACTTTGAAGGTACTGAAATAAAGCTGTGGCAGCCCCCCCCATAATGCCAGCATTTGAAGTAGGATGTCCCTCACAAATCAGATGCTACACTTCAGCTGTTGTAGGTAAACAAACTAATCAGTCTCAGTGTTTGTAGTACTCTGTATTTGCTTAGCTCATTCCCCCCATGTCATATGCATTCTGTGTCTTGGTATTTCCAGTCAGAACCCAGATATAAGGAGCATTTGAAATGTAAAACAATACACTTTATAAAGCAAGTGATCTAGCTTTCACTTTCAGGCTGCTGAAAGGGGGATTGTATAATTTGCGCAAAGGAAGAATTCATTCTTCTGTGATCCTTTGGGAAACTGCTCAAGCCTACCTTGTAAAGGAATCCTCTCAAGGGTGTTCACCTGGTTCACTACAGAGTGACTGACTGACTGACTGACTGACTGCTCGATTGATTGATTGGTTGGTTGATTGGTTGATTAACTGATTCAGTCTAATGCTTTCCACAACATGTTACAGCTGTCTCACAGAGAACAATGAGCAGTACACAGGAACAGCTTTTGTTTCCTGTGAATGCAATACTAGTAGATGTATTATTTGCTCTACACATGCAGTATTAAGTCTACAAGTACCACTCCCTGTGTGAGTTGCATGACAGAACTGTCTTAAGCCATTGCAAACTTAAACTAAAATCAGGATAGACAGCATTGATGCCCTTCTGCACTGTTGCTGCAGTGACATCAAGGAATGGGAGGGACTGTATTACAAGTGACTCATTTGCATGTAAATGGAGGCTTCCTTGACATTTTACTACCTTGTGTCAGAGCCTCAAACTCTAGATATGTGTTGCAACAGAAGAAATGGCTGATCTCTTATTGACATATGTACAGTACTTGATGTAATGTATAATAAATACATCAAATATATCCAAATCATAAATATACAGGAGTCTTCTCCTTTAAGAATAATGTTTTTGTTTGTGTTTATTATTTTAAGCCAATAGTAGATAAGTGTAAGCTCCTTAAAATGTTTAATGGGAATTCTTCCCAGTTCTGCCCTAACCATAGCATTTGATGCTGCACTAGGAACCTTAAGTCATGCTTTGTAGTCGTATGATAATGTTTTTTTTTTAATCGTCATTGTTTGCATGTCCCCACACTTTAGATCCATATAAAAATAAAGGGTGTAATTTTTGCCTTACCTGCCTTCAGTGCTGGAATAATTGAATTTCCTCCATACAGATCATTACATTTTAGGAGTGCTTTAACTGCTAATTTTGCTTTGATACTTTGTTCATTTATGTGTTTAGACCGAGTAGCTGATGACACAATTTTTACACCCAAATAGCAATATACACCCAAAACCTTGATGTTTTCTAGCCCAATTGTGAATTCAACTTTATTGTAATTTCCAATATTATTTCCAAAAATTAGTACTTTAGTTTTTTTGATGTTTACCCCTAGTTTAAGATGATTACATTTCTGATGAAGATTATTCATTTTTTTCTACAATCCAGATTTTGTGATTGAAGACATAACCAAGTCATCTGCATACGCCAATGAATGCACTAGAAAGTTAGCTATTTTGGGAGAGTCCAGTGAGTCATAGTCAGAGTGTTCAAGTAGCCCATTAATGTAAATATTAAAAAAAAAGTATTGGAGCAAGGAGACATCCTTCTTTTACCCCTCTATCTGTATCAAAAAATTGCATCAATGAACCTCTATTATCAAATCTAATTGCAGTAGAAGTACTTGAGTAAAGCATCTTAATTAGCTTAAGAAAAGAGTAATCCATGCCCTGAGAGAGTAGTATCTCCCATAATTTATCTCTCTTAATGGAGTCAAAAGCTGAAGAAAAGTCTATGTATATTGAGAACAGCTTTGATTTTCTGAGGTGAACATATTTTTCAATTAAATGGGTCAGGCAGAATATATTAACTACAGCCAAAAAAAACTCCATAAAACCCGCTTGGAATGGAGAAATCTGTGAGGCAGAGTCCACCTACTGAATTAACCTATTTAAAAGTAATCTAGATAAACTTTTTGAGCTTATTTCTAGCAAACTTACAGGACGAAAATTATTAGGGTCATGTACTGATCCTTTTTTATGTATTGGCACAATTATGTTACAGGTCCAAGATGTAGGAATGTAATTTTGAGATAAGCATAGATTAAAGAAAATTGTTAGGATTGGAATCCAGAAATCTTTATGCTCCTTGTAAACTGCTGGAGGGATGGAATCTTGGCCAGCAGCCTTATTTTTTTAGAGTTACTATGGCCAATTCCACTTCTTCTGGTGAGAAGATAATGGGAGAGCCTTGTTCCATTACATTGTCTTTCAGTGTACCATTGTCTGATTCAATGGGTGGAATTATGAGAAAAATATCCTTGAAATGTTTGACCCAAGATTTCTTCGGTACGCAAATTGCTAAAGAAGGTTGATATTGGTTAGTTCCTTGGGTCACCATGTTCCAAAATGCTTTAGTGTCTTTTCTTGTTATAATTTGGTACATCATGTCCCATAACGTTTGTTGGTAGCTTAGTCTTTTTAGTTGAAGAAATGTACTGTATTGTTTTCTGTATTATTGTACCCTAAATCCAGTCATTGTCCAGCAGATGTTTCTTGTATTCCTCTATCCTATAAATTACACATGTCAACAACTATGTAGAGTACCCTCCTTATCAAATTTTTCAGTGCTGCTTTTCAGTTGATGGAATATTTCAGAAGTGGCACAAAGGAAATCTATTTGGTTTCCTTGGCCATTCTGGAAAACTCTCTCTGCATAGCTGATGTATTGTATTTTAGGGCTCAGTTTTAGGTTGGAGACCATCAGTGAGTTGATATAAAGAGTTAAAATATCTTCACTTTCCCCTGGGAACCTGTCCACCCCAAACAATGAGAATATGTGGGGTTCCTTTTTCATCTAGATGGTTCAGGGGTCTTAAATTCCATTTCAGTGACAGAAGATTTTTTGTGAAAGTGCTTTGATCAAGTAGTGATCTAGCGTGTCCCCACCCATAGCGCTTGAAGGGTAATTGTTTTCCCAGTGACTGGAGCTCATAGCACTAGCCCCAGATGATTTATCCTGGCAGATTTAGCCCAGATTACCTTGGCCAAATTCATATCGGGGACTAGGACATACATTGGTTTCTGCTCATTGTTAGAATCTCTGCATAGCATAATGATATTTCCCTTTGCTTGGGGATACCTAATTCTGCTGTTATTAAATAGGTAATTAAATAGGTCCCTAAAGAGAATCCACAGATTCATAGTCTTTCTGAAAAATACCATCAATGCTTAAGCATGCTTCACTTCCTGTAAGAATCCAATTTCTTTCATCATTAATTTGTCCTATATCAGGACTGTTATTGTTTGTCTCTGCCTGTAGTGTTTTTACTTTTATTATGTCCCTTTTTACCTTCACTTTACTAGACTCTTCTAGTTGTTGCAATTTATATATAGGTGTTTCAACTTTCTGCATTTCTTTTATGGTAGGTCTAGGATTCCCCATTGTGTGAACCTGCTTACTGTAACTGGGCTTCTTGGGATAGTTATTTAGTTAGTGGACCGTGTGTATTTTTTTTCTTTCTTTTCCCATTTCCCTTTTTTCTTTTCTTTTTTTTATTCTGAGGTCCTTTCAGTTTCCCACCCCTTTTTTAGGAATGTCCGAAATGTAGATAGTTGAAAATGATGTTTTTTTCTGTTTCCTTTGTTTTATAATATTTTCCATTTTATTGTCCAACTGTTGGAACCTTACATAAATGGAACTGATAAAACCTTCCATGTTAGTTTGTAGTTCTTTAAGAGCTTCTAGTAATACCACATTGGCCATTATGGGATGAGCCAGAGCCTTGACTGTATATTTAGACATAGTGTCTGAGCATTGGGCAAAAAAGTCTTCCTCCAGGTCTATTTGTTCTACTTCCTTATCTAGTGTTGGGAACATTGCACTAGGTGATCCAGCTAGAATAGATAAATTATCTTTCTCTTGAGGTGGCTCTTGGTTTATTAGTTCAGAGAGTCTTGAGGAAATTTTTAGGGTGCTAAAAAGCTCCATCTTAGTATCCTGGGGGTTACTGGAAGCTGATAAGTTACCATCTATTTTTTCTTCTAAGAGGGTCATGTAACTTCCTAGCTTTTTCTGATCACTGGTCTTTTTTTGATTGGATGAAAAGAATTCTGTAATATTGTTCTGAGATTTTTTTTGTGCATCACCACTTAACCCCTGATGTTTGCTCTTAGCCCCCTTTTTCTTCCTTTTCTTTTCAGGAACTGTACCCTGTAACTTTTGACTAACCTCTTCTGCCCCATCTAGCTTGTCTAATATCACTAGGTCTTCACAACTGCAGTGTTTAGTTTGTTTCCCCTCCTCAGTACCAGAGGCATTTTTGGAGAGTTTTTTCAAAGCCTCCGCACAAGAAAAAAGTCTACTTTTGTGTCAGTGGGAGTTGAAGTGGTGATATGTAATGAATCATTAAAAACACTTCCATTAGATTTCTTCCCTCTTGCAATCAACATTTTCCCACTCCTAGTATGCATTCATTAAAAATAGGAACACTGGTCAATGCAAAAGCAAAATCAGAAGCTTAAAAACAATTTAGACCACAACGCCTTTAAGAGTCTTATAAATCTTGTTGGATCTTATAGTCTGTCCATCTTCCAAAGAAAAACATGGTCTATGTAATCTGTTACAGTTCAAGTATATCACAGCAAATTGGAGTATGATGGTAGGACTGAAGAATAATACTGATTCCTTTATGTGAAGAATGTCATAGGGCCGAGGGCAATTGAAGTTTATCCTTCTCTTCCAAGTTACCCTGATAGGTGTGATAAACACTGACCCAGAGAAAAAAAAGGGAGAAAAAAGAAGAAAGAGCTAAAAAAATGTGTAGCCAATCTATGAAGCAGATTCTGTACAGATTTAGAAAAGGCCTTTGCTACTCATTAAATGGGAAATTGTAACATTTTAGAATATTTCATATTGACAAATACTAAAAACTTATTTTAATGATAATAAGGATTTATGCAGGGGCTATAACCATTTCTTTGGAGGGGGTAACCATATAAAAGTGATTTACAAAGTATATAAACATTTATATTTACTTATTTATGTCTTTGTTACTTTATAGTGCCCCTTTGTTAGTGCGTTCTCCCTTTCTCTTTATCTCCAGTCTCCAATTCCACTCCAAAAGGTGGTTGAAGTAAAGAAAAACATGATGAAGAAAAGGTCCATGCAGAGTGTTGAATTTATGTCAACCTCAAGAGTGAAATTAACAAAAGTGGTAATAAATACAGTAATACAGTAATAAATACAATTTTCAGGGAAGGAAGAAAGACACTAAACACAAGTAGTCAGGTAATGATTAAAATTACATTAAAATCAAGGAGCTTTCTTTATAGCATTAATCTTATTTTATGCTGAACTTGTTGAGTCCTGGTACTTCGGATGTTGATCAAGGTGAAGTGAGGTGGAGCAGTTTAGAAAAATCAAATTTATCAACGTTTGTCTGGGAGCAGCTAGCAAGGACAGAACAAAGCTACTAGTTAAGCTGCAGCTAAAATGGCGCTGTGCTTTACAGAACGCCACGCATTCGCATTTAAAGTTATCCGACTGGAGGTGGAGTCCTACAGTCAAGTGATAGAAGAAACCAATGGGAAGTTAAAATCAAAAACCAGGAAGTGTATGGGGGGGGCAACATGCGTTCAAAACTAAAAAGGAAACAGCAGTTGAGGTTTACGGGGAATCTATGGGGTTCTCAACAATCCTGTCAAAGCAAAGCTGGAAGAAGAAGAGGCAGACAATTTATGTGGTATGTTAAATGTACAATGGCTTGTACCATAAAGGCATTAATGACTGCTCAGACTGCTGAGACACTAACAGAAGATTCAAAAGAGCAGAATAGTTTCCCCTTCTTCTCTTTTTTTTCCCTCCCCCCCAATAGCAAACTAAGGAGAAAACAAGCTGTCTAAACTGGGTCAGTAAAACAAAGTTAAAAGGAAGGTTAAAATCGAAAAGGAAAAAAACAAACAAACAATGATGAGCGAATATTCAAGTCTCCAAGTTCCGTGCTCCAGTCCAGGAAGATATAGGCCTAGGGAGTCCTATGGAGTTATGTGGAAGTTCAGAAAAATGTGTGTATTATGTAGAGTACCTTTAGTCTCTCAGAATTCCTGAGCTCTACGATATCAGAATTTTAATGTTACCCGCATGGCTTCCTCAGTATCCTCGTAGATATCAGACTCAAGATCATACACAACAGTGTGCATTGCTTGTTAGTTCGTCGGCTAGGTCCATGAATTCTGCAGGGTTCTTGCTGGCCGTTATGACCCTCTGCAGGGAAGCTTGCTCCTTCTCAGCCGCGGGTTGCTCTTCCACCACCAAGACTCCATTCCTTTCAGCTGGAGGAGACAAAATACGAAAACAGCAAATGAACCCCGTACCAAGAGGCTGCACAAGAAAGTCCAGAAAGAGAAGCAAATATATACAATTGAGGCAACAGTGGCATACCTGTTAAAATATTGCAAATAAAGCCTTTAACAACTCCTGCTAGTGCAACTACTCCTTAGCTTGCACGGCATGCAGCAGCCATCTTGGAATCCTCTCGCCTAGCATGCAGTTGTTGGCACCCCACCAAAATGGTCTGTTCTACAAAATGGAGACCAGTGCTGGCAGTGTGCCGCTTTTTAGGCAATCTAGATTGCAGGCAAATAGAAATCCTGAATATATGGACTCCCGCTTAGCTAAACATTTCTCATGTCCACCAGGTGGTTCGGATAATTGGGATTCTATTGCATTTGTAAAATAATCTGCACCATTGTCAGTTCCATTTGTTGCAACAAGAGAACATATCTCACTTGCCATAAATAAAATGTACACGCTGCAAATAGAACTCTTAAGGTACTAGTGTTATATTTCCTTAGGCTAGGAGGATATATGCCTAACACTAGACCCGTGTACGTTATAGACAGTAACTGTTTCTATATGCCTAACACTATAATCTTGTATGTTATAGGCAGTAACTGTTTCTCATCCCATCTAAGGACAAGAGAGTTCCAGAAAATTTGTGCAAAGGGACATTGGAGGAAGAAATGCTCCAATGTTTCTAGAGTCTGACTGCATGAGTTTCTGAGACACATGCCTTTTTCAATTGATTTGTGTTTTAGGGAGTTCCTTACTCCTAGTCTCTCATAGCAAGAAAACCAGCAAACATCCCACATATGATAGAATATTCTGTCATCAGTCAATTGCTGGCGTGCTTCAGTCATGCGCATGTCAGTACACCTTGGGAACTGGGTGGCTAGAAAGAGTGTTTCATTTATGATACTGAAATAAAATTGTTTTCTAGTTTTTAAAAGTATGTGGTCTTGTGTAATTTTCCAGTGTTGCAATTTCTTCTGACTGGGTTTCATAAAATGTGGTACATTCTTTACATGAGTAACCCTAGAAACTGATAGTAGGCCCTGGCTGCACTTGTTCATAAGAGGGGGAACCATATGTGTACAATATCCCACCTAAATGTTTGAGGGCCTTTTATAAAGCCTGGGAAATTACTATAAATAAAAACACTATGAAAAAATACAATGGTATTAGTCATTCTGATACCCCCTTGGCTGTAATCATTGTAGGTGAAATTTCTCTTTATGGGGTTCAGGTGACTGCACCAAAGTCCTTGGCAAAAAAAAATTAAAGACTCTTGCTGCCACAGAAAAAGTTATTGGAAAGACATTAGCGACATGTAGGAATTGTGGAAGTATAAATGTTTTAATTAAATAGACTCTTTTTCATTTTGAAATAGTTTCATATTTCCACTGCTGGACAGATCTTTGAGCCTTAACAACAGCAAGTTCCCACTTGAGTTTTGTATCATCCTGAGTTCCCAGAGTAATACCTAGAATCTTTATTGGGTTTGGGTTTATGGGTATATTAACTATGCTTGTGATATTTTAATTTCTTTTGTTGGTGTCTGTTTATATACCCTGACTTTTCCCATAGTTATGTTTTGAACCAGATACTTTTTCATATTCTGAAAGTGCTTGTGATATCCCTTGACTGGCACACTCATTTTGTATACAGAGGCAGATATCGTCTGCATAGGCACAGATGTTACTAGTACTGCGTTGGTCAGGGATTGTAATTCCCAGAATACTGGGAGTGCTTTGTATTCTTCTAATAAAAGGGTCAATGGCAAACAAATACAATAACAGACTGAGGGGGTAGCCTTGTTGCACCCCTTTACAGATTTGAAATTTTAGTCCCATTTGACTATTTACAAGTGGTTGAACATACGCATTCGCATATAGGAGTCATAACCAGGAAATAAATGGGTCTGGGACCCTGTATTTCTTGAGTACCTTAAAAGGTAAATATGACTAACCCTATCAAATGCTTTTTCTTGGTCAAGTGATAGCAAAAAGCCTGGACTTCGTTGTGCATTACCCAAATCTATGAGATCACGTAAGTAATGTATGTTTTGAAGTATGGATCTGGTTGTGATTCCACAAGTTTCTGCTGGAGAAATAAGTTCTAAAGTAACAGTGGATGGTCGTTTGACTAGAATGCTAGATAAGATTTTGTAGTCTACATTCAAGAGACCCATTGGTCTTCAATTTCCCCTTGGTAGGTCGACTCCTGTGGAGATGGTCAGTTATCGCCTTTTGTGGGATGTGTTCCCTGAAGACCTGATGACAGTGATGTACTTCTCGCTGTTGGGTGAGACCAGCACTGATCCTGAGCAGTTGGTTACGGCCTATAATAGGACTGTCTCTTCAGCTCTTGATCGGATTGCTCTAGCCCGAGTTCGCCCCCTCCTGCTTTGCCCTGGGGCCCCATGGTTTGATGGGACTCTTAGGAAGTTGCAGAGACAGGGGCGTAGGTTAGAGCATCGTTGGCGGAGGACAGCCTTAGATGCTGACCACCTTATTTTGTTGCAGCATTACAAACTCTATCAAACAGAAATTTCCCGTAAGAAGGCAGAATTCCTGTCCAGGGAAATTGCTGTCACTTGGAACCGTCTGGCTCAACTCTTCAGAATGGTTGACAGGCTGTGCAACCCAACCTGTCAGCAGTTCCGTCGATTTTTTTCACAAGAGGAATGTGATGAGATCGCTTGTTTCTTTGCGAATAAGGTGGCTGACATCAGGCAGGAGTGCCGCCAACTTCACTCTATGGGGATGCTGTTGGTCGGAGTTGTGTCGCAGAGCCTGGAGTGTAATGGAGTACCTTTGATCAGCCAGAATTCATGGATATTATGAGGATTATCCAGGGGATGCATCCCACTTGCTGTAGGTTAGATCCGGGCCCTACTTCCCTGATCTTGGGTTGTAGTGATATCATCGACCCGATCTTAGCTCAGATTGTCCGGTGCTCTCTGGACTCGGGTGAGTTTCCTAGCTCCCTGAAGGAGGGGGTGGTGACACCTCTCCTGAAGAAAACTTCTTTAGACCCAGAAATCCTAGCAAACTACAGGCCTATCACTAACCTTCCTTTTGTGGGGAAGGTTATTGAGAAAGTTGTGGCAGCTCAAATGGAAAACCATTTAACCATCCATAATTTATATGAACCTCTCCAATCGGGTTTTCATAAGAGGCATAGTACCGAGACTGCTCTGGTTCGGGTGCTCAATGATCTCCTGATGGCAAGAGATTGGAGACAATGCTCCATCTTGATTCTCCTTGATTTATCATCAACTTTTGACACTGTAGATCATGGGGCTCTGCTCGAGCATTTGAGATTCATCTGTGGGCTGTCGGGGTCAGTTCTCAGATGGTTTACATCCTTCCTCGCTGGTGGAATGCAGAGAGTGGCCTTGGGTATTTTCCCTTCCGAGGCTTTCTCTCTGCCTTGTGGGGTGCCTCAGGGCTCGGTGCTGTCCCCCATGTTATTTGCAGTGTATATGCTGCCCCTTGGAGACATTGTAAGATGGTATGGGTTGAGGTTTCACTGCTATGCTGATGACACCCAGCTCTACCTGTTTTTTGCCCCCAACCAGGTTAGTGCTATCTCGGTACTGAACAGCTGCCTCGTAGAAATCCAAGATTGGATGAGTACCAGCGGTTTAAAGTTGAACCCAGGAAAGACTGAGGTCTTGGTTGTAGACCTGGGTCATAGGACAGAGGGGCTGAGGACTGGGCTCCCCTCCGGTTTAGTCCTGGGGGGAGCACAGATTCTCACCTCTAAACGGGTGCGTGACCTAGGAGTGGTGCTTGACGATAGCCTAACCCTTCATCACCAGGTGTCGGCAGTCATCAAGCTGGCCTTTTACCATCTTAGGAACATTGCTAGGATCAAGCACCTTGTTCCTTCCAGCGATCTGCCTGTCTTGGTCCGTGCATTTGTGACATCGTGCCTTGACTATTGCAACTCCCTTTACTTAGGGCTTCCGGGGGTTGATATCTGCCGCTTGCAGCTAGTGCAGAATGCTGCAGCATGTTTGTTGACTGGGGCTTTGAGAAGAACTAATATTACCCCTGTGCTGAGTGATCTGCACTGGCTGCCTATTCAGTAGCGGATCACCTTTAAGGTAGGTCTATTGACCTACAAAGCCCTACACGGGCAAGGTCCTGATTACTTGAAAGAGCTCCTGGTTCCCTACACCCCTCTGTGACAGCTCCGCTCGGCTGATGAGGGGTTGCTGGAGATTTTGAGGGTGGGTTTAAAGTCATCTGGAGCTCATGCCTTCAGGTTTGTTGCACCTACCCTCTGGGATTCTCTGCCCCGTCAGCTACGTGAGTGCAGGACAGTGGGGTGCTTTAAGCAGGCGCTGAAGACTTTTTTGTGGGGAAAAGCGTATCCTGAATTCCTTTGATTTTATTGTTCCTATTGTCTAATTGTTTTAGCTTACTGTGAAGCACCTTGAAATGTGAAAGGCGCTATATTAAATAAACGTACTATTATTATTATATCTAATGTCTGTTCTAGCCCCCTTTTTATATAGTGGGATAATAATAGCTTGGGTCAGCTCAGCTGGGATATGCAGAGATCTCAGCAGTGTGTTGTACAGTATTGTCAATACAGGACAAAGGTTTTCCTTAAAAGTCTTGTAGAATTCTGATATGAGACCATTCTGTCCTGGGGCTGTGTTACTTTTTAAAGATTGTATGGCATTCCTTACTTCCTCTTCAATAATCTCTGTCACCACAGTTTACGAGGCAAAGTTTGGGAGTGTTGGAATAGCAAAGCCTCTGAGGAAAGAAGCTTCCCATACAACTTCTGAGGGAGATCCAAACATGTTTTCTAAGTATTTTTGAGTTAAAGCCATTATTTTACATTGACAAATACATAGATGGTTATCTACTGGATCCAATAAGAAATCGATGTTAGTTAGATTAATCCTTTCCGAACAACCTTTAAATATATCCAGGGTTGGTTTGCGGCCTTGCGTGCCAAATTGACTTCTAATTTTAAGCTTATCGATCTGCTATATTGGCATTTAAACATGTTGTCTTTAATTTGTTTTATTTGTATATCTAAGTTTTTTTTTTTGTGCATGGGATAGAGGTATTAATCTTTGTAGCTGGTCTCCTAATTTCAAATATTGAAAATGTTGTTGTTTCCTTCCATGTTCGATAAGAAAACATTTTAAAGTCAGTTTTTGATTGTATCCACCATTCAACTACTGAATTATAAACATCTATAACTGATACTCTGGCTTCAAATATTTGCTCCCATGATTCTAAAATGTGTGGATTGGTCAAGAGATTGTTATTTAATTTCCAACGTGATTCTGAATGACGATTAGTGTGGGGATTCAGTATGCACAGGCAAGAGATGGCTAAATGATCAGAGGTTTCAATAGGAATTGTAGTGTCTTTCTGGATCAGAATCTGTGTGGATAAAAACAGATAATCAATTCAGGTTGCTAATGTGCCTCTGACAAAAGTTTTCGTACCATGTGGATTAACCGTGGTGAAACCATCCTGTGACTGTGCAGTGTGTATCAAACCATTCAAACAGGACATGTCACTAAAAATCTTCTTCGTTTTGCTGTCCCTATCAGATGGGGATAACCCACAATTGAAATCCCCCCCGAATATTATGTGTTGTTGTGTATGTAAATAGGACTGTACCTTTTTAAATAATTCAACTCTGCGTGCTGTGCTTTGAGGTGCATAGACATCGATAAGTCGAAGATCCATATTACCATAAACGATATCCACTAATAATGCCTTGCCTGGCATTACATCAGTCAGTCTTCTAAGTTTGACATGGGGTCCTTTGAAAAGTATAGCAACCCCATCACAAAGTTCCTCTCCTTGAGACCAGTAAGACCATAACTGTTATGCCTGGGAGATTTCATAGAGGGTTTTAATATGAGTATCTTGTAGAAATAAATGTAATTGGGTAGTTATTTCAATATGTGTAAGGTAGTGATTCATTTTTTGAAAGATTTAATACTGCTACTATTGATGGTCAGAGGGTGAGATGTGAGGTAGTGATTCATTTTTAAAAAAAAGATTTTATACTGCTAACATTGATGGTCAGAGGGCGTAAGGTGAGGTAGTGATTCATTTTTTTAAAGATTTAATGCTGCTAACATTGATGGTCAGAGGGTGTAAGATGTGAGGTAGTGATTCGTTTTTGGAAAGATTTAATACTGCTAACATTGATGGTCAGAGGGTGTAAGGTGAGGTAGTGATTCGTTTTTTGAAAGATTTAATACTGCTAACATTGATGGTCAGAGGGTGTAAGGTGAGGTAGTGATTCGTTTTTTGAAAGATTTAATACTGCTAACATTGATGGTCAGAGGGTGTAAGGTGAGGTAGTGATTTGTTTTTTGAAAAATTTAATACTGCTAACATTGGTGGTCAGAGGGTGTAAGGTGTGAGGTAGTGATTCATTTTTTGAAAGATTTAATACTGCTAACATTGATGGTCAGAGGGTGTCAGGTGAGGTAGTGATTTGTTTTTTGAAAGATTTAATACTGCTAACATTGATGGTCAGAGGGTGTAAGGTGAGGTAGTGATTTGTTTTTGAAAGATTTAATACTGCTAACATTGATGGTCAGAGGATGTAAGATGTGAATTATTTAGTTAGGGAAGGGCAGGGTCATCTGTCGGGCCTAGCGTTTGGCTTTAGTCTGTCCTTTAGCTTTTTTGTTTGACAGCTCTAAGTGGGGGTCAGTGGTATATTCCATTGCACCACCAGAAGTGACAGAAGAGGTGTTGGAACTCCCTCTTCCTCCTCAGTATCCTCCTACTGCTTCTGTTTAGACAGGATATTGCAGTGATTCCTAGTCAAAGTTGTTTCTTCAGACATCCTGTGTTCAGATTTCTTCCTCTGGTGTCCTTTTTCGCTGACAAGAACTTGTTCCATTGGGGAACTGCATAGGTACTGATGAAGGTGGGGGCATAGCGCCTGAACAAAAGTCATCTGAAGAGTTGAAGACAGCAATGTCAGGAGTGTCCTGTGGGTCGTGGGGCAACCAGGGGTGCCAACTTTAATGAACCTTTGTGGGTGCTCACTGCCAATAGGCAGTATTTTTCCTGTGGCCAAGTTCCCTATAAATCCTTTTCTTGCAGGCTGCCCACAAAACATTGACAGTACTTAAGTCAACTTTGTGGGTAATTGAGCACCCGTGTTGTCAGCACCAATGCATACAATGGCATGTTGGTCCAGATGCTGAAAACTAGGCACCTGCAGCAGAATACGGAACACCTACTGCGGTATCCTGGTCCATATACAGGAAACCCAGACCCTACAATGGCATTCTTGTCCAGCTGCTATAAACATGGCACCTACAGTGGCATACCTCTTCCTTCTAGCTCAGTTTCAGGGGAGATTAATTGTAGGTTGCACTATAGGATGCATGCAAAATATGTGTGTGTGGTGGGGGATCATAAAAAGGACTCCCAACTAAAAACCCTGAACCACATATATGTACCTAGCTATCAAAATTCAGCCTTCTTTTATTCATCTGCTTATATTCTGTTTTTGTGGCCCATGCCTGTCGCAATTTAACACACAGTTCAGTTACTGGGAATATATAAGACTTTTTTTTTGTGGTAAAAACAAAAGAGACGCTGTCATTATCTCTGCTTCTGATTTATAATCACTGCAACTGTGAAGCATAAATTTGAACAGCAAATAAAAAATCCATAGGGGTGTGGTCAGGATTTGGGAACGGGGGTTTCCACCAAGGAAATCTCATTATTGAATCCAAGTGTACAGAAATTGTTTTATGAAAACACAATGGGAGCAAGATGGGAGGGGGGTTCTGGGCACACAGGAAACCCCCATGACTATGCCTGTACACCATTGCCCAGCTCAGTTTGCTTATTAAATAAAATAAAACAAAACAAAAAAAACAAAACAAAATACCTGCACCTTGATTTATTAGATGGCAATTTGTTTCTAAATGGGAACATGGCAGAAGAATGACTGCACTTTTTGTTCTGTGCTTAGGTTGTTAAATACAAAACAGCTACTTTCATTTCTTACAAGAAATATGCAAGAAACTGAAACTGTAGCAGTGAATGAAAGAGACTCACCCAGACAGGTGCAAACACAATGCATACCTAGGTTTCTTGGCTGATTTGCTGCTGCATGACATGTAATTTATGAGGGACAAAATGTGTGTTTGCACCCATTTATTACATAGTGTTGGTAAATATGTATCATCACAATGGCTAGCAGATAACACGGGTATAGAGTAAAATAATTACAGTGAAAGTAAGCTAAATAATACAGAAATTATATAATATAACAAGTATTGAAGATTGATATATATATATTAATATATATATATATATATATATATATGTGTGTGTGTGTGTGTATAAGCCCCCCCCCACTTCTCTGTCTAGGGGTATTTAAGGTGGTAAAATTTGTGGGGAAGGGGGGGGAGTGCTGTACAGACGAAAAAAACACAATTCAGAAAGAAGACATGGAAAAACAGTACCTGACTGTCCACTGGTGATGATGGTGATGGATGGACTTCATCGTGGTGCCCCAGACCCTCAGGACGCTGAGCTGGAATGTAGGAGGGGTGATGCAGATCTTCACCTGCCTGGCCTTGCCACTTCACCTGGAGGCCTTTAAAGACTGTGTTCACCAGGCAGGCCTCTCGATGTCATCCTTGGTGGTTCTCTGGTCCCTGATGCTCTGAATTCCACCCTGGAACACACTGGATGCAAAGCTGCGGAGGCAACTTCTTTTAGCAGCAGCAAACAGTTTACTTCAAAACACAAGAGGGAAACACAAAGTTGCAAAAACAGAGGATCCCATTTAATGAACAGTTATTAGAATAAACAGACACTCCATGGAGCAGTAAAGCAGGACCAGGGGGTTACATTATTAGCAGAATGATAGAAGGTAAACTGTACTTTGGATCCAGAGGTCCCAATTGCATAAGATAATTAGTCGGCCAGGCAGTTCAAACACAGTCAGTAACTTGAGGTCGAAAAAGACCACACACAGAGGCAGCATTAGACTTCTGACTCCCAGCTTCACACTTTCTTACCAAGAGCTCTGACCTTCAAGGGGTGCACAGAGCACTTACGGCTCCCCTCACTTTCTACTCCTCCTGCACAAGTTTTAGATTGGGTACTGCATCTTTTAGGTAATGGGGTTCCCTCCATAAACAGGAGCAGTTAAAGCCACAGATGACAAGGGCAGGAGCGAGACCCTTCAAACACAATCCAGCACCTGATCACTAATGTCATGCCATTGTTCCAAGCATCCCAGGAGTATTTTCCCTGGCAACCCCGCAGGTGTAGGCAAATCCCCTGTGCAGTGATCCCAGTACAAAATGGCCTCTTTTGTGGGGCTCAGTCGAATTGCCATGGGAATTTAGAACACAGACTGCCACCCTGCCTTCTTCCCCAATGACCAGCCCACAGGTCTCCTCCTGCCTCCTATGGACTCACACCTCCTGGAGCTCCTCAGCATGCAGTGGCATTTTATATCCAAGTAATCCTGGGACCAACTGTCACCTAGGTCCCAACACCATTTGATCCTGCCACCAACAGAACGGAGCGCCCAGAACCCTTTAGCCAAAACAGGCACAGCCACAAGTCTCCAAACTAGCTCCAACTGCATTCCTCCCAGGATAAGGCTTTACCCTCAGGGCTCCCCTCACCTCATGTCTCTAGTACCAGAAGCAGCATTATTCTCCATTGCTCTTTTCAGTGATGTTCTGCAGCCATAGCTCGAGCACATGGGCTCCACTAAACAAAACAGCCACCACTGTCCTTGTTGCCTTCCTCTTCCTGAAGCATGAATACTTAAAAAAAAAAATAAGAAACCAAGCAGCTGCAAGGTCACAGGGCCTAGCGGGCAGACGCCCCGCTCTGACCTGCTCCTGCAATCCTTCATGAACTTCCCGTCTCTCTCTCTCTCTCGAGCTCTCCCCTTTATGGGCTACACTCATTGGTGCCTAAAACTGTGGTCCAGCCAGGGAGTGAATCTCACAGGCGCCAATGTACTGCCTGTACTGGTGCCCCATGGGACTTGTAGTTCTGCAAACATTATTTATTTTGTGCCCCCGTGGTGCCAACTGGCACCGAAAACTATTGACAGCAATGGGAGCTACTGTTTCTTTAATTCTTACTCTCAGCAGTAGCTGCACATGTGTATAGCGGACAGGCTACCATCTTTAAAAATTAAAAATAATTATTTATTTATAAAGGGGCAGTCCCAAGCCCAACCACCCAGACAGCTGGACCCAGGCCCACCACCTCAGCACCAGAGGTGCCCGCAAACACTTCACCGTTTGGCCCGACCCTGAAAATGGCTGAGCAGCAGGGAAGAATGGCCGCAGCCACAAGCCGCACCAAACAGGGGGTTGCAAGGCGTGACTCCCTCCTGGAGCCACAGAAACACCAGCGCCGGGGGGGGACATTGGAGCCATGGGGGCTTCACACCAGGTAAGCCCACTTTGGGGAGCTTACATATGTTTTAGTAGGAATTATTCTTTCAAACATATTTCTTTCTAATTAATATTGTAGTAACTATTTGCCCTGATGAAGAGGGATTTTTTCCTTCAAAGCGTCAGCTGTTGACCATACTCTCATCACGTGGTCTTAAATAAAATCATGAAAAATGCATAAAATAGTGGGTGAATGAGTCCTTTACTCTAGAAGCTGTAGAGGCATTGGAAGAGTTATTTCTTGCCAGGGCTGGGGAGTGGCAGGGCAGGTAGGAAGGGAGGAGGAGTGGCACTTTATGTGAAAGATGGCATAAAGGCCACAGAGATCCAGGACAAACAAAATGGGGGAAAGATACTGTGGGTTAAGCTGGAAAGGAAAATGGGGACAGCCATCCACACAGGTGTGGTCTATAGACCATCAGCCCATGAGGAAGAAACAGATAGGGAGCTGATGCTAGCCATCCCAAGGATGGTAGACAAGGGTGAGGTGGTGCTGGTTGGAGACATCAATATTCCAGACATGGACTGGAGCCTCCCAGCAGCAGCATCAACCAGGAGCAGATTTATCCTGGACTTCCTTCAAGGTGCCTTCCTCAAGCAACTGGTCATGGAACCGACTCGGCAGAAGGCAATGGTGGACCTTGTGCTCAAAAATGGGGACAGTATGATGAGGGTAACAGTGGGGGAGCACCTGGGGAACAGTGACCACTGGTCACTATGGTTTGAAATCACAGAAGGAGCAGAACCAAACCGCACAAAAACATGCATCCTGGATTTTGGGGGGGGGTTAGACTTTGGGAAAATGGGGAGATGCTTGAAAGAGGCATTAATGGGAATGGGGCAGGAATCAGGTTTGAGGAACAGTGGGCAAGATTTAAAATGGAGAAACATAGAAACATAGAAACATAGAAGTTGACGGCAGATAAGGACCGCAAGGCCCATCCAGTCTGCCCATTTCTTTTTCTACCTTATAAATGTGCCTTCGGCCTTTGCTCTGTCAGTGACCTATCTATTCATAGTCATTTGTATTGCTCCCTTATGCCTATCCCATGCCTGTTTGAAGCCCTGCACTGTATTCATAGCCACCACTTCTTGTGGTAAGCCATTCCATGCATCCACCACCCTTTCTGTGAAAAAGAATTCTCACATTCCCCTTAATCGCTTCCCTCTAATCTCATGCTGTGTCCTCTTGTCCTGCTATTTTTCTTATATTTAAACATGTTAGACTCTTTCACCTTGTTTATGCCCTTAAGGTGTTTGAATGCCTCGATCATATACCTCTCTCCTCCTTTGCTCAAGGGTATACATATTGAGCTCCGTTAATCTGTCCTCATATGTCTTCTGATGCAGTCCCTGCACCATTTTGCTGCCCTTCTCTGGACTGCCTCAATTTGGTTAATGTCCTTGTGAAGGTGTGGCCTCAATACTGCCGCAGTACTCAGATGGGGCCTAACCAGTGTCTTGTACAGAGGGATTATTACCTCCTCTTACGACTTGTGATATCCCTACTAATCACACCTAACACCCCCTAGCCTTACCTACTGCTTTAGAGGTCTGCTTGGATGATTTTAGGTCATCAGTGATGATGCCCAAGTCTCTTTCTTCCTTTGTGACTGCTAGCAACTCCTCCCAGCCTATAGGTGGCTTCGAGGTTTCTCTTCCCTATGTGCATGATTTTGCACTTCTTTGCATTAAATCCCAGTTGCCACTCTTCTGACCATTCTGCTAGTTTATCCAGATCTCTTCTCATTCTGCCCACCCCATCTGGATCATCTACTCTGTTGCAGATCTTGGTGTCATCTGCAAACAGACAAGCCTTACCCTCTAGTCCATCTGCAAGGTCACTAATGAAGATGTTGAAGAGGACTGCCCCAGGACTGATCCCTGAGGTACCCACTTGTGACTTGCATCTCTTCTGACTGTATACCATTTACCACCACTCTCTGTTTTCTGCCCGTCAACCAGTTTGCCACCCAGTTGACCAACTTCTGACCCACCGAGCCTACCCAGCTTATTTATCAATCTTCTATGTGGAACAGTGTCAAAAGCTTTGCTGAAGTCAAGGTAGGCGACATCAACTGCTCCCCTTGGTCCACCACTCTGGTTACCCAGTCAAAGAAATCTATGAGATTAGTTTGACAGGACCTTCCTTTGTAAACCCATGCTGTCTTGGATCCTGTGCCCCTATGGATTCCAGGTGTTGCACTATCCTTTCCTTAAGGAGTGCCTCCATAATCTTGCCCACTACTGAGGTAAGACTGACTGGTCTGTAGTTCCCGCCTCCTCCCTGCTACCACTCTTGTGGAGCGGGATCACATAAAACCCTTCTCCAGTCTTCTGGGACCTCTCCTGTGCTCAGAGACTCACTAAACAATTCTGCTAATGGCTCTGCTAGTTCTCCTTTAGCTCCTTAAGTACCCTGGGATGTATGCCATCAGGTCCCATTACCTTATCCACCCTGAGCTTAGCAAGCTCTTGTAGGACCCTTTCTTTTGTGAAGGAGTAGTGCTCACCTCCCTCCCCTGTGTCCATGATGCTGAGCTGTGGGCCCTGTCCTACCTTCTCTTCAGTAAATACTGAGCAAAAGTATCTATTTAGGATAGATGCCTACAGGGTCCTCCTCCTCACATGCTCCCTTTTCTCCATTAAGCTTAGCAATACCCCTCTGGACTTTCTCCTTTCACTAATGTATCTATAGAAAGTCTTGTCATCTTCTTTTACTGTTAGTGCTAGTGTTTCCTCAGTTTGGGACTTTGCCTGCCTTACTGCCTTACCTGCTTCCCTTAGGGCAGTTTGGTATGCCTCCCTATCTTCATCCCGCTGTGTTCCCTTATATTTCCTGAAGGCCAGCCTTTTGGCTCTGACCTTTTCTGCTACTGTATTTGAGAACCAAAGTGGTTTCCTTCTTCTTTTGCACTTCCTTTTCTGTCTAACACAATGGAGAGATTACAAGAGCAACAGAATTATGCATTAAGCAGGTTAGCAAGGGGAAGAGGAGGCCATTATGTTTTTCCAAGGAGGTAGCAGAGAAAGTGAAAGCCAAAAAGATAGCATTCAGGCAATACAAAAAGAGGCAGGCAGAAGGGAGATAGGGAGAAGTACCAGGAGAAGTAAAGGAAGGCAGGGAAGTCAGTAAGGGAAGCCAAAGCTCAGACAGAAGAGCGCATTGCAAAATCAGTGGGTAGAGGGGACAAAACCTTTTACAGGTACATAAATGAAAAAAGAAGGGCAAAGGGAGGGATAGTGAGACTGAAGGGGGAGGATGGGGGCCGCATGGAAGATGACAACAGTAAAGCTGACATACTGAACAGATATTTCTGCTCAGTCTTTACTGAGGAAGAGGAGGACAATGTTCCTAAAGGGAGTACAAGGGGTGGTAATGGCAGAGAAATGGACACAAATCCCTTTACACGGGAAAGGGTTCTAAAGGAACTGGAAGGAATAAGAGTCGATAAAGCAATGGGCCAGATGGAGTGTACCCAGGGTCCTAAAGGAACTAAGAGAGGTGGTGGCTGAACCTCTGGCAATCCTGTTTAGCCAATCAATGGAAACAGGGAAGATACCCAAAGACTGAAGAACAGCAGATGTAGTCCCCTTATACAAACGTGGGAACAAAGAGGAAGCAGGGAACTACAGACCAGTCAACCTGACCTCGGTAGTGGGGAAGATCATGGAAGCACTACTGAAGGAGAGAATGGTGGAACATCTGGTTACCAACGGACTACAGGACTCAAGGCAGCATTGTTTCACCGGGGGGAGGTCATGCCAGACAAGGGAGGTGGATCCGGGCAGGGCAGTGGATGTGGCCTGTCTGGACTTCAGCAAGGCCTTTGACACTGTACCACATAGAAGGCTATTAAACAAACTGGGGAATATGAGAGTAGGCAGGACAGTAGTGCAGTGGGTAGGTAATTGGCTGGGTGACAGAACACAGAGGATGGTGGTAAATGGCTGTCACTCCACAGAGGAAAGAGTGACCAGTGGGGTACTACCGGGATCAGTGCTGGGATCCGGTCCTATTCAACGTCTTCATTAGTGACATTGCTCAGGACCTAGAAGGCAGAATTTCCCTGTTCACTGATGACACGAAGCTCTGTAACAGAGTGGACACGCCAGAGGCAAGGCAAGGCAAAATTTATTTAAAAAGACGCCCAATCCCAGAGGCTCTGGGCGCTGTACAGATAAATAAACACATATTTCAAAACAAATCAATAAAACAAAAAAAGGAAAAAAATATGAACATATAAATAATTTACTCCTCATAAAACAGTTCCCATAAATAATAAACTAAACATCAGATTGCAAACTACTATAACCAAATCTATAAATTGACAGCTTATTCCAAAAGCTGAGGGTGTAGACAGAATGAGGAGGGACCGGAAGAAGCTTGAAGAATGGTCAAGAGTTTGACAGTTGAAATTCAGTGCAAAGAAGTGCAAAATAATGCATATGGGGCACAAAAAGCCTGGATCAACATATCAGATGGGGGATGAGGATATAGCATGCACCAAGCAGGAAAGGGATCTTGGGGTTATCATCTCTGATGACCTCAAGGTAGGGAAACAGTGCAACAAGGCAGCAGGTAAAGCAAATAGGATGCTGGAATGCATAGGCAGGGGCATCACCAGCAGGAAAAGGGAGGTCATAATTCCATTATACAAGACACTAGTGAGGCCCCACCTGGAGTACAGTGTACAGTTCTGGAGACCTTACCTACGTAAGGACATAGACAGGGTAGAGAAAGTTCAGAGGAGGGCAACAAAGATGGTACAGGGATTGCATCACAAGTCCTATGAGAACAGGCTGAAGGACTTGAATATGTATTCCCTGGAGGAGAGGAGGGAGAGAGGGGATATGATAGCGACATACCAGTACCTTACAGGGAGGAACATGGTGCAGGAATACACTATTTTCCAGCAAAAAAGATGTTTCAGAACTATAGGGCATGGGATGAAGTTGAAGGGAGGATGATTCAGAGGAAATGTGAGGAAGAATTTCTTCACAGAAAGGGTGGTGGACAAGTGGAACACCCTGCCAGAGGAAGTGGTGAGGGCTTGAAACAATCACAGGATTTAAGAATACATAGGACATACATGAAGGAATTCTGTAGGTCGGGGATAAGGGGCAACAGACTTCTAGACAAGGTACCTTTGTAAATGAGCCTATGGCTCAAAGGTTTTCCAAACTGCTGTTTAAATAAAATAAAAAAAAAATAAAATAAAACATAAGGTGAACTTACAAGCTCAAATGGGTAAACTGGGTAAGCCATAGGCCCTTATCCGACGACAGTGTCTATGTGTCTATGTGGGTGGTGGTGTGGGTGCTGGCTGCCGCAGTGGATAGGGGAAGGGGGTTGTAATATACCCACTGGGTAGGGCTGGGTGGGGGAGGAGTGAGGTATGATGTGATACTGGAAGATGAAGAAAAGGGAACTTTTTTGGTAAAAACCCTAGCAAAGTAAAATGAACTTTGTGCTATGAATTGACTGAGTTATGCATAGTGTGAAGTTTAATGCTATGCTAACAGTTTGCCAGCAGAAAAACTTTGTACCATCCCAGTAGTTCCTGTTGCACCAGAGCACCCATAGAGATTGCATATACTGTAAGTTTTTCTTACACACAATCCCTTTTGAGATATCCTTGGTCAGGCAGATCGTGTCAGGACTCCTAGTAAGCAGCACACTTATCCTTTCTGGAGGGGCTGCCAACCACCACCCCTTCCCCAACTCCCATACATGCTGATGATGATGATGATGCTGCCTCCTCCTGCTACCTTGGTTGGGATGTCTTTTTTTTACCCTGTGGACCAGTTGCAAAGGTTCCAGCAGCCGTCATCACCAGAACACATCTGCAGCTAATCACCAGCTCCCTGCAGCCTTAATGCTCTCTATTCCCAACTTACACAAAAATATAGAAAATACAGATTGTGCTTCAGTTGCTGCTAGAAATGCAATAAACTAAAACTTCACTGGGGAAGTTGGTGTGAAGTCTGGAACTTTGCATATAGTGGGGTGATGGTTTCCTGACTTTACCCAACTTTGCCAGGCAAAGTTTTGGTTTTTGATAAAAAAGGGCTTTAAGTATAAGAAATCCTCCCCACCCATATACCCACCCTGCTCCCAGGACTGGTTTTAGACCTAATGGTGCCCCGAGCAGAGATACTTGTGCCGCCCTCACCATTCCACCACTCCCTCTCCTCCATTCTGTTCCCCTGCAAAAAAGTAGTAACATTTCTATGACAAGGGTGACAACAACAGTTGCGGTTTTTATATTAAATCTTTTCATGTTTCAAGCTGATCCCTGCTTATACTTTCTACTTACTGGATAACAGCTGAGGTGATGACTTGCCTCCATACTAGAGACTTTGCCTGGTGTCCTTTTAAGATCACTGACTCCCTGGATGCTTTGGCCAACTAGCAGCACCTTTGCAGCTCCTGAACCAAAGCCATCAGACTTGCAAAGTCTGAGTGTTCTGCATCCACACTCCAGAACAACATTAATTACCCCTCCAAGTTCTGGAAGGTTAGCCATTCCCTTTTCTCCCCTCTGACCCACTCTCCTTCCCCTGTTCTTAAGGTTGGAGACTCCCTCATCTCTGACCCTTCCGTTGTTTCCTCTTTCTTTAACTCCTACTTCACTACCTGTGCCCTCTCTCATCCCTTACTTCCCCTCCCCCCTTTTCCCCTCACTCTACCTTCCTGTCCTCTCTCTTTTTCCTTCTTTTCTACCGCTCCGTTTGCTTCCGTTAAGCTCTGCTTGCCCTAATCCTAACAAGGGAGGTAGCCTTAACGGCCTTGATCCTAAACTTCGGCTTCGCTCAGCCCCTGCCATCATACTGCATATTACCATGCTCTTCAACCTTTTGTTTTCCTCAGCAGCTGTTCCTGAAGCATGGAAGCAGGTTACTGTCATACCCTTCCCTAAAAGTGCTGATCCTTCTTCTCCTGGTGACTTCCGTCCAATCTCTCTCTCCAACCCCCCCCCAGCTAAGTTGCAGTAACACCTTGTAATATCTCAACTCTTTTCTTTCCTTGACTCCTCCTCCTCCTTCTTCAACCCTATCCAGTCTGATTTTAAGACATTGCACTCCACTTCCACTTCCTTCCTTCCTTTCTCTGGCTCACTGACTCCATCCTCTCAGGTATGGATCAGGGACTGATCACCTCTGCTGTATTTGTTGATCTTGCTAAAGCGTTCGACACTGTGGTGCACTCCCTCCTTCTGGATAAGCTTAAAGCAGCAGGCCTCTCTGACTTTGCAGTCTGTTGGTTTCATTCTTACCTTGAAGGAAAGTCTCAAGCTGTCCAGATGGGAAGCTTCCTTTCATCACCGCTCCCCATCTGCTCAGGTGCAGGATTCCATTAAAGTGTAGTAATTTTATAACCAGAGGGGTTGTAATACAACTGAAGTTGCTTGATTTCTGTGCTAGACACATAGAATTTGGAAGGATATTTGTGCAATATTTTGGAAGTGTCCTGCTGGCTAAGCAGTGAGTTTATCCCTGGTTTCAGATAAAGGGTTTGTGTGTGTATTAGAAGCAGACATAGCAAATTGTCTTCACTGAAAGGCCTGCTTACATCACAGGTGTCATTAGTCAATCAATTGATTCTGGGTGGGGCTTGTATCACTGTTCTGTTTAGGCATACTACACAGAGTAAAGTCGGTCAGGGACCTGCCTGTTCCTTTTGGAAGCTGAGAAATTGGCTATACTGCAGAGAACAAACTAGAACGCATTTGAGGAACTGGTAACTTGGTAAAACATAAATTGTAGGGGACTAGGAAGGTAAGCTACACTTTCTACAGAAAGTTTCATTATTTTCTTATTTGCATTAAGAATTGCAGGATTCCATTAAAGTGTAGTAATTTTATAACCAGAGGGGTTGCAATACAACTGAAGTTGCTTGATTTCTGTGCTAGACACAGGATTTGGAAGGATATTTGTGCAATGTTTTGGAAGTGTCCTGCTGGCTAAACAGTCAGTTTGTTTTTATCCCTGGACTCAGTAGAGTGGTTTGTGTAGGAGCAGTGGTCTAGTACATTGTGGTGTTGGTTGACTTGCTATAAAGGGCAGTACTCACCAGGGTGGTGGAGCAGTGGTGTAATTGATTGTTTCTAACAGTCACCAGTGGTTGTGGCTACCACCCACTACCCCTCACCCCACCCACCCAGGCGTGGCATTTCCTTTATAGCCAAGGTTCTGACATCACTTCTTCAACAGGTCTTGGAGCAGAACTGTCATATTCTTAATTACCCAGCACAGTGCTTAAAGCGTAAGTATACACACACCCAAAAAAAAATAAAAAATTTGTATATTACTCATTGTATATTATAAGGAAGAGGGACATGTGGGGAGTG
Organism: Neoceratodus forsteri; assembly: GCA_016271365.2. Classification (NCBI taxonomy): domain Eukaryota; kingdom Metazoa; phylum Chordata; order Ceratodontiformes; family Ceratodontidae; genus Neoceratodus; species Neoceratodus forsteri. Next base: position 33,572,683 of record JADMNL010000034.1, on the reverse strand, counting down.
GTGCAATGCACTGGCTGTGGGGCAGCAACTTTCTGGGAAACATTCTGGAACCTGTGTTGCTGCCCTATTTGCAGGCAACTGTCAGCTCTGAGAGAGGAGGTTGCCCACCTCCAGGCTGAACTGGCAAGGACTAAGGAGGACTCCCCCACCCAAAGAGCACCAGTTCCACAACCACTGCCTCAGAGATTGCCATGTGTGAAGAGCAGATGGACCACAGTAGGTTCTGGAAGGGTGAGGGTGGTGGAACAGAGGCGTAGCCCCCGAGTTGCACCTCTACACAAATCATATGTCGGTCTGGCAAATCAAGGTTCCTCTATGATGACACCCTCATTGGAGACCAAGAAGAATGCTGGGGACAGCCACAAGGGAGACCCACAAAAGAGTGACAAGGGACAACACAAGGGGAAAGAAACAGCTTCTGATAGGGGACTCAATTGTTAGGGGTGTAGACCTGGGGAAGGGAGAGGAGAGGGAAGTAAGGTGCCTACCTGGTGCCATGGCTTGGAGGGACAGGAAGCGAATCCTCAGGATTGCAGAAGCAGCATCACAGGAGAGGAAACTAGATATCATTGTCCACCTCGGGACAAATGACCTAGCTAGGCATGAGATCAGTGCAGTGCAGGATGAATTTGTGGAGTTGGGGAGGGGCCTCAGACAGGTAGCAAGCACGGTAACCTTCTCAGAGGTGCTGCCAGTCCATGGCAGGGGTGAGACTAAGGTACTGCACACCATGCAGTTTAATGAATGGTTGCAAAACTGGTGCAGAGCACAGGGCTTTGGCTTCATTGGGGACTGGGGGTCCACCTGGAGAGATGAAGGTCTATACTGGCATGATGGTCTGCATCTGTCCAGGAAGGGAAACAAGCTCCTAGGTGACAGGTTTAAAGGCTTCCTTGGCAAGCTTTTAAACTAGCCAAGGGGGGAGGTGCTGATAGGAAACTGGAAAGTTCAAGCCTCTCCCCACAAAGCATGGCAGGTAGTAGGGTAAACACTGAGGTACAGAGCTTGACAGAGGGCAGGACAGGAGTAAATGGAAAAATGGACAAGGGCAATAAGAGCAGGGATGGGGTAAAAAAGGATAAAGCCAACATTAAATGGAGGGCAATGAGTACCAATGCCTGTAGTCTTGGAAACAAGCTTCCAGAGCTAGTAGCCCTGATGGAAGTGGAACACTTGGATATTGTGGCAGTCACAGAAACATGGTACATGGAGAACCATGACTGGGATGTCAACATACCAGGGTACACCATCTACAGAAGGGACAGGGAGGGTAAAAGAGGAGGTGGAGTAGCTCTCTACGTAAGGGAAGGGATCAAAGTAACAGAACTAAAAGGTAAAGGGGGACAAGAGGAACTCTGGGTCACATTGGAGACAGGGAATGGCATCACAATCTGCACAGGGGTTGTATACAGACCCCCGTCTCAAGGGGAGGTTATGGACATGAAAATGATAGAGGGCATTCTCAAAATAGCTGAAAAAGGGGAGATACTGTTGATGGGGGACCTGAATATGCCAGATGTTAACTGGGCAACATGGACTGCAGCCACATCCAAGAGCAGGGTCATGCTCGATGCCCTACAGGGAGCATGCCTTACACAGCTAGTGGTGGAACCCACTCGGGATGGAGCAATATTAGACCTGGTACTCTCAAATGGAGAGAGGATCACAAACTTAGAAGTCAGTAGACACCTGGGAACAAGCGACCACTTCACAGTGTGCTTCACAATAAACACAACCATGGAGACAAGCCATACAAATACAAGGATACTGGACTTTAGAAGGGCTGACTTTGGCAAAATGGGTGAATACCTGAGGAATGCATTAGCAAATGGCCAGAAAGGAAGGGTGGAAGAACAATGGAGAAAAATCAAAACTGCCATCATAGAGGCAACAAGCCTTTGTGTGAAACAAATAAAGAAAACAAAGCGGAATAAAAAACCACTATGGCTCTCAAAAGAAGTGTCAGGGAAGGTTAAGGAGAAAAAGGCTGCATTCAAAAAGTATAAGGAATCACAGACAGAGCACGGCAGGGAACTGTATCAATTAAAGCAGAAAGAAGTGGGGAAGGCAGTCAGAAAAGCAAAGGCCGAAAATGAGGAAAGGATAGCCAACTCAGTTAAGAAGGGGGATAAAACCTTTTATAGGTACATTAGGGAACATAGAAAGGTTACGGGAGGGATAGGGAAGATTAATAAAGGAGAGGGGAGGTGGGCAGAGGGCGACAGTAAAAGGCAGAGATAATGAATGAATACTTTGCTCAGTATTCACAAAAGAAGAAGAGGAGGAGTTACCTAAACCAAACAGTAGAAGCACTCTGGATAGTGGGGTTGATACCAGTCCATTTAAAGAAGAAAGAGTACTGAAAGAACTTCTAAAACTCAAGGTGGACAAAGCAATGGGGCCTGACGGGATTCACCCTAGAATCCTAAAAGAGCTAAGGTGGACCTAGTGACACCACTAACCACACTTTTTAACAAATCATGGGAAGATGGGCTGGTACCTGAGGACTGGAGGAGGGCAGATGTGATTCCCCTTCACAACAGTGGGAGCAAGGCAGAAGCAAGAAACTACAGACCTGTTAGTTTGACCTCAGTGGTGGGGAAAATGATGGAATCACTTCTGAAAGAAAGAATTGTTGAGTACCTAGAGGCCAGCGGGGCACTGGACCCAAAGCAGCATGGATTCACAGCAGGAAGGTCATGTCAGACAAATCTAATCGATTTCTTTGACTGGGTGACCAAAGTAATAGACCAGGGAGGGGCTGTGGATATGGCCTACCTAGACTTTAGCAAGGCATTTGACACAGTCTCGCACAAAAGATTAATAATCAAGTTAGCCTGCCTGGGAGTGGGTCCCAGGGTGGTAGCCTGGGTAGAAAACTGGCTGCACAACAGGACACAGAAGGTAATAGTGAATGGAACACATTCTGAAGAAAGGGGGGTTACTAGTGGAGTACCTCAGGGCTCAGTACTTGGTCCAGTCCTCTTTAACGTCTTTATAGGTGACATTGCAGAGGGTCTGGAAGGAAAGGTATGCCTCTTTGTGGATGACACAAAGATCTGTAACAGAGTTGATACACAAGGGGGGTAGAAAGGATGAGAAGGGACTTGGCAAGGTTGGAGGAATGGTCAGACATATGGCAACTTAGATTCAATGCAAAGAAGTGCAAAGTAATGCACCTGGGAAATAAAATCCAAGAGAAGAGTACACAATAGCAGGAGGTACTAACAACAACAATAATGGAAAGGGATCTGGGTGTAGTCATATCAGATGACCTAAAGGTGGGTATGCAATGTGTGAGAAGTCAGTAGGGAAAGCCAGAGGGATACTGGGCTGCATAGGAGGGCATCACAAGTAGAAAAATGGAAGTGGTTATCCTCTAACCAGACAGTTGGTGAGACCCCATCTGGAGTACTGCGTGCAGTTTGGAGACCTCATCTATGCAAGGACATAGACAGGATGGAAGCAGTCAGAGGAGGGCAACTAAAATGGTGCGGGTCTACATCAGAAACCATATGAAGAGAGACTGAGAGAGCTTAATATGTATACCCTTGATGAAATGAGGGACGGGGACATGATAGAAACTTTTAAGTACCTCAAGGAATCAACAAAGTCCAGGAGGGTAGCATCTTTCAGAAAAAGAGATGTGTAAGAACAAGGGGCACAATTTAAAGTTAGAAGGGGACTCAGGGTAATGTGAGGAAATTATTTTCATGGAGAGAGTGGTGGGCGCATGGAACCGCCTTCCTGGAGAGGTTGTGGGGTCTAAAACAGTGGAGGAATTCAAACATGCATGGGACAGACATAAGGCAATTATAGTGGGGGGTTGCAGAAAATAGGCTGTTGGTTAACTAGAATCTGCAGCTTATCCAGTAGGTAGGGAAATGGGCAGACTGGGTGGGCCAAGTGGTCCTTATCTGCCATCAAAGTCTATGTTTCTATGTTTCTAAGGGTCTGCCCTTGATCCTATTCACCTATCTGCCTGTTCCTCTGTGTCCATTTATATGTATGTGGATGATAAACTTGATGGTGCAACTGGCTCCTCTTCCTATGACTTTAACTCAGAGCTATAACTGTATTTTGACAATATTCAGCGCTGGTTCCAGTCAAACCAACTGTCCCTCAATGCCCCCAAAAAACCCAGTTTCCATGACTTTTGGCACCAGACAGAGGTTTACCAGACTCACTCCTCTTCCTACATTTCACACCCTTGATGGTGCTGTGATTGAGGGGGTATCCTCTTTTAAGTACTTCGGGGTTTGGCTGGACTGACATCTTGATGTCTCAGTGCATATTGAGGCCACACACCGTAAGCTTCACCCCAAGTTTAGTGTATTGTACAGGAACAAAGCGAGTATCCTACTTCCTGCCCGCCAATATATTGTTTTAAAGTTGATTCTCCCTATTTTTGACTATGGTGACATAGTCTATAGTGGAACTCCCAAATCCTCCCTTGCCAGACTGGACCTCCGCTTTCATCTTTTTGTCATTTTGCTTTAGCCTGTTCCCTCATACCCCCCACTGCTCACTCTGCTCTGCCCACTAACTCCTCTTTCTCAATGCCAGGCACCTTTCCAATTGTGTCACCTTTATATCCAAATTCTGGCTTGGTTCCCTTCCCTCATACCTAACAGCCCTACTACTGTGAGAATCTGCATCAATATATTTTGCAAATTTTGGTGGGGTTGTGTGATTCAAAATAGCAAAAGCTGCAGGTTGTAACTGGATGCCAAACATAGCCTGAGGTGGGGGTAATTGTCTTCACAAGTCACAGCTCAGCATCATAGCCATTTGTCTAGCTAGACCATTTCAGCATTATTCAATTACTATAAACTAGTGGTGTGATCCTGTTTGAGGCAGAAGTCCATCTTCTTCCAAGTTGTGTACAGGAGTGCTTGGAAACAACTGAGAAGCTGTGTGGGATATACTATTTTGGACGAAATATCTGTAACTGAACTCTCTCTCTCTTGCTTACATCTGACAGAAGTTTTCCTCATTTTTAAAGTGGTATTGCTTGGTGTTTGTTTTAGTTTTTAAGTCAGGAAAGGGGTTTTGAAAACTGCTTATCTTGTCAGCATCCTCAGAAGGGCTAAAATAACTGCATAGTTGATTTTCCTTTGTGGCTAACAAACCACCAGGCTGTTTTGGGGCTGGAGAGGTTTACCTGTGTCTGACTTGGATGTCTGGATTTTTCTCTGTTTGATTAGCAGGGTACTTTCTCTGTCAAATTGTTGTGTAGGGTATCTTGCTGACAGGAAGGCACTCATCGCAGCAGTGGGTGAGAGCTTTAGTTGATTGTTTTGTGAGGACACAGTTTAGGCCCAAGCCCTTCCACCCCTCACCCACCCACCCTGAAATAGTTCCTTTATACTTGAGGTTCTGACATAATTTCCTCGAGTGCAAGGTGCATTTCACTGTCATATCCTCTCTAGCACACTGCACTGATAATATAAGCATACCGTTGTATAATATATATATATATATATTTCTATATAAAAATTACACACACATACCTTTACACACACAAATACAATAAAAAATAGATAAACATGTGGGAGTAGTGCAATGTAATGGCTGTGGGGCAGCAGTCTTCTGGGAGTCTTTCTGGAGGCTAAGATGCTGCCCTATTTGCAGACAACTATCTGCCCTGAGGAGGAAGTTGCCCGTCTTCAGGCCGCACTGGACAGTAGTAAGAAACCTTCCCCAGGCCACACTGGACAGTAGGAAGGAACCTCCCCATCCAGGGAGCACTAGCGCCACCACCACTACCTCAGAGGTTGCGAAGAAAGCACAGCAGTTGGACCACAGTGGGCTCAGGAGGGGTGAGGAGGGTGGAACAGAGGCACACCCAGTCAATTGTTCCACTCCACAATCCATACACCATTCTGGGGGAGCATAGCTCCCCTATGGATGCACCCGCAGAGAAGACTGATGATAACTGTCACAAGGGAGGCCCACAGGAAGGAGGCAGAGGACACCACAGGGAAAGGAAGCAGCTCCTGGTGGGGACTCATTATTAGGGGATAGAACTGGGGGAGCTGGGAAAAATGAAGGTGCCTGCCTGGTGCCATGACTTGGAGGGACAGGAAGCGCATCCTCAGGATCACGAGAACAGCTGCAAGGGATTCCGAGCTGGACGTAATTGTCCACCTAGGGACAAATGACTTGGCTCATCATGAGATTAGAGCAGTGCAGAAGGACATTGCAGAGTTGGGGAGGGACCTAAGACAAGTAGCACACACAGTATCCTTCTCAGAGGTGCTGTCTGTCAAAAGCATGGGGGAGGGAGGCGAGGGTAATTGGCACCATGCAGTTTAATGAATGGTTGAAAAATGGTGCGGAGCACAGGGGTTTGGCTTCATTGGGGACTGGGGTTCCACCTGGAGGACACCAGCCTATACTGGCAGGATGGTCTGCATCTATCCAGGAAGGAACAAGTCTTTGAGCAATCGGTTTAAATGCTTCATTGGCAAGCTTTAAAACTAGTCAAAGGGAGGCACTGACAAGCAGCAGGAAAATCCCAGCCTCTCCTACAAAACAGGGTACTAAGCGAGAAAAAGACTGAAGTTGAGCGGTCAGTGGGGATGCTGCAATAGAAGGTAAAGCCATCAAAAAATGGAGAGCAATGAGTACTAATGCCCATAGTCTGGGTAACAAGCTTCCTGAATTAGTGGCCTTGATGGAGGAGGAACATCTGGATATTGTGGCAGTCACAGAAACATGGTACACACAAAACCATGACTGGGACATAAACATACCAGGATACACTGTCTACAGGAGGGACAGGGAGGGTAAAAGAAAAGAGGAGTAGTTCTTTACATAAGGGAAGGAATAAAAGCAACAGAACAAAAGGGTAAACAGGGAGGAGAAGAAGCACTGTGGATAAATTTGGAGACAGGCAATGGCACCCTATCGCACAGGGTTGTATACAGACCCCTTCTCAGGGAGAAATGGACAGGAAATGATAGAAAGTATACTTAGAATGGCAGAAAAGGGAGATATTGCTGATGGGTGATCTGAATATGCCAGATGTTAACTGGAGTGCAGTTGCAGCTGCCACTCGAAGTGCAGTTATTCTAGATGCCCTACAGGGGCATGCCTTGAACAACTAGTACTGGAGCCCACTCGGGAGGGAGCAATATTAGACTTGATTCTCTCAAATGGACATGGAGAGATCACAGATGTAGAAGTGGGTAGCCATCTGGGAACTAGCGACCATCGAACAGTATGGTTCACAATAAACACAGCAATAGAGTCAAGCCATACAAAGACAAAAGTGCTGGACTTTAGGAGGGCTGACTTTGCCAAAATGGGTGAGTGCCTAAGGAATGCACAAGCAAATGGGCGGGGGGGTGGAAGAACAATGGGGAATAATAAAAACTGCCATCACAGAGGTAACGAGCCTTTGTGTGAAGCAAATAAACAAAACAAGACGATGTAAGAAACCACTATGGTTCTCAAAGGAAGTGGCAGTGAAGGTTCAAGAGAAAAGGAAGCATTCAGGAAGTACAAGGAATCGCAGAAGGAGCAGGACAGAGAACTGTATCAGTTAAAGCAAAAGGAGGCTGGGAAGGCAGTCAGAACAGCAAAGGCCCAAACCAGGAAAAGATAGCCAACTCAGTTAAGAAGGATAAAACCTTTTATAGGTACATCAGGAGCAAAGGAAGACCAAGGGAGGGATAGTGAGGCTTAATAAAGGGAGGGAGGGTGGGCAGAGGAGACTGTGAAAGGCAGAGATACTAAACAAATATTTTGCTCAGTATTTACAAATGAAGAGGGAGGTACATTAAACAAACAGTAGTAACACTCTGGATACAGAAGTTGATACCAGCCCATTTACAGAAGAAAGGGTTCTGAAAGAACTCTTAAAACTGAAGGTGGACAAAGCAATGGGGCCTGATGGGATTCATCCCAGAATTCTAAAAGAGCTATGGGTAGAACTAGTGACACCACTGACTACCCTTTTTAACAAATCATGGGAGGATGGGGTGGTACCGAGGACTGGAGGAGGGCAGATGTGATTCCCCTTCACAAAAGTGGAGCAAGGCAGAAGCAGGAAACTACAGACCTGTTAGTTTAACCTCAGTGATAGGAAAATGATGGAATCACTTCTGAAGAAAAGAATTGTCAAGTATCTAGAGGCCAGAGGGGCACAGGACCCAAGGCAGCATGGATTCACAGCGGGAAGGTCATGCCAGACGAATCTGATAGATTTCTTTGACTGGGTGACCAAAGTAGTAGATCAGGGAGGGCTGTGGACATGGCCTACCTAGACTTTAGCAAGGCATTTGACACAGTCCCACACAAAAGATTAATATACAAGTTAGCCAGCCTGGGAGTGGGTCCCAAGATGACAGCCTGGGTAAAGAATTGGCTGGAGAATAGGACACAGAGAGTAATAGTAAATGGAGTCCACTCAGAAGAAAGGAGGGTTACTAGTGGGGTACCGCAGGGTTCAGTATTAGGAAAGGTCCTCTTCAATGTCTTTATAAGCGACACTGCAGAAGGACTGGATGGAAAAGTATGTCTCTTTGCAGATGACACTAAGACCTGCAACAGAGTTGATGCACAGGTTGGGGTGGAAAGGATGAGAAGGGACTTGGCAAGGTTAGAGGAATGGTCAAATGTATGGCAGCTTAGATTCAATGCTAAGAAGTGCAAGGTAATGCACCTTGGAAACAAAAACCCAGTGGAAGAGTACACAATGGGGGGTGAGATACTAACAACAACAAAAATGGAAAGGGACCTGGGGGTAGTCACATCAGACCTAAAGGTGGGCAAGCAATGTGAGAGGGCAGCAAGGAGGGCTTGGGGGTTACTGGGATGCATAGGGAGAGGCATCACCAGTAGAAAACAGGAAGTTATTATCCCTCTGTACAGACAGCTGGTGAGACCCCATCTGGAGTACTGTGTGCAGTTCTGGAGACCCAATCTCCGCAAAGACATAGACAGGATGGAAGCTGTCCAGAGGAGGGCAACTAAAATGGTGCAGGGTCTGCACCGGAAAACATATGAAGAGAGACTTAAGGAGCTTAATATGTATAGCCTCGAGGAAAGGAGGGAGAGGGGGACATGATAGAAACTTTCAAGTACCTCAAGGGAATCAACAAAGTCCAAGAGGGTAGCATCTTTCAAAAAAGAGTGTGCAAGAACAAGAGGCACAATTTGAAGATAGAGGGGCTCAGAGGTAATTTAAAGTATTTTTTCACAGAGGGTTGTGGATGCATGGAACGCCTTCCAGAGGAGGTTGTGGAGTCAAAATCAGTGGTGGAATTCAAGCATGCATGGGACAGTCATAAGGCAATTCTTGGGGGTGGTGGTAGGAAGAAGTAGGCTGCTGGTTAACTAGGATCTGCAGCTTATCCAATAGGTAGGGAAATGGGCAGACTGGGTGGGCCAAGCGGTCCTTATCTGCCGTCAAATTCTATGTTTCTATGTTTCTATGTTTCTACTATCCTTTCCCTCTTTTCCCCTAATGCTCCCCACAGTATTTCCCATTCCCTCTCTGTGCCTTTTAGAAATTCTACTGTTGGTCAGTCTGCTTTCTCATATGGCTTTCCTAAACTCTGGTCTTCCCTTCCCCTGTCAATCTGCTCTGCCTCTTCTGCTTTCTCCCTCAAGTAACTTCTTCATGACTTTTCTTCTCCCACCTGCAACTGTCCATGGCTCCTTACCTCTTTTCTTCTTTCCCACCCACAAATTTTGCCTTGACCATTTTGTTCCCCTCATACCTAGGGTTACCACCTTTGGATGAGGTAAAAACTGGATCCGAAACCACACCCCAAACTCCACCTCTGTCTCCACCCTTTTTTTATGACTGGCGAGTATGTCACCTCCTCCAAAGTCATTTGTAATGTTGGAATAGACATTACTAGTGATAGGAAATCATTTTTACACTGTTATTTATTTGATTTATTTATTCAGTTATTTATTTTTATTCTTTGGCAACCAGGTTAACTCCTAAAGGCCACATAGCCCATTTTACAGGAGTGACCCAGGAGCACAGGAAGGTTAAGTGACTTGCTCAGGGTCACACAGTATTTAAGCGGAGGTTGTGGGAATCAAACGCAGGTCTGCAGGATGTGCCAAGCTCAGCCACAGCTTATTGCTCTGCCCTCTGTTAAACACTCTCCCATTTTCCTTTCCATGTCAGCCATGTATTCTGATGCTTTGACCAATTTTTGATAACTTAATTATCAGTGCTTGTGGTACCCTTAATACTGCACTGTGTTCCCCTTTACCTCAGCAGCTACTGCTGTTTCTTTTCATATTTCTAAGACATTCCACAATTTCAGATACACCATTCCATGCTGTTTATCTGAATGATCTGTCAAAGCATAGCTAATATCATGGAATGTTCAGGTAATACAAAAAATTAGAGCAAATGTAGTGATAAAAGCAATAAAAGTTAGATTATTAATTTAACAAAAATGGGGTTAAAACTTACCATAATATAGAACAAACAAGAAGAAACACATGAGAGCACATAAAGGTGTAAAAACTGTTTCCTGACCATACTTAAAATTCAGAGTGGAAAAGAATAGGTTAATTTACTGCTAATGATCTTAATGGCCATACTTTACACCTCCCAGACAGTCTGGTTTTACAAACAAAGGCAGGTCTGAATGACTGTGACAGCAGAACCTCTTTGTAACCTGGACATGTAATGCAGCCAAAACGGTGAGTGATTTGATACATCAGTTTTAAGAGTATATGAGCACTCAAAATGGTCCAAAAACCTGACTGCATGTAACCAAAACCGGATGACCGGATAAGGACCCTAAAAAACGGATTATCTGGTCAAAAAACGGATAGGTGGCAACCCTACTCATACCCATGCTATAGTAAGATTGTAGTTGATGGCAGATAAGGACTGCTAGGCCCACCTAGTCTGCCCATATTGCCTGCCTGCTTCAGCGGCCACTGACTTTACTTGGTTATTGACTTTTGCTTCTCTTCCCCACATCTAGGGTTCCCTTATGTCTATCCCATGCATGTTTGAATCCCACCACTGTGTTAGCACCCACCACTTCCTTGGGTAGGCTATTCCAAGCATCCACTGCCCTCTCTGTGAAGAATAACTTCCTCACATTTCCCCTTATCCTGCCCCCCTCTAATCTCGTATCGTGCCCCCTTGTCCTTGTACAACTCTTGTACTGAAAGATGTCACCCCCCCCGTACTTTGTTCAAGACTTTAAGATACTTCAAGGTCTCTGCCATACCCCCCCCCCATTCCCTCCTCTCTTCAAATGTACACTTACTGAGGTCTTTTAATTTGTCCTCATGTGTATTCTGATGCAAGCCCTGCACCATCTTGTTCACCCTTCTCTGGACTGCCTTCACCCTGTCTATGTCTTTGCAAACACAGTATTCTAGATGAGGCCCATAGGCGTAGGAACTGGGGGGGTGGAAGGGGCAGCAGCCCCCCCCCCACACTTTTTATTTTTGTATGGCAAAAACTACTTTAGAAAAAGTGCCCTTTGCACCATCATAAGTGCCTTTCCAATCCTCCGCCCCCTCAGCCTTTACTATCTTCTGGTACCCTTGATGAGGTCTCACCAGCATTTTGTACAATGGCATCACCACCTCCCTTCTTCTGATAGTGATACCCCTTCCTATGCACCTCAGCATTCCACTGGCCCTCCCCACAGCCTTGTTACACTGTTTGGCCATCTTAAGGTCATCTAACATGATTATCCCTAAATCCCTCTCTTCTCTGGTGACTGTCAGCAATCCCCCCATTCTGTCACTCTCTGCATGGTTTCTTTTCCCCAGGTGCATGATTTTGCACTTTTTTGCATTACATTTCAACTGCCACACCTATGACCATTTTCCAGCTTTCCCAGATCCCTTCTCCTTCTTTTAATCCCCTCTGGAGTGTCTACTCTGTTGCAGATCTTGCTATCATCTGCAAATAGGCAAACCTTCCCCTCCAGCCCTTCAGCAATGTCATTGATAAAGACGTTGAAAAGGACTGGCCCCAGGACCAATCTCTGAGGCACCCTCTTTTCCTCGGATTTGATCCCATTTACTACCACCCTCTGCTTCCTGACCCTCTACCAGTTTCTCCCTATTTTGACTATGCCTGTAAGACTAGTTTCCCCTGCATATCATAACTCAATTTTATCTGCTATCATAACCCAGTTTTATCTACTACATGCATCTGTTGTACAGATGCCTTCAGTATTTATGATTATACTCATTGGTGTATGGCATTGCTGTATATGACATCTATTTTTGTAATGTAATTGTTATCACTGTTTAGTTTTTTCCACCTTGAGCTATCTCCACTTCCTCTCACCCCCAGCATGCATCTGTAAACAAGCAGTTAGTAGCTCACCATGTCTTTCTTGGTGAAACTTTTGAAATAAATAAATTAGTGCACCCCCTTCTGTGCTGCAGCCCAAGCAAGCACTTGGTTCGATTATACCTAACATTGCCTCTGCCATCCTACCGCCTCCATGACCATTTAAAAAGTATTTCTCCCCGCCCTGACATTCTGTAGCACCCTACAGTACCTCCCACCCCACCCCAGTCGTAGTGAAGCTGTATTTGCAAATGTAAAGTAGGTCATGTTTCCCTTTCTCTGCCTGCCCCCGTGGTGCCAGAATTCTCACCCTCACCCACCCAAACCCGTAGCAATACAGTATATCAAACTGACCCTCTGTCCCAACACCCTCCTCCCATCCCCACTCACCCCAGAAAAAGTATGCCGTGGACTACCGTGATTGGCGACTGCGAATGTCCTCCCTCCACATTGACCAGCTGTCATCTAATGCGGGAGTCAGGGAACAATTGGGAAAAAAAACTAAGTCCAAAATACATGACCTGCACATCCGAGTTGACTAAGCTTCCTTTTCTCCACCACAGTTTTCTTTTACTCATAGCTTTCTCATTTTTTTAATAATTTTTTTAATCAAAATTTCACTAACCTGAAAGTTACCTGCCTACTTCACAGCCACATAAGTGTCAACTTTTGAATCCCACCCGAAATGTGTTTCAGTTGTAGGGAGTGGGATTTTGCACATCTCTAGTTTCCGCCCACTAGTGGTGTGTGACGCTGAGAGGCGTAACTTCACAAATTTCTTTGTGAAGCTTTCTTACTTTGTGCGATCCTCAGTCGCACTTCATGCAGCTCTTCACCTGGCAATGTCTGCCCAGCTTAAGACTATACATAATGTGGCACTTTGCTGACAAAGTGCCACTATACAGAGAATATTGGTTGGGTAACCGTGCAAAACCAGTGCTGCCACATAGGGGTCCTTATTACATCAGACCTCAACAGCAAAGCTCAAGAGGTCCTATATAATCAGAACCCGAGGTGGCAGCAGAGGCTGGTTGGGCAGGAGGTTGCCGAACCAGTGTTTTTTATAGTGCATAGGGTTTTTTTGTGTGTATTTTTTTTTATGCAAAACTGCTGAGCCACCAGTTGCCAGACATGGGACAGCTATGCTGTCACTTTCACGCTCATTCACACCCAGTGGTTTGGCAGTTTAGTATTTAAAAAAAAAAAGTGTGCATGCAGTGGTTCTGTGAACACGTGGCTGCAGATTTCCTGTCAGCAGATATGTTGTTGTACCACAGAAGGATACAACTATGTTCAATGACCTTTGAACTGTGGTACAACATTTCAGCAAGGATTGAATTCCATGCTGAACAAGGGCCACGTATATGCTATGGGCAGGATTCACAAAGGGCTTGTGCTCGGTGCATCTCGGATGCCCCGGTGCAAATGAGATGCGCCGGGTGCCAAAAGTAGTTTTCACAAAAGACGTATTGGGGAATGCCCCCGGTGCATCCCCTCTGTGAATACCACAGTTTCGCCCAGCCCTGGATGCACCACAGCAACCCCCTTGTCAGACTGGGACTCCAATGGGGCAGTGCATCTCACAATGTGCTGTGCCCAAAATCGCCATTCAGGGCCAACAACATGAAAATGAGGCCATTAGGCATGCACGGCACAATGGGGCCATTTGCATGTCATTATGGCCCCATTTGCATGTGCCGTGCAGAGATACACCAAGCCAAATGTGCCGGGCACCCTGCTAGGGCTGAGGTCCACACTGAGAGCTCCAGGCTGCCCAGAAGTACCCCTGCCCTCCCCAGGTGACAGCATTCTGCGCACACCTGGCCGAATCCCTGGCAGTCCAGTGTGCCCCCCTCCCCACCTGCATCACCATAATAATGCCACTCCCTGTGGCAATAAAGTGATGAAGAGAGACCCCCCACCTGCACCTCCATTACAATACTGCTCCCTGCGGTGAGGAAGTGAAATGTACAGAACCCCCTCCCATCCCAAACAGAGCAGCACCGGCACCAGCAGTCAAGGATCACTTGTAGCTCAACAGACCACTCACTCCAAGCACCCCTACCCACCCACCCCAACGCCTTCCACCATCGGCGGGCAGCACAACCCCACCCTCATACCACCACAGCTGCCCGCGATGGGCGCACCTGTGAATGACAGCACTTACATCCTACAGCCCACTGGTGGGCCTGTCGACCAATGGGCTTGCAGTGTAGTACTGTACACTGTCATTCACAACTTTGTGAATGACAGTGTACAGTACACACTGCAAGCCCATTGGTCGACAGGCTCCACCAATGGGCTGCAGGATGTACAGTATCTGTCATTAGCAGACAACTCTGTTGGCAGGCAGCCGTGGCGGTATGAGGGTGGTTGTGCTGCCCGCCGATGGTGGGAATATGCTGGGGGGTGGGGTGGGTAGAGGGTGCTTGAGTTGGTGGGGGTCTGCTGAGCTATGGGGGGGTCCTTTGGACTGCCGGTGCATTCGACTAGGGATGGGAAGGGGGTTTCTGTACATTTCACTTACTCACCACTGGAAGTGGCATCGTAACATAGGTGTGGGCGGGGAGGTCTATCTTTATCACTTCTTCGACACAGGCAGTGGCATCATAATGGAAGTGCGGGCAGGGGGTCTCTCTTTATCATCTTATCGCTGCAGGGAACAGCATCGGAACAGAGGTGTGGGAAGTTGGGGGTCTCCCTTTATCACTATATTGCCACAGGGAGTGGCAGTATTCCAGAGATGTGGGCGGGGAGCACACTGGACTGCCAGAGGGCACAGGCAGCTGTGCTGCTGTCTGCAGTATGGCAGCCTGCCTGTGGGTGGCCACCCACATAAGTCTACTTGAAGTAGACTTATCTTTGGGAGGTGCATCTCCAGACTTGCCTTGGGGATGCACCTCCAGGTTGGGTTGTGAATGGGACTGTGCACCATATGCATGGGCTCGCCCCCTTCACAGCCCCTCCAGATGTGCCGCATATCATTATGGGTGGTATGCGGCACATCTGCGATGTGTTGGCACATTGGCCCCCTGTCAGAATTGCACCAGTCTGCAAGTCAGGGATGCGTTGGTGCAGCTTGGATGTACTCGACGCATCCCTTTTGAGAATCCTGCCCTATATGTATATAGTGTATAGTACAGCGTTGTTGTGCATGACTTTCTGTCCCTTTTCAAAGGCCATGGAACATGATTGTACCCTTTTCTGGTACAATAGCATTCTGAAACCCTCCAGAGACTGCACAACTTTCATTTTTAAATGTAAAGAAATGGCATGTGCACATCGAGCAGCTGAAAATGAAAGTGAACAGCTGTGATGGCCACAGCATTTTTTTAACATTCCAGACAACTGTCTGGAATTTATTAAACTCGAAGAACAACTCAACCACCCAACTATAAACTATTAAAAAAGCTGGCGGGGCAACTAAATGCCCAACCAGCCTGAGCTGCCACCTCGGGGTTCTGATTACCTTGGACCTCTTGAGGTTCACTGTCGAGGTCAGAGGTAATCAGAATCCTTTCTGTGGCAACACAGGCTGGTTGTGCATGGTTATCTGTCTAGTATTTTCTATTTTTTCACCATGTGAGTAGGCATGTCTCCAATGAAGGGCTACTATGTGCAGTGCTGCTCTAAACAAAAAACACAGCTTCTAAATCAAAAACCTGCCCTACCACGTAGCTATATTCTCCCACCCCCCCTCATCAGCCCCGACCACTGAAAGTAAAGCCCTCCCATAGCACCCATATCTCCTTCCTCCCCCAGTCCTGCCAAAGTTGTACTGTGTTCAGTGTTCCCTCTAATGAGTATGATGCTGTGGGTGGAAGTCTTAGGGGTGCGGGCAGCACTTTGTGGAAACCAAACAATTAGTGTGCAAAGGTCAGTGTCGTGGATAAGCTTTATTGCCAATAGAATAGTGTGAAGCGTAAATATAAAAGTGAAACCTGCAAAAAAGAGTGTACAGGTGAAACCAGTGCAAAAACAGGAATGTGCGGGTAAAACCGGTTCAAACCCAAAACCAAGGCTCTACCAATGAAACCCAGTGCAAAAACAGGACTATACAGATGACAACCAGTGCAAAATTAAGAATGTGCAAGTGAAAAACTGATTCATATTTCTCTATTGCTTTTATAAAGTCATTTTTTTAATAGACCAGACCAGATCAGACTGAATTTATTGACTGTCATAAGACGTTATAATCTTTTTCATAAGACATTAAAATTCATAAGAAAGGTCAGATTTGACAGTAGTACATTTGTCTTAAAATTCAACGATATCACTGTACATTTTTTTAGAAAATTAAAAAGAGTTGTAGCATTGCTATTTTGAGTATGATTCTCTGTGTACATTTCTTTTCCATTTTAGTATGCTTTTCAAAAAATACTCCAATTTTAATAAACTGTCTATGATAGAAGAGTTGAAAAGATGACAAACTAATGTGGTATTGTCTAAGTAAAATTTTCCAATAATGTTACCTTACACAATACAAGGACACAGCAGGGAAATGGAGGGGCTGGAAGTTGTTTGGGTTGGCTTAGAAACAGGTTCTGGTGCCTTTACATGAGTGGAGGTGGTGTACAAACCATCAACACAGGGGGAGGAACTGGGCAGAGTTTGGAGTGAGGCCATAGGCCAAATGGCAAGCAATGGTGAAGTAGTAATCACTGGTGACTTTAATCTGCTGCATGTGGATTGAAACATCCTGGCTGCAGCTACAACTAGGAGCATCCTAGACTCCCTGCAAGAGGATTTTCTCAGGCAACTGCTTACAGATCCCACTAGAGATGGGGCAGTGCTGGATCTGGTACTTAAAAACAGGAACAGCATAACAGGTCACAGTGTGCAGCCCCCTGTGTTCAAGCGATCATCGTACAGTGTGATTTGGCATACCGTTTGAGCAGGTGAAAAGTCACACTAAGATGAGGGTCTGAGACTTCAGGACAGCAGATTTTAGAGAAATGGGAGACAACCTTAGGAAATACCTTGAAGGGGGGATGGTTGGTGGGAGGAGGCAGAATGGAACAGAATAAAGAAGGGAATAACTGAGGTAACGGCAAGCTGTTTAAAGGCAATAAGCAAGAGTAAGAGGAGAAAGAGGTCCCTGTAGTTCTCAAATGTGGTGACTAAGGTGGTTAAGGAGAAATAAAAAGCTTTCAGAAACTGCAAGGAGACCCAAACATAGGTAGACAGGCAGGTATTGCTAGAGAAACAAAGGGAGGCAGGGAGGAGGGTAAGGACAGCAAAGGCTCACACTGAGCAAAGGATCACTCAGGAGATGAAGAATGGGATAAGACTTTCTTCAGGTACGTGAGTAAGAAGAGGAAGACAAGGGGTGGTATAGTGAAGATTAGGAGACCAGTAAGGAGGACTGTGCAGAGGAAAACCACAAAAAGCTAAAATTTTAAATGATTACTTCTGCTTAGTATTCACAGTTGAATGGGAAACAGGCTGACATGCATTAACAGTCACTGGGGGGAGAGGGTAGACGCTAGTCCCTTAGAAAGTAGTAGTAATAGTATTATTAGTAGAAAAGAAAGTCTGCCGTGGGTTTGAAGCCCTGAAGGAAAACAAGGCAATGGGCCAGACGGGATCCACCCAAGGGTACTTAAGGAACTGAGCACAGTGCTAGCCACACCTCTGACAACACTATTAAGCACCTCATTGGAGACGGGGAGTGGCTCTAGAGGAATGGAGGAGGGCTGATTTTGTCCCTCTGTTAAACAGCGGCAGCAGGGAGGAGGCCAGCAGTTCCAGACCAGTCAATCTCACATCAGTAGTGGGAAAGTTAATGGAGTCCCTGCTGAAGGAGAGACTGATGGAGTACCTGGAGATATATGGGCTGCAGGACCACCAGCAGCACGAATGCACAAGGGGGTGGTCATGTCAAACAGATCTCATAGATTTCACTGACTGGGTAACTAGGGGTGGATGTGGCCTATCTGGATTTCAGTAAGCCCTTTGGTACTACAGCACACAGGGGGCTGATAGAGAAACTTAGTGGCCCGGGTTGGAGGTGATGGTGGTGGTGTGCTGGGTATCAAACTGGTTAAAAGATAGGAGGCAGTGTGTGGAGGTAAATGGTAGACACTTGGAGGATGGGAGTATGACCAATAGAGTATCACAGGGATCGGTACTGGGTCCCATTCTCTTCAATGTCTTCATAAGTGACATTGCTAAGGAACTGGAGGGGAAGGTGTGACTCTTTGCAGAGGATACACAAATCTGCAACAGGATGGACACCCAGGAGGGGGTAGAGAGAATGCAAAGAGATCTGGAGAAACTAGTGGAATGGTCTAGAGAGTGGCAGAAGGGTGTCAATGCCAAAATGTGCAAAGCCATGTACTTGGGGCTGGGTAACCCAGGGACTGTGTATAAGATGGGAGAGGAGGTACTTATAGTTATCAAGCAAGACAAGGACCCGGGGTGATCATATCTGATGATCTCAAGGTGGCAGGCACTGCAACAGGGCAGTAGACAAGGCAAGCAGGATGTTGGGGTGCATAGGGAGAGGGATCTCTAGCAGGAGAAGGGAGGTGGTGTTGCCTCTGTATCACTCACTGGTGAGACCCCACCTTTGAGTACTCTAACCAGCTCTGAAGGCCAAACTTTCCCAAGGACATTGACAGGGTTGAGGCAGTCCAGAGAAAGGCTACTAAAATGGTGCAGGGGTTGAACAAGAAACCAAACAAGGACAGAGTGTGGGAGTTCAACATGTACTTCCTGAAAGAGAGGAGACCCAGAGGAGACATGATTGAGACCTATAAGTACCTCATGGGGGTGAACAAAGGGCAGGGGGAAGCCTCTTTCAAAAGCAGAGGAGCACCAGTACAGGGGAACACGTTATGAAACTTGGTGGGGGGGAGTTCAAGAGGGATGTGAGGAAATACTTCTGCACGCAAGAGTGGTAGGTGCCTGGAACAGCCTGCCAAAAGACGTGGTGGTGGCAAAGACAGTGGGGAGCTTCAAACATACGTGGGTTAGGCACATGGATATTATAATAAATTATAATGGCTATGGGGCTGGCAGTATAGCCTAGACGTTAGAGTAATGAGCTGTGAATGAGCTTGGTACATCCCAGCAGACCGGGGTTTGATTCCCATAACCTCCACTTGCACACTGTGTGACTCTGAACAAGTCACTTAACCTCCCCAGTGCTCCCAGGTCTGCCCTGAAAACAGGCACCTGTGCCTAGTGGGCCTTACCTGGTTACCAAAGATTAAAATAAAAAATAAAAATAAATAAGCAGATGTAAGGGAGGAGGGAGGAACACGTGTGACCAAATAGGGTCCACAGTGCAGTGTTAGGCAGGGAAAACTGGGCAGACTGGATGGGCCTACTAGTCCTTTTCTGCCAAAACATTCTATGTTTCCATCTACTATCCATTCTGATCTTAATGTGCTGTAGTGAGGGCATGCAAAAATTACATGAACCAGGTCCTGTTGGTTGTACCCATAGGTGCAATAGTCAGTTATATCCTTACTGGAATCTCTGTTATATATTTTAAGGAGTTTGCTGGGAAACACCTCAAACCGAAATGTTGTTACTGTGGCTGTTATGTCAGGTTCAATTACATCCATAAGATACTTTTCCATTATCAAATTAACCAAAATTGGCTTTAATCTACTTTCAGACAGTTTTTCCTTTAAACATTGTGTGTCCATATCTATCAACCTATTTTCAACATTGGACTTTAGGAGGCAGCAATATTTAATGTTCTGGGCATACCAATGCCATAGACGGCCCTTACCTATAGAATTTAGGAGGCTCTTGACACAGTCCAGCCGTGGCATTTTACGTTTTCTCTTTTCAGAAGTTACCATCTTTTTTTCCAGACATGATTTAACAAAGATAGTTGTGTTCTGAATTTGCAGCAAAAAATGTAAGTCTCCACAGAGGGTTGTCCTAGTTCTACACCGTACACTATAGCCCAGAATTGCTATTGGTAGCTTAAGCAATCTTTTGTAAAATGAATCAGTCGGTTTCTCAAGCATATCCTTTACCCCATATTGCCAAACTTCCATTCCATACAGACACTGTACAATTGCTTTTGCACCAAAAACCTGTATAGCTGCCTCTACCCTGTTGCCTCCATAACTGGAATTAAATTTAATGATTGCACTGCTAGATTGCCTAACCTTTCTATGGGCAATGTTGATCTATTGTTTCCAGGAGAAAACACTATTAAACGTAAGCCCCAAGTAGGTATATTCCTTAACAATTTCTAACTTCTCATTGTTGATTTTAAAATGTGGGGTATCCTTTTAGGACATCTTTTCTTGTTCACAGCCATTACTTTACTCTTTTCAATGTTAATCACCAAATCAAGCTCTTTAAATTTTTTTTGTTAGACTGTTTAATTGCAACTGATGGCCCTTTTGTGTCAAAGGAATTAAGGTGATATTGTCTACATATGTGTGTATGGGACATCTGTGGTTACCAGTTTTTGAATAATTGTCCAGTACATGAATTAAGTCATTAATATATACATTAAAAAGTATGGGTGTTAACACACAACCCTGTTTTACCCCAGTATTTATTTAGATTTTATCTGTCAGATTGCCTAGTTTATCATATCTGATATTACACGAGTTTTCAGAATCGAGATTATTAATAGTATTAATCAAAGAATGTTCAAGGCCTATTTC
Source organism: Neoceratodus forsteri (assembly GCA_016271365.2). Taxonomy (NCBI): domain Eukaryota; kingdom Metazoa; phylum Chordata; order Ceratodontiformes; family Ceratodontidae; genus Neoceratodus; species Neoceratodus forsteri. The sequence goes on along the minus strand of JADMNL010000034.1, from coordinate 33,551,734 downwards.
CTTTAGTTTCATGCCCAATATATTTCAATTTAAGGAATCAAATGCCTTTGTAAAATCAATAAAGGCTATGTATACTGTCTGAAATCTCACTATTATGTATTTTTCAAGTAGGTGATGTAACTAACATAAAAACATTGATTTGTGGTTGACCTTCCCTTCCTAAATCCTGCCTGTAACTTAGAGATTAATTTCAAGTGCTCTAAATGGTGTTGCAGTACAGAGAATTCAAGTGATGATTTTGGAAGCTTAATGCAATAGGTTTATAGGCATGTACCATTCTGGGTTGCTTAATGGTCCTTTTTTGAAAATAGGACACACAATAGCTGCTCCTTATGTTCCGGCAAAACAATGAGCAGAAATGATTAAAAAAGGTTACATAGATACATAGATACATAGACAGTGTCGGCAGATAAGGGCCTATGGCCCACCCAGTCTGCCCATTTGAGCTTGTAAGTTCAGTTTATGTTTTCCTAGAAGTCTGTTGCCCCTCACCCCTGACCTCCAAAATTCCTTATGTCTATCCCATGCATTCTTAAATCTCGTGATTGTTAATATTGGAGTCTAAAAAAATAGATCAGTTTTTAAATAGATCCATTGGTACTACATCAGAACTTGGGGACTTGTTCCATTTAGTGGTGCATAATGCAAAATTAATATCATTTTCAGAAAAAAAATTGATTTGAAGTCTGCTTAAGTACACAGTGAACTAAATACAAATCTTCTTTAACAAAAAAAAAGAGGGCAGGATTGATAAAAGGTTTTGCTGTGTGTCTGGATGAATATATGAATCAATATTATTTTACCAGTTATTGACTCCAAAGGCTACCAATTTCCAGAACATTTTACTATCTGGATTTTTTGATAGTTTCCAATATTTTATTACATAAGTTATTCTGGTACGATTTCTTTTTGAATAAAAAAAAATTCTTATATTCTCTATATGTACATCATTTAATTGCCCAACTGGTATGTTAAATGGGTTTCTCCTAATGTCTCTAATTTTCCTGTTTAGATACTTTTTTCATAAAGTTTTTTCTCCAATCTTGACTTGGCTGCAAGTGAGCTCTTCAGCTCTGTCCCTGCATCCTCCTGCCTGGCGTCCGCCTCCCTGAACCACAGAGCCTGAGATCGGCCACGGATTGCCACCTGTGGCAGTACTGGGAAGGGGAGAGCCATCTCCCCCCAACCTGGTGACTCACAACTAGTCTGGGCCTGGTGGTTAGGTGGTGGCGCTAGACAGAGGCAGGCAGGCAGAGCTTCATGAGTCCTGTGCCAGCCAATTTTCCATTTTCCATCACCCCCCAGGGCTACAGCAAACATGGAGGTGTGCATCTGCCCTGGAAGCACCAGCCCTGCTTCACTCACCTGGCATAATGCCAGGCCCCCCTCAGAGCTTCAGCGCTACCACCAGACCTCCATCCAGCAGCAGCCAAGAGACAGGAAGGATTATCTCCACAATCCGGGAGACAAGAGTTGCCTGCTGGCTGCTCACTCCTCTCCCAGTCGTCCCCCTCAACTAACCCTTGATGACCTGAGCTTGCTCCAGAACTCGGGTTGCCAGCATGGGAGAGGTGAGATGCATTACAGTGCCGCAGTCGTCTACGCCACTGGGCCAGCCTGGTGTTTAGAATCTTTTTAGCTAGGGTCACCACCTTTGGATGAGGTAAAAACAGGATGCTAAACCACACCCCAAACTCTGCCTCTGGCCCCACCCCTTTTTTATGACTGGCGAGTATATCGCTCCTCCTCCTCCAAAGCTATTTGTAATGTTGGAATAGAGATTACTAGTGATAGTAAATCATTTTTTTTACTGTTATTTATTTGATTTATTCAGTTATTTATTTTTATTCTTTGGCAACCAGGTTACCTCCCATAGGCCACATAGCCCATTTTACAGGAGTGACTCAGGAGCATAGGAAGGTTAAGTGACTTGCTCAGGGTCACACAGTATGCAAGTAGAGATCGTGGGAATCAAACTCAGGTTTGCTGGATGTGCCAAGCTCATCCACAGCTTATTGCTCTGCCCTGTGTTAAACACTCTCCCATTTTCCTTTCCATGTCAGTCATGTATTCTGATGCTTTGACCAATTTTTGATAACTTAATTATCAATGCTTGTGGCACCTCTAATACTGAACTGTGTTCCCCTTTACCTCAGCAGCTACTGCTGTTTCTTTTCATATTTCTAAGACATTCCACAATTTCAGACACACCATTCCATGCTGTTTATCTGAATGACCTGTAAAAGTGCAGCTAATATCATGGAATATTTAGGTAATACAAAAAATTAGAGCAAATCTGGTGATAAAGGCAATAAAAGTTAGACTATTAATTTAACAAAAATGGGTCTAACGCATACCAGAATATAGGACAAACAAAAAGAAACACATAAGAGCATATAAAGGTGTAAAAGCTGTTTCCTGTCATAACAGTAAAAGACCATACTTAAAATTCAGAGTGGAAAAGATTAGGTTAATTTACTGCTAATGATCTTAATGGCCATACTTTACACCTCCCAGACAGACTGGTTTTACAAAGGCAGGTCTAAATTTATTTATTTATTTTTTGTTGACCGGGTAAGTGCACTAGACAAGTCCTGCCTATTTTCAGGCACGACCGGGGGAAGGGGATACAGATAAATGCCAACTGACCTTGAACCAGATTAAGCTGTTGGTGGTATTTTTAACGAGTGAGGGAAATTTGGCCAGGACACCGGGGAAATTCGGGGAAATTCCCCTACTCTTTTCAATAAGTGCCATGGAATCTTTAACATCCACCTGAACTACCACCAATCCAGGCAGATGGGACCTCGGTTTAATGTCTCATCCGAAAGACGGCACCTCAGAAGTGCAGCACCCCTCTCATGCTGCACTACAGTGTCAGTACTGGGATATTAACTCAAATGCCAGATATGAGAAATGAACCCACAGCCCTCTGATCTCCCGGCCTCATAGGCGAGTGTGCTACCTACTGAGCCACTGACATCAGAATTTCTTTGTATCCTGCACATGCAATGCAGCCAAAACAGTGAATGATTTGATACATCAGTTTTAAGAGAATATGAGCACTCAAAATGGCCCCAACACCGGACTGCATTTGATCAAAACCGGATGACCAGGTAAGGACCCTAAAAACCAGATTATCCAGTCAAAAACCGGATAGGTGGCAACCCTATTTTTAGCTGTTCTTCATTCTTGATCAAACCATCCCTTTCAACTGCTAGAAGCAATTTTTTTTTATAACATAAGGGCGCACACATATCTATCATCTGGTGAAGCAACACAGTCTGTTTCATACTGTTTCATTCACACAGAAAACATTCTCTCAAACCAGTACATTTGCCAGAGGTTAATAATTACAACATCTTATCTTTCGGAAGTTCTGTGTTTATTTGTTATTGTAACCTTCCCCTTATTATCAACTTTAGAGCAGACTGAGCTCTCAGATGCACAAAGGGAGGTGATTACTTTCAGATCTTATTTGGCACAAGTGTTTTGACTCATTTTTTATTTACTTTTTCCTTGTTTAAAGAAAAGTATCTAAGGATCAGTGGCAGGATTTTTAGTACAGTAAATTAATAAAAAGGGAACTAGGAAAGCTTCAGTAGCAGACAAGTAGTGGAATTGCAGTATAATGTGGGGAGTGGTGCAATGCAGTGGCTGTGGGGAGCCATATTCAGGCAGACCTTCTGGACGCTGAGGTGCTGCCCTATCTGCATGCATCTCTCTGGACTGCAGGATGAGGTAGCCAGACTCAGAGCGGAAGTAAACTGGGTCAGGAGTACCATCGCTCCTATCCAGAGACCACCAGCCCAATGCAACTGCCTCAAAGGATGCTGAGAACGAGGAGCACTTGGATGACAGTGGGCTCAGGGAGGGTTAGGGCGTTGAGGCAGAGGCACATCCCAGATCCTATTCCACTCAAGAACTCATATGCCACACTGGCAAATGGGGACAACCAAATAAAGGTACCCAGAGAAGTGGAAGGAAAGGATGTGAAGGTTAGCCAAGTAGGTGACCTCAGTGGGGAGAGCAGTAGACCCCAGAGGAGGAGGAAGCCAATCCTGGTGGGGGACTCCATCATAAGAGGGATCCAGCTAGGAACACAGGAGGAGGAGGACAGGGAGTTGAGGTGCCTCCAGGTGCCATGGCATGGGGAGATGGGAGGATGATCCTGGGGATCGCTGGCAAGGCAAGATGGGAGGGTGAACTGGATGTCATTATCCACTTAGGCACTTATGACCTGGCAAATGGGGAGCCAAAGGAAGTTCAGGAAGAGTTTAGGAAATTGGGGAGGGGTCTCAAGCAAGTAGCTACTTCTGTCACCTTCTTGGAAGTACTACCTGCAAGAGGCATGGGAGAGCATAGGGGTGCATGCACCAGGAACTTTAACTCATGGTTGAAGAACTGGTGCTGTGAGGAAGGGTTTGGATTCATTGGTGACTGGGGACCCACCTGGAGGGATAGAGGCTTGTTCAATCCTGACAGCTTGCATCCATCCTGGTGGGGAATCCAAGCACTCAATGATAAGTTTAAATGCTACATGGACAAGCATTTAAACTAGCCAAGGGGGGGTGGCAGGCTAGTAAGAAGGGTACCTAATTGCCCACCCCCCCACAGCTAGCAGTGGAACCAGTGAACCAGAGGAGTGGATCTCTCTACAAAGCAGTGTGCAAAAGATGGAGATAAGCCTCCAAGAGGTGGATAGGCAGAAAAGGGGAAAAATTCAACGGAAGGGCAGACAGCAGGGAGAACCAGGGATGAAGGACAACCAGGGAAGGGGCAGGAGTAGAATAGCTAAACAGTCTAGGGAGGTCAAATCATGGAAAGCCATGTGTGCTAATTCCAGGAGCCTTAGCAACAAGATGGAAGATCTGGAGGCTGTCATGGTGCAGTCAGACCTGGACATTGTGGCCATCACAGAAACCTGGTGTAATGATAACCATGACTGGGGGATGGCCATACCGGGCTACAACATATTCAGAAGAGACAAGGTAGGCAGGAAGGGAGGAGGAGTGGCACTTTATGTGAAAAATTACATAAGGGCCACAGAGATGCAGGAGGACCAAAATGGGGGAGAGATACTGTGGGTTAAGCTGGAAAGGAAAATGGGGCCAGCCATCTGCACACAGGTGTGGTCAATAGACCACCAGCCCAGGAGGAAGAAACAGATAGGGAGCTGATGCTAGCCATCCAAAGCAAGGCAGACAAGGGTGAGGTAGTGCTGGTTGGAGACCTCAATATTCCAGACATGGACTGGAGCATCCCAGCAGCAGCATCAACTAGGAACAGATTTATCCTGGACTCCCTTCAAGGTGCCTCCCTCAATCAACTTGTCATGGAACCAACTCGGCAGAAGGCAATACTGGACCTTGTGCTCACAAACAGGGACAGTGTGATGGGGTAACAGTGGGGGAGCACCTGGGGAACAGTGACCACCAATCATTGTGGTTTGAAATCACAGAAGGAGTAGAACCAAACCACACAAAAACAAGTATCCTGGATTTTAGGGGGGCAGACTTTGGGAAAATGGGGAGATGCTTGAAAGAGGCATTAAGGGAATGGGACAGGAATCAGGGGTTGAGGAACAGTGGCAGTATTTAAATGGGGATTACAAGAGCAACAGAATTATGCATTAAGCAGGTTAGCAAGGGGAAAAGGAAAAGGAGGCCATTATGGTTTTCCAAGGAGGTAGTGGAAAAAGTGAAAGCCAAAAAGATTGCATTCAGACAATACAAAAAGACACAGGCAGAAGGGGATAGGAAAAAGTACCAGGAGAAGCAAAAGGAGGCAGGGAGGTCAGTAAGGGAAGCCAAAGCTCAGACAGAAGAGCACATTGCAAAATCAGTTGGTAGTGGGGACAAAACATTTTACAGGTACATAAGTGTAAAAAGAAAGGCAAAGTGAGGGATGGGGGCCGAGTGGAGGATGATGACAGTAAAGCTGACATATTGAACAGGTATTTCAGCTCAGTCTTTACTGAGGAAGAGGAGAGTAATGGGTCTGAAGGGAGTACAAGGGGTAGAAATGGTGCAGAAATGGACACAAGTCCCTTTACACAAGAAAGGGTCCTGAAGGAATTGAAAGTAATGAGTTGATAAAGCAATGGGGCCAGATAGGGTGCACCCCAGGGTCCTTAAAGAACTAAGAGAGGTGGTGGCTGAACCTCTGACAATCCTGTTTAGCCAATCACTGGAAACAGGGGAGGTACCCAAAGACTGGAGGACAGCAGATGCAGTCCCCTTATACAAAAGTGGGAACAAAGAGGAAGCGGGGAACTACAGATCAGTCAGCATCACCTCAGTAATGGGGGAAGATCATGGAAGCACTACTGAAGGAGAGATTGGTGAAACATCTGGTTGTCAATGGACTACAGGACCCAAGGCAGCATGGTTTCACCAGAGGGAGGTCATGTCAGACCAACCTGGTTGAATTTTTTGACTGGGTGACTAGGGAGGTAGATCAGGGGCGGGCAGTGGACATGGCCTATCTGGACTTCAGCAAGGCCTTTGACACTGTGCCACATCAAAGACTATTACACAAACTGGGGAATATGGGTATGGGTAAGACAGTAGTGTGGTGGGTAGGTAACTGGCTGGGCAGCAGGACACAAAGGGTGGTCATAAATGGCTGTCACTGCACAGAGGAAAGAGTGACCAGTGGGTACCACAGGGATCAGTACTGGGACCGGTCCAATTCAACATCTTCATCAGTGATGTTGAGCAGGACCTAGAAGGCAGAATTTCCCTGTTCACTGATGACACAAAGTTCTGTAACAGAGTAGACACACCAGAGGGCGTAGTTAGAATGAGAAGGGACCTGCAGAAACTTGAAGAATGGTCAGGGGTTTGGCATCTGAAATGCAATGCAAAGAAGTGCAAGATAATGCATATGGGGCACAAAAACCCTGGCACAGTATATCAGTTGTGGGGTGAGGATATAGCATGCACCAAGCAGGAAAGGAATCCTGGGGTTATCATCTCTGATGACCTCAAGGAAGAGAAACAGTGTGACAATGCAGCAGGTAAAGCAAATAGGATGCTGGGATGCAGAGGCAGGGGCATCACCAGCAGGAAAAGGGAGGTTATAATTCCACTATACAAGACACTAGTGAGGCCCCACCTGGAGTACAGTGTACAGTTCTGGAGACCTTACCTACATAAGGGCATAGACAGGGTAGAGAAGGTTCAGAGGAAGCCAACAAAGATGGTACATGGATTGCATCACAAGTCCTATGAGGACAGGTTGAAGGACTCCCTGGAGGAGAGGAGGGAGAGAGGGGATATGATAGAGACATACAAGTACCTTACAGGGAGGAACAGGGTGCAGGAATACACTATTTTTAAGCGAAAAAGATGTTCCAGGACTAGAGGGCATGGGATGAAGTTTGAGGGAGGACGGTTCAGAGGAAACATGAGGAAGGAATTTCTTCACAGAACGGGTGGTGGACAAGTGGAACACCCTGCCAGAGGAAGTGGTGGTAGCTGAAACAACAGCGGTATTTAAGAATGCATGGGATAGACATAAAGGAATTCTGGAGGTCACGGGTAAGGGGCGACAGATGTCTAGGAAAACATAAAGTGAAATTAGAAGCTCAAATGGGCAGACTGGGTGGGCCGTAGGCACTTATCTGCTGACACTGTCTATGTATCTATGTTATTGGAATATTCATTTCTCATACATACATAGTAACATATATAGTAACATCCATAGTAGCTGATGGCAGATAAAGACTGCTAAGCCCATCTAGCCTGCCCATGTTCCCTGCCTGCATGAGCGGCCATACTTGGTCATTGACTTTCGCCTCTCTTGTCCCACATCTAGGGTTCCTTTATGTCTAACCCATACATGCTTGAATCCCCCCACCATGTTAGCACCCACCACTTTCTGGGGCAGGCTATTGCAAGCATCCACCACCCTTTCCATGAAGAAAAACTTCCTCACATTTCCCCTTATCCTGCCCCCCTCGAATCTCATATTGTGCACCCTCATCCTTGTACAACTCTTGAACTAAAAGATGCCATGCACCTGCAATTTTTCCACACCTTTAAGATACTTGAAGGTCTCTATCATATCCCCCTGTTCCATCCTCTCTTCCAGTGTATACATATTCAGGTCTTTTAATCTGTCCTCATATGTTTTCAGATGCAAGCCCCGCACCATCTTGGTGGCCCTTCTCTGGACCACCTCTACCCTGTCTATGTCTTTGCAAAGATGCAGCTTCCAGAACTGAACACCGTATTCTAGATGAGGCCTCACCAGTGTTTTGTACAATGGCATCACTACCTCCCTTCTTCTGCTAGTGATACACCTTCCTATGCACCCAACACCCCCACTAGCCCTCCCCACAGCCTTGTTACATTGTTTTGCCACCTTTAGGTCATCTGAGATAATTATCCCTAAATTGCTTTCTTCCCTGATGACTGTCAGCCCCCCCCCCCATCCTGTAGCTCTCCGCAGGTTTTCTTTGCCCCTGGTGCATGATTTTGCACTTCTTTGCATTAAATTTTCATTGCCCCACTTTGGACCATTTTTCCAGCTTTCCCAGATCCCTCTTCATTCTTTCGACCCCCTTTGGAGTATCTACTCTGCTGCAGATCTTGGTATCATCTGCAAATAGGTAAACTTCAATATTTATGAATATCAGATAGTGAGACAATAATAAAATCTGTGTTACCTTATCATGCTGGACTTGTAGTGGCTATCACATTATCTACGGTAGTGTGGTGCGTGTCGCATAGTGAAATGATATGCAAGTGACCCAGCCCCCAAACTACATCAGCAAGCAGCTACAGTAATGTGTAATAAGTAGAACTCAGCAGAGCTTCCAAAGTAAGCAAAATTAAATAAGCACACACTCAGCAACGGTAAGGTATTCGGCAATACACAGCAATAATATTTAAAGGAATTTAAACTCACCGCTGAGGGGGGTTGGGGCAGAGCCCCCCCAACTAAACAAAATGTACTAAGCACAACTCAGCAAAGGTAAGGAATGTATTGCCCAAAACAGCGACACAGCAATAATATTTAGAGACCCCCACCGGGGGTGTGGTGGGGGCAGAGCCCCTCAACTAAGCAAAATTTACTAAGCACAACTCAGCAAAGGTGAGGAATGTATTGCCCAAAACAGTGACACAGCAATAATATCTAGAGACCTTTGCCAGGGGTTTGGGGGATGGAGCGCCCAACTATTTAAAATTAACAAAGCACAACACAGCAAAAGAATGGGAAAAAATTAAGATAAACAGTCCCCACAGACAGACAAGCCGCATTGTTGTTCTAAAGTTATTTTTTGGCTGACTTTATTCCCCGTAAGCTGTGATGGTGTAGTTCTTTGTTGATGATGTGTGGCACGAGGGCACCAGTCAGCACGTAAGTACTGTATCATGGTGCGCTTTTCTAAAAAGTGCAAGGAAGTCAGGTACACTCAAGGAACACCATAAAATCTATCACAGACACAGATCCTCCTGCTAAATGTGTATGTGCCCCTTCAGTGCTGCCATTCAGTCATCCATTTAAAACATAAAGGTTTAAATTATTACATAAGGTTAAGAGACCTTTCCCTACTTTATTAATTTTTTTTGATCTTGTGACTTTCTTACATTTGAACATGCATGATAGCCCAAGACCTAGTGCAAATTGGCCAAGGCTAGTGCAACTAACTCTCTAGGTTTCTGTCCTGACTGTTAAAGAGGTCCCCACTTCAGCAGGCTCTAGTCCTCATGCTAATCTCTCTCTGTGTTCCAGATGGCCTGGTGTGATTAACAGCTCTTTAAGAGCTGCAATTATCTGGCAGTTCAAGAGGGAGATCCCACAATAGACTCAACATGAGTCATTATCACTCCACCATTAGGACTTTCAGCTAGTGGCCAGGCTGTGATCAAGGGTGGAGTGCTGCTAAGTCACTAGTTTTGAGTTTTCTGAACATGTTTCTGTCTGATTTGTCTCACATTATTAAGATCAGTGCCCCTTATGTCTCTATATTTTGAGTGTCTGTATCCAACTCTTCACAGACAAAATGCTAAGAGGTAACTCAGATACAGGGTCTGCCCTGCAGGTGGTGGTTTTATTTCAGCCTCACCATAGCTGCTTCCTCTCCCCTCCAAATCTCTAATCTCTGCACTTTCCCTGGACACCACTGCAGACCAGACTCTGAAATGACCATCCATAGATCCATAGCTGCCATTACTGGCTGGTGTTGAGATCCCCAGCTCTTCTAAATTGATCATGCCAGCTGGGTGGCCCCCCTTTACCCGACACCCCGATGGCGAAACATGGAAAATGACCACTACAGCGACAGTCACTCTAATGGTCCGATTCTGTGTTTCACTTTCCCCCAGTGTCCTGCCTCCTCCCCGGACCAATTCCGATCTGGAGTTGAGAATCCTAAAGTCTGGGGGGTGTGGGGGGCAGTGGCAGAGCCCCCTGCATGGGGGTGGAAAACACTGAGAGCTTGGGCGGCACAATACCTGCATTGGTATTGTGCCGTCACTGTGCGGGTGGTTGAAAGATTTACTGTCGACCAAACTTAGTGCTTCTATGCCAGCCAGTGCCATCCATGCAGTCCCATCCTTATCCCACCCAGCATGTCCTTTCATCCACCAAAAAAACATACAGTTGTTTTGGAGCATGTATGGTGCAACAATAAACCTTAATAAAATACATAATTTGAAAGGCTTAAATAGGCATTCCTGGGGCGCATAGATCATCCTATATAGAAATAGTGGTAGTATAGCACCATGCGTGTGTACTGTTTCCCCTGGGCTGATGAAAGGACAGTATTTAAAACAAATCTGTTATTGTTAAGGTAGAGCTTGTTATATACAAAAAATGTCATAAAGTGTTCTATTTCCCAAGCCCCTTAGGTTTGTGTAGTCCCTTCCCCAAAGAAATCCTTGAAGTATCCCTGACTCATCTGACACTGCTCAAACACTTCCAGAAGCACCTGTTGATCGCAGGGTGGGATCTGAGACTGTCTTTCTCTGCCAGACTCTGTTCACTGCCCTGTGGGTGGGGGTGAGTGTGTGGTAAGGTACATGATGATGTCGGCTATTGTGTGTGCAAAGCTAGGACTGCTTGACTGAACATTTGCTGTTGTGGCATCCTCTGGTTTGGGTGGGGCAGAAAGAGGACGAGAGTGGGCCATGGTACAAAACAATGGGGGGCACACTGTGTGTGGTGGCATTGCAGTCTATTTTTCTACTGAGGCAAGAAGAAATGTGGGAGCAGGATAAATGTGCAATAAGCACAGTATTCCTTGCCTTGCATAAATGTTCCATTACAATTGTGGGCTAGTGCAACCATCTGTAGGCTAGTACAATTTTGAATCAACTTGTCCTGCAGGCTAGTACAAAAAAAGGTTAAGGCTGACTCATGGATATCTTCATCTAAATTACTTACAGTTCCTACTCTTGCACTCATATCAGCCATTGACAGGATTTCATAATTGCAGTCTCCTAAAATAGTGCATAATCTCTCTTCTAGTAGTGCAAATAAACTCTGGCATGCGATTTTTAGTTCATATTGGGGGGTTATACATATTAAATACTAAACAAATCTTCCTTTAATGCTAACAGATACAATGAAACAACATGGATCTTGTTACATAATTGAACAAGGCTTAATTTCAGATTTCAATTGAATTTCTGTTAAAAGATCTGCTGGTGGTCTTCCTGCTTTGTCCCCCTTAGTTGCAAAAGCATTATACTGTATATTTGAAACCCATTGTTTAAAAATCTCTTCTTCCAAAAGCCATGTTTCCTGCAAGCACATTATGTCAGATTCCAATAAAACAAATCTACTGTAGCCATTCCCTGTCTGTGATTTTATTTAAAACACCAGCTACGTCCCAGGCAATTACTTTTACACTATCGTGTTTTTTACATGCTAGACTAATATTTTCCCATCCCTTCAGAGATAGTCAAACCCTTTCCTCATTTTGTACTACAGTAAATCTTCTGCTCAATGTAACTAATGTTGGGGGCTAGTTCATTAATGTTGCCCTTTTCAGTTTTCTAGTCCTGTATGTTAATTCTAAGTTGGAATGTCCAACCAACCCTTCATAGAATTAATTATATTTAGTCCCAGTGGGTCTAAAGTTTCAGCTTGTAAGTGTTTGTTAAGCCAATTGCTTATTAGTGAACACCAAGTTTACTTGTCCATACCTTGATCACCCTTTAACTCTTTGACTAGGAGGCAGTATAGTGCAGTGGTTTAAGGCTTTGAGCTGCAAACCCGGAGACCTGGGCTTAAATCCCACAGCCCCTACTTGCATGCTGTGTGACCCTGAGCAAGTCACTTAACTTCCTTGTGCTTCCAGGTCGCACCTTGAATCAAGCTTCAGCTTAGCGTGCCTCCCCTGGTTAAACAATTTCCCCTTTCCCTTTCCAGTATCCAGAAAGTCTGATTCTATGCATTTACGCAATAAGGCTGGAACTCACTGCGCGCGGCTGTGTCTGTGGAGAAGCCACAGCTTGTAGTACTGCATAGCTAGTTTTAGCTTTACTACAGGTATGCCAGCTTTGTCAAGTAGTTTGCACTCTTACCAGTACATCCTACTGTGAGCCCCAGCAGGGTCTGCCGCTCTTTTTTGTTGCTTCGTAGGTGTGTTCCAGGATATTGTCCACTTCCTCTGTTTAATGGCGGCAGAGTGAAGGAACTGCCGAGAAGTCGCCGTTCAGACCGGCTGAAAGAAAGGGTCTTGACTCCTGAAAAATAGAAGTGCTGCTTCTGAGAGATGGAAAAAGACAGAGAGAGAGAAACGGAGATGGGGAGACAGAGGCTCGGAACTGACAAAAACTCCAAACCCCAAATTCCTACCATAATCCCAGCTACAACATCATCTTTCAGATTTGATTAAAAGGGACGTAGAAATTGTTTACCTCCATAACTTTTCACAATATGAGCGGGTATTTCTTCTCAGTTTCGCACTATAGTTTTGCAGCCCAATGAAGACTATAGTCTAGATATTCACCTAGCAATTATTTTTTCTTTTTTTATATATAAGGTGGGATATTCAAAGGTGTTGCAAATAAATAGATACTTTTGCTCAGTATTTACTGAAGAGAAGGTAGGGCAGGTCCCACAGCTCAGCATCATGGACACAGGGGGGAGGGAGGTGAGCACTACTCCCTTCACAAAAGAAAGGGTCCTACAAGAGCTTGCTAAGCTCAGGGTGGATAAGGCAATGGGACCTGATGGCATACATCCCAGGGTACTTAAGAAGCTAAAGGTGGAACTAGCAGAGCCATTAGCAGAACTGTTTAGTGAGTCTCTGAGCACAGGAGAGGTCCCAGAAGACTGGAGAAGGGCTCATGTGATCCCGCTCCACAAGAGTGGTAGCAGGGAGGAGGCGGGAAACTACAGACCAGTCAGTCTTACCTCAGTAGTGGGCAAGATTATGGAGGCACCCTTAAGGAAAGGATAGTGCAACACCTGGAATCCATAGGGGCACAGGATCCAAGACAGCATGGGTTTACAAAAGGAAGGTCCTGTCAAACTAATCTCATAGATTTCTTTGACTGGGTAACCAGAGTGGTGGACCAAGGGGGAGCAGTTGATGTCACCTACTTTGACTTCAGCAAAGCTTTTGACACTGTTCCACATAGAAGATTGATAAATAAGCTGGGTAGGCTCAGGGTGGGTCAGAAATTGGTCAACTGGGTGGCAAACTGGTTGATGGGCAGAAAACAGAGAGTGGTGGTAAATGGTATACAGTCAGAAGAGATGCAAGTCACAAGTGGGGTACCTCAGGGATCAGTCCTGGGGCCAGTCCTCTTCAACATCTTCATTAGTGACCTTGCAGATGGACTAGAGGGTAAGGCTTGTCTGTTTGCAGCTGTTACCAAGATCTGCAACAGAGTAGATGATCCAGATGGGGTGGGCAGAATGAGAAGAGATCTGGATAAACTAGCAAAATGGTCAGAAGAGTGGCAACTGGGATTTAATGCAAAGAGTGCAAAATCATGCACATAGGGAAGAGAAACCTGAAGCCACCTATAGGCTGGGAGGGAGTTGCTAGCAGTCACAAAGGAAGAAAGAGACTTGGGCATCATCATCACTGATGACCTGAAATCATCGAGCAGACCTCTAAAGCAGTAGGTAAGGCTAGGGGGGTGTTAGGGTGTATTAGTAGGGGTATCACAAGTCGTAAGAGGGAGGTAATAATCCCTCTTTACAAGACACTGGTTAGGCCCCATCTGGAGTACTGCGTGCAGTATTGGAGGCCACACCTTCACAAGGACATTAACCAAATTGAGGCAGTCCAGAGAAGGGCAACCAAAATGGTGCAGGGACTGCATCAGAAGACATACGAGGACAGATTAACAGAGCTCAATATGTATACCCTTGAGCAAAGGAGGGAGAGAGGTGATATGATCGAGGCATTCAAACACCTTAAGGGCATTAACAAGGTGAAAGAGTCTAACACATTTAAATATAAGAAAAATAGCAGGACAAGAGGACACAGCATGAGATTAGAGGGGGGCCAATTAAGGGGGAATGTGTGGAAATTCTTTTTCACAGAAAGAGTGGTGGATGCATGGAATGGCTTACCACAAGAAGTGGTGGCTATGAATACAGTGCAGGGCTTCAAACAGGCATGGGATAGGCATAAGGGAGCAATACAAATGACTATGAATAGATAGGCCACTGACAGAGCAAAGGCCGATGGCACATTTATAAGGTAGAAAAACAAATGGGCAGACTGGATGGGCCTTGCGGTCCTTATCTGCCATCAACTTCTATGTTTCTATGTTTGCACCATGAGCAACCCACCAATGCACCCCGGCGCAATATTCAAACAGGCGGGTTGCACTGCGCAACCCCCGATGCGCCGGGGCACACCTGTAATGTATGTGGCGCAAGTACGGGGGGCGTGCCCATGCATATGTGGCACATCCTGATATTTAGCCCGGGATGTGCAGCGCAGATGCAGGCACAACCCCGCATTGCACTGCTCAGGAGGGCACAATGCTGTGCCCGTACAAACAGGGAACATGTCGGGGACACCCACAGGTGGGCTGCCATATTGCTGGGTGCAACACAGCACGCCTGCTGTGGATGGCCACCCGACCTCCCAAAACACTGATCCCATCCCCCTGCCCAGGGAGCATTGTGCCCCCCCGCCCCATCGCCCGATCATGGGCATCTGTAAAGGAACACCCTGGTGGTCCAGTGGACCCTACCCTGTCACCCGATCATGGGCATAAGAATAACATCTCCCTGGTGGTCGAGTGGACCAATCCCCAGCACCAGCTTCCAGAACTGAACACCGTATTCTAGATGAGTTCTCACCAGTGTTTTTTACAATGGCATCACCACCTCCCTTCTTCTGCTAGTGATACTCCTTCCTATGCACCCCAACACCCCACTGGCCCTCCCCACAGCCTTGTTACACTATTTTACTACCTTTAGGTCATCTGAGATAATTATCCCTAAATTCCTTTCTTCCCCGATGACTGTCAGCCCCCCCCATCCTGTAGCTCTCCGCAGAGTTTCTTTGCCCCAGGTGCATGATTTTGCACTTCTTTGCATTACATTTTAATTGCCCCACTTTGGACCATTTTTCCAGCTTTTCCAGATCCCTCTTCATTCTTTCAACCCCCTTTGGAGTGTCTACTCTGCTGCGGATCTTGGTATGATCTGCAAATATGTTAACCTCAATTTTTATGAATATCATAGTGAGACAATAATAAAATCTGTGTTACTATGCTGGACTTGTAGTGGCTATCACATTATCTACGGTAATGTGGTGCGTGTCGCATAGTGAAATGTTATGCAAGTGACACAGCCCCCAAACTACATCAACAAGCAGCTACAGTAATGTGTAATAAGTAGAACTCAGCAGTGCTTCCAAACTAAGCAAAATTAAATAAGCACACACTCAGCAACAGTAAGGTATTCGGCAATACACAGCAATAATATTTAGAGGAATTTAAACTCACCGCTGAAGGGGGTGGGAGCAGAGCCCCCCAACTAAACAAAATGTACTAAGCACAACTCAGCAAAGGTAAGGAATGTATTGCCCAAAACAGCGATACAGCAATAATATTTAGAGACCCCGCCTGGGGGTGGGGCAGTGCCCCTCAACTAAGCAAAATTTACTAAGCACAACTCAGCAAAGGTGAGGAATGTATTGCCCAAAACAGTGACACAGCAATAATATCTAGAGACCTTTGCCAGGGGTTTGGGGGGGGGGGATGGAGCGCCCCAACTACGCAAAATTAACAAAGCACAACACAGCAAAAGAATGGGAAAAAAATTAAGATAAACAGTCCCCACAGACAGACAAGCCGCATTGTTGTTCTAAAGTTATTTTTTGGCTGACTTTATTCTCCATAGGCTGTGTTGGTGTAGTTCTTTGTTGATGATGTGTGGCATGAGGGCACCAGTCAGCACATAAGTACTGTATCATGGTGCGCTTTTCTAAAAAGTGCAAGGAAGTCGAGTACACTCAAGGAACACCATAAAATCTATCACAGACACATTCCCTCCTGCTAAATGTGTATGTGCCCCTTCAGTGTTGCCATTCAGTCTTCCATTTAAAACATAAAGGTTTAAATTATTACATAAGGTTAAGAGACCTTTCCCTACTTTATTAATTTTTTTTGATCTTGTGACTTTCTTACATTTGAACATGCATGATAGCCCAAGACCTAGTGCAAATTGACCAGGGCTAGTGCAACTAACTCTCTAGGTTTCTGTCCTGACTGTTAAAGAGGTCCCTACTTTAGCAGGCTCTAGTCCTCATGCTAATCTCTCTCTGTGTTTCAGATGGCCTGGTGTGATTAACAGCTCTTTAAGAGCTGCAATTATCTGGCAGTTCAAGAGGGAGATCCCACAATAGACTCAACATGAGTCATTATCACTCCACCATTAGGACTTTCAGCTAGTGGCCAGGCTGTGATCAAGGGTGGAGTGCTGCTAAGTCACTAGTTTTGAGTTTTCTGAACATGTTTCTGTCTGATTTGTCTCACATTATTAAGATCAGTGCCCCTTATGTCTCTATATTTTGAGTGTCTGTATCCAACTCTTCACAGACAAAATGCTAAGAGGTAACCGTATACAGGGTCTGCCCTGCAGGTGGTGGGTTTTATTTCAGCCTCACCATAGCTGCTTCCTCTCTCCTCCAAATCTCTAATCTCTGCACTTTCCCTGGACACCACTGCAGACCAGACTCTGAAATGACCATCCATAGATCCATAGCTGCCATTACTGGCTGGTGTTGAGATCCCCAGCTCTTCTAAATGGATCATGCCTGCTGGGTGGCCCCCCTTTACCCGACACCCCGATGGCGAAACATGGAAAATGACCACTACAGCGACAGTCACTCTAATGGTCCGATTCTGTGTTTCGCTTTCCCCCAGTGTCCTGCATCCTCCCCGGACCAACTCCGATCTGGAGTTGAGAATCCTAAAGTCCGGGGGGTGTGGGGGGCAGTGGCAGAGCCCCCTGCATGGGGGTGGAAAACACTGGGAGCTTGGGCGGCACAATACCTGCATTGGTATTGTGCCGTCACTGTGCGGGTGGTTGAAAGATTTACTGTTGACCAAACTTAGTGCTTCCATGCCAGCCAATGCCATCCATGCAGTCCCACCCTTATCCCACCCAGCATGTCCTTTCATCCACCAAAAAAACATACAGTTGTTTTGGAGCATGTATGGTGCAACAATAAACGTTAATAAAATACATAATTTGAAAGGCTTAAATAGGCATTCCTGGGGTGAATAGATCATCCTATATAGAAATAGTGGTAGTATAGCACCACGTGTGTGTACTGTTTCCCCTGGGCTGATGAAAGGACAGTATTTAAAACAAATCTGTTATTGTTAAGGTAGAGCTTGTTACATAAAAAAAATGTCATAAAGTGTTCTATTTCCCAAGCCCCTTAGGTTTGTGTAGTCCCTTCCCCAAAGAAATCCTAGAAGTATCCCTGACTCATCTGACACTGCTCAAACACTTCCAGAAGCACAGGTCACCTGTTGATCGCAGGGTGGGATCTGAGACTGTCTTTCTCTGCTGGACTCTGTTCACTGCCCTGTGGGTAGGGGTGAGTGTGTGGTAAGGTACATGATGATGTCGCCTATTGTGTGTGCAAAGCTAGGACTGCTTGACTGAACATTTGCTGTTGTGGCATCCTCTGGTTTGGGTGGGGCAGAAAGAGGACGAGAGGGGGCCATGATACAAAACAATGGGGGGCACACTGTGTGTGGTGGCATTGCAGTCTATTTTTCTACTGAGGCATGAAGCAATGTGGGAGCAGGATAAATGTGCAATAAGCACAGTATTCCTTACCTTGCATAAATGTTCCATTACAATTGTGGGCTAGTGCAACCATCTGTGGGCTAGTACAATTTTGAATCAACTTGTCCTGCAGGCTAGTACAAAAAAAGGTTAAGGCTGACTCATGGATATCTTCATCTAAATTACTTACAGTTCCTACTCTTGCACTCATATCAGCCATTGACAGGATTTCATAATTTCAGTCTCCTAAAATAATGCATAATCTCTCTTCTAGTAGTGCAAATAAACTCTGGCATGCGATTTTTAGTTCATATTGGGGGGGGGGGGTTATACATATTATATACTAAACAAATCTTCCTATAACGCTAACAGATACAATGAAACAACATGCTGGATCTTGCTACATAACTGAACAAGGCTTAATTTCAGATTTCAATTGAATTTCTGTTAAAAGATCTGCTGGTGGTCTTCCTGCTTTGTCCCCCTTAGTTGCAAAAGCATTATACTGTATATTTGAAACCCATTGTTTAAAAATCTCTTCTTCCAAAAGCCATGTTTCCTGTAAGCACATTATGCCAGATTCCAATAAAACAAATGCAGCCATTCCCTGTCTGTGATTTTATTTAAAACACCAGCTACATCGCAGGCAATTACTTTTACACTATCGTGTTTCTTACATGCTAGACTAATATTTTCCCGTCCCTTCAGAGATAGTCAAACCCTTTCCTCATTTTGTACTACAGTAAATCTTCTGCTCAATGTAATGGTCATACCTCTCAACCTTTTATCACCCAAATGTGTGACAGGATGTGTGACAGCTGGACAAAATGTGCGACAGAACCTCAAACATGACATTGCAAGCTCAGAATACTGTGGAAATAAGAGTACTAATATAGTGTATGGTGGAACGTTGTTCTCCACCGAAATCGATCGTTTTCGAAACCTTGTAGTCACACACTACTGACGTTCGCAGTACAACAGAATGATGTTTTCTACTGTACTGCGAATGTCACACTGAGTCCTCGCGCAGCATTTGACAGTTAGGGCTCACTCCATAGACAGGACACATGGCGAAAGCAGCAATATCGGGGGCAGTATTAATGGTTAGTGTGAAAGCGTTCACAATGTAAATTCTTTTTCCTTCTAGTAACTGTTTTTCCCCAAAAACGACGTTCCACCATACACTATAAAGAAAGTGCATGGGGAACAGTTGACAACAGGGCATCTTTCACCTCGTTGGCACTATGACAACGGATTACCTCGCGAGCTGCGCTCTCGAGGTAATCTGTCGTCATAGTGCCAACTCAGTGAAAGAATAGCCCTGTTGTCAACCGTTCCCCATGCACTATCCTATATGTTTACAATGTTTGCTGACAACCTAGCATCATATATTATTTTACATTTCTGCTTAAAAGTCTCGGTGATCAGTGTGGAATGTCACCTTCTCAATGTGGAACAAAGGGTTTCTGAGGGATAAAATGAGTGAGGTACCTCGTAATGTGTGACAGTTGAGCGGTATGGTAATGCTGGGGGCTAGTTCATTAATGTTGCCCTTTTCAGTTTTCTAGGCCTGTATTAGTTAATTCTAAGTTGGAATGTCCAACCAACCCTTCATAGAATTAATTATATTTAGTCCCAGTGGGTCTAAAGTTTCAGCTTGTAGGTGTTTGTTAAGTCAGTTGCTTATTAGTGAACACCAAGTTTACTTGTCCATACCTTGATCACCCCTTAACTCTTTGACTAGGAGGCAGTATAGTGCAGTGGTTTAAGGCTTTGAGCTGCAAACCTGGAGATGTGGGCTTAAATCCCACAGCCCCTACTTGCACGCTGTGTGACCCTGAGCAAGTCACTTAACTTCCTTGTGTTCCCAGGTCGCACCTGGAATCAAGCTTCAGCTTAATGTGCCTCCCCTGGTTAAACAGTTTCCCCTTTCCCTTTCCAGTATCCAGAAAGACTGATTCTATGCATTAACGCAATAAAGCTGGAACTCACTACACGCGGCTGTGTCTGAGGAGAAGCCACAGCTTGCAGGACTGCATAGCTAGTTTTATCTTTACTACAGGTATGTCAGCTTTGTCAAGTAGTTTGCAGCCTTACCAGTACATCCTACTGTGAGTCCCAGCAGGGGGCCGCCTGCCACTGACTAGGGGGGTGCAAGGTGGCGGAGGACACTGTGGGTGGGAGGGTGGGGTACCGCTGGGCCACCAGGGATAGCAACCTATGCCCATGATCGGGCGCTGGGGATCAGTCCGCTGGACCACCAGGGAGATGTTATTCTTATGCCCACGATTGGGAAATGGGGTAGGGTCCACTGGCCCACCAGGGAGGTTATGTACAGATGCCCGCGATTGGGCGACGGGGTAAGGTCCACTGGCCCACCAGGGAGATATTAGACATATGCCTGCGATCAAGCGATAGGGTAAGGTCCACTGGACCACCAGGGCATACATGTACACTTGCCCGTGAACGGGCGATCGGGTGCAGAGCCCACTGGGGGGTGGCGGTCCCTGATGGCTGCAGCCTGGCAGGGCACCAGGCGCAAGTTGCCGGTGATCGGTACACCACATGCAAATGCGGCCATAATGACATGCAAATGGCCCCATTTACGCCTTGCATGCATAATGGCCCCATTTGCATGCCCAGTGCTGAATATCGTGGTTGATGCACCTTGCGCAACCACACTTGTGCTGGCGCAGCCCGCTGCTCCCCACCTGCCACTTGCACTGGCGCAGTACCACTGCGCCATGCGCAGTTCGTGCACCCTCAATGCCTTATTCAACGGTGCTGAGCCATGGCGCAACACCGTTGAATATCACCTGGTTCAGGCCCTGGCTCATCCCAGATGTGCTGCGCCCAGGCTTGCATCCCTTCCTGGCACAGTCTGAATATCCTGCCCGTAGTGTTTTTTTTTTTTAAATAAAAAGGGGATTTTCAAGGTCTGGATTCCTGAGTCAAACTTAATATTATTTTATACTTTTTTGTTTTTATTTTTAAATATTTTTAATTATTAAACTTGCCTAGAACTAGCCTTTCCAGGTAAATTGGGCCACATGTTTCCCTTTGCCCATTAGAAAGTTCCCACTTGAGACCTGCAGCTCAAAAAGCCTATGCACAGCGTCTTCCCTTCAGATCCTCCCTTTGGAAGGCAGTATAGTGCAGTGGTTTAAGGCTCTGAGCTACAAATCTGGTGACATCCAGCAGACCAGACCTGGGTTTGAACTCCACAGCTTCCACCTGCATACTGTGTGACCCTGAGCAAGTCACTTAACTTCTCTATGCTTCCAGGTCACACCTGTAAAAAAGCTTTCAACTTAGTGTGCTAGTCCTGGTTAAATAACTAAAAAAAAAAAAAAGATCCAGCAGTGCGCTCAGATAGTGAATACACTCAGAAGGAGAGATGCTGGTCTGCCAACCCTCATTAGTGTGGTTACCCTACTTAGAGTATAGTATCATTAGCTTTTTTAGCTAAGCTTTGACCAATAGCCGTGAGTTGACCGCGGAGGTTTCAATTGGACCTTAAGGCTCCTTGGCGACATATTTCTCCCTTTCAAAAACGAACTCCAAGCCTCGAAAAGTAAGTCTGTTTTATCTGCGTCTTTTCTATTACTTGGGTTCCTAGGGCCTGATTGAGTAGAGAAGGTCTAGAAGGGTTTTCAAAGGGTTTTTAGAGGGATTATGAGCCTGGAAATTTAAGGTTTAAAAACATTTTGGGGGATTTTAAGGGGTTAAGGGATGATAAGAGAATTTGTGCTTGGCCTACAGTGATTCCTTTTCTCTTTTTGCTCATCTATTTTAGTGCCTGGATCCTCCAGTTCTGACCACATCAGCCTCGCTGGAAGGATATTTTGTTCACTAAATGCATTACCAGAATTAACTCCTACCAGAATCTCATCACCATTATACAACAGGAACTGTGGTGTTTTGTGCACGGTTAGAAGCTGAAAAGGGGTGTTAGAAAACTTGACTGAACTTACAAAATTTTGAACATTTATGGGGCTCTGAGAAGTCTTGAGAACCCTGCAGTCAATAAGCTACAGTCATCGTCTGTTCACCTGATGAATCTGTACTTCGGGATTCGACAAGTATATCAGTCGGGGCCTTGGATGCTGTGGCCTGGAATAATTAACTGAAGTTTTTTTTTTTTTCCAAATGGCATAAATAGACTCTTGGGTCCTTTTATGTATGTTTGTTTTTTGTTGAACCAGTACCCACTGGGCCTAGAAGTCCCTTTTTCAGGGGCGACTGGGGGGGGAAGGGAGATACAGATGGTAAGCAATTGAATTTGAACCAGATTAAGCTGTTGGTGGTATTTTTAGTGAATGAGGGAAATTTGGCCAGGACACCGGGGAAATTCCCCAACTCTTTTCGATAAGTGCCATGGGATCTTTAACATCCACCTGAACTACCACCAATCCAGGCAGATGAGACCTCGGTTTAACGTCTCATCCGAAAGACGGCACCTCAGAAGTGCAGTACCCCTCTCATGCTGCACTACAGTGTCAGTATTGGGATATTAACCCAAGTGCCAGATGTGGGAACTGAACCCACAGCACACTGATCTCCCGGCCTCAGAGGCGAGTGTGCTACCTACTGAGCCACTTCCAGGTATTTTACTGGCATATTATTTTATGTAAATCTTATATCATTATTTCATTGTTAAAAGCACACCTGGTACTTGGTGTGATCCAACCTTCTTGTTACATACTTACATGTTTATACTTCTCTTCAGTAATGCCTTGATAACTGGTTGAGGTTTAAACTACAGCACAGATTATTTATAGGCAGCTATTATTCCTTACAGTATTTATCTTTATTTAAGGCCACCTTGTATTCAGGTCTGTTGGTACCCTGTAATATCAGAGAATCATATTAATCAGAGTTAGAGTCAATCAGTAAATACCGGTAACTTAAGTCCATTAGGAGCATGTCCTTTCGGTCAATCACCCCAGTTATGGCCACCAGAAGTGGCAGAGTTCTTGTAAAAGAACCTAGGAAGTGAATAGTATCTAAATGTTCGGCCATCAAGGGTAATGAAAGAGACAAGATGGAAACAACCCAATTAGTTAGGAAAACTATTGTAAGTCCCCTTAAAAACAGGGGAAATAAAAAAACTAAAAATGAGTGTGTCTATACACAAGATCTTCAAGTTACCACTTCAACCACAACTATGCAAGGGCCTAATCTTAAGCTGATAAGCCCCATTACAGGGGTCATTGCAGGGGACATAAAACAAGAGTTACTCCAGCTTGTTCTCCCCTTAACTCCTATGCAGTACCTCTTGAATACTGGTAATGACCCATAATTATTAGGTACAACCCCTTCTTTATTTGTTAATAAGAGTTTAAATCTAGCCGGCCTGGTGGCGCTGAGGATTGAGGCGCTGGACGCCACACCTCGCACCACACCGGCGACCTGGGTTCGGGAGTGAGCTCGGGCCACCGGGGGTTGGCAGGGGAGAGAAAGGCTACAGCATCCGATGACAGCTCGCCTTCTCCGGGGGGCAAGGAGGGCCTTCCAGACCGGCAAGCGGTGACCCTTGGTGGAGGCTGGGGGTGCGACAGCAAGCTGGAGTCACTGGGGCGCGATTGGTTGGGGCGTAGGCCTGGGATCAGTCAGCTCTGGGGGCAGCTCCTTCGTGGAAGGAGGGGGAGGGACATTGTGGGTGTCAGCATGTGCGCCTTGATGCTAGGGCATGCAACGCCCCATCGAAAAAGGGAAAATCACCCTCTGGAGCTGGGTAGACGGAGCGCCTAGCCCAGTCCTGATGTACCACCACCTGCCACTGGTTCAGGGACCTGACAAGACACAAAGGTTCGGGGGTGTCCTGCCCCACCCCGACCCCACCAGGGGGGCAATCCATGGCAGGATGGAGGGACCCGAACAGCAGGCTAGTTGGTGGCAGGAATAGGTTCCATTGGCATCTCCCGAAGAAGCGGCTCCAGTTTGGACGTAGGTGGGAGAAAAATAAATTTTAAAAGGTTTAAATCTATCACAACAAACTAAACAAGCAAAAAATGACAGATTATTTTGTGTATAAAAAATGTCACTTAGGAGTTATAACTTCAGAGACCCAGAATGACAGTGACAGTTTAATGGAGGCATCAGAGGGTCACCCTACTCACTCCTGCATTCCGCAGGGTGACCTAACTTCTAAGGGGGAGGGTATTTCCTTCTTCCCATCTAGAATAGATCTCTTTAGCCCACTGGATTTATCAAATGGGCTAAACAGTACAGGATGTGATAAAAAGGAGGGTATAGAGGAGATTCTTGCTGGTTCGCCAGGAGAGGTCTTTGAGAGAATGGATAAAGAAGTTGAGAACATTCAGCTGGATCAGGATTTTCTGGCCCAGTGCCCAGACACTATATCTAAATATACCATTAAGGCTTTGGCCCACCCAGTTATGTACAATGTTGTGTTACTGGAAGCCTACAATGATATTAAATCTGCCCTGGAAAAACTATCATTCCTCTGTCTGGAGAGGTTTACTTTGCTTGATCAATGAATTACAGATTTGGCAAAGAGGTGTGATGCTCCTAGAAATAGGTATACTCTGTACTTTTCTTCTCTAATAATCCCAGATACCCCAATAGATAAAGGGAAAGATAGACCAGACAAAAAAACCCAAAAAAAACAGAGAGGTGACCAAACCCGGGGGGACAAAATCCAATAAAAATAGAAAAAACAACAATAATAAAAAGGGTGTAAAGGAAACAAAGGCTGGCAGGACTCCAAATACTGGGGAAATTAATGGGCCTCAGCCTATAGGAACCTCAACCCTGGATAAAGAAAAAAGAAACATCAAATTATCTGGTAGTGAGCACCCCAAGGACTTGGAAATAATGAAGGACCAGACCCCTATAAGTTTCCCCTGAAATTAACAACTGGGGAGCCGGCTCATGTGAACTGTCCTGCCCCAGACGAGGTGTTACCCCCACACAGAATACAATCACCTTTATTGTTAGAAGATTCACAGCCTACAGAACACAGGGCTAGTACCTCGGATCACTTATTTGTACAGGGGACAGGAAGTTGTGTTTAAATTGGATAACATGTTTGTTAAACTATATGAGACCAATAGCTCATAAATGGATTTGGTAACCCAGCTATTAAGAGCTGAACTGGGGTTACCCTCAGTAGCTAGTGCTATTCATTTTGTGTTTAGAGACCGGCTAAATTGTATTCATCCAGTTTACATTATGTTACCTAATATGGAAACTGCTAAACTTGTCTGAGCAAAACAAGGAGTGTTAAATTCATTGGGCTTGTTAATTCTGTCACCTGTGACATGGGCTACCATTTGGAAACATACCTTCCAAGGAGTTAAACTTGGAAGAACCCTTTCGCATGACATGTTTGCCTCAACTCTAGCCCAACTCAATTGGGACTTTGGAGCAAATCCATCATCATATATGCTATCTTTGGAATAGACCCCCTTTGAAGGGGAAAATCCTAGTAATTTAGCTTCCCATGTTAGGGTGATCTGACAGTTATTACTAAAATTCAGATATATACTGATGAATTAGTCAATGCATAAAGGGGTTTTGAAGGGAATGAGGGAACCCAGATTAACTGTCATATTTGCTCAGGTGAATTGTTATCTCTACTTATGGAAAGGAGTCATATGTTGGATGAGTTACATATCTGTCTGGTTTCAGCAAATGACTGGAAGACTCAGGATGAGGCTCTGTCTAGGGCTCCATGACTATATACATCTTCTAGCTTAGAGGGTGACTCATCTATGGTAGTTCCCCTCAGGTCTGCATCTTCTATAACCTATAACTATCTCAATTGGAATATTGCAGGCCTATGCAATGAATATGCAGACCCTCAATGGGTAGGTTTTGTTTCTGCCTTTGAGATCATTACTTTCCAGGAATCATGGGCAGTAACTCAGCTGTACTTGAATGGGTTTGAGTCTTTTCATGTTCCAGCACTCAAAGTGAAAACTCATGGGAGAAATAAAGGTGGTTTAGCTACTATGATTAGGTTTAAGGAGGGTTTAAGGGTAATTACACACTAGTCCCAAACCCCTGAGATTCTTCTCTTATTAGTTGCTTGGGATGAGATCATGGTATTGATTGTGAATGTTTATATTCCTCCGAGTTTTCACCTCAACCCACCATATGACATCTGGTTGAAATTAAATACAGAAATAGATACTATGACACAGCTTCATATGGGTGATACTACAATTGTAGCAGGAGATTTTAACTTTAGAATAGCGGATTTTGATAATTTACCCATTTTACAAGAACAATTTTATCTGGGGATCTTGAACCTAGAAATACGTCAGACAATGTGCTTAATGAAGCAGGGAGATGTTTTCAAAGCTTTATCACGAATAATAACTTCCTAATCTTAAAAGGGAGATTGGATGGAGATTGCGAGGGTGTGAGTACTTTTTTTTCCCCCATGGGAAAAAGTGTAATTGACTTTATATTATATTATACTCTCATCACAGTTATAACCAGTTCAAAAGATTAGACGTGGTTATGCGCCCAGAAAGCGATCACGCCACCATTTTACTGTCTTTTTTTAATCAGAACCCTAAATTAGATGTTTCAAATAACATCTTGGTGGAGGTGTCACTATAAGGCAAACTAAGACTGAACACAAATGCGAAAACTATGGATAAGGTTACAAACTTAATTTACTCTCCCAGTTTCACTTTTCTCTTTTCCCGTGTAGTTAACGAGCCCGATATTGGACAAATTGACCATCAATTGAATATATGCTACCAACAAATAAATAAAGAGATCTATTCTAATAATAATAAGCACAAACAAACATCGTGGTTCAACATCCGAAGTGCAAGGGAAAAAAGAAATCTCTGAAGATTAATTAGACAAATTAAAAAATCTCCATCTAAGAGTGGGTTGTTAAAACTAAATAAAGCCCGTAGGGAATATAAAAAATTTCTTTGACAAAAAAATTTTAATTTACACATAAACAATGGGAGATAATGTACCAGGCTATAAATTCAAATGATACTAAACTTTTTGGGGCATTAGTAGCCAAAGGATCAAAAAGTCAAGGGTCACCGTTGCTAGTATATATCCAAGAGAAACTTGGATATCATTTTACAAAGCATTATTTAATAAAGATTCAGACTCACGGGCTGAGACTTAATCTGTTTTACAAATCACTAGAGATGACTATGATCCATTGGTACTCACATTTTTAGATGTGGAAACAGCTATAATGAACCTACCAAATAATAAAGCCCCTGGACCTGATTTAATCCCTGGCAAAGTTTACAAAGCACATTTAAATTACTGGGTAATTTTTTTTCACAAACTTCTTTAATATTTGTTTAAAAAAGAGATTTGGACCATCTTCTTGGATTAAAAACATAATTGTTCTCATTCACAAGAAAGGGCATTATCATATTCCATCTCATTATTGGGTGGAAGGGTGGAAGGGAAGGGCAGCTGCAGAATAAGGGGTGCTAGCTGCACATTCGAGCAGACTTGATAGACCTCTAGGCCTTTATCTGCTGGCAAATTTCGTATGTTCGTATTATTGCCCAATCAGCCTATTAGATATTAGCGTTAAAATATTTGCGAAGATACTGTTACAAAAACTCTAGAGTTGGACAGAATCTATCTTATCTATCTTTCAAGCAGGTTTTTGACACGGTTTTTTGACAATAGATAACATCTTTATCTTGTCTCACTTGGTAGAAAAATATGTCATTTCGGAAGATGAAGCTATATGTGCTCTTCATCGATTGTATGGCAGCCTTCGATTCAGTAAAAAGATCTAAATTATGGGAAGTACTGATCTCCAGAGGCCTCCCACATAACCTTTTGGTTCCAATTTACTTGTTGCATCTATATACTTCATCTGTCGTTAGATACGATAATTGTGGCAATATTTTGGAGTACTTTAGAACCACGGCAGGAGTAAAGCAAGGATGCCTATTGGCAACCCTTTTATTTAGCTTGTACATTGATTCTCTACTGATGTTCAATGAGGCAGTTATTCTAGATTCTCCTAAAATCAATAATCTTCCGGTCCATACGTTAGCTTATGCAGATGACCTGATATTATTAGCATTATCTAAACAAGGTCTCCAAAATAAAGTTTCACAAATTAAACTTAAATGTGAACAACTTGATCTAACTATGAACCTTAAGAAAACTATAATCATGGTATTCAGCTCTCACATAGTTAATACAACAACTCCTAGACTCTATTTGAATAATGATATTATAGAAGTTGTTACTTCATATGTATATTTAGGTGTAAGGTTCACTACCAATGGTTTATAGTCATTACACTGGAAGGATCAATTGGCGAGAGCAAAGTTAGCAGCTAAAGCTTTGTTATGTTTTAATTCCAAATATGGTGGGCTGACGGTTATATCTGCTTTAGTTGCAGGAGAAGCAAAAATTAATCAAATTCTCCTCTACGGGGCAGAGATTTGGGGTGCACAGAGTACCTCCTCTTTAGACGGTCCACTTTCTATATTTTATTAATCATTATTACAGGTCCCATTGGCTATGTCAAACCCTATGGTAAGGGCTGAACTAGGGAGAGTTCCTATTTCTACACTAGTTGACTCTCGGGTAGCGGGTTATTAGTTAAAGATTATTAATAACCAGACCGATCTCTTGACTTTTATTTTGCCTGACAGAAAAGATTATGTGGTCTAAACAAAATTATACATCTCTTTGGTTAAAAACCCTTAAAGAAATATTAACTAGAATCTCGATGGAACATCTTTGATAGGACTTCATAAAAAGTATTGTAATCTCACCTCTGTAAAAAGGGAATTATTAAAAGGAAATTAATCATACTTGCTCATGCGACGCAAATGGAACAGGTCAGAAACCAACATCAGGCTATTTGGTTTGGACATAATAAAATTGATTCTCATGTAGAGAATTACTTATCCCTACCTCTGAGCCCCTCATATAGGAAATGTATTACCTGGGCAAGGATGGGAATTATTTACTCCAAACATGAATATTTTAATAGAAGACCTGCTGACAGGCCTTACCTTGAAACCTGCAGATGTAATAAGGGCTTTATTGAAGATATTTATCACATTACGGTCTAATGTCCATTATATAAGTCTCCCCGAAATATGATATTAAATAAGTTCCTCCTGAGATATGTAACTGCGGATTATGATCCAACGTTATTCTCCTCCATCCCTTTTCAGTAGAATCAAATCAAATCAAATTTTATTTCTAGTGCTCTTTTCTTAAATCAAAGCGCATTTACAAATACTAAACAACACACAGCTAAAATACACAAATTTAAAAGACAGAGTACATAAAACTAAATATTCCCTCCAAATCCTAAATTAAATAAATAGGTTTTCAAAGCAGATTTAAATGTCTCAGTGGATAGGCAATCCCTAATCTGACAAGGTAGAGAGTTCCACAGGGTCAGGACTGCAAAAGTAAAAGTCCTAGCACTGGATGTCTGTAAACGGACCCTGGGAACCTCTAGCAATCCCTCGTCGGTGGGGTGGAGAGGGCGGAGTGGTGATAAGGTTGAAGGAGGCCTTGCAGGTAGCCCGGTCCCTGTCCATGTAGGGTCTTATAGGTCAGCAACGTGACCTTGAAGGTGATCCTCCATTGCACCGGCAGCCAATGCAGTTCGCGCAGTACAGGCGTGACATGGCATGATCTTGATTGTCCTGTCAACAGCCTGGCAACTGCATTCTGCACCAGCTGCAGGCGACGGAGGTCCACCCCCAGTAACCCTCAGAAATATATTGCAGCAGTCAAGACGAGAGGACACAAAGGCGTGAACCAGCACCGGAAGATCATCGGGCGGAACAAGGTGCTTTATCTGGGGGATGTTCCTCAGATGGAAAAATGAGGATCTGACAACAGCTGACACCTGTGTTTTAAGAGTCAGCTCATTGTCAAGTACAACTCCTAGATTATGCACCCTTTCAGAAGGTCTCAACTGGTCACCTCCCAGCACCAAACCGGATGGTTACCCAGGAGTCAGCTTCTCTACCCGGTGACCAGGGTCCACTACCAACACCTCAGTCTTTTCTGGATTTAGTTTCAACCAGTTAGCACTCATCCAGTCCTGGATTTCGGCAAGGCAGTTGTTAAATACCGAGACAGCATCACTCTGTTCGGGTTCAAAGGAAGATACAGAGATGGCTGCAAAATATTTTCATGAAGTGATAAAGCTAAATAGAAAACATCTTTCTCCCCAGACAAATAAAATGAATCTGATTATGGTACACCTTCTATACATGCTGCTTGTATGAACTCTTACCTCCTATCCTGATTTATATTGGAGTAATATGATGAGAGGTGGAAAAGAACCTTACAGCTTGCACTAAATGCACTTTTCATACATTGTATTTTATATGTTGTAATGTCCATTTTTTGTATTATGGATGAACAATAAACTCTGATGATGATAAATAAGGCATGACCAGGGGTTAGATTAACAATCTGTTAATCACACCCTAGGGGTGTAATGTGGCACGACTTGTAGCCGAGTGCCATACTGCCCTTAGGGGGTGATTAACTGACTGTTAATCTTCCTGGGAGTGCCATATTGCTATTATAAAAATTGCTCCAAAAGAAGGGGGTTAAAAGAATACTTTTTGCATGTTTTCCTCATTTAGAGGGAGGTTTTTAATAAAACAGTTCTTCCACCAACCGTTTAAGAATGCTGGTTGAGAATCAGAATGCATCATTCCAGTCATTCAACAGTGCTAGAGGATGGAATGCTGACAGGAAGAATCCATGTGCCTTTATGATCAGGCTGTACATGACATTATACAATGGCAAGAAAGAATCCTGGGTCCTGATTGGTCAGTTGGCTGTCACAGCAGGGATGTTATCCTGG
This sequence comes from Neoceratodus forsteri, assembly GCA_016271365.2. Lineage (NCBI taxonomy): Eukaryota > Metazoa > Chordata > Ceratodontiformes > Ceratodontidae > Neoceratodus > Neoceratodus forsteri. The sequence goes on along the minus strand of JADMNL010000034.1, from coordinate 33,520,659 downwards.
CATAACATCCCTGCTGATTGTTTATTGGATTTGGATGAGTTGGAGGAGGATTTCCTCCTTCTCTTAAGAAACAAAAATATTTTTACACACTAACAAAAACATTCTTTAAAATAATTTTTTTAATTATAAAACAATAAGCCATTGTATAATAGGAATAATGCCCTCCAGGGTGTGTGTTATGCTGGGATAACATCCCTTCTCGGGTGTTGGACGCCCTCGGCCGGTGGCCTTGGGCCCAACCACCCGAGGTGGGATGTTATCCCAGCATAACACCCATCCTGTCAGGCATTATTCCTTTAGTATAACATGGATTAATGTAAGGCTGTTGTAATCCTAACAGCCAATCAGATTGCAGCATTTCTGAGAATCTTTTTATAATTAAGTTTTAATATATCTTGCACTATAACATTTTTACTGTACAGTATGCACAGGTGCTTTCTGGTTCCGCTGTTCTCCTGGGGTTAAGTACAGTCCTCTGGGACTGTACTTTGTCCAGGGAGGACAATGGGATCAACAAACAATAGATCGTAGCTTATAAAAGCTCCATTATAACATGGCTATACAAAATCCAGTAATCTGATTGGCTGAGGAGCTCAGAATCCAGTGCTGATATCCCATGACTAGGAACCCTGGTTTTCCATTTTTACCGGTAACACCGGTAACAATCATGGAATCCTGCTTGGTTTGCGGATTTTGAATTCTTGTACCGGTGCCTCACGGAAATTGCATATCACTGCACAGAATCTCCAAGATTTCAGCATCTTTTTTAATTTGTTTTAATTTTCTCTTTCTATGTCCCCTTCTCACAACATCAGTCTCCACTTTTCAGAGATCCCTAGACTGGGTATCCCTTAGCTTCACCCCCAGGTAACGCTCATGAGCTCCTGTGGTCCTGCCCCTATCCTGCCTGGATTGTGCCCCCCCCAGGTGGGAAGGGAGGGGACCCCAGGTCACCCCTCCACACTTCCTTAGTGTGTATCAGGCAGCTCAGTGGGTCCCTCATGGTGCCTGGTTATGAAGTCTGGAGCACCTAGGTTCCTTCTGCTAGTGGCCAAAGTGGGGTGATTGTTCCTGGTTTTCTGGTCTCTGTCCCTGAGGGCACCGGCACTAGAAGAGATCCAAGGAGGTAGGTCACATAGAGACATGCCACTGCTCCAGATCCTGGCTAGCGTCCTCCCCTCTTGATCACGCTGCAGCACCATTGCACCACCACCCATGGTCACACAGGTGGTGGTAAAGCAGCAGGACCTGCAGCCCGCCCTCCCCAGAGGAGGAGGAGGAGAGCAGTCCCCCAGGTGCTCGATCCTACTCCCCTGGCCATATCTCCAGCAACCCGAGTTCACTTCCGACCCTGGGTCTCTGGCATTGCAAGCAATAGTGCTACCGTAGCGCCAGCAGGCTGACCCAGATTTCAGCATCTTAAAATGAATGCTGCTGTGCTTTGCATTCTTTCTGCTTTGCTGCGTATAGAGTCAGTAGGGAAATCACCCGCACTGCTTTGTTGTAATCAGCCATTCAGTTTAACCACCCATGCCTAGTGGTTAGAGTAACAAACAGTGAATGAACTGGGTACATCCAGCAGACTTGGGTTTGATTCCCACAACCTCCACTTGCATACTGTGTGACTCCAAGCAAGTCACTTAACCTCCACAGTGCTTCTAGGTCACTCCTGAAAACAGACAGCTCTGCCTAGTGGGCCTTGCCTGCTTTACAAAGAATATAAAAAAAAATACCAATATATGTTTACTACATCATAGAATAGTAGTCAGGGTGCCATGTAATTTACTTGGGTTTTACTTGAGCTGAAATGATTTTTTACCAATTATTTTTTTTTTTACCAATTATTTTACCAGGTGAGACACACTAAGCTGAAAGCTTGTTTGCAGGTGCAACCTGGGAGCACGAGGAAGTTAAGTGACTTGCTCAGGGTCACACAGTATGCACCTAGGGGGCTATGGGATTCAAACCCAGGTCTCCAGATTTGCAGCTCAGAGCCTTAACCCACTGTGTCATACTGCCTCCTTTTGTATAAGTAAAGATAATTGTTCAGATACATTGTATGTGTTTTATAAGCTTGTTTTTTAGATTTTAGTCAGATTTTTATTGTATTCTTTGCATACAAGCATCTAGGTTGTAGACTGCTAAATGCAGGATTACTGTTACCAACTAGCTTATGCAAGTTTATAATCAGTAGGGCCATCCAAAATGCTCAGTTGTTTGAATGAAAACTAGTCTGAATGAAAGTATGTTCACAAAGAAGAAACTGCCTTACTACTTATGAAAAGACTTCACAGTTAGCACCTCATTTAGGTGAATTGGATAATTTGCACCTTTTCTCCCACCTGCTGTTTCAGTCTCTGTGACAACAAAAAGTTTTCTGATAAACTGTTTCAACAAAAAGCAAATGTTAAGTATTTGAGTGTACTTATGTTTGGCCAGTGGATTTTGAAAGCACAATCAATGACGTACAGAAGGTAAGACCCCAGGGGCTGTACGATGCTTGTGGGCAGAGTGGTGCTCAATTCACATCTGAACAAAGACATGAAAACTGGGAGACACCCTTTTCATGGACACCAAGTTAAAAAAAGCATCCACATGTCTGGGAGATGCATACATCCATTTGAACATCCTCCACTAATCACTTGTGAGTTTTTTAGGTGAAGACACTTTATTTCAAAGAAGCAAATTCAAGCAGTTTTTTTTGCTCCTCCTACCCCCTGGCAATTCACTCCTTCAGGCCTGCCAAGGCCCCCTACCACCGCTGCTGAGTCCCGCCCACCATTCACTGCCCCTTACTGCTGTGCTACCAGGTAACCCAAAGTAATCCTTCATTGACTGGGCCCCTACCCCTGTGGGAGGCTACCAGGGGAGGAGAATTGTCCTAAAGAGCTTCCTGTGTATCCTGGGCGTGGCAGGGGTCAGAACGGACACATGTCTGGGGCTTCCTGCTTAAGGAGGGACCAACAGCTGTCCTTCGGTTGGTCAGCGGGTGTTTTCCCATTTTCTTGGGAGCGTGACAGGCCACATGAAGTCAAGGCACAAGCCGACATCTGTCACGCTACCTCCTGCAGTGAGGGCTTTAGAAGGGCTGACTTTGGCAAAATGGGTGAATATCTGAGGAATACACTAGCAAATGGCCAAAAAGGAGGGGTGGAAGAACAATGGAGAAAAATCAAAACTGCCATCACAGAGGCAACAAGCCTTTGTGTGAAACAGATAAAGAAAACAAAGCGGAGTAAAAAACCACTATGGTTCTCAAAAGTGGTGGCAGGGACGGTTAAGGAGAAAAAGGCTGCATTCAAAAAGTATAAGGAATCACAGAAGGAGCACGACAAGGAACTGTATCAATTAAAGCAGAAAGAAGTGGGGGAAGGCAGTCAGAATAGCAAAAGCCCAAACCGAGGAAAAAATAGCCAATTCAGTTCAGAAGGGGGATAAAACCTTTTATAGGTACATTAGGGAGCATAGAAAGGTTAAGGGAGGAATAGTGAAGATTAATAAGGGAGAGGGGAGGTGGGCAGAGGGAGACAGTGAAAAGGCAGTTACTGAATGAATACTTTTGTTCAGTATTCATAAAATAAGATGAGGAGGAGGAGTTACCTAAACCAGACAATAGAAGCACTCTGGGTAGGGGGGTTGACACCAGTTCATTTACAGAAGAAAGAGTCCTGAAAGAACTCCTAAAACTCAAGGTGGACAAAGCAATGGAGCCTGACAGGATTCACCCCAGAATCCTAAAAGAACTAAGGGAGGACCTAGTGACACCACTGACCACACTTTTTAACAAATCATGGGAGGATGGGGTGGTACCTGAGGACTGGAGGAGGGCAGATGTGATTCCCTTCACAAAAGTGGGAGCAAGGCAGAAGCAGGAAACTACAGACCGTAAGTTTGACCTCGGTGGTAGGGAAAATGATGGAATAACTTCTGAAAGAAAGAATTGTTGAGTAACTAGAGGCCAGCGGGGCACAGGACCAAAAGCAGCATGGATTTACAGCAGGAAGGTCATGTCAGATGAATCTAATAGATTTCTTTGACTGGGTGGCCAAAGTAATAGACAAGGGAGGGGCTGTGTATATGGCCTACCTAGACTTTAGCAAAGCATTTGACACAGTCTAACACAAAAGATTGATAATCAAGTTAGCCAGCCTGGGAGTGGGTCCCAGGGTGGTAGCCTGGGTAGCAAACTGGCTGTACAACAGGACACAGAAGTTAACAGTGAATGGAACACATTCTGAAGAAAGGGGGGGTCACTAGTGGAGTACCTCAGGGCTCAGTACTAGGTCCAGTCCTCTTTAACATCTTTATAGGTGACATTGCAGAGGGTCTGGAGGGAAAGGTATGCCTCTTTGCAGATGACACAAAGATCTGTAACAGAGTTGATACACAAGGGGGGGGTAGAAAGGATGAGAAGGGACTTGGCAACGTTGGAGGAATGGTCCGACATATGGCAACTTAGATTCAACGCAGAGAAGTGCAAAGTAATGCACCTGGGAAACAAAAACCCAGGAGAAGAGTACACAATAGCAGGGGAGGTACTAACAACAACAACAAAAATGGAACGGGACTTGGGGGTAGTCATATCAGATGATCTAAAGGTGGGTAAGCAATGTGAGAAGTCAGTAAGGAGAGCCAAGAGGATACTGGGATGCATAGGAAGGGGCATCACAAGTAGAAAAAGGGAAGTGGTTATCCCTCTGTACAGACAGTTGGTGAGACCCCATCTGGAGTACTGTGTGCAGATTTGGAGACCTCATCTACGCAAGGACATAGACAGGATGGAAGCAGTCCAGAGGAGGGCAACTAAAATGGTGTAGGGTCTGCATCAGAAACCACATGAAGAGAGACTGAGAGAGCTTAATACGTATACCCTTGATGAAAGGAGGGACGGGGGGACATGATAGAAATGTTTAAGTACCTCAAGAGAATCAACAAAGTCCAAGAGAGTAGCATCTTTCAGAAAAAGAGATGTGCACGAACAAGGGAGCACAATTTAAAGATGTGGGGGACGGTTCAGGGGTAATGTGAGGACATTTTTTTTCACGGAGAGAGTGGTGGATGCATGGAACTGCCTTCCTGGAGAGGCTGTGGGGTCTAAAACAGTGGAGGAATTCAAACATGCATGAGACAGACAAAAGGCAATTAGAGTGGGGGGGTGGCAGGAAGTAGGCTGTTGGTTAACTAAAATCTGCAGCTTATCCAGTAGGTAGGGAAATGGGCAGACTGGGTGGGCCAAGTGGTCCTTATCTGCCGTCAAAGTCTATGTTTCTATGTTTTTATGTAGGGCTGACATGTTGTCATGCCTCTGGCCTCCACAGGGGGTCAGCAAATGCTGAGCAGTGAATCCACCCTCCCTCATAGGAGAAGGTGAGTGGTCGTTGAACACTCACGCGTTCACCCACCAGCTGGCCCTCCAACACCCAAGTCTGTTCCCGAACCCTGGTCAGTGGTGTCACAGGCAGAAATCCAATTCAGGCAGTTAAATTATAGATAGGAAAAAACAAAGGTAGTCCACCTTAGCAGTGATGGTTCAGATTAATTCACATCTGAATTCTAACAAGCAAAGAGACCAAGTCATTTGTAACTTGTGCATGTGGGATGTGGGTGTTGAAGAAAGGGGATCATAGTGCTGTCACTACTGCCATCACCCCAGAGGGATGTGGACTGCATTGTTGCTACTGCCATCATACTGAAGTGGTGGGGGCTGTAGTGCTTCTGCCATCACCACTGGTGGATGGGGAATGTAGTATTGCTGCCATCCCACCTGAGGGATGGGGGCCATAGTGCTGATACTGCCATCACACCTGAGGGATGGTGAACATAGTACTGCTGCCATCACAACTAAGGGATGGGGGCCACAGTGCTGCTGCTTCTGTCACACCTGAGGGAGGGAGGTCGTAGTGCTTTTGCTGCTGCCATCACACCAGAGGGATGGCGGCCATAGTGCTGTGTTGGTGCTGCCATTGCACTTTAGGGATGGGGCCATAGTGTTGCTTCCATCACACCAGAGGGATGGTGGCCGTAGTGTTGTGTTGGTGCTGCCATTGCACCTTAGGGATGGGGCCGTAGTGCTGCTTCCATCACACCAGAGGGATGGTGGCTGTAGTGCTGTGTTGGTGCTGCCATTGCACCTTAGGGATGGGGCCGTAGTGCTGCTTCCATCACACCAGAGGGATGGCGGCCGTAGTGCTGTGTTGGTGCTGCCATTGCACCTTAGGGATGGGGCCGTAGTGCTGCTTCCATCACACCAGAGGGATGGCGGCCATAGTGCTGTGTTGGTGCTGCCATTGCACCTTAGGGATGGGGCCGTAGTGCTGCTTCCATCACACCAGAGGGATGGCGGCCGTAGTGCTGTGTTGGTGCTTCCATCACACCTTAGGGATGGGGGGCTGTAGTGCTGCTGCTGCCATCACATCTTGTACCTAAAGTAACTTTTAATTGGTACAAGGATGGAAGGATGTGTAATAGTGGAGAGGAAAAATTGCTAAAATGTATGTTAGCAGAGTTAAAAATTGTTAAATAAAGTACACAAAACCAAACACCGGTAAAACCGGATTTTGGTTTAGCAGACACCGGTGACAATACCGTTTTTTACAATGTGCAAAACGGAATATGCCCTTTCTCAATCCCGGTAAACCAGTGTCCCTGATGACAGTAGCACTGTAAGAAGGTCCAGTAGCCTCTTCACAATAAAATCAATAGTACCAGCCATTCCTGACTGCCATCACAAATGTGGCTGTCGGCTTTACTCACTAAAAACCTTCAACTAGGCCCTAAAAATAAAACTTGGAATAAATTTATAAACATAAGAATTAAATGTAGTTTGTCCTCATAATACTCCTGTTACACACTCATACATAACTTAAAAAATTAAAAATGAAGTACTAAAGTACTTAAAATTGTAATTTATGGTGTTTCTTTGCTGACCATGAAAAATTGCTCTCCTCTCCTCACCTACTTACTAGGGAAATCTGTGTTGTTGAAGCTGTTACAGATAAAAAAAAGGACCTGGGTCCATCTGAGGCCTTCTGTTGTGTGCTAGTGGGAGTAAACATTCTGCCAGAAGAAATGAGCAAAGGTTTGAATTATTGCATTCTTTCTGTAGTAAAGATTCCATCTTTTGAATGTTGGCGAGACAGAGAGAAGGGAGGGAATATTAAACAAGTACATGACAACCATCGTCACTTTCTGTGGTTTTTGCTCAATTTATCCCCCAGTCGTCGGTAATATATTCCTCCTGTTCTTTACCTCTCTAACCTGCCACCCCATACACGGCCTCTTTTCCCCTATCTGTGTAGTTGCCAGCTGCCTCACTCAAAAGATCTCTGCTTATAACCCCTGTATAAATATGGTTGATTGTACATCTGCTAACTTCTTCAGTTGTAAAATATTGCTGTTTTTTTTTATTTATTTCAACCTTGTACTGTACTGTATAGACTATATATACTTTTTCTTCCTTGTATATTATTGCTTTTTGTATACCTGCTTCTGTATTGTACTTTGATGTATTCATGACCAGGTCCACCTTGCAAATGAGCCTTGCTCAATGGTGCCCGCCTGCATAAATAAAGATTTTGATTGACTGATTAATATTATAAAGAAGAAGAAAAAGAGGTGAGGGAATGGGTAAAAGGGGGTGGGTTGTGGGGAAACTAGAGGACTTAAGAGCAAATTAAAAATACACGTATTTTGCTGTACATAATATTTAAACCTGAGATGGCATGTCAGAGCTGAGATGTGCTGGGACTGTTTTAAAAAAGTCATAAAAATGTTTCTTTTTTGATTTGATGCATTTCTTAAGCCCCCCTCCCCATAAAAACATCTTGGACCCAGTTTATAATCACAGTAAGACACTCCAGAGTGTACATTGTGTTGGGGTAGCAGCACTTCTCAGGGGGCTGAAGTGAAGGCACTCAGTGACGCCTCATGACACACCCAAGGTGTGCCACTATCCAACCACAATGCATAACCTGTTATCTTTTTTTTTTTTTTCTGTTTGTTAAGTCAGTCTTCACTCCCGTTAAAAAAAACATGGAATCACAGAAAATAACCATATGGATGCCTCTGCCGCAGCATGATTGATCTGTACAGGGACACTAAATAGGACTGCCAATATTAATGTGTTCAATTCTACAAAGTGAAAAAAAGAGATAAAAGCAGGAGTATAAAAAATATTGTTAAGCTCAAAGCAATAAAATCAGCTATAAAAAGGTCAGTGTAAGCAATATGGAGGGATGCAGTAAAACTCTTGGAGGGACTATTTTATCTCTATTTTATGTCTAAATTAATTATAATAAAGTTATACCTTCTGACGTGTTTCTTATGTTTATTGCTTAATCATTTAAGTCTTGTCAGACTTTTTATAGCCATATTATAATCACAATAAGGCACTCCAGGGTGTGCGTCATTCCTGAATAACATCACACCTAGGGTGGTGGAAGCACTCAGCCTGCGACCTCATGCTTCGACCCACCCTAGGTGTGATGTTATTCAGCGACGATGTACACCCTGTCATGCCATGTTGCTTAAACATGCACTGTAGTCTATTGAATCGCTCACTAATGAGTGACAGTGCTGGGTGGGCCCTGTCCCATTTGTGATGTGTGGAGAGAGTTTGAAGCAAGCATTCTGCCTATTTCTGTCTTTTCTATTGGACTGTGCAGTCAACTCTTGCCTTTACTTGCTGTCTTTTCCGTTTTTACTGTTTCTACCTTGCCTATATATAGTTATAAAACATATGTATGAAACTGGGTGACCTGATTTGTAAGCTAGATGTAGTTATTAGTGTTGAAATGATCACAGAATCATCTTTATGAGTTTATTAACAAAGCGTATCAGAGTGTGACCTTTTGACCTCAGGCTGGTGGAATCTGTCAGCAAAAGAGACCAGCTAGTAGTTGGGTCACAATGTTCTGGAAGCTCGAATTTGACATTGTTCTAAAGTTCTGGGTAAGAATTATCTGGCGGAAGCTAGAAGCTGACAAGATTCCGAAGCTTAGTGTGACAAGAGAAAAGCAAGTGTCTTCAGGGGGATTTGGGGACCAGATGCAATAGAGAGCTGGTTGACTGTAAACTTCAGTTCTGAACTCAGAAAGTGGACTTTGTTTTTTGAACTGCCTATGCTGAAGACCAGTCTGTACATTTCTTTTTGTTTTTATTGTCTTGTTACTAATAATAAATCACTGCTTGGGTATTTTACAATGTATTTTGGTCTGCTTCTGCTTCCTGGCCCAGGCCTCAGCAAAATGCTGCAGCTGTCCTCTGATGACAGCAGCAGGAGATTCTGAGATTTGTCATGACAGAAAAGTTGACTTGGAGGTCAGCAGAATAAGTCTTATTATGTTTACTGCAGTGTGGTAGATTGTAAGTAAAAAATAAAATTGTCCACAAAGTGCAAATTGTGCCCAGTCTTACACTTTGACGTGGGGCTTATAGTACTGACTATTCCTCCCTAATGTATGGAGAATGAATTTCCATATTCAAAAATAGCCAATTCTATTTAATAAAATATTAAAATCTTGTTTTTTTAATTTTTTCCCAAATTAAGGACAAATAATATTCTGTAAAAGATAAATTGAATCAAAATGGGAGAGGGCATTGCGCAAAAAGATAGCGCAAAGTGGGTCTGTTTGCGGAATAATGTGCAAAAAGAGTTTTTTTTTCATGAAAAACTGACTCCCAAGCGCTGGTTTAAAAATGCCCCCCCCCCATTCCTTCATTCTTTTTTCTTGTAACCAATCACACCAACCCAGTCCTTCCACAGAATTAAAACTTTCCATTTTTTAAAACATGTTTTCCCACTGATTTTAACAGTAAAATGTCATTTAAAGGGACACTGTTAGTCCCCTTAGGCCTCAAAGTGTTCTAGTTTAATTGTTGCTGTTCTATAGTCTTCTGTACATGTCCTGAATTCTTATACGTTCCTAATCAAACAAGCATTTGTCAATGCCAAATGTTGTCGCGCTGGCATTGGCAGTGGCAGAGGTGGAGAGGCATAGCGCTGTGAGTTTAATGTGTCCCAAAAGGTGATTTTGCACTGCGAGTACGCCACTGTGCGGCAGAGCTGCGGAAACACGTTTTGGGCAGGCTGTGGAAAATGGCAGCTGGACTGTTGATAATGAAGTGTGCACAAATGCCAGTGGTGAAAATGTGGCATGAAAATATTGCAGATTGACGAAGTTACAAGGGTGCGTCGAAACTGCGCAATGCACGCATGCAACACAGTCATTGTCTGGATTTTGCCACCAAATTTTCAACATAGGCATTTTAGGACCTCTGCTGATGAATAGTGTCACCATCATTTCCTCAAAGTGTCCCAAAAAGTGATTTTGCACAGTGACCGTGCAATTCTGCACCAGACGTGCAAAAACACATTTCAGCCAGCTGTACTGTTCATAAGGAGGTATGGAAAAATGCCAGTGATGAACAGCTGGAGTAAAAGTATTACAAATTCACAAAGTCACGAGCGTGCGCTCGTAAAACACTCATTTTATTGACTTTTGTCCCTAAATTTTCAACATAGGCATTTTAAGACATCTGCTAATGAACAGTGTCACTGTCATTTTCATAATGTGTCTCGAACACGGGCTTTCCACAGCAACCGTGCTATTGTGCGCCAGAACTGCGAAAACAGATTTTGGTCAGGATGTGAAAAATGACAGCTGTAATGTTCATTAGGAGGTATAGAACAATGGCACTGTTGAAAATGTGGCGTGAAAATATTATAAGTTTGCGAACTTACGAGCGTGCATGCAAACTGCGCAACGCATGCTTGTAACACAGTCATTTTATGGAGTATTGTCACCAAATTTTCAACACAGGCATTTTAGGACCTCTGCTCATGAACAGTGTCACTGTCATTTTCGTAATGTGTCCCAAACAGTGATTTCGCACAGCGACCGTGCTATTCTGTGCCGGAAGTGCGAAAACACATTTCAGCAAGGATGTGAAAAATGACAGCTATACATTTCACAAGAAAGTGTGGTAAAATGCCAATATTGAGAATGTGGTGTGAAAACATTGCAAATGTGCTAACTTACGAGCGTGCGTTGCACAGTTGCTACGCACGCTCGCAAAACAGTCATTTTATGGAGTATTGCCACCAAATTTTCAACACAGGCATTTTAGGACATCTGCTCATAAACAGTGTCACTGTCATTTTCATAATGTGTCCCAAACACTGATTTCACACAGCAACCGTGCTATTCTGTGCCGGAAGAGCGAAAACACATTTCGACCAGGATGTGAAAAATGACAGCTGTACGGTTCACAAGAAGGTGTGGTAAAATGCCAATGTTGAGAATCTGGCATGAAAATAGTCGCGTCACGCTAACTACGAACATGCATTGCGCGAGTTGCTATACAAGCTAAATAAAACAGTAATTTTTGGATTTTTCCCACCAAACTTGCAACATAGACTTTTTGAGAGCCCCTCTCATGAACAGTGGCACTGTCATTTTACTCAGTCCCGAAAGGTGATTCCGCACAGTGACTGTAAAATCACCTTTCGGGACCGAATAACGCCATGACAGTGCAAGAATTCATGAGAAGGGGTCCCAAAAACCCCATGTTGAAAATTTAGGGCCAAAATTCACAAAAATGCCCGAGATATGCATTAAAGTTGAAAAACCCCTATTCATTCCATTATACAGCTTACCGGCATTTCTTCAGTTCGCAGTCGGCTTTGAAGAGTGCAGACGTGTTCCCGGTCCACCGAAGAGCGTCAAGCCGGACTCCACAGGTAAGTATGGGGGGGGTGAGGGGAGGCAGGGTGCGCAGACGGTAGATGCAGGTATGGGTAGTGGGGCATTGAGACTACGAGTGACCGTTTTCATTTTACAGGGAAAAAAAACCCCATCATGGGACAGTTTTTGTTTTGCAGGGGATTTGGCATGCTGTGGTGGGATCCCAGCGTGCCACCTAACTGTTTGGGGTGGGGTCTATAGCCCGACAGGATTGGGCACCCTCGTCGGCACACAACCTGGGGATGAGGAAGTAATGCCGCGGGCCGAGTTGGGCACCCCATCGGCAAACAAAAAGTGGGGCGAGCTGAGGGGGACTGGGCACCCCTCGGCATTCAACAATTGGGAGGGTTATGCCGGTGGGGAGTGGGCTCCCCATCGGCACACAAAGAAAGTGGGGGTTTAACCGACGGGATTGAGCACCCCAAAGTCGGCAGTAGTTGGGCAGTCACCACCTGCTCTACTATGCTCTCATAATGTCGCCGAGCACGTAGGAAGGGTCCGCTGCGCATGATGAGCTTTGCTCGGATTGCAGCAGACCTTTTCTTAGATGTGCTCGCCACATTATGTATGCATGGTGTGGCGCCGGCATGCAGGCTGATTGGGGAATAAGGGACGCACCTACTGATGCGTGCCCTGCATTCGCCCAACAGTGACCCCACCTCCAAAGCTGCACTGTCCCACGATGTTGGCTGCGCAAGCACACCAACATAAAAACACATTGTATGATTGCTCACATTGTGTCGAATTTGCCAGTTATCTTGACTACCCTTGTTTTCCTTTTTCTCCTATACTCTTCACTTTCTATCTTACCCTATACCATGGATCAGAATATTGCCAAGTGAGCCTACATATCTTACCTAGTGTATGTTTACATATAGGTTAACTCACCTCTCTGTGGATGGCTTCACTAGAAGGTACTATACATAACCAAATTTGAACCACTTATGTCCGGTAAGTAAAGATTTTCATTCCCTTTCCTTTTTCTCACTTTATCTAAATATTGTTGAATGAATATAATTTCCTGTTTAGTTTAAGGTTGTTGAGAAGAGATGAATATAGTTTTCTTAACCTAACATAGAAACATAGACTTTGATGGCAGATAAGGACCACTTGGCCCATCTAGTCTGCCCATTTCCCTACCTACAGGATAGGCCGCAGATACTAGTTAACCAACAGCCTATTTCTTCCTACCCCCCACAAGAATTGCCTTATGTCTGTCCCATGCATTCTTGAATTCTCCCACAGTTTTAGACCCCACAACCTCCTCAGGAAGGCTGTTCCATGCATCCACTACCCTCTCTGTGAAATAATACTTCCTCACATTGCCCCTGAACCGTGCCTCCATCTTTAAATTGTGTCCCCTTGTTCTTGCACGTCTCTTTTTCTGAAAGATGCTACCCTCTTGGACTTTGTTGATTCCACTGAGGTACTTAAAAGTTTCTATCATGTCCCCCCTCTCCCTTCTTTCCTCAAGGGTATACATATTAAGCTCCTTTAGTCTCTCCTCATGCTTCTCTTGCAGACCCTGCACCATTTTAGTTGCCCTCCTCTGGACTGCCTCTATCCTGTCTATGTCCTTCCGGAGATGGAGTCTCCAGAACTGGATGCAGTAATCCAGATGGGGTCTCACCAACTGTCTGTACAGAGGGATAACAACTTCCTGTTTTCTGCTGCTGATGCCTCTCCCTATGCATCCCAGTATACCGCCAGCCCTCCCTACTGCCTTCTCACATTGCTTGCTAACCTTAAGGTCATCTGATATGATTACCCCCAGGTCTCTTTCCTTTTTTGTTGTTGTTACTACCTCCCCCCATTGTGTATTCTTCCCCTGGGTTCTTGTTTCCCAGGTGCATTATTTTGCACTTCTTTGCATTGAATCCTAGCTGCCATACTTCTGACCATTCCTCCAACCTTGCCAAGTCCCTTCTCATCCTTTCCACGCCTCCTTGTGTATCAACCCTGTTGCAGATCTTTGTGTCATCTGCAAAGAGGCATACTTTTCCTTCCAGTCCCTCTGCAATGTCACTTATGAAGACATTAAAAAGGACTGGACCCAATACTGAACCCTGCGGTACCCCACTAGTAACCCCTCTTTCTTCAGAGTGGACTCCATTTACAATTACCTTCTGTGTCCTGTTGTCCAGCCAATGTTTTATCCAGGCTACCACCCTGGGACCCACTCCCAGGCTGGTTAATTTGACTATTAATTTTTTGTGCGGGACTGTGTCAAATGCCTTGCTAAAGTCTAAGTAGGCCATGTCCACAGTCCCTCCCTGGTCTACTACTTTGGTCACCCAGTCAAAGAAATCTATTAGATTCGTCTGACATGACCTTCCCACTGTGAACCCATGCTGCCTTGGGTCCTGTGCACCACTGGCCTCTAGGTACTAGGCAACTATGATTGCTTTTGTTTTATATATCGATACAGTACATTTTATAGTTTGCTTTCATAACAATGTACCCTTTCAGGTAATCATTACTGCTTTTGTGTTTGTAAAGATCTTTATGTTTGTAAAACTTCAATAAAATATACTGACAAAAAAAAAATCTTTCCTGAACTTGGGAACACTCCCAACATGGTCTAGCTACTCTCGATGCAGTGGAAGTAGAGGAAACTATTGCATCCAGCCGCCTCCATAAAATCACTGATATCACCATCCTTTCCAATGCTCTTAGCGACCACTCACCTATCCTTTGCACCTGATCCTGTCTAGCACAGAACCCCCCCCAGAAAAAACTATCCACACTAGGCTACTCAAACCGGGGAAGCTGAGACTTAAAATCCTACCGTCAGGGGTTCAGTTAATTTATTTTCAGCGGAAGTCAAAAACTTCCAAGAGTCGAAATCTAGAAATCGTTTCAGTTTTTTGGAAGTCAAAATACTTCCAGGATTCCACTTTAGGAAGTCAGTATTCTAGGAAGGACACATTTATGGATGTTAATATATTAGTGGTAAAATACAATTTCTTTCAGAATAATCCATAATTTCTGACTTCCATGTCTGCAATTTTGGAAGCCATCTAATTTTTGGTTTTACATCTGGAAGTCAATGACTTCCTCCCTCTTTATTTTGGAAGTTTTTGCCTTATTTTTGGAAGTCAAATACTCCCAAAATGGAGTTAACTGAAGCTCTGCCTACCGTGAACATTGTAAGCGGTCCCCCATTTACCATTCTCAGGACCTTGATGCCACCCTAAACTACTTCATTAACATCTTCAATGATGCCTGTAATAGGTTTGCCCCCCTCACCAAAAAAGTGGTTAAAGGTCACGATACCCCATGGATCTCCTCGTCCCTACTTGACCTTATGCGTCGCTGTGATGACTTGTGGGAAAAAGCCCTTGACTCAGGTAACCCAACGGATAGGCAGCTCTACCGAGCTGCATGAAACCGGTGCACTTAGGCCATCCATAAAGCTAAAGGCTGAAAGTTTCAAAGTTGCCCTGACCGCATCATGGGGCACTGGATGCAAATTCTGGGACAATATGAAATCTCTCAATGGCAAAATCACCTCTCCCCACCAGACCAACTCAGTATAAACGGGTCCATCTTGAATAACCCTCAGCTGGTTGCCAATATGCTTAACACCTCCTTCTGTGACCATAGCTCTATCCTCCCCCAGATTTCTTCAACCCATCCACCTCCCCTCCCCTTCCCCCTCTGTCTTTCCCACTTTTCCATTTCCATGTTCTCTCCCCACTGGAGATCAAACCCTACCTCCTCAAAGCCCTTAGTGGGTCTCGCCATAACAGTGATTCACTTGATCTTCAGATCCTGGCCCTGTCTCTAGACGAAGTCCTCTCCCCCCCTCACCAGCCTCCTAAACCTCTCACTCCTCCTAGGTAAATTCCCCACCATGTGGAAAACAGCCCATATTAACCCTATCCACAAATCGGGTGACCGTCTCTCCCCTAACAACTACCGTCCTATATCAATCCTTCCCCCTCTCTCCAAGACCCTAGAATGTATTGTCTCAAAGCAACACTGAATACCTTACTAAATATAACCTGCTATCCGCTGAGCAACATGGCTCCGCTTCAGACAAGGCCACAGCACCTCTACTGCCCTCCTGGAGTTCTACAGTTACATCCACTCTGCCCTTGACAATGGCAGGCTGGTTGGTGCATTCTTCCTTGATTTATCTAAGGCGTTCAACACCATGAACCATCACTTCTTCTCTTTACCCTCTCACACGTTGGCCTGACCCAGGAAGCCACAGCCTGGTTTGCCGACTACCTGTTGAACTGCTCTCAGAGGGTAAAACTCTGCACCACCCTTTTGAAACCCCTCCCTGTTCTCTCAGGTGTCCCCCAGGGGTCCATTCTCAGATCCCTCCTGTTCAGTCTCTACCTGAACTCCTTACCCAAGGGATACTCTGGGAGGATCCTCCTCTATGCAGATGACGCTGTCCTATATGCCTCCCACACTAACTCTGCCCACTTAGAACTCTCCCTCCAAAACACTTTCTGTGAGGCTGGGTCTTGGTTTCCCAACTATAAGTTTGTATTGAACCAAAAAAAGTCCAAGGTCATACTCTTCACCCATCATCAAAATAAACTCAGGTCCTCCCCCCTCCACATCAGTACATCCCTCTCGCTTCCGCTTGAGCAAGTATATACCTTCAAGTACCTAGGAATCACTTTGACCCAGCCCTTACCTTCCACGACCACATCCACCTCTTATGTACCTCTGTCAACACCCGCATTGGCCTTCTGTATCGTCATAGGAACTGTCTCCCCTCTGATACCCTCCAACTCACCACCACATCCTCAGTATTATCAATCTTAGACTATGGCATCCTGATCTACAGTGATGCTGATAATACTGCCCTTCAAAGAGCAAAAATTGCCCTGAACAAGGCCTGCCACCTCGTGCTGGGCTGCCCAAAAACCACCCACACCTGTTCCCTTTACAGCAAAACCAA
Source organism: Neoceratodus forsteri (assembly GCA_016271365.2). Taxonomy (NCBI): domain Eukaryota; kingdom Metazoa; phylum Chordata; order Ceratodontiformes; family Ceratodontidae; genus Neoceratodus; species Neoceratodus forsteri. Next base: position 33,503,991 of record JADMNL010000034.1, on the reverse strand, counting down.
CTGGCTAGATTTTGATGGCAGGATACAATACCAAACCTGTCTCTTAGCCAGAAAGATAACCTCTGGTCTTACGGCCCCCAGCATCTCCCCCCTCCTGCTACCTGCTCCCTCCACTAGGCCCTCCTGGAGCTTGCTTAAACCTGCCTTCCTAGTGCCGTGGCAAAAAATCTCCCTGGGCCAATGCTCCTTCTACTACAGAGCCCCCACATGGTTAAACTCCCTTCCCCCTCACATAATCCAAGAAACCAAACTTGGCAGGTTTAAATCCCTGCTCCACTCTCACCTCCTCACCTCTCGCTCCTGTAACTGCCACTAACACCCCTCTCGCCTGACAATGGACTTTGTTCTGCTTGTACTGTAAATTGCACTGTAAATATACTGTATAACTGTAATTGTAAATTGTATATACCTGCTATGTACTGCATCCTGAATTTATGTAAATTGTGCACATCCGCAATGTACCCTCATGTACCCTGCCTCGATACCATGCTTGTTCAAAATGTTTGATCCTCCTATGAATTTATTTTCCAAGTGTATGTATTCAAAGTGTTATCCAGTTCCACTTCTCCCTCTTCCTCATCTGTGTTTGTAATGCCTCCACCTCACCTCTGTGTTGTCTCTGCATGTTATGTCATTTGTTGCATACTTGATGTGGAGCCTTTGAAAAGGAGTCTATGGATTCAAAGGATTGTAATTCTGATACCTTTCAATAAATAAATAAAATCAAATGAGTGGCTGCACCATTTAGGGGTGTTCCTAGTTCAGAAAGTATGCAATAAGAGTAGATCAAGGATTTGAGACAAGAGAAGGTTGGGTATAACTACACCATTAGCATGCGTTTAAGTTTTAGTAAGAAATGAACCACCAACAACATTAATGATTATTGGAGAATGTAATCAAACACAGAAAGCGAGTTTTCAACTAGTAATAAATATGAAGAAAAAAGGTTGAAAGTGTCCCTTTAAAAGCAGCAGTTTAAGTTGAATACATGGTACTATTTACTTTGCCATGTGCTTTTTTGACCACCTGCCTCTTGGTATTATGATCTGGAGGAGTTAGCCCTGGTGCTTCCAGTGCTCCATAAGGTCGAAGGAGGGAGCAGTGCCTATTGCATACCAGATTATCTTAGTCACCAGAAAAGTGCTAGTAAATAATGCTGTTCAAATACAGCTGAGAATAGTGACGAAAACTTGGAGGAAACTATATTTAATAGAGAGCTCCTTTATTTTGGATCTACACAGTCGCTAAGGTGGGGAAAAGGATGTCTTATGAGACAGGCAAGAAAAGGGGGTAATTGAAAATAGAATCAGAGGTAGAGATTCAAAATCTTTGTCATGGAATAAACTGCTGTTCTGAAACCACAAATGGGGCATCACACTTTAAAGCCACATGGCTGGGACATATTTCATTATATTCTATTATACTGCATGAGTAGCAGAGCCATCTCCAGCCTCCCCCGCACACCAGTGGAAATGAAACCTCTCCATTCCTTAATTTTCAATTCAGTCAAGTCCAGTCCTGCAAAAAACACACCTTTCTGCCCCCCCCCCCCAAATCTGTTATATGGCTGTAACACATCCTACCTCTCAGTAGCTGATAAAATCACCTTTTTATAATTTCTTTATGTTGATGGAATAAGCAAGATATTAGTCCTTTTTTTTTTGTGTGTGTATTCTTTTTATCTCCTCCTACACCCCAACGCCCACCATTCCTTCGGGCCTCCTAGTACTCCATCCCCCTGGCAGTCCCCTTCGGAGCACCTCCCCACAGATAGCAGCCAATCCCGAGTTGTCCCGGCATATCCCTTCGCCGGGCGGGTCCCCCTCCTCTGAGGGGGAAGGCACCGGGTGGCAGGGAACCCCAGCACACTATTTTTACTTATGGTCCAGGATGCTGCTGTGGTAGAGGATGCTCCCAGAGGCTCCGGAGAACATGGAGAGCAGAAGCCATCATCCAGTGGCGCTGAAGCCGATTTTCCGGCTTTCTATTTTTAGTCCCTCCTGCTTCCGCTACTTTTGTTACCCCCGGTCTCCACGGGGCCACTAGAGGCGGAGCTATCCCCACCCTTCCCAGGAGAGGAGGCAGTCCTCCGGATGCTCAATCCTCTCCTTCCCCTGTCATCTCACCGAGTCCGCCCCTAACTCGAGCTACCGGGCGGCCGAGGTAAGGCGCCAGCACCTCAGCCTCCTGCACCACCAGGCCGGTGATATTAGTCTTTTAAATGTTGGCTATACTCTAGTCATCCACCAGTGACAAATCTCCATTTCCTGTTACAGTCAATTCCTGATATATGCACATGCTTGAGACACCCCGTTTGTGTGCATACATCTGAAATGGCATACAACCAAAACTGTATTGAAATCAATGGAGCCACTAAGTAAAACACACTTTCTCACTTACTAATTACTTTTTACTTTTAGTGAATGTATCAAACTCATTGAAAACATGCCCAGTCATCAAATGTTGAATAATCTGAGCTGTTTAAGCCATTTGTTTTCTCCAAAGCTCCTTGTTCTGACAAACAGGCTAAAACTGAGCAAAACTTGCATGTCTTTAACAACCGGCAGCACAGTTAGCACCTGTTTAATATGTGTGATTAATAGTATTAATGCCTGTGAAGCCCCTGTTTGGAGGACAAAGCGTGCACACAACCGAGAATTGGTGTGCATACAAGCACATTTTTTATTATTAGGTGTATAGGGCTGGGATTGGGACATGACATTTTTGTGCATTCATCCAGAATGTGCATACATCCGACTGGCATACCAATGGAATGGACTGTATTTGAACAAATGAGCTAGAGAAGAAATTATGCTGTTTGTTACACCTTTTTTTTCCTTTTTGACCAGGTAGTCAGAGATTATCTTTAATTTTAATTATTTAGAGGAGAACTACAATCAGAATGTGCAAAAAAAAAAAATGCTGTGCTGAGTGTTTTGATTTGTGTGTGTAGTAATACTGTATCCATACCAATGTTTGTTTTTAGGACCGTCCCCCCCCCCAGTGGTGGCACTCTCTGTGAAAAGTGATACCCATGCTCATCTGCCCTTTTCAGAAATACCCCCTTTCCTTATTTATGCCCCCAGAATTTACCTCCCATAAATATAAATGCAAGGAGACAAATATGGTAATACCATCCCCCTTTAGCGTAAAGCAAGGAGCCAAATTATAATTTTTCCAAAGATGGACATGACATTTTGTCATAATGTATGTATGCTCCAAGGCACTAGAACTCTCTTTTGGCAGGCATGTATGCTGTTAAAAAGTAAATAGTTTATTTAAAAGCTCAAGACAAATGCTGTATCTGAAAATAAAGGTCAGAATATTAATTGATGGTCGTGGTGAAAATAAGGGTGCATTTTGCACTTGTTAGCATACGCTTGTGATCTCTCATACATACACATTGTCATGCATACATTCCATATATATGTATATTACTAATGATGTAAATGCATTTGATGCTATAGGTTAGGTTTTAGTGAAATCCATTGTTAGAGTTGCTAGTTTACTAGTGCTAGATGCTTTTTTAGCTGTCCTTACAATATAGAATTGCTGAGTGATAATTTATGTACATACTGCAATATTAGTTTTGGTGAGATTTGAATTTTACTGACCATGCAGAATGTGGAAAGTACTGTCAGGAGATCTGCAGATTCAGGAGACAAGAATGTATTGTTCCCTACTGTTGTAAGAAAACCCAAGGTTAGCTAGTTTGATATGAGGCAACTGCACATGGCAGGCAGAAGGTGCTGAAATGCATGAAGGAGAGTGTTTGCCTTTGCAAATAAAAGAAAGGGAACAATAGCACTAGTTATGAAATGCTGTATAAATACAGGATCTGTTTAGGGTTTCAGTTGAGCAGAACCCAATACTGCAGATTGTGGAGTGCTGCCCTCTCTTCCAGGATGGTATGTATACTTCTTCTGTAATTTGGCATAGCTATTAATAAATATATTATATGCTGTAACTGTGTTTCTATTTGCTGTCATTACCCACTGAGAACAAATCCACGATAAGGGTTTGGTATAGAAATCACACACATTTACATATGCCCCCACAATGCAAAGCATCATGGGCTGCATATGCAAATCACCACAGAATGTTATGCTGGTCCAACTTTAAGCAGAATTGCATGGTGCCGGAAGGCCTCTCACACAGTTTGCAAAGGGTGCTAACAGAAGACATAGACACGTGTTTCGTCCTACCAGGACTCATCAGTATGCCTCGTCTGTTTGACACCCCAGTGGAATGGACCAGCTACCCCTAAGGCAGTGTGCCTGGGATATATTGTGGTGAACCCATTAAAATAAAAAAACATTTAAAAGACAAAGAACCTCTGTGCGTAAACACTGAGGCAAGGGTTACCCCAAAGGGCATTTGGCTGGGAAGCCAAGTTTCAAGAAAATACAAAATCACACATGCATTGTGGGGGCATGTGTGATTTTGTATTTTCTTGAAACTTGGCTTCCCAGCCAAATGCCCTTTGGGGTAACCCTTGCCTCAGTGTTTATGCACAGAGGTTCTTTGTCTTTCACATTTACATACCCCATCGCCCATGATCAAGAGTCTAAATGCAAAACTAGGGGTCTAGGGAAGTCTGGGATCCTTGGGATTAAAATAAACAGAAGATAAACACAGTGGGTCAGGATTCACAAAGAAGATGTGCCCGGCGCATCTCAGATGCTCCGGTGCAAGTCAGATGCGCCGAGCCCAGGCGGTGGCATTCACAAAGGGATGTGCCGTGCCAAGCAACAAGCACAACACCACTGTGAATCACCACAGGACACAACGGCGCATCCTCAGAAGCGCCAGCGCATCCGGAGATGCCCCAGGGCAGGCAGGCAGCCCTGCAGCCACACAGGGGAGCCAGCAGAACAACTGGAGCAAAACAGCAGGGCAGGAGAAGCAAACACAGAGCTGTCACAAACAGACCCACAGACACGGGCGTAGAGTAAAACATGTTTATAAAATGTAATGGCCATAGAAACTGCACAGATCAAATGCCAGAAAAGGAACAACAACATCAACGACATCCACAGACGGGGATGAGGGGGAGCAGGGACGGGTAGGAGGATGGGAAGAGGGACAGAAACAGGGAACAGGGTAGGGCAACTATTTACACAGGAAGGGCCCCAGTCGGTGGCAGGGGGACACTAGCGGCGCTGTGCTCTGCCACGCAGCACCCTGGCACGGCCCAGAAGGCACAGCACGATACCCCGCAGGGCAGATGACAAGCACCGAACGGTCCGAGTAAGAGGGCACAGGGCCGCCTGGATGGCCACACGGATCCTCTGGTCCACATCCACTGGCACAGCGCCACCATCATCACCACCTGGAGCAGCATGGCGATCATGGACACCTACAGAAAATGACAGAAGGAACACACACTGAGGGCCAGAACGTGGAACACAACCCAGCCCACCACAGCCCGCTCAACACCAGAAAGACTACAACCATGTTAAGTGGTACTCATCCACTCCTGGAGGGGCACCAGGCCTGGCACCCATGTATCAGCGATGATGCAAATCAGCAGCATCCGCGGCACGTTGCCTGGCCCCTGGACCTGCAAAACACAACACACAGCACCATGAGTGAACACTGCTACAGTGCAGGATGCAAGTCCCCAGCCACCCCACCCTGCCGGAACGTGGCCATGCAGCAAACAGTGATGCCAGCGTCCGAGGCACCCAGTGTAGGTGGGCGCTCACAGCCATGCCCGTCCCCCCCAGCAACAGGGCAAAGTAGCACAGGAGCACCATGGGAGCAGTGATAGACACACACACAGCATATGCCACAGAAGGATACAGCTGGAGAACACCTACCTGGCCGTGGCAGTGCACCCCTGTGTGCACGGTGCCGCAGTCGTGCCAGCCTCTCCGGGTCCCACCTCTGGAGGTTGCTGTAGTGATGCCTGCACTGCTCACCCGTGTGTGGCATGCCAGTACACTGCACAATCCATGAAGCAATGGTGGCCCACACCCTAGCCCTGGGCTCATAGAAGTCCTCCCATCCAAACAGGCGGCCCTCCACAGCTATGACCTGTGCCACTAGGTGTAACAGCTATAAATGTGACCAGTTCATGGCCCTAGGCACCATTATCCCAGCTCCAGGCATCCTACACTGTGTACATACAGTGGCAAGGTGCAATCAGGGAATGCGCTGTCCACCGACCATTATGTGCCATGTGCAACAGTGATACACGTGCAGCACACTGCACACTGAATGTGAAGCGCTATTGGCCACTGCCGATGGAACCGAGCATGCACACACAACCACCGCGCAATGGCGCCGCACAGCAAGGACATGATCGCACATGCGCTGTGCACGTGCCGGTGACATGTTGCGCATGGCATACGCCAGTAACATGTACCGTGCATAGTGCATGATCCGTGGGGAGGGACGGACATTGCAGCCTGGGCAGCGCATTGTGGGACAAGCTGCGTGATACGGTACATGGCACCGTGATCATCAAGCTTGCTATGGTGCACCGGACAATGGCGTAATGGCGCATAATGGAATATGCGCTGTGCAACATGTACAACGCATGCGTGGGGGATGCACCGTGTGAACAGCCCAAGGTCATGCAGATGCGCCACCCAGACCACGCATGCGCTGGCAATACGCTGTACTGTTGGTGGTGCATCACACAGATGCTCCGTGCAAAGTGACATGAGCTGGGAACAATTATGCATTCAGAGAGAATGCGCCCCAAACAGCCTCATCATCCATGCATGGGCATCCCAGCCGATTAGCATCTCATTAACAGGTGCTCAGGCCTCATTTGCATGCCCTGATCCATAAATGCTCCCAATCCAGCAGGCTGAGACCAGGGTACTGAGAGGAGTCACTGTCTACAGGGTGAGTACACTGCCACAGTCACAGGGCTACAGTACACACTGGTGTGCCTGCATCGGAGTGTACACAGCTGATGGTGCCCCAGTGCACCGCATGTGGGACCAGACCACCATCAGGTGGGCACCACAGCAACACATGATGTAAAACCGCAGGAATGTATCCATGGGGTGACAGTGGACAGGTCCCTGCCGAGGCCACAGTGTAGGACCGTGTCACTGGGACACACACAGCACAGCACGTGCCGGGCACCGCTGCATGATGGATGGCAGCGTGCTGTGGCAGTGCACTGCTGGGGGTGTGCAATGTGTACGGAGGACAACACATAGTACACAGGGACACAGGGATGGTACGGATGGCTGGGGTTGAACTGCACTGTGAGGCGCAAGCAGCGCCATGACACATGTATGTACGCCGCACAGTGCAACACCTGTTCAGGCACAGTGTCAACACTGCCAGCATGCACTTTGCCGCTGTGCATACACTGCATGCAACCACATGGCAGTACCCCTCCACCCTGCAGCCAACACAGTGGTGGCACCCAGGTATGATGGTGCACCATGGTGGTGGGACACACATAGCAGGGGGTATTGGGACACACACACACAGCAGACAGATCGATGTCACACACCCTGTGGTGGCTGCATGGTACCCCTACTGCGTCCTGGGTGCCATGTGTGGCATGTGCGCTCTCCCTCATGGACCGCACACCATGGTGCATGTCCACCTGTGCCAAGCAGCCCATGCATGGACCACGGCACAGACCACTGGCACCACAGACCATGGTGAGCCTGCAGACAGTGGGAGCTTGGTGTGGGACTGTGTGTACACCTGGGTGGGTCTGACACAAGGTTGCTTCTACCCACAGTGTATAGAATGTCCGAGGAGTCAGGTGCCGCTGGTAGGCGGCGACCAAACTTCACACAGGATGAGGAGAGGGCACTCATCGAGGCATGCCATCTATGTCTGGATGTACTCACTGACAGGGGTGGCAGCAGGACGGCGCATGCAGCAGGCTGGGAGGAGGTGGCCCGGCATGTGAACGCGTTCACACCATACAACCGCACAGTGCAGGAGTGCAGGAAGCACTGAAATGATGGGCGACGAAGGGCCAAAGAGAGGGTGGCCAGCATCCAGGCCTCCCTGCGGTGGACAGGGGGTGGACCCAGCTTGGTGGCACCACTAAGCCCCAACGAGGCCCTCTTGGCCACCAGTGTGTCATGGATGTCCGTTCATGGCGTCCCTGAGGGTGGCTTCCAGATGGGGAGCAGCCCGTCGCAGCATGGTGAGTAGCTGTGCACCCTGTCTGCACCTGCCATGGACAGGCGTGCATACCCGGCGGTGTGTGGCTGACTGTGCATCTCCCTTTCTGTCTTCCACAGCTCCATCGTGACTCCATGGCGCGGCCATGGCCAACGGCGCAGCCCCCATAGGCAATGATGCGGGCCCACCCTTTGGGGCAGTTGACAGTGACATGGTCGTGTCCACGATCCACACACCACTGGTCACAGCACCTGTGGTGGAGGGCCCTGCAGAGCTCTCCACCAGCGATGGCGGTACTGCAAGTGGGTACATCACATGGTTGGGGGGCCTGGCTGGGTTGTCTGATGGTGACCCAGAGGATGTGGTAGACATAGCGGATGCACTCATCATGCTTGCAAGTGGCATGCAGGGTAAGGGCATTAGCACCGACGCATGTTCCACCATCAGCAGCACCACTGCCATGGGTGACTGCAGTGCACACAGCATGGGGCTGCCTGTGCATGGGACCCTGGGTGCAAACGGCGTCCCCACTGTGCTGGACACCGGTGCAGTGGTGGCACGTATGCCTGGGGCTGTGTGTGCCGTGCCCCGCACTGCTGCCCAGCACAGTGCTAGCAGCGTCAGTGTCATCCAGGCAGGGCACCAGTGGGCATGCACCCGCTACAGTGGGGCCACAGGATGACATGCATGGACGGCAGGTAACCGTGCCCAGCCATAATACGCACACAGCACAATCTGACAGGGTGCGTTCACTGCCCGTGGATGACCCTGGTGAGGTTGCCCATTCCCCGGTTTGGCGGCGCCGCTCACATGCCGCATCACTTGATGATGACATGGGTGTCTACCTTGACCTGTTGCAGGCAACTGTGGACGGTCAGGAGGCACTCTGGGCAGAGTTCCATAGCCATTGGGCTGTCATGGTTCAGGATCACGAGTCTGCGGCAGCGTGGCATGCTCAGATGCTGGCTGAGACACGTCTCATGCGGGTGGGCATGACTGCAGCCATGGAGCGGATCGCAGCCACTGTGGAGGTAGTGGCTGTGTCCACAGCATGCCGCGGACAGCATGTGTCCAGTCAGACACCCAGGAGCATGTCCTGGACACCCCTTCGACGGGACCAGGTGGGCCCCCTGCTGCTGACCCTGTCACCACTGGCATCCACCCCCACTGGCCATGGCTCAGCTGGGGGGCGTGGTTCAGCCACCCCACTGAGCACCCATCCACGGTCTCAGTGCAGCACCCCTGTGGAGTCCCTGGGGACACCCCCTGTGGCTGGTGGTGGCACCCCGATCACCAGCGGCCATGGCAGAGGCCGCCCACGTGTCCGTGGCGGTCGTAGGGCGGCCCTGTGATGTCCATGCCCAGGGGTCTGTGGTGGTGGGTGGCATGGTCGTGCACACTGGCCGCCCTGTAGGTGGTGCCAGTGCCGCTGTGCGTGGTGGTCTCCAGCCACTCGGTTACCCTGGCACACCCACGTGTCACCTGTGCTTGTGCACCTGTGTGTGTGTGTGTGTGTGTGTGTGTGTGTGCTGCAGTCGTGCTATGTGTCATGGGTATGATGAGTGCGTTATGGTGCATGCAGTGCCCATGTGCCGGCCGCAGTGCACACTGACCCATGATGGTGTGGGCATGGCCTGTGTGGATCTGGTGTGGTGCATGCAGTGTGTGTGTGTATATGTGTGTGTGTGTGTGTGTGTGTGTGTCCCACTGTGCGCATGCGCCCGCATGTACGGCCCGGCGTGGCATATGGTGCCTGCCTTGACCCCGCCATGTTGCCCCTACACTGTGGTGCCCACACCTGCACATGTACCAACCTGCATACTCACCTGTGTGTCCCAAAGTGTTCCTCCACCACTCTGCTGCGGTATGCCCGTGCCCTGGCCACCAGCCTTGGATCCCTGCACCCGTGTCTGTCATCGGCTCCATGTTCCTCTGGGTGTGCCCCTGCTGTGCCCTCCCCAACCCCTCCTCCTCCCCGGAACTGTTGCCCTCGCTGGCCTCGGCAGGTATCCCATGGTCTTGGGCCATGTTGTATAGCATACAACAGGCCAGGAATATTATTTATTTATTTATTTATTTGCTTTTGGTAACCGGGTAAGTGCGTTAGGCAACAATCCTGCCTATTTTCAAGCACGACCCGGGAGAGTACATGACAAAAGGAGTCACTAAGTACAGTGGTAACGTAACGACATCAGACTGTACAGACAAAAAGATTGACATTAAAGCAGAACCAAACATTTTCAGGTACAATCAAGTCAGGTACAAGACAAAAGTGCCAAGTTAAAGTGATACATAATGATGGAATGGCGTTTGAGTGAACAATAGGCTGCAGGCAAATATACCCAGTATACATAGAGGTATGGCAACAATTTAATACTCCAGGATGCTCATAACAAAGCTTTAATGTTGCAGCAATTGGAAGGGGCAGGGCCCCGACCAGTGGTCAGTGGCAATGTTATGAGCAGCGGCAGTGACCAAGTGTGCTGAGGTGAGAGAACAACGAGTTTTGAAAATCCGGTGGGAAGAGGCAGTTTTGACCTGAAGTGGAGGCCGAGTTCCAGAACCGAGTATGCAACGAAAAGCCTGTTCCCCATTTTTGTGGTGCAAGGTCTACATGTTAGCAGGGGTGAGGAGGAGGATCTAAGTGAGCGAATTTGAGATGCAGGGGTAAGCAGGAGGGCCAGGGAGTCTGGTCTAGGGGTCGAGTTTGGGAGTCAATAAAGCAACCCAGAGAAGGCCCTGAGCTCCTTGGGTGGCAGCCAGTTTAACCCGGAGTAAAGTGGCAGTGATGAGTGAGGAGGCGGATGATAAGGCGAATCTGCAGATATTATTATAAGTAGTGTCCCATCTCCTGATAATGCTGGGGTTAGCTGAGTAGAGAGAGAAGACAGTATTGGAGCTGCGGGAAGCACCCCTTGCTCTGGATATTCTAGCGGAAGGGTGAGGGAGTGTCGCACCGGAAGGCCCCACCAATTTTCATATTGGCGGCACAGCAGACTGTGTTTATGTGTGTATAAGTTGAGGAGGGATCAAGAGTGACCCCAAGGTATTTGAAGGAGGGCGTATTGGTGACCGAGGAGGCCATCCGGCCCCGAATCAAAGCTTTAGAGCCATGGGGGATTTTTTGCAGAGCCGAACAGCACGACGCGTTTATCCAGGTTCAGATGTTGGTGGTTGTTCTGAAGCCATTGCTGAAGGACCTGAAGGTCTTTGAGAGTGAGAGGTTGATGTTAGCGATCGAGTGGGGCCAGAGTAGAAACCAGATCATCAGCGTACATGAGAATGCGGCTTTGGCAGGAGGATTGGGGAATGTCATTTAGGTAAAGGGAGAAGAGTAGAGGGCCAAGGATGGATCCCTGAGGGGCATACGGGTGATCTGTCTGGGGAGGATATAGCCTTATGAAGGCTATGGCCTGGGAGCGGTTGTTAAGGTAGCTTTGGAACCAAGAAGGGTGGGGTCGGAGGCCCCCATGGCTTGGAGCTTTGACAGGAGTTGGTGATGAACCATGTCAAAGCTTTGGACAGGTCAATGAAAATGGCACCGTGAGTAGGACCGATATCCATGTTGTTTTTATGTCACTGGTAAGTTGGGTTAGGGCCGTGGTTGTGCTGTGACCAGCCTAAACCCATGCTGGCTGTGGGTGAGAAGATTAAACTTGCCGATGTGGTCTGAGAGTTGATGTACAAGTTTCTCAAGAACCTTACTAAGAGCAGGCAGGAGAGAAATGGGGCGGTAGTTGGTCATTTGTTTGACGTCTCCCGACTTATGAATAGGGATGGTTCTGGACATTTTCCAGGCTGATGGGATGGATGAGGTCTTGAGAGATAGATTAAAAAGTCTGGTGACCGGCTTGGCAAGCCAAGGAGCAAACTGTCGGAGAATGCACGGATGGATGCCATCAGGGCCACAGGCCTTCTCAGGGCTGTACTGTAGGGCACCGCCTGACCGGCACAGGCACTGGAAATGCATCTTCAGCATGCCGAAGACACGCTCGATGATGGCGCGTGTCGCAGTGTGTGCGTCATCGTAGCATTCCTCTGCCACTGTTCCGGGTCATCGGAAGCGGATGAGGAGCCAAGGACGCAATGGGTATACAGCATCACCTGTGGGGGTAGATGTGTCTCCATTAGTTAATGGTGTTACACTGTGGCGTGTGACCCGACCCCATCTTGCCCTGTGTTGTGCGCTCCTGTCCTGCCCCCCCACCCATGCTGCCGCATGCCTGGCAGTCCTGCTTCCCCTGCCTGCCCCCATCCATCCTGTGACACACATCAAGACCATGCCACCCTGCTGCTGCCTCAGCTCCGTTCCACATACCTGCTGGCCAAGTGCCCTCAAACATGCAGTCTGCCGCCCACAGCCTGCCCCAGGTGTCCCGGGCATGGTGCCCCCCGGGCTGCTGGCACAGTCACTTGTACCTAACAGGTGTCCAGTTTGGATGTCCCCAGCCTCGAACCTTGCACAGAGCACTGACTGGTGCCATATGTATGCATCGTGTGCGCTCCCAGGGTGTGTCGCGCAGACATTGATGATGCTCTGGGCGGCATCACACACCACCTGGCAGTTCACTGAGTGGTACCCCTTCCGATTCACATATGTGATGCCCTCCTCACCAGGTGGTGTGCGGATTGCCACATGGGTGCAGTTGATGGCCCCTATGACACCTGGCATGCGTGCCACCCTGTGGAACCCCTGCATGGCTTATGTCCACTCTGCCTGTGTGCTGGGGAATCTGATGTATTCTGAAGCATGTGGTAGCAATGCGGTGAGGAACTGTGTGAGGAGGTGGGATGTTGAGGCCTGTGATATGCCAGTGGTGTCCCCTGTAGGCCCCTGGAAGGTTCCTGTGGTGAACAGGCACATGACCATTGTCACGTTTGTCTCCACCGTGATGGCGTGTCCTCGTGCAGTGGGTGCCTGCATCACATCATGGCACAGCTCACATAGCTGCCTCAGCATGGCCCTGTTGAGGTGGTATCGCCCAACTGTCTCCACCTCTGTCAGCTGCTCAAAGGACAGCCGGGCACCGTACCACCGTAGGGCCAGCCGCCTACGGTTCCTTCTGGCGCCCTGCCTCCTCCTCCTCCTCCTCATTGGGGCACCAGCAATGGCGACTGCTGCTGGGTTCATCCCCTCTGTTGCTGTAGCCCTGTGTTGTGGCTTGCTGTCTGTGCCTCTCTCTCTATTATGACTTCCCCCTCTGTGTGTGTCCTGCTGTTGTCGTTCCATTGACGGCCTGCTGGTGTGCTGGACTTAAGTCTCCTTCTTTTGTACTTACCTTGTTAGGGCGCATCCTGGCTTTGCGCTGGAGTTGCTCCATTGCTGCTCCTTGGTTTTGCTCTGTGGATAGGGATGCGCGGTGTATGCCAGATGCGCACTGCCATGCGCCCGCATGTCATTACGTTACCTATGGCACATGTCTTTGTAGCTGGGCATCTGTTTGCATTGGCACTTCCTCCCTGTGCCTGCAATCACCTTCCGGCGCATTTCCGACTTGCGCCGACGATTCTGAGATGTGCCAGGTGCATCTGTTTTGTGAATCCTGCCCTCCACGTATATCAGACCTGGATATCTTTACTCCTTTCTGTACAGTTTTTTGGACTGGCACAGGAATGAAATGAGCCTCCATCTTTCTACTTCCAACAAAAATGGTTCAGATATGGTATCCAGGTATGGCATACCCTGCAGGATATACCCTCTTCCAGGCAGGCATCCAGAGTTCTCCACCCTATGCCAGCCCAAGCCCTATACCAAGTTCAGCACAGTGTACCGAACAAAAAAAAAAAAGATAATTAGCAGTTTACTGAAGCCCCTGGACTGAAGCAACTGGGCCTCAAAAGTGAGCTGTGGGTCAGGGCATCGAACTGTCTCCATGTTTGCCATCCAGGTTCACTGTGGCCCAGTTCTGGGCTATTCTTTTTTTAAAGAAACGAACCACTGAAGCAGGGCACATGGAGCTTGAATAAGATTGTTGGCAGGTAGCCAAAAATATTTATTGCAGGCAGGCTGTCTTACAAGAAAGAGAAATACATTACAAATCTACCCAAGCACTTTCCTCTCACCACTGAGGCTTCGTCAGGAGGACCCTGGCTCCACCCAATAGCGCTCAGACAGGAAGCAGATCGTCCTGCTTAAAATGGAGAATTTTTCAGCAGTCTGTGCATTTTTGGGATTGGAGGGCCAGCACCAGTCTGCTAGTGGCATTTTCTAGCTGACAAAACTAAAAGGGCTGTAATAACACTTGGAATCACTTCCTCTGCCATAAAGACCATGAAGCAGGAAGAAAGAGAGTTGAACACCATGTTGCTGGGGTTGGAGTCAGGCGGTCATGTGACCAGCTCCACCCAATAGAGTTCAGGCAGGAAGCAGGTCATCCTGCTTAAAAGGAACCACTCCTAACATGACCTATCACATTTGTGTTCCAGAGTGTGAGTGGAACAGAGCAGAACTGGAACAGAATTGGCATCTTAGGCATTTACAGGCATCCACAAGTGACAGCAGGCATGCAGGGAACTCTGGTGGTTCACTAAGGTAAAGTAAAGTACCTTTTCATTTGCTACTACCTGGGTAAGGGAATACTGGAAGATGGTAAAGCGGTGACATCAGGAAGATAACAGTCCACGCAAACAGTAACCACCTGTTGTGTGGGAAAAGAGGAAACACCCTATCTAGGGTAAGGGTACAAAGTTAATTCCAATGGTGCAATGCAGTGATTGTGGGGATGCAATTTTCAGAGAGAACCTCAGGAGAGTGATGTGCCACCCCATCTGTATGCACCTCTCTTGGCTGAGGGAGGAGGTCATAGGTCTCTAGGCTAAGTTGGCAAGGATTCAGGATACCTCTTCCCCCACCCAGGGGACACTGAGCCTACCACCGTTGTCCCTGAGGATGCCTAAAAGAAGAAAGGATGGTTGGACTGTGGTGGGCTCTGGGATGGTGGGCGTGGTGAGTCAGATGCACATTCCTCAGCCTGTGCCACTGAAAAACTCATTTGCCACTCTGGTGGGATGGGACTGCCGGGGGAGGCACATGTAGTAGTGGCCAGTAATGATGTGCGGGTCCTTCGTATGGGAGGCCCCAAGATGGGAGGTAGAGGACCCCAGCAGAGGAAGAAGCAGCTTCTGGTGTTGGGGGGGAGGAGATTTGGGAACAGGAAGGAAGAGAAAGAGGGTGGTGAAGTGCCTATCTGGGACCAAGGCTCAGAGGGATGGAAAGAGGATCCTAAGGATTGCTCAGGCGGCAGGACAGGAGGGAGCTGGATGTCATTGTCCACCTGGGAACTAATGACCTGGCTATGAATGAGGCCGGGATGGTGCAAGGAGATTTTAGGGAGCTAGGGAGGGGGTCTTAGGCAGGTAGCATGCTCTAAGGCTTTCACTGACTCTGCTGCTGACCAGGGAAGGATAGGGTTCTCCACACCGGGATCTTCAACTCATGGTTGAAGGAATGATGTAGAGAAGAGTGGTTTGGCTACACTAGGGACAGGGGACCAACCTGGAGGGATAAGGGCCTATACAGGGCTGATGGCCTGCATCCATCTGGAAGGGGAACCGCAGCACTCAGTGGATGGTTTAAATGTTACTTTGATGAACACTTAAACTAAGTGAGGTGGTAGTGGAAGGAAAAAGGGAGGCATAGATTGCCCCCCATGGACTGAAGCAGAGAGAAGGGAGGACCCGTGGGGTGCAAAATCCCCCAGAGTGCAAAATAAAAACAAAAAACAGTGTGGTAGAAAACAAGGGGGATGAGAACATGAGTTATAAAAAGAGAGGTGAAAAGGAGGCAAGGTAAAAGGGGAAAGGAGGGAGTAGCAGGCAGAGTGGGAACAAAGTGTGGAAGGCCATGTGCATCAGTGCAAGAAATCTAGGAAATAAAATTCCTGATCAAGAAGCTATCGTGATAAAGGCAGACCTTGGATAATGTTGTCATTACTGAGTCATAATTCATGGGAAACCATGACTGGGACATGGCCAAACTAGGATATACTCTGTTCAGGAAAGATAGGGTGGGAAGGGAGGAGGTGTGGTGCTGCACAGTATGTAAGGGAGGGTATCAAAGCTATGGAGACACAGGGAATCCGGGGGGAGGGACTGAAGGGGGTTGGCGGTACTGTGGGTCGCCCTGGAAACAGAAGGCGGTGCCACTATTTGCACTGGTATGAACTACTGACCTTCAATGCAGGGGGAGACTTTAGATAAGACACTGGTGAAAGCCATTGGTACAGTGGCACAAAAAGGGGAGGCGCTGTTGGCAAGGGACTTCAATCTACTGGATGTAGATCAGAACCTAGCAAGGATGGCAATGGAAGCAAGCTACACAAGGACGAGGGTCTTGGATTTCAGGAGCGTAGATTAAAAAAAAATGAGTGAATGCCTCTGAGATGACCTAGCAGGGGTGGGGTGGGGGAGGAGGAACAATGGTCTCACGCTAAGGAAGGCACAGTGAAGGCAACATACCTCTGCACAAGGGAAGTGAGCAAAAAGAGCAGAAAAAAGAGACAGCTATGGTTCACAAAGGAAATGGCTGAAAAGGGAAAGGCTAAAAGGGTAGTGGTCAGCAGGTATAAAGAGACGCAGAGGGAAGAGGATAGGGAGGCAGGGGTGTAGCCAGGAATTTTAAACTTGTACTCAAAACAAGTGATAGCACTGTTGCCCCCCCGATGGCACTGTTGCCCCCCCATTGCGTAAACACAAACCAAAATACACTGTGCCACATAAAATAAACAAACGATAGGCCTGCCCCCCCCTCCCAAATCAGTCAAATATTTACGCAAATGATCCCAATAGGATTATTATTTGTATAGATTTACAACATTTTATTTTATCCTAACACACACAGAAATTGGCTGGCTTTTAGTTACAATGTTTAGAAAACTTTGTGATAAGCCTCTGTACCACATCAAGGTATCCAGCCTAACAGAGGGCCATTCACACCAGCACTCATGCATGCATACTAATCGGGTCAATCTGGCCTCTAAAGCCCACAAACACACACTCATATAAAGGATAGAAAGACACCATTCATACTGTGCACTCAGCAGGACCCTACAGGAGAAAAACATCCTCACCATACATACACCAGGCAGCCATGTATAGTACACACACACACCTCCCAAAAGGCACTCATGCACACTCACTCCTGCTGCCAAACACTACAGCTCACACCCGTAAAGAGAGACAATCCAAATGACACCAGTGTAACAGACTATTGCATGTTAAACATAGAAACATAGACTTTGACACCAGATAAGGACTGCTTGACCCACCCAGTCTGCCCATTTCCCTACCTATTGGATAGCTGCAGTTCCTAGTTAACCAACAGCCTACTTCTTCCTAACCCCCATCAGAATTGCCTTATGTCTGTCCCATGCATTCTTGAATTCCCCCAGTGTTTTTGACCCCACGACCTCCTCAGGAAGGCCGTTCCATGCATCCACTACCCTCTTCATGAATAAAAAAATACTTCCTCACGTTGCCCCTGAACCATCCCCCCTCTATCTTCAAATTGTGCCCCCTTGTTCTTGAACATTTCTTAATAGAAACATAGACTCTGACGGCAGATAAGAACCGCTTGGCCCACCTAGTCTGCCCATTTCCCTACCTAATGGATAAGCTGCAGATCCTAGTTAGTCAACAGCCTACTTTCTCCTACCCCCCGTTAGAATTGCCTTATGTCTGTCCCATGCATTCTTGAATTCCCCCACTATTTTTGACTCTACGACCTCCTCAGGAAGGCTGTTTCATGCATCCACAACCCTCTCTGTGAAGAAATACTTCTCACATTACCTCTGAGCCGCCCCTCTATCTTTCAAATTGCCCTTGTTCTTGCACATCTCTTTTTCTGAAATATGCTACCCTCTTGGACTTTGTTGATTCCCTTGAGGTATTTTAAAGTTTCTATCATGTCCCCCCTCTCCGTCCTTTCCTCAAGGCTATACATCTTAAGCTCCTTTAGTCTTTCTTCATATGTCTTCTAGTGCAGACTCTGCGCCATTTTGGTTGCCCTCCTCTGGACAGCCTCCACCCTGTCTACGTCTTTGCTGAGATGGGGTCTCCAGAACTATACATAGCACTCCAGATGTGGTCTTACCAACTGTCTGTACAAAGGGCCAACAACTTCCTGTTTTCTACTGGTGATGCCTCTCCCTATGCATCCCAGTATCCCCCCAGCCCTCCTTACTGCCTTCTCACATTGCTGGCCCACCTTTAGGTCATCTGATATGACTACCCCCAGGTCCCTTTCCATTTTTGTTGTTGTCAGTATCTCACCCCCCATTGTGTACTCTTCCCCTGGGTTTTTGTTTCCCAGGTGCATTACTTTGCACTTCTTTGTGGTGAATCTAAGCTGCTATACATTTGACCATTCCTCGAACCTTGCCAAGTCCCTTTTCATCCTTTCCACCCCACCTTGCATATCAACCCTGTTGCAGATCTTTGTGTCATCTGCAAAGAGACATACTTTCCCTTCCAGTCCCTCTGCAATGCCACTTATAAAGACATTAAAAAGGACGGTCCCAGTTAATGAAATCCTGCAGTACCCCACTAGTAACCCTCCTTTCTTCACTGTGGACTCCATTTACTATTACCCACTGTGTTCTGTTGTCCAGCCAGTGTTTTACCTAGGCTACCACCCTGGGACCCACTCCCAGGCTGGCTAATTTGTTAATCTTTTGTGCGGGACTGTGTCAAATGCCTTGCTAAAGTCTAGGTAGGCCATGTCCACAGCCCCTTCCTGGTCTAATTCTTATTTTGAAAGATGCTACCCTCTTGGACTTTGTTGATTCCCTTGAGGTACTTGAAAGTTTCTATCATGTCCCCCCTCTCCCTCCTTTCCTCAAGGGTATACATTTTAAGCTACTTTAGTCTCTCTTCATATGGCTTCTGGTGCAGACCCTGCACCATTTTAATTGCCCTCCTCTGGACTGCCTCCATCCTGTCTATGTCCTTGCAGAGATGGGGTCTCCAGAACTGCATGCAGTACTCCAGATGGGGACTCATCAACTGTCTGTACAGAGGGATAACAACTTCCTGTTTTCTACTGGTGATGCCTGGCTCTCTGATGCTGGTTCGACAACCCTTTTGTCGACCGGCATCTCGTGACAGAAATCATGTCGACTGCAAGTTGTGGTTTACATGATTCCTGTGTGTCTCTCGGTCTGTTTTTTTTTATTGGGGTCTTTGCCCCAGAACCCTCCCATGCGGGGATCTGCCTCCCACCCCCCATCTTTAGGATTATCAACTCCAGTCAGAGTTGATTTGGGGTGGGGGAAGGACTGGGAGACAGTGTGCCCCTGTCTTGGGCACACCAACACAGTGACCTGTCGGCAAAGTACCAATTTTGTCGACAGGGTTGTAGTTCACTGTGTTGATGTTGCCGTACGTGGTGCATACCTGATGTCTCTACTATACATCCCAGTATCCCCCCAACCCTCCTTCCTGCCTTCTCACATTGCTTGCTTACCTTTAGCACTGTGTTAACCTTTTAGCACAACTCCAAGGGCTGCTGTGGGCTAAATGGTGCTCAGTTTTGGGCATGGTTATGGTATAACCACCTAAACCCCCCGCAACAAGTAGTCCAAAGTGAACCAAACCAAAGGACACGAGAGTAAGAATTTTTGCACACTGTTTGGTTAACTGGGTAAGCTCCCTGACAAGATGCTCCTTTGTCATGAGCGACCTGTGGTGAATTACATACAATGTACATAACCAGGAAAGAACACGAGATGTACTAGAATGAATACTTATGTACACTCAAAACAGTTACAAGTACAGCACTGGTATTACATTACATGTAACATTATTTTAACATGACTCCAAGGGCTGCTGAGGGCTAAATGGTACTCAGGGTTGGGCATGTTTCTGACATAACCACCTAAACCCCTCGCAACAAGTAGTCCAAAGCCAACCAAACCAAATGACACCAGTGTAACAGACTATTACATGTTAATATTTTAACAAAACTCCAAAAGCTGGTGTGGGCTAAATGGTGCTCAGGGTTGGGCATGGTTATGGCATAACCACCTAAACTCCTCGCAACAAGTAGTCCAAAGCCAACCAAACTGAAGGACATGGGGTGGACTAAGTGTTAAGTTATTATTGCATGTTCTTTGTAAGTACTGTACATTACAGTGGGCATCGACAGGGCTGGAGTGGACTAAACGGTGCATGGGTTTGGGTATGGTTATGGCATAACCATCTAAGCTCCCCCTTGCACCAAAAAGCCAAAAGCAACCCAAACCATTAAACGCTGGAGCTTATTTTCGCACAAAGCACACACTGCGATCTTAACATGGATCAAAGTCTGATATTACCTGCACAGTGTTACCTGGAATGTCATCATGAATGTGAAGCAGTGCCAAAGGAGCAAGGCAGTTCTTTCCCATGCTGTTCCGAAGCCAGGTCTTCAGTCTTCTTAAAATGCTGAATGAACATTCGGCTGTGGTGGCACTAGTTTGCATGGTTGCCAAGATCGACAATGCAGCATTTATATTTGGAAACAGCAAGGGATTCCAATGCTGTAGAGCACCCACAGTTGTATCTGGGTATCTCCCAATTGGTGGTCTACATCCATTTTTTGCTCCACTTTGCAATCTCTTTTCAGAAGTCTGCTACACTAGACATGTCAGTCTTGTATGCTGAATAAATCCCCAGCACCTTCTCTTCCTCACCAAATAAAGACTGCGGATTACTTGGAATCAAGCACTGAGCCTCAAAATGGGAGCGACAGTCCATAAACCATCCTTTCATCTCAGATAGTATGTGGTCTATGAATTGAACAAAAACATTCCTCCTGAAGTGCTCTTCCAGATTTGCAGCCTCAATGTTCCTGCGCTGTGTCTGGCATCCACATATTCGTGGGACAGCCTCCTCAACTCCAAGAGAATCTGCAAGGCATTTAGCATCCACATACGATCCATGGAAGGTGGCCTCAACATTTCCGTTATCCGTGTCAAGGTCCGAACTAGTAGACTGGCCTCGTCTGCTGCCCGAATCAAATCAATGTTGACACTCTGTAAGTACATGTGCAGTGGCTTTGTGAATGCCAGGATGTATTCAACAGCTACAAGTGTTGCAATAAATTCAAATCTGATGGCCATCAGGCACCAGTGTGCTTCACTCTCAAATTCACCAATCTTCTCCAGGGTACTTGTGGCAACTACAAACTTACTCTTGAGCCACGACAATGAGTCTGCCTGACTCATCCATTATGTATTACCCGCCACAGGAATGGACGTTGTTCTGTCATGCAGGTTGTCATCACTATCATCATGACAGCTTGGTGAATTTCTGAATTCATTGAGCTCTGCTAGATAGATATTCTTCCCTTTTGCTGAATGTTTCAGTATACCAGCCACCTTCTGTGCTGTGTCAAGCATGTTGGCAACAGGTCCCAGAGCACAGGAATGCAGAATGGCAGTGTTCAGATTGTGTCTTGCAAACAGAGTAGAAGGTATCTGGGACAACTTCCTGAATGAGTGCCTGCACCCCATTGAACCATCCACTCATACTGCTTCCCTGATCATATCCTTGGTCTCTCATCAATGCCTTCTTGAGTCCCCAAGTGGTTAAACGGTGTAAAAACAGTTCTGAGAGTCCTTTGTCAGTCATATCTGCAGCCTCCACAAACTCAACAAAATCCTCACGAATCCCTACTTTTCCATCCATCCCACGATGCACATACCTCACAGTCAAAAATATCTGTTCTGTGGTGGAAATATCTGTGGTTCCATCAGTATCAGACTGAACCATTTGGCATTCTTTAAAAGATGTAAACATTTCCACTGGATCTGCTGTACCATTGGATTGATCAGTTCATTCTAAGTTTGAACAGATGTATATTGAGCATTTTTTGGTGTCTCATTCAAGTGTTCCTGCAGGACTTGATCTAATGCTGCAAAGTGTTGCAGAATTACATTAAAATTGACTTTTTTGCTTGTCCGTCCTCTTACTGCGATGTCTTGTCTTCTGCACATCAGGATTACAGTAATAATTAGCTTCATGTCATGGTGTGTTCGATACCATACTTTTCTGTTAGAGTCACATAGTGCCTGACATGCCATCTTCACCTTGCTGTCGAAACCCCCAATGAAAGCTTCTTCTTTGGTCACAGCACCATCAATACGGTCTTTTGAATTTGTATGTCACTTCAGAATTGTATGGCAGTTGGACCAGTCAATCATCGGAGCAGATACCAATATAGAGGCCTTGTTCGAGGTGTTAAAGATGAAGAATGGTCTGCACAACACGCCATTCATACTTTCAGAATATCTTGCAGTTTGTAGCCCATCAGAAGCTTTGGATTGAACTGGCATGACACCTGCCTTCCTACAGTTGCTTATTTCATTTCATGAATTAATAATAGTACTAATAATAATAATAATTTTATTAAGTGCAATTCAAGTATCAAAGCGCTGTACAAGTATACGATCATAAAACTTTCAAACACAAATTAAAATCCAAAATACTCAAATAAACAATTAATTCTCAGAAATTCACAAAGGCAAGACTAAATAGATTGAGTTTTTAGTGCTATTTTGAAGCTCTCCACGGTCTAGCACCCTCGAACCCGATGAGGTAGAGCCATGTGGTGATATCCATTGTTTGGTAAGTATGTCCTTCTTTTCCTTGTCAGTCAAGCAGTGGTGATTGTAAAGGCTGAAGTCTGTGTCATCCTGTAAACGCTTCTGTTGTCTCTCAGCTCTGGTCTCTGCCACATCTCCCTGGCTCATCCGCGTCACCACATCCTCCTGGCCCATCTATGTTACCACATCCTGCTGACTCATCAGTGTGCCACCACATCTTCCTGGCTTCTTGTCATCTGCAATGGTTTCTCAGAAACTGGACTCTCTGCCTCTTCTGCTGCATCCTCCCTCCTTGCCATCTCCAAACCTGCAAATGGAATATCCATACCTACAACCATAATGGCCTCTGTGTCCTGCCTCTCTGTCTCCGTACTGGCAACCAGAATTGCCTGTGCTGCTGCATTCCATCTCACCATCTCATGTGTCTCTGCACCCTGCCTTGGTGCTTTGAATGGTGTTGATGTCTCTGCTACTTCGTCCGCAGTATCTCTACTATAGGAAATAAAAAAAAGTAATGTCTCCATATGTACACTGTATAGGTCAGTATGTAGAACTTGTACTTGAAGAAAAAAAGAAACTCACCTTAAGAAACAACATGGCTTTGGACATCTTTTCATTCTCTTCCATTTGAGCTCTTTTGATCTTTCTGAGCTGAGCTCTGGACTGCTGTTTATACTTGACACCTCTGCTCTCCATTGTGTTACTATGAATTAATGAAGACTGTGCCCATCTGCACCATGACACGCTGTCACTTTTGTTATCTGCATCACAAAAAGTTACAAAGTCTAAGATGAATATACAGAAGAACATGTGCCTGCCATCTCAGTTTGGCAGTTAAGGGTTCACTGTCAGTTTCTGTGCCCATTTTTAAAGTGCATGTTTAAAAGTGCCTGGAGTGAGCAAAATGAGTGCTGTAACCTGTTTTGTGTATAAAAATAGATGCCCGCGACTCCTGGCATGTGCATTAGTTGACAGCGCTCATTTTTGATGGGGAATATCTTTGCAGAAATCCATAGCATGAATGATAAGGGATACAACCTTTTGGCATATGACAAAAGGTTGTATCCCTTAACCATATGACAAAAATTACTCATCCGTTTATCCACAGCTCGCCACTACTCCAGCTCATGAACATGCGGCATGGATATTTCAGTCGGGATGGGCAGAATAAATACCTTGTTCTAGTATGCAAATCTCTTCCCATCTGTTTTACATTGCTAGTGTTTGCTCCATTTTAAAAAATGGGCACAAGCCAGCCCAGTGGCGCTGGAGGTTGAGGTGCTGGTCGCTATACCTTGCGCCACACTGGCGACCCAAGTTTGGGAATGAGCCTGGGCCACTGGGGGTTGGTGGGGGGGGGAGAAAGGATCAAGTGTCTGGAGGACTGCTCTCCTCTCTCAGGGGGATGGAAACTTGTCGTTCCACTCATTGACTGCCCTCGGGCAGTGGCTGGAGGGCAGTATGGGTCAGGAGGCACGTACGGATGTCCTTATGTCAGTAGGGGGGATGGGAGAAAATGGTGGAAAAAGAGCCTGGCAGGCTCCATGATGGTCTGCCACATCCCAAGAGCTGTCCCTGATTTCTGGATTGGGTATCTGGGGGGGAGGGGGAGAGAGAGAAGCCGGCAACCTCCTTCCTAGCCCCACCACGGGGGAATTTCCAGAGATTGGCAGGAGTGGCAGGGGCAGGATCGGAGAGACAGTCCCTCTGTCAGGAAGGCTATAGCCACCTGCCTGGGCTCCAGGCAGAAAAACAGTAATTAAAAAAAAAAATGGGCACAGAACCTGACAGTGTCCCTTTAAGCTTAAGCGTCCATACCATCAGGATACTAGTGTTGCTCAAACTACAAAATGCCATTATGTTCATTGCTAACATGCAGTGCCACAAAATAGGTAGCAGGGCAACAAGACTAGTGTGCCCACTAAGCAAACACACCGAATAGTGCGGACCCAAAACACACAAGAAAAACAAGCAAACGAAGCAACAGCAGAAGCTGCAGACCACAAGCAGCCACCTCAAATTTCACAGGCACTCAGAAATAGCAATGTATCTAGCTGACAATTTCTCACTGGTTGAGTGGAACCCCTGCAGCAGGTGCAGAATCAGACTGTTCTGTACATCAGGTACACAGTTATGTAAGCACACAACTTCTGGACAAACCAATTTTGCAGGCAAGTGCTGATTTCCCAAACAATACGATAGCATCTCTCCAGGTTTAACAGCAGCTCGGAACATGTGGGGAAGTCATTTTGTTGCTGCCACTGCACCCGGAGAGATTTTATCCTGTTTTTTTTGCAATTTTCTTTATGCTCCTGCTCCACAGTTCTCGATCAGGAGGGAGCCCCAGTCCCCCCCCCCATGTCAACAGCTGATGCCAACCGTTACCCCCAGGGCTTACCCCACTGGCAGGGCTGGTGGGGCACTCCAAACCCTGCTGAAGACCGGATCCATTATAGTTGGCATCATGGCTGTTCAGGGGTGGGACCTGCGAGCTTGCTCCATCATCCAGCTGGGAGCTCTTTTCCACCAGTTTCACCACCCTCAGGGGCGGAGCATGCAGTGACGCCAGTGACTGTAGCGTGCATGCTTCCATGCGTATCCCATCGGAGTCTGCCCTGCCTCTGACCCCAAGTCAGCAGCATCGGTGTGTCACCCCCAGCCTCCGCTATGGGCCAGGCATGCACCGACAACTGATTTCCCCCCTTCCCAGAGAAGGAGCGCTGTCCCGTGGACACTCAGTATTTCTCCTCCCCTGCTGACCCTCGATGGCCTGTGCTCACTCCCGCACACGGGTCGCCAGCTTGGTGCAAGGTGTGGTGTCCAGCGCCTTAACCTTCAGCACCACAGGCTAATTTTATCCTCTTTTTTTATGTAAGAATCAGTACTTTCAAGCTGGTGTGCCCAAAGGTTGCATGGCTAGCTAACTGGTGCATGCCTGGATTTAACACACTGGGTACCACACTACCTGGGAGCCACCTCCTGAATCCCTTTTTTTTCTATGTCCCCCCAACACAGAAAACACCAAAACACAATAAAAACTATTTTTAATACATTTCTGTTGCTTTAGTTCTCTATTTAGCTCGTAAATCACTACCAGTCAGGTTAGGTACAGTACAGGTTGGGTTCCTGTACCCCCCCCCAATGCACAGAGAACACCAAGACACACAAAAAGAACTAATTTGAATACATTTCAGTCACTATAATTCTATCTATAGAGGCATGGTCAGCATGCGACAGTTTGTTGTACATACTGCCATATTGCTCTGACCGTCAACCCCCCCAGCCCACAAAACTTTTAATTTCAAAAAAAGAGTTAGCAAAGCAGATGCTATTTTTTTTTTAAAAAACACAAACAAATAACTCATTCCTGCACACTTGTTTTGCTTAGCTGGAATTTGTCTGCTGTGAGGAGTTTTCCTTGTTACCCACAAAAACACCACTGACTCCACTGGCATGGAACAGGCCAGTACAGACAAACAAAACCAACTGGACATGCTCTATAACATTATAAATCACCCAAATCCTTTCAATGTTAAAAATAAAATGACTTGGGGGAGGGAGGGTCAAAGAGGGGAACAACCGGCAACTGACTGCTCCAGTATACCACCCGGGGCCATAATGCAATGCTTTTCTGTGCATTCTTAACTGAAACTCAGAAGGTATGTCCTCTCCTCTGTACTGGCGTTCAGTTACTCTGTAATATTACACCATGGTGGAGGCAGCTGACAGCAGCGATTAGCAATACAGTGCAGGTTAATGATTTGGGAATGGGCCTGCTTTGGGCTGAATGAGGTGTGAAGTATGTGAATAATGTTGGGGACAGGGGGCTTCTGTGAAAGCACTTGTTTGGGGGATGGAGATCCCAGCTACAGTAATTCCTGTCTTACAACAGAACCACTTGTCCTTCCTGTGTGGCCAAGGCTAGTCCCATGGCTACCCCTTCCTCCACCGCAGTCATTTCCTGCTGAAAATTTGATGGGTTAAAAGAATCTTGGACTGAATTTTGGACTGAGAAGTAAAGTAGTTGCTTACCCAGTTTCACAGTCCAAGGGTGCACAATGACTAACTGCCCCAGCACTTCTATCTCCAAAACAGAGGAGCAGCATCAGTCTCCTCAGTTGCCCCCACCTATGCCAACCTATTTATGGGTTGGTGGGAGGAGGGGGCCATCTACGACCCCTTCACAATCTTTACAAAGCTTGCATCAAAAAATATATGCATTTCATTGATGATGTATTAGTAGTTTGGGAGGGTTCAGAACAACAACTATCTGATTTTTTGGAATACATAAAAACCAATGAACTGGGTCTCCGTTTTACAGCTCAGTCTCATAGAGACAAAATAGACTTCTTGGATATTACTTTAATGGGTATTTCTGAAAAAATAGTCAGCACTAAGGGGTACTGTAAGGAGACAGCAGGTAACAGCATCTTGCATGCCCTCAGCGCTCACTCTAAGCACATTATTGAAAATGTTCTCTATGGGCAATTGATTCATTTAAAATGAATCAGTACAGATAGCAAAGATTTTAACTCAGCTAAAAATGAACTTTTTCACAGATTATGCAATAGAGGGTATACAAAAAAAATACTTCACAACAGGCTCTCCAGAAAGCTAATTGCCTAGATAGGGGAGACATGTTACAATACAAGGAGTGGGAGGGGGGAGTAGAACATACAACCTTTGTGTCTACACACGGCTCCATTTCTATGGATTTGAGATCTATAATTCAGAAACACTGGCATTTGTTAGGAACTGACAGAGATCTAAAAGAAGTACAAGAAAAGGGACCTTTGATTACATTTCATAGAGGCAAGAGCCTCAAAGATATGTTAGTGCATAGTGAATATAAGAATGCATGGGATAGACACAATGGAGCCCTGACTACAAAGGGCAACTCGAGGGTCAAAATAGGTCTAACACAAATGGGCAGACTAGATGGACCTAGCAGTCTCCTTTTGCTGTCAACTTCTATGTTTCTATGTTTCTAAGAAAGATGACTCACAGGGGAATTGGTTAAGTAGGAAACCAATAGGATTTTATCCATGCAAGCATTATATTACCTGCAAGCATGCAGTACAAGGGAAAAGCTTTAAAAATCCAGGTAGGACAGGAATAAATGAGATTTTCATAAACCAGTTTTTAACTTGTAACATGCATGATGTCGTTTACGCCCTGTGGTGCTCTTGTGGTCGTACCTATGTGGGTCAGACAATGAGGTGTCTGAAGGAGCAGGTGCAGGAGAACTTCAGGGAAATTCATAGACAAGACACCGGCTCGGTAACGTGCATGCCCAGAGTCACGACTTTGATTTTTTAATACTAAATAAAACAGGTTCCAGTGCTCATTTTTCAATGGGACTAACTTTGGACTACTCTGCACTGCCACAAATAATGGATAAGCCCATTTTTACAGGTGCAATCATAAAAACCTTACTCGTTCATGAACGAGTTACTCCGTTGCTTTGCACCAATGTAGCTCAAGGATGCGTGGAGCCCATATTTTTTATTTTTTTATTTAGTTGTTTAACCAGGTATAGTACACTAAGCTGAAAGCCTTTTTACAGGAGCGACCTGGTTCAGGTGGTCTTACAGAAATGTCATTTTTACAAAAATCGTACATTTGTAGCTCTTCTCCGAGACTATAGGGCTAGTTATGTATTTTACATTGCTAAGCCTTGCACCACTCACCTTCATCATCGGCCTTTCAAAATCGTTCCAAAGGCTGACAACGTCCCTTCAAGCATTTGCTACACTTAGAATTGGTGTGTGCCTTTCAATTCTCCTCCATTCACGAGATACTGAGAAAATAAAACAAGCATTTTTTATTAGTGTTCTGCATCTATAATATGATTTTCATTTCATTTGGTATAAAGAATTTGCAACATATTGTTTTGCGATTTTTATATAACCAGGAACCACAACATAACCACTAGCAATTCAACAAAATCAACTAGCCCTGTGCCCCGCTCTCACCCCCTCCAGTGACCAACAAATACTACTGCTGGCAGTCAGAACTGGCTATACAGGTTAGCAGCCAGATCAAAAATTGAAAGCAAAATGAAGTTTGTGAATGGTGGTTTTTATCTGGCGACTGAATAATTTGCACCCGTGGACTAGTATACTGAAAGCATTTATTTTCTGGAGCATATAGTTAACTGCCCACAGTGCCCAAAACATCAGGGGATCCTCTTCCCCTACGAATGTAACTACCCCACCAGAAGTTCTGACAACATGGTTTTTAAGATTCCTCGATGTCGCACCTCTTTAGGTGAGAGGGCTTTTGCCCATCGTGCCCCCAAATGGCTTAATAGTCTACCCCCTGAACTTTCCTCTTCAACTCCATTAGGCCACTTTAAACATGAGCTCTGTTTTCACTAGCCCCACATTGCTTAGCCTGGTTGGAACTAACCCAACACTCCCCCTCTCATCCTACTATTTTGCGCTTAATGTCCTTACCCGACATCTGTATCCCTTGGTTCACCTAACCTTTCAGGCCTGCACCTCCTATCTTTTCACCCCCCACTGCGTCCCTCTCCCCCTCAACTTCTTCCCTCTCTTTCTTATCAGCAAACACTGACAAGGCCTCATGGGTCGAATTATTCTCCCCCCATATTATCTAACTTTTGATGCTGTACTCTCCCTCTGTTCACCCACTCCCGTATACCCTGTGCCCAGCTTACCTCTCCCACTCTGTTGTTCACACCCAGCTACCTCACACTTGCTATGTAATTATGTAACTGGCATACACTGTCCTATGCCTTCACAGTGCTATTTTGTCATAATCTGTATAGGATTGCTTATTCCAAAATTACTGCTTAATGGAATTGTTGTGTTTGTGTACTGTTTGTTTGTTTCCTCTGATGTGGAACCTATGTAATGAGCTTTTTCTCAAAGGTGTCAATCCAAGATCATAATTAATAAATAAATAAATAAAAACTGTACATGATTACACAGAATCTGACAGGTAGCATGCACGATAACCTTCTCGGAGGTGCTGCCTGTCTGTGGCATGGGTGAGGCTAGGGTACGCCGCACCATGCAGTTCAATGAATGGTTGAAAGACTGGTGCGGAGCACAGGGTTTTGGCTTCACTGGAGACTGGGGGTCCACCTGGAGGGATGCGGGTCTATACTGGCATGATGATCTGCATCTGTCCAGGAAGAGAACCAAGTTCCTAGGTGATAGGTTTAAATGCTTCATTGGCAAGTTTTTAAACTAGCCAAGGGGGGGAGGTACTGATAGGAAGCAGGAAATTCCAAGCCTCCCCCAACAAAACAAGGTAGTTAGTGAGGTAAACACCAAGGTACAGAGGTTGACAGGGGGCAGGACGGGGTAAATAGAGAAAAAGGCAAAGGCAGTAAAGGCAGAGAAAGGGCAAAAAAGGGGAAGGCCATCAAAAAATGGAAGGCAATGAGTACCAATGCTCATAGTCTGGGTAACAAGCTTCCTGAGCTAGTCGCCCTGATGGAAGAGGGACATCTGGATATCGTGGCAGTCACAGAAACATGGTACATGCAGAACCATGACTGGGATGTCAACATACTAGGGTACATAATCTACAGGAGGGACAGGGAGGGTAAAAGAGGAGGAGGAGTAGCTCTCTATGTAAGGGAAGGGATCAAAGCAATGGAACTAAAGGGTAAACAGGGAGAACAGGAGGCACTGTGGGTCACCTTGGAGACAGGGAGTGGCACCACAATCCACACAGGGGTTGTATACAGACCCCCATCTCAGGGGGAGGAAATGGGCAAGGAAATGATAGAAGGCATCCTCAGAATGGCAGTAAAAGGGGAGATATTGTTGATGGGGGAACTGAATATGCCAGATGTTAACTGGAACATATTTACTGCAGCCACATCCAAGAGCAGGGTCATTCTCGATGCCTTACAGGGGGCATGCCTCAGACAGCTAGTGTTGGAACCCACTCGGAAGGGAGCAGTCTTGGACCTGGTACTCTCAAATGGAGAGAGGATCACAGATTTAAAAGTGGGTAGCCATCTGGGAACAAGCGACCACCACACAGTGTGGTTCACGATAAACACAATTGTGGAGTTGTGCCATACAAAAGCAAGGGTACTGGACTTTAGAAGGGCTGACTTTGGCAAAATGAGTGAGTGCCTAAGGAATGCACTAGCAAATGGGCAGGAAGGAGGGGTGGAAGAACAAATGGGGAAAAATCAAAACACAAGATGTTGATCAGGAACTTGGTGGATCTAGGGGTTAGTGAAAAGTTGACTGGGTGGGTGGAAAACTGGCTGAGGCACAGGACCCAGAGTGTGGTGGTGGAAGGTGAGCTCTCCAGCATGAGGGAGGTCATCACAGGGGTCCCATAGGGCTCAGTGCTCAGACTGGTGCTGTTCAATGTCATCCTCAACAATACTGGAGATGGCATTAAGGACATAATCCATAGACAAACCAAGCTGTTTGGGAGGTTGGACACAGCAGAAGGGATACAAGACCTATGGGAAGATCTGGAAAAGCTAGCGACCTGGTCTGGGATTTGGCAACGTGGCTTCAATGCAAAGGAATGCAAGGTTACACACTGAAGCCAAGAATTTGAGATCTGAGTACAGCCTGGGAGCGTCTGGGTATCTGCATTAGAGGAGGAAAAGGATCTGGGACAGACCTGGGATTGACGATCACTAACGGTCTGAAACACTCCATGCAATGTAGGAAAGCAGAAGCAAAAGCAAATACAATGTCAGACTGCATTGGCAGGGAGATCAGCAGCAAGCAGACGGAGGTAATACTGCCCTTGTACAGGTCATTAGTGAGGCCGCACCTGGAGTACAGTGTGCAGTACTGGTGCCCATACCTTAAAAAGGACATAAAACTACTAGAGACGGCCCAAAGTAGGGCAACTAAGATGATCATGGGCCAGCAGGCTAGGACGTACGAGGAGAGGTTGTAGGTGATGAACATGTACTCCTTGGAGTAGAGGAGAGAGAGAGGAGAGGAGACATGATTGAGACTTTCACGTATTTGAAAGGAATAAATAGGGTGGATAAGGAGGGCATTTTCAAGCTTAGTGGGAACTGAAACATGAACAGACACCGTCTCAAGTTGGTGGGGGCTAGGAGAGATGCTAGGAGGCATGTCTTCATGGAGAGGGTGGTGACGGGTTGAAATGGGCTTCCTGAGGAGGTGGTTTCATTAAAAATGGCACACAGCTTCAAGAGTGGCTAGGATAGAGTTAAGGGGAAAATAAGAGTCAAGAGAGGGGTGGATGGAGGGGAAGAGTGGATTTTGAGTGGGGTTGGGGTCAGTAGCTGATGCTGAGGACCCTGCAATATGAGCAGACTCGATAGAACTAATGCCCTTATTCTGCTGGCTTCTTCGTATGTTCGTATACAGCAGCAATCTGCTGCGAGGAGCCTGATGTTCAGGCCTCATCTAAATAACTATTTCTAATCCATCTTTTTATTTTCTAGGTATGTGTCTAGGTCCAGCTAGCAGGAGTAAGTGTTTTGTTTTTAAAGCTTTTTATTTCATCGAACTACACACAACAATTAAAAGCACGCAAATCTCCCCAGGTCATCAATGCAATAATTAGTGAAGACTCTAGCTGTTTCCTTACAGACTAGCCTACAAAATTATCCCTCGGGGGTTTGCTAAAGTGCATATGTAGCCTTTAGTATTCACTTTATAAGGAGAGGTACCTGAAATCACAGCTCTGCTGCTCTAAACTTGATTCTAAACCAGTACTTGCTGAATCGATGATCATGAACACATCACTGTCACATGGGACAGGAGGCATTATAGGAAAAAGAACAATAATAAAAAATGTAAACATGGAGATCTCCAGGGGCCATAGACCAGCAGGCAAATTTAGAAACAAATCCTAACAGCAAACAAAGGGAAGGACACACCAGGACAACAACCACAAATCAAAACACAATTTGCAACATACATTTTTGTAAATTTTGACGATAGTTTCCCAGACCCAGCTACGTCTTCTCCTCTCTCCTAGCTGCTGAAATTCATTTTCCCATCTTTGTGCATTTCACCCCATAGGAGTCTGAGAACACCAGCAAAAAATGGAACTTTCTTCAATAACATTTACCGGGGACACAAAGCATACAATATTTTTGAAATACAGTAAACATTTTCATAGTTTTTACTTTTGCCCTCTCAAGAAGACCAGATCCAGACGTACCAGCTGAGTTTTCCCTCCGGTAAGGCTGTCCTTCCAGTCCAATGGGTTTGTACAATAGGTTGGGCAAAGTGTATCATTGCTTCTGGCATCTCTTAGTTGTCCTCTGTAGCAATAAGATCCAAATAGTAAAGAACTCTGATTATATAGCCCCCCATCCAATAGGCCTCTTGGCTCAGCAATGCCTGTATGTTTCGAAAGTGTTTTTGGCATTGGAGGGAATTTTAAAAAGGAAAATAAATTGTTCTGATTGGTTGGCATCTCCAACAGTCCAAAATGCACAGAGAGATGGTGAACCTGCAGGGCACTAAAGGGAAACATCCATCTAGGATTAAATTAATCAATATTGTTACCAATGGAAATCTGCTTTACATAAGCTATTGGCCGAACTCGTAACACTTTTAGGGCCAGGCTTATACCCACTCAGTTTCCCCTCCCTTTATAGCTGCAGACATCCATTTTCTAAATCACAGGTACAGGAAATGACATCACATCATGGGAAACACATATAGTCAATAAATATTTTAACCAGGAGAGGCACACTAAGCTGAAGCTTGAGTCCAGGTACGACTTGAGAGCACAAGAAAGTTAAGTGACTTGCTCAGGGTTATACAGTAATACAAGTGGGGAGTGTGGGATTCAAACCCATGTCTTCAGGTTTGCAGCTCAGCGCCTTAAACCACTGCACTATACTGCTTCCTTGAAGGGCAGAGGAAATGAAACAACAAACTGCTTTTACCCAGTCCATGGGGATACGAACCTGTCTCTAATCTTGAAGGGGTTGCTATAAACAAAAGCTGTGTACTGCCAATGCCAACAGTTTCCAAGCTCCTTTGGGGTTTGTATTGCTTTGTACAATGTTTTGTGACATTTCAGTTTAGTAAACTGTTTAGTGCCAGTGTGATTTGTAGAATATTCTGCTACTGTGGTAACACTGTAAATAATTTGTATTCCTGTACCTATTTAGTTCTAGTACTTGTTAGCTCTGAAGTAGTTGTGTTTAAATATTTTTTATTGGCATCATGTTCTGTCATTTGTAAGAGTGTGATCTAGTGGCTAGAACACAAGCTTGGGGCCCAGGAGATGAGTGTGTCAAATGTCAGTAAAGTCAAATACTAGATGTGTGACCTTGAGTAAGTCACATAACCCCCCAGTGCTCCTGTTCGCCTAGCAGCAGAAATGAATAGCAGCAGGACCCCACTGTAAATGAGACAGCACATCTCAGCTGGACTATCCTGGGTAAATAAGTTGTAACAAAATAATTGTTTTGTGTTGGTGTGTGATAGGATAGATGGCTGTCAGTACTGAACCCTTCTGAAAATAGGTGCCAGAACCTACGTGTGTGTAGGGGGTGGATACCCCCCACATTTGCCCATGAGCATTTAAAGTGTCCCTAAATGCATGCAACGTCAGAAGGAAAGCAATCACAGTCTCTTATTACTACAGTGACCACCCCCAACACACACATACATACTCACTTTTCCCCATGTTCCAACACTACTCCTTCTGAAGGTTGCAACATAAAAAAAAAATCTTCATTTGAACACCATCCAGCAATAGGTTTCCTTCGCCAGAGTAAAAGAAACAAAACACAGCAGATTTTTTTTTTCATTTCATGATTCCAACTGTTTCACTGTGTCTTTCCAGCAGGAAATCTCTAGTAGTCCCTTCTTTTTGAGATAAAACCTTTTCAAATCAAATCAAATTCAAATCAATCTTTATTTATAGTGCGCTTTTCCAATATCAAAGCGCATATACAAAACACATATAAATAATCAATAAAATAAAACATATTAAAATATTTAAATAGGCAGCAAACTCATGAGTTAAATATTGTCCCCGAAGGCTAAATCAAATAAATATGTCTTCAGGGAAGACTTGAAGGTCTCAGTGGACAGGCACTCTCTAATCCCACAAGGTAGAGAGTTCCACAGGGTCGGGGCTAAGAATGAAAATGCCCTGGCACCCAAAGTCTGAAGACGGACCCTGGGAACCTCTAGCAATCCCTCATCAGTGGAGCAGAGAGGGCTTCACCGATCACACCCATGGTGGGAGAAATGGCAGAAACAGGGGGGGGAAGGGGTGACAGATGGGGAAATCATGGAGGGCAGAGTTCGAGAGGGTTTGAAGGCACTGAGGGTGGACAAGGCACCAGGCCCAGATGGCATCCACCCCAGGGTACTGAAGGAGCTGGCAGAGGTCCTTGCAGGACTTTTGGCAGACCTATTTAATGCCTCACTACATTCGGGGTGTGTACCTCAGGACTGTAGGATGGCTCATGTGGTGCCCCTCCACAAGAGTCGCCCCAAGGATGAACTGGGAAACTACAGACCAGTGAGCCTCACATCCATCGTGGGTAAGCTAATGGAGACTATCCTGAAGGAGAGTCTGGTGGCCCTCCTAGAGGCCAAAGGACTATAGGACAGCAGACAGCATGGCTTCACACGTGGCAGATCCTGCCAAACCAACCTGGTGGAGTTCTATAACTGGGTAACTAGGCAACTGGACAGGGGCCATGCAGTGGATGTCCTGTATCTGGACTTCACTAAGGCATTCGACTCGGTGCCGCATGGAAGGCTGGGAAGGAAGTTAGTAGGCACGGGGCGGGTGCAAAGCTGGTGAGATGGGTAGGAAACTGGCTTCAGGGAAGGCAACAGAGGGTGGTGGTGGGTGGAGAGCTCTCACACCCAAGGGCAGTGATGAGCGGTGTTCCACAGGGCTCAGTGATGGAACCAGTGTTGTTTGGGATATTCATTGCAGACATATCATGGGACATCAAGAGCAAGATCAGTCTGTTTGCTGATGATACCAAGGTAGGCGCGGTGATGGATGACCTAGGGGGATGGCAGGGGTTGCAGGATGATCTGGCAAAGCTTGAAACCTGGTCAGACACCTGGCAACTGGGGTTTAATGTCAAAAGTGCAAAGTGCTGCATTTTGGGATGAAGAACCCAAGAAGGAGTTACCAGCTGGGGGAGTGCAGCTAGCCCAGATAGAGGAGGAGAAGGATCTGGGGTGCTCATTACAGGGTCAATGAACAACTCGGCACAATGTGGAAGGCAGCTGCAAAGGCCAACAAAATGCTGGGTTGTATTGCAAGGGTATATCCTTGAGGAGGGAGGAGGTGATTCTGCCACTGTATAGGTCATTAGTTAGACCACACCTGAGTATTGCGTGCAGTACTGGCGCCTGTGATCTCAAGATGGACATTAAGTTACTGAGGGGGGTGCAGCTTAGGGCACAAAGATGATCAAGGGGCTGGGGGACTTATCATACGAGAGGAGGTTGAAGGAGTTGAACATGTACTCACTGGAGGAGAGGAGGGACAGGGGTGACATGATTGAAACCTTTAAATACATGAAAGGAATAAACAAGATGGGTACAGAGAGGCTGTTCAAAGTAAGGGAGGGGAGGGCCACCAGGGGCCATGATATGAGACTGGAGGGAGGAATGTTCAGGAGGGAAATGAGGAGACATTTTTTTACAGAGAGGGTGGTGGCTGGGTGGAATGCGTTACCTGCAGAAGTGGTATACAGTAGAACAGTGGACTGCTTCAAAAGGGGATGGGACAGGACAAGGGGGAGGGTTAATGAAGGGGAAGGGTGGAAGGGAGGGGCAGCTGCAGAATAAGGGATGCTAGCTGCACATTTGAGCAGACTTGATAGACCTCTAGGCCTTTA
Organism: Neoceratodus forsteri; assembly: GCA_016271365.2. Lineage (NCBI taxonomy): Eukaryota > Metazoa > Chordata > Ceratodontiformes > Ceratodontidae > Neoceratodus > Neoceratodus forsteri. The sequence goes on along the minus strand of JADMNL010000034.1, from coordinate 33,467,460 downwards.
TCTGCTGGCAAATTTCGTATGTTCGTATGAGGGATTGCTTTCCTGATACTCCCAGGTGCAGTCACTAAATTTTTAAGTGGCTGGTTGTGACAGCTCATCAAGAGGCCTAACTTCTCTTCCTCTTACCTTGAAAGAGGCAATATAGTGCAGTGGTTTAAGGCTCTGAGATGCAAGTCTGGAGACCTTGGGTTAAATCCCATAGTCCCCACTTGCATTACTGTATGACCCTGAGCAAGTCACTTAATTTTCTTGTGCTCTCAGGTTGCACCTGGACTTAAGCTTCAGCTTAGTGTACCTCTCCTGGTTAAACTATTTATTGACTATATGTGTTTCCCCTGATGTGATGTAATTTCCTGTGCCTGTGATTTAGAAAATGGATGCCTGCAATTATAAAGGGAGGGGCAACAGAATGGGTTATAATTCTGGCCCTAAAAGCGTTACAGGTTCGGTCAATAGCTTATATAAAGTAAATTTCTATTGGTAACAATATTGATTAATTTAATCCTAGATGGACTTTTCCCTTTAAACAAATAAAAAAAACTCCTATAGGCGCTAGCACTGTTGTTGAAATGTTGCTGGGCTCGCAAATGGGAGGGAATTTAAAATGAACAAAAACATTCTTCTGTCTTTTACGTGCACTACATTTTGGGGCTAAAGTGCACAGTACGCATGCATTCATGTGGAGATAAGAAGATCCATACTGGTGCGAACACAATTGGAACTGGAAGGTGCCACCAAACCCTACAGTGCTGCCGTGTCCCAACCAGACAATGTAAAATCAACATTCTTAGTTCTGCATTCATTCCACTGCCAATATCCGTAACTTTGTGGCTTTTGTGCTGCAATAAAATATTAGCAAGCTGATGTGAGTGTGCTGATTTTGTGTTGTTCCCCCAATGTTCCTGATTTTGTGTGCTTAACCTATTTTGCTGTATATTAAGCCCTCTGTGCCCAAACCTATGCTAAAAATCCTGCTGTGTGACAATTTGGATGGCATGGATCATCAGAGAGAGGAAACTGCTCAGTACAGAGTTTAGCTGGCTGAATCCTTTTCTGAGATTGGTAGGTGAGGCGGGGGGGGGGGATCAAGCATGCACTGAAAGATGGTGAAACTACTGGGTGCAACACCAATAAAAAAGAGCCAACCTTCGCTAGCCCTCTTGTTTAAATCCTCTTCCCAAAGTTGGTGGAAATGGAAGGTGTGCTGTCATTCTGTGTTGTTCTCTCGTATGTTGTGTGCTTACAGAGTTTAGCAGGCTAAATCCTTCTCTGGGCTGGGCAAGAGGGGGGCGGGGTTGGGAGTTGAATTACACATCAATCCTCTTAATCTGCTGTAAAACACAGCATGACAATGATGACTGGTGATAGCCTGGAGGACACTGGTGCATGCAACATAACTTACAGCCTCTGCTGCTTTTCACTGGGCAGTTTGTTATAGCAGCTGTGTGCGTGCCGCTATCACTGCAGAAGCGAGTGGCTGTTTCTCGAATGGTTTGAGGGCATGCATGCATGCAGCTGTTGAGACACTGACAGCTTTTGACTCACTTTTTTCCCATATTTACAAAGGTGCCTGCACTCCCTGCAGCTGTCTACATGGCCATGCAATGTATATATTATCAATGGATGTCACAAATGAACAGTTTGTGTGTTTTTTTTCATTTTAATGAAAACTGTAACCCTGGAAACCTTCTCTTACCTGTGGTCACCTGAGGCCAAAGTTCTCTCACACGTGCGAAAGCGCCGGTAGGCTTGTCCACGGACGAGTTTGGTCAGTTTCAAGCTTGGTCAGTTAAACACTATTTCCAATACTAGAAAGTGAGCTGAACTTAGTAATGTAGTTCTTTTCCTGAACTGAACGTTGTAGCTCATGTAAATTGGTGTTTCCAAGTCAAGCTGTGACATCGGGCATGTGCATCAACATCGAGCGCTAATGTGCATGCCCCGTGCCATGGCTTGACTTTCTGGGGTCGATCCCAGTTTGCACTATTGTGTGCAAAAATATGTTTTTTACTCACTGTGGCCGATTCTGTTGACTCCCAAGCTAACATTTGCTCTGACAAGAAATCCCAGAATCCCCTGCAGTGCATGCCAGAGTTTTTATAAGCTCTTAAAACAGAGTGAGAAAATGTAAGTGTTCTGATTAGCTGAGACTGAGACCAATGAAGGAGTGTATTTGTGCAACCATAACTACACTCTTGTACTTCTTTCAGACCAAAAGCCTGTTTACCAAATCAAATCACTACACTCTGCATTGCCTAAAGTGTCACTCACACTGCCAGAGTCACTATTTACAGTTCTGGGTTTCTCTGACTGTTGAAAGGGTCTACTTCATCAATCTTGAAATAAATCTACTGTGTTACTTGCATTAACACAGTGTATCATATGTTTCACATAAAACTTAGAAAGACTTTTTTCTCACCCTGTTACGAGTGTGATAAAACACTTCAGGGATGTGTAATTATGGGGGAGTAATTGCCCTTTGCTCTTGGGTGTTTAAAGGCACTCAGTGCAAGCACCTCTTGCCTAACAGCACCCTTGAGCCATGCAATTATTCCTCCATTACTACACAGCCTGGAGTGTCTTATTCCATACTGATTAGATGTTTGCTGGTCCTGCTGTTCTCCCAGGGATTTGTACAGTCCTCTGTGACTGTACTTAGCCCTGGGAGGACAGCAGGACCAGCAAACAAAAGGTCAGCTCACTCTCTTTCTAAAAGACCTACATACTATTGTGTGCCTAAAAGAAGTTTGCTGACTATGTCAAGCAGCCTTTAAAATTAGTCTCAGGTTGGTTCTGCAATCACTCCATATCTGTCCCCCCATTTCCCCCCAAACAAGAAACCCATTTTTGGCAAAACAAAATATTGCCCAGGTCCAGACTTTAGCCATACCATTCCTTTCCCCCAACCTCCTGGATCCATTTTCAGGCACAGAAAATGTTGCCCATGGGAAGTTCAGGTTTACTGATCTATTACTTATGCATCCCCAGACACCTGGCACCTGTTCTGGGCCCCCAAGAATATTGTCCCGGCTTGGTCCAGGGGCCACTGTGTATCTGTTAACCCCTTCTTGGAATGCCCAGGACCCATTTTAATTAAAAAAAAAAAATTCTCCTGGTTGGGTTCAGTGACCACTCTGTACCTATTGCCTACTCCTCTCCCAAACACCAGGGACCTGTTTACTGCCCCCCCCCAAAAAAAAACAGTTTTGTACCAGATCGCCCTGGTTACCAGTACGAAGTCTAAAAGAGATTGCTGCAATGCCAAGCTGTTAATTTAGTATCCAAAATAGTTTATTAAGAATTTATTGAGAAATAAAAAAAAATTAAGCAAGGTTTGTCCAGTAGTATGAGCAGAAACTGCTGCTACTCCACTGGAGTATTAACAGCTTGGCATTCAGACTCCTCATTTGAGTGCAGCAACCTCTTTTGGACTTAGCACTGTTAGCCTGGGGTTGGCAGCCCCTCACTCCTTGTTTGGACCTGAACTGCACTGCGCTTCTGGTTCCAACCTTTGAAGCTCTCTGCCCTGGTTACCACCCATACCTCTCACCCTATAATGGGACTCACTTTTGGCTGAAAAAAACTGCTTGTCCCAAGTGGGTCTGGTGACCATTCCCTACCTGTTGACCCCCCAGACACCTGGGGCCCATTTTCCACCAAATGGAATGTCCTGGCTTGGTCTGACTACTTGAGCACTCCCCTCAAACACCAGGGACCAACTTTTAGCACCTCGTAAAGCTGCTGACCTGGTTGGGTCAGGTGACATTACCGTACCTGTTGCCCCACTCATCTGTAATCCCTGGACCAGATGTTGCGAGGTCCTGCAACTTACTCAGCTGCTGTGCTATCACCCTGGGTGGTCCCTCTTCAAGCTTCTTGGATTGTATCTGCTCTATAGATCCCTTGCACGCTGTGTAGTGTGGTCATTTCTATGTAAGCCCCCATCCTAGGATCTAGGGGTATGTTAGATGTTAACTTTGGGGGGAGGGGGGCACTTGCAGCCAAGAAACACAGTCACAGAAATCAAAGCATTACTGAGTTCCACTGAGAGGTCTTCGAGGGGTGCAGGCAGTTCATACTTCAGGGGTGCAGCAGCTGCAGGGGCAATACTTGATTATCAAATCACAATATGCTTTTATTGAATCCACTGTCCACACAGGAAGTAAAAGTTCAAACAAATTTAGTTAGCCTTGACAATTTGACAGCTCCATGGGGTTGCAGCGGTGCGAGATTTGAGTTAACAGCCACATATATATGGTGGCCAGAACCGCAAAACAACAGCATTTGAATAGAAAACACTTTGATGGCATTTCAGCTTTGCATTCCAGGAGCTGAAAAAGGCTCTGATACTGATGGCAGTCACCTCTTTTGCAGAGCATGGTACTTCTTCTCTGCCAGCTCCCTCCTGCCCAAACCTTAGACTCTCTGGAGGAAAACCTCCTCTCCCTTCAGCAGTTTCTGAGAGACAAAGAACCCCTAGGAGCAGCCTAGAATGAGGATTTCATGCTTCCTACTGCTCCCCAGCAGTCTCTGTTCTGGACCTTGGGCCTAGCTGCATACCTGTGGCACATTAATCTACAGCAGTGGGGGCTTCTTATGAACCTTCCAACACTGCAACGGCTTTACCAAGTCCACTGCAGCCAGCACCCGAGCCAGATGATCTGCTGGGTGTTCTGGGCAGAGGCCCAGGACTACCACACACAGGGGCTGCTTGAAGAGGCTGATGCCCCGGGCTCCACTGCAGCCTCCTAACCTGTTCCCAGCTGCTCCAGCTCAACTCTCAATGGTGCTGCACCACCGGAGGGTGACCGTGGGATAGAACTGCCACCATTATCCCACCATGATCCAGGCTGCCATCACTGGACTGTGCACCGGACTCATTCTGCCATAACGGGCCCCAGCTACAGGCACACACACTGGGCTTCATTGTGCCATCCCACCCCAGTGCCAGAGTTCATGAGGTGGGACCCTCTTCTTGCTCCCCGGGCTCCAGGTTCCACATGGCGCAGCCGCTCCCCAGGCTCCAGTCACACCACAAACATGACCCCCTCAAACTCTCCACCAACACTTAAATACCCCGACTTAAATACCTCCGACCCTCATGTGTCCCTCTGCCAGCAGGGGGCCCCGGAGAGTTCAGACAGGCCAGCACCCAAACCCAGGGAACATTAACTAGTAAACTCCCAGAGGGGGATTACATCTACACCTGGTAGAAAAGAGTTATGTTAAAGCACGTGAGAGTGAAGAGGTGTACAGAGTCTGTGTTTCTGATATTGTGGGAGACCCTCCAGCCAGTATGCCTGCCATCTGGGAAATAAAATCCCAGACCTGATGGCCTCGATGGATGAGGCAAAACTGGACATAGTGGCAATTACCGAGAGGTGATACACTGAAAAACATGACTAGGATGTGAAAGTAACAGGGTGTGCCCTATTCAGGAGAGATAGGGAGGTGAAAAGGGGGGTGGCCTTTATATCAGGGAAGATATTAAAGCAACAGCAGTACAGGGTAGACAGGGGGAGGTTGAGGCACTGTGGGTCGCCCTTGAGCCAGGCAATGGCACAGCAATTCATACAGGAGTGGTCTGCAGGCCTCCAGCATAGGGGAGAAGGTAGATAGGGTATTAGTGGAGGAAATGCATGAGATGGCATGAAAGGAGGAGGTACTGCTGCTGGGCAATTTTAACATGCCAGATGTGGACTGGACCATTCCAGACGCAGCCTTAGCCAGGAGCCGAGACATCATAGATTCCTTGCAGGGAGCAGGCCTCAGGCAGTTGGTGCAGGAGCCCACCAGGGACATGGTGTTTCTGGACCTCATACTGAGCAATGGGAAGAGGATCACGGAAGTCCAGGTGGATGATCACTTAGGGCCCAGTGACCACCATACAGTGTGGTTTAATATTGGCACAGTGTCATAGGCGAGCCACACAAAGGCAAAGGTCGTGGATTTCAGGAGGGCAGACTTTGCAAGGATGGGGAGAGGGATCAAAGAACCCGGGGGGGGGGTTTGAGGAACAGTGGGCACACATAAAAGGAGCCATAGTTGAGGTGATAAATCAGTACATTATGCTGAGAAAGAAGGGCAAAAGAAAGAACAAACCACTATTGTTCTCGAGGGAGGTGGCAGGGGAAGTTAGGGACAAAAAAAGTGGCTTTCAGAAAAAAATAAGGAAACACAGAAGGATGAGAATAGGGAGGTGTACCTAGAGAGACAGAGGAAGGCAGGGAGGGCAGTAGGGAGGGCAAAGGTGCAAACAGAGGAAAGATTAGCCCAGATGATCAAGGAAGGGGATAACACTTTCTATAGGTGCATTAGTGAAAGAAGGAAGGCCAGAAGAGGAATTGTAAGGCCCAGAGGGGAGGGAGGAAGGGGAGGTTGTGGAGGGAGACCTAGATAAAGCATCAGTCCTGAATGGACACTTCTGTTCAGTATTCACTGAAGAGGGGGGAAGGACAGGGACCACAATTAGACAATAGAAACAATGGGGGGAGGGAAGTAAACACCAGTCCATTTACAGAAGAGAGGATCCTGGAGGAACTCACAAAACTGAGAGTCGACAAAGTGATGGGACCAGATAGCATACACCCCAGGATACTAAAGAAACTTCAGAGGGAGCTAGCAGCACCACTGGCAGCCCTGTTTAGTTAGTCACTCAATACAGGGGTGGTTCCAGAGGACTGGAAGTGGACACGTAGTCCCTCTTCACAAGAGTGGAAGCAGGGAGAAAGCAGGTAAGTATAGGCTGGTCTGCCTTACCTCAGTAGTGGGCAAAATTATGGAGGCACTGCTGAAGGAAAGGATTGTGGAACACCTGGAATCCAGTGGAACACAGGATCCTAGGCAGCATTCATTCACAGTAGAAAGGTCATGTCAAACAAACCTGATAAATTTTTTTTGACTGAGTGACGAAGGAGGTGGATCGGGGGAGCAGTGGACATCGCTTACCTCGATTTCAGCAAGGTCTTTGACATTGTTCCACACACAAGACTGGTTAACAAGTTGGGAAGCCTTGGGGTGGGCCATAAAGTGGAGAACTAGGTTAGAAACTGGTTGAAGGACAGAAAGCAGAGGGTGGTAGTAAATGGGATCAAATCATAGGAAGGGGGAAGGGTGTCCGGGGGGGGTGCCTCAAGGATCAGTCCTTGGGCCAGTCCTCTTTAATGTCTTTAGTAGTGACATTGCCGAAGGGCTGGAGGGGAAGGTTTGACTATTTGCAGATGAAACCAAGATCTGCAACAGGGTAGACACTCTGGAGGGGGTCAGAAGAATGAGGAGGGGCCTAGGAAAGCTGGAAAAATAGTCCACAGTGTGGCAATTAAAATTAAAAATGTAACGCAAAGAAGTGCAAAATCGTGCACTTGGGGTGCAGAAACCCTGTGGAGAGTTACAGGATGGTGGGGGGAATTGCTGACGGTCATCAGGGAAGAAAGGAATTTAGGGATAATTATCTCAGATGACCTAAAGGTGGCCAAGCAATGTAACAAGGCTGCAGGGGAGGGCCATTGGGATGCTGGGGTGCACAGGAAGGGGAATCACTAGCAGAAGAAGGGAGGTGGTGATGCCACTGTACAAAAGGCTGGTGAGGCGTCATCTGGAGTACGGGGCACAGTTCTGGAGGCCACATCTTCGCAAGTACATAGACAGGGTGGAGGCAGCCCAGAGAAGGGCAACTAAGATAGTACGGAGCTTGTACCAGAAGACATATGAGGAGAGATTAAAAGACCTCAATATGTATACACTGGAAGAGAGGTGGGAACGTGGAGATATGATTGAAACCTTCAAGTATCTTAAGGGCTTAAAAAAAGTGCAGGTGGGTGACATCTTTCAGTACAGGAGTTGTACTAGGATGAGGGGGCATGAGATGAGATTGGAGGGGGGCAGGATAAAGGGGAATGGGAGGAAGTTTTTCTTCACAGAAAGGGTGGTGGATGCATGAAATAGTCTACTCCAGGAAGCAGTGGGAGCTAGGCATAAGGGAACCCTAGAAGTGGGAAAGAGAGGCAAAAGACCAAGTAGGGTCAGTGGCCGCTGATGTAGGAAGGGAATACGGGCAGACTAGGTGGGCCTAGCAGTCCTTATCTGCCACCATTTACAATGTTACTATGTATGTTACTATGCCCCTTTACCCCTAGACATGGAGGGTATCCCTAGGCTATGCCTGGCCCCGACTGGCACCAAGAAGGTGTTATCAAATGGTGTCAGCCTCAGTTGAAAGAAATAGTTACAACAATAGCAACTGAGTAGTTTGCAGGACCTCAGAGTCATCCCACTTCAGCTTGAGCATGTACCTGGGTGTCCTGTTGAGGTCTCTACTGGGATGGTCTATCCCTCACCTGCCTGGGGGGGACCAGCTGTCACCCCTTTCACAGCCCCACTAGCTACAATCCTCCTCCCCCATGGGAGAAGGAAGAACAGTCATGACAACTTACAAAAATAAAATGCTTTACTAGAAAACAAATGATCTGTGCAGGTATTTACATTTATACATTCAACATGAATACTGTTTTCTGTACTGTAGACATTTTAAACACACTTTGCTATGGCTCACTCATATTAAAGAACTATTACTTCATATTTATGATTTTTTTTAAACTTTAGTACACTTTTTAACCCGTTTACCTGACTGGCCTCATCAGTCCTGCTACCTCATAAAGCCCCATCACCCTCTGTCTCCAGGACTTCCCTCTCTCTCTCTGTGTTCTTCCCTGGCCTGCCCTCCAGGGTGGGGCCATCAGAGGTAGGCCTGCACTTCTACGATAAGGTCTAACTTATTTCTGGTGAGAGAGAGTACCTGGTCCGCAGACAGCATACTGTGACATTCAGTTTTATATTTTTCTGCTCTTCTCCTGACCCATGGGTGTTGGAGGAGGCCCTACTGATGCAAGGCATGGTATGTGCGTTGGAGCCTGCTGATGTCCCCCTTCCTCGATTTGTGGCTCCGGCTTGCACCACCACCTATGGCCACCCAGGAGGCCATATTGCACCAGAGTCTGAGAGCTCTCCCTCACCTGAGGAGGTGAGCGTCTATTGGGATGCGCTATCGTTTGCCCCAGCCAGTCTTCCAACAACCCAGGCTTATTCCTTAACCTGGGTTGGTGGCGTCAGGAGTGGTAGTGCTACCACTGTGCTGACAGGCTGGAACCTTCATATTTCTGATTATATTCACAGTAGGTGCCTGCCCCACCACAAGGCTAACTTTCACTGGGATACACTTTTCTGCTTCACTGCTTCGACCCTTCTCGGTAAGCACATCACGTGATTGTGTGGCACCTCCTGGCCAGCCACCCTCCTCAGCGTGAGTCACACAACTGCATCTGCAAGACAAAAAAAGTCATAACATGCCTGTATACATCTTAAACATTCTGCCTTTTGTGAGCCAGAATTAGTTACTGCAGAATTTTAATCACATCTTAAAGTGATTTTCTTACATTCCAGTCTGACTCACATTATTTTATACCTTATGCCGGCAAAATTAATTCTGTCCCATTTTCAATATTTTATTCAGTGTCTGTATTTAGACAGAAGGGATTGTACTTTGGCCCCGACAAGATGGCCAGCCAATTCCTTCACTTACTGATTGATACTGCTCCAGCTTGTACTGTATCTAGAAAACACAGAAATCTACCGCCATCCTTCCTTTATGATTCTATGTGGCTTGAGGCTCACCTCACACTTTTAACCAATTAACCTTATCATAGCTCATAGGTGTCTGCATGATATTACTTGTGTCAACATCTTTTTATAACCACTAGGGAGAGGAGGGAGAGAGGGGATATGATAGAGACATACAAGTATCTTACAGGGAGGAACAGGGTGCAGGAATACACTGTTTTTAAGCGAAAAAGATGTTCCAGGACTAGAGGGCATGGGATGAAGTTGGAGGTAGGACGATTCAGAGGAAACGTGAGGAAGACTTTCTTCACAGAACGGGTGGTGGACAAGTGGAACACCCTGCCAGAGGAAGTGGTGGGGGCTGAAACAATCACGGGATTTAAGAATGCATGGGATAGACATAAAGGAATTCTGGAGGTCAGGGGTAAGGGGCAACAGACTTCTTGGAAAACATAAACTAAACTTACAAGCTCAAATGGGCAGACTGGGTGGGCCATAGGCCCTTATCTGCTGACACTGTCTATGTATCTATGTATCTATGTACTATAATTTCTTCAAGTGAAGGACTCGGCTGGCCATCTTGTCAGGGCCAAAGTATGATACCTTCTATCTAAATACAGACACGAATAAAATATTGAAAATGGGACAAAATTAATTTCGCTGGCATAAGGTATAAAATAAGGTAAGTCAGTTCTGAATTAAATAAACTGATTAAATCGCTTTAAGTAAAACCATGCATTATCTCAGTCCCTGCAAAAGGGAAAAAAGTCCCAGAAAAGTCTTTAACATGCTTCCATAAATTAAACTTTTTTTTTTGTCACCGGGCCAACAACGTTGTCTTCACTGCAAGTGTATATTTTGTGTTATCTTGTTCAAGTCCTTTATTTGCACAAAGGCAACAGTCTCTGTTCCAAGAGCCTTTTTCCATGCAAAATAATTATCTCGTTGTCACTACTGACACCTTTTCTTTGGACAAATCTGTTTAGTCGCTGTCACAGTACTCAGTAAAAGAGGATGAACACCACATAATAGTCCAAAGTGAATCACTCCATTATTCATTAACTTCACACAAAATGACCGTGCAACATTTCATGGCTGTCACCACTTCATCAGGCCCACTGTATTTCGTATCTGTTAAAATGTTTGTAAAATGTCATCAGTACAATATTCAAAAATTCATTTGTAGCACCACCTCAGTCCACTCCACAACACAAACTCACAGTGCTGCTACACTGTCACCCATGTGCTTCCCTTTCACCAAATTACACACACACACATATATATATATATATATAACCTTTTCCTACCTTCCTTCTCCCCCCCACCATTTGTTAGCACTGTGCAGTCTCACACTCCCTATTTATTGCTATACACCTCCCAGTATTGCAGTCCTCAATGGACTACCTTCCTCACCCTCCCCCTCTCTCTTACCAACCCAATGCACACCACTTGGGCCTTCCTCCTTCCTCTCCTAATTCTTCTCTCCTTTCCTCAGATCTCCCCCTCATTCCTTCCCCAGCATTTCTCTTCCCCCCCCTTCCATCACTGGCCTGCCCTACAATCTGTCCTCTCCTACCATCCTTGCCACCAACCCTCCTCTTCTCCTCCCCCCCCCGTCCACCCAGAGCTCTTCAGCTCCCAGCTCACATTTGTAGCTACTATTTGGTAACTCCTCCCATATAACCCTTGCCCATGTATTCCATCTCAAGGCCCTCGAATCAAGCACAAGTGTCATGCCCAACACCTGCACCATTTGGTCATCCTGTTGCTCATTGCGGGTGACATCGAACTCAATCCCGGTCCCTGAGCTCCCGGTCCTCTCCTCCTCGGACTGTCTTCCAAAAGGACTGCGAATCTTTCATTTAAATATTTGTAGCTTACTCCCCAAACTTGATGAGTTAAAAGTATGGGTCACCTTACACTCTCCTGACATTTTATGTGTCACTGAAACATGGCTCTCCTCTCGTGTCCCCGACTCTCAATTGACCCTTCCTGATTTTACCCTTCACTGGCAAGATCATGGAAAAAGAGGCGGCGGGGTAGCAATTTACCTCCATCACTCGCTCAAGTTTACAATCTCCCACAGTGAAGCCATCACTGGTTCTCATGAACTCCTTTTAGCCAACCTCACCTTGCCAATTCATCCCCTCTCTTCGTGGGGGTCCTATATGCCTCCCTGAAACTCTCTCCCTCCTCTCTTGTCTGCCGCATCACCTCTGTCTCAGCCCTCGTAGCCGCCGGTGAACTAATCCTGCTTGGAGACTTCAACCTAGACTGGCTCTCCCCCACATCCCTAAACTCTCGCCAGCAGATTAAAGCCCTCAACCTCTCCCAGCAGATCAAAGCCCCTGCCCGTCCCAACCCTAAAACACAGTCACACTCCCTGCTTGACTGGGTGCTCACTTCCCATCCACATTGTATCTGCTTAGCTGGCTCCCTACCCGACACGCTCAGTGACCACTGCCCCACCTTCTGCATCAGGAAATCCAGTCCTCCCCCAACTCCCCCCAAATATATTCACTACTGCCCTCTCAGATCCCTCAATGTGGATGGCTTACTACAGGACCTAGCCATGGCTAACTGGTCATCTGTCCTCTCCTCCCCTTTGGTGGACACTGTCCTTGTTCACTTTAAATCAATATTCTTGAACGTCTGGGATGCCCATGCACCACTGAAAACTACAAGAGTCAGATGGAGCCACCATCACTGGATCACCTCCAATATTCTGGCCTTGTGCAAAGCCCGTGATCACATCTGGCACCACTACAAGACCTCAGAAACCCAGACCTTACTTCGGGCCTTTCGCATGCTCCGTAATCGCTGCACTATCAGTATTTGGTGCGCTAAATCTAATTTCTTTAATTCTCATCTTACCCCCTCCAACACCTCCTCATCCTCTTTCTGGCAGGATCTCTGCTCACTCTTGCATCCCCCTCATCTCCCATTCCTCCTTCCATCCTCGAGGCTGGCATACTTATCTCTGACCCTGCTCATGTTGCAGAAGCTTTTAACATATTTTTTACCACCTGTGCAGTCCCGGCTGAATCCTCACCTCTGCCATCCCGCACCAAAAACTCCAACTTACAAGATCTCAGGTATCGTCTACCTCCAAAATCTCCTTCTGAAGTCCTGAGAGCTCTTTCCTCTCTTAACCCAGCTAAGTCCAGCCCCAATGGCCTGCACCCTAGGCTTCTTAAAATTTTGTCCCCCTCAATTACCACCCCACTTACCAACATTCTGAATCTCTCACTCTCCTCAGCCACCATCCCTTCAGAATGGCAATGTGCCGCGGTTCTCCCTCTGTTCAAGGGAGGTGACACATCCTCTGCCAGAAACTATCGACCCATTTCACTTCTCCCCGCTCTTGCCAAAGTGCAAGAATCCCTAATTCTTTCTAGACTCAACAGCTTCCTTTCTGCCTCCAATATCCTCTCCCCCTACCAATCCGGATTTAGAAAATCTCACTCCACCTCCTCCTCCCTCCTGTGTTTCACAGAGACTGTTCACTCTGCCATGGACCTTGTTCAGATCACCTCTGCCATCTTTATTGACTTGGCCAAGGCCTTCAATTCCATTTCCCATCCGCTTCTCCTCCACAAACTAAGTGCTATTGGCCTTCCCCCCATTTCTGTGCCCTGGTTCTCCTCATACTTAACTGGCCATTCTCAGTCAGTATCAATAAATAATGTCCTTTCCTCTTCCCTCCCCATCGCTGCTGGTGTGCCCCAAGGCTCCATCCTCAGGCCAGTCCTCTTCTCACTCTTTATAAATGATCTCCCCTCAGTCTGCATCCTCACCAACATACATACAGTATGTATGCGGACGACACCCTCCTCTTCTTGTCTGGACCTTCCTCCCAGGAAGTCCAATCCAACCTACAAAGCGACCTCACTGCAGTCACTAAATGGCTCGAAACCAACTGTTTAAGACTCAACACTAAAAAAAACGTAGCCATGACTTTTGGCACAAAGGAGAAACTAGCCAGGCTTCCCTTCCTCCCAGCTTTCTCTATCTCTGCCAACTCCCCACTTGAAAGTATCCTCGCGTACAAATACCTTGGAGTCTGGCTCAACTCATCCTTAGATTTTTCCCACCATTTCAATGTACTGCATACTAAACTACGCCCTAAACTAGCATAAGGCCAACCTCTCCCTCCATGTCAGACATGACCTCTTAAACGGATCCTCCCAGCTTTCGACTATTCAGATACTGTCTATAGCACTGCCCCTGCTACCTCCGTTGCCAAACTGGATGTACTTTACCACTCCTTCTGCAGATTTGCTTCCAACTCTCCTCCTCTAACTCACCACTGTGACCTGTACTCCTCCCTCTCCCTTCAACCACTTGCACATCGTCGCTTAGCTCTCTGCTGCACCTTCATGGCCTAATTCTGGTTCGGGTCACTTCCTTCCCTCTTACCTCCCTTCTTACTCCTGCTTTCCCCTCACCTTACAACTCACGTTCCAGCTCTGCCCGTACCTTCTCACTCCCTCGGGTACACTCCAGTGCTGGCAAACTCTCCTTCTCCTTTAGACTCCCTTCCCTCTGGAACAGCATTCCCCTCCAAACCCGTCTCCTTCCCTCCTTCCATGCCCTTAAATGCCTTCTTAGGCCAACCCCCTCCACTTCCTGTATCTGCTCTCCTTCATAGGCCCCTCTTCTTTGCTTATCCTAAGACCCCCTCTACTGTGGTATTATTATGTACATCCAGTCTACACTGGTGTTTGTATATTTATTGCAGTCAGCACTGGTGCATCTGTATATTTGTTGTTAGGCAGCCCCTTTAATCTGCCTCTGTGTCTGTATATAGTCTGTAATTATTGTATTATACTCTGCAAAGTATTTGTTCTCCTATACATGCTCTGTAATTATCTTTCTTTTCACTCACTGTTGTATAAATTGATTGCATTGTATGTTACTTTTTTTTTTTACCCTCCTGTTTTGATTGTACCCCCTCTCCCGGGTCGCATCTGGAAACAAGCTCCGGTTCATGATGCCTTTCCCGGTTATCAACTTTTAAATAAAAATAAAATAAAATAAATATAATGCAATCTCCCCCTTGTCTCTGTTACCATTACATGATTTAAGGCAGCCCATAATGCACAGGATTTTTTTTAATATGACATATCCAAAAACATCAATTGAAAATCCATTAGCCTCACCTGCGCACTGGTATATACCACTTCGTGTATATGAATGCTCCTTCCAATTTCCCAGGAGGTCAGCAGACAGTTTAATCTGAAGCTCCAATCAATATCACCCGCCATATGCCTTTTGTACAGACTTTCCTCGACCACTCTCCAAAGCCTCTGATTGTGATGCTTCTCTGCTGTATTAAAGACCCATTTTGGCATGTAAGGAAAGTCATAGTCCCACTTGTTGGATACATTTCACCCCACTTTGCGATCTACCCTTTAAATTTTAATGAGGCCCCCTTCCTGGTGATAGCCAACACGCCAGATCACTCTCCTTGGTGGAAAGAACAGCATCTACAGTAGCGCAGGAAGGGATTTCAATGACTGCAAAGTCTTTTAAAAGCATTACCTCAGCCTGTCCAGATCTGCGCTGCACTGTACCCATGTCCGCATGGTGTGATCGACATGGCCGGAGGACTCAGTGCACTTCCACCATGCTTATCTGGTAGGTCACTCTCTTGTTCCTGCTCCTGCCCTTCTCCCTCAGAAGCAGATTATGTATCTAATTCAGCCTCTTTGCTCTTTGTTGCAGGCCTCCATCCACACTGTGCCATCACCCTGGATTGTCTCTCCCTGAGCATCTTGGGTCATAGCTGCTCCATAGATCCCTTGTTACACACAGACCTTGCATGCACAGTGGCGGTGCTGGCTAGCAGTCCCTCCTCCTCCTCCTCTGCAGTCAGGGTCTCATCATACAGCGGAAGGTCACCTCAAATGTCTTTCTTGAGTTGAGGGTCCAAGCGATCAGAGCAGTGGCGAAGCATTTGGGAGCCAGGGGAGGCCATTCAGTAAATCATGGGTGCCACAATGGGTGCTAAACATTGAATAAAGATGGTGACGGGGCACCACTACTCACACTGGGGCAGCCGGGAAGGTAG
Source organism: Neoceratodus forsteri (assembly GCA_016271365.2). Lineage (NCBI taxonomy): Eukaryota > Metazoa > Chordata > Ceratodontiformes > Ceratodontidae > Neoceratodus > Neoceratodus forsteri. Next base: position 33,451,772 of record JADMNL010000034.1, on the reverse strand, counting down.
CCCCCCCAGCTCCCCCTCTAGCTCCGCCACTGGATCAAAGTCTTCCTACAGTATTACACCATCATCATTGTTGCAATGCCCTTGCAAACCAGTGGATTCTGGTAGACGATCACAAATAGAGATCAGTACAAGAGTTCTAGCTGTGCTTCAGCTTTGCATTAATAACTGTGTGTCACCACCACCACCTCGTGAGTGTCTGCTTTGCACTTTGTTACAACACCTGGGCACCTGACCCTTGATAATGTCTATATATACATATACATCTATCACACCCAGGCTGTCCCCAGACCTTAAAACTGATCTGCATACTTAAAAAAATATATATATATATATATATATATATATATATATATATATATATATTAGAGGCAAAAACTCCATTTAATACATCAGTTAGGGTTGTTACACAGCAACAAAAGCAAGGAAATTCGATGTTAGGGTTGAAACCCCCTTTGCACCCCTCAGCCCACCCCAACTGGAATCAGGGTGCGCATTGGGGTCACTCGGCCTAACTGTCACCCCATCACATGTGGAAATAAGCTGAGGAATAGGAGAATGGGGTGACAGTTAGACTGATGACCCCAGTGCACCCGATTCCGGAGTTGGGGGCTGAGGGGCAAAGGGCTTTAACCCCTAACATCGAACTTCCTCGCTTTTGTCACTGTGGAACAACCCTAACTGATGCATTAAACTGAGTTTTTTGCCTCTAATTTCCCTTCTTTTTGAGAATGATAATGAGAAATAGTGAATTTAATGCAGCGGCGGGAGCGGTGGGAGCGTGGGGCCCTGTGGGCCTCGCACTCCCGCCACGTGATGTCTTGTCACATAGTAACATTGTGCCCACAAACGCAAATTGTAATGCGCATGGTGACACAAAGTGAAATAGAAAGAGAAACAGTACTGTAGACAGAAATGTTAAAAACAATGCAAACGCAACCGCAAATGAAAACGCAAAGGGTAATGCACATGGTGGCGTAAACGTGAACGGTAAGTGAAACGGGTACGGAACCGTAAGCAGAAACGGTAATGGTAACAGTAATGTAAGTGCACAGGCTGGTTTTCCCCAAAAGCTGTATAGAGAAAGACAGTGAGTAGAAAGAATGTATGCAAAATAATGACTCTCGGAACACAAAAATGAGGACTTGGAATAGTAAATTGCTTATATCTCAGTAACCGTATGACATAGAAAAAAAATTTAAAACTCATATGTATTATCACTTTCCTGGGTAGTTTTGACAAAAAGTCTGTATCTCGCACGGTTTTCGAGATACGGGCCCCGAAAGACGCAGCGAACGCCGTAATGTTATCCTATGGGAAAAAAACAGAAGTTCGGACTGCCATAACTTTGCCTCCCTGTTATATTTTTTCACCAAACCACTGAAAGGCACATCTGTGGGATGTTGGCTGTGTTCCCTGCAAATTTCAGCCCAAAAGACCAAACTGTTATTCTACAGCAGGGCGCCAAACAATTGCTGCAATGCGTCGTACGCCATAATGTTATCCTATGGGAAAAAGCATCAACTTTGGAGTACTGTAACTTTGCCACCATGTAATAGTTTCTCAGCAAAATACTGAAAGACACATCTGTGAGATATCGGCTGCGTTCCCTCCAAATTTCAGCCCAAAACTCTAAACCGTTCTTTTGCAGCGGGCTGCCAAAGAATTACTGTTATTTTGGGCATAGTGTTGCAAAGTAGTGTCATGATTTATGAAAGTTTCAAAAATTTAGCGACACTTTCGTGAGTGCGACACTACTTGCAAAAAGTATTTTTTCCATAAATCTGAAAACACATTTCTGGGGTGTTTTACCCCAAAATAAAGACATGGCTAGCATCCTCAGGGCCCGACTAGGTGAATACAAAAAGAATTAGGTTGCTAGAGGGTCTCAATTTTAAATGCCAAGCATTTTTCTGATCACTAACTGAAAACAAAATGGCAGATTTGTGACAGTAAAAGGGCCATTTGCAACAGTAAAAAGTGCATTTGAGAAAGTGTTGAACTTTTTGTTAACTTTTCCCATTGACTTATAATGGGAACTTGTTTTTTGAATAACTTTTGAACCGTTTAATATTTTTTCACGAAATCTTCGAAAGGAACCCTGGCTGCACGTTCCCTGAAGATTTAGGACCAGTCGCAAAAACCGTGTGACTTGTAGGCGTGACCGTAGAATTCCAAAAAAAGCGCAGATCACGCTTAATAACTCCGCAGCCATATATCCAACCGGTACGAAACTTGGCAGATCCCAAGGTGTATGGTTCTTGATTCCGTATTCCAAATTTCAGGCAAATCTGTTGAACGGTTGCAAAGTTATTAAGGTGCAAAATTTTGGGTTTAACATGTAAATGGCTCCTCAATCCTAGCTATGGTAGCACCACCGTGCTACCATAATATATATTGCAGCTGTGTTTGTTGCTGTGCTGCAGGCAGGGATATTCCCTGACTAAGTACCTCTGCACCCCAACAGCATACCCCAACGGCCCACCTCTCTCTCGGGACCAAGGTCCACAGCATATCCCCTGTGGCTGGTACATCCTGTAATAAATTGTACCTAATTTTTGCTCTCCCTACTGTTACCCTCAGGACACACCTGGAAACGAGCCTCAGCTCAGTGTGCCTTTCCCTGCTGATGCCAATCTTCAAATCAATAAATACTATGTCAAAACAAAAACAAGGTGCTGCATTGACATGTGGTCTGGAAGCAAAACAAAATGGTTATATTAAATGCATGCTGAAAATAGAGGTAAAAATTGGCATTTCAACCATAGGTCTTCTTCAGGAAATATCTAAAAGAGAAAAAGCAAAGTTAGTGTGGAGGAGAGGTAAAATAAGGAATATATATGTGGGGAAAGAAAAAAGGAGGGGCTGTGGGAGAAGAAGTGATAAATTTATTTATTTATTTATTTATTTATTGAATTTTGATGACCGGGTAGGCCCACTGGGCCCCGAAGGTCCCTTTTTCAGGGGCGACCCGGAAATAACAGTACACGAATAATTAAACAGTTGAACATAAGCAGATACAGGTTATCATGGGTATACAGTATTCGGCTGTGTACACATAGCAGTTGTTATAGTGGTTTCATATATGTAGTTGATAAGTTGTTATTTCATTACATTCTTCTTTGTCCTACATATTAGCGAGACAGTACTGGAGATTCATTAGGTATAACATAGAAACATAGAAACATAGAAGTTGTCGGCAGATAAGGACCGCAAGGCCCATCCAGTCTGCCCATTTCTTTTTCTACCTTATAAATGTGCCATCGGCCTTTGCTCTGTCAGTGACCTATCTATTCATAGTCATTTGTATTGCTCCCTTATGCCTATCCCATGCCTGTTTGAAGCCCTGCACTGTATTCATAGCCACCACTTCTTGTGGTAAGCTATTCCATGCATCTACCACCTTTCTGTGAAAAGAATTTCCTCACATTCCCCTTAATCGGCCTCCTCTAATCTCATGCTGTGTCCTCTTGTCCTGCAATTTTCTTATATTTAAACATGTTAGACTCTTTCACCTTGTTTATGCCCTTAAGGTGTTTAAATGTCTCGATCATATCACCTCTCTCCTCCTTTGCTCAAGGGTATACATATTGAGCTCCGTTAATCTGTCCTCATATGTCTTCTGATGCAGTCCCTGCACCATTTTGGTTGCCCTTCTCTGGACTGCCTCAATTTGTTAATGTCCTTGTGAAGGTGTGGCCTCCAATACTGCACGCAGTACTCCAGATGGGGCCTAACTAATGTCTTGTACAGAGGATTATTACCTCCCTCTTACGACTTGTGATACCCTACTAATACACCCCTAACACCCCCCTAGCCTTACCTACTGCTTTAGAGGTCTGCTTGGATGATTTTAGGTCATCAGTGATGATGATGCCCAAGTCTCTTTCTTCCTTTGTGACTGCTAGCAACTCCCCTCCCAGCCTATAAGTGGCTTCAGGGTTTCTCTTCCCTATGTGCATGATTTTGCACTTCTTTGCATTAAATCCCAGTTGCCACTCTTCTGACCATTTTGCTAGTTTATCCAGATCTCTTCTCATTCTGCCCACCCCATCTGGATCATCTACTCTGTTGCAGATCTTGGTGTCATCTGCAAACAGACAAGCCTTACCCTCTAGTCCATCTGCGAGGTCACTAATGAAGATGTTGAATAGGACTGGCCCCAGGACTGATCCCTGAGGTACCCACTTGTGACCTGCATCTCTTCTGACTGTATACCATTTACCACCACTCTGTTTTCTGCCAGTCAACCAGTTTGCCACCCAGTTGACCAACTTCTGACCCACCCTGAGCCTACCTAGCTTATTTATCAATCTTCTATGTGGAACAGTGTCAAAAGCTTTGCTGAAGTCAAGGTAGGCGACATCAACTGCTCCTTGGTCCACCACTTGGTTACCCAGTCAAAGAAATCTATGAGATTAGTTTGACAGGACCTTCCTTTTGTAAACCCATGCTGTCTTGGATCCTGTGCCCCATGGATTCCAGGTGTTGCACTATCCTTTCCTTAAGGAGTGCCTCCATAATCTTGCCCACTACTGAGGTAAGACTGACTGGTCTGTAGTTCCCGCCTCCTCCCTGCTACCACTCTTGGGAGCGGGATCACATGAGCCCTTCTCCAGTCTTCTGGACCTCTCCTGTGCTCAGAGACTCACTAAACAATTCTGCTAATGGCTCTGCTAGTTCCTCCTTTAGCTCCTTAAGTACCCTGGGATGTATGCCATCAGGTCCCATTGCCTTATCCACCCTGAGCTTAGCAAGCTCTTGTAGGACCCTTTCTTTTGTGAAGGGAGTAGTGCTCACCTCCCTCCCCCCTGTGCCCCTGTGTGTATAATAGTTCTAGAGCATCAGGAAGGTTCAGAGAGGGGGAGGAAAAAGTTAGTGCTACCTTGTTGGGGGGGGTTAGAGATTTTAGTTTGGTAAGCAGGCAAGTTGTGGTCAATAGTAGTAGTGTCAGGTGCGGTGGCACTGGCATCGCTTGTTGTCATAAGATAGGTCTTGAGTCTTGGTGAAAGCACGGCACCGATTGGGTTTCTCTTACCTCCAGAGGAAGGTTGTTCCACAAGGCAGGGGCAGCATGCGTGAAAGACTTCTGTCCTGCCTTAGTCCTAACCTTGGGGACCTCTAGTAACGTTAGGCCCGAGGACCTTAGGCTGCGCTGGTTTCTTTTTACTGTGAGGAGTCCCCCTAGACTCAGGGGAGGCGTTGGGCTAATTATCTTCTTCGTCAGACAGAGCACAGGGTAACTGAGGCGGGCTTCGAAGGATGGCCAGCTAAGCTTAGCTAACGCCTCACAGTGGTGACTCCTGAGGGATAAGGTGCAAAAGGGCCACCTTGTTGTATAGAGTCTGTAATTTACTGTACTCCAGCTTTGTAATACCCTGAATGACTGGGGCAGCATATATTAGTGTTGGAAGTAGGACACTGGCTGCAATAGCAGTCCTGGCTTCTGGGGTTAACTGTTCCTTGATCCGATACAGTAATCCGAGTTTTGTATGGATTACTTTAGTGACTTGTTCCACATGTTGTTTGAACATGAGACCTTGGTCGATGGTGAGGCCGAGGGAAAAAAACAAAAAAAGGGGTGGAACTGGAAGGCTCAGTGGATTGGTAGCAGATTAAGGACCCTTTACCTCTAGGTCACAGGTTCAAATCTAACACAGGTTGGTAGGGGTTAAAAGGCATTATCACCTGACAGCTGTTCAGTGACTATATGGAATGAGTTGTGGTGGTTTCTGTCTGGTTCACAGTGGACGGGGTCCAGATCACAAAACCACCAACACACTTGGCACCAGTAGGCATCAGCACCCATGTTGGCAGTTTCACATGAGAGGCCTAGGATTGCACGGGTATGGCGTCTGAACTACCCTCTCCCCTACACAGTGGTCCCTCCATGGCAGGGTTGTGGCACATTGGGGGGGAGTTTGGTAAAATGGAGCTGTGATCGCCCGTGCTGCACCTGTCATGTGGATAAATAGAGAACTTCAGGTTCCACTGTTGTCAGTCAGGCACCTCTCACAAGCACTAAATTCACACACAGAAAAAAAAACTCACCATATTGACTCTCACTACAGTACTCACAGTCACCCCTTGGACTGCTGGGACTCGAAGTCCTCATCTTGCTCTTCTTGGCTTCACTGAAATTCAGCCACAATCTTATTGGCCCAAAGCTCTGCTTCCTATGGCTTAGAAAACTGGTGTGCTGGAGCCAGGAGGGAGTGAACGATTCCTAGTGCCCAGAGGTGCTGTCTGATCACATCGAATTTCTTTCTCTGACACTGAGTTGCAAATAACCAGACTGGGAAGAGGCCAGTGTCTGGACCATCAGACTGTAGTGTCTGATGGAGGGGTGCGGCAGTAAATATCACGTCCTGAGTCTCTGCCCCCGAAGTGGAAATCAGGATAATCTGATGCATATCTCTCTTAGTACTTGGGGAATGAGCATTCAGACAGTAGGCCCGGCAAATGTTCACGCTGCCCCAGCCCTCTTCTAGCTGCAAAGCTGTAGGGAGCCCCATGCACATGAAAGTTAAAATGGCAGCCCTTTATGCTCACATCAGAAGGCTGACCCATACAAACATTAGTGGCCCTGGCCCTGTTTTCAAGGGCCGCAAGGCAAAGACTGAGGAGGGTATTCTACTGTGTTTGTTTGGTTGCACTAGCATGCATCCAACTCTTAACTGCATCTTGATCTCCACTGCCCATGCATTGTTTTTTTATCAGTTTTTTCTATTTTACAAAATACTACCTGGGGGAACTGGGGAGAGGGTTGAGGGTGAGACGGGATTGGGTTGGATAGGTGTATCACATACCCCTACCTGTAGCCTGCTAGACCCCAGTAACAAGGAACTGAAGTATTTCTACCACAGTATCAATGCTGAGGCCCCTATATTTACATGCAGAGTCCTCTGTGGCATGTAGATCGCTCCCTCCTGCACTACCACTGGACCTGATCCCACTTGCAAGAGACACATTCTTCCAAAGAAAGTTCCCTTCAGGGTAGCCCTGCCTACTGTGGAGGCAGACGTCATGGATAGGGCTGCCTCCCAGGCAGGGCTTTAACCTCTACAGCTAAAGAGCTTAGCTTTACTGCTGTGTCAGCTTGGTGGTGTAGTGGAGAGGTCTACAGCCTCATAAACAAGAGTCTGTGAGTTTGAATCCAGGCAAGATTCCCTCAGTTTCCTTTTGTCAGAATTTCACTGGAGTGATGCTCCATGATGGTATGGTGTTGGAATAGTACATACGAACATACGAAATTTGCCAGCAGATAAAGGCCTAGAGGTCTATCAAGTCTGCTCGAATGTGCAGCTAGCATCCCTTATTCTGCAGCTGCCCCTCCCTTCCACCCTTCACCCTCCCCCTTGTCCTGTCCCATCCCCTTTTGAAGTAGTCCACTGTTCTACTGGATACCACTTCTGCAGGTAACGCATTCCACCCATCCACCACCCTCTCTGTAAAAAAGTGTCTCCTCATCTCCCTCCTGAACCTTCCTCCCTCCAGTCTCATATCATGGCCTCTGGTGTCCCTCCCCTTCCTTACTTTGAACAGCCCCTCTGTACCTGTCTTGTTTATTCCTTTCATGTACTTAAAGGTTTCAATCATGTCCCCTTGTTCCTCCTCTCCTCCAGGGAGTACATGTTCAACTCCTTCAGCCTCCTCTGGTATGATGAGTCCCCCAGTCCCTTGATCATCTTTGTCGCCCTGCACTGCACCCCCTCCAGTAACTTAATGTCCCTCTTTAGATACAGACGCCAGTACTGCATGCAGTACGCCAGGCGTGGTCTAACTAATGACCTATACAGTGGCAGAATCACCTCCTCCCTCCTCGAGGATATACCCCTTGCAATACAACCCAGCATTTTGTTGGCCTTTGCAGCTGCCTTCCTACATTGTGCCGAGTTGTTCATTGACCCTGTAATGAGCACACCCAATCCTTCTCCTCCTCTGTCTGGGCTAGCTGCACTCCCCCCAGCTGGTAACTCCATGGGAAAAGGGACTTAAATATGGGAAGGAATAAGTGCAAAAGTAAAGTGTTGCCTCTGAGGCAGGCCTACCCTGGAGGCAACTTTCATGGGAAGAATGTGCCCTTTGCATCCCATTGTGCCAGTAAAGTATTTTTTGGGCTCCCTGCTTTAGGCAATGCAGCAGCAGAGAGGGCAAGACAATAAGGTATGGTAGGATCATCCAGAAAGAGCGAAGAAAAAACAAAATTGAGTCAATCTGGCCAGAGTCCCTCAGCCTCAATGGAACTAGAAGTGTGGAGTAGACTGCTCAACAAATCCATAATGTATCACACAACATAGGAATCTCTCACAGTGGTGCTGCAAAGCTTGTGATTTGAGCAATACCGTAATTGTAGAAAAAAGCCCAAAACAAGGGTGCAACAGGCAGTGACACAGATGGTAGAGAAGAAACAAACTGGTTTTGGGAGACTGGAGACAGAGACACAGCTTGTGAGTATGTACCTGAGAAAAGTGATAGCAGCAGTTCAGGAGAGGAGGAGGTAGAACAGGTGGGAGTCAGACTGGGTACAGGGGTATATAAGAGATCAAAAACGACAGACAGTTAAAGGAAAAGGTGAACATGTTATATTGCATGATTGCTTGCCAGCGGTTTCCTTGCAAGCTGAATACTATCAAGATACCCTTAGACACAGGAGTACCCTGGGCCATGCTCATACACCGTCAGGCACAATCACATCGGTTGGCAAACCAAGTGAAAAGGGGGAGTGTGTGTGCAGTAATAAAGAAACGAGGGTGAGAATTACAGAACAAATATAAGCTGAATGGTGTCTAAATATTACCTTTTTTCACACTTGTGCAACAGCATCAGGAGATTTTTTCTTCTTCTTTTTTTTCTCTCCCCCTCCTGGTTGGCCCTCCTTCTGATGAGCGCACCAGCTCCATCACCTTGATGTATGCTGGGACTTACCTGCTGGCCATCTTCCTCCAGGGCTTGCCCCCCCCCCACCGGCAGGGTCAGTGGGACTCCTCAAGCCCTGCTGCAGAATGGATCTGGTTCTGGTCGGCGTGCCCAGCTGGTCAGGTGTGGGGCCTGCAGGTGCTCGTCATCATCCTGCCCCAGGCTTTTTCCTTCAGTTTTCACCCCCAGGAGATGTGATGTGCAGTGATGTCATGGTGCACGCCACACGCTCCCACGCAACATGCACAGATGTCTGCCATGCCTCCTGTCCTTCTTGGCACAAGCTGTCTTTCCTCCAGCTTCTGCCAGGGGCCAGGCAAGCTTCAGGCTCTGCCCCCCCTCCGCCGGAGTGCAGTCCTACAAAAGCTCAATCCTCCGCACCCCAGCCAGCTCTCTGGCAGCCTGTAGGCGCTTCCAAACCTGGGTCATTGGTGTCGCAAGCAGTAGCGCTATCGCTGCGCATCAGGAGATTTTTAACTCTTTATTATATGTCCATCATAACCCCACTACATTTTGTCTCTGTTCATTGCATATATTGCTTTGTGTTGTAAATTTTTGCTTGAGTCCTAATTTATCTATACCCTTGCCTGTATATTGCTACTTTTTCCTTGGTAGTTCATATGTGCCTGTATTCTGTTTGTTTGTATTGACTGTACTTTGTATTAGTCTTTCCACACCCCTATCCCCCCCCGGCTCACAGCAAGAAATCAGCCTTTTCTCCGTGTGCCTTTCCTAATTACCAATTTTCAATAAATAACTATGAGGTCAGTATGACTCACTTGTTGTGCCCCATTGAACCAACTGTCATTAGCAAAGGAGCATCATGGAAACTATCCTGTGTCTGAGTGCTTACCAAATATAAAGCCTGTCTCAGCAGATCCTAGATAAAGGAAAGGGTGAACTGGTCCAGTTGTATGATTGTTTGCAAGGGGATCCTGGCAAGCTGAATACCCTCAAGATACCCTTAGACTCCGGAGTACCCTAGGTATTGCCCATCCCCATCGGACACAGTCACATTGATCAGAAAACTTAGCTGGGGGGGCGAGCTGCAGTAATAAAACACATGAGGGTTAGAATAATAAGAAAATATATAAGATGGCTGGTGTCTAAGTATTACATTTTTTCACACTTGTGCCAACAGCATCAGGAGATTTTGAACGTTTGCTCATTTCAAATCTGTGTTCAAGGATCACGTGTTGTGCTGTTCCCCATGCCTTTGTTATACCTAGTGAATGTATAACGGATGTTTTACTTATAGCTTCTGCTTAATTTGTACAAATAATGACTGCACAACAAATTTTTATTCTCTTCTACCTGTTTAACGTATTTAATGTACTTTTATGTAGTTGAGCTATGTCTGAAAATAGGCAGTATATGTCCAGAACTCCCACCTGCATGGTTAAGAAAAATAAAATAAACAAAATAAATCAACTCGGAAAAGCATATTTAGACCCAAATCAACTTATATTTTATATTAGTTATGTATGCCCCCTTACTTATTACAGAGAACATTTGCATGAAAACAGAATCATTTTTTTCCATATACATTTTTTGTCTTCCATGCAGCCCAGCCCCTTCTGCCCTTTGCTCACCCAGCCCCATCTCCCACCATCCCAGGGGCTTATCTGGACTCCAAAGATCCCCCATGAATGTCTCCTCATGGTGGGGCCAGGGGGAGAGCCCCCCCCCATGCACACCCCAGGTGAGAAGCCAGGGCCCTGTCGGTGATGTGGGAACTGAAGCAATTCTTTAGAATTCTACTTCTGTTGCTTGTTCCCTACATGAGGTCATAAAACTCTCCTTGTGGTACCAAAGTCATTCCCATGGTAACATATTTTGATGTCACAACACAGGGGTATGCCTTCAATTGAGGAATAAATTGTGTGGGGTGGATGAAGTCTAGGGAACGAGATCCTGTTTTTCTGCAAGTTTCCACAGTAAAAAGTGGTGGATAGGACCAATCGATAGAAGATTTATGAAATACAAATGGAACCAATTCCAGATGTTATGTTTTCTGAGAATTGCCAGCAGCTGTTTAACTGTGATTTGTATAAACAGCACACAACACATCCATATTTGATGCAAGTTGCTCTGACTCTGCCAGCATGAACTACATAAGTTGCTTGCACCTGGGGACTTGGCCCAAATTTGCGTTCTCACGCAGACCATGCTGAAAGTAAGTGCAGGGTGTGTTGTGACTGCTGGTGTTTTTGTTTCTACATACAAGCATGGGGCATGCAGAGTAGAGGCCCACCGCCCCAATTATACTGCACTTGGACTTGCTGCTAGTCATCGCAACATAGAAAATTGCTTGTAGAGGAAGGCCTTGCAGTCTATCCTTTCTGCCTGAAGAGATGATACATGGCCTCTAGGGGATCATGACTGATCTCCCCCCTCCCCTACCCCCTAAGCCCTTGACCATCCCTTTGTGTCTGTCCAACACGCATAATACTCTCCATCGATTTTACATTGACCAGTGCTTAAGGCCATGGTTCTCCCCTTCCCCACACTCTACATGACGTAGTACATCCTCACGACTCTTCTAAACTCTCCCTCACCAGTTTGTTTCTACTGTTCCCCCAAGAGTTTGTGTTGTTGCACACTGTAAACAACTCTCTGGGGCCCACTTTGTTAATACCCTGCTTGAATTTAAACATGTAAGGCCCCTCCCAGCCTGGCACTTATGTAGGGTGGGCGGGGAGCTCCTGCTGTCCTGGGGGTACTTGCGCCTGGTGACCCTGTGCGGGGGCCCGAGTACCAGCCCCCCAGATCCTGCGTTCTACTTGAACCCTGAGGCCTAGCCTTTTGTCCCAGGAGCCCGTCCCACTATTCCTGTGTTGGGGCCCAATCTAGGCAGTGTTTTGGATAGTCAAAGAGGCCACCTGGCATGCCCTCCTCCACCAGACAGAGTTAGCTGCAGCTCCAGCCCCCACCCCTGTTCCTGATCTAACCCCAGATAGTGTAGAGGTACCGGGTCAGCCCCGGGGGGGGGGCCGGTAGACTATGAACCTAAGGAAAAAACTCCCACCAGTGAATTGGTGCCAGTGCCCGACGATGCCTTGCCTAGACTATCGGGCCGACCTCAATGGCCAACTATAAAGCTCACGTACGACACTCTGGGTGAGTCCACAAACCTACCCATCCATGCCATTCACAAGTCAAAGGTTCCTGTTCTCTATCCTCCATTGTGTTGCCCTAGGGAGGCCATGGGGAAGTGTGGGTGTACACCCACTCTTAACAGTATATAGTCCATTGATGTGGCTGGACCTGATGCAAGCCTAGCTGTGAATGTGATTATTGTTGGTGCTAGTTAGGAACCAGGTGTCTAGCTAGAAAAGTGCATGCTACTTGTCATGGGTTCCTACAAAGAGAAAAGGCAGCTCTACCCCTCCAAAAATCAAGAGAGGAGGAAGACTGCCTGCAGGGAGGGAGGGAGGCTTTGGCTACCCCTTCCCACAGCAGGAAGAAGAAAGGGGTGGAGAAAGGCAGAGCTGTGAGGAGAGAGAGGAAGAGTTTTGGGAGAGAGGAGGGAGAGCAGGGTGGAGGGGCAGGAGGAAAAGGAATCCCAGGCCCCCCAAAGGAAACCAGAGAGCTGTTTTGGTGGCTTTGCCTGGCAAAGGCTCTGGGGCTGCATCTCTCTCCACCTCCTGTCTTCCCCTTTCAAGCATATGGAACAGGACGGAGCCAGACAGCCACTGGAGCTGTGCAGGAGGGCCCCTCAGGTTGGTTGCTCAAAAGTACTGGGGCAGACTGTTTGGCCTGAAGGTACTGCGACCTCCAGCCTGGAGTGCCTGGGAGGCTGATGCATCAGGGACAGATCTTCCTGCCAGGGGAGAAGCCGGGGAGACTAAAAAGGCACCAGGGGGAGTTGAACTGCTGTGCTCCCCCCATTGCAAAGATTAGAAGAACCATGGAGAGAAGGATGAACAGGCCTGCCTGGTGAAAGTCATATACAAAGGCCTGTGGGCGAAGCTGGAAAGACCAGGCAGGTGAAGAACTACGCCACCTATTTAGTGGCAGATGACGTGCTGTGGACTGCAGGGGTCATCGCCCTCTCCGATCACTGTGAGTACCCTGAGCTGCAGCTCAGGGGAGACCATTGTTTTCTTTGCCAGGAGGGTCAGGAGGGAACTGTCCTCTACACCAGTTTATCTTTGTTTTTCTTGGAACTTGTGTGAGTGTGTAAGAGCCCCAATGGTAAACAGCAGGCCTGCAGACTAAGGGACCGTGAGGTACCCACTAACCGTGACTGGTCTGGGTGCCCCAGGGGAAAGGGGGGAAGTGGAATAAGTGAATGTTTGGTAACCAGGAGGTTTTGGAAGAGTAGCCCCACTTCCTTTATATTAGCTTGTAGTAATGAACTGGATATTTATTGTTCATCTGTTTCACCTGCTGAGTGTGTAAAACCATTGTGGGGAGTGATTGTGGTTCTGGGGAGTCATCATGGGCAGTCGTTAGAGGGAGGACCATTACTTATCCCTAGGGAAACATTCTAACCTGTGCTACCCACAGGAGGCGATGCAGGGGGCCCAGGTGGAGGCACTAAGGCACCACAGAAACTATTGGTAAGGACTCAGGCCCGGCCCCTCGGGGAAGTACTGCTGAACCCCTGAGACCGCTGGGGCAGCCCAGGTGAGTGGTATTATTGGGGGGGGGGTGTTACAAGTGGAGGCATTGCTGAGATACATTCACTGACTTGACGACCCTGTGACTGCCCAAACGCGACTGTGGTTGACTTCCCTACCCCACATAGGGAGGCAGTATAGTGCAGTGGTTTAAGGCTCTGAGCTACAAATCTGGAGACATCCAGCAGACCAGACCTAGGTTTGACTCCCACAGCTTCCACTTGCATACTGTGTGACCCTGAGCAAGTCACTTAACTTCCCTGTGCTCCCAGGTCACACCTGTAAACAAGCTTTCAGCTTAGTGTGCTACTCCTGGTTAAACAACTGAAAAAAAAAAAACATTCAGTTGTACCCCTTTAGTATTCCTTGACTTCTGTAGTTGGGTGGTAGTTTGCATTGAGACCAGGGAGATGATATTCCAGGATGTAGAGGACTGGTGCGACTTTGAGGGGCTAGACTCCCATAAGATGCTACTCGCCCATAATGTGGCCGTGGGCGACGGAAGAAGGACATATTAGACTTTTTAGAGGGGGCCTTGCCCGACTACGGGGGGTTGAAGGTCCAGAGGGTGGCAACCGAGTCCGGGGTTGAAGAGATATCACCCTGGAGGCTAGGAAGGATTTGGGATCCTTGGAGATGCTTCCCGAGGTCACTCCAGGGGGGGCCAAAGAGACCTGGACCCTATTAAAGAAAGGCTCAACCAGCGGCCTGCCCCTCAGGGAGCCAGGCCCCTCGTGCCCCCCACCCAAGGGACAGGAGGGTGTTGTAACTTGTCTGGGGGAGTGGCTCAAGGAGGAGGGAAAGACCCTGCATGATATCCAGCTTCTGTTCCCCAGTGGGGGGTTGCCTCCAATAGGGCTGCCGGGCGACTCGATCCCCTACCTGCAGGTGGCCCATGAGTAGTATAAGAGGTTGTGCACTTTCTCGGGCATGAGGGAAGATGATTTCCACTCCTGGACCAGCAAGGCAGCCTAGATGATCCAGGTCTGGGGGTGCCCGGAGGAGGAGAAGTGGAAGCAGGTCTTGGAGAGCCTTGGGGTATGGCGCTAGACATGATCCGGTCCCTCTGGGCCAGCCAGCCCCACTGCACACCCTAGGACTATTTGGACATTCTGTGGAGCACCTTTGGTGTGGTTGAAAAGAGAGGCAGTGCTGGCCCAGCTGTGGGGTACCACTCAGAAAGTGGGTGAGAAGCTGTCCCAGTACATCACCTGAGTCGAGCCTGTGGTGCACAAATTGGCGGAAGCGGGGCATGACCCTCCTGCCGGGGTGGCGCAGGTGCGGTTGGAGCAGATACTGAAGGGAGCAGTGCATTTCCCCCTGACTATGATTGCCCTTGGGCTGCGGGCTCGAAAGTGTAACCCCCCTCCTTCAAGCAGCTACTGGATGAGGTCATGGAGGAGGAGGTGCAGCAAGAAGTGGGGGCCCTGCAGGGGGCACTCACCACTACCAAAGCCACTTTACAGCCCAAGGAGGATTTTCTTCAGGTGTGGGCGAGATGGCCATACCAGGTGGGGTTGCCGCAGGGAGGCGAACCCCCAGCTGGTAGCTGAGAGGTGCCTGGACCAGGAAAAACTCCAACGGGGGCCAGTAAGGGAGCAATCCTCACCCCACATGATGGTTTTGCTCCACGCTCTGGACCAATCCCATATACCTGCCAACCGGGACGTGCCAAGGGGCCTAACTGGCCCTCGGGCTGACACCGAGGTTCTAGTGGAAGGAATGGCCTGCTCAGCACTGCTGGACAGTGGATCCCAGGTCACCATCATCCACCGGCCCTTGTATAACCAGCATCTCGCTCACCTCCCCCTCTAACCTCTGTCCGGATTGTCCCTGTGGGGTATCGGCAGCACGGATTACCCTTACGATGGGTATTGTGTGGTTAGTATTTCCTTCCCGACCAAGGGAGGGGTAGTCCCACCCTCCATAGAGGCCCTAGCGTTGGTCTGTCCGGAGCCAAACAGCATGTCAGACACCACGGTGCTTATTGGGACCAATGCCAACATGTTTTGAACATTTGGCCCAGATGTGTCATGACCGGGGTGGCATAGGTGAGCTCACAAGCCCGTTGGTTACTGCTGCCGTGAAGCAGTTGGGGCTTGAAGTGACTGGCGATCCCACAGGGGTCGACAGAGGCAGGGTTGGGATGGTTCGGTGACTGGAAGAGGGGAGACTGACTCTCCCCCCAGGGGCCGAGTGCCAAGTGGTAGAAATCGCCCAGTTCGACTGATCCCCTTTGGGGGAGGCACTCATGCTCAATGCCCCTCCCCCGGGTGGTCTGCCACCTGGTCTGTTAGTCCAGAGGGGGGTGCTGCCCACCCCAGCCAGTCCCCAGGCCCAGCATGTTACGGTTAGGGTCTGGAACAAGTCAAGAAGACCAGTGACCATCCAGAAGAGTTGTGTGTTGGCATCCATCTTTCAGTGTGATGGGGCTGTGTCTGTTGCCCCCGGGAAAGATCCCGGGGAAGAGATAGACACATCCTTGTTCGATTTTGGAAGCTCACTAATCTCTGAGGCCTATAAATGGAGCCTGAGCCAGAAGTTGGAGAAGCACCGGCGGGTCTTCTCTTTGCATGAGTGGGACATGGGATGTGTCACCCAGGGAAGAGCACCACATCCAGCTGAGAGATGACTGCCCATTCAGAGAGCAGTCACAGAGGTTAGCCCCCGGGGATGTGGAGGATGTAAGGAAATAACTAATGGAGTTGCTGGGCGCCAAAGTCATCACGGAGTCCCGCAGCCCGTATGCTTCCCCCATTGTGGTGGCTAGGAAAAAGAGGGGAGCAGTGAGAATGTGCATTGACTACCGCTTGCTAAACAAACTATCCCAGACCAGTACATGGTGCCCAGAGTGGAGGATGCACTGGACAGCCTGTCCAGGAGCAAGTGGTTTTCCATGCTGGCCCTTCGGAGCGGGTACTACCAGAATCCCATGGCCAAGGAGGACAAGGAAAAGACTGCTTTCATATGCCCACTGGGATTCTACCAGTTCAAGTGTATGCCCCAAGACATATCTGGGGCCCCGGCCACCTTCCAATATTTGATGGAAAGAGCTGTGGGAGACATGAACCTGCTGGAGGTCATAGTCTATCTGGATGACCTTATCATTTTTGGGCGGACCCTGGAAGAACACGAGGCCCGGTTGATGAAGGTGATGGACCAACTGGAGGAGTTCAGCCTGAAGGTCTCCATCAACAAATGCCAGTTCTGTCAGCCACAGGTTAAGTATGTTGAGCATATAGTCTCGGAAAAGGGGGTACAGACCAACCCGGCTAAAGTAGAGGCCCTCAAATCATGGTCACAGCCTACCCACTTGCGCACCTTGCAGTCTTTCTTGGGGTTCTGCGGGTATTATCAGCGATTCGTGAAGGATTACTCCCTGGTAGTGTGTCCCCTGAATGACCTGATGCAGGGTTATCCACCAACAAACCGGAGGAAGGGTCAGGCCCCCCACAAGGACTACCTGCACATTGGGGAATCTTTTGGGTCCTGTTGGATGCCGGGGTGTGAGGAGGCTTTCCGGGAGATCATCCGGCAATTGGGCGAGGCTCCTGTCCTTGCTTTCGTGGACCCACATAAGCCCTACGTCCTGCATACTGATGCCAGCCTTACTGGGCTAGGGGCGGTCCTGTACCAGGAGTATCCCGAGGGGTTCCACCCCATGGCATTCACTAGCGGGGCCTGACTTCCTCCGAGAAGAACTACCCAGTGCATAAACTGAAGTTCTTGGCACTAAAGTGGGCAGTCACAGAGAAGTTCCATGAATACCTGTATGGGGTACCTTTCACTGTGTGCACGGACAACAACCCTCTGACTTATGTCACCACCACAGCTAAGTTGGATGCTGTGGGGCATCAGTGGTTGTCAGCCCTCTCCACGTATAACTTCAGCCTGGAATATTGGAGTGGGCGGGCCAATGTGGATGCGGACGCCCTGTCTCGCCGTCCGCAGCCTGACATCCCAGACCCCTCGGTCTGGGTCAAGCCGGCTCTGGTGCAAGTGCTCTGTTCCCAGGCAAGCCGGCTCTGGTACAAGTGCTCTGTTCCCAGGCCAGGCCCCCTGGCAATGCCACTGAGTGTCCCACGCAGAGTATAGAGGTGCTGGGAGCCTCCCCCAAATCAATCCCTCTGGCTTATCTGAATTCCGTGGTCCTGAACCTTCCGTCCTTGCCATAGCCTAGTAAGGCAGATTTGCAGTGGGAGCAAAGGGCGGACCCTGGCATCTGAGATCTGCTTTGGGCCCTCTCCAAGGGGGTCACCCCAGCAGGTATGGAGCACCCACCCCAAGGCTTGGGGGCTGGTTAAGGAGTGGGACAAGTTGGTGCTGTGGGAGGGGTTGGTAATGCGGACAGTGCAGGACCGAGATTCCTCGGGCTGTTTGAGACAGAAGCTGGTGTTGCCTGGAGTCTACCGGGAAGTATTCCTCAAGTCACTACATGATGATATAGGGCACCTAGGCTATGACCACACCCTGGAGACCTGCCAGGCCAGGTTCTATTGGCCGCGGATGAAGGCGGATGTGGGGGGGCTACTGCAAGCTCTGCATGCGGTGCATCCAACGGAAGACCTTGCCCCGACAAGCCATGCCCTTGGTCAACATCCAAACTAGTGGGCCCCTGGAGTTGGTGTGCATGGACTTCCTGTCCTTGGAGCAGGACTGGAAGAACACGGCCAACATACTAGTCATCATGGACCACTACACCTGGTATGCTCAGTCTTTCCTCACCAGGGACCAAAAGGTGAACACCGTGGTTAAGGTCCTGCAGCAGTATGTCCAACACCATGGTCTCCCTAAATGGGTCCATTCTGACCAGGGCTCGGATTTCGAGAGCCATTTGGTGAGGGAGTTTCTGGCATGTTATGGCATACAGAAATCCCACGCCACCCCTTACCACCCTCAAGGGGACCCCCAGCCCGAGCGGTTAAACTGAACACTGCTAAACATGTTGAGCACCTTGGACCCTGCCAACAAGGCTAATTGGAGTCAGCGGGTGGGGCAACTGGTGCTCGCCTACAACCGCACAAAGATCGATGCCACCCAGTGTTCACCCTTATACCTCTTGTTTGGTCACGAGGCCCGGCTGCCGGTGGACCTCTGTTTTGGGGTATCCGCTGATGGGACCTCCCATAAATTGTACCTGGAGTACATCAGCGACCTATGGGAACAGCTCCACATGGCATACAAACTCGCCTCCAAGGCAGCGGCTTGGAGCTGTCAGGGGAATAAGAGGAGGTACGATGCCAGAGTGTGCAGCCAGGACTTGGAGGTGGGGGACAGGGTCTTGCTGAGAAACCTGGGGTTCCAGGCTAAGCACAAGATCCAGTACTGGTGGGCCCCGGATGGTTATCTAGTGGTGGAGAAACTGACTGGCCTGCCGGTATACCGTATTAAGCAGGAGCATGGCCGGGGCTCGAGACAACAGTACATCGAAATCACCTGCTCCCCATAGGGGAGATCATGCCTACCCTGGCCTCGGAGTCCAACCCACCAATGGCAAGGTGCCCCATTACCCCAAGGGATGCGTAAGTGGCGGGGACAGGTTTTTTCCCCCACCCCGGGACACACCACCATGGGCCCTGCTTCGGATGCCCGACAGCCCTCCGTGGGACCCTGTGACTCCTCCAGTGAGGTGAGCGATGGGGAGGAGGGGGACTCCTTTTGTCCACAGTGGGGAATGGGGCCCGACTCCTGCCCCCTCCACTATCTCCAGCCACTTGGAACCCCTGACCTACTTGGAACCCGAGGCCTCGCCCTTTGTCCCCGAGGCCGACCCCCGCTCCTGGCATCCGGGCCACACCTGGAGTGGGTTTCGGGGAGGCAAGGGGGCCCCCTGGCGTGCATGCCTCCACGAGATACTGAGTCGCCTGCCATTACGGACTCTGCCCAGGTTACGGACCCAAGCCCCGACAGTGTAGAAGTACAGGGATTGCCTGGAGGGGGAGTGATGGACCATTACCTTACTGGACTGACCGTGCCCCCTGCCTCAGTCCTGGTGCCAGCTGATGCCTTGCCCCACAGATCTGGCCGGCCCCCCCGGCCCACCATGAAGCTCACATACTAATCTCCAGGTGAGCCAGAAAATCTGCCCCTTGATGTTCTCCTTCAGCCTGTGGTGCCGGTTCTCCATCCTCCGGTGTGTTGCTCTAGGGGGGTAGTGGAGGCATGTAGGTGTCCACCCCCTCTTACGCACATATAGTACGCTACCACATCCGACCTATCCGAGCTCATTTGGGGATCCAATGGTTGCTGGTATTAGTTAGGGACCATGGGTAGAGCCAGTAAAGTGCCTATTGTTGGTCATGGGTTTCCCAGAGAGGCTTGTTGGGATGCCAGGTTTCCTGCCAGGGGAGTGTGTAAGCCCTTCCCCAGCCCGGCGCTTACGAGGTTTTGGAGGAGTTGCCCCCAACTCCTTTGTATTCGCTGGTAGTAATAAACTGGATATTTATTGTTCATCTGTTTCACCTGCTGAGTGTGTAAAACCATTGTGGGGAGTGATTGTGGTTCTGGGGGGTCATCATGGGTAGTCGTTAGAGGGAGGACCATTACTTATCCCTAGGGAAACATTCTAACCTGTGCTACCCACAGGAGGCGATGCAGGGGCCCTAGGTGGAGGCACTAAGGCACCACAGAAACTGTCGGTAAGAACTTAGGCTTGGCCCCTCACAGAGGTGCTGCTGAGCCCCCGAGACCGCCGGGGCAGCCCAGGTGAGTGGGATTATCAAGGGTGGGTGTTACAAGTGGAGGAACTGCTGAGATTCACTCACTGACTTGACGACCCTGTGACTGCCCAAACGCGACTGTGGTTGACTTCCCTACCCCACATTCAGTTGTACCCCTTTAGTATTCCTTGAGTTCTGTAGTTGGATGATAGTTTACACTGTGACCAGGGAGATGACATCCCAGGATGTAGAGGACCGGTGTGACTTTGAGGGACTAGACTCTCATAAGATGCTACTCGTCCGTAACATGGCCGTGGGGTGACGGAAGGAGGACATATTAGACTTTTTAGAGGGGGCCTTGCCCGACTGCGGGGGGTTGAAGGTCCAGAGGGTGGCGACCAACCGAGTCTGGGGGTGGAGTTTGATATCGGGGTGGGGTGTTGCAAACACTTCATGTCTCCCATCTCTCTCTGGTCCTCTAATGAGTACATGTTGAGGCTCTGCAATCTTTTCTCATTTGTCCCTGTCTGTCTGTTGCCCATGAATCATTGTAGTCACCCTCCTCTGTACCAACTCTAGTCTGTTGATGTAGTTCTTTACATGAGGGTCCTAGAACTGTATGCAGTACTCCAGGTGGGGCCTCACCAGAGTCATGTACAGGAGTAATGTGATCTCCTTTCTTCTACTGCTGAACCGCAGCAATAGTTTTTTATACAAGCACCTCAGAAGATCTGCTGTTAACCTCAGTTAAATCTGTTGCTAAATCATCTGTAATACAGTACTGCCATTGTATTTTGTCCCTGCTACCTAACATCAGTGTCCCTGCAACCTCAGGAAGTACTTCTTTACAGAAAGGGTCATAGACCCATGGAACAGCCTACCTCAGAAGGTGGTGGAATCCAAGACAGTACGTGAGTTGAAACTCACATGGGACAGGCATTGTGGACACATCAGGTGCAGTCTAAATAGGGAGGGGGCAGAAACATGGGCAGACCAAATGGATCACGTGGTCCCCATCTGCCGACACAATTCCTGTGTTCCTATGTTCTACATAAACTGTTAAAAGACTGAGTCAAATTAACAGCTACAACACCCTGAAATAGTGCTGTTGCATATTGCCTATGTTAAGCTAATATTATTTCTTTTATATGCATGCTAAATTTGTCAATTTATGATTCTGTTTCATCACTGCTGTTTCTTTGTCATAATACAATGTGTCTTGATTTATTCTGTTTTCAGCTGTGGTTCTTGACTGTTGCCTCCTGAATAGGAAACAGTCCGACAGCTGTGATCAATTTACTGAATTGCATAGCTTAAGTATTTCTTCCCCTTTCCATAGTTTTAATTGTAGTTCAACTTGAGTATTTTATTGTATTGTATTATTTTAGGTTTTTTTTTTATTATTTTTAGACTTATACCTTAGTTAATTGTTAAAATGCTTTATATTGTTTTATTATTATTGTGGGTGGAACGTACAGGAAGTCACATGAGCTCTTGTACTACACTTGAGGAGGGTTGGTCTCTGCAGCCTGCTACTTCGACTGGTGGTACCAGTCTATTACACAAAACGTTCCACAAAGCTTTATTACTTATGATATATTGAACTACCAGGGTACAATCTCTAAAAGAGTACTGTTACATCTACAGTTTGCCTTTTAATTTCAGGGCTCATTCTCCTGTTTTTCTGTACATTTAATTCAACCCAAAAGGTCAAGTAAACAGTTTAAATACTCCTGGGTCAATTGTGGTTACAAACGTTTAATATATTACTTGCTATTGGTTTCATGAAACCTTCATCCCAGTCCTGGTCCTTGTGATACTGGGCCACAGACACATTAATCTACTTGTGGCAAGGGTTTAAATAGGACACACATTATTGGCTAGCAGCAGAGACTAGTAAAGCTGAATGAGCTTGGTACATCCAGCAGACCTAGGTTTGATTCCCACATCCTCCACTTGCATACTGAGTGACTCCGAGCAAGTCACTTAACCACCGCAGTACTCCCAGGTCACCCCTGAAAACAGACACTTGTGCCTAGTGAGCCTTACCCAATTACCAAAACAGTAAAATTAAAAAAAAAACCAAAAAACATTAATATCAGATGTTTTTCCACTAAGCTGAATTTATTAGACATCTGGGCGCAGCATCGCAAACTGGATGTAATATCTTTAGTGGAAACTTGGTTTACACCTCATTCAAAGACAGTGATGTGCACATTTATTTATTTATTTATTTAAGAGTTTTACCGGGAAGGCATACTGAGCTGGGTATCGCTCTATTCTAGACACATCCTGGGGGAAGGGGAAATGGATCATATAAATAATAGTCACAAGTAAATGTACATGGTATGCAGATACAGATATATACAACTAGTTGGTAGACAAAATACACAGGAGTGACAGGCAAAATACAAAGTACAGCCAATATATACAGATGCAGAAAAACAGTCGGGGCATAGAAGGGTGCAACAGAACAGGAGCAACTATATAGTCATTTGCATGGCAATGTATGGCGGAGAATACAATACACTGCAGAAAAGGAATTAAAACACAGAGGCAAAAATGAAAAGAACCCAAATTACCATAGTATAGTGTGGAGACTGCATGTGCAACCCCTAATTCTGATCAGCTTAGAAGTAATTATTAGCCTTGGGCAGAGTGCTGTGAGCACTAGACAAGTAGCATAGGGTGCTGCACGGTTAAGAGGCCCTAAAATAGGAGAAGGGGAGCTGGGGCACCAGCCCATCGGTGGCCCTATGTGCAAATGCATGTTGAGGGGAAATGTGCCTTGAGGAGGTGCTTTAGATGGGAAGTATTGGTAAACTCCCGAATGCCTGCAGGTAGTGCATTCCAAAGCTTTGGCATGAGGTATCTGAAGGCTTCTTGGCCCTTGGCAGTAGACATGAGTGGAACATGGAGAAGCCAGGAGTTTCCACTCCTGAGGGAGTAAGTGGGCTGTGGCAGGGCTGAGAGGGCAGATTCGAGGTCTGGGGGAAGAAACTTTGCCCAGAATTTTGCTGTGGTCCTAATGCAGTGGGTGTGTCTACCATCCTGGAGCGACGTTAGATCAAGGGACTTGTAAAGGTCGCAGTGATGAGTCATAGGGGGACAGTCAAGGGCAAAGTGACAGAAGGAGTGGAAAAGCGGATCAAGGCTGGGTAGGGCAGATTTGGGTGCAGCGCGGTAGACTATATCACTGTAGTCAAGTATAGGGAGGATCATCTTCTGAACAATTTCCTTACGGGAAGCCAGAGGGATGCTGTCCTTGTTCCGATATAAGGCTCCTAGTTTTGGGCGCAGTTTCTTGTGGATCGAGTCAATATGAGTGGAAAAGTCAAGGTGCTGGTCAAGCCAGACCCCGAGGTATTTGAAGGAGGTGCAAGTCTCTAGAGGAGTCCCCTCGATGCTGAAGAGTATAGGGGTAGAACTGAGCCGGGAGATCCTTTGTCTCATTCCAAAAGTTAGGGAGACTGTTTTCTTGGAGTTAAAGGAGAGCTGGTTGGAGCAAAACCAGTGCTATACCACATTGAAATTATCCCTGGATTTCCGTTTTATTTTATTTCTGACAGATTAGGCAAAGAGGGGAGGATCGGGATTGTACATTAAGGATTACAGGGGGCGACGCACTGTGACATCTGCAATGCTGTCTCTGTTTGTAAATAGTAGGTCCAGCACTACCTCATCTCTAGTGGGTTCCATATCCAGCTGCCTGAGAAATGCCTCTTGTAGGAAGTTGAGGGTGGCCCTTCTTATTGCTGTAGCTGCAGCCAGAATGTCCCAGTCTACATCTGGCAGATTGAAGTTGCCCAAAATCAATACCTGCTTTCGCTAATGGCTTTCCCCCAAACTCTTCTAATTCCTTCCCCTGTGTTGGTCTACATACCACCCCTGTGTGGATTAAGGCCCCTGACCCTGTCTCTAGGTTGACCCACAGGACCTTCAGCCCTTCCATATCCCCTTGTTCCCCCATATCTCAGTGACTTTTATACATTCCCTCACATATGAAACAACCACACCACCTTTCCTCTTTGACATGTCCTTCTGGAACATGGTGTAGCCTGGGATGGCCATTTAGAACTGTATGATGTAGTTTATCTCCCTCTTAATCACACACAGTTCTGTAGTAGAACACATATGTATTGTACATTACAGAATTCTAAAATGGTACTTACCACCAGAGTGTATATCATAGAAACAGAGAAAATGTTGGCAGAAAAAGACCATCAGTTTATCTAGTCTGCCCTGTTTTAAACTATCCTACAGCGGGACCTAATGTCTAGTCGGGGTTACTGTCCTCACCTCCACCTCCCTCCCCCTTGTCCCCTGCTTTCCCCCTGTGTAACTATTAAGCCTTCTACTCAGTTCCAGACATGCTGGAAACCATTAATGGTTCTTGCACCCATCACCTCTGCTGGTAGGCTGTTCCAATGGCTCAACCACTCTGTAAAATAAAACTTTTTCACATCCCTTCTGAATCTCCCCCCGCCAGCTTCCACTCATGTCCCCGTGTTCTCGATTCATCAGTCCTGTTAAATATTTCCTCACAGCCTACCTTTTTCATTTCTTTCAGGAAATTGAAGGTCTCTGTCATATCTCCCTTCTGGTCTCCAGTGGGTACATGTTTGGGACCTTCAGCTGATCCTCATAGGATCTGCCCTGCTGCACTAAATCATTTTGGTTACTCTACCCTGTACTGCCTCAAGCCTGTCTTAGTCTTTTTTTAGATGGGGGCTCCAGAACTGGGCACACTATTCCAGATGCGGCCTCACCCATGATCCACAGAGATGCAGTATCACCCCCTTCCTCCTGCTGTCAAACCCCCCTCCTGATAAACCCCAGCATCCTAGTTGCCTTGCTGTAGGCCTTGTTACATTGGCTAGATTGTTTTAGGGAGTCTCTTATGATGACCCCCAGGGCCCTGTCCTCAGTTTTATATTCTTTCCTGGGATTCTTGTTCCCTATGAGCGTTACCTTGAACTTTTTGGTCATTGAATTTCAACTGCCAAACGTATTCGGCCATAACCAGACAATGGACTGAGCAATCAGACTGTATCCTGTATGTTAATACTAGCATTCTGATTGGTCATCATTCAGAAACCTGCTGTTAACTGCTAACAGTCAATCACTCACCTTCACAGTTTGCCGAATGATGTAGTATGGTAGTTACCAAGCAGGAGTAATCTCAGTGGCTGCAAATAATGGCAGTACCATTTACCAAAAAGTATTACTTTCACAATGCCTTACTGCTTTGATTTTCTATGCAGTGTGTTATGGTTCTCTCATTCCTGCAGTATAAATCACCTGCTGAGTATCCTCTGCTGCTTGCAATCGTTGTTGACAAATGTCACAGCTGGTGGCACATCGATTAGGCTAGAAGTGCACTTTTTAGCTTGTTAAAGTTTTGTAGCTTACTTTGCCTGTTTGAGGAGTTTTCCTGTTGTATGTGGTTGTCTGCTGGTCCAGACTGATCTTCTGATAGTGCCCTCACTTCTACTCCCTTCCCCCCCTCTTCTCCTCACTCCTCTTGTATTTCCACCTGTGCCCATCAGGGACCACCCTCACCCAGCCCTTTGTCTCTGTCTCTCTCTCTCTCTGTCTCTCTCTCTCCTCCTCCTTCCCTCCCTCTCTCTCTCTCTCTCTCCCTCCCCTCTCTCCTCTCTCTCTCTCTCTCTCCCTCCCCTATGACCGAGGAACCCAAGGAAAACATACAACATAAAAAAATGATTTTTGGGCCATTTCACTGAGCATTTTTGTGTACTGAGTAGATAACCGGTGATTGACAAATATGCATCAGAAGCTCGGCCTTCTTTACAGGCTTGCTCCTTACCTCTCTCTATCACTGCTCACCTACTAATTGCCAACACCCTCATACCTATCCTTCGCTATGGTGCCCCAGTATTACAATCTGCCTGAGAATCTGACTAACGACTCTCTATAACAGAATCAGGTGTTTTGCAGTTGGTGCCCACTCCAGAGACCACCACTGCGGTGTGCTTGCATCATTGGGGTGACCCTCTTTTGAAGCAAGACTGCGCTATCCCCCACACTGTTTAACTTTTAAGCTTCTGACATCCACTGCTCCTCCCAGTCTCGCTAGAATAATACAGCGTAAGCAGCATCCAAGGCCCCGGAGGTCTGCTGCCACCCGTTTGCTGATTATCCCAAGGGCTTGGTTCACAGTCGGAAAGAGATCCTTCTCCTTCCTAGCTCCCACTCTGTG
Source organism: Neoceratodus forsteri (assembly GCA_016271365.2). Classification (NCBI taxonomy): domain Eukaryota; kingdom Metazoa; phylum Chordata; order Ceratodontiformes; family Ceratodontidae; genus Neoceratodus; species Neoceratodus forsteri. The sequence goes on along the minus strand of JADMNL010000034.1, from coordinate 33,425,352 downwards.
GAACTTTCTACCTCAAGAGACTGTTCCCTGCCCCACCCTTATACAGTTCAAAAAGAGGCTCAAAGCTTTCTTCTGGGTGTTAGTGCCCTGTAACTGCAATTGTTGACCCATTGCTCACTTGGTGCACCTTCTATGAATTATTACTTGCTGCTCTAATTGTCTACCTCTCTGTAAATACTGTGCTATTTATTCCAGCTGCACTCCATGACCTCTTGGTCCTTTGTGTACATGATATGTACTATACATGCTGCATTATCTGTCTACCTCTCTGAAAATACTGTGCTATTTATTCCAGCTGCACTCCATGACCTCTTGGTCCTTTGTGTACATGATATGTACTATACATGCTGCATTATCTGTCTACCTCTCTGAAAATACTGTGCTATTTATTCCAGCTGCACTCCATGACCTCTTGGTCCTTTGTGTACATGATATGTACTATACATGCTGCATTATCTGTCTACATCTCTGTAAATATTGTGCTATTTATTCCAGCTGCACTCCATGACCTCTTGGTCCTTTGTGTACATGATGTGTACTATACATGCTGCATTATCTGTCTACATCTCTGTAAATATTGTGAAATGTAATGTATGTAATTAATACTATTGTACCATATATGTGTATTAACTGATATGCTTTCTGTAAATGATGAATACTTTACTCTCCAACTATATGTAACTAATTCCAGGTTGTCACTGAAAAAGGGACTTTTTTTGTCTCAGTGGTCCAACCCAGTCACCAAAATTCAAATAAAGAAATAAATACAAGTATAAAGTCATACAGCAGGATTTTCGAAGTGTGGTGCAGTGCTTGTGTCCAGTCCTGCATCATGGCACTTAGGATCTGGCAGTGCACAAGACCCTTCGCCGCAACTGCACCTAATTTTACAATCTCAGGCGCAGTTGCGACGGTTTTCATGAATTACGGCAGCTTGTGCCAAATATCTGCTGCAAGCTCCGTAAAACGGCCCCCAGGATTGCTGCAAGCTAGATCAGAAAAGTCAGTCTACTTTAAGCAATCACTGCCGCGGGATAGAAAATCCTGTTAGCTTGCCGCAAGCCCCATGCGCTGTATCACAGGCGCACTGGAGCTTGTGGCAATCTAGGACATCGGAAAATCCGGCCCACGGTCATTTTCAGAACCTGCCATTTGCATTCGCCTATGTCTGTTTGTGTCTATTAAAAGAAATGCTTTAGCAATATGTTGTTCTGTTATGGTGCTTGCTGCAGTTTAAAAGCAATAATGGCACAGTGAGTTGCACTAATGGGGTAGTAATTGTACTGAGATGACAAGAAACAGCTTGGCCTGCAGCATTGGTGTTTACCAGCATCCCAATATGGTTATTCCCCATTAACCCAGCTCACTATTCCATTATTGCTTAATTATACTGAAAAAGGTCCATCTCAGCTAATCAGAACACAGAGCTACTGTTCTGCAATAACCAGAAAGTAGACTCAATTATGGGACTGCATGCTGTTCCCTGTGTTTTGATTGGCTGAGACTAGCACTACAGTGCATCTGTGAGAACATGCTAAATGGTTTTGGTTTTCTCACAGATGCGCAGTTGTGCTAGTGTGACAGCAATTTAGGTGCTCTATTTAAAAACTTTCTCTGTTTTTATTTATTTTTTTCAGTATAAATAGGTATAATGTGAAGTGTATACTGTTTTTATCATAAATGTTTTTATTAATCTGCTATGTACATTGTGAGGCATCCAGAGCCCCTGGGAGTGGATCCCATATAAATAAGATTGCTTTGCCTATTGGATAAGGTATTTGTGCAGTTAAACTGCAGGCCCAGCTACCGCCTGTAACAGCTGACCGTGTTTGCTGCCACTGTTTTTCACATTGTGCCTTCCACAACTGTGATCATGTGACTTGCATCTAGTAAAAGAAACCACAGTCTTTTAGCTCAGTTGCACAGGACAATCATTACAGAATATCACTGGGAAAGAAAGAAAGAAAGAAAACTTTTTTGTAAACATTTATTATATCAAAATACAAAACATTTCTGAAGCAGATTAATGTTACATGAGAATTAAGCATCTGAAAATGTTGACTTCATTGATTTCAAACTCCATCGTTAGTCTACATAATGGCTAGTGATATTTAACAATACATCAATGCCATGTGCTCTCCGTTGGTTACACTTTTATTTCTCTATGAACATGCAATGTTATTACTGGTAATGAGTTGTTCAGTACTCAGCAGGTCTTCAAGCACCTGATTGATTGAGCTGGTTATAAAACCACCATACGCAAAAACTGGGACTGCAGTAACTTTCCTAAAGAGCATTTTCAAAGCAGAGTTGATGTCTTAGGCCCATCAAAGGTCAGCATCTGTGCCAATAGGGCCAGAGGTATCTGCAGTGTGATTCTGTATGCAAGTGCTAGTTTCAAAGGGGAGGCAAAGTCTGCTTGGGCATGCTTTCGGTAAACTGATTGGCTAATAATAATCACCAACTGGGTCAGTACTTCTTTTGCACCTTCCCCCAAGTGCCATACAACCTAGCTGCTTCCCAGGATTTTTAGAATCTAAATATAGGGATTCAGACATAATACTTTAGTTCCACTGAGAGAAGAAAGTAAATTTGAATCCCTAAATTTTAAAATTAAAAATTAAAATGTTAAAAGAAGAATACCAGCCATAGTCCACTGACATTGAGCAGTACATCCTGGGTTTCAAGGGGTCCCATGTCAAAAGAGTGTCTTCATATCAGGTGGCAATGAGTGCCTGGCTTGCTATCTGACTTGGCCCTGGTCTGAGTGGTTGCCATGAAAGTTTATTCATAATTTTTGACCAGCTGTGTCAGCTCAGTTCCAGGTGCATCCAAGGGGTGGGTTATATGGACCTGTCCTTTTTTAGTTGATGGGACATATTAGTCAGAACACCAAGGGATATTCCCTTCTCTTATGTTCTTGATTCGTTGAACTGTAAGAATCCTGAATGTCTTGTAGAAAGTTGAATGTATTTTCCTAACAAAATGTCCCTACTCTTATAAAAAATAGAAACATAGAAACTGACAGCAGATAAGGACCACTAGGCCCACCCAGTCTGCCGATTTTTCTTCTACCTGCTGGAGAAACCACAGACCCTACTTGATCTCCGGCCCTGAACTCTCTCCTATCAGTAGGGTTCCCCTACGCCTATCCCATGCATTTTTAAATCCCCCCACCAAATTTGCATAACATGGGATCTTTAAAGATCACCTTTTCTGCAGTATGATCCCTTCCACTTCCTACATTGCTTTGACATTTTGTGAAGTGGGTATATGGAGAGCACAGGGGGCGCATGCCATGCAAGTCTATGGGGATGTATTTTTTACTTCTTTTTTCCAAGATTTGCAACAGCATTTCTACAAATCAACCAGAGTTCAGCTAACAAGGACCTTGTTAGTTGAACTCTGGTCTTGATTTGCAGAACAAGTGGCTGTAAGTCTCTTAAAAAAGAAGTAGAAATATGCCCCCATAAGTTATGACTATAATATACTATACTGTATTCAACTATTTTCTGCCTGTACATTGACTGCACCTGTATGTATATTTCACTGTATATGTATATTGTATATTTTGTTGTGCCACTTTGTGGGCCTGGGTCATGCCTGAAAATGGTCCCTTGGATCAGTGCACTTACCCAGTAATCAAAGACTTAAATAAATAAATAAATGATGCACCACCCCCAACCGAGTTCTCTACATACACATCACAAAACATCAGAGAGCCAGGGTATAGCCAACAATGTAGGAAGTAAAAGAGATTATTCAGCTGGCCCCTCAAGGGAAAATTATGATCCCTTCCTTTCTGAGGGGGCAACAAGTTAAAATAATCAAAATTAGCTACAACAGTTCAAAGGCAGGTAAGGGAGCGTATACTGTACTTCGTTGTAAAAGGCACCAAGAAAGGCGCTGTTTAACTTCCACCTGGACAGCCTCCAGAAATCGGCAGAATGGACTTCAATTTAATGTCTCATCTTAAGGATAGCACAGCAACAGTGCAGTACCCCGCAGTGCTGCACAACAGTGTCAGTACTGGGTATTGGCCCAAGTTTCTTCCTGGTGTTATGTTAAAACCCACAAGATCCCAATCTTCCAGCCCTAGAAGTGAGATTATAACCATCTGAGCCACTAACACTAAAACAGAAGGCAAAAACCGTTTGAGAATACTTTTAAGGATACCATTCGAAAAATCAGGCCTGAGCTTCTCTGAACTTCTTATCCTGAACTTTTGTGCTTTTGACTAAGATGCCATTTCTGCCCTGTTATGTAACTGGTGCTGAACAAATGGGTCCAGACAAGTCAGCCCAAGATGGAAAATGTAATTCTTTTCCCCAGCCTATGTTCAGGTAAACAACTGGTTAAAAAAAATCTCCAGAATAGGTTTCAGTCAGGCACTTAACAAGCCAGCTCTTTCTGCTGTACAATATGTGCCATTTGCACTCAGCTAGGAAATGTGGTAGCCTTGCTAGGAAATGTGGAAGCCTTGCTAGGAAATGTGGTAGCCATGTTAGTCCAGCTGAAGATGTGGGAATATAACAACAAATGTAAGTTTCCAAGACCAGCTTTCATGTGTTAAACTTTCTTCAACAGATTAGCAGAAACTGAGCTGAATTTCATACCAGATAAACAGTTTTTCACTCAAAACTGAAAAATGCTAAAAAAATTGTGTTTTTATATTTTTCTGTACAGCAACTGTCATCAAAAATGCTGGCACAGTGGTGTAGAAGGCTGAGGCACTGGTGCCTTACCTCTTACCATGCTGACGACCCAGGGTCAGGAGTAACCTCGGGTGTCGGAGGGTCAGCTGGGGGAAGGAGGATTGAGCATCCTATGAACTGCTCTCCTCCTCCGGGGAGGGTGGGAAGGGATGACTGCTGAGGCACTGGTGCCTTACCTCTTACCATGCCGACGACTCGGGGTCAGGAGTAACCTCGGGTGTCGGAGGGTCAGCTGGGGGGAGGAGGATTGAGCAGCCTATGAACTGCTCTCCTCCTCCGGGGAGGGTGGGAAGGGATGACTGCTGAGGCACTGGTGCCTTACCTCTTACCATGCCGACGACCCGGGGTCAGGAGTAACCTCAGGTGTCGGAGGGTCAGCTGGGGGGAGGAGGATTGAGCATCCTATGAACTGCTCTCCTCCTCTGGGGAGGTTGGGAAGGGATGACTGCTGAGGTACTGGCTTCTGGCAGTGGCCGGGGGTTGGTGCATGCTTGGGGGGGTCACAGCATGGGTCGACGCAGGCTGACATCAGACGTGCAGCATGCGGAAGTGTGCATGGCAGTATCCCTGATGTCACTGCACACCCGCGCCATGGGGGGTATTACAGGGACCATATAATCCTCTGGTGCACGTGAGGGCCAGTCCAGATGGTGCCGCGGCAGATGCACTCAAGTCGGCTCCCCCCAAGCCCAGCCCCAAGGTCTTCCACAGTGCACGGGGTAAGTACCCAATGTGAAGCAGCCTGGGGAGGGCAGGGCAAGGGGGTCAGAGCTCTGACTGCAGCCAGTGTGGGAGCAGAGGAGTCCATGCTCGATAAGGGGAACGAAAGGACCACCTGAGGAGGTACATCAAGAAATCAAGTAAAAAAAAAATATCAAAAAAACTGTCAGAAAGGGACACTTCTGTCCTGCTAATGTCATCTGAACCAGTGTTTCACCTTTGACCTTCCATCTGGGATGTCACCTTATCCCTGGTAATGGTAAACTCCACCTGGGATGTCACCCTGTCACTGGTAATGGTAACCTCCATCTGGGATGTCACCCTATCCTTGGTAATGGGAACATGTGTGAGTCATTCCTGATTTGAAGACCTGATGATGCAATCTTGGATGGGTGGTTGGGTGTTTTAGGAACAGCAGATCCACAGGCATTAACTTTTATTCATGTTTCAGGGTGGAAAACATCTCAGCAAAACTGATTAGCAGTCAAAAGCAGTACACTGACAAACCATTTTGACACTGCAGTGAACAGCAGTTTGTATGGAATGACTACGAGATTTCTGGGAATGTTCAAAATATATAGAGAGGTTTACCGACACCCCTTGCGGTAAGCACCATGAAAAACATTAAATATAGCTACTGTTTACTAAGTCTTTTAGGAAATGGTTAATATCAACACTCCCTTGTGCAGTATTTTGCTATATGTTGCTATTTGTTAGACTGCTTTTCATTTAGTAATCAATTTAGGTAACAGTAACAGAAAGGACTTTACTGCAAAGACCCCTCTCAATATGCAAACATTATTTCGGGGGGCAGGGAGTTGAAAGCAGAATATCCCCTCTATGTTTCATAAGAATTACTTGTGTACAATCTTTTCTTCTGCCTAAAGAAAACATTGAAAGAACTGAATAATTGGTCCACCTCATTTATACTTAATATATGATGTTTACACTAGGGCTTTATTGTTTATCAGCGTTAAATTTTAAGTTCCTCACCTGAATGTTTGTATTGTTTACCTAGGTAATGTATTCACGTAATTTTAAATTGATTTCCTATGAACTATGTTGTATGTCTTCTATGTTTGGAATATGTTGTTCCCCTGGTCACCCCTGAAAAGGGACTTGTTTGTCTCAGTGGGCCCACCCGGTCATCAAAATTCAAATGAAATGAACATGCCACAGACTGCAAATTTTACATCTGTAGCATCTGTCTGCCATGAAAATCCTATGGCTACATATGAACAACTGCACATCTGACATGTGTCAAACTATGATCACTTCAGTTAGGTAATTATGCAACTTCAGGAAACCTACTGTATTTTCAAGAAGAAAAAGAAAACTGTTTGACACCCTCCCTTCTTCAAGACTAAAGACATTCAGGATGTTACTAGCACTAATCTCCAATGCTCAGTTTTCTAGATTTCTACAACGGTTGGCATCATCACCTTGACATGCAGGGAAGGAAGTAATATTTTATCTCCAGCTGCAACACTGGGGAAAGCTGGTGACTCAAGTTGTTAGTTTCACAATTTATCTGGAATGAGGTCTGAATTAACTGGACACAGAAGTTAGGTTTAGTATTCTAAACTGTATGCCACAAGGAAATCTTAATGTGGCAGGGATAGCAGAACACCATGGATGTTTAGGTTTTGTCAGTATGTTTATTAGCATCATGGAAACCAGTGACACCCCGGTGTCTCCAAAAGAACCACCACTGGCAGAAAGTACTGTGATCAGAGTGGTGAAAGGACCACCAAATTTAGGGTACCTGCTCCATTTCCCATACATAGCAGGTCTGGGCTACTCTCAGGTTTTGGCCAACAAATATGTCTCTGGTTTCCCTCCTACCATTAAATATCGAGGGAATTATGGGCATTCTGGGGATCTTCCCCAACACTGATGTTGATGAAAGATGTTTTTTCTGCTTTATGCTCTTCTAACATGTACTGCAACTGCAGTCCCTGTTTATTGGCTGTTTCAAGACCTGCTGGAAAGGGAGGCTGACACCATTAGTAGGTACATTGCGGTTAATAAGCTTTATATAAGGCTTTGGTACAGCACCATAAAGTTTTTTTTCTTAAAACTTTCACAGAAAAGAAAAAGACTTATTGAAAAACTATAAAATTAACCCCCTGGTTGCCTTTTCCAAATGAAATAATTGTCCGCCTCTCAAAATTCAAGTAGAGGGCTTGCCTAACTGTAAAAATGGTTCTCTGCAGAATGTTATATACTGGAAGGAGATCTGATTTTTTTTCTGTATAGTAAAACTTACTTAAAAATCTTAAAGTGCAATGAAAATGGTCAACTGATTTTCTTTACTTCTGGTATGAAATAAGAAGAATGCCAGTTTGAATATTAGGATAACCCAACTTGTGTTTTGCACACGGCAAGCACTTTGGCGGCTGAAAATGGTGTGCAGGTTATCCTTATTCCTCTAACAAGGTAGTCTATATTCGTTTTAGATTCTGAATTGCTATATTAAACAATACATATTCAAAGATAATTTTTTTATAATTGTACCTCCCGAAATAAGTACACACAGAAATATGTTCTGCCTTGGAAGACAGAGTGTTAATACGTTACTAAAATTTAGTAGGTCCCCTGCTCTGCTGTTGTGTAGTACTCATGTTTCAATAACCACTTGCATGATCGGCAAGCAGCAATAAAAAATTCCCCAGTGGCCAATAAAGTAATGCAGGGCTGCCACTCGGAACTGAAGATTAGCTTTATTTGATTGTTCAGCTTCATGCTTTTGAACAATTTTAAAAAATACCAAATTTCCACGTGTTGTTAGAGTATCTTCTCATTCGAACCAGCAATAAGCAAAGATTTAAAAAGCACCAATGTAAAAACAAAGATTCAAGTTCCGTTGTCAACAGTTAACTCTAAGTCTACAGTAAATTTATGTCGAGATATTTGGCATCAAGAGGGTTAACATTACTGCAGAAAGTGTGCTTGTAAACTTTTGTTTTGTTTTGTTTTCTTGTACGAGTATTTGACAAGAAAACTGCAACAGTTTGAATGTGGCTCAACCCAAAACCTTAATATTGTTCAGGTGAGGGAATGTGTTCTCTTTCATCTTCAGTTACATATGAGCTGATAAAAGCCATTCTTGGCCTCACCAGTTGGTGCTGAACAAATCTATATAAACGGGGACTAAAAATGTGTGTCTCCACAGAAAATTTAAGATTGGGTCACCGTATCTAAGCCCACTTTTCTACAAGGGGAAATAAGACAACTATTAGATATTGCCTAGCATAGCTAGTACTGTGTAGCAATTTTGGTGATAGATACCATGGACCTGGCATATTAAATAACGAATAATGCACAGGTGACTGTGTGTTAACAAAGTTTTTTTTTTTTACACGCAAGGTGTGTGATGATCCATAAAAGTTTATGTGGTCATTACATATGAAGGGTGTGCAAAAAAAACTTCATTAGCACACAGACACTTATGTTTTATTTTCTTGTATACTAACTGGTGCAGGGACATGAGCAAAAATATCAAGTTTCCCAACAGGGAAAGTGAAGCACCAGTGCTCCAAATGCTGTAATAACTGGGTATGATGTCATACCCAACTGATAATCAGTGTGAAAAAGGGGGTCACCAGTTATTATATACATACACGTAAATTCTATGGGGAATATCTCTAGTACTGAAGTGTGGCACTAGTAGCTTGCTTTTAAATAGAGCATTAACTTTCATACTATATTTATCATATAAGTGAAAATCTGGTCAGCATGTAACCCCAACATTTTCCTACAGTAAATATTTATTAGTTTTCATCAAAACATTTTTTTTCTTTTCTTAGGGTTTCTTGGTAACACTACCTGATATTCATTTTTATAATTGCTGATCCATTGATAGGAGGCCCTGCAGTGAATCTTGTACTGATAGCATCCCACTCAACTTGTCACCAGATTCTGGAACAAATCCATAATTTTTAAAGGGAATATCAGGGGGAGCATCAAAAATGGACCTCTAATCAAGGTAGGAAAAAATGATTATTTTAAAGCAATGCAAATTAAATAGCAGAGTAGAGAAATTAATGAGACTGTTTCCAATTACATTAAAAAAGGAGAAATCGAAGTTAAGGCTCCCAGAGTTATCAACAATGTCACTGGTGTTGCGCCATTTCTACCTTGCCATTTGTTTATTACCTGGCATGAGTCTCACTTTGCTTAACACAGCCAGAATTACAAGGGCCACCCAATGGCGCAGTGGGTAATATGTCGTGCTCTGAAGCAGGTGACCCAAGTTCAGGAGAGGAGAGGAGATGGGAGACAGCAGGCCTTGTAGCCTGGGGGGGAGGTGGGCTGAGCTGGGGAGGCACTGCAGTGTGGCAGCGCTGTCAGTCAGGGGAGGGAAGACATCAGGTTCCATTGCATTAGTGACCCCTGTGGTGGGCCAGGGAGTGTGCCTTCTTCACAGGGGTACACTACATGCTGCATGACCTGCTGGGAAAATGCCTGATGCTGTTCAGGATGTGAGTGTAGTAAAGGGGAAAAACAAGAAAACTTATGTGCACTGGCCACCATGGATGATGGCACTGGCATTCCCAGGTCTCCTCCCCATGTGGATTTTTCCCACAGTATGGTGGTGGTGGTGGGGGTCAGATGGGACTAGGAGATGAGAATCCGCATGATGACATGTGCAGGTGGCAGACCAGGGGTCACAAATCTGGATAAAAAAAAAAAAAACTAAATCAGAGTTACAAATATAGGAAAGACATACACTTTGGGTAGCAAAACTGAATTGCCAGTGGTTACTAGCTACTCCAGTAGAGTGGGAAAAATTAATTTGTAAACTGGTAGTCAGTCTGGCTAGCAGCTTTCAAAATCTGATAGCAAAATCAATATTTTTAGTGGCCATCATCTGTAAGGCTCAAAGATCCCTTTGTTGGCTGGTAGCCAGTTTGTCAGTAACTTGCAAACTGTGGTAGCCAAACCAATTTTTTTAGTGGCCATTGGCCACTTGGCTACCTGATTTGTCCTACCCTGTATTCCAGCCTTAAGCAGAATGTTAGATACTACTCAAGAAGTTTGGATTACAGACACTGACTATCATTAGGTCTGTGTTTCCAAGGTCTTACTGCTATAGATCACAGGTGTCTACTGAAAAGGCTGAAGATGTTGTGTGGCCAATTGGCTAGAACAGAAAACTGCACCAGACTGCCCTGGGACCCTGACTCACTGTGTGACCTTGTGCAAGTCACTGGAGTTCCCTGTGCTTTCGGAGTCCCAGATGTACTATTGGTTAGAAGCAGGACTCTGCTGAAAACAAGATGCTCAGTCGGAGTTGGGCTAGCAAGGGCATATAAATGATACATACATAAATAAATGGAACTGTAGTTCAATATCCTCATATTTCCATGCATTCTACAAGCAATAAGCCAAGACAGGCTGTGCATTATTGGATGTTAATGCACACCCCAGAGTAATGAAGTATGAGGCCAAAGACCAAGTGTCCTTATGCCCCTGGGAACTGCATTCAAATCCTTTAACGCACACCCTGGGGTGGCTTATTGTGTTTTTTTTTTGAGGGGGGGGGGAGGGTTTGGCACCTGACCATGCAGAACTAGGAATTTAATGCATGGTTAAGTGATGTCTCTCAGCCAATTAAGTTTTTAGATTTTTTTCTCGTCATTTTATAAATGCTAGTGCCTCATACTAGAGAGCTATGTACTGCATTGGGCAACAGGCTGAAGGAATCAGCAAGTCAATCAGTGAGATTTTCTATCAGAGAAACTTATAAATAATGGGCTATTTTCCAAGCAACCCATGAATTATATTTGGACCTTGAAGAATAACAAACATCAAAATCTTTAAACTGTAGATCTCCGTCAGATGATCTGCCATGATCCTTATCTTGAATATTATAACATATTTCTATATGCAGGTTTTATACAGTGTTCATACGTTTCTACTCTTGCATCTTAAGTACTGTTACCAGCACCCCAGTCTTACGCAGTTTTACTCTAAATTTAAATGAAGACACACATTTTTGTCCTATGGGTCCATACATGAGACCAATCAGGGTTGCATATGGCCTTCTTAGAATGACAAACTACAGGCTGCTGCCACTGCCGTGGTCTCGGTATAGGACCTGCATATCTTAAATTAAAATACTTGCACAGCCGATGGCTGTTGATATTGATACAGGGTCCAAGCTCTTACTTACAATTATGTTGTAAATGAACAAATAGTAGGTGATCTACCTTCTGTCCACCTACAAGCACAAGGAGATCTTAACAGGTTCAGTGGGTAAAGCCACCACACTGCTGTTGCTCTGCATTCAGGACATACCCAGAACAGTACTTGCAGTTCTCTTCTAACATGGAAACACACCAGTAGGTTACTCTAGCGAGCTGGAGTTCTATTCTTTTAGAAGGAAAACTATGTTTTGCTCATTAAGAAATATTTTTGTATGGGGCAGGGGTTGTACAATGCTTTTCTACTGATTCTGTTACTATTCGGTCAATATTCATGTTTTGTATATTAATCACACATGCCAGTTTTCTGATTTTTTTTTTGCACAGTGCAGAAAAAAACAACCAGAAAATACATTTTTTTTACTAGTGCAGAATACATCTAAAAATATGTTTTTGGGGTACTTGAACAGCAAACACATGGCAGAGAAGGTTAGATACTGTAAGGAAAATGTACAATATATCAAAATACTACATACTATATTGAGGAGACCAGGGAGCCCTTATGTTGTAGAGCAACACCCATGCTGTTTTACTGTCTGTCTTGTTGTATATAAACATCAGATGGCAGCAAAACAGCCGGAGTGAAACACTACAAAATAAAGCCAAAAATAAAAAAATGCTGCCGAATTTTAGAATTTGTTGTGCAGAACAAAATATATGATGCAGATTAAAAAACAAATTGGTACAGAAAACTGACTCATGCGATTGTCGCTGATTTAAGGTTGAAAGTACAATGCAGCCCACCAAGCTGCAATGCAGAATACTGCAAAATTCTGAAGAGTTGCTGCAGGAAATGGCAGTTAATCCCTTTTGTCAGTCAGGAATTTGTGACACTTGGTTACATCCTGGTGGGCTCTACTGCAGGTGCCATTATGGAATCACATGGCAGTGGTGATATTGTTTTAATTATTGAGTTACCCGTGTGTCTACTATTTCATAAGACTTGCAATCAGAATGAATTGATTAGCTGAATGCAGGCATTTAGCAATAAATGATTACTTCAACAGACACTCTGTTGCCAGAGTAAGTCCTTTTTTTTAACTCCCACACCTCTTTATCCTATTGAAAGGGTTGCCAAATTTTCACCAAAGAAATGAGATTTGAGTTTTGTTCCCTGTTGTTTACTAAGCTGTTGGAGGGCATTTGGAGATCTTGACATTTATAGTCATGTTTTGTGATGGTATAATACCAGTTCAGCCTGTTACGGCAAATATCTTCTATTACGTATAACTCTGGTCTCTTTGTAGGTGTAAGTGGTAATTCTATTCAAACTTTTGTTTCTTTCAAGAGCAAACACAATGGCCAAATGTGATTTATTTCTTAAGGTTTCTGCACCTGCAGTTTTACCCAGTGCACAGCACACTCTGCACCCTTAAATACAGATGCCTCCATGTCATCGGCGGTCAACATCTACTGGTAGCAGTGAATGTAATTTCCTGCCAGATCTTCTGGCAGCAGTAACCTCCCCAATATGCCTTACATCAGACTGCAGATGCAAAGTTACTATTTATTGTCATTCTCTGCTTCTCCACCTGTACACTTGGCACAACTCCTCTGTGGGGGTCAAGAAACATGTGACTTTGTAGTAACAGATGCATCAGAGTACATGGGGTCAGTAAGCTATTGTGCCAACCAAAGTATCAATTTTACAGCTATTTCCATTCACAAACTGCAAATCGGCAATAGAATTCCAGCTACAAGAATAGAACTCCATTTAATATCAAACTCTGATTTTGATCCGTACTAATGTGATTTCAGAAAAGATTTAGCAACTCAACAGTAGCAAGTACAGCAGCAGCAAGAGTGTGCAATTGCTTTACAATTTATGTTCTTCCAGGCTTGATATGTACTACCTAGCCACAGCATTTTTTTTTATATACAAACCTCAGCCCTCATGTGTGGCCCATCAACATACAATGGTAACAAAGGACCAACCCTGTATCGCTGCCTGAAGCCTCCACATACAATAAATCTTCACGCAAAAATGACAGTGTACCAACAACTGTTAAATAAGAAGTGCCTCATAATTAACACAGCTATATGTAAAGAAAATATTACTTTTGTCATATGATACAGTATTGCTTAAAGCAGCTCCAATAATGGGTACAAAAATAATATAACTTATGACTTTATATATATTTGGAAAATGGAACACTCTAAGCAACAACAAAAATAATCTCTTTTATGCGTATATTATCCATAGTGGTTTTCACTGACAATAAAATTGCCTGTAGCATTAAAGAAAGAAATGTAATTCACATTAGTTAGACATTTTTCATATCATCTTTTTTTTGTAATGGATAGCGCTATGAGTACATTGTTTCAAAAACAATGGCTACCACAGGAACTGTTTAATTATATGTAGGTACTAGATAAACATATACTAATCATTCGACAAACTATTGTAATTCATCAAAAAGGGAAAGTTACGTTGTCATGAACAAGTCAATAGGAAGAAAATGATTTGAAGTTTGTACATCGCTTCCATAATGTCTCACTATCTTGGCTGTTTTTCCATTCATGGCACAAAACAGCTTCTTCCACTGTTACAGAATCAAACTGCTACCCCTCATTGATGTGGTGGGGAGTAAATATTATTTTTGAACAAACTTCTTCAGAAGATATTTGGGAAGGCAAGAAAAAAAGTAAGCCACATCTGTTATTGCAACACATGGGGTATTAGTCACTCCCTCGTTAGAAAAGGGTCTCTAAATGAGTAGTGTTGCAGTGAATTAACATATTAGAATATTGAATTTTTCCCCAACAAAACCCAAGTTTTCATAAAATGAATATGCTAATCTCTGTATTATTTTTAAGAAACAGAAAATAAAGTTATTGAAAATATTCTTGTGTGATGTATTTCTCCGTATACTACTGACAAATAGAAAGGTGACGAGAAGCAGGTTCTTATAGCACCTGGCCTAAAGAAAAAAAATGATTAAATATCCCTAATTCTCAAAATGAGTTTTTTGTACAATTAAGTTGTTTTAGAATGCTGAAAACAGCATACACTCCCTCTGACATGCATTGTTTAGACTGAAACTTCCTACTTAAAGTACTTTCTGTTACAAAATGCCTTCTAACTTGAAGAACGTCCTTGAGAGTTTGAATAAATTTTTACAACATAATATAGAAATCTGGGAAACGAACATGGAGGAATTCCTTGCAAAAGAATTATTGCTAATACAGCATTCCACGAGCCACTCTGCTTTGTACATAAAATGTTAAATGCATCCATTGTTTATGCTGTTGTATTTTGTTGCAGTATGCCTGTGTAGTCACAGTAGGCAAATTTCAAATGCTGGTATTGTCGTAATTGTGTGCTGTCTGACTCTGAAAGGACTGTAAATTCTATCCTGTATTATAGATCGAGGGAGCGCTACTGACCATTCGGAGCGCTCCTTTCTCCTGCATGTGAGACACTCTTATTCTGTAAAGAGTGTCTCACGCATAGATGCCCTGGAAATGGGCACATTCTGGGAACAGGTTTTTTTTAAATATATTATTGATCGCTCTCGATCAATAATATATTAATACACCCCCCATCGCCACTCGTTCCTGTATCAGAGTGGTTTCACTTGCTTTCAGCTTGAGCCAGAACAGCTCAGCTTCACTTCGCTGTTGTCGCTCCAGTCGAAGGCACGTGAAACCACTCTTATTCTGCAATGAGTGACTCCTGGGGACATATTAACATATATGATTACTTTTGTTTGTTATACAGTGTGTACTCACTGGAGGATAGATGGGAAGAGGGCATGACAGAGACTTTCAAGGTCATGGGAGGGTTCAGAAGAGAGGACACAGCAAGGTTATTTCATCTGAGAGACAGAGCGCCCACTAGGAGTCAAGTGCTTAAACTGGAAGGGGGCAGTTTGAAAAGACATTAGAAAATACTGTTTTGCCAGCCTGGTGACATAGAGGGCTGAGGTGCTGCAGTACCTTCCTTCTCACCATGCTGGCGACCTGAGATCAGGAACAAGCTTGGGTTGCTGGAGGTCAGCGGGGGGGGAGGGGAGGAGCAGGGAGTGGATCGAGGGGCAGTCCAGCAACTCTCCTCTCCTGGACTTGGGTAACTGGGTGACACAGATCTTAACTGCCACCATGCGGAGGCCTGGTGGTAGCACCGATGCTCGGGAGACAGACTTTGGTCAGGTAGGGGGAAGGAGCTACAGTTCTAGGACGCGCGTGTGCCTCCACACACATCCACCTACTGTGCTGCCATCACTCTGGGCCAAAGGGAGAAAAGTGGAAAATGGTCAGATTGGGCTCCATGATATCCTGCCCATCAACATGCTACTCCACACTACCACCTGGCCGGGACCCAGCAACTGGATGTGGGTCTCTGCTGAGTGTATGGGGGAGGGGACGACTGACAAGCCCCAGCCTGAATAGACAGAACAAGAAAAACCCAGACAGAAAAAAGAAAGTACTGTTCCACAGAATAAGCCTTGGATGGGTTGAGCAAACTTCCAGACAAGGCTGCAGAGGCAGAGACAATATCAGGGTTCAAGAGAAATTGCTATGCATTTAATGGAGTTATAAGATAGGATACTGTAGAAAGGAGAGGGCGTGTATGAGGGAAATAACTATGTTAGAAATATTTCAAGTAGGTAATTGTGGGACTGACTAGACTGACTGTTCAGGTCTTTTTATGTCCCTCTCTTTTCTCTGTTTCTACAGTATATTTCTGGTATTGTCATATTTGTATGATGTCTGTACGAACTGTGATGGCAGAACCACAAAAGGTTCTGAGGTTCTGAAAAGCTAAGAGAAGTTCTAATGGTTATCCAAGCCTTATCAGAACTTTAGATTCTTTTTGTTATTTATCAATTTAAAGTACAAAAAATGAATTTTGACCTCATTTCCACTGAACACCTATTATGGTAACACTGTTACCACACCTTGAGAGTTGTACTAAATCAATTCTGTGTCACTGGTGTCCCTTCTGTATTACAAGGGATCATGAGGACTTACTACAGACTTGATTCATGGGGTCTGTCCCCACCCTGACCGACCCTAAAGTTAAGTCTTATCATCACTCATAGCCTTCCTTTATGAACATACAAGTCTGCCAGCAGAAACAGGCCTCATGGTCTATCAAGTCTGCTTGAATGTGCAACTAGTCCCCTACATAGCAGCTGCCCCCCCCCCCAGGATAAGCACCCGATTGGAGAGTATATCACGCTCTAAAACTGATCTTTTAAAATTATCAGAACCTTTTCAGAACTTGAAAAAAGGTTATAAGTTTTTTTTTTATGGAAAATGGCAACGTTTCTTGGAAGTTCTGAACTTTTATCAGAACCAGTCCTTCCATCCGTACTGTAGCTTCTATCCTGTGTCACTACTCTTTCTTATTCTTCCCATTTCTCTTTGTCCCCCAACCTGATGATAAGGTTACCATAGCTACATTCTTACTCTGAGAGGGTGGGCTTCTTAGACAATGCTGTTTTGTGACTGGCTGGCTGGCAGTTTTGAGAATGCTGTGTTGCCACGCCCTCCCTCAACAGGAGCCAAGCACCCCATGCCACCGCCATCCAGCCCTACTGTACTATTTCTTGAAATCAGTTTATGTAAGGGATAATGCATGATGGGGTGGGCAGCTACTATAATGCATGCCATGGATGGCTATTCATACAAGGCATAGCCATGTGCCACAATAACCGGAAAAGTGCATTATTCCCCTTATGACTGCACACCCTGGAGTGTGTTATCCCACTTATAAACTGGGCATTTATTTATTTATTTAGAAAACATGTAGTTCAGGTGAGGTGTGCAGTTAAAATAATTAATGGTCATGTGATATGTTTCAACCAATAAGGTTACATGATTCTCATAGTCCATTTTTATTACTGGAAATTAAATCTTGCGGCATGTAATGAAATGACAATACCAGCATGAAAGACATTTGTCGCTCTCGGCAGCAAATCCAATGCCAGACATGTAAAGTTCTTAATTTTGCATCACAGCTAATGTGTACTACACATTTTGGGCTATACTACAAGAAGATACTGATGAGAGTACCTTAAGATGCAAGGCCAAGATACCACAAAGCTGAGTGGCCACTCAGGAAACCCAGGCCACTCACACATTCAAATCATAGGAATTATCATCCCTAATAAAATATATATTTTATTAATTCTTTAATACAGTAGCTACCCAACCCCTTAACTTCATGTTCAATTCTCCTGTAAAGGATTATACAATCAACTATAAGGCAGTCTTCCTTCTTTTTGGAGATCTACATGCAATTTCCAAAGTCATACATACAAAACTTTGCTTTAGCACTGATTCTATTTATTTTGCCTGCAGGTAGTGTCTCTAAAAATCACCGTCCACCCCACAAGCAGCGCTAATTGCCTAATATGTTTACTATTTAGGAGTCCTGACATGGGAATCTGTGTGTATATTCAGAAAATTCTGCAGTCACTTAGTAGGGCAGTGGTCTTTTGAGTACAGTCAGAATATTCAAGCTCTACGTCCCTTTGAGTAGGAAAAATTTGCTGACGGTAAGCACAGAGTATCAAGTAGCACGAGTGCCTGTGCTTGTCAGGTTTAAAAGGTATCCTCTGTTTCACTCTGTTAATTCTTACTCTTTTACAAGTTGCTTGATCCTGGCAACTATACATCACTTGTGGCTCTGGAAAGCCCTTTCTTTTTGGACAGATTATCATAAGAGGGGCCAGGTTCTGTTACTCTAATTACACAAAGGCGATTACTTTGCCATAATAATCCATGCGATAACAACTATCATCAAGCATGGGGCGTGTTCCCATAAACGACACCCATTGAAAATTGCCATAAAGAATATTAAGGGAACTAAAGAACAGAGTCAGAGCCACCTTAGCCCCTGCAAGTAACCTCTCTTTGCTGCTCACAAGGTTTCTCAGGCAATAAAAAAGTCAAGCAGGAACTGCAAGCCACTTAGAGCTGCAGCTTGCATTTAGGATGGTAATCAGTTACTGACTGCCTCAAATCCTTTACCCGGATTCCCCAGAACAGTCTGGGTAATCAGACCACTGCCAGCATATTAGCCAGTCAGTGCATTCACTTTATCACGCAAACCTTTCATATTAAGCACAGTACTCCTGACTTTCTTTAAAGAGTTACTCCATTGATTTTTTTTTGGGGTGCAGAATGGAACCCATCCCATGAATTCATCAGGTTCTGGTTTCTGTACTGATGAATTTCTGTGGAGGTAGTAAAAACCTCAACAGAAGTGAAAAATAAGTCATTGCAACCACTTCCCTGGCAGCAAAGTTGAGTTAAAAGGTAGAAATCACTATCATAGCTCTGCAGTGCAGTCAAGATGCTCTCTTGTGTCAATGTTTCCTAAAAGCAAATTAGAGGCCAACTGGAGTAAAAATATGTTTGCAACATCTTCCATAGTTGTATAATGATAAATAGTGAAAAAAATGTCATAAAACAGTAGGTACAGTACTAGAAACAGAACATTTTGTTTTATATGAAACTGCATTTCACTAATGTTCCATTCTGAAACTCTTCACGGACAGTGGTGGAAATGGGGGGAAGGGGCTATTTGCTAGGTGTTTCATGTTTATCAGTTTAGAAATGTTACAGACCCTAGCAAAGAATAGCTGTACTGAGCTCTTAGCTCCAGAGCACCTCCCTCATTGGAGACATGCTGAAGGAGGACAGGTAGTCTGAATGTAACAGGGAGAGGAATTGAGAGAGAAAAAAGAGAGGTTAAAAAAAGATGTGCTGCTACAATTAGAAGAGGGTATCTATTTAATTTGCTTTAGAAAAATAATTAAAAGTAGAACATAAGCAAGGTATAACAGTATTGTCAACCTCAATTAAGGTCTCTAAATATTTATATGCCATTTTTGACTGGGTAAAAGCATTCTGAGTTGTGACAGCTCATTTTCAGCTGTGTCCTGGGGGATGGGTTATGTGGACCTGTTTTATCGATAGGGGAAATGTTGACCAGGATACTGAGGAAAATGCCTACTCTTGCAAAAAAGGGTCATGTGATCTTTTGACTTCCATCTGTACACTCACTAGATAGGGGCATAAGGGAGCTCTGTGTTATATCTCATTTGAAGGCTGACACATTAACAACCCCCCACCACCCCATGCTATATAGGGTATTAGCTCAAATTCCTAGTGGGAGACTGAAAGTTATGACCTTATGATACAGTATGTTAGCCCAAGAGGGGTGGGTGGCACCTACTAAGACAGTATTGGCTGCTGTGCCTTCCCCAGAAAGAAATGCACTTATTACTGCAGTGCAATTGTAAAGGTTGATAAGAGGATAAAGGGAGGATAAGGGGGGGTGAGGAGGGAAAAGGGCAGCTGCAGAATAGGACTGCTAGCTGCAAAATCGAGCAAACTCGATAGACCAAATGGCCTTCTTCTGCTGTCAAATTTCGTATGTTCGTATGATAGACACACTAGCAGAGTTCTTAGCAATACTGTGTTTCTTCCTTTGCATCAGAGATGCTATCTGAATCAATAGAATAACTCTTTAAAGTTTTGCTAAAGCAGATGTTTAGATTGCTATCCATATGTTCTATTGTTAGTTCCTTGGTTCTTCTTGAGCGAGCACATCCTAAAGCTTTTTTTTTAACCATGCAAGTAAAACACTCTCCTGTACAATATATACATAAACTCCTCCCGACCCATTGTCTTTACAGTAGTTCAAATAAATTGGCCGAGCTATCATCAAGGACTATTTACATGCAACTCTGTTAAATTAATGTATACATTAATATTTGTTGAAAAGATTTATCTCTGACATTGAAATTAAAATGTGCCCATCAAAGGCCAAAGTTTAGGCAGGAAGGAAAGAACTATAGCCCTTTTTGACAGTGTCTACATTAAAGAATTGAATTTGTTGGATAAAGCAGTTGTCTCTCTCTCAGAGGGCTCTTAGCAGAAATGTACACACTTGGCATCGTGGTCTCTCAAAGTGAAGGTTGATAGAGTGTCTCTAACATGAACTGTTCATTCCCACCAGTTTTACATGCTCAGAAATCTATATGCAACTTCATCACCTCAGTCCAAAATCTGACAGGATGAGAATGCAGACAACTGTGTAGCTACAGTATACACACAGAAAAGTAACTTAATGACAGAATTTTGCTTCTCAAATAACTCAAGGCTTCAAGATTCCAAATGCAGCTGAGGCATGATGGTTGAGGCAAATGGCCATGGGTTGGATTTTCAAAGAGTTGTGTCATTATAATGCTGCAATTGCAGTATTTGAGGCATCACTAAGGTGGTCCAACTTTATGTCACAGTTAAAACAAACTGCATGCCACAAATGATGCATGCATATATATGTATGTACAGTATGTGTATATATTTTTTGCAGTAGTGTGTGAAAAGTGTTGCAAATGTGTCAAATGTTTGCAAATTGCATGCAAACATTTGGATGCATTTGTAGCGATGCAGCTGTGACAGAAAAGTGACACGAGTCCTGCATACAGACTTTTCAAAATCCAGCCCCATAGCCATTGTTTTAACTGATCCAGCTCATCCCACTGAAATGCCTTATCAAGCTATGCTTCGACCTGGATACACACTAGAGGGCTGGCTAGCCCAGCGTCACAGCTGCACCCTGCACTTCTACACCAGCAGACTCATGTTTTATACCATGGGACCAGCAGGAGGGCATCCATGTTGCAAAGGTGCAATGCCTAACTCCCAGTGGATGGATGGTGCTGGCTGCTGGAATCGGGACTACCCCCAACATGCCAGATGACCATGCAGCATCATGTGCCCATAATCTCAACCAGAGGACCAAGCTCAGCCAATGAGGCCTGGATGAATGGTGTAGGCAACTGACATAAACCCTAGGAAAACAGTATTTCACACTCACGTATAGCACAGCAATGTACTGCACTGTCGATGTGCCTCTCCACACATAATCTATGACTTATTGCATGTGTCTTTCTTATTGCAATTTTTTTCTGTTGCTCTACTCTTGCAAATGGGTATTATTAAATCTGTGGCAACCTCCACAATAACATCATGCCAAGAAATCCTGCTGCACTCTCACTGCGAAATCTGATGCCTCTCCACATACAAACCATACACTGATATAACTCCAGCTGACCTCATTTCTGAGCATGCTCAATGAAGAGTGCTAAGATTTAGTGCCATAACTAGCAGCGTAATATGCAAAGTATTGAAACAATTTGAAAAAAGCTAGCATTATATTATCATGACAAACTATTAGTAGACAACTGGCGAAAAAAGGATTGCACCAAAAGTATGCACCACAAATGGGGAACATTATGAAAAACTACAGTATGTTTCTACATTGAAATAACTACCATGAATCTACAAGCCTACATTTTCAGTAATTGAAGTAAGGAATAATACATGACAAGGTGTACAGTTATCAGGAAATAATGCATGCATTGGGTGGTTGTTTATGCATTGTACCACAACCATCCACAACCATCTGAGATTCATATTATTCCTTTCTAACTGCAAACCCTGGAGCATGCTATCCCACTCATAAATTGGGCTTTTATTAGTTACAAAAAAATATACTTCAGGTGAGGGGTGAGGTTGTTAAAAATAATGGTCACCTGATGTGTTTCGACTAATTAGGGGGTGGCCGAGTGCTTCCAACCACCCACCGGGCATTAATCCACAGGTAGAGCCTGACGCTGGAGGTGATTAATGCACTTGTAACATGGCAAGTGGGAGCAAAGTATTCTTAGTGTCACATAATATGGAGAACGACTTATATATTTTCGGGATCACTTACTGCTCTGTATAACAGATGCTGTAGGTTGCTGCTTTTCTTACAGTGATGCTGTAAGACCGTGCACATTCACGCTCTACGGGTGACATGCTTTTATATAGTGTGCACAGATTTTGTACAACTGGTAACATTACATTGCACTATTAAACAAGTTTCAGTTCTACTTTTTTTTTTAATCTGACCGACGGTTTTCTCGTATTCGCATTCGTTAATAGATCAGGGAGATCGGTGACAGCAGTGCATGATGGGAGTACTGGTTTTATTCCTATCTATTGTGCAACGGTACTGGCAACATTACATTTATGGCCAACATCTACAACACATGTGATGGTGGCCACTTTATTTCACAGGTTTTTTTCGCTGGAGCTGTCCAACGCTATGGTTAGACATGGTGACTTGTGCTGCTTTACGTCGGCTCGAGCTCAAAGCAACTTCATCCTAGTGCCATCTCTGTTTAGTTGCCGACCATCGCCGCGATTGCTTCGTGAGCGTGTGTCCTCGCCACAGATACATCATCTAGGTCGTCAGCGATAAGACATCTGTTATTATTATTGGGATTCTCTACATTTCTTTTTTCCTGTGGCTCACATTGGTACTGCAGAAGTGGGCTCTACTGGTGGATTAACCACCGCTCGTTTTCAGTCAGCTGGTACGTTTACACCAATATCATGTCTCCATTTCAGTCCTGTCTGTTGAGCCACGTTACAAAAATGATTTATGGCCAGCAGGGGAAGACCTATGGGGCAGCTTGGCTGACCTCAACATGTACTCCTTGGAGGCTAGGAAAGAGTGGGGCATAACTGAAACCTTCAAGTATCTGAGCAGTATAACGTGGGTGGATAACCAGCAATGTTTCAGACTCAGTGAGAGGTCCATTATGCAGGGCTACAAATTTAAACTGATAGGAGGAAATTTAGGAGGAACTTGAAGAGGAACGTCTTCAGCGAGAGGGTGATAGAAAAGTGAGCAGTCTACCAGGGGAGCTGGTCAATGTTAAGATGGCTGCAGTTTTCAATAGAGGAGGGGGAAGGCACGTGGGACTGGAGAAAATGATTAGGGGATGGGCTGGTACTGATGGAGACTACAAGATTAGCCATGGAGCACCACAGATGAGGGCTTGGTATAAGGACCTGCCAGTGTGAGACTGGTGGGGAATTAGGTAGGAACCAAACACACTTAATGGACAGTTTCCATCTGAGATCTGCAGATATGAAGGTGGGCTTTTTTGTTTGATCATTTCTATTTTTAACAATAAAACCCTTGTTTAATGGGTATTGACTCAGTGGGCATTTTCTACAGCAATTTCAGACCTAGGAATCACTGTGCTTCTCCATAATAGGACTTTACGGAAACCAATCTCAAACCCATTGGTGACGTTCCTTTGTTGGCCAGTTTAGCAGCATTTTCCAGCTAGATGCCAATGGAAACAATCCTACAATGGCACCACAGCTTCCCCTGTGTAGGGAGAGTTTACAAAGCTAGATAAATCTACAAAAAGTTCCAGTTTCACCAACAAAATGTTCTGAATCTGCATATCTCTAAACCTACATGATTCAATATGTCTTATGATGTTTGAGGGTTACCCATCATTTGTGGATCTAATTTTTTACTTTCTGTTTATACCCCTTCCTGTCTCCAGTACCCACCTCCCTCAGGAGCTTCCAAGGCACACCTGCCCATGGCCCCCTGCCCCACTGACCGATGATCACCATCCTCCATCAAGCTGTGTTTTCCCATAGGTTAGGACAGGGTGGGGAATAATTTATCCCCAAGGGTTTTGTGTCTCATCAGGAGGCACTGTATTCATGAGGCAGGGCCTAGATATAATGTGGTCCACTGATGTGGGTGCTGTGGCTCTTTTCTCTGTTTTACCCTATCCCAAAGGACTTCACCGACAGGGACATCAAGGGCATACAAATGCAGTGCATGTTGACACAGAAATACGTCAATGATTTTCCACCCTCCAGCTGGCCCTTCAACTACACTATCACTTGTAGACACACTGGTGGCAGTATCATGGCTCAGGATGGTACCCATCCTCCCTCTCATGAGGAGAGAGTCCTCTGGGACACTCCTCTTCTGTCCAGCTGACCACCGATAATATTGGCTTGTTCCCAAACCTGTGTTACTTCCGTAAAGAGTGGTAGCCCTACAGTTGCACTGATAGATTGCTGGCCTCTGCTTTCTTGATGATACGATATAAGGCAATATCTCAGAATTTGGGGATGTAAATACAACATTCACAGTCTTGTGATTTGAGTTGTGTGAAGTTCTGAAACCTCACTTCCACCAAATTTCATGAAATGTGGAAATATTTTGTAATAGTCAACATTTCACAGTGTTGGCATTTCGAGGATTTTTTTCACGCGTCTTGGGAGTTTTTTCCCATGACTTGAGGATTTTTTTTACACAACTTGAGGGCAGTGCTCAGCAGCAAATATTTACTCTATCCTACAAGGAAGTAAAACTTTACTATGACTTGTATTCTTTGTCCCACGGCTCTTTCCCCCTCTTGACTTGAGAGCTTTGAGCAGTTCTCAAAGTTCCACGAACGTGAACTATGCAGATTTTGTCAGAATTTCACAGATAGTAACAAATTCGGCAAAGCTCTACCTGTGATACAATATCTGCAGGGATGCAACTGCAACTATAAAAGCTGCAATAAGGGATCTGCAGCATATTTAGCAGGGATACAGACTTTGACATGTCACAGAAAAAACATTTCCAACTCTGCTGGGTTCTGTGGAGTCATGAAGTTACTGTAAAACTTGAAATTTTCACTGTCAAATAATTTTCGCTATTTTCACTGAATAATTTGTGTGAAAACAAATGTGCACTAATCAGCATTATTAGCACTTTTTCCATTTATAGTAAATGCAGTGCTAATGACTTGGCACTAAATTAAATTTATGCAATTATGGTCACATTTGTGTTTGCGCTACAATGACTTTGCATGAAAATAACTTGTTTTACAGTATGGCATTGTTAAATGCTGTAATAAATAACAATTTGACATGTCACTACAGCAGATACATACTAACCATAAACCAGCACATACACTCGTCTTATAATCCTTACTACCACTTGCTATTAAACTGGAGAATCAGCTGATTGGATGATGTGTAGAACCTGGAGACAGCAGATTTACATTCTCCAGTTCCTCAGTTACTTTTATATAAAGAGCAGGTATCCATGTCAAAATGTAAATTTTGTAAGAGATAACACGAGAGGACATGCAATCACAAGGGGGATAATGCATGCCTCAGATGGTTGTTAGGCATGAGGTATAGCCAAATGCCATGACCGCCCGAGAAGTGCATTATTCACTCATGACGGCACATCCTGAAGTGTGTTATTCCACTTATAAAATGGCATTTTATATGTAATAAAAAATATGTATAGTTCAGGTGAGGTGTGTGGTTTTCAGAAAATAATCAACGATCATGTCTGTGTTGTTTCGACCATCAGATTACAGGATCTTCATGGCCCATTTTATAATAAAATTAAAAACAATTACTGTGAACATAATGGTTTTACAGATTTTATTTCATTAGCTACCCGTGTGCATTGAAGGAAAATCTTAAGTAATGATAAGCACTGCCAAGACACCGACTTGTCCGGAGGATTTGTAGGACCTGTGGCCACATGTTCCCTTCCTTGAGCAATGATAACAGTCTCACAGCCTGTTAATCTGACCATTACATGGTATACTTAAGTAGGATACAAACAGGACAAATAAGTTCAAAGAGCTGCCAACTGATGTAGATGGGGTGAGATGTGGTGATTAAATCTTGCTAGAAATACCCCGTATCTCCCCCACCTGCGTGCACACTCGCTCACACCCACACATGCATGCACACATAGATTTAGTTAAATATTTTAAGACACAACATGTACAGGGCAACGCAACCCCATCCTACAGAAATTCACTTTCAACTGCATTCCCATCCAAAACAGCACTTAAAGACAGGGGACGCTCATCCCAGTTTTCTACATGATTCAAGTACAGTAAATTCTTAGAAAGACAACTGGTTCCACACAGTCTACTGTACAAGGCCATCATCCCAGTTCACAACTTCTTTGCATCTTTAAAGCTGACAAAGAAATGTGGTCGGCTGTGTTAGTCCAGTCGATGGCGTAGGCAAAAAAAGATGACGAACACGTTGCAGGTGAAACCTTTTATTGAACTAACAAAATTGTTTCTGAGACTAGCTTTCGAGGGTTATACTCTCTTCCCCAGGTCAGTGAAAGCAGGTGTGAGTTATATTGTCAAATATGGAGGTTGGGATGTGGATTCAAATGAGACACGGTGCAGTTTGTTTAAACATCAATGCCCTACAAAGTAAAAAATAAATAAACTGACTTTGCAAGGCTTTGATGTTTAAACAAATTACACCGTGTCTCATTTGAATCCACATCCCAGCCTCTATATCTGACAGTGTAACTCAGCTGTTTTCATTGACCTGAGGAAAAGAGTATAACTCTCTAAGCTAGTCTCAAAAAATATTTTGTTAGTCCAATAAAAGGTATCATCTGCAACATATTTGTTTTTTTTTTCTTCTGCACCTCTGAAGTGACACTTGTTGTAGACTGTGTATTGATATATTCATTTGTCGGGGAAAAAAAGGACCTCAGAGGAAAACTGTGTTGAACCTGTAGATCACCTTTGCCTGCCAAAGCTGTTATTATTTAACCAACAGTTCACATTCTGTTATTGTTCCATCTTATGCGGCACTATACATGCTCTTATCCCACTTTCTGCCAGTGATATGTTACAGACTACTGCAGGAACGCAATGTAATTCTAGGGCAATTACTCCAATTTGTCACGCAGGAAAGTGTGACATGCTTATCACAGAGCGTTACATCCTGGCTGACACCACTGTACTGAACTCAGTGGGTGTTTCTGATTTGTACCTTAGTGGTAAGTACCATTTTAAAACTGCATGATGTAATTTCTGTCCTTTTCAACCACCAAGTTCCATAGCAGAACATGAATGCACTGTGACAGTGATGTATTAGCTTAGGAAGGACACAAACTTGATCACACGGTTTTAAACCGGTCCTTACTGCCATTTTGTAGATCAGAAATATCCACTGAGTTTACTAAAAGGCCAGAAAAAATGAATGAATGGCAACCGGCACTGGAAAAACAGCTTCTACCGAACATATTGCCTTGCAAATTGTGGTTCTCCAGTAACATTTAGCCACCTACTTTTAAAAAGCAGGCATTTACTAAAGTAAAATCCTTCAGATTATTATATTTAAAGCAATTCTGTTTAGGTTTAATGTTTTACAGGTTTTGTTACATTTTCCTGTTATTTGAGATTTAAATATTTCAGCTAATGCAGGACTTATTTCACTGGCTCTTTTAAAAAGCATCTGACTATCCCAAACTAATCTAACAGTTGCTGCATTTGTGACATCATAGCTTCTTTTCCTGGTAAGCACAATGATGTCATCAGTAAATACTATGAGTTCGTTAGGGGCAGTAAAGACAGCAATAAGACAAGGCAGGGTGTTGATAGAAGCAGTGCAATTAATGTAAGCTCAGGGGCATAGTAAGGCACAAGAGCACAGGCCAAGTGCCTTCAGTGCATGGAAGTGCATTCACAGCACTACTACCTGCAACCTGGAGTGTCTTATTGCGCTTATAAAAAGGGTTTAGGATAATAAAGAAAAAAAATAACGGCTGGCCTGGTGGCACTGAGGGCTGAGGCACTGACTGCCTTACATCTTACCATGTCAGCAACCAAACTTCGGGAATGAGCTCAGGTTGCTGGAGGGGGTTGGTGGGGGGGCCTAGGAGTAGACATAGTGGCCACTTGGCAACTCTCCTTCCTTGAACTGATGTGGTGAGTTGACTTGGCTCTTGTCCGACAGCAGGTGGAGGCCTGGTGGGAATGTTGACACTCAAGCGGCTGAATTCAGTTAGGGGTGGGGGAAAGCCGTAGTTCCAGGACACATAATGCCATGGCTCAGGGGGAGGGAAAAACCAGGTGGAAAATGGCAGTCAGGAGGTTCCATGAAGCCCTGCCTATTGGTCCTGAGCCTGTACTGCTGCTCAGTGCTCACTGAGGTCCACTCTGGATGTATGTACTGGGGGGGGGGCTCCCCTCTCAAACCCCATCATGAGGGGAAGCTTGTGGGGGAACTTTTGGCCAGATGAGTGCTGGGGGAAGTGGACACTGGCTTGGAACAGCAGGGACGTGGCTGATCAGCTGCCCCTCAGCCCGAAGGGGCACAAAAACCTTGATGGAAAAAAAATAACAATAGAGAAGAAATTGTTATGACTTTGAAATTAATGGATTTCTTTTCCAGTTTTTTTTTTCTTTTGGTGGTCCCAGAAATGGATTCAGGGTAGCAAATGTGAATAACTGATTGAAAGTCTACCATTTTTATTTATTTTTTGTGCAGCCAAGAATTCAGCCTGCCAGTTTAAGAAAGTGACATTTTCAGCTGCCACAGCGGGAGTTTTTGTGCAGTGTTGCTAGTAGTGTAATTAATTATGGCAGGTAGCCAATCAGAATGCAGCATTTTCACTATCCATTTTATAAACAGGGGATGCACAATGGCCTGTCTCATAATATGCAGTTCATCTCCAAGAATGAGGGGTGGGGGCAAGTTCATAACTCATGAGCGAGTGGCGATGCAAGTGAGTTATGAAAGTCTTGTCCCCTCACGAGTGGAGATAAAGTGTGTATTCTGAGCCAGGTTGTTTTGTATTTGTTTTATTTCACAGTTTTAACTTTTTAAATCACCTTTTTGTGTAAGGATTTTGCTGTTTTTCTATGATCTGAACAGCTGGCTTCAGTGCTACACAGGCCTATTATGATGTCATCAGCACTGTGCTAGCTGCTCTCTGACTGGTTCTGTTCTGTGCAAATTTCAATGAAAGTGATTGAGACATATGATCTAACCTCTAGAAAAAAAGTTTATCTGGAGGTTAGATAGCGTGACAAATTTATCAGGGAAAATGTATTGCTACTGGTGTATAAGTCTGGGACAATCAGAGCAGACGTGATGGGCAATAGTGTCCTTTTCTGCCGACAATCTTCTACGATTTTTATCTGCACATTTTGTCATCTACGGCATGAGTCAGCTGTAAGAAAGAACAGCAGTCACTGGAGCTTGGTGAAACTGATATCTCTTCACTCAGCAGGTCATCTTGCAGTACAGGCATTGTGTGTGATGGGCCTGCTTTTCCCTGCTGTGTGCCCATTCCCCAATCAGGAGGCGAATTAAGCTGGTGGGCCGAGTTAAAAGCCTCTGCCTGGAGTGGTATTCAAATACTGCTTGGATTTCACTCGAAGTGACTGCAGCAGAGTGGACTGAGCCTGTGTCAGCTGTAAGAAAGAACCTACATCACTGGGGCTTGGTGAAACTGATACCTCTTCACACAGCAGATCATCTTACAATAGAGGTATTGTGTGTGAACTTTACCTGCCTTGTACTTGTGTGTGACCACGCCTCTCAACCGCTATGAATCTGGCATAGCGCTATGACTTAGACACTCAAATTTACCCTCACTCTGCAAAGGTTTACTCATGTTATTAATGTTAGAGTTATTTCTGGATACACAGACTATTAAATCATTGAACTAACTTGATAGAAACATTCCTTAACACTAAATATATGGGGTCCATTATTTGTAGACATATTATTCTTTAAAATAAGAAAGTGCTACACATTCTGCCCATTTGCTCTGAATTGTGAAGGCCAGTGCTATGAATTTTAATGCTAAGAGGTTGAGAAGTATGTGTGTGCCTGTCCATTCGGGAGGTGGATTAAGCAGGTGGGTCGATTTACAAGCATCTGCCTGGAGCGGCATTCAAATGCTGCTTGGATTCCAAACTAAAGCCCCGTTTACACCATCCAATTTGCAGTGCATCAACCCATGCACAACAGTTGATGCACTGCAAATCCCACTGTGTGGACACTCTCCAGTGTGCTGTAAGATGCATCTGATTCCACTTTTTGATCCAACGCCAGAGAAGGAACGTTCAGCGGATCAAGCACGTTGCAAGGTGGTGTAAACCCTCTTCTGCGCTTCATCCGCAGTTGAGGCCAATTTTCCCATCCTGTACCAACAAACTAAGCACACCCCACTGAAGGAACATCCCCGCCATGGCGCACACTGCAGCGCTGCATGGAGGGCTGTGTAAACAGTTTATTACAGGCTCAACTGGCAGCACACCAGAAAGAAGCGGCCGAGATTTGGGAGTGATGCCATAATGTAAACACGGCTTAAGTGACTGCAACTGAGTGAAATGAGCCTGTGTCAGCAGCTGTAAGAAAGAACCTCAGTCACTAGGGCTCGGTGAACCTGATACCTCTTCACAGAGCAGGTGTCTTGCAATACAGGCATTGTGTGTGAACTTTAGTTCTTTCAATGAAGAGGAGCATCAGGACCAGTCAAGACTCCTGCTGCAGGATTAATAGCACATTTGGGTCTGCACGTCTGGGACCTTCCGTCTCTTGTTACACATGCAATAAACTTTAATTTAGAGACATTTGTAACTTGTAGGAAGGGCTGAAAGGGACTAGCTGTGTGCAGACATTTTCATCTGTTTTTGTAATCTGCGAACCTACTCATGACAGGGCAATACTGGAGCTGGTAGTCACTAACAGGGACAGTGTTATAGACACCAAGGTGGAGACCACCTGGGGACCAGTGATAACTGTACAGCGTGGTTCAATGTAAGGACAGCTGTGGAATCGAACTACATAAGAATGAGGCTCCTGGATTTCAGGACAGCAGATTTTATAAAAAAATGGGTGAATACCACAGAGATGACCAGGAAAGGAGAGATGACCTAGGTGGAGTGGAGGAACAGTGAGCAAAGCTAAAAGGGAGTACAGTGAAGGCAACAAATCTCTGCATCAAGCAAGAGAGCAAAAGTAAGAGGAAAAAGAGACCACTATGGTTCTTGAAAGAGGTAGACGAAAAGATAAAGGCTAAAAGGGTAGCATTTAGAATATATAACAAGACACAGAGGGAGGCAAATAGGATGTGGTATCAAGAGTAACAGAAAGGAGCAGGGAAAGCACTAAGGAGTGTGCAGGATGCAAACTGAAGAGAGAATAACTCAAGCGGCAATGAAAGGGGAAGAGGAAGACCGGGGAAGGGATTGTAAGGTTAAAAAGGGATGGGGGAACGGTGCAGAGGGGGACAAGGAAAAGGCAAACCTCATTAACAAATACTTTTGTTGAGTGTTCACAGTAGAAGGAGAAGAGGAGGGACCACACAAATGTACCAGGAGCTCTAAAGTGAGGGAAATGGATATTAGTCCTTTTTTAGAGGAGACAGTCCTAAAGGGACTCAATAACTTGAAAGTGAACAAAGCAATGGGACCAGATGGGATACATCCTAGGATACTGAGGGAGCTCAGGAAAGTACTGGCCTCACCTCTGACAGCCCTATTTAACAGCTCACTGGAAACAGGAAAGGTTCTGGAGTACTGAAGGATGGCAGATGTAGTCCCACATCACAAAAGTGATAGCAGGGAGGAGGCTGGCAATCATAAGCCAATCAGCCACACATCAATGGTGTGTAAGTTAATGGAATCACTGCTGAAGATTTGGATTGTGGAATATCTTGAATCCAGTGGGTTGCAAGACCCTGGACAGCATGGGTTCGTGGGTTGGAAGTCATGTCAAACCAATCTAATAGAGTTCTTTGATTGGGTGACCAATGAATTAGATCAGGGTAGAGCGGTGGATGTGGTCTACCTAGATTTCAGTGAAGCTTTTGACACTGTTCCACATAGGTGACTAGTAAGCAGACTAGGTTCTATAGCTTAGGAGTAGGTCCAAAGGTGGTAAACTGGGTAAGAAATTGGTTATGGGATAGGCAACAGAGGGCGGTGGTGAATGGAGTTCACTCAGAGGAGTGGAGGGTGACCAGCGAGGTGCCTCAGGAATCTGTGCTGGGACTGGTCCTCTTTAATGTCTTTATAGGTGGCATTGCAGAGGAGCTGGAGGGGGAGGTCTGCCTATCTGTGGATAACACCAAAATATAAAATAGGGTGGACACTGTGGGGGGGCTAGGGGCTGGAAAAGATGAGCAGAGACCTAAAAAAACTTGCAGAGTGGTCGAGGGTATGGCAGCTGGGTTTAAGGCAAAAAAAAGGCAAAGCAATGCACTTGGGGCACAGAAATCCAGGGGCGGAGTACAAAATGGATGGAGTGTTATTGATGACCACCAAGCAGGAGAGAGACCTGGGGGTAATAATCTCTGATGGCCAGGTAGTGTGACAAGGCAGATGGGAGGGTCTGTGGGATATAGTGGTGCACAGGGAGAGGTATCACCAGCAGAAGGAGGGCAGTGGTATTACCTCTATATAGATTGCTGGTAAGCCCTCACCTAGAATACTGTGTATAGTTCTGGAGGTCAAATCTCTTGGAAGGACATAAACCGATACGAAGTGTCTAGTGGATGGCAACTAAAATGGTGAGAGATCTGCATCAAAAGTCCTACATGGAGAGACTAAAGGAACTCAATATGTACACCTAAAAAGAGAGAAGGAAGGTGAGGTGATATGATAGAGACCTTTAAATACCTCACAGGAGTAAAGCACTGGAGGAAAGTGTTTTTCAGAAGAAAGATGCTAAAGAACAAGGGGACACGTCGAAAAGCTGAATGGGGCAATTGCAGATGAGATGTGAGGAAGTACTTCTTCACAGAAAGAGTGGTGGATTCCTGGAACAGCCTACCATTCAAGGTGATGGGGGTGAAAACATTGGTGGAGTTCAAGAACGTATGGGCTAGGCACAAGGGAATCTTATTGGAAAGGAATGAGAGGAGGAAGAAAAAGCTGTCTATCAAGTAGGGTCTGCAGTGATACTATAGGGAGGGAACAGTGGGCAGATTGGGTGGGTCCTTATCTGCCAACAAATTCTATATGTCTACATTTCGCATGACGGAGCCACAAGTGACGTCTATAGAGGTCAAACTGCAGATAAAAATGTGATATTTTAGCCAGTCCATGGCAATGTCATATATACAGTGACTGTGCCTCTCTGGAAAGATTCGTTCTTTGAATGACGGTTTGTCTGTTGTGATGTCACTGCTCTGCTTTGAGTGCAGCAGAGGTCACTGTGATGTCATCCGGCATTGTGCTAGCTGTTCTCCCATTGGTTAAGAGCTCCATTGTGACCAAACTAAAGTGGAAATAAATGTTGATGACCCATTTAACACTGAAATAAATTATTTATTTCCATATTAGGCCTGTCCGACATGAAAATAAATGCATTTATTTGCAAAACGTTATTTTTTCAGTCATTGTATGAATAGGGGACATGCAACAGGCTGACTTAAAATATGCACTCTATCTTCATGTGTGAGGGGGCAGGACCATAACTCATGAGTGATGGAGCCACGAGTGAGTTATGAAAAGTCCCCCCTCACGCAAGTGATTATAAACTGTGTATTTTGAGTCAGACCATTGTATGTTTGATTTACACAACAGCAGTTTACTAGTTTTATCTTTTAGATGTGCTCTTTGTATGAAAATGTAACTATTTCTGCTAGATTCCAACTGCTGGCTTCAGTGCTGCACTAGGCTACAGTACTGTGATGTCATCAGCATTGTTACACAGAAACATAGAATTTGATGGCAGATAAGGACCACTTTGCCCACCTGTCTGCCCATGTTCCCTACCTACTGTCACACCATAGACCCTACCTGATCTCTAGCTTTACCCCCACTTTCTTTGCTTTTAACATTCCTTTATACCTATCCCATGCTTTCTTAAATCTCATTACAGTTTTTGCTCCCATCACCTCCTCAGGGAGGCTGTTCCAGGCATCCACCACCCTTTCTGTGAAAAAGTGTTTTCTCACATTTCCCCTGATTCTACCCATCTCCAGCTTCATCACATGACCCCTTGTTCTTTTGCATACTTTTCTAAGAAAAAGGCGTCACTCTTGAACCTTATTTATATCCTTGAGGTATTTGAAAGTCTCTATCATATCACCTCTCTCCCTCCTTTCCTCCAGTCTGTACATATTGAGGTCCTTCAGTCTCTCCTCATAGGGCTTTTGATGCAGATCCTGCACCATTTTAGTTGTCCTGCTCTGGAATGCCTTAACTCTGTCTATGTCCTTTCGGAGATGAGGACTCCAGAACTGGACACAGTACTCTAGGTGGGGTCTCACCAGAGACTGATACAGAGGTATCACCACCTCCCTCTTTCTGCTGGTGATACCTCTGCCTATGCACCCTAGCATCTCATTTGCTCTCCCCACTGCCTTGTCACACTGTTTGACCACTTTTAGGTCATCAGATATGATAACACCCAGGTCTCTTTCCTGTTTGGTGGTCACCAGTACCACTCCCTCCCCCCATTTCGTATTCTGACCCTGGGTTTCAATGCCCCAAGTGCATGATTTTGCTTTTTTGTGCACTGAAACTTAGTTGCCACTTTTTAGTTAAAACTGAACTCTGACTAGTTCAGTATGCACTGTGACTTACCCTACTTTGCAAGGTAATACTATTTTGTTATGTTGGGTCATTGTGACATACCCTACTTTGCAAGGTAATATTATCTTGGTAAAAAGCGTTATCTTCACCCAATGTAGCAAGTTAATATTATCTTGCACAATATAGAGAATAATGCATATGTAGGGAGTTGATATGGAGTTTTTTCACACACCCAAGTTGTGTGATAATATGTAAACCTCGAGCGAAGCTCGAGAGGTTTCATATTATCACTGTGAGGAGGTGATATTGCTCATTTCACCCCTACATATGTTTTATTTTCATAATAACTGGCACCAAAACAAATTCAATATAAATATTACCACTACGAGGAGACGCAAGATGAAAACTCTCATACTTCCTTACTAAGGCACGCCCCCACGCTATTCAAAGACTGACATCACATAACGTGTAGCGTGGGGACGTGCCTACTAGTAAGGAAGTAGGACAGTTTTCGTCTTGCATCTCCGTGTTGATTTTGCTGAGTTTGAAACTGTTTACTTTGGAATGCGAAAAGGCAGGCTTCTTTGGCTAAGACTGTAAAAGTCGTGTTGATACTACTTTTTTCGTATCAACCTGCGGGTTGATACGACTTTTTACAGTTCTCAAAAATGGGTTGATAACAGGGACCACCAGTTATTATATGGTTTTTTGTCACAATGAATACTGACCCAATAAGACTGCAGTTGTAACAATGCTGATGACATCACAATGGCCATGTGCAGCACTGAAGCATGCAGTTGAAATCAAACAGAAACAGTTAACTCTTCAAACAGACTGCATATTTAAAAGGTATAACTAGTAAACTGATGTTGAATAAATCAAATATTCAATGACTTGACTCGAAATACAGTTTATCATCACTTGCATGAGGGTGGGACTTTCATAACTCACTCATGGCGCCGCCACTCGTAAGTTATGGTCTTGCCCCTGGAGCGATTACAGTTTCTGACCCAGGTGTCATGGTGGACAGGAAACAGTATCGCAAATGGGAATACCGTGGCTGATGGGATTTCAGCAAGGGGCTATGCCCCCTGCACCCCCCGCATGTGAGAGACTTTGCCCCTCGTGCCTCTATAAAATATATATAATTACTTCCTCCACCCATCGCATAATGCTAGACAGTGTGTTGAGGCTATGGGATCATAACCAGGACAGCTGAATGTTACACCGTATGCGAGTGGAGGTTGCAAGTCACACAGTATGCAGTGGTGGTTGTGGGAGTCACACCCTGGTCTGTTGGATGTAGGAAGCTCACTCACAGCTCATTAATCTAACCTGTAGGCTTTGTGGCAGGTCCAGGGCACCACACTCTGGCCATCAGCAGTAGTTTCCCATGCTTACACTGACGGAATCTCCTGTCAGCCACAGCAGTGATGGTAATCTCATCCTCCATATTGTTTCCGTCGGGCATGATGCCTGGGTCAGAAACTGTAAGTGAGCCCTGCTCCCTCTCAACTGAGGATAAATTGTGTATTTTGTGTTAGCATATTGCATACCCCCCTCTTTGTCTTCTATTTATCACTATACATGTGTTGTATAATTGCTTTTCATACATACAGGCTGTTACGATGTGCTTTAAATCTTGGAAAGGAAAAACTGAAATCTTAAAAAATATAGTGAGTGATCAGTTATAATAGTGAAACATTATATTTATGAAAATATACACTGCAGTGGATACCTGTGATAATTGTCAGAGCAGATGAAAATAGCGCACGGGCGGTAAAACCTGTGTACAAGGGGGACCTCCCCTGCACACCTGCAGGTTTTGCAGCACACACGGTTTCTTCATACACAGAGATGGTTTACAACTGATTCCATGATTTATGCCACTTTGTGCCCATTTTCTGCGTGCAGCTGTATCGAGACGCTATACCTGGTAGTGCCAAGCATAACATCCTCCACAGCTGCTCTGGACTCCAGTAAGCACCACAGGTTGAGAGTAGGAATGTCCACTGGTGCAGACATATTTTTCTGCACCAGTGGGTTGTGACACATGGGACTTAGTCCCTGAGAGTCTTTGGCTCACTGAAAATCCAATGGAAAATCTGACTCCTGCTTTTTAAAACTAGTACACAAAGTGCAATACATCGAAGCAATCCACATCAACAGGATGTTGCCCTCTCCTACTAACAAAATGGCCACCATAGATGGGGAGCCATAGAGAGCAAGTGTCTGTTCTACCTCCTTTAAATTTTCAAACTAAATTCTGCCCTTGCCAGTTCTAGAAATACAGTAGTAGCTATCCACATCCTTAAAGATATTGCAAGTTGTGATGAGTTGCACGAGATATTCTCGCTAATGCAATGTACTGTAATGGTTAGCGAATGATATGGACCACTCTAAATGCCATGTCATGCTATTACTACACCTGACAATGGCCGCCACTGTAGTAGCCGTGCAAGCAATTAATACTTTTGCTTCTAGGATATCAGGCAAACCAATATGTAACATTACACAGTCTGGGTTCCAAATCTCTGACTGAGGAACCCTGCTGCACGTAGAAACTGTCGCACATGACAAAATCTGAGCTGCAAAGGGGAGGAGGTCCCAGGCTTTTAGCACCGCTTCGTTTGCACCTAAAACTAAATGTGCCCGAAGTATAGTATCAGCTGCTGTGCCTCCTCCCAAAATACACAAGAGCACCCTGTAAGGTAGCCAATGGCTACGTTACATATACAGTAAGTTGTCAGTGTTTGAGCCAGTCAGTATAACAGAAGTCTAGCACCTAGCAGACAGCAATCTTTGTCAAAACAGGTGTGCTGTGCCATCTATAAGGGTGGTAGAGATTTCAGTACAACATTCTAAATGCAGAGGACAAATATGTGTGGGTAACCTTTATCACCCATGGAAATAAAAGTATTGATTGCATTAATATAATTTAATTTTTAGGGGGAAAACATTAGAAATTTTCCACTTTCCAGCAATAAAAAAATATCCACTATTGGAAAAACTTGGTTCCACCAAAGTTATCCTAAATTAACTTTTAGAATCTCCCCTTTTTTAAATTACTGAAGACATTTTCATTAAGATGGGATATTCTTCTATTAGACTTCCTCTGTTTGTGCTGCTTATGTCTGTTGTGAAGTCATAATCCTGTGCTTATGACCCCATAACCTGTTGCCATGGAAATCATTCTGATGCCAAAGGCAGAGGATTATAACTTCAGGGCAGGGAAATGAGTAGATGAAGTCCAAGGGGGCAACGAGCCTGTGCAAACTTTTCATGCAAAATGTCTTTAGTAATGAACGGCATGTCTGGCAATTTAAACTGTGGAGCATGGTATGAGATTTAAGTTCTCCTCGTGATGACCCTTGTACTTTGCAGGAAAACTGTAAAACGTATTTAACAGAGAACTGTGCCAAACCTGTAAGTCACTTTCCCCTCTAGAATGTAATTTTTAAATACTGGTTACAGTTCTGTTACTGTTCCATGTCTATTGTTTTTTTTTTTAGTTATTCTAGTGGGTGTTTCCGATTTACATACAAGTAGTAAGTACCATTTTAGATCTCCATGGTGTAATTCTGTTCTTGTTCCACTCTTCCATTGTTGGCACTATGCGCCCACATTCTACCACAGAACTCTGTGACTGAAAGAGATATAAACTACATTACACAGTACTAAAATAATACTTTACACCAGATTGTAAATCAGACGTAACTAACAACTGAGGGTATTAACAGATGGAACAATAACAGAATTGAAACCAATATTTCAAAAAGAAAAAAAGGAAAACGCTTCTACTGTGGAAACATGATTTTCAGGTTCAGCACAGTTTTCCTGCAAGCAAGAATGCATTCTGACTCTTGGAGTCTCTGGTTGTTAGACCGAGTTAAAAAACAACAGTGCAAAATAATAACCGTAATACTCGCCTATAAGTTGCCTTACCTGTACTGTAAATTTGCCCCTCCTTTCCTCGTCCATTTTTGCAAAATTACAGACATTATTTTACTGCCTGAATTGGGTGGAAAAATCTGTTTTGATACCAACATCAGTCACAGAGTCTGTCTTTGTGGACAGAACTGGACACGACATTAGGTTACACAGTTGCAAATAATGGTTTAGCATTGAAAATCCAACTTTTTTTTTTTCAATTGGGAGAGACACACTAAGCTGAAAGCTTGTTTACAAGTGCAACCTGGGAGCACAGGGAAGTTAAGTGACTTGCTCAGGGTCACACAGTATGCAAGTGGGGCAGTGGGATTCAAACCCAGGTCTCTAGATTTGTAGCTCAGAGCCTTAAACCACGGCACTATACTGCCTCAATAGGTCGACCTTGAAAACAAGCTGAGTCCTTCTTCTTGGGGCCTATTTTTAGCATTAAAAACTAAACTTATATGTGAGTATATGCAATTTAACATGTTGTCGCTGCAAACACATTTCATTACAAATGTAAAGATTTATCACCACAGGGGACTCTTCAGAGTTCCTGAATGATGTTGAAACTTAGGGATGGGAGGATCGGCTCCATGTCAGATTAGAACCCCCACCTCCCCAGAATGTTCCATCTTTACCCGACTCAGTAAATCAAGAGTAATTTGTGACTTGACTCTGATATAGTACCGTTCAATCTATTGACCACTTTCCAATTTTCAAGTGACCTGGTTCTGACCTGGTCCTGATAATGTAAGTGATTTTGGAGGTTTATTTCTATTAAAATGAGAAAGCAACTGGGGAAAAACATAAAGTAAGTATTTTAAATATTAAATTACATTAAAAGGGGCTTATGTAAACCATAAAGGGATAACATGATTCTGTCACCTAACTCTGTCTGAATCTACCTCTGACCTGGTTGTGGACCAGTCTGGAAAATGCACTTATCTGGCAAACCAGAGTAAATCGGAGCTTTTTGGGAAAAGATCAGAATCAGAACCTGGTCACATCCGACTATCCCATCCCTAAAGGGAAACCTATGTGGCTTTACTGACAGCTCCGCCAGCTAAACTGCAAAAAATTTTTTTTTGCAGATGTTCATCCACATCTACGTGAACATTTATCAACAAATATTCAGAAGGGAGAGAGGTCTAAGGGAGCTAACCCTTTTCAAAATGACACCAGTCTCACATGTCGGAAGCATCTATGCTGATCTGTATACCCCGCCAGTTCATAATAATACTGATGTGGTCAGCTGAGCAGCATCAAACCTCATGTAGGCAAAATGCCCTATTTTGCTGAAGAAGACAATATGATATTGAACCACATAATTAAGGGAAATTAACCCTAATCGGCTACCAGATCATGACAATGTCTCAATGACAGTTGTTATGTATGTCTGGGGCACTCAGGGGTCGACTAAGGTGGGAACCATCATTTCAGCAATAAAACAGGTGACAGGGGCACGTTACTGAATGACGGCTACCAATTTCTAAATATGCATCTAATGCATAAGCGCATTCTTGAGGATTTTCTTTTTACTGTATAACCCACTTTTAAAAAATCCATTAGTGTGACTTTGTCATGTTTTTGATATAACTTGTCATTGGTCTGCTTCGTTGCAGACAAAAGTTCAGGGAACCTGCGGCTGGTAAAACAACAGCCAGCTTTTCATCCTAGTTGGCCGAAATGTTGCATGGATGCACTCAGCACATTATTACAGTTCAGTTAATTATTTGGCGATACCAGTGAACTTCAAAAGGTGTTTAAATGTAACAGTTCTGTTTTATGACTTCTTCCCCTTAAATCCCCGATTCCCTAGCAAATGAAGATAGTTTTAGTTGCAATTCTAATAAAGACCTTCAGTCACTCACTCTGACTTTTGCTATGTACTGTTAAAAAATATTCATATCTGCCATTTCCAACCAAGAAACAAATTTTCTTCCTAAGGCATACAAACCCCCCCCCTCCCAGTAAATAAACTAGTTCAAAACTGACAGTCAAAATGGGACCTAGGTTAGAAAAGCAGCAGTAACTACAACGATGTTAGCTGTTACTGTACATTTTATGATGTGACTTATGAGAGAGGTGTTCTCAGCTGGTAACACCATAGTTCTGCACTGCTTCTATGCAGTCACAAATTACTAATTGAAGTTTTTTTTTGTGATGAAACCTTTAAAACAACAGCTCCTTTTTCTTAATGACATGGATTTTTCTTGCTAACTGAAGTCTGACTTTGCTCAACCCATGAACAATTTAACGCAGCTTCTACTCAGTATTCCCCTCCAATCCAGCTGGTTTAACCACCAATTACCGGCTGTAAACTGGTGACTGGAATTATCATTGGGGGTCCACGTAAGCTTTTTTTTTTCTCCTAATAAGAAACATTATTAGAATGAACGGAGCCGTAAGACTGAATTTCAACCCAACTCTATCTCCATTTCAAAAAGAAACATTACTGAATATTCCAAATGAAACTACTATATACTATATAGAGTGGTAGGCCATCATGGTACAGCGCATACTGACCTGGCACTTTAAAAAAATAAATACAAAAAAAGTAATATAACAGAGATAGAGTCCTGTTGCAACAGTTGTAAAATGGACCTGTACCTATGAACCCTCCCCCCACCCAATTGCTGGTACAAGTCCAATACTTGCAATAGCTGCACCAAGATGAGGTCCAGTACTCTGTATGCACCTATAAACAGTTGTCCGTCTTGGACTCTAGATCAAAGTGGCCTGCTCATGTTGGTCATCATAATGCATGCTAGCCAGAATGGCCTTCTGATCTTCAGGCTGGTGTCGGTATTTGCCCAGTCCTTCCTTCAGGGCAGAGAGTTGAGTGCAAGGGTCCTGGCGGGAGTGTCGCTTCTTCTTTCGGAGGTAGAGGGCTTCTTCAGGCTGAAGTACCTGAGAATCGCGGGGCTGCTGAACCTGGGAGGCTGAGATATCTGGGAAAATATACAGTTTAGTAAACAAGCTGTGCAGATGACAGTAAGTAGACATTCCAAATACAGATATTAGGCTTGTTCAAAAACACACGTGCACACACACAGAAAAAAGAACATGTAGAATTGTATTAAGGTATCTAGCACTGCTACCAAGTTACATCATGGTTCCTCTGCTATTTCCAAATGAAATATTCTTTGTAAGTCAACAAAAAAGGCAGTTATCAATTTGGGTCAGCGCTATAATTTGCACTTCATCCTGAAAGCTCTGGTTTTAAAAAGTTGACTTCTTTCCTACAGCTTCTTATGGACCATTTATATGGCTGGTGGAGTATTACAATTCATTTTTGAGATTTAAAAAAAAATATTTTTACTTCCCAGATCCCCTGACCAGGAACTCCTTTGGTCTCGTGGTCTCCTGGGTGCCATACCAAAGGCAGGCAGGATCCTGAGAGGGACACAGGGGTGGGTCCAATCAGTGGCCATTGTTCCCCTTTATAGATCCCTACCACTAAGAGCACATGTGCGTTATCAGATTCTGGCATGCCTGTCACACCAACCCATGCACTCTCCCCACCCAGCGCAGTCTGCAAGTTCTCAAATGCAGCAAGTAAAGCAGCAAGCTGCGCTACCCTCCCTCCATGGAAGAGAGCATCCTGTACGGTGCATAATCATCCTCCCGGGTCAGCTCTCTGACAATCCAGGTGCTGGGCTCGAACCAACATTGTGAGCGGCATCCCTACCACTACACTGACAGGATGGTCATTTCTAAGTGTAAAAGCATACAGGGTATAAAAGTCTCAGGGCTACCTTGTTTGAAATCATTAGCTATTGTTGGCAAACCCCAATACTACACTATTCACAAGACTTTCGGGATCTCTTTTTGAGCTCAGGGGTAGCTGCAGTCTACTACTAATGTTACTAAAAAAAAAATTAAACAATTATCTTCAAATGATTGTTCATCAAAGAACAAGTACATGGTTTTACTGCCCCTTTCTGGTACTAGTTTAGAAAAACAAATGTTTTTATAAAATGAGTAGAAGCGAGAGCCACACGCTTGCTATTTGCATTTTGCAGAACTTGGAGGGGAGATTCCCAAAAATGAAGATATTATTTACTGAATGAGGAGTTTATCATCCTCTTCTGTTTATCTGGCAAAAACAGCCAATGTTTTATGCTACCTGTAATGTACAGGTCCACAAGGTTTGTGGAACAGCAGGTTTTGAGGTGGCGGAATCAACTGTCATCAGTTAAATACCAAACACGACCAGCATAAATAAACCGAGGACACAGTTTATTTCATTTAGGTGGCACTGCCATTTTTGGGCTCACCATGATCCAAACCAATAAGACCATCATAGGGCTGGCTTCTCCTCCCCATGGGCTGAAATACAAATCTGGCGCACTGAGGTGTCCTGAAAAGGACAAAACGTGTCTGTATCTTCTGTGCTCAGCCTTTGCAGATAGTGAGAGGCCATTTGGCACCATACACTCCTGCTTAAAGCAGAACCATTCTAAATTCTTTCATGGCGGTTTGCACATACTTCCCATGATGCTTTGCATTATTGGGAGATGAGTGATTCTGTAGTTCTTTGTACTGCTATATATCAATTCAGAAAAAATGATAACAGTTGTGTCTCAAAATTCCATGCTGGAGCTGGGTGGGCAGGGGGGGGCATTGGACATGCTATGAAAGTGAGGGGCTTGGCTCCTGGGTAGAGAGGGTACAGGTCACTTGGTAGTCACTTGGTTGACCCTGCTGGCCAGTCATAGAGTGGCCCTGGCATCGATCCTGCAGGTGGCTCTCTCACCCACCCTCCCTACCTCCTGTCCAGAGAAAGGGTGCAGCTCTGGCAGCCCCCTCCAATGTTGGGGGGTGGCAGGAGGAACCACTGGAAAAAAAAAAGGAATACACTGAATAAAGAATGGAAGCCTAGGTTATTTTCTGAGTGTTAAAAAAACCTGCAGATAACCATTCAGTCTATGTTTTGTATAGAAGCTGTGTTTAGGCAATAGGGTATGACAGGGTATGTGTTATTATGAGATAATGGTATGCCATGGGAAGAGAGGCAGAAGGTAATGCCGAGTGCATTACATACCCAGGAAATGCCATTATCCCACTATTATACACACCCTGGAATGTCTTACTGTGATTATAAAATGGTTCCACTGATTTTTATTTTAAAAATTGAGTAATGAGGTTGAGAACATTAAGTATTTCTGATCTGTGTTGTTGTGCTGAAATAATGCAAGGTCATATGATCAGATCTGACTCATCCCAGGTCTAGGATTCACTAACCCATTTTACAGTGCATCAATAAGGCATGACAGGGTTTGCACTGGGATGACAGAACACCTTGGGTGGCTTGAAGCACAATGATAAAGGTCAGGTGCTTTCAACATCTGAAAAGTACTGTTCTAGCACAAAGCACACACTAGAGAGCCTTATTGTGATTATGAAATGGATCCATTAGGGTAAAAGAATTATTTTTTTAATTTAATTTAAATAAGTAAAAATTAGAAAGAAAAAGGAAAAAGGAAAAGCAAAATAGTAGTCTAGCTGAGCCATTGAAATGTTGCTGTTTTGCCAACCAATGGCAGATGCAGCATTTAAAAAAAGAACACAAGTGACGTGAGATGTATTCATACAGCTGTGCCTGTTTAATGTAAACAGGTCAGTGAGGTCACAGATCTTTTTTCGGTGCTGTTGGGCTGGGATATCAACACTGGGTTCTGAGCTTCTATGCCAATCAGGTTTCTGAATTTTGTATTTATTCCAGTTTCATAACTGCTGGTTTACATTATGTAATTCTTCTATCTCTACTGGCCCTTTTAGTAAATCCAATGGGCACTTCTAATTTATGTATTGACAGTGAGTACCATTCTAGAACTTATGATCTACTATGGAACTCTTTGGTTGATAAGGAGATAAACAACATCACACAGTTCTAAAATGGTACTTATCTTCTGTGTGTAAATCAGAAACAACCCGAGTTCACAGAAAGCCAGCAAAGATGGAACACAAAACAGAAACCA
This sequence comes from Neoceratodus forsteri, assembly GCA_016271365.2. Lineage (NCBI taxonomy): Eukaryota > Metazoa > Chordata > Ceratodontiformes > Ceratodontidae > Neoceratodus > Neoceratodus forsteri. The sequence goes on along the minus strand of JADMNL010000034.1, from coordinate 33,380,629 downwards.
GTCTTTTAAAGGGGACAAGACATTTTGTGTTAACGCACAGCGGCTTGTTATGTTCCCGTTTTATAAATCATATTCATACCCCCAAAGGATCCATATTTAACTGCACCTGATAAAAATGTAAACTGTTTTGTATTGGTTTTCTTTATATTTAGAACATTTTGTGCAGTTCCTTTCATGGAACCAATAATGTGGAGTTTTGATTATGTCACTGCATGGATACAGAACTCTGTACATGAGCTGATGACCAATCAGAGCAGGGCTCAGAGTTCTGAATCCATGCAGTGACATAATCAAAGCACCAAATTCCTGTATCCATGAAAGAAACTGTACAGAATGTTACCCACATGGTGAAAACCATACAAATGCAGTTTACAGTTTCTTTTATATAACGTTTTGCCCCGTTGTTGCCACCTTGCACCTTTCGTTGGGCCCAGGTTTGTCAACCCCCACCTGCCGCTTCTCCTGTTGTCGAGCCAGTGGGAATTCACACAGAGCAGGACCCGGAAGTGACAATAACCATCATGCACGGCAATGGGGGGGGCATAGGTTTTTCTTGGTGTTTGTTCCTTCCCCATCTCCCTGGGGCCACAGTAAGACATGGTCGCCCATGTGTGTGGAGCCACGCATGCGTGCGGGGAACAGCGGCCCTGCTTCACCCACCCGGCCTAGCTCCAGCCCCCCTTTGATCTTGATGCTACCACTGGACCTCCAGCTGGTGGCAGACAAGAGCCGGGAAACTCACCTCCCCAGTCTGTGAGAAGACAGTTGCCTGACGGCCACTCAATCGTCTCTTAGCCCTCCCCCCCATGACCCCTTGTAGCCTAAGCTTGTTCCCAAATCCAGGTCACAGGCATGGGAGAGGGGAGGCACTGAAGCCCCTCTGTCCTCTGTGCCACTGGGCTGACCCGCAGTTAACAGTTTTGAACTGTATTCTGGTACTTATGAATATCATTTATAAAATAGGAACATTAACAGTAAGTTGCACATCAGAAATGATTTCTGGTCACTTAAAAAAATGCTACTATAGAAAACAGTACTTATAGGCTCAGTGCAGTTTTCCTTATGACAATTCAAAAAATTAAAGAGCTCAGAACTACTGTTGTTACCACCCAGTACAAAAGACCTACTTAGCTGGCAATGAAAATCTGGAAAAAAACAAACAGTGAGCCACAGCATGTACAATACCATGTAGAATGTCATATGAGTCCGTCCCTGCTAGTTGTGGAAGAATGATGAGATTGTCACATAATGCGTTCTCTGGTTTATCATCAGTCCAGGAGTGTTGTATTCGTGTTTTAAATGGTCAAGCATTTTGAAGAACCAGTTCTGCTCCCTACTGTCTATGCCTGTGGAAGCTGACCACACACAGTTGCAGTATGTATTATAGGTCTGGTGTACAATATGTCCAGCACTTATCTTGTATTGATCTATATTAGGATGGAATTAGAAAAAGCCATGATTTCATGAAATTCAGATAAGGGGGTATTACACTAGTGTTTGCTTTCTGTCATGGATTACACAATACAGTGGAGCTCACTTATAAGAACATTGGACATTAAAAGCATCCCGTTTATAAGAACATTTTTTGTATGTCACAGTTTTTGCCCATTATTTTCAATGGCCATAAAACCCATTTACAAAAACAGTTTTTTCCCCCAGAGGTATTGGTAAGTGATCATTATCACTTCCTGAGTGCACTAAACTTGAGATGAATAATAATCTAGGTTTCTCATTCTCACTTACTTAAGTAGTGAATGGATGTGTGAAAGATACCCCATGAAGAAGGAAGAACACATTACTTCATGGTTAGCAGGGACCCTGAATGAACTTTACTACAGTACTCTTAACTGTTTGGACAACAGCGCTTTTAAAAAACTATCTTATACGGCTCTTAATAATAGGTTCTCCAAAAACTAGTTTGAGCCCAGTTTCATCATGTTAGCCATAGAGTTTACATGTGTTTTCACTGTTCTCAATGAAGCCCTCTTATAAGAACATTTTTGACTCATACACCCTTCAGGATGCCAAGTTTAACAAGCATTTGTCAATGCCAAATGTTGTCTCACTGGCATTGGCATTGGTAGTGCTGGAGTTAGAGATGCATAATAGGAATGGCAGTCAAGTATTAAAATGACACCAACCCCACCCCCAACCTGTAGAGACCGACAGGTATTGGGGTGTGCCTTTGGGTCGTCAGCTATAACGCTCATGCCATTTCACCTCACCCTACCCTGTAGACACTGACAAGTATCGCGGTGTGCTTTGGGGTCTTTGGGCATTATACTTACCTCATTTCATAAGGAAATACACTGAGGTGGGTGCTGTATAGGACAGTGAGGTGAACTTTGGGGCCGAACAGTGCAAGGCACACCGCAATGCCTGTCACTGGCTGCAGAGTGGGGGTGGGGGTTGAATGGCATGAGCATTACAGCCAATGATCCCAAGTAACACCCCAGACGCCTGTCAGTCTCTACAGGGTGGGGTGCTATAGTTGGAAACCCTAAAGGAACAGGGAAATCCTAGCCTCCCCCCAAAAAGTCAGGGTAGTAAGTGAGATAAACACCAAGATAGAGATGTCGATAGGGAGAAGGGCAAGGGTAAATGGAGAAAGTGACAAAGGCAGTAAGGACAAGGATGGGGCAAAAAGGAGTAAGGCCATCAGGAAATGGAGGGTAATGAGTACCAATGCCCGTAGTCTGGGCAACAAGCTCCCTGAACTGGTGGCCTTGATGGAAGAGGGATGCCTGGATATTGTAGCAGTCATGGAAACATGGTACACAGAGAACCATGACTGGATGCTAACATGCCAGGGTACATAACCTACAGGAGAGAAAGGGGGGGGAGAAGAGGGGGAGGAGTAGCTCTCTATGTAAAGTAAGGGATGAAAGCAACTGAACAAAAGAGTAAACAGGGAGGAGAGGAGGCACTGTGGGTCACCTTAGAGACTGGAAATGGCACCACAGTCCGCACAGGGGTTGTATAGAGACCCCCATGTCAGGGGGAGGGAATGGACAAGGATATGATAGAAGGCATTCTTAGGATGGCAGAGAAAGGGGAGATACTGTTGATGGGAGACCTGAATATGCCAGATGTTAACTGGAGCACATCTACTGCAGCAACGTCCAAGAGCAGGGCCATTCTTGATGCCCTACAGGTGGCATGCCTCAAACAGCTAGTTTCAGAACCCACTCGTGAGGGAGGAATCTTAGACCTCGTACTCTCAAATGGGGACAGTGAGAGGATCTCAGATCTAGAAGTGGGTTGCCATCTGGGAAAAAGTGATCATCAAACAGTGTGGTTCATGATAAACTCAGCTACAGAGTCAAGCCATACAAAAGTGAGGGTCTGGACTTCAGGAGGGCTGACTTTGGCAAGATGGGAGAGTGCCTTATCAAAGCATTAGCAAACAGGCTAGAAGGAGGGGTGGAGCAACAATGGGGAAACATCAAAACTGCCATCACAGAGGCAACAAGCCTTTGTGTGAAGCAAATAAACAAATCAAAACAAAAGAAAAAGCCACTATGGTTCTCAAAAGAGGTGGCAGGGAAAGTCAGGGAGAAAAAGATAGCATTCAGGAAGTATAAGGAAACACAGAAGGAGCAGGACAGACAGCTGTACCAGTTAAGGCAGAAGGAAGCAGGGAGGGAAGTCAGAATAGCAAAGGCCTAAACTGAGAAAAGGATAGCCAACTTGATTAAAAAGGGGGATAAAACCTTTTACAGGTATATCAGGGAGCGTCGAAAGACAAAGGGAAGGATAGTGAGGCTGAATAGAATGGATGGTGGGTGGCCAGAGAGGGACAGTGAAAAAGCAGGGATACTGAATGAATATTTCTGCTCAGTATTCACAAAAGAGGAGGAGGGGAGGTGCCTAATCCAATTAACAGAAGCACTCTTGATAGGGGGTCGATCCCAGTCCTTTCACAGAAGAAAGGGTTCGAAAGAACTCCTAAAACTGAAGGTGGACAAAGCAATGGGGCCTGATGGAATTCACCTCAGAATTCTAAAAGAATTAAGGGGAGAACTAGTGAAACCACTGACTACTCTTTTTAACAAATCATGGGAGGACGGTGTGGTACCTGAGGACTGGAGGAAGGCGGATGTGATTCCTCTTCACAAAAGTGGGACCAAGACAGAGGCAGGAAACTACAGACCTATCAGTTTGACCTCTGTGGTAGGGAAAGTGATGGAATCACTTCTGAAGGAAAGAACTGTTGAGTACCTAGAGGCCAGTGGGGCGCAGGACCCAAGGCAGCATGGGTTAACAGCGGGAAGGTCATGTCAGATGAATCTAATTGATTTCTTTGATTGGGTGATCAAAGGAGTAGACCAGGGAGGGGCTGTGGACATGGCCTACCTAGACTTTAGCAAGGCATTTGACACAGCCCCACACAAAAGATTAATTTCCAAATTAACCAGCCTGGGAGTGGGTCCCAGGAGGTAGCCTGGTAAAACATTGGCTGGACAATAGGACACAGAAGGTAATTGTAAATGGAGTCCACTCAGAAGAAAGAGGGGTCACTAGTGGGGTACGCAGGGTTCAGTACTGGGTCCAGTCCTTTTAATGTCTTTATAAGTGACATTGCAGAGGACTGGAAGAAAAGTATCCTCTTGCAGATGACACAAAGATCTGCAACAGGGTTGATACACAAGGAGGCATGGAAAGGATGAGAAGGGACTTGGCAAGGTTGAAGGAATGGTCAGAAGTATGGCAGCTTGGGTTCAATGCAAAGAAGTGCAAAATAATGCACCTGGGAAACAAAAACCCAGGGAAAATTACACAATGGGGGGGTAGTAACAACAACAAAAAGGAAAGGGACCTGGGGGTAATCATATCAGATGACCTTAAGGTTAGCAAGCAATGTGAGAAGGCAGTAGGGAGGGCTGGGGTATACTGGGATGTACAGGGAGAGGCACCACCAGCAGAAAACAGGAAGTTGTTATCCCTCTGTACAGACAGTTGGTGAGACCCCATCTGGAGTACTGTGCCCAGTTCTGGAGACCCCATCTCCACAAGGACATAGACGGGATAGAGGCAGTCCAGAGGAGGACAACTAAAATGGTGCAGGGTCTACAAGAGAAGCCATACGAGGAGAGAGTAAAGGAGCTTAATATCTATACACTTGAGGAAAGAAAGGAGGGGGGGACATGATAGAAACTTTTAAGTACCTCAGTGGAATCAACAAAGTCCAAGAGGGTATCATCTTTCAGAAAAAGAGATGTGCAAGAACAAGGGGACACAATTTAAAGATAAAGGGGGGCGGTTCAAGGGCAATGTGAGGAAGTATTTTTTCACAGAGAGGGTGGTGGACGCATGGAACAGCCTTCCTGAGGAGGTTGTGGGGTCTAAAACTGTGGGAGAATTCAAAAATACATGGGACAGACATAAGGCAACTCTTGTTGGGGGTAAGAAGAAATAGGCTGTTGGTTAACAACGATCTGCAGCTTATCCTGTAGGTAGGGAAATGGGTAGACTAGGTGGGCCAAGCAGTTCTTATCTGCCATCAAAGTCTACGTTTCTAACACCGTAGGCGTGTGTTGGTATTTTCACTCCAAATTTTCAACATGGGCTTTTTGTGAGCTCACCTCATAAAAAGCGGCACTATCAGTTTGTCAGCTGAAAGGTGGTTTTGTACAGCGGCTGTGCCATTTGGCGACACAGGGATGAAAACACATTTTGGGCAGGATGTGGAAAATGACAACTGTATTGTTCATGAGGAGATGTAAAAAAATGGCAATGTTGAAAATCTGGAGTGAAAATATGAAAAATTGGTGAAGATATGAGCATGCATAGAAACTGTGCAACACACGTCAGTAACCCAATTATTTTTGGGATTTTTTTAGCCACATCTTTAACATAGGCATTTTGGGACCTCCTCTCATGAAGAGTGGCAATGTGATTCTGTTAATGTGTCTGAAACGTTGATTTCGCACAGTGACCAAGCCATTGTGCGCCACAGGTGCGAAAACACATTTAGGGCAGGATGTGAAAAATGACAGCTGTACTGTTCATAAGGAAGTGTAAAAATGCCAGTGTTGGAAATCTGGTATGGAAATAGTGCAAATTTCACGGTTACAAGGGTACGTGGAAACTGGCGCAATCTAAGCTTGTAATACAGTAATTTATCGGAATTTTGTCACCAAATTTTCAACATAGGCATTTTAGGACTTCTGCTCATGAACAGTGTCACCGTCATTTCCTGAAACTGTCCCGAAAACTGATTTCACGCAGCAACCACACTATTCTGCGCCAGACAAGCAAAAACATATTTCGGCAAGGATATGTAAAATGACAGCTGTACTGTTCATAAGACGGTGTGGAAAAATGCCAATTTTGAAAATCTGGAGTGAAAATATTACAAATTCACGAAGTTACGTGCGTGTGTGGAAACTGCGCAACGCACGCTTGTAAAACAGTAATTTTGTGGATTTTTTTCACCAAATTTGCAACATAGGCTTTTTGAGAGCCCACCTCATGAACACTGGCACTGTCGTTTTTTAATCAGTCCCGAAAAGTGATTCTGCATAGTGACCGCAAAATCACCTTTCGGGTCTGATTAACACCATGACAGTGCCAGAATTAATGAGGAGGGGTCCCAAAACCCCTATGTTGAAAATTTGGTGCCAAAATTCAAAAAAATGCCTGAGATATGCATCAAAGTTGAAAAAACCCTATTTATTCCATTATATAGCTTACCGGCATTTCCTCAGTTCACAGTCAGCTTTGAAGAGTGCAGACGTGTTCCTGGTCCACCGAAAGATCATCGCGCCGGACTCCGGAGGTAAGTATGAGGTTAGGGGGTGTGGGGAAGCAGGGTGCACAGTGGGTGGGCAGGGCCGCGAGGGACTGTTTTTTTCTTTTTTAATAGGAAAAAAAAAACATTGCAGGACCATTTTTTTTAACAGGGGCATGTGGCACGCTGGGGTGTGCTCTCAGCATGCCAATGGACTCTTTTGGGGGCAGCTGTGCCGATGGGGATTGGGCACCCCATCAGCACACAACAAAAGGGGTGGGACATTATGCCGACAGGGATTGGGCACCCCATCGGCACACAACAAAAGCAGGGGGTGACATTATGCCAATGGGGATTGATACCCCGGCACACAACAAAGCGGGGTGACATTATGCCAACGGGATTGGGCACCCCATCGGCACACAACAAAAGCGGGGGTGTTACATAATGCAGACGGGGGGCTCCCTGTTGGCAACATCACTTGGGCACTGAAGACGACAGGGATTGGGGCGCCTGCTAAAAGAAACTGTTGGGGGCGCGCATGATGCCGAGGGGGACTGGGCACCCCCTTGGCATACACTGTAAATGGGAGGGGGGTTATTATGCCGACGGGATCGGCATTCTGACAGGAGGCGGCGGCAGTGTTGCTCTCATTGCAGCGGACCTTTTGTTAGATCTGGTGGCCACATTCCACATTACTGATGTGGCGCCTGCATGCTGCCTGATTGGGGAATGAGGGACGCACCTACTGATGCGTGCCCTGCATTCACCTAACAGTGACTGTGCCTCCAAATCTGCTACTACCATTTATATGTTGGCTGGCGCATACGCTTAGCCAGCATAAAAAGGGAGACCATGTTGCATTGAATATTGTAGCTCGATTAATCAGCATATAACAATCACCATTCTGTGCTAATAAAGTCATATTCGCACAGAATGAGTGAATTTGTTACATGCTTCTTGCTATGGGTAGAGCTAGCAGTGGAGTTTGAATATGTGGTGAGTTTTTGAGAGTTTATTTAGCTGAGATTTTTTTTTTAGTTTTTGTAAGTTTAGCTGGTGTTTTTTAAATGTAACTTAAATCCTTAAATCTTTCTGTGGCTGAAGGGATTGAAATCCTTCAATCTTAAATCTTTCTGTGGTTGGAGACTGTTGCTGGGAGGGTTCTTTGGCTAGTAACAGAGCAGCCAATCAAGGTTGTTTGCATTTCAGGTACTGTAATCTCCCTTTAAATGCTCACTGAAGCATTTTAATTCTTCTTGCTGTGGGCAGAGCTAGCAGTGGAGTTTGAATATGTGGTGAGTTTGTTATTGAGAGTTTATCTCTCAGATTTTTTTTAAAGTGTTTGTAAGTTTTGCTGGTGTTTTTAAAATGTAGCTTAAATCCTGAAATCTTTCTGTGGCTGGAGGGATTGAAAAATCCCACCCCCCCTCCAACCACCAGCCTTTCTTAAATACCGAAAAGCCACAGGTGGTTGGGTTTGATGGTTGTGAGGGAGGAGCTTAGGGAGTTCCAAACTTCCCACTAGAGTTGACTCTTAAAGCTAATAATCAAGTAGGGAAAAGTTCAGACACTCAGGCTTTTACTAGTTGAATTTTATGGTTTAAGTGTTTCAAAGTTGCAAGTTTGAAAGTCATATTGACAGGTTTGGGTTTAGGAGGAGTAGCTTTAAGTTTACAGTTCAGACTGACAAGGTCATATATAAATGTGTCAACTAGAGATACTGATCTAGCAAGCTAGGGACCAATGGGGTAAAGAAGGACTCGGAAGCAAGCTAGCAGGATCACATATGGTATCCAGCTATTGCTGTGCATACTGTGCGATAAGAAACTGGAGTTACGTTTACAAACATGCAAAATTTGCCAGCAGATAAAGGCCTTGAGGTCTATCAAGTCTGCTTGAATGTGCAGCTAGCACCCCTTATTTTGCAGCTGCCCCTCCCTCTCACCCTTCCCCTCCATTAACGCCCTTGCCCTGTCCCAGCCCCTTTTGAAGCAGTCCACTGTTCTACTGGATACCACTTCTGCTGGTAACATATTCCACCCAGCTACCACCCTCTCTGTAAAAAAAGTGTCTCCTCATCTCCCTCCTGAACTTTTCTTCCTCCAGCCTCATATCATGGTCCTGGGTGTCCCTCCCCTTCCTTACTTTGAACAGCCTCTCTGTGCCTGTCTTGTTTATTCCTTTCATGTACTTAAAGGTTTCAACCATGTCCCCCCGTCCCTCCTCTCCTCTAGCAAGTACATGTCCAGCTCCCTGAGCCTTCTCTCATATGGTAAGTCCCTCAGCCCCTTGATCATCTTTGTCGCCCTGCACTGCACCCCCTCCAGTAACTTAATGTCCCTCTTCAGATATGGGCGCCAGTACTGCACGCAGTACTCCAGATATGGTCTAACTCATGACCTATACAGTGGCAGAATCACCTCCCCCCTCCTCATGGAGATACCCCTTGCAATACAACCCAGCATTTTGTTGGCCTTTGCAGCTGCCTTCCTACATTGTGCAGAGTTGTTTATTGACCCTGTAATGAGCACCCCCAGATCCTCCTCCTCCTCTGTCATGACTAGCTGCACTCCCCCCAGCTGGTAACTCCTCCTTGGGTTCTTCACCCCAAAATGCAGCACCTTGCACTTTTTGGCATTAAATACCAGTTGCCAGGTGTCTGACCAGGTTTTCAGCTTTTCCAGATCATCCTGCAACCCCTGCCATCCCCCTAGGTCATCCACGACCACTCCCATCTTGGTGTTGTCAGCAAACAGACAGATCTTGCTCTTGATGTCCAGTGATATGTCTGCAATGAATATCCCAAACAACACTGGTCCCAACACCGAGCCCTGTGGAACACCGCTCATCACTACCCTTGAGGATGAGAGAGCCCTGCCCACCACCACTCTCTGTTGCCTTCCCTGAAGCCAGTTCCTACCCATCTCACCAGCTTTGCACCTGCCCCTGTGCTTTCTAACTTACTTCCCAGCCTACCGTGTGGCACCGAGTCGAATGCCTTACTGAAGTCCAGATACAGGACATCCACTGCAGGGCCCCTGTCCAGTTGCCTAGTTATCCAGTCATAAAACTCAACCAGGTTGGTTTGGCAGGATCTGCCATGTATAAAGAGTGGCTGTCTGCTGTCTATAGTCCTTTGGCCTCCAGGAGGGCCACCAGCCTCTCCTTCAGGATAGTCTCCATCAGCTTACCCACGATGGATGTGAGGCTCACTGGTCTGTAGTTACCCAGTTCCTCTTTGGGGCCACTCTTGTGGAGGGGCACCACATGAGTCATCCTGCAGTCCTGAGGTACACACCCTGAGTGTAGTGAGGCATTAAATAGGTCTGCCAAAGATCCCGCAAGGACCTCTGCCAGCTCCTTCAGTACCCTGGGGTGGATGCCATCTGGGCCTGGCACCTTGTCCACCCTCAGTGCCCTCAAACCCTCCAGAACTCTGCTCTCCATGATTTCCCCATCTTTCACCCCCTCCCACCCTGTTTCTGCTGTTCCCCCCCTTGGGTATCACCCCCCTCTTCTCCTTAGTAAATACCAAACAGAAGTAATCATTTAGTGCTTCTGTCTTATCGCCCCCTGCTTCCACCCAACCCCATTCCTTCCTAAGCCTTACTATGTGGTCCTTACATTCCTTTTCTCCCAGATGTACCTAAAGAAGTCCTTCTCACCCTTCTTAATGCCTTGTGCCAGCCTAAGCTCCATAGATGCTTTGGCTGTCTTTACTGCCCATGTCACCTCCTTGTGGCATCCACATAGATAGTGTCACCAAAGCTACAAACACATGCATTGGTCTCATCTACAGGCACAAACAATGCCTTACCTTGGATGCCTTAAGGATAGCAGTACAGAGCTCAGTGGTCTCTCTAATCGACTATGGTCTGATTATTTATGGCTCTGCAACTGACACAGCCCTCAGGCACTAATCCTTGGCCCTAAACAAAGCCTGCCAACTCATCACAGGACCCCACCGTCTCACCCATACGTGTGACCTCTATGCCCAAACAGGGTGGCTCCAGTTATCAAACCGTATCAAGTACCAAACTTGTCTAATGGCTAAGAAAATGATGCTGCATCTTACTCCCCCCCGGAGTCCAAACTCTTCTCCATGCCGCACGCAACCCCCGCCTCACCAGGGCTGCAGAAAATCAAATGCTGCACATTCCTCGGTGCCGGACCCAGCTGGGCCAAAGATCCTTTGCTGGATTAATGGACTCAACAAAGACATCTCCTCTCTGCAAAAGCTAGGCCCGTTCAAAGGCAATCTTCACCTCCACCTAGCTGCCTCTAGTTCCTGCGACTGTCCCTCAAAATCTGATCTCCCTCCTAGCACTCCTACTCCTACCCCCTCTCTCCCTCTTCCTACAGCCTATCCTCCCCTCCTGTTTTTGTCACCTACCCCCCAAGCACTTTTTTGAGGCCTGACAAATGCCCACGGCTGCACCGCTCTTTTTGTGTCCATTTCAAGCCTCAGCTACCTCTGGCTACCCTGCCCCCTCCCCCCGGTACCCACTTTCCCTAAATGTAATGTATTTCAGCTGCTTAAAAATGTCTGTACACCATTTCTGCCTTGTTACTCAACTCTATGTAATGTTTGTATTGTACCTCAGTTGATGTGGAACCTTTGTAAAAGAGCCTTGGCTCAAAGGTACTTGTAAGCCTAGACTAAATAAATAAAAATAGATTCCTTCAGGTACTCCTCCCTGCCCCCCTCCCCCATTTTCCTGTACCTCCTAAAGGCAGCTCTTTTCCTCCTTACCTTTTCCATGACCTCCTTGCTCACCCAGCTCGGTTTCTTAGCCCTAGCCTTCTTGCTTTGGGCCTTGCTGCAGGTTCTGGTTGCCTCCGCTATCCCCAGCTTTATGAGCTCCCACCTCTGGTTAGTGTCCATGCTAGGTTGAATTTTGGCCAGGTACCCTTTTACCACTTCCCCCATCCTCCCAAAGTCGGCCCTCCTGAAGTCCAGCACCATTGTGCCAGATTCCACTCCTTCCTTGCCCATGTCCAGTGTGAGCCATACTGAGTGGTGATCATTCCCTGACAGTGGTTCTTACTCCCTAAGTTCCCTCACAAACTCCCCATTTGCCAGCACAAGGTCAAGGGTATTCCCAACCTAGTTGGTTCACTGACCATTTGCATCATGAAGCTGTCCTGGAAGGCATCCAGCAGTACCTGCTCCCTTCTATTGCTGGTTGTTGGGGTACTCCAGTCGACTCCTGGCATGTTGAAGTCCCTCACAATCTCCACGCTACCCCTCATGCAGGTCCTTCTGATCTGTACTGCTAGTTCTCTGTCTAACTCCTCTATCTGAGAGGGTGACCTGTACACCACTCCCATTCTGAGAGTCCTGTTCTTGGAATCCTGGAACTGCATCCAAAGTGATTCTATGCTACCTTCCTCCCCTTCCTCCCTTACACACTTCAGTCCTTCCCTCACATATAGTGCCACCCCCCTCCTTTCCCAGTCACCCTATCCCTATGAAATAACCTGTACCCTGGTACAGACAGGTCCCAGTCATTGTATTGGGTGGCCCATGTTTCTGTGATGGCTGCAATGTCCACCTCTCCCTCTGCCATGAGTGCCTGTAGATCTGCAGTTTTCCTCCCAAGGCTCCTAGCATTAAGGGTAACCACCTTCCACCCTCCCATCCTGCCCTCCTTTACTAGCATCACCAATATGTAGTACTTGCCTTTTGTCACTGTTATGGGGGGTATGCTCATGTGGCTTACCAACCTGTGGCTTCTCAACCTGTGGTCTCTGCATGTCTCTTATCCACTTGCTACCCCCCACTCCTAGTTTAAATTCCCAACTTCCTCTATGTACTCTGCTATCCTCTGTTTCAACACTTTCTTTCCCTCCTCGCTCAAGTGTAGTCTGTCTTTGGCATAGAGACTACTGCCCTTCCAGGTCCCTCCCAACCCCACCCCCACCAGCCCATACCCTTTAGCATGACACCAGGTTCTTAGCCATCCGTTAAATTCCTCTATTCTCAGCTTTCTTGTTGTGCTTGCCTTGGGCACTGGTAGTATCTCTGAAAATGTTACTGATCTTCCTGCCCCCTCACATAATTGTCCAAGTTCCTCAAACCTCCTCTGGACTATATCTACCATCTTGTCAGCCAGGTCGTTCGTCCCCAGATGTATAATCAAATGAGGCTTGTCCCTACCCCTTCTAGCATATTTAAGAATAGACTGTCCCACCCTTTCTGCTGTCATTCCTGGCATGGCCTCCACCCAAATGTGACTATGCCTCTCCCCTTTGCTACCCACCTGACTCCTCTTAGTATTGAGTCCCCCAGCACTAAGGTTCCACCCATCTTACTTCCTGTTTGCTTCCATTCCTCTCCACCTCTCAGTCCTGGCTCCTCCTCTTCCTCCTGCACAGTATTTCCCCCTTCTACCCCTGTTGTAATTCCCCCCAGCAGAACTTCCCTCACTCCAGTTTGGTCTGGGCATTTCCCAGTTACTCTTCCAATTTCATCACCTCCCTCCTCCTCCTTCCCCTCAAGCATTGCAGAGTCATTTTCTGAAGACCCTTCACCACTGACCACTTTTTCTCTCCTCATAGTACCCTGTTCCCTCCTTTCCACTCCATGACTGTTGCCACTTCTCCCTCACAAGTCCCTATCTCCTCCTCCTTCCATTTGTCTTTTGTCCCCTGACCTGGTTTCCCCAGACCATGTTCTTCTTGGCCTGGGCCCCTCTGTCTCTGCTTCCCTTCTTCTGACCTGCTCCTCTCCAATGTTGGCTCAAATTGCCCTCCCTCATCTCCCCTCCTCCCTCCCTCCAGTATTGGGCTATAACCTCCTCCAGTCTGCCTTGCCTGTCTTAGTTCCTCCTGTAGACCCTCAATCTCCTTTCTCAGTTTCCCTATGTGGTTGCACACTAAACATCCCCCCACCCTCCAGGCAATTTTTAGAAAGACTGGTGCACCACAGTTGTTGCAGCCTACCACCCTACCCATTGCTCTTGTTGCCCATCAGCACCCCCACCCTTCCAGATGAAGGGATACCAAGCACTCCCCCAGTTTCCCCTTCCCCCATCAGTGCAAAACATTCTTCTCCTTTTATGAATTTCCCTTACCCCCTTATCGTACACTTCTAGATTGATTGAGCAACAGCTTTTTACATTCCTATCCCTCCTGTCCACATCCAAAAAGAGACTTTAAGCAACTACTGCACAGCCTTTTTCAAACTCCTACACCTCCTTTTCACAGTGCAAATACCAATGCAAACAGGTAAGAACAAAAGCTCCTTGTTTTGTAGTTACTTCCCTTCCACTGAGATAGCATTCATCTCTTCACTCGCTGCAGTTCCTTTCCTGGATGTCTGCTTCTGCTATGACAGATGCATGTCCTTTGCCCTTCTGGGGAAGTGATGTCATTACCCCTGGTATAAAGGAAATCATGGACCTGGGGGGTGGGGTGAGGAGGGGAGGTGGGACTAGCCCATGCCTTCCAGAAACAATCAGGTAGCTGAGGCCCCTGGTCGGACCATAAGCACCCTTCCCCCACTATGCACTAAACTTTGCAGCTAGTGAAGTCCTACTGCCCTAAAGGCAACAGACTCAAAAGGAGTTTAAAGGTTTACCAGCAACTAAATCCTTACCTCCTGCCCCTAGAAACTTCTCAGCAACAGAAATTCAAGCTACCTCTGCCAGACCAAGTCTGCTTCTGCACTTTAAGTTAAGTGTGAATAATGGAGGCAAGGAAAATGGGGAATTATGGATGGGATCGCACTCAGGAGTGGAGGGGCTTCAATGAGGGTGGCTGGAGACATTGGAATAGTGGATGGAATGGGGGGCACCATGGATTGAGGGTGGCAGGCACAGGGAGTATAATGGGGCGCAATGGTTGTGGGGCGGCTGTTTGGATGAATATACTATGGAAACTGGGGGAGTGTCCAATTTGTTACAGGCTAAGCAGACTGGAAGAGGAGGTACAGGGGCTCTGGAGGGAGCTGGAGAGGGTTGGGGGGTGGAGCAGGTGGGATCCTGGAGAGGAGTAGCTGGAAGAAGCAGAGGAGGAACAGCAGGGCTAAATCCTGTGAGGATGTAGGGAGGGGGAATGGGGGTAACGGGAGCAGAGGGGTAATAAGTGGAGGGAAGGCTCAGGGCAGGGGGAAGGAGGAGATGGGCACCATTGTGGGGGTAGTAAGTAATAGGTGTTCAGTGTTGGCATCTGAGGTGGTAGTGGAGGTGTTGGAGATCAGTGGGAGGGGGGAGGAGAAGGGTAGTGAAGGCCCAGGAGTCAGGAGTCAGGCTGGTAAGGAAAGAAGGGGAGGGGAGGTGCAGAGTAGAGGCAGAGGGAGAGGCTGAAATGGGGGAAATGTAGGAGTCACAAATATGGTGCAGATAGAGGTAATAAGGGGCAAGGCAGTGTGGACTCTGGAAATGTGGACAGGGAAAACAGGAGGAGGGGGTATGGGACAAGAAGAAGGGGGTACTAGTGCTGGGGGATTCTATACTGAAAAGGGTAAGATGGGGCAGAAGGAGAGAAAGGCGCAGTCGTATCTGGGTCGAGGCTGTTCCCGGATTGACTGGGAAGAGTGGGGCAGGCACTTCTCAAGTGCGCATGGAAGGGGAGGAAGAAACCTCACATAGTGATGTATGTGGGTACAAACGACTTGGCGGGGGAGACTGTAGAGGTGGTAAAGGGGAGGTTCAAGGATCTGGGTAGGCAGAGTGAGGAGGTGGGGGGTCGGTGGCGTTCTCTGAGGTACTCCTGGTACCATGTGCGAGTACAGTGAGGAAAAAAAGGATAGAGGGGTTCAATGAGTGGCTGAGGGATTGGTGCCACACCAGGGAGTATGGATCAGTGTCGGACTGGGGCAGGACCTGGGGCAATAGTGACCTATATGCAGGGGACAGGTTACATTTGAGCAGGGAAGGGAGAGAAGCACTGAAAATTGGAACAAAGGGGTATATATCAACAAAGGTGGATTTAAACTAGGAGGGGGGTGGCGAGGGGACCGCTGATAGGAAAAGGGTCCAGAAAGGGAAGCCTAGTGAGCTCACCCCCCTAGTTATGGGTAAATGCAGTGGTGAAACGGCACAGGGAGGGAGCATGCAGGGTCACCAGGTTGGAGTGCAAACGCACTGTCCCTCCGTGTTAACATTGAGGGAAGGGAGGGGACCATTGGGGGCAGACCAAGGAGCTGGGGGGGGAGGATGGATGGGAACAGTTGGAAGGTGGTCTCCCTCAATGCGAGGAGCCTGGGTAATAAAACAGCAGAGCTTCAGGTGCTCCTTTCGGAGGGGAGTGTGGATGTCACTGCAGTGACTGAGACTTGGGCCACCCAGTACCATGATTGGGATTTGGCAATCCCGGCGTATAAAATTTACAAGAAAGACTGGGGGGTTGGGAGAGGGGGTAGGGTAGCACTCTATGTGAGGGAAGGGATCAAAGTACAAGGGACGATGGGGAGGAAGGGAGGATAGAGGCACTATGGATGCAGCTTCTGGACTCCAAAGGTAGAAAATTGAGGCTGGGGGTGGTGTACAGACCACCAGCCCAATCAGTGGAACTGGACAGGGAGTTAGTGGAGCAAATAAGGAGGGTTTGTAGAAAAGGCAGTGTGGTGATTGTGGGGGATTTCAATCTGTTGGGGGTAGACTGGAGCACCCCTGCCACCTCCAGTGCCAAGGACCAGGTGCTCCTGGATGCGATCCAGGATGGTCTCCTGACACAGCTGGTCAGTGGGCCAACATGACTAGGTAATACGCTGGACTTGGTGCTGTCAAATGGGGAGGCAGTGAGGGAAATAAGGGTGGAAGACCCACTAGCTGGTAGTGACCACCAAACAGTGTGGCTCACTCTCAAGTTGGGCAGGGAGTCTGGAGGCACAGTAACAAAGGTGGTGGATTTTAGAAGGGCGGACTTCAGGAGGATGAGAGAAATACTGCAAGGGAGACTTCAGGGTATTAGGCCAGAGATGGATGCACAGCAAAAGTGGGAAATTATTGAAACTGGGCTAACAGAGGCTACAGAAGCTTGCACCAGGACTAGGAGCAAGAAGTGCAGAGCCAGGAAACCATGTTGGCTGAACAGATAAGTGCTGGAAGGGGTGAGGGTGAAGACAGCTGCATACCAGAAGTTCAGGAAAATGAGGAAGGAAGAGGACAAGAAGGCTTATGTGAGTTGGTCCAAGGAGGTGACGAAGCGAGTGAGAGTAGCCAAGGCCTCCAGGGAGTTAAGGTTAGCGTACGGCATCAAGCGAGGAGAGAAGGACTTTTTTTAGATTTGTCAGGGAAAAGAGGAAATCCAGAGACCATATAGTGAAGATAAAGTGAGGAGGAGAGTGGGTGGAAAAGGGAGAGGAACAAGCGGAAGTACTAAATGAATACTTTTGCTACGTTTTCACGAAGGAGAAGGATGGTCCACTATCACCATGGACTGGGAGGGTGGGGGTGGAGGAAGGAGATGATGGATGGAATGATCAAGGGGAGTAGCGTACTAGAGTGTCTGAGGGCATTAAGGGTGGACAGGGCACCAGGTCCTGATGGCATCCACCCCAGGGTGCTGAGAGAGATGGTGGAGGTGTTGGCCGAGTTGCTGGCAGACCTTTTCAGCACCTCCCTGGACATGGGATGGGTGCCTCAGGACTGGAGGGTGGCCCATATGGTGCCCATACACAAGAGTGGCCCTAGGGGCGAGCCAGGAAATTATCGGCCTGTCAGTCTCACTTCCATAGTGGGTAAACTTATGGAGATGATACTGAAGGAGAGGCTAGTGTCGTTCCTCAAGGGTAATGACCTCCAGGATGGGCGGCAGCATGGGTTCATCTTGGGGAGGTCTTGTCAGACCAATCTAATGGAATATTATGACTGGGTAACAAGGGAGCTGGATAGGGGTCATGCTGTAGATGTCCTGTACTTGGACTTTAGCAAGGCCTTCGATTCAGTGCCTCATGGGAGGCTGGGGGTGGGGAGCTGACTGCTGCAGGGGTGGGGACGGAGTTGACAAACTGGATAAGGAACTGGCTGCCGGGGAGGCTGCAATGGGTGGTAGTGGGGGCCGGGGAGCTCTTGACATCTAGACCAGTGACGAGCGGTGTGCCGCAGGGCTTGGTGCTGGGCCTGGTGCTATTTGGGTTCTTTATCTCAGATATTGCACACAGAATTGGGAGCAGGATTAGTCTGTTCACAGATGATACCAAAATTGGGGCAGTGGTGGACGAAGAGGATGGATGGGAACAACTACAAGGGAACCTAACCAAACTGGAGATATCACTGGAGAAGTGGCAGCTGGGATTCAAGGCGAAAAAGTGCAAGGTTATGCACTTCGGAGCAAAGGACCCAAGGAGGGACTATTGGTTGGGAGGGGTGAGGCTGGGGATCTCTGAGGAAAAAAAAGACCTAGCGGTGTTGGTAACAGGGTGCATGAACAACTCTGCCAAATGCAGGAAAGCAGCAGCTAAGGCAAACAGGATGCTGGGCTGCATCGCAAGGGGTTTCTCGTCCAGGCACAGGGAAGTGATCCTGCCTCTCTACAGATCTTTGGTTAGGCTGCACTTGGAGTACTGTGTGCAGTACTGGCGGCTGTATCTGAAGAGGGATATTAATTTACTGGAAGGTGTGCAACGGGGGGGGCAACAAAAATGTTACAGGGGATGGGGGGCAAGGCCTATGAAGACAGGCTGAATAAGCTGAATATATACATGTTGGAGGAGAGGAGGGATAGAGGGGATATGATCGAAATGTTAATGTATTTGAGGGGGATAAACAAAGCTAGCACTGAAGGAGTGTTTAAACTGAGGAGGGGTAAGGATACAAGGGAGCACGGACTAAGATTGGAGGGTGGAAGATTTAGGAGGGAGATGAGGAGGCTCTACTTCACAGAGATGGTGGTGTCTAAATGGAATGCTCTGTCAGAGGGGGTGGTATCATGTAAGACAGTAGGAAGTTTTAAGAGGGAGTGGGACAAAGCAAGAGGGAAGGTCTGGGTGGAGGGGGTTGAGGCCATCATGGGAATGACAGATGGAGAGGGGGTTGGGGCAGCTGCAATCTAGGGTGCTAGCTGCACACTCAGGCAGACACTGATAGACTGGATGGTCTGTTTCTGCTAGCAGATTTGTATGTTCGTATATTCGTATTATTGAACTAGCCATCAAAATCTATGAGATTGTTCTTTCCATTTTGACAGCAGTAGTCTTTTAAAGAGCTGGTGACATGGTTTGGGCAGGCAACTCATTCAGAAGTTGCCTGCCTGATTAGCTAAATAAACTTGTGCTGCTATTTTTATTTCAGACAAAATACTAACATTTTAACACAATGCCTAGCTCATGTACCGTCCATGTACCTAACCGAGTGGATGTCTATGTTGCAGTCTCTGTCCTAAATCAGCTTTTTTGATGACGTTAGTATGGACCAGGGCTGCAGGCATTCTATACAGTATGTAACAGGACGAGAATAGGATCGGGGAAGGGGGGCTGTCTAAATATACTAATGTTATCTTTGCGGGCAGCTATACATGTGTGGGGGTGATCTAGCATTTCCCCAAACATGTATAACCGCCAGCAAAGATAATGTTAATATATTTAGACAGCCCCCCTTCCCCAATCAGAGTCCCATCTTGTTACTTACTATATAGAGCGCCTGCAGCCCCGGTCCACACCTAGCATCATCAAAAAGCTGATTTTCGGTGCGGAGCTGCAGCACTGTGACGGCTGCTTGGCTCGTACATGGAAGGTATGAGTCGGGCATTGTAAGTTAAAATTTAAGTATTTTGTCTGAAAAAAAAAAGAATAGCACAAGTTTATTTAGCTAATCAGGCAGGCAACTTCCAAATGAGCTGCCTGCCTGAATCACGTCACCAGCTCTTTAAGGGCTAGAGAAGCAGACGAGATTCAGTTACTATAAATCAATATGCCCTGCCCTGTAGTTATGCATTTCCTGTCTCTCCACATTACGTATTTTTTTTTGTATCACAGTCTTGAGTTGCAGCTGTAGATTCTGTACTGATTAGTTCATTGTGTATCTTTTGTTTACTTACATTGATGTTACTCATGTATGTGCATTATGTATACTTGATGCTTGTGTAAATTGTTTTCGTAACAAGAAAATTAATAAAATATCAATGGAAAAAATAAGAATATTTTTGCTTGGCATTTAGGGTGTGCTTATAACAAGGCTCCACAGTACTTCAGAATCTGGCATAAATCCATGACCAGCCACCTGCCTAAGACCTAGGAAAGTTGTAAAACAGTGCCCAGGTTTATACTGGAATTCTGTGAAAGAGCTAGTGTACTGTTTAAAATTAGAGTAATATTAGCTTTAAAAAGAGAGCTATTACTACTTATATCTGAAGTGTAATATTTTTTCTTTCTTTTCCCTTTTCGCTAATTGGAGGATTTTTTTAACCTTACTGCTCTAGGTGTGATACACAGAGCAGCACCTTATTGGAGGCTGATTTGGCTAGTTCTAGTCCTCCTCGTACCGCATCAGTTCTGTGACCTCCCTGACTGTGACTTCACATCTGCTGCATAAGAACCAGTGGTCTGCTGCAAGATTGGTCATTCATGATGTCACAAAAAGTAAGGCTGCCATGCTGATGGGTATGAAGAGGAACAGAACGAGGTACGTCTGTATCAAGGCAACGTGCTGTTCTCGACATCCAATCTAATGCTACCAGGTAGAAAACCTTGTAATAAGCAAATGTGAAAAAAAAAATCAGAAAGAAAAAGTAACAACTGCCTACTTTTAAAAATAAATAAAATGTTCTGTTTATTTGTGGCCTTGCTAGCTCTTTAACGTTAGCCTTCTCCCCCCGAAAAATAAAATTAGCATGCCAGAAATGTTATCAGCTGCTCTATGGTCCACAATAGTTGTAAAAAGGGCAGTTGTCTGCGACACTTGCTAGCTACATTTCTGGCTAGTTATCTGACGTCAGTACTGTAGGTAGTCCAGACTCATTGAGGCATACTGTCTGCAAGGGTAGAGTGGTCCCTCAGTCAGCCGTACCGTTTAGGTGATTGCCATCGTGACTGAATCAAGACATGCCAAACTCCTTTTGGGTTCGTTCAATGTGTATACGCTGGATTGAAGTCATATTCTATACTTGATATTATAGCTGTTATAAACTCTTGAAATGCAGTTATCAAAACGGGAGGTCTCCTAACAAGTTCTGATCTGAAGTCCACGACTATCATTCCTGTGTGCAGATTTAGCTACCAACTGTATGTAGTTATGCCATACTTCACATCAGCCCAGGACTGCATGATACTGATGGAAAAAAAAAACTTATGGAGATATACACACAAAGCACACCACAGTTTAGAGATTAACCCACAATACCTTGCTTATTAGACCTCGGTCCCATCGTGTAAGGAGGTCAGTATCACCTGGTGCTTATATACAATGTGACCATGGCCTGAAAAACATGAATTGTGCTGTTAATCTCACGACTTTAAGCTTCTATTAAAGATGCAGCACCCTAATACTATGGTCAGAAAACCGATCAAAAGTTGACAGTACACGTACAGAAAATCAGATGGCTGCTGACAGAGGTCCCTAGTGTCTACCAATAAAAAGGACATAGAAGTACCTGCATTTCAGCAAGGGCTTTGATTTGGTGCCACACATGTAGTCAGTAAAGAAAGTAGGAGAACTAGGACTAAGGGAAGGGCTAACTAGGTAAACTGTGGACTGCTTGATGGATAGGACCCACTGATTAGTCCAGAATGGAAAGCTAAGTGATGTCCTGGTAATTACTGTTGGGTGCTACAGGGGTTAGTCCTGGGGACACTACTCTTTAACATGTATTATGGATTTTTGTGGTGGGACTACAGGGGAAAGTGAGTCTGCAGATGACACAAAGCTCTGCGGGGGAGGGAATTAGTGGCATGAAGAATTTGTCAGTAAAAAGGACCATTTGGCCCACCCAGTCTGCCCAGACAATCCCTGCCTAGTCTGCTCTGCAGACCCTAACTGATCTCCAGCAAACCTCTCTTCTCCCTGCTTATTTACTGAACTTCCCCTGTGTCTATCCCATGCATGCATGTTTGAAGCCCCCAACTGTTTTTGTCTCCACCACTTCAGGTGCACACCACTCTTTCAGTGAGGTAGTACTTCCTCATATCCCTCTTAAACTCCCTCTCCCCCTCCAGCTTCATCACATGCCAATTGGTCCTGGTGCTCTTTCTCACTTGAAAGAGACCCCCCGCATCCCATGTACCCCCATGAGGTACCTGTAGGTCTCTATCATGTCCCCTCTCACTCTCCTGTCTTCCAGGGTGGACATGTTGAGATCCCTCAGTCTCTCCTCATAGGACTTTTGATGCAACTCCTGCACCATTTTAGTTGCCCTCCTCTGGATTGCCTCCACCCTGTCTATGTCCTTTCTGAGGTGCGGTCTCCAGAACTGGACACAATACTCCAGGTGGGGTCTCACCAGTGAGCGATGCAGTGGCAACACCACCTCCCTCCTCCTGCTGGAGATACTTCTCACAGCGCCTCCCAGGATTGCACTGGTGTTACCCATGCTTTGTCACATTGCCCTGCTGCTTTGAGGTATCAGATATGATAATCTCCTCAGGTCCCTTTCCTGCTTGGTGACTAGCAGTACCCCCCCATCCTATACTCAGCTCCCCTGGATTCCTTTGCCCTAGCTGTACTTGTCAATTGAAATTCAATGTAAAAAATGTAAAATAATGCACATCGGTAGCAGGAATCCACAGACAGGGTATTGCACCAACGGGGTGAAGATGGAGCACTTGAGGGAGGACAGGGACCTGGGGGGGTGATTAACAACCATACTTTAAAAACCTCCTCCCATGCAGTATGGCCTACGGGAAGATAATCAGGATGTTGGGATGCAACGGGAGGGGCTTCACTAGTTGTAGGAGGTAAGTGATGTTGCCAAAATACAGATAGTTCCGCTATGAGGAACTAGGGAGGTTGGGGGTTCAGGATGGCAGACAGGGGAAGATACCCCATCAAGACATTTGGTCAGGGTGTAAAGTAAGAACATCTATATGGGAAAATGGGAAAACTACGTGGACCCTTGGTCTTTACCTGTCAGTAGTGTCTATGCTATGTATGTATGTATGTATGATTGTATCTATCTATCTATCTATGTATCTATCTATGTATGTATGTATCAATCTATCTATGTATCCATCTATCTATCTATCTGTCTATAATATATATCATATTCAGGTATGAAAATTACTAAATTGAACGTATTGAGATCAAAGACTAACCTTGCCTCTCTCTCTCTCTCTCTCTCTCTCTCTCTCAGTCTCTCTGTATTGTCTCCATGTTCTGCCTTTTGGTCCTCCCACCTCTGTAGAACCATTTTGGTAGCACCAATTCTCTGACCAGGAATGGGAGGGGGGCTGCAGCCACAAGTGATGGTAATTCTGCTCTGTGATCTGCAAGTTGAAATCATTCATAACTTTGGCTGCAGGCCCCACCCCCTCAAAACTGAGTGCTTTGCCTTCAAAATGCACCCAACATCTGTTCCTTGGGGCCTATAACGGAGTCTAATCCTAACCACACATTTCCAGCAGTGAAAAATTTGCATGATAAATTTCATTGTAAAAGTCAATACCTCCATTTTGGTCTTCTGTAGCTCCAGGCCAATTATTAAACCATGAGACAATCTATTTCACCCAACTTTTCAAAGGTGAACTGAGAAAAACAGACCTGAATTGATGCTGAACCAAATTTGCCGCTGACCATCATCTCTCACCCCTACATGCACAATACACTGTACATGGTTTTAACATATTCAGTCTGCGATAAGTGGTATACAACTGCCTCATCGACTTTCATGGTTTTAGAACACATTGGACATACCTGTGGTGTACGGTAAATAAACCACTAATTCTATGGCATAGACTGGATCACAGGGATAGGTTACTGCATCTTTAATAACAGTCAACTGGTTTCATGGATTACCCATTTCCGGACATGGCTTTGCAGACTAGCAGCCACAACTCTAGCCACAGCATGCAGTCAAGTCACAGTGCTACACAGTGTTGGCTTCCAAGCTGTATAACGGGGGACACAGCTGATGTCAAGCAACAATATGTAATTCTTTCCTCAAGTAAAGCATGATAGCATGAACTCAAAACAACAGTCATTCCGAGTACAAAGGTGACAAGCATGCTTATCAACACATCAAGAGCTTTTTTGGTGAAATGAGGTAACTGGTTGACAATCAAACAAATTGGGGAAAACAAGTACTTATCTACTATGCTTTTGCTTCCTGGCTTTACTGTCTGAAGAGGTTCTTTGGATAACAATTAAATTATGCTGAGTGTCAAAGGGATTTTCCAGTTTACTGCAAATATATTACAGCTGACAACAGCAGGAATCAAATCTCATACAATTAAAAAAAAAATCAGAATTTCAGGTAACTCCATTCGCATGACAGCATGCCATCTGCCACTGAAACTTCATCTGTCTGTGCTGCTTATTCTGTGCTGAAGTCATAACCATCTGCTCCTGATGTCAGAATCATTTCCATGACAGCCAGTTGTGATGTCATAAGAAGAGGACTGTAAAGTCTGAATCATTTCTATGACAACCATAGTCATCTGCTTGTGATGTCAGAATTGTTTCCATGACAACCAACTGTGATGTCATAAACAGAGGATTGTGATGTCAGGATCATTTCCATAGCAGCAATAATCCTGTGCTTGTGATGTCAGAATCATTCCCATGACAACCAGTTGTGATGTGATAAGCAGAGGATTATGAATTCATGGCAGGAATTAGCAGTGAAAACAGACAAAGTCAAATGGGAAAAGATACACTTTTAATAAAAACTGCTTCTGGAATAAAAAATGTTGATGTCCTAAAATTCACATTTTGAGGCAACTTTTTATAACTGAGTTGTGCTGATGCCATCTGTGACTTTTAATTCGCAGGAAACCAGAAAATCTCTAAACGGAATGAGATGCAACAAGGGTCACACAGTTCATTAAACAAATATAATACAATAGTTCCTAAAGTTGCAGCAATTTTGAAGGTACGTTCCCAAGACACTGCAGCCAGTTATTCAACAATGAAATCGCTATCTGAAGAATCAGAATGCTGTATCTTATAGCAAGTTCTGTAATAGAAAAAAAGGAGCTTAAACCAGCAGTATGTTAGCTGTTAAAATGTCATAATAAAAATATTTAGCAATCGTATATTTCATACACAGTTAATCATCAGTATATCTTTAGTTTTCTCAGATGTTTTTAAAACAACCTTTCTTAATAATTTCTATAATTATTGACTCATCATTAAAGATGGCCTCCACTATTAATTTTTAAAAATCCCTTCACTCGATGCTACTTTTTGAATTTACATACTGGATTCATACCGTGGATGGACTATATTAGGAGGGTGCTCGCACACATTTCTGATGGTAAACAGCACAGCACCACACCAACATGTTTAGTTTATTCATAGTGTGCGTGACCAGAGAGCAGGGATTTTTAAAAACGTCAGAATTACATCTCGGTTTAGTAATGAAATACAATGAAAAGAACAATGGATATATTGATGTTTTATTGCCAGAAATGCATTATTACTTGAAAAAACCTACAGGGCGCCCTCAATTATCTGCCTCTTTATTACCAGCCACCCTCCGTGCCTGCTAACCTGACCTCCTGTACCATTCTCTCTCTATGGAAATTCCCCCTATGATCTGCCACCCTCTCTATCTGCCACCACTGGTGTACAGGCTCTTCTTCTTCTCATCTTCTTCTCCCTTCATTATCCACCACATCACTGGCACTGGTGCTGTACATTATGGTCCCAATTTTGTTGTTATAAATATTTTAATAAATATTTTACAGTGCACTGGTGAAGACTATGTTACCTTTGAGAATGGCTGTGAGGTCTTTAACATCACTGATAAAGAGATTATTGAAAATGTCAGGGGTGAAGAAAAGGAAGATTTCATATTAGAAGCAAGGATTGATTTCAACATTGTTTTACTTATCCAGGGAACAGTGCGAAACGAGCTGGACTAGTTCAGCTAACCCGCTACTTGTCCATCCTGAGTAGAACAGGTCTTCTGTGGCTGTCAATGAAGTTAAAAAAGTCCCTACTTTAGCAAGATGTAGTTTTCATGCTAATCTCCCTTATTGTTTCAGATGGCCAGGTGTGATTAACAGCTCTGTAAGAGCTACAATTACTGTGCACCTGGCAGTGCAAGGTGGGGAACCCACAAAAGACTCAATGTGAGTCATCATCACCCCATTGTTAGGGTTTCCAATTAGTGTCCAAGCTGTGATGAGGGGTGGAATGCAGTTTGTATCTTGATGTGCGTGTTGATGCATCCCACATTATTAAGGCAGTGTCCCTCATTTTCCGACATTTTGAGTATCACTGCCAAATATTTCAGTGACAGAATATTAACAGTTATAAAATGGGCAAATATTTTCCTGAAATCTGATTGGCTAAAAGCCTTATTCACCCGTGTCCTTATCAGGCCATAATGCTGCAACCGGCACTAACTTGTGCCAACCTGACCCAAGAACAGTAAGGTATCACTGCCACGATCACCAGCCATTCAAAATGTACTCCAGTAAGTACTCTGGGACCGCGCTGGTCCGGTGTGACAAACATCCAACCCCCCCAAGTCTTCACCATGATCTCAACATATCCCCAAAGAAAAAACATGTAAGCTGAAATTCTAACCTGCACATCTTTTCACTACAAAGCAAAGAGCCCCGCAGACCGCGATAAACGATTTAACCATAGTGGGTGACACCGGCATGCCGAAACCCGCTTCTTCGCCGTCAGAAATTTGTAAAGATGAGAAGAAACACTTCCCAAAACACCTGCTCCTCCGATAATGTAAAAAGTGCAGCACAGACCCACTCCTCTATTGCAATAAAACTTTAACGTCCGTTACCAGGAAGTAAAATGCGAGTGGGTCAATACGGTGCCTCCTAAGGGACACGCTCGCTGCTGAAAGCCCTCGGGATGCACAGAATACAGTAGGTGTATGCTATACCCAGATGCTATCAATCTTTTGTCAAGCAGCACATATCACATAAATAAATAAAGTTACAAAAATTAAAACAGCCTAATTCTGAGTACCGGGGCGTGATACAACGCATCGCCATGAATAAAACTACCATTAAAATACCACTGCTTACTGTCACTGTATTAAAACAGCAGATTTATCAGTTAAAAGAAAAAAAAAGTTATACAAAATGCACTAGCCGATCTCTGTGGAGGTGACTGTGGTGCTGATTGGGGGGGGGGTGAAACACGTATGATACCACTTAAATACAGGAACTATTTGGTTACTATTTCAGCTATTAACACCTCTTTTTAAACTTATAGTCTTCAAATCTTTTTCTTCCTTTTTTTTTCGAATTAATTTACTTGTTGGGCCCATTTTATAAGCGCAATAAGACACTCCGAGGTGTGGGTTATGGCCTGATTAGAGCACTTCCCAGGTGCAAAAGGCACTCGGTGCAAGCGCCTTGTGCCTCATAACGCACCTGGGGCGTGCTCTTATCAGGCCATAACCCACACCTTGTCGTGTCTTATTGCTGGCGTATATAGTGTCTGCCATGCTGCTGGTGGGATTTATCCCGGACTCCCTATAGTCACTCCCTCTCCCTTCCCAATCTCCCAGCTCTGCATTTTCCCAGGAAACCACTGCAAGCCAATGACAGAGGAGGACTTGGATGCTAAAATGAAATTAATTATAACAAATAAAGCCAGACATGTCCATCACTCATTACTTTAAAGTTGATTTGATGATAAATAAGAAATGTACCAAATTATATTTTAATAATCATTCTGTGTTATGTATTTCTGTTACCACACTGACCACAAATAAACTGAATAGTTAATACCTAATGTAGTCCTGTGCTAATTTTCCCATATTTTACCAATACAACATAACACACCTATGTTATCTGTCAAAAAGTTGACGCACCAAAGTTGGTGGATGGTAGAGGGTACGGTGAATATGGTGAATTTGTTTTCCACTAATAATTACTGCTACTTTAAATTCATTCCTTCCTTCCTTCCTTCCTTCCTTCCTTCCTTCCTTTCTTTCTTTCACTGGGTAGGTACACTAGTCATAGAATCATAGAAATCTGATGGCAGAAAAGGATCCTTGGCCCATTGAGTCTGCCTCCCCGAGTCCAAGGGACCGTTTCAGGTACAACCTGGGCCATCGAGATGACACATAACAGTACAGTCAAAGTGTACCTACAGATCAAGAGGTACAGTACATATAGCACAGTCAGAGCGTTCTACATAACAGTTTGTACAGGTAAAGTCCAAATAGCCATATGGAGAAATGCAATAAGTGACAAACAGATTAGGCCCCCAGTAATAGACTCAAGCCAGTGAAGCGATATGCTACAATGCTATGGCTGAGCTAACAGTTTGAAAGCCCAGGCCTTGCTTAGAATAAGGGAAACAATCATAGTACAGTAGTAGCCCGGCTAGGTAGGACGTTGACTTCAGTTAATACATATCAGCATAGTGCAATAACAGACAGTGTATCAACTGCAAAGAGAAATGCTTTGGGGACATGAAAAGCAGACTGAGGCTAGGTGAAGAAATTTCTGCTGTCCCCAGATCAGGTGGGGTACTTGCATACAGCGATGGTCAAAAGAGCATTTTTAAAATGTGCCAGACCAAAGACTGAGGGGGCTTGATAGGGGGGAGCCTTATCAATTAGGATGCCCATAAATGGAACTATAACTCTCCTATGTGAACTGAGAAAAGTCATAATTTGTTTTACAAGATTTAAAAAATATGCAATTTTTGGGTATCTGAGGGGAGAAGTCATCAAATTCTATAATAAGTCACCTTATTATAGGCATATTGGGCCATTTTCATTCTACTTCACCCCCTGTATTAATCTAAAACTACTCTCAAGAGCTGCAATATGTTTTATTTTTCCCTCAACCAGTGCTTTGACCTCATAGCAATCCTCTCAGTATTGCAATCAAATGTTTTTATTTTTCTGAAGTTGCATGGGATTCAAGTGAATTAGCCTTATGCAACAAACCATTATAACCCTCATCACTGTTGCTTGTTCTTAATTAACCAGTTCTTTGAATAGTACTTTATTAACAATTAACCAGTTTTCTAATTTTGCTACAAATTCCCTCTGTCATAGTATCTGTCTTGTTTCTAATTGTTCTTCTGACTATTGTCCTGCATGTTTGTCATTTGGAAATCTCCATAAAAATTAGAACGTTTAAAAAAATACACAATACCATAGGATGATATGGAATTTACACACAGTATTTTTGTAACAAAACATTAAAATTGTGACATCGGTGTGATTCTTTCACAGCCTTCTTTTGAACGTTACTTATATAAGCAGCAGTTTAGACTTATGTAGAGTCCATTTGTGTGAGCACTAATGTCCTGCTATTAGCAACTGTGGGTGGGGTTACATTTTATTTGAATACTCTCTACTTACAATTCCATCTGACTATACGTGGTTGATTAACTCACTCTTTCTATAGATAAATCTTCCACATGACATGAGTTTGTGACCTGAGCCCTTATGACATTATAGGTCATGTGAGCACTCTTGACCAATTGGGAGTGTTCTTTTTCTCCATGCGAGATACTCTTATTTGTAAAGAGTGTCTCACGTGCAGCTGCCCTGGAAACAAGTACATTTGAGAACATTAAAAAAATTATATATTAATAATCAATCTCAATCAACAATGTATTAATACTGCCACTGAGACCACTCTAATGGTTTTAAGAGTAGACTTGCTTACATTCTGAGGGGGATCAGAACCACTCACCATCAGTTTGCGGTTCTCATGCCCTACAAATAGACATGAGAGCACTCTTAGAACCATAACAGTGGTCTCAGCAGCAGTATCAACATACAGTATCAACATATAATGTGAGCCATGGGGGGGGATTAAGCATGCCAGAAGATCGCTCTTTCACTGGGAGGAGGAGGGATTCCAGTACAATACTACCACCTGGGTATCCACAGCTGGAACAGCAGTAGGGAATACTTACAAGGTAGAGTAGTTGGGATTCAGTACGCAGAGGATCTGACATTCCATTGCTTCTCCTCTGTACCTTTGAGTGTGGGATTTGGTAGTTGCAACCAGGAGGAAAAAGAAATATCACAGGAAGAAGACATCAGTATGTCTACTGGGGCAGCTCTGTCCTCTCCATAGGGTGTGCTCTGCTTCTTCCATAGAGAAGGGAAGTGGGGAAACCATGAATGGAAGGGCAGTTCCCCAGAACTGGAGAGGACTCATAGATATATTTCTTAACACCCTGCTGTATAAAATCAGGGCCAAGGATTAAAGAAATCCTGGAAACGACTAAAACCAGGATCACATCATAAAATTGATTATATCCACCCAGAAGGCTGGTAGAATAAGGGATTTAATGTAAAATGCATTTTCTGAAGAACAACAAGTCTGTAATTCTAATGCTTAACATCAGTTTGTGCTTACAAGTTCACCTCTTCCGTCTCGGGAACATCAATTTTAAGAGGTAGAAAGGAAAATTTTGAGACAAAATCAGGAACATCTGTGAAAACTGGGGATAGTTAAAGCAGCAGTATTTGTTAGTGACCACATAATTTTTTCGGTAATAATGTTTGCCTGGCAAACATAACACTATTTTCTTTCATTCCTGACCCAAGATATGGGATTTTGAAGTTTAAAAGTTCCCACTCTCGTGCCATGCCCGCTATGAAAAAACTAAATATCTTGGCACTGTATTGTGCTGCCTACCATCAGAAACATGTAGTAATACCATCCTAATACATCCACCTTATGAATCTAGTATGCACATTCAATAGGTATCCTCAACGGAAGAGATTTTTCTAAAACTGCGAGTGGTGGCCATCTTTAATCACATGACACATTAATTACAAAAATTAGCTGTAAAAGTTTTAACAATATCTGAAAAAAATGAAAATAAACTGATTATGAATCTGAGGCTGTATGAATCTAAGGAGGTCATTCTTGACTAACAAATACTGCTGCTTTAAGATGTATGCTTATGGGTGTGGGGGGGGGGCACTGGAGGTTCTGGCCACTTCCAAGATGTACTGAAAGGAGAAAGAGAATTGAAAATAAAAAGTAAAATGCTTTCTACTCTAGTTAACGCATGTTAAAATCTGACAGAGCAATCACTGGCAAAGTTAGGTGAGGACCAGTGTGCTACGGAAAGAAATGGTAGCTGTCCACTCTACAATGGAAGCCAAATCCAAGGTATATGCTTGGCCATGTTCTGAATCTTTTCCAGTTAAAGAGGCTATGCTATAGAAGAAGCTGGTCTGGCCATGCTATTACATTCAAACAAAGGAGAGGGGAGGACAAAGAGACAACATGAACATTCAGCAGAGAAGAATGTGGGTATATAAGAGGTGAACCCAACTGAAAACCGGAGGCTTCTCAATCATGGTACAGCTTTCCTTTACCTAGAGACAGAGGAAAAGTTCAAAGTCTTTTCTTGATGCCTGGAGCTATTTGTTTGAACAATTTACGTTACAGATGCAGACAAAAAGTCTGGCGTGCTTTTGACTGCAGATGGGCAACTAATTCTTGCAGATTTCCTGTTACCCAAGAAACCTCCAAGTCTTTTTCAAAAGTAGCAGAACAACTTATTTATTTATTTTGTTTTTGGTAATGGGGTAAGTGCACTAGACATAGAAAATGCCTATTTTCAGGCATGACCCAGGAGAGTACAAACAAAATACAGTTACAGTCAGATACTGTGTAGTAGTAGTAGTTACAGTCAGATACAGGGTAGTAGTTACAGTCAGATTCTGGGTAGTAAAAGAAACATAAAATACAAAATCAATGAGCAGTTCAAGGAGAAACAAACCATCATAATCTGCGAGGCACAAAAGCAAATGTACAGACATCTCAGCGCTGAGTAAATCAAACAGTACAGTACAAATCATTGATAAAAGATACAATTTACAGTGACAGCAAATACATAATAAGAATAAAAAAATGCAATATCCTAGGTCAAACCTGTGTAGATTAAGTGCAGAGCAGTTGGCTACGGCGCATTTAGTAGGAAGAGAAGAGTACAAGTGGTACTTGAGGGAGTAGGAGAGGGGTATAGTTAAGGCTATGAAAATAAGAATAGGTAGAGACCAATACAAGGTAGATGGGCAGTAAGTGCTAGGGGTAGGATTTTGCCTTACATGTATCATCCGTGGGCCAGAAACAGATTAAACATGTCAGGAATAGGGGTTAGCAGAGTTTAGGGTGGCCGGAAGCAGGAGCAACGGTCAGTAAGCAGCAGGTGACATCTTAGTAGGTGTTGAAAGCAACTCTGAGTAGAGGAGTATATTTGTGGGTAAGGAGTTCCAATAAATGGGTGCAAGGTGAGAGAAAGCTTGGGCACCCATGGTTGTTTCGTATCTGGGCACCTGAAGGAGCAGCTGATCAACAGAGCGAAGATCATAGTGTGGGCTTTGAGGGACGAGCATCTGGGCTAAAGAAGAGGGAAAACCAGATTGTGATATAATACTGTATCAGTCAGGACATCAAGAGAGAAATGGCGATGGGCCATAGGTGATAGCCATTGCAGACAGTTGTATAGATGACAGTGGTGAGTGCTATGATGTGAAGCCAGTGCAAAGCGGCACATGCTATTATATGAGGTATTCCATTCAAGCAGACTAGATTTGGATGCACCAGCATAATCATAAAATGCCATTATCTGCTCAAAATAAACATTATAGCTGAGAAGGATATTTAGAATCAGCTTGGACTGACTGCTGAATACATGGTTCAGCTCAAGAATATTGCAAGTGCTATACCTGCAGGTTCGCACCATTTTTGGTGGATATACTTAGAGACTATTGTTATGCATAGTCCACAGTGGAAAGTTCCAGAATCAGCTGATAGAATGTGGTACATACAACAGATCTGAAGTTAGCAATAACTCTAGATATGACAGCAGGACAGATTTTCAAATGGCTTAGACTGCTGTAAGTCCCAGGTGTGCTAACGCTATGGAGCACAGGGCTTGTGGCAATCACCTGGTCGGTGATCATGATTTTTGATTCTGTGCGCCAGTTGCCGCAAGTCAAACCAACCCTTTCTGGTCTAGCTTGCAGCAGTTCTGGGAAACCTTTTTATGAAGCTAGCGCCAAGTATCTGATGCAAGCCCCATAAATTGGGTAAAGTGTAACTGTGCCCAACCTACCAAAATTGGGAACAGCTGTGGCAAAGGTGTCTGGCGCAGCTGCACCGAGGGCAGGGTTTTACGCAGGGCTTAATGCAAGCCCTGCATTAGCATTTGAAAATTGGGCCCAGCATCATTTGAGCTGCTGAGGGGGAATGCTTTCTAACTGTACAAAGAACATCCTGGTCTTCCTGTGATTGTACAAACCATAAAATAGACAGATGCAAGGCAAGGGGAAAGGGGAAACTGTTTAACCAGGAAACACACACTATTTATTTAGTTTGGGAAAGCACCTTTGAGTCAAGGCTCATTTACAAAGGTTCCACATCAGTAAAACAGAACAACAGTGCAAAGACAGGAATACAACTTAGTTACTAAAACATAAAATAAGGTTACATAAATTGCAAAGCAGCCAGTGGCATTGTCAGGGTAAGTATCAAGCATAATTCAAGGCTGGTATAAATACAGTTTAGGAAAGAAACCAGGAAGTAGCAGTAGCCAGGATAGGCGCAGGAGATGGGCTGATAGATGGGAGCAGGGGAAAGGTAGAATGGTTGAGGGGGGTGGGCTCAAGGAGCTGGGTAAAAGGAGGGGGAGATGGAGGTAAGGGGACAGGGGCTGAAGTAGACCAAGACATGAGAGCACAGAGAGAGCAGAGGGAGGCAGTGTGAGTGGAGTAGGGAGGGAGATGGTGTGGATGCAGGGGCTGTGGGAGCAGGGAAAAGAAATGAGTGAGGTCAGGTAGGAAAAGGTGAGATGGGGGGGAGAGACAAATGGGAAATAAGAGGTGTAGCAGTAATAAACTGCGAGTTATGGGTAGCAATCACATGAGGCCCGGGCAGTGAGGTAATGGCGCAGATTCTGCTTGAAGGTGCCAAGCGAAGTAAGGCTGGTTATTTCTGCTGGTAGTGAGTTGATGCAGCTTGAGGCTCTATATTTGAAGGAGCTTTGCCCTTGAGTGGTGCGACAGCGGGGTACTGAAAAAATTTGAGATTCTGAGCTTCTGGTAGGGCAGGAAGCACAGTAAGGATTCAGAGTATTAAGTATCCCAGACGGCATGACACCCAATGAGATCATTTTAGCTAGGATTCAGGTCTGGTATCTGAGTCTACCAGTTAGTTGGAGCCAGTTAGCTTGCTTGTAGATATCACAGGTATGTGAGAGGCGAGGGTCAGAGGTTAGCAGATGACAGGCCTTGTTTCGGGCTATGGCTAAGCGCTGGAGTGCAGCGTCAGTAGCTGATCCATATAGCACCAGTCCGGAGTCGATTACGGAGATTACAGAGCTCTGGATAGCAATGTTTAGGGCCTCGGCTGTGAAGCAGTCCTTGTGCTTATAAAGTAATCCTATGTGAGTATTCACAGTTTTAGCAACATTGTCAATATGTCTGGAGTATGCTAGAGTGCAGTCGAGGGTCACTCCCAGATATTTAACAGATAAACTTGCTCCAAAATTATCCTGACACTGTTGTAGACAGTTAGTCCTCAGACTTTGTTTGCTGTGTCTTCCATGAAATATCATTGTTTTAATTTTATTGTAGTTTAGGATAAGTTTATGCTCTTTGAACCAAGACTCGACTGAAGTGAAGCTTTCCTGCAGCTGAGACTGTAGAGAGAGAGGATCATCTGGGTGGGAGATAAAGATAACTGCATCATCTGCGTACAGAAAAATTTTGTCATGACAGGATGCAGGAAGATTGTTTAGGAATATACTAAAGAGAAAGGGACCTAAAATTGATCCCTGTAGGACTCCAGAGTGGACTGGAGGGGAAGTAGAGAGGGTGTCACCAATTCTAACTTGTTGGGTTTGATCACTGAGATAGCTATGGAACCACTGAGTGGTGTCAATTGAGAGACCAATGAGAGATAGTCATTCAATCAGCAGGGTGTGGTTGATGGTGTCGAATGCTTTCGTCAGATCAATGTAAGTTGCGCCAATAAGGTGTCCCCAGTCAAGGGTATTATGTATGTAGGAGGTGAATTCAAGGAGAGCAGTGGTTGTGCTGTGACGTTTTCAAAATCTGTGCTGCTCTGGACATTGTAGTTTGCATTTGTCGAGATAATCATTAAGCTGTTTGGTAGCTATCTGCTCCAAGACTTTGGGGGGAATTGGTCTGTAGTTGTCTAGCTTGTTTCCAGGTACAACCTGGGAGCACAAGGAAGTTAAGTGACTTGCTCAGCGTCACACAATATGCAAGTGGGGGCTGTGGGATTCAAACCCAGGTCCCCAGATTTGCAGCTCAGTGTTCTATACTGCCTCCTAATGCAAACACCAGAGTCAGCTCTGCACATCAGACAGTGTGGAGATTCTTTTTTTATATATACAAGAGGTTATATTAGAATGCCAAAGAGAGTCCTAGACAAGAGATTGTTACCTGCAGTTAGATCACAGCAAACCTGGAACAGAGAAGGAAAAGGATCCAGCCTAAGCAAAAAGGGATGAAAGTTCAAAACACTGTGAAGGACTCTGCATCATAAACTCAGAAACAGATATCTTTACCCTCTACTACACAGATGTTAAAAGAAAATGGCACTGTAGTCCTAATTTACACTAAGTGGTGAAGGCAATTCTTAAGAAATGTATGGAAAAAGATTCAAAGGTGTACAAGTACAACTTTATTGTAGCTGTAGTTTTCCCCTTCCCCAAGCTCCCTGTCTGTCTGACACCCCCACTCACCTTCTGACTCTCTGACTGCCAACTCTGAGGACTTACCTACAGCAGGGCCACACCTGGCGGGGAGGACTAGGTTAATTGCACTGGGGCACGGGCTGCCTCAGAGCTGTCATTCACGACTAGGAGGAACTTTCCTTGGTAGGTGCCCTTCAGCTCCCTCTGATAATGACTCCATCAAGCAAGGAAGGAAAAAGCATGTTCAGCCTCCTACATGCATCAATACCTTGTGTTTTTTAACAACCAACTCAAAACAATCTTAGAACTGCTTGGGTCTGCTGTTTTTAACGTAGTTTGTCAAGGTCAATAATTAAAACTGGGAGTAATTTTGGAAACTGGTGATGGACCAGCGCTTTCTAAATTAAAACTGGTTGTGCAAAGCATTCCTAGTCTGGTCCTGTAGAAGCAGGGTATCATGTGCTGTGATGGAGTAATATGACCAAATATGTAAGGATAAACCCACAAGAGAGTGTGAGTCTACTTGAGAATTAATGAATTATTCCATGCTTTGGGGGTTGAGGCACGAGTCTGCAGGCTGAGACATCCAACACATGGACGTAAGTGCAGCGTCCAGTGCTTTGAAAATCCCAGTCAGTGTCCCTAATTGTCAAAAATTACTTAAATGACCACTTATAACATGGGGAATACAAAGGGTTGTGCCCAATTAGTGGAGACAGCCCAGGTGACCATGGATTAATTCTCAGTTAATCCATGGTCCTGATCCAGGACCCGACAGCACAGCTGACGTGGCAGTCCGAAGCAGTAGTGGAGCAGCACCATATGTGGCAGCCTACAGCAACAGCATGAGCCAAGCAGCACCATGTTGAAACGCGATCTCCGTGTCAGCTTCAATCTGTCGGGGAGTTAACCCACTCGAGAACGTGGGTCAGCTTGAGAATGAATCCACGCCTGGGTGGGTGGAGGCACTCGGCCTGCAGCCCCATGCCCCAACCTTCCCAGGCATGGATTAATTCTCAAGTAGACCCATACACACTGTTGTGGGTTAATCCTTACATTATTCTCATCGAGGAATCTGCTTTGTTTTTTAAACTGACTGCAGCAAAACACATTCAACCATCTGCATGTCAAGCAGCTTCAAATTATGCAGCTACAGGCATGAAGTAGATTTGAAATGAGGACTTTTTAAAACATAAACTAGCAGAAAATCACTCTTTGCAATGCTAGTTAGCCAATGCTTTGCTTGTAGAAACAGTCCACCTGTTATTACCAACGACTGCGTGCTAAGTTGTTTAGGAATGCAAGTGCAGCTAAGTCTGGCTTTTGAAACCTTGTCTTTAAACAAATATAGCAAACATGCAATGATACAGAAAAAATATTACGGTGAATGATGAGAAGTTGCTCTCAGAGTATTCCACCCAGGTCAGGCTATTTTAGTAAGAAACATGTGCAAAATAGATGGAGATGTAAATAAGATATGGTCTACTCTAAAGACATCATTGTTATGGAATTGAACCCTGCAACCCATGGGGTTGAAGTGGGGGAAAAAACGATTAAGCATTCTAAATCACTTATGAGATTTCAGCCAATCAGTTGTCAGAACCACAGGGGGTCTTATCCTCTGTACAGTTCTCATCTCATGAGATAATGGTAAAGGGGAGCATTCCATGTCATACAGAAATATAGAAACATAACATTTATCAGCAGATAAGAACTGCTTGCCCCACCTAGTCTGCCCCACTTTTCCCTGCCAGTTCTATCACCGTAAACCCTACCTGTCTCTGGCCACCCCCCACTTTGATATCAATTTTCCTTTATACCTCTCCCATTTGTGCTTGAAGCCCACTACTGTTTTCACCACCACCACCACTCTTGCTGGAAGACTGTTCCAGGCATCCACCACCCTCTCAGTGAAGAAACACCTCCTCACATCCCTCCTAAGCATTCCCCCATTCAGCTTCATTGCATTCTCCCTAGTTCATGTACACCTTCTTTCCTGAAAAATGCTTCCTTCCTTCCTGTACCTTATTCACCCCCATTCACATGTGGGGGAGGAGAATCACACTTAGTTAAAAAAAAAAAGACAACCTAGCCAACTTCAGTGATTTATAATATGTTTTTAGAGTATGTACACTGAGGGGTATTATTTATATAAGCAACAGGCCACGATGGATTAAGGATTAATGATGCACCCCAGAGGCATAGTAAGGCATGAGGCTGAAGGCATTTTTATTTTTTTATTTTATGTCACCCCTAAACTAAGATATACAGTTTTTAAACTGTTTAAAAGTTCCTGCTTTCTTAACATGCCCACCAAGAAAAACAAGCATTTGTCAATGCCGAATGTTTGCTTGCTGGCATTGGCATTGGTCCCCGTCACCACCCTGCAAAGACTGAAAGGCATTAGGGTGTGCCTTTGGGTCGTCGGGCATAACGGCCACGCCATTTCACCACACCCTACCCTGCAGACACCGACAAGTGTCACGGTGTGCTTTGGGGTCTTTGGCCCTTATGCTCACCCCATTCCATCAGGAAATACAGTGAGATGGGTGCTGTATAGGAGAATGGGGTGAACTTTGGGGCCAAAGAGTCCAAGGCATACCTCAATGCCTCTCACTGGCTGCAGGGTGTGGAATGGTATGAGCATTACAGGCGAGAATCCCAAGTCACACCCCTGATGCCTGTCAGTCTCTACAGGGTGGGGCGTTATGGTCGGAAACCCTAACGCCTCAGGCGTTCATTGGCATTTTCACTCCAAATTTTCAACATGGTTTTTTTTTGTGACCCCCACCTTATGAACAGTGGCAATATCAGTTCGTTAGCTGAAAGCTGATTTTTGCACAGCGACTACGCCATTTGGCACCACAGGTGTGAAAACACATTTCGAACAGGATGTGAAAAATGACAGCTGTACTGTTCATGGGGAGGTGCAAAAATGGCAATGTTGAAAATCTGCAGTGAAAATATTAAAAAAACTGGTGAAGTCACGAGTGTGTGTAGAAACTGCGTAACGCACACCCATAATGCAATTAGTTTGGGGATTTTTTACAGCAGATTGTCAACACAGGCATTTTGAACCCTGCTCATGAACAGTGTCACTGTGATTTTCTTAATCTGTCCCGAACAGTGATTTCCCACAGCGACCACGCATTTCTGCGCTGTAAGTGTGAAAACACATTTCGGCCATGGTGTGAAAAATGACAGCTATACTGTTCATAAGGAAATGTGGAAAAATGCCAGTGGTGAAAATCTGGACTGAAAATATTAGAAATCCATGAACTTACGAGGGTGCGTGGAAACTGCGCAATGGTCGCTCGTAACACAGTCATTTTATGGACTTTTTTCATCAAATTTTTAACATAGCTATTGTAACACCTCTGCTCATGAACAGTGTCACTGTGATTTTCTTAATCTGTCCCGAACATTGATTTTGCACACAGACTGCGCCATTGTGCGCTACATGCGCGGAAACACGTTTTGGGCGAGATGTGAAAAATGACAGCTGTACTGCTCATAAGGAGGTGTGGTAAAATGGCAATGTTGAAAATATGGAGTGAAAATATTGAAAATTCGCGAACTTACGAGCATGCATAGGAAGAGTGCAACGCAGGCTCGTAAAACAGTCATTTTTGAGAATTGTTTCACCAAATTTTCAACATAGGGCCTTCCTTTGGGGGCCTTCCTCATGAACTGTGACACTGTCATTTTGTAAATTGGTCCTGAAAGGTGGTTCCACGCAGTGACCGTGAAATCACCTTTTGGGGCCGATTAACAAAATGACAGTGACAGAATTCATGAGGTGGGGTCCCAAAAACCCTACGTTGAAAATGTGGTGAATAAATTCCCAAAATGCCCGAGATATGCAACAAAGTTGAAAAACCCTATTTATTACATTATGCAGCTTACCGGCATTTCTTCAGTTCGCGGTCAGCTTGAAGAGTGCAGACGTGTTCCCAGTCCACCAAAGATCATCGCTGGACTCGGAGGTAAGTATGGGGTGAGGGGGTGGGAAGGCAGGGTGCGTAGAGGGTGGGTGCGGTGGGGGAGCGGGGGTCAGGACAGTCAACGAGGGAAGGTTTTTTCTTTCAGGTTTTATATTTTTCCTTGGAT
Organism: Neoceratodus forsteri; assembly: GCA_016271365.2. Classification (NCBI taxonomy): domain Eukaryota; kingdom Metazoa; phylum Chordata; order Ceratodontiformes; family Ceratodontidae; genus Neoceratodus; species Neoceratodus forsteri. Next base: position 33,341,047 of record JADMNL010000034.1, on the reverse strand, counting down.
GATGCGGGACTTGTGCCACGCTGGGGTGGGCTCCCAATGTGGCAGCTGGAAGGGTGTTTGGGGGGCAGTGGAGCTGATGAGGGATTGGGCACCCCCGTCAGCCATACGGACTACTGCCACACTGGGGTGGACTCCCAGCGTGGCACCTGGTTGTCTGTTGGGGGGGAACCATTGGAGCCGATGGGGGATTGTGCACCCTTGTCGCCCATACAGACTGCTGCCATGCTGGGGAGGGCTCCCAGCGTGGCACCTGGAACTCTGTTGGGGGGGAGCACAGCAGAGCCGATGGGGCATTGGGCACCCCCCCCCATCGGCCATACAGTGTGTGCAGAGGGAGCGCATTAGCAAGCAATATGCGTGCGTGCGTGTGTGGGGGGAGTGTATGCGCATGCAGTAGCTTCTCACTGCTCACTGAAGTGGAGCTCTGCCTTTCAACTGTACGGCACTGCATTTTCAACTGCTGTCATAGACAGCTGCAGCATTCACTGGCGAACTGTGGCCGCGCCTGCAAACACACTGACTGCATTGGAAGACAGGGTGCCACACCTACTAAAACTCGGATGATGGCACTATGTTTCTTGCACATGCGTGCAAACAAACATAAAAAATCAAGTAACTTGGTGTGGTGCTGTATAGTTAACCATCAAAAACTTGTTGAGCACTGTCCTAATACATCTGCAGTATGAGTCTAATTTGTATAGTCAAATAACTTTCAACAGAAGAGAGTTAAATTGCTAGTGGTAGCCATATTAATTGACTTGAGTCATTAATTAATTAAAAAAAACTAGAAATAAATGTTGTTTTAAAATCTGAGGGAATTCAAAACACACTGCTAAACTGAAGAGATGTAAGAGCTGCATTATTACTAAAAATACTGAGGTCGCCCCTACGGACTCACAGTCACTACCACCCAATACTGGTACTATGTGTGTTGAGCAAAAATACTTGAAAAAGTAGTTAACAAACAAATAATGGATTGCCTTTTGCAAAAATGACATACTCACTGACAATTAATCATGTTTCTGCCCATCTCACTCTACCTGTTCCGCACTCAGTACTGTAAACCATATGATTCTTCTTCAAAGGTTACTTTGCCTAGGTTTTTTCGCACAAGAAATTTCCCTGGTTCAGATCATATCTGGTTTATAGGTCCCATACTGTAACAACCAGCAACGCAACCTCAGCCCCACTGGTGCTCAACCTTGGAGTACCTTAAGGCTGCATCTTCAGCCCCTTACTATTCAGTTTATTCATTAATGAGTTGCAGTCTGTCTGCACCAACTGTGATGCACAAATCCATCTATATGCAGATAACACAGTCATCTACACAAACTGTAAGAGATTTGTTGATCTCAACAACATTCTCCAAACTTTACTCGACAGAACACAACCCCGGATGCCTGCGAACACTTTACTACTCAGCACCTAAACAGAGGTTATGGCATACAGTGGGAGACAAACCTCCTCCAAAAGACTCCATATTACTCCCCAGGTGGGCCCACCACTGGATATTTTCACTAATTTCAAATACTTTGGATGTGGCTTGACCCAAAATTTAATTTCTCCAATCATATTATTAAGATTGTCAGTAACACTCAACAAAAGCTTGAAGCACACTACCATGTCTGGAACAGTCTTATACCAAGTACAAGAAAGTAAATCTTAAAGCAATCTCTACTGCCAGCACTGGGATATGGCAATAAAATTTACATGACTGCTCCCAGTCACTCCCCACATAAAGTTACAGTAGTACTCAATAGCTTACGCTGATTTCACCCTTGACTTTAATTGAAGTACACACGAATGCAATCTCTACCACAACCTGGAGCTCCTTCCTACTGACTAAAGGCACAACCATAATTGGTCCATGCTGATTTTTTAGATGTATACAAGGATCCTACCCAGCCCACCTGTAAAACCTCGTAACTAAGCCAGAACAATCCTATTCACTAAGCCTCTATCTAAAAATCTACTTCAAAAGCCCAGGGCGCACATTATCGATTGGTCATAAGGTCTTTGCCATAGTGACTCCACCAATCTAGGACTCTCTGAATGGATATTGTAAAGGAATGCTCCACAACTCCAGTCTTTAAGCAGACACCATATACCCTTCTTGATGCCCTTGAACTGGTCACCAGGGTGGAGCACCTTCTCACAACCCTTCACCTTTGTCCATTACCTACTTATGGTCTCACTGCTCATCATATTCCTACTACTCTTTTGTCTCAGCCTGTGGACATCCTGATCATGACTGCCTCTTGTGCGTATGTATTTCAATTTCTGACTCTTGCAATCCTTTTATTTTGCTGATGCTGATTTGCGTTATGTAGATGTGCAGTCTATCATCACTTAGGACCGCACTGTTGGTCTACTCTGCTGCTGTAACTGTTTCCCCAGGACCCTCTTGAAAATTAGGTGAACCACCAAAATGTGGATTTCCTGGTGTGCAAATGTTCAAATAAATAAATAAATAAATAATCACAATATGATGGATTATTTTTGCTGACTAACAAATACTGCTGCCTTAGGGCAGTGGTATTGGTGCAGTCTTTTGAAACTATACGTGCTTTAAATGGACATGGAATGGATATACAGTACTGTATCTTACCAATACCAGTTACAGGATTTCTTTGGGGAGTCCTATTAGTTTCAGAATGATTAAGATACAAAGCTCATCTACCTGTCTGCAGCTGCCATTTCTGCTCTTACATTCACCCTCCTTAATCTCTCCATCTTAACAGGTCAGGTCCCTGGTGTCTAGCAGAGTGTCAAAGCTCACCTTCTTCACAAAGGTGGTGTCTGGCCTTTTATCTTGAACAACTATGTCTTATCTTTCTTATGCTGGCACTTACTAAGGTTCAAGAAAAAATAGTGCTCTCCCAACTCTCCCCTTCCTCAGCTCCTCCTCCTTCCTCGGTCCCTTCCAATATGGTTCCCAGAAGACTCCACCATCTCCTCTCACCTCAGGGTCACTGATTCCATCCTAAAAGGGAATGGATCAGGGCCTGCTTACCTATACTTTCTTTGTCAGTCTTACAATACCAAGGCATTCAACCCAGTAGCACACGTCTTTTCTGCTTGAGACACTTGCTATCACTGGCTTCTATAATTTATTGATCAGGTAGTTTCACACCTTCATGTTTAGTTTAGTTAGTTTAATACCATATCCGAATGGTGTCAATAGGTCCTTGTAGGTGACCCCACCGATCAATTCAGGAGTCCCCCAAAACGTGGTCTTGGGCCCCATCTTGTTCTCGATTTTCCTCAGTGATGGGGTCCACATAGTTTCTTACAGTTTTGATCAAAGCACTTTCCACATTAACGGGCAGAAATGGATAATTTACTTTCAGATCCCAGGACTTGCCTGTAAAAAGGCTTTTTTTTTTTTAATCAGGAGAGACACTAAGCTGAAAGCTTGTTTACAGGTGCGACATGGGAGCACAAGGAAGTTAAGTGACTTGCTCAGGGTCACACAGTAGGCAAGTGGGGGTTGTGGGATTCAAACCCAGGTCTCCAGGTTTATAGCTCAGAGCCTTAAACCACTGCACTACACTGCCTCCCATGCATTTACTTGTCTAATGTACCTACCCAATAAACAAAAACTAGATAAATAGATAATGCTATTCTACTGCTCAAATTGAATTAAATTATGTAATGAACAACTATTTAATCTCTGCTCTTTAACCTTCACCACAACCTAAAGTACCTCAAAAACAGATGCTAGCTCCCTTTCCCCCAAATGAGTCTCCTGTGAGGTCTTCTCCCAGTCTAACTGCCCCAGTGATGATCCACCAGTGGGGCCATTTCCATCACAAGCAGCTATGATGTTCCTGTATCATGATCCATTATTGGCTCCTGGTCCTAGCCAAGCCAAACACTGCATCAAATTGCAGAGTCCATTGTCTTCAGGACACAGGATCATGCTTTGTGCAGCCCTTCACTTATTGTTTAACGTGGGGAAGTACAAAGACTCTGCAAGTAAGTAAGTAAGTAAAATTTATTTCTCAAGCGCCTTTCAAATACCAAGGCGCTGTACAATAAAGTAAGCATTCAATATAACACATAAGAACAATAACATTCTAAAAACCATCAGAAAAGGCCTGATAAAACAAATATGTTTTAAGCTCTGATTTAAAACTCGAGATGGCCTGTCGTTCCCTCAACCGACGAGGTAGAGAATTCCACAGAGTAGGGGCAGCATGAGAAAAAGCACGTGCCCCAGAAAGCCACAGTATTCCCTCCCAGGTATGTTGACTGCATGCCTTCAGGGTTGAGGCAGAGCTGCTATGAGAGCCACGAGAGTAGCAAAAGACATGGCTGTAGCAGCCCTGCTGCTACCCCCAACCTAGAAGAAATTAAATCAACAGACCAGCGATGGGCACCATGTGTCCTTGAAAACACCTGCTTAAGGTAGCGGGGACATTTCTACAGCCGTGTGGGGACTGGGTTTGGGTAGAACAGCTACTGTCTGTAGCAAGAGGAAATAACTATGCCTGCTGGGGTTAGGTCTAGACTAGTTGCAGTTCACCGGTTGGGCAGTTACATTTCCTAATATAATAAGTGCTAAGGGGCAAGTTACACTGGAGGCAAGTTTTCTGATAGAGAATTGACAGCTGGGAGGAAGACTGTGTCAACTCCCCACCCCTACACCTTGAGTTTGCTATCCATAGGGAACTGAAAACAGATATTTAGGAGACATTATGCTAACTATTAAAATCACCCATAGAGGACACATGCCAGATAGATACATAAGACAGCTAGAAAGATAGCCAGCCATCCAGGCAACTATATGTCAGGAAGACTTTTGCAATGATGTTAAGGCAAGAGGTTCCAGCTGTCTACATCATTTGAACTGCAATATGAAACTGTCAGTCTCCTGCCCCCTAATCTTTATTCCTTTGTAATACACAGTTACGTTTTTTTCCCCGTTGAAAATCTTCGGCCTCTAAAAGTTGTACTACCATTGTTCTGACATCAGAAATTCATAATATCGATCTAATGTTAGAACTATGGTATTATGACTTACAATCATTGTTTAGCTTGCGCTCCTGTCACTGCTTCAAAACTGCCTTTCTTTTCAGTGTGACGAGAGGTGAGCTACAAACAGACATGGCTTGGCGAGTTGACTGTAAACATACACATGATGCCAAAGTTCTGACACTGTACAACTGTTTTATTTCTCCCACGTTGCCCCATCCTATCTCAGTAAAATTGCTTCAGAATTTTATACCGGTTTACCAGGTAGTTATTTTAATTTAAAGATAAGATTTTATCACCCATTACAGGCTGCAGTGCAGCAGAGCCCGTAAATGAGAGCGTCCGTTATTGTTTCATTTCTTCTGTTTCAGGCTGGATTGGGGGGGATGCGAGGCACATGGAATGGTCAGGGTGAGTGACTCTTCCCCCCCATTCATTACAGGGTGTGTGTGTGGGGGGGGATGGAGTCTGAAACCACCGCTGCAATCAGAAGGAGTGATTTTTGTTTGTTGTTGACTGAAAGTTGTTTTTTCCATCTGGCGGGAGAGGGGGGTGCCGTGGTGAAAACAATAACAGGGTGAGGAGGTAAATGGGACAGGCAAACAGTCTTGTCTAGATTGCCATGTTTCACAAAAAACAAACAACACATGGCAATCGGTTACAGCTGCTGCAACTTCATCTCGGGATTCTGGTGACATAATAAACTTTTCGAGCTCTTCTGTTGAGGTTTATGATGTCACCGGAATCCCTCGATGAAGTTACAAAATCGTAACAGATTGCCATATCTTGTTATTTTACTCCTGAAATCACATTTTTCTTAGTGTCCCAAAAACAGTGTTCTGTCCCAATTCAGATCAGATATTTGCTGCTCAGTTGTGGCGAATACAACGTCACTAAAATACTGAAATTTCAGGTTTCTGCTGGAACTATCTCATAATGATAAGTCCATGCCACCAATGAAAGTGGTTGGATCGTTATGATGTAATTACAGAGGAAATAGGAAGGTAACAGCAAATCCATGGTAGCGTCACTTAAATAATCTCTACATCTAAGATGTGTATAGCTGAAAAAAAAAACTGGAAAATTAAGTTTATCATTGGTAAGCTGTTGAAAGAGTGTTTTGCTTTACAGTAACAAACAAGAAAGGCTGCACTTGACCTGTAAGGGAAGCTCCCAATGATACAGACTTTGTGAAATGGTCTGAGGAAGACTCCAGACTCTTTGAAATTATTTTTAATAATTTAATATTATTAATGATGTGTAACTGTGCCACTTACGAAGGACCGGCCAATGTTTTGTGGTCCAGAGGACACTTTCTTCATGGCCTGTGGTGGTCAGGACGTTTACTGCTTTTATAGTGCTCTCTCCAGCTTGGTGATTACTTTTCTTAATGTTTCCTGCTTTAAAGTGCAGCTTGCTATGCTGAGTCTGACCTTTAAGACATGTTTGCTGCACAAAGTGCTCAGCAACTCAAGTTTACAAAGCTTCAGATGCCAACTCGCTACTTGGCCGTATGAGCCTTTCTTGTTTTTGTTGTTTGCTTGGTTGGCTACCGAGGTTGCATCGCAGCCCTTATGTGAGTGTGAACACTTGCGGGAATTGTTTTCTTTACAGTAACCTGTCTCCGAGATACAGGCCTACATCATAGACTTGTGATTTTAAGGGAGAACTGCACTAAGCTTGTAAATCCTTTTCCCCCAGTAGAAGCAGTTTTTCAAATATTGGTCCCAATTCTGTTATTGCTCCATCTATATAGACCTTTTAGGAACCTACATAGGTGTTTCTGTATACACATTGTATACTGTATACACAGTGGCGGTGGGTACCACTTTAGAACTGCATGATGTAGTTTATGTCCTTATCAACCATAGAGTTCGGTTCCATGTTAAAACAGCGACCGCATAACAGCGCCATTAAAAACCGCGAATGCAAAACGGTGACTGTCAACTTGGCGCTGAAGCATAATAGCGCTGCAAAGTTAGCTAAAGCATGAAAATAGCGCCAAGCGTTGCTGTTTCAAATGAAATACACCATAGTGATACCATCCATATAATTCCCCCCTCCCCCTCCATTGCTTATGTCATTTGCTGGGCTGCTTTGCCACCCTCAGAGGCAGAGATGACATTCTCTGTAAGCAAATTCCACAAGTCTTCATCCTGCTGGCACTTTCTGTGGCTCTTATTATGCTTAACCCATTTCCCTTTGAGAGCTGTGAGGCTGAGATGAAATTTATTCATGTGGTTCCTTACACTGATGCATAGAAATTAATGTCTCAGATCATAAATCACAGCCGTCAGAAAACCATCTGGGTATGACATTCTATTCTTTGATTCCTAAGTATTTTTTTCCCTTTTGGCAAAAGGCAGTGCTTACTGCAGCATTCAGCAAGGGTTCACAAAAACTGTGCAACAGCTGCCTTACTTGTACATATACATTGCTCTCGAGCCATCAGTCAAGGGCTCCGGATTTTACATAACCATGGAGCAGTCTGCTGGTAAAGCATTTCCACGGACTTCCACCATTTCTACAGGAAACTAAAAGAAACCCTTGTCAATGAAAATCATGCTACCTCCAGCAAAACACTGGCACTCCTGTGTCTATTACATGGCTTGTGTTTCAGTGTGAATTAGGAAAGAATGCGTAGGGAGTCAAATTCGCTAGTCGCGATATTTGTAGTTAGAATGGCAGGCGGACTCGCTTATATGGCGTATGCGCTTATATGTTACTGCGCTAATCTTTCAATCGCTATTTTATACTCGCCGTTTTTACAGTCGCCATTTTAAAGTTGCGATTTTCACGGGATACCTAGAGTTCTACAGTAGAACAGCAATGCATTGTTAAATAATGTATGAGCTTTGCTAAGAGATGAACTACATCGAACAGTTCTAAAATGGTATTCACCACCTGTGTGTATATTAGAAACACTGACCTTGATAACTTAAAGGCCGCTGTAGATGAAACAATAACAAAACTGGGACCACTATTTAAAAAGTGGCTTCTGCAAGGAAAAAATGACATGAAGGTTCAGCATAGTTATCATTTAAGAGCTAAGAACTAATGCAAGCCATTGTAGGAGGGAAATACAGTGCTGGCAACTGATTTGCTTTAATACATACAGAGGTGGGGACTATTCAGAATGTTGTCTGTAAACTCAAATACAGTATAGAGTTGACATGTATGACAGAAGGTCAAGAAATCAGATCTGGGCCAAATAAGTAATTCAGACTTTGCCCCTAAACCAGTTTGAACTCCAGTGCCTTCCCATCTGTTGACATCAACTTGACTTGTTTTCCATGCAAAATATTTATTGTGATTCTGACTAGTCTAGAGAGAAGTGAGTTAAATAAGGAGCTGCTATCATGCCATTTTTCTAGATGAATAGCTATTCTGCACTCTAACTCATAATACTGTGCAAGGTCCTGGTGTGCTACACTCTTCTTCTTACCAGACTTTTTCTTTGCCTTCGAGGCACCCTTTGATGACTTTTTGGGTTTCTTTATCCGCTGGTATCTCAGTGCTTCAAACCTCTCAGGTGCAATAGCAACACTTGACGTGACTGGACGTTTCCTGAAAAGAAGAATAAAGACCAAAAAAAGAAAATCTGGCTTTATTAGCTAGCTGTAAGGGACCTTCCTCTGTGATTTCAAGGCTGCAGGTTGCAGCAAAGCAGAGTATTAAAGAACAACTTCGCACTTCATTCTGCACCTTTATAAATATATAATGTTTCAGCTATTACAATCTACAAAATACATTTTTTAAATTTACTTTTACAGGGGTTATAAAACATCTTGTTAGTTTGTCTAAGAAGCTTGTATAGAAAGCCTTTGATTGCCCCCGATGACCTCACAGTGCCTTTGTTTGACATCACAGTGCTCATCATGACAATGGACTGTGATGTCATAAACAGCAATTGTGAAGTAAGTTAGGGACAGTCAGATACTTTCTGAAAGGAACAGTAAAATATGTACAGCATCATCTAAACAATATGTAGCAGACCAGTTACAAGAGAAAGCAAAAAAAAAAAATCTAAAAAACACAAATGTTAAACATATTTTTTGTAAATACTGCATTGAAATACTATAGTTTTAAGCCTTTTATTTAAATAGTTACTTGCTCTTTAATAGTAGATAACTAAACTGGTTTAGAAAGTATGTTTTTCAGTACTAAAAATGTTAAGTAATAATATGGATTATAAAATGGGTAAGGACAAACTGAGAAAGCTGACTGGCTGACAGAAGGCCTGACCAATGATAATATCTCCGTATATTGTCATGAGTCAGAACTAATTACCAAGAGCAGCCATACTCCAACATTCAAAGGCCATTTTATTACTGGAGTAATATGATACACTCTAATACGTGATATACGGTAGCATGCAATATTGTCACTTTCAAGGCGGGTGTCGAGACTCACAATTTATGAGACGCATGACATTGCACAATAATATATCACACCTTGTTATGCATGATTGCTTAAGGGAACATATATCTTATTTTTGTTTAAATTTTTTTAAATAATTTAATTGGAGATTTGGGCATGTGTGATTCCTGTTTAGTATCCCCAGTGTATTATTTTGTGTATTTGTTTTTAAAATAGTCATATTTTCAGGGTCCCTTGCTAAATGCTGACTCTTCCCCACCTTACGATCATGTTTTAATTACTTATTGGTTACAGCACCCGGTGACACCAACTGAACAGAAGCCCTACATGGAAAATGTCACTCCAGGAGTCTGCTCAACTGATGTCACAGCATTCCAGAACTGATAAGTAAATAAGAAATTAATAATTGACAGAAAAATTGCAACATTAAAATGGGACTCTAAATAAGTAAAAAATATGCCCATTTCAAACCAAACACATAACACAATCCGCGAGGGGTAATAAGCAGATGTCACACATACTCAGATTTCTACATATTTTAAAACTGTAACAGTATGTGAGGTCCCAGTTACAATGGGAATCGTGCAAACAGTATTATAAAAATGTGGACGTACGGTCGTAGCCTAACTGCCATACAGGGTGGCAGACGGTAATGCTGAAGTTGCCAACCAGGTAATCGGACCTGCAGATGGTGACACCATTATATAACTCGCTATCTTTTACCTACAGTACCAAGACAACTTTCACTTATCCAATAATCACCAATATGGCCAAGGATAAAGTGATATATTGAAAACAAGTCGTGTAAAGTATATTTTAACTAAAATAGACCTCCCACCTCTAAAGCGACCCACATTAGGCGTGCTGCTATAAATATTGTACCTAAATTCCATCCTGCATCCCACAGTCATTCTAATGTTCAACTTTATGTTGAAGCAGACTCTAGACCATACAAATTATGAAAACATTGAGCTAACTTTAGAGAAACATTCTGTAAGACTAAATACACTGTGCCATCTTTTAAAATCCTAGTAAACTTTAAAGAACAGCTGACACCTTCAGGAGAACTTAATATTTAGACACAGTTCAGCTTGTATAACACATTACTTCTGAATTGCTCCTCCCCATTATTTAGTAATGAGGTTATTTGCATGAAAACGGGATCTTTGTTCCTGAAGAGTACATCTATTCCTGTTGCTTTCTCCCTACCTGAGGTCATAATATTCTGCTTGTGACATCACAGTTACTCCCATGGCAACAGACTGTGATGTCACAACAGAGGGTTATGATTTGAGGTGGGGAGTAACCTATAGAGGCAGATGAACTCTGAGGGATACAGATCATGTATTCATGCACATTTCCTCAGTAATACACAATGAGGGAGGAGAAATCTATAGAATATATATGGAATGCAAGCAGAATTATACCTAAATATTACATTTTTGAAAGTTATTTTTGAAGCATCAGCAGCTGTTTAAGAATATATTACAGATTATCATCATTTGATCTGCTTTTTGAAGGTCAGTGTCACACATTTTAGTGTTGTGAGGCTCAGAAGTATATACTGTCTTGTCCTTCTGTTTGTTCTATATTATACAGTGGCAAGGAAAGAATCATTGGCTCTAATTGGTCAGTGTGTGCATGGCACAGTGAAGTTATCCCAGTATAACATCATGGGTCTAGTCTCAGTGCTGTGACCCTCATGACGGATCATTTTTGCACTTGCATCTTCTTTTAAGAAACAAAAATATTTTCCCACACTAACTAAAACATCTTTAAACTGATTTTTTTTATTCTGTATATGACCACAAGCCTTTGTATAATAGCTATAATGCCCTCCAGGGTGTGTGTCATGGGGATTATTCCAATTCTCAGGTGTTGGATGCACTCGGTCTGCAGCTTCATGCCCAACCACCTGAGGTCAGATGTTATCCCAGCATAACACACACCCTGTCTGGCATTATTGCTATATTGTACACCATGTTCCCTCTCTGTCATTAGCACCTTCTTATCAATAGCCACAGTTGTACTCACTGGTTACCAAGGATTGTGACAACACCACAGACTTTCCAACAGCAGTGGCCACCAGTGTTGAATATGGCTCCAGTGAAGAGTACTAGTACAAAGAGGTCTCTCCAGTAAGCACACCCACTGGCTTTGCAAAGGCAACCCATGTGAAACTATGTTCTGCAATGCAAGCAAGTTGGTTTGCTCACATGGTTGAAAAAGAAGGTGCACCATGCGTGCAGGCCAAAATCATAAGAAGAAACGAGCCTATAAGTACTGTACAGCTATGGGGTGACCACACATACACACAGGTCTATGAGTACTGTACAGCTATGGGGGTGAACACACACACACACACTGGGCATGAGCACAGCTGGATTAGTCCATCTGCATACTTGTATTGAGTATAAGAGGACAACCTCTACAGCTGTTGTGCAAGCAGGAGAAAATGTAGACTAGGTGGTCCCTTCCAAATCTGAGATGTGCAAGTAATAAAACTGGGCTCCTGGTGCAGGATGACCAAAACAGTTTATGCGACCACAGTTTAAATGAGTGACACAGCCCAGAATTAATCAGTAGTGTCTCACTGCAGTAGGTTCCCAAGCTTCAGTAATTTCTTGTTGTACTTTGTTGAGCCATGGCAGCAACTCTTATGGGCTACATATTAGGATTTATTATAAAATGTATGGGAATAATCCTGAAAGCTGACTGGCTGAAGTAGTCTTTGATCAGTGATGATATATCTGTATATCATCACGGGTCAGAACTGAATACTAAGATCAGTCAGAATCAAAACACTTGAGTGCCCTTTCATAATCACAATAATACACTCCAGAACATGGCATATCATGGGATATCATCACGTGTCTGATGGTTGGAATACACCAAGGCATGACACTAGCTTGTCATGATATGCCACACCCTGTCATGTATTATTGCTAAATGAAGAAATGCACTGAACCTGTAAGTCATGTTCCCCTGTAGAAGCTGATGTTTAAATACTGGTTCCAGTTCTGGTACTGTTCCATCTCTACAGACATTTTAGTTATCCTAGTGGGGGGGTTTCTGATTCATACACAGGTAGGAAGTACCATTTTAGAACTACTGTATATGGTGTAGTTTATGACTGTCCCAGCACAGCTCTTCCATTGTTGGTACAATGCATTCATGTTCTCTTATAAGCACTGTAGTTGAGAAGCACATAAACCACATCATACAGATCTAAAATGTCACTCAACCCCAGAGTGTAACTCAGAAACACTCAATGAGGTTATTACAGGGACAGTAAACATTGCAGGGGTCACTCAAATTGTGAAAGCCCATGAAATGATATTTCAAACAAGGCACTGGACTTCCTTGTAGGTGTCAGGAGTCCTGAGAAATGACTATCTAATTAATCTGTAAATCAAAACAAGGCAGCAGCCATTTTAAAACAGGAAGTGATGTCACTGAGGGGCAAACTGCATGTTAATTACAGCTTGCCCCTCAGTGACATCACTGTTGGTCTCATGAGTCAATGAAATGGCTGCTGCCTTGTTTTGATTTACATATGATGTAGGTATTTATAACTTGGGACTCCTGACACCTACAGGTAAGCCCACTACCTCATTTGAAAGATCTTTTTATGGGCTTTCACAATTTGAGAAACCCCTGCAATATTTACTGTCCCTTTAATAGGCACGTATAGATGGAACAACAATGACATTGGAACCAGTATTTAAATAATTTAAAAATCAGTCAGTAGGAAAGGCACACCGAGCCGAGACTCATTTCCAGGTGCAACCAAGGGTAAAATAAGGGCCTCTACTGGGAAAAATGACTATCAGGTTCATTACAGTTCTCCATTAAATATGCCACTTGACCCAATGGTCCTATACAGTGATCATAAGATACAAACAGTAGCAAACCCACTCCCTTGATTCTGCAGAACAAAGGGACTCAAGGAACCCATCATTGACCACACTCCTCTGAAGAAGGGGGGGGCAGTATAGTGCAGTGGTTTAAGGCTCTGAGTTGCAAATCTGGAGACCTGGGTTTGAATCCCACAGCCCCCACTTGCATACTGTGTGACCCTGAGCAAGTCACTTAACTTCCCTGTGCTCCCATGTCGTACCTGTAAACAAGCTTTCAACTTAGTGTGCCACTCCTGGTTAAACAATTGGAAAAAAAAAGAATGTCACGATACTGTATGCTGTTTGAAACATTTGGGACTATTACAAAGTGCTGCTCAGATAGTCTCTGACAGAGTCAGATACCATCGGATAAGATACCATTGGTATCTAACTACTGGATCCTATCACCTAGGATCCAATCTGACACCAACTATCCAAAGTGACTATCCAGGCTCCGATGCAGACATGTAACAATGGATCTGAAATCCTAATGGGATCAGATCCCATTAGAACAGTCAAAAGCACCATCCAAGCGTCACTGCTATTAGATCAGAGTGCAACCCTCTGTCATGAATTACTCCAATCAAGTCCTTGGAAATCTTAAACATGCTTCTCCCACCAGGAAAGAGATCACAGCCTCAATTCTGATGCATTCTTAGTGTAACAAGGACTGGCAGAATAGCCTAGAGGTTAGAGTAACAAGCTATGAACGAGCTTGGTACATCCAGCAGACCAGCCCTGGGTTTGATTCTCACAACCCCCACTTGCATACTGTGTGACTTTGAGCAAGTCACTTAACCGCCCAGTGCTCCCAGGTCGCCCCTGAAAACAGGCACTTGTGCCTAGTGGGCCTTACCCGGTTACCAAAGAATAAAATACAAAAAAATGACTGGTGGCATTTTATTGGGTGATACATCAACTGTCCAATATGTGGCCTGTAAGACTAATCCTGTCCTTTGTTTACCCCTTTGCCTTTAGTGTTTGCCAATCCCATTTCTTCAGCTCTTACTAGTAATGCCAAAATCAAATATGAGATCGCTACCCATTCTAGATCATGTGCCTCATTATCTCTCAAATTCTGTAATAAACATCCATTCAGATTCTGACCTTACCCCTCAAAAAACATATACCTTTCTAACCAGAGCCTCTGGACCTATTTTAGAAATGTACTTCCATGTTCAACAGTTAATTTAACATTTTCTGTTGGCATTTTTATTAAAAATGTGGCATGACTTAAACGCCGTTGTATTCAGTGGTGGAAATGGGGTGGGGGTGGGGTACTCAGTTCCAGGAGTAAACTAAGAGCCTGACTCATTCCAGGAGTAAAGTGGGATAGGAGTGTGCCTATGTAACAGTTACCCACCAAAAGACATAAAAGTGCATAAACAACATTTTATAACGCAATACATTGCATAATGAGAAAATGGGTCCCTAGACCCCTGTCAGATATGACTGATTCTACATGAAAGGTGGTGGTTCCCCCAGTGTACATTGTCCATTTCCAGCACCAATGATATGTATTTCCTTGTTCGGCAGCACTGAATTGTTGAGACCGGGCACTATACTGTACTCCAGGAACTGCAAAATGAGGGCCAAAAAACTGTAGTATTTGGTTTTATGCTGTTAGCATTATGTTTTATTTTTAAAGGGAAATGTTCACGTCTAAATTCTCCACACCCAATTAGCATTTTTGCAACTAGATTAAAATGTTGCACTTGCTTGGCTTTTATGCGCTTTATATTTTTTCTGGTTGAGTCTGCTGACCCTCCTGACGGCATTATGAGTAAAGTGCCTCTAGCGGTGCATCTCACAAGTTCCTGTGGCTGACGTCACAGCCGAGAAGCAGCCATGGGAGTGTGCCTTGTGCTGTATGCCCTTATCGATGGAGGTTATTACTAGAGTAGCTCTGGATTATGATTTACCAGTCTAGGTGCTATACGGAGATCACGTATAGACTAATGGTTGACTGTTAGTTTATACTTGGTCACAGTATAGCACCAGGGCCAGTAAATCATAAACCAGAGGTACTAACAGCTCCATCTGTAAGGACATAAAATACATGCTCCCTCAGCTGCTCCCTGGCTCTGACATCAGCCAAGGGAGCTCGTGGGATGCGTCACTAGAGGTGTTTTACACTAAATGCAACAGTAGGGACAACAGGACTAACCAGATACAATATAAAACACACAAACACCAGTAAGTAAAACATGTCAATCTAGCTGCAAAAATGCTGTTTGGGGGGAAGGGCATTTAGACATGTACACTTCCTTTTAAAAGAGCACTGCATTCATTTTATAACACCTGTAGGGGTGGATATCTAATAGTAGGAGTAACCAAATTCAGTGGCCAGGAGCTAGAATGCTACCCCCTCTCCAATCAACTTGAAAGCTGCAGCTTATTAAAAAAATCACCACCTTAATATAAAAAAGACACTCTGACTCTGTGATATATCCCAAAAGTGCTGTCGGTGTTTCCTTTATTTCATATCAAAAGCATATTAAAACCAACAGGTGTGCAGTGGGATGCCTGTTGGTTTTAATATGCTTTTGGCAGTATAGTGTAGTGGTTAAGAGCACTGAACTGCAAACTTAGAGACCTGGGTTTGAATCCCACAGCCCCTTCTTGCATACTGTGTGACCTAGAGTGAGTCACTCAACTTCCTTGTGCTCCCAGGTTGCACCTGGAAACATGCTCTGTTTTAGTGTGCCTTTCCTGGTTAAACAATTCCCCCTTTCCCTTTATAAACTTTTGATACGAAATACAGGAGACACCGACAGCACTTTTTGAATAGATCACAGAGTCAGTGTCTTTTTTTTATATTGAGATGGTGAGTGCCTGACTTTGTGTTTTTAACGGCAATTTTTTCATTGTGTGCACCCACCACCCTTCCTGTGCAGACTATTTTGCTGTTGAAAACAATGCAGCTCACTTGGCACAGTTATTCCTACAACCACACAAGTATGCAATGTGACACATAGAAAATATCGGCAGATAACAGCTTATCGGCCCATCCAGTCTGCCCAACTCTGCCAAGTCATGTTAGAGTTTACAGGAACACTACGTGCAAAAATTATAAAAACACGTGGCGCTAGATATTCAAAGGAGTTGCGCCTTAAATAACTGAGCTACGTCGGCACAACCCCAGAAATGCGCCCTGGGGCGATATTCAAAAGGGGGAAATGTGCTGCACAATTCCTGATGTGCAGTGGCCCAAAGATAATGTATGTGGCACATCTCCAGGGGGCATACCCATGCACATGTGGCACAACATGATATTCAGCTGAGATGTGCCACGCATCTGCCGGCACATCTCAGAGATGTTGCGCATACATGGGCACAAAGTTACACCTGTAAAAAACAGGCCTAACTGGTAGCCACCCACAGGCGGGCTGCTGTATTGCAAGGCACAACACAGCATCTGCCAACCTCTGGGTGGCTACCCCCCCGAGAGCCATGTCCGATGCCCGTACAGTGCATACAGAGCACCCTCCTGCTCTGTATCCCGATCCCTGTATAATAAATCTTTTATTGACCACGGTAGTCCAGTGGTACTCCCCTACTGCTCCATACCCCTGATCTCTGTATTATAAACCTCTTGTTGTCCCTGGTTGTCCAGTGGTACCCCCCTCCCGCTTCATACCCCTGATCTCCGTATTATAATACTTCTATTGTCCCTGGTAGTCTACTGGTACCCCCCTCCTCTCCGCATGAAACCCTGATCATTGTTACGACTTCAAAATCCCCGTCCATGGTGGTCTAGTGGTACCCCCAACCCCCCCCACACAGGACCCCCATCCCACCCCGCTCCCCCACCCAGGTCATCGGCGGGCAGCAAACCCACCTGCTCACCTCTGTGGCTGCCTGCCAAATGACAGATTACAGTAACACTCTGCAAGCCCATTGGTCAACAGAGTGGACCACTGCTTGCAGTGTTATTGTACACCGCGCTGCCCGCCGATGACCTGGGTGGGGAGCGGGTGGGATGGGGGTCCTGTGTGGTGGGTGGGTGGTTGGGGTACCACTAGACCACCATGGAGGGGATTTTCAGGTCGTAACAATGATCTGGGTTTCGTGCGGGGAGGGGGGTAAAACTAGACTACCAGGGACAATAAAAGGTTTACAATACAGAAATTGGGGATACGAAGCGGGAGGGGAGTACCACTGGACTACCAGGGACAATAAAAGGTTTATAATACGGAGATCGGGGGTATGGAGTGGGAGGGGAATGCCACTGGACTACCAGGGACAATAAGAGGTTTATAATATGGAGATCGGGGGTATGGAGTGGGAGGGGAGTACCACTGGACTACCAGGGACATCATACATGCTGTGCAGAGCACCCGGCGCATTTCGCCAGGCCAGCCCTGCACACCTCATGCAACTGGAGCCATAATGACATGCAAATGGCCCCATTTGTGCCTTGCATGCATAATGACCCCATTTGCATGTTTGGGTCTGAATATTTGGAAACTGCATCTGGCTCATCTCCAGATGCACTGGCGCATTCCCATTCCAGGTATTCAGACCTGTCTGGGGGATGAGCTGGTGCTTCGTATTTGTGCTGCACACATATTTTGATATATTCAGAAGAGATACGCCATTGCTCATTTTTTTTTAATATATCCCTTTGTTGCTCTGGTGCAAGTCAGATGTGTGGCACAACCACCTGCGCCATTGCCAGGCGTATTTTTCAATATCGGGGCAATGTTGTGCATTGGGTTTTTGTTTCTCTGATTGTCCCTGATGTTCTGTTCCCTGTGTCTGCAGCAAGTTTTTTTTTTTACTTTTCCCTGCCACTTTTAAGGTCCCTGGGGGTCACCATGGAGGCTTCTTTTATTGCCTTTGATTTGCTGAAATTTTCCCAGACCTTTGGGAATGATGTCAGTTAGACCTAAGACCTATAAAGGTGTATCAACATTATCACCTAGTGACCGCACTTTACAAAGAAAATTGCCACACATCCAAAATAACCGTCACTGCTTAGAGAAATCTGATTTTGGCTGGGGAGGGAGAGCATTAATAGGTTACTCACCAATCATTATCATCTTTGCTGTCAGTCTGCCAGGCACGGCTTCAACATAACTGACAAACAGCTGGTGAGCCTGTCCCTGAACTCCAGTTGTGCACTCTACATAATAAGACAGCACTCTCCGCAGGTCCAGGGTATGAAGCCTGCAGTTGGCCTCGGAAGAGGGGTTGGTAAAATATACTGGAAAGTTAATCACCTAGTTAAGGTGAAACTCCGATACCATCTTTAGGAGGAACTTTGGGTTGGGGTGAAGGACAACTTTGTCCCTGTGGAAGACCAGGTAGGGAGACTTCACTGATAGCACCTGGAGCTCTGCAGTCCTTCTGGCTGATGTGATGGCAGCCAGTAAGGCTGTCTTCCATGACCGGTATGGCATCTCACACCTGTGTATTGGCTCGAAAGGCTTGCCATGAGCACAGCCAATGCTAGCAGTAGGTCCCACAGTGGAGGTGGTTCACACACTGAAGGGGACAGGTGGTCCAGGCCCTTGAAAAAGTGCCTGTCCATCTTTTCCTGGGCCACTGCTGGCTTACCAGCCCACACCCAGTAAGCAGAGATGGCTGCCAGGTGCACCTCAAGGGTTGTCAACTGCAGTCTCAATTGGGAAAGGGACCAAAGGTAGTCCAGGATGCTACCCACAGGGAAGGCAAGAGGATCAAGCTCCTTGCCCTGACACCAAATGGAAAATCTCTTCTATTTAAAGGCATAGCATCAACAGGTTGACTCCTTTCTGGCCTTCACAACATGGAGCACAACATCCAAGAGACCCAAGGCATGAAACTCTAGCCACTCAGCAACAAGACCATGAGGTGCAGGGACTGCAGGTCTGGGTGCAGGACCATCCTCTGAAGTCTAGTCAGCAGATCTGGGTGGTGAGGCAGTCACCAGGCAGGTCTGCTGCAGAAGAGTTTCAGGTACCAGAACTGCTTCGGCCAGTCTGGAGCTATCAGGATCGTCTGCACTTTGTCCTTCTGGGCCTTGACCATAATCCTGTGGATCAAGGGGAAGGGAGGGAAGGCATACACAAGGCCTAGGGTCCAGGGCCTTGTGAAGGCATCTCCCAACAGTATCCCAGACTATAGGGGCAGGCACAAAACTGTCTTAGTTTTGCATTCTCCCAGGAGGCAAACACATCCACTACAGGAGTGCCCCATTGGGAGAGCAGGTGGGTCACTATAGAAACATAGAATCTGACAGCCAATAAAGACCACTTGGCCCATCCAGTCTGTGCATTCCTCTCTACCTACACTATTACCGCAGATCGTGCCTGATCTACAGCTTTCTTCCCCCTTCCTTTCCACTATGATTTCCTTGTACTTATCCCATGCATTCTTGAACCCCACCACTATTTTTGCCCCCACCACCTCTGCTGGAAGATTGTTCCAGGAACACATCACTCTTTCTGTGAAGAAATACTTCCTCACATCTCTCCTGAATCTACCCTCCTCCAGCTTCATAGCATGTCCCCTTGTTCTTGAGCACCTATTCTTCTGAAAAATACTCCCCTCCTGTATCTTATTTACCCCTGTGAGGTATTTAAAGGACTCTATCATATCCCCCCATCTCCTTCCTCTGTCCCCGAGTGTACATATTGAGGTTCTTTAGTCTCTCCTTGTAGGGCTTTTGATGCAGACCCCCCTACCATTTTAGTTGCTCTCCTCTGGACTGCCTCCACTCTGTCTATCTCCTTCCTGAGAAGCAGTCTCCAGAACTAGACACAGTACTCAAGGTGGGGTCTTAGCAGCGATCTATACAAAGGCAGCACCATCTCTGTCTTTCTGCTGGTGATAACCCTCCTTATGCACCCCAGCATCACACTTGCCCTCCCTACTGCTTTGTTGTACTGCATGGCAACCTTTAGGTCATCCGATATGATTACTCCCAGGTCTCTTTCCTGCTTGGTGCTTGTCAATACCACCCCACCCATTTTATACTTCACCCCTTGGTTTCTGTGCCCTAAGTGCATTATTTTGCATTTTTCTCATGGAAACCCAGTTACCATGCCCTTGACCATGACTCTAGTTTTCTCAGGTCTCTGCTCATCCTTTCCACACAGCCTACCGGAGTGCCAACCCCACTGCAGATTCTGCTGTCATCTGCAAAGGGGCAGTTTTTTCCTTCCAGCGCCCCCTGCAATGTCACTTATAAAGACATTAAGGAGGACCAATCCCAGCACTGATCCCTGAGGGCATCCCACTGGTCACCCTCCCTTCTTTGGCGTGAACTCCATTTACCACCACCTTATGTTGCCTATCCCCTAACCAATTTTTTATCCAATTTACCACCTTTGGACCCACTCCTAAGCTACTCAGCTTGCTTACTAGTCTCCTATGTGGAATGGTGTTGAATACCTTACTGAAATCAGCACCTCCTGATGCAGGGATCACTTGTGTGATGTTTCTCCAACCTGGCTGAGAGTGTCCTCCAGTTGATTGTTCTCTCCTGCAACATGAATCACCAGGAGATCTGCAGACAGGCTGTGCATGAGGGTCCTGGTGCAGACGACCTCCCAACACAAGGGAATGGAGTGAGTTCTGCCCTGCCCATTCAGGTAGAACACAGTCATGGTGTTGTTCACCTGGACCTGCAAGACCTGACCCCTGACTAGAGGAGTGCATTCCATCAGTGACAGCTACACTGCATGGAGCTCTAGCCACTTTATGTGGTGATCGGAATCCCTGGGTGACCAGAGCCTATGTCCTCTGTAGTCCCCAAGTGCACTCCCCACTCCACGGGAGACGTGCTTGTCATGAGTGTGATGGTTAACTCTGGGACGACAAACGGGATTCCTTCTTCCAGGTGTTCTGGGATCAGCCACCACTGGATGACATCCCACATTGGCTGGGTCACTGTGAAAGGCTGGTCCAAGTGGCCTAGGAGTTGGGACCATTGACAGCCCAACTCCCACTGGAGGTGGAGTATCCATCAGTGGGCTTAATGGACCATACTGGTGCAAGATGTTATATACCCCATCAGCCTCAGAAAATCCCAGCCAGGGCATGTGAGCCCAGCCTGGAATGATCAGGCAAAAGAGGTAAGGTCCAGTGCCTGGTCCACAGGGAAATGGGCCTTGGCCCACAAGGAGTCGAGTTCTGCCCCAATGACCTTAATCCCCTGCATCAGTACCAGTTCGAACTTGTCTGGGTTGACCAACAGGCCCAAGTTTCAAGAAGTCTGGAGAGCCAGATCTCTGGACTTCTCCACAGCCTCCCTGGATGGACTGACTAACAGCCAGTGATGCAGGTAGGAGTACACCCTGACCTCTAGGTACCACAGGTGGGCTGCCACCACTGCCATGCACTTGAAGACTCTGGTCACCGAGGAGAGGCCAAAGGGCATGATCTGGAACAGGTACAGAACCCCCTCTACTCAGAAATGGAGGTATCAGTGGTAGGATTGATGGACATGATGTGGAAAAATGCATCCTGGTGGTCTACAGAGCAGAACCATATGTTCTGCTCCAGCAATGGAATGATCTGATTTAGCATGACCATCCTGAACTTGTGTTTCCACGTGACTTGGTTCAGATAGTGTAGATCTAGTATGGAGCACCAGTCCCCCATCTGTTTCAGGACCAGGAAGTACCTGGACGTGTAACCCTGACTGACCAGGGCACCTGGAACATGGGCTATTACTCCTTTTGCAAGGAACTGTCCAATGTCCTGAAGAGCAGACAGCATGTCCTGCAACAACCAGTCTCCTGAGGTGCATGGAGGCAGTAAGGTGGGAAAGCCTTGAAGTCCAGATGCAGCCCTCTGCCCACTATGTCTAGCATCCACTTGTCTGTTGTGACAGTGGCTGAATGTGGCAAAAAATGACATAGCTGACCTCTGATGGGGCGTACATACAGAGATAGAATGGATGGAGGCATGATGCACCCCCCCGACCTGTCACTGGGTAGCTTTTATGGTGGCACTGGTGGCTGCAGCCAAAGGGGCACCACTACCCCTGCCACCTCCTTTCTTAGGAGCTTGGCCTCTGGACTTCTGCTTGGGATGCCAGATCTGATACTGCCCCTGCTGGGGCTGCTGCCAAGGAGGCTGTGGCTGAAAGGACCAAAAAGGCTGTTTCTTAGGCTTCTTTTTTGGATCCTTCTGGAATGATGCCACAGAATCCAGGGTGGCAAGGGTCTTTCTCAATAAGGGTGACATGTCCTTCCATCCTTGGGCCAAATAGGTTGGTGCCTAAGAAAGGGACACTCACCAGCTTGTGCTGGGTGTCCACTGTGAAGGTGAACAGATGCAGCCAGGACCTGTGATGCATGGAGACAGCCGCTGTAATGACATGGGTGCATGGGTCACCCATGTCCAGGACTGTCTACAGCTGGTGTTTATTAAACAACTGACCCTGGTCTCTGATGACCGTCCCTGTCATTTGCTGATCAGCAGGGAGGTGCGGCAGGATTACATTGAAGACCCCAATCTGGCAGTGACCGAAGTTGGTCATCATCAAGACATAACTAGCCTGACAGAAACCCAGCGATGCCACAGGATGCACCTCTTTGCACATCCCCCTGGTGTCCATAAGTGCAGAACACAGAATTTGTGACCAACCACTTCAGGGTGGGGTAGTCCAAGAACCAAAAAAAGGATCCTGTAGGCACTGCATACTTGCGGACCGTATGGGTACAGGGTGCTGGATAGGATGTTGGATGTAGCCAAAGTTCCAGAGCCAGTCCAAAAATGGCCTCAGTCATAAGGAAGGTGACCCCTGGTGATTGGTCCTGGTCCAAAATGTCCTTAAGGGGATACTTAGCACTTTTTGGGACTGGCTCAAATGGGACAAATATGGACTCCGACATGAGTCGATGAAGCATCTTGAAGCACACTGGGCCATGGACTTGTGATCTGAGTCATCTGAGGACTCTTTGAAAATTGTCCTTGACTGTTTTTTGCCATGGACCTCATGGGTATTCTCTCTCAGGGTAATCCTCACTGACAACCAGCCTTGCAAGCCAGTGGCTGAATGGGCCTTCTTGATCAAAGCACCCACCATCTGTTGCGGTGGTGGAGGTGACAACCCCCAAAGAGGTGGAGAAGCAGATATGGGGGGCACCTGCGTGGCGTGGACTGGCAGGGGTGCCACTGGTGGCAGCCAGGAGACCAGAGGTCCAGTGGTTAGAGTCCTACCCTGCCCCACGATGACTGACTGTTGCCAGAAAAGCTCATTTGCAATGGTGTCTAAGGTCAAGGAGCATAGACAGCAGCACCTCTCAGTCAACATAGAAACATAGAAGTTGACGGCAGATAAGGACCGCAAGGTTCATCCAGTCTGACCATTTCTTTTCCTACCTTATGAATGTGTCATTGGCCTTTGCTCTGTCAATGGCCTATCTATTCAAACTCATCTCTATTGCTCCCTTATGCCTATCCCATGCCTGTTTGAAGCCATGCACTGTATTCATTTCCACCGCTTCCTGAGGTAGGCCGTTCCATGCACCCACCACCCTTTCTGTGAAAAAGAACTTTCTCACATTACCCCCTAATCGGCCTCCCTCTAATCTCATGCTGTGTCCTCTTGTCCTGCTATTTTTCTTATATTGAAACATGTTAGACTCTTTCACCTTGTTAATGCCCTTAAGGTGTTTGAATGTTTCGCTCATAACACCTCTCTCCCTCCTTTGGTCTAGGGTATACATATTGAGCTCTGTTACTCTGTCCCCATATGTTTTCTGATGCAGTCCCTGCACCATTTTGGTTGCCCTTCTCTGGACTGCCTCAATTTGGTTAATGTCCTTGTGAAGGTGTGGCCTCCAGTACTGCATGCAGTACTCCAGATGGGGCCTAACCAGTGTCTTGTAAAGAGGGATTATTATCTCCCTCTACTGACTTGTGATACCCCTACTAATACACCCCAACATCCCCTTAGCCTTACCTACTGCTTTAGTGGTCTGCTTGGATGATTTCAGGGCATCGGTGATGATGATGCCCAAGTCTCTTTCTTCCCTTGTGACTGCCAGCAACTCCACTCCCAGCCTATAGGTGGCTTCAGGGCTTCTCTTCCCTATGTGCATGATCTTGCACTTCTTTGCGTTAAACCCCAGTTGCCACTCTTCTGACCATTTTGCTAGTTTATCCAGATCTCTTTTTCATTCTGCCCACCCCATCTGGATCATCTACTCTGTTGCAGATCTTGGTGTCATCTGCAAACAGACAAACCTTACCCTCCAGTCCATCTGCAATGTCCTGATGAAGATATTGAAGCGGACTGGCCCCAGAACTGATCCCTGAGGTACCCAACTTGTGACTTGCATCTCTTCTGACTGTATACTGTGTACCACCACTCTCTGTTTTCTGCCCGACAACCAATTTGCCACCCAGTTGACCAACTTCTGACCCACCCCGAGCCTACCCAGCTTATTAATCAATCTTCCATGTGGAACAGTATCGAAAGCTTTGCTGAAGTCAAGGTAGGAAAGCAGAATTGAGAATGAGAACACTACAATTGAGATTTCGACCGTGACCTTGACCACCAACCAGATAGTCGACAGCAAGGAGAGCCTCCCAGCTCATCATGGTAAACCACATTATGGCCCATGTTAAGCAACATGGGCTTGGAAGGTTTGACCACCAGTGCAGGTGGCTCCCACCAAGGACCAAACAGGGACACTGCTCGGACAACATCCTCCTGGGTGAGGACCGTGGGTACTAGGGTCTGCAAGATTGAATCCTCAACCTCATCTGACCACTGATCAACAGGCTCAAGAATTATCTTGGCAACATGTTCGACTGGAGTCAAAGTCAGCTGGCTTGGAGGGGGTATCGAAGAGCCCTTGACCTGCTCTTTAGCTGAGGGATGCTCGACAGCTGCCAAGCCATCAGGCGAGTCTAGTGACCAAGAGGACTGTGATCTCTCCTGGTAAGGCTCTGGTGCCACTTGTGGTTACCACCATGGTGGGCATGGCTCTCTCCAGTGGTCTGGAGGGCTGAACACATGTCCTGGAATTCCATGGTGCATGTCTCTCTGACACTGGCCACAGCTAAGAGCAGCGCCAAGACTAAGGAGGTGCCAGCCGCAGCAACTGCTGCTTCCACCTCAAGAGCTGCAAGTTGCTGAGCAGACCCACCCACAGCTGAGGCCTTCATGCAGCCCTTAGGGTGGTCCTTCAAATCCCATCCCAAAGGTTCACCCATTGACAGCTGGAGTTTCCTGTCCTCGAGGGACTCTGGAAGCATACTTACGCAAAGGCCGCACCTGGCCACGCAGTGTTGCCTGCCATGGTAGTACATGCACATGTCGTATGGGTCAGCGACCAACATTTTCTGCCAATACCGAATGCAGAATTTGAACCCCGGTTTCCATTGCGCCATTATAGATCGAAGAGGGGAATCAAAGAAACCGAGGGGAAAAGGTAAGTAAATCACAAAAACTTTGAAGATAAGTTTGTCTATGGTGCACTAAACCTAAGCTAGAGTCGCGAAGGAGGTGACCTGTTCTTCCAGCAGAAAGAAAGATTTACCATCATCAGGGGGTGGGAGGAGTTTAAAGTTATCTGGCTAATCAGACTGTTCCAGTGGATAGTGAATCATAACCATACTCCTAGAATCACTTTTCAAAGCTGTTAACTTTCACAAGCAGTTGCACTTGGATGTTGTGACAAGATTTATTTTATTTTTTTGAAATGTTTTGCCAGGAAGGGCACACTGAGCTTTAGCAGCTCCTTTCCAGGTGCATCCTGGGGGATGTGGGTAAGTACATCAGGTTTAAAACAACAACATAATAAAATACTTGAGGTTACAACAGAGTACAGCGATACAAAGTAACAATGAATAGCCCTATACAGTTAGGGTTTGGGCATACAGCCAGCACATATAAATAAAAAATACAGATATCCATTAAATAGATGCAGTTAAGATAAGCTTATGCGTGAGAGGCATTTACCTTGGAACAGAAGGAGAGTAGCAGAAGAAGGATGTGGGGGGATAAAGAGAAGCAAGGGTAGAGGACAGTCTAGACAGTTGTCCCACAGGAGTGGTCATCCCCGCAAAGGTCATACATGGGACAGTGGTGAGCCAGACCATGAATTAGTTAACTGGCCCGCCATGACACAGTAAGGAGGGGACAGGGCCATAAAAGAAGAGCAAGTTAGGAGGGAGAAAAGGTAAATATGAGAGAGAAATGAAAGTGGTGGGGTGACAAGGGGATAACTTAGGGGTAGATGGGGAAGAAAAGGGTAGAGAAAAAAGGGTAGGAATTCAAGGCATAGGTAGGGGGGAGATAAAAGAGGAGGGAATTGGGGACCTAGGGAGAGAGAGGGGAGAATGAAGGATAAGCATAGGAGTCAAGGGAGGTGATCAGACGCAGTTACAGGAGGGTGAAGTGAAGTTACGTAGGAGAGAGGAGAGTGACCGAGGAGTAGTGACAGAATGAATATTGAGTGGGAGGGAGTTCCAGAGGTTTGGAAAGTGGTAGAAGAAAGTAGAGTGACCTGCGATGGATAACCTTGCAGGAAGAGCTAGAGTTTGGTCATCAGAGTTATGGAGGAAGTAGTAGGAGGGAGAGGGGGTTGAGAGAGAGTAGAGTAGAGAAGAGGTATGAGGTGAGAGATCCAAACCAGAACTTCCCGACAAGGGAGGTGCAGTGGGCTAGATGTATGGATTCAAGAGGAGGGGGAGGGGAGGAGAGGATGTATACAGGTTATACGGTGTATACGGTGGACAGTCAAGAGCAAACTGGCAGAAGGAGTGGAAAAGGATTCTAGTCTGGTAAGGGTAGACTTAGGAGCTGAGCTGTAGACTATGTCACCATACCCGAAGGTAGGGAGAATAATCTTCTGGATTAATTCATGGCGGGCTGGTAAGGGGATACACCCTTGATGCCTGTATAGGGCACTGGGTTTGGGATGAAGCTTTTTGTGAATGGTGTCCCCATGTCCAGAAAAATCTAGGTGACGGTCAGGCCAGAGTCCTAGATATCTGAAGGAGGCGACATCCTCTAGCATAGTCCCATCAGGGTATGAAGGGAGGGAGTGGCGTTAAGCCTTGAGAGCCTTTATCTGGTGCCAAAGGTCATAGAGACTGTCTTTTTGGCATTGAGTGAAAGTTGTCTGTGCAAAACCAAAGCTGGACTTTGTCAAACTCATGTTGTAGACTGGTCACAACAACAGAGGGGGAGGCACCTCAGGCAAAGTGAACAGTGTTGTCTGTGTACATGTGAATGGAGGAGCAGGCTCTGGGGAGGTCACTGAGGAAGACCAAAAAAGTACCGGGCCAAGGACTGACCCTTGGGGGACACCAGTATTTATGGGGAGGGGATATGGAGTTGCCTATTTTGACTGACTGAGACCAACCCACAAGATAGGAGTGGAACCAGTTGGTGGCGGGGACTGAAAGCTCTGCAGCAGTGAGCTTGTCAAGGAGGAGGGTATGGAATTCGGTGTCGAAGGCTTTGGCCAAATTGACAAAGATGGCAGAGGTGACATGGCCCTGATCCATTCCTGAGAGAGTAGTCCGTAAGCTGGAGAAGGGAGGTGGAAGTGGAGTGGGACTTACGAAACCCAGACTGATAGGGGGTGAAAAAGGAAGAAGAGTTGAGAAAGGAGGAAAGTTGAGAGAGAATGAGGAGCTCTTGTAATTTGGCAAGCGTGGGAAGTAGGGATATGGGGCAGTAGTTACCAGGCTTGGAAGAGTCATCTCCCTTGGAGAGAGGAATGACTGCAGCATGCTTCCAGACAACAGGGCAAAAAATGGCAAAAGAGAAAGAGAGGTTTAAAAGGGTGGGTAGGGGGAAGGTAATGGCAGGAGCAGAGAGAAGTAGGAGTTTGAGGTCAAGCCCATATCAGCATTTATTTTTGTCGGGGTTAAGGGCTAGAAGAGCCTTCAGGGTATCTGCAGGAGAGATAAGAGAATGAGAAAGAGGAGGACATAGGGAGTGAGTTTGAGGCAGGTTGTGGGGGATCGGAGGAGGGAACGGAGGACAGCAGGAAGGACGCACAAGTAGTGAAGAAGTTGTTGAATTCCATGGCCACCCTGGAGGGGTCAGAGATAATGGTGTCTCCTACCTTCAGGACTGAGATAGGGGACTGGGGGGTGGGGTGGGGGAGAATAGGGTGTGGATAACCTTCCAGAACTTAGAACTTAGATTGTAACTAGGGTCCTGGGCTCTTAGTTCTAATGCAAGGTCTAATTGACATAATTCCCATGGACATTCTGGAAAAATTCCAAAAAGATCAAAGGCAATAAAAGAAGCCTGCATGATGCCCCCCCCAAAACACACACACACACACACTGGGCCATAAAACTGACAGGGGAAGTTAAAAAAACAATTTGCCACAGACACAGACGACAGAACACCAGGTCCAATCAGAGAAACAAAAGCCCAATGCATAACAGATGTTTTTATAATGTTTGCATGATGTTTTCCTTTAAAAAGACTGCATTATAAAATGGGTACGAGAAATACTCTACTGTGATTGGCGGAATCCAGTCACATGCCTGTGCTGTTATTCCACAATTATGCACACCCTATCACACCTTATTGCTTAACTAGAGTTCTAAGATGACTGTGTGTAAATGATAGCTGTTGTGTGTAAATAAGAAACATACTAAAAGGATAGTAACTTTGGAACACTAACAAAATGTGAACCAGCATTTGAAACACAGGCGGGGCAGAAAACACATGCCTGCGATTAAAGCAGCAGTACAACAAAAAGTTGTAATTTTTTGCATCTGTAATTTTAATTTAGTAACAAGCTGCTTGATGGACATTTTAAATTGCTCAAAGGGTTTCTTTTGGTTAATTTTTATTTTGTAATTGATTCACGCGGCATGTTCGTTCTCGTCATGGAACTTGACTGGCAGTGCATTAATTCGTGCAAATTAATTACAGTTTTTATAGAACTAATAAGAAACACTAGAGAATCAAAAGAAACCCTTACAGTAACCTTAAACTAACATTAATTGGCATCTTACTAAACTTAAATTACAGAACACTCTAAATTTTCATCTTTTCCTTGCACTGCTGCTTTAAATGCATTCCTCCTTAGAAGCACCAGGATTTGTTACTTGGCCAAAATATCATCCTATAGTTTTTTAGCATTAATATATTTCTGCCATAATTAGAGTCATCATAGTACCTTTTCATCTCTCATGTTTTTAAAACATCTTTTATTACTAATTGCATGATAAATGACTCAGGTCATTAAAGATGGCCACCGTTCGCAATTTTTTCAAATCCCTTCCCGCGAGGTTACTCTTTGGCCTTATATACTGGATTCCTACTGTGGCTGTATCAGGAAGGTGCTAGCATACATTTCTGTTGGTAAACAGCATAATACCTCACCAAGATGTTTAATTGATTCATACTGGGAGTGGACAGAAAGTCATTACTTTTAAAAAAAAACCTTCAAACCCCATATCACAGTTCAGCAATAAAATGCAATGAAAGGATAAATGGACATATTGATGACTTTGTCAGAAATGTATTAATGCTATAACAATTGTATGATGAAATATTTTTTGACTAACACACATTGCTGCTTTAAATGGGCATGTCGGAAATAGAACGAGATATTAAAAAATGAGCGCAAGTGTAGCACAAATGTTTGTGTTGTACTTGCGCTAGTGCCTGACACACTGCACCAGCACTGTCTGTCTGAATATTGGCCCCTGTCGGTGCAGCACTAAGTCAAACTGTCCTGCCCCAACATGGACATGGGCTGTACCCAGCCCACAGGGAATAGCGCCCAGGACCAGACAGCACTGGAAGCCATCCTGGCTATATTCAGCCACACCATGCAAATGAACTCACTGAGCATGCAAGGCACTAAGGGGCTATTTGTATTCCCATTATGGGCTCGTTTTCAGGGTAAGCTGTGGCCCTTTAGTGCCCATCCTGTGGGTTCCTGACACGTCATACCTAGTGTCTAGCTGCACACCCCAACCCTCCGAACACCTGTCCCGAAGTCCTTAGACATTTCTCTGGTGTCTAGTGGCACCCCCACCCCTGCTTGCCTGTCCTGTGATAGTTTCTTTCTCCTTACTGTGTAGTGGCACCCCCAATGCCCTTCCTGTGATAGTTTCTATCTCCTTGGTGCCTAGTGGCACTCCCCACACCCTGAATCACCCATCCCATGATAGTTTATATCTCTGGTGTCTAGTGGCATCCCCCAAATGCTAGTCTAATGACAGTTCATATCTCCCTGGTGTCTAGTGCCCCCCCAACGCCATTCCTATACTATGAGAAGGCATCCCTGATGTCCACTGGCTCCCCCCCAACCTAGAACACCCATCCCATGTTACCAAACATATCCCTGGTGTATAGTGGCACCCCCTTCCCTGAGCACCCATCATGTGATAGTTCCTATCATGCTGGTGTCTAGTGGTACCCCTTCTAAATGCCAATCCTCTGATAGTTTCTATCTCCCTGTGTCTAGTGGTGCATGCCACTCCCCCAAGTACTGTCCCGTGATTGTTTATATCTCATTGGCGTCCAGGGGCACTCCATGCCACCTGAACACCCAGCCCATGTTCCCTATACTCTCTCTGGTGTCCAGTGGTATCTCAGTACCCCGAATGTCTGTCTACAAATGGACTGGCAAACATTGATGTGGCCGGCTTCCCCACCGCCCTCCGCTCCCAGTATGTCACCCATTCACCCACTTTACCAGGGTCTCTGGGGATGTTATGGCAATCCCAATATGGTGACTGGCACAGCCCTGCTCTCATCTCCTCGTCCAGCCACCATATGAGCTGACATTGAGCGCACATACCGTATATGTATGCGTGCTCACTGTCAACTCATATGGCTGGCAGCCAAGGAGGTAAGAGGAAGGCTGTACCGGCTGCCATATCAGGATTCCAGCAACATCCCCAGAGACCCTAGTAAGGTGGGGGGGTGGGTGGTGTACTGGGATTGGGTCCGGCAGGTGGTGAGTCTGTTGAACCGCCAATGTTTGCCAGTCCGTTTGTTGATAGGCATTTGGGGGGGGGGCATGGTAACACTGGACACCAGGATTAGTATATGGAATATGGGACAGGTGTTCAGGTGGGGGGGTTGCCACTAGACACCAGGGAGATATAAACTATCATGGGATGGGTGCTCAGGGGATGGGAGGCACCACTAGACACCATGGAGACAGAAGCAGTCACAGGATGGGCATTTGGGGAGTGCCACTAGAAGCCAGGGAAATAGGAACTAAATCACAGGACAGGCATGTGGGAGGGGGTGTCGCTAGAAACCAGGGAGATAGAAACTATTACAGAACAGATGCGCTGGAGATGGGGGGGCCACTAGACACCAAGGAGACCTGATCTATCGTGGGACAGATGTTCTTGGGGTGGGGGTGCCACTAGATACCTCAGATAGTTACTGTATATGGGATGGGTGTTTGGGGAGGGTGGGACTGCCAAGGGGCATCAGAGGTGTCTTCTCATATTAAGGATGAGCATTTGGGAAGCAACTAGACACCAGGTACATTTCCATTACAGGGGACAGATGTTCAGGGTGGGGGTGTTGTGACACCAGGATAGGGTCCACTGACATGGGACAGGTGTTCGGGGGTGTTGGGTAACCTTGGCCACCTGGGCCTGCTATCCCACTGGCATAACAAGTAATTGGTTATTGGTGGCTGCAGTACAGACATCCCACCATCGGTGGGGTGGGGGCACAGGCTTAGTGCCCAGTTAAGTCGTGGGATTCGGCGACAGTAAACAGCGCTGCTTTGTGTGCCTTTTATCACCATCACAAACCTCTGAATATGCTGATGCCCCCATATGCAGGAAGGGACCCCTCATTTGCATGGGCACAATGTTATTTTAGTGTCTGGGTGCTAATGGGTTTAGCGTGTGCTACAGGGGCCTCTGAATATAGCCCTCCCAAAAATGGAAAAAAAAAACATTTGCACAGGTGCAAACATTTGAACATCTAGCCCCGGTTCTGTTATCATCATTGGATTTTGCTAACTGGGTAAGCTCACTGAGACATATGTCCCTTTTTCAGAAGCAAGCCAGGATTAATTACATACAGCATAGTGACAGAACCTTTTTGCTAGGTACATGCAGCACAACAGTAATAACACTCGCAGCGACATAACGGCGGTAGTAACATTCCGCGCCACAATACAAAAGGACGAAGTACAATGTGCGCTGTGAGGTTGAACTCCAATGTATGAATGCCAGTCAGTATGACTGACAATGCTGTTGTTATCTTCAATATGATTATTAGATATTGTATCTCATGACCACAGGAACGCAAGAAGTGCAGATGGAAGCAGGCCATTATAGACAGATGGTTCCCTGCCTCTCAGCAGTTACAGTCTGGATATTTACTGACTGTGTACAATTTTCTAATGGTGTTTGAAACCCCCCACTAATGAACTTTAAACCACTGACTCTGGCAGGCAGTTCCAGACATCCACCACCCTCTGCGTAAAGAAAGAGTCCTCCCCTGCTCAGCTATTACACTGTTTGCTTTTAGCTGCATTATGTGTCCCCTTGTTCTTTGTGTATAAAGATTCATTTTTAAACATAGGCTCTCTGTAAGTGAGACATCATGGAATGATGAGGCATAATAGATCTCACTCAATCCTATAGTGCATGGTGGCCATTTTGAATAAGGTTAAACATAGGATGTTTTGACTCAAATATGCGCTGTAGGATTGGGTGAAAAATCTGAGAAAACATACTACAACTAATACCATGGCTTAAAAAGGAACACAACTTTTAAGTTCAGACATGTTGCATGTGCCAACCATAATGCCTTTTAACAACTTGTGGTAGCATACATACTTTGTGCTAGTTAAAAAATGAAAATACATAGTAGTATTTCTTTGCAGATTGGTGCAGATCTAACATTTAGTGCAGGCAATCTGGTTACATTTTGTTACCTTAAATTTGAAGGCAGGAGGAAACCCAACCAAGGATTTTAAATGTATTTTTTAAAAAAATTATTTCCTTCTATTATATTTAATGTTTCCCCTAAGTTGAGGCCATTTTAGTAAAATATATTCAGAATTATTCACTATTATCATACTGATCTTCATATTACATATATTTTTATAATCTTGTATTATATAGTATGCTATATAATAATGTATCATGTTACCCATATATGGTCAACAATGACCTATATCTCTGTTGCCTTTACAGTCATATTCAATCATGAACCTCCTGCCTCCCCAGTCTAGGAAAATCATAATACTGGAAGGTTTTACACTGATTGGCTCAACACTTTGGATGAGATGGCAAAAGACCAGGCAGTAGAAAACCACTTCACATCATTGATTAAAACTACCATGTCAACTAATCACAGCTACCATGTGACCTGATGGCAAGAGTAGGACATGATGACTGTATTGACTGGATCCCTACCAACAGGTCAGAATGAGCTGGTAACTTGGGAACATACATGCTCAGACTCACTCAACAACCACAACCCCAGCTTTTGTTTCTGGAAGTGTAAAACTATTCAGCCTCCCCTACATTACCTCTGAACCAAAGCTTTCAACAAACTGTACCCAGTTAAACATGTCACAGACATACTGCACCAGATAC
This sequence comes from Neoceratodus forsteri, assembly GCA_016271365.2. NCBI lineage: Eukaryota > Metazoa > Chordata > Ceratodontiformes > Ceratodontidae > Neoceratodus > Neoceratodus forsteri. The sequence goes on along the minus strand of JADMNL010000034.1, from coordinate 33,307,271 downwards.
TGAAATGTTTCCATTTTAGGGAACAGGTGTGCCTAGTAGATAGCTAACAAGCTGCCAAGAGGACATCTGACAAAACTGTGACTCGGGACAGCTCAACTTCTTCAGGAGCCAGGCACAAATCTGCAGTGTCAGAAGATCTGGCTATAATAGGCTGTTGTGGTCTTGAGAAAAGAAGCCCCATCTGTAAAGGGAGGGGAACCTGAGGTTTGAATGCCAGGTGGTATAGCAATGGAAACCACATCTGTCTGGGCCAGAATTGAGCAACCAGAATTAGGAGTGTACAGTTCATCCTGTAGCTTCACCAGTTCCAGTTTCTCCTTTAGCTTCACGAGTACCCTATGTATCAGGGGAACTGGAGGGAACAGGGAGAGGAACCTCCCTTTGCAGGAGAGAGGCAACATGTCTTGGCAAAAAACTCCAGCCCCTGGAGTGAGTAAGCAAAAATGTTGCAGTTTCTCATTGTTTGGGGACACAAAAAGGTCTAGCACTGGTTGACTCTCTGATGGGCAAAGAGCTTGGGGACCATGTCCTCCCAGAGTTCCCACTTGTGGGAGAGAGCAAATTACCTACTGAGAGAGTCCACCAGGACATTCAGAGAGCAGGGCAGAAACATGGCCACTATGTGTACTGTGTACCTTATGTAAAAGAGCCCACTAAGATACCCCCATTGTTTCTCTGCAGAGGGGAATGAGTAGGTACCTCCTTATCTGGTGTGGTAGTGCATGATGCATTGGTTGTCCATCCACTCCAGGATAGGACTTCTCTGAATGTATGGGGTGAAAGCCTGAAAGCCAAGAAGAAGAACAGCCCTCATCTCCAAAATGATGGGGAGCGGGTGTTTGATCAGGGACCAAACACTCTGAGTCTGGAAAGAACCCAGGTGAGCACCCCATCTCATCCCTGAGATGTCCATGGTGAGGACCAACAGAGGGGAAGGATGGAGGAATGGTTTCCCCTGCATAATATAGAAGCAATCTTGCCACCAGCAGAAAGTGCCCTTTAATGGTGATGCACAGTTCAGATGATCCAGGAGTTCAGCAGCCCGTGTCTATGGTATACGCAGTGCCCACTGGTAAATCTGCATTTGGAGATGGGCCAGTGGAATGTTGACAATAGCAGCAACCATGAATCCCAGGGCCCAATTCCAAGATGGGCTATGCCAGCGTGGGCAGGATCACAGCCAATCCCATGGCGTGTCCAGCGACTATGCTACGTGTCGCCATTGCTATTCCAGGCCCAGCACCTATGCTGTGTGCGTCTCTGCGGGCTGTGGCAATCACAAGATATGACCACACATATGCCACAGCCTGCAACACCTGGTGCAACTGCGGGTTGCGACAGCAACTTAGCCCAATTCCAGAAGGCCCGCTGTCGCAACCCACAATTTGCGATTCCAGGACACACAGTGGCGTAGCTGACTTCTGACAGCTCAGAGCTGTCACAACTGGCATCCAATGGCTGGCACCATCAGATGCAGCCTCGCAGCACCGTGACAACAGTGCAATGCTGTCCCAATGGCCCCCACAAGCACACCCCCAACCCCAAACCCCCAACCATGAGGGACCCCCGGGGTTCCGTGTCAGTAGCACCCCCGGATACTTGTGCCATCTGTCCTTGCCCCCCATATGCCCCCTGATGTGTTCTGCAGTGGTCTGGGGTGGGGGGCTCGGGGGGACCATCTGATGCTGGCTGCAAGATGTGACCTGCGGCATTGATACGCCATGCGTGGGCTACCACCACACACATGGCATATCTCGCAAGTTGCAATTGCTGGGACCCTGCCGCTTCTGGAATGCAGCAGGTTCCATGGCGAGGCAACCGGGCGAATTTGCAACTGCCATGTGTTACGCGGGCTGTCTTGGAATCAGGCTCCCAGTCACTTGAGCATGGACCTGGCAGTGACTCAATCTTTGGGACCAAGTAGGCTTGCTTGATTACGGCAGAGGCATGGTTCTTTGGAAGGAACACTTTGGCCAGAGTGGTGTCCAGGACTGTACCTATATGTTGTAGTCATTGGCATGGGGTCAGAATCAATTTGGGTTTGTTTATCAGAATACTCTGTTGGCCAAACAACTGCTGAGTCCAGTGTAAGGTCTTTATAGCCAGATCCCTGGATGAGGCCCTGCATATCCAGTCATCCTGGTACAGGAATACCTGTACCAGGGTACCAGGAACAGGGTCTCTCAGTGAAGGGCCATGGCTACCACAGGGAAACTCTTGGTAAAATCTCATGGTGACAAGGACAAGCGAAAGGTCAAGCCATGAAATTGGTAGTGCTAGTTTTCCAGCACGAAGCACAGGTACTGCCAGTGGAAGCGCTGGATCTTCATATACAGGTAAGCATCCTACACGTCTAGGGTGCAAAGCTAGTTCCCCTGTGATAACAGAGAGATAGAGAGGAGGGACTGCCGACAGACTCAAACATTTGTTGTACTCTGTGTTCTTGTTCAGGGCTTGGAGGTCTAGGACAGGTTAGAGAGCACCCATTTTCTTTGGTACAACAAAGTACCGAGAGCAAAACTCTTGATTGTGCTCAGATTGGGGAACGAGCTAATCACCCTTTTTTTCAGACAGAGTATGCACTTCAAATTGTAGGCCGATAAGTGTGCCAGACAGTAAATGCAAGGGCTAGGAGTATGCACAAGAAGTTGTGTTGCACCAGTAATTACAGCACATGACCCTTATGAGTATTATCCAGGACCCACCTGTCTGATGTGATCTCTGCCACTTGGGCAGGACCAGGGAGATCCTGCCCTTACCTGAACCTCTTTCAGTGAGGAAGGGGGGAAGAGGAGGGAGTAAAAAATAGAGGGAGAAGTGGCTGGAGCATAATTTTGTCCCTTACTGACCACACTCTTGGAGTGGGATGGGTGGGACTTGGGAGCCCTTATGAAATGAGATGCCAACTGGAATGCAAGAGGACTGGGGACCAAGCGACTTGAGGGAATGAAGTGTTATCTTGGATGACTGCAATTCTGAGGGTAAGATCCACATCATAGCCAAAGTTTGGAGCCATGGAATGGAGAGTTAGGCATTGAAAGTTACACATTATTGGCAAATTCAGCAACACACAACCATGAATATCGATGAAGAAAGCAGATACCAGAAGCAGCATGGGCAGAAGCAGCTGAGATGTCATGAGCTAAATGCAATAAATGCTTGCCAGCCCCTAAGCTGTGAGTAACACAGTGATGGGCTTCTATTTTAGAGGAACCTTCAGACATGTTATCCCCCAAGGAGGACATAGATCTCTGCAGCCTGTTTTGCTATTTGATCATGCACCAAATATTTGGCAATACAGAGGTCTAAGGTGGTAGAAGGAAACGTCTGTTTGCCCAGTATGTCTGATTTCCTGATTTTTTTTTGTCAATAGGTGTATTGCTCATATCCCAAGGTGCATTAGACCTATCATGAGTTGCCATAATAATCATAGAGTCAGTTTCTAGCCAGTAGTATAATAATGCTTTTGGAAGTCTCAAAAAATCTGGAGGACACTGAGATCCATTAAAGGCTGTCCCTTGGCTCCCACTATTCCTACCAAGATTCTTACCAAAGACACGGTGGTGAAAAACAATTTTCAAATCCTTGAAGAACTTAACTTACACTTTGTTACTGCCGGACTAGCTTTTGACTCCTCACCGTATGCTAGACATGCGAATAGCAATGCTAGCCCAACCTCCACACCCAGTACCCCATCCCAACCCTTTCAGCTGTGCTTGTTTAATTACAAGGAAGTTGAAGACTTACTCCTCAGCCTTGATACCAGGAAAAGCACAGGGGACGATGGTCTCAAACACTTCTTCTTGAGACTAGGTTTTGCCTATCTCACTGCCCCTATCCTTCATATTTTCAATCTCTCCATCACCACTGCCACAGTTCCATCCTGCTGGAAATCTGCCCACATTCTTCCTCTCTTCAGATCAGGAGATCCTTGTGATTTAAACAGCTACAGGCCTATCTCCATCTTGCCTCTTCTCTCCAAAGTTCTGGAAAAACTGATCTATAACCAACTAAAAAATCACCTTGAAACGTACTCACTCCTAAACCCAGCACAATCTGGTTTCAGGTCTAAACACAGCACCATCACAGCATTGGCTAAAGTCTCTAATGACTGGACTGCTTCTATGGATTCTAAGAAGGTTACTGGGGCAGGTTTTCTAGACCTCGGTAAAGCATTTTATACTGTTGACCATCACCTTCTAATTACCTGTCTCACCAATCTAGGTGCCACTCCATCTACTGCACAGTGGTTTAACAGTTACCTTTCTGGAAGGATACAAAAAGTCAAAGCTAATGGTCTACTTTCTGCCCCCTCCAGATTGTCAGGGGAGTCCCCCAAGGCTCCATCCTAGGCCTGATCTTTTTTTCCCTGTATATTAATGATCTTGATTCTTTCATAACGAATTCCAGCCCGCATTTCTTCGTGGAAGACACAGTATTGCATTCCACTGGCACAACTTTATCGGAAGTTAGTGAAGTGTTGCAAGCTGACTGCTCAGCTAGAGAGCAATCTCATAAAAGCCAAGCTTCTCCTAAATGCTAAAAAAACTAAGCCAATGATTTTTTCACGGCATACTTCCCTTGGCACTCTACCTGCCCTTCCAAAGGACTTTATTGTTACCTCCCTGGGAGAACCCATGGAAGTTGTACCTAAATTTAAATATCTTGGCATCTGGATAGACAATAAGCCACCTTTTAATGACCATATTGAAGACTTATCTAAGAGGCTCAAAGCACGGTTGGGTTTCTTTTTTAGAAATAGGTCTCTCTTCCTTCTTGAGACCCGAACCAGGCTTGTCCAGGCCACATTCCTTCCCCTACTTGATTATGGGGATATAATTTACATCTCTTCTTCAATATCAAGTCTAACTAAGCTAGACGTTCTCTACCACTGTGCCCTACGGTTCATCACTAGCTCCTCTTACCGAACCCACCACTGTGATCTTTATGCAGTGGTTGGCTGGACCTCACTTGCCACCAGACGCCTGCTCTATGCTGGTATCTGGTCCCTTAAGATACTCCTTCACAAACTACTGGGCTACATAACGTCTCTTATTCACATTTCCCATAGTGCATACTCCCTAAGGAAATCTGACTTCATCCTACTAGCTGTCCCAAAGACTCGTACTACAGTTGGCCAACGAGCTGTTTCCTATGCCCTTCCTACTATTTGGAACTATCTTCAATCCATACCGAAACTGACTAGCATTGTCTCAATTTCTTCAAAGCACTAGTAGTCTCTAAAATAAAAGATATCTGCAGCTGCCACTAAGCCTACCCCCAACTCCAAGTCAGTTATTTGAATACAGACTGTCCTTTTCCTCACCAAGCCAGGAATGAAACTGCCTAACTAGCAAAAGGCTTTTATTTATCTACCAAATGATATGACACCCTCAGTCCTCCTATCTACATCCTACTCCCCTATACTCTTCCTAACCCTTAGCCTTCCCTGTCTGCAAATCTTCTACCCTGCCTTCCTAACCAACCATTCTCTCCTGTCCATGCTCATTAACCATCTTTTTTCTTTCTTTCCTTTTTTATTATTCTTTCCATTAGACATAAGAAATAATGTCTCAACTTGACCCTGCACTACTAGGTTGAACCTTATTATGATACAGTATATCTCTTGTATTCTATATATACACTTTGTCTATTTACTCTCAATTGTACCTGTCTATGTATTATCCATATGTATGTGTAAATGTCTCAGGACCTCCTTGTGAATGAGCTCGCTCAACGGAGATTTTCCTGCAATAAACTTGAACTTGAACTTGAAGAGACAGGATATTGATTATCCAACTTTCTGGGGACAACTGATAGGGTGCTGGGTCTACGCCAGCTGTCATAATCTAAGGCAAGATAGACAGACAGACAGATAGATAGATAGATAGATAGATAGATAGATAGATAGAAGGATGGGATAACTGGAAAGGCAACAAACACTTATAGGTGTATTCTTGAATTATTTTTTGTCCTTCTCCCTATGTTTCGATCCCTCAGGGATCTTGTTCATGGGGTATCTTATTCATTTTTGTTTTTTTAAAACAGATTCTGTTGAAACATAAATATAAATTTCATTTAGTTACACTTTTTAATTACATCGCATCCATATGGTTTAAATGTAATTTGTTATTCAATTGTAAACATACCACACGAGTTTCTCTGAAGCAAGCCTTTATCTTTATGTTATTTCACTTTTCAGTCATAAGGCTATTGGTCCTTGTTTGCTTTTTTATCTCTGTAATGAAAAATATGTGCTATTTTCAGTATTTGAATGCCTGCTGTTCATTTTCATGTACTCACTTTTTACTGCTGCCCAAAATGGGCTTGACCCCCTTCTTAAACTGATTTAGTGCCATACCGTCTAAACTGAGCAGTTACTGCCAATCTGTTTTAGTGAGGGTTCCGCTTCACTCTGAAAAAAATCAAATGCAAACGTTGTTTTACATAGCCGCTCGTTTTTCAATTATTATGTCAGTTCTTTTTGTTCCAATGTGTGAATTATAGTAAAGTCTCTTACCTTTCTACGAGTACTGCTGCTTTTAAAAAAGATAAGTTCACTATGGCGTTCTATGTAATGGCCGCACAATTTCCGTCCTGCTATACTCAGTTTGGAGATGAGATAATGATTGTAATCAAATAATCCTAGAATTTTCAAAAAATTAAAAAAAATCAATCTGTTCATGCTGAAGGTCAGACTCACTTGACCTCCCACCATCCACTCCAAACCCCTCCAAAAATGTTGGTTTGGAGAGGGAAAGTGAACAATATATTCCTACTGCTGATAATATGTGAAAAACAGTTAAAATCAGTGACTGTCAGTGAAACAAAGATTTATGTACATGCTCCCTGTCATTTTATTCTTGTGCTCAAAAGGGTCATAGAAACATAGAATCTGATGGCAGATAAGGACCGATTAGTCCACCTAGTCTGCCCATTTCCCTACCTAATGGATAAGCTGCAGATCCTAGTTAACCAACAGCCTACTTCCTCCTACCCCCCCCACTAGAATTGCCTTATGTCTGTCCCATGCATTCTTGAATTTCCCCACTGTTTTTGACTCTACGACTTCCTCAGGAAGGCTGTTCCATGCATCTACAACTCTCTCTGTGAAGAAATACTTCCTCACATTACCTCTGAGCTGTCCCCCCTCTAACTTCAAATTGTGCCCCCTTGTTCTTGCACATCTCCTTTTATGAAACATGCTACCCTCTTGTACTTTGTTGATTCCCTTGAGGTATCTGAAAGTTTCTATCATGTCCCCCCCTCTCCCTCCTTTCCTCGAGGCTATTCATCTTAAGCTCCTTTAGTCTTTCTTCATATGTCTTCTGGTGCAGACCCTGCACCATTTTGGTTGCCCTCCTCTGGACAGCCTCCACCCTGTCTATGTCTTTGCAGAGATGGGATCTCCAGAACTGTACACAGTACTCAGATGTGGTCTTACCAACTGTCTGTACAGAGGGACAACAACTTCTTGTTTTCTACTGGTGATGCCTCCCTATGCATCCCAGTATCCCCCAGCCCTCTTACTGCCTTCTCACATTGCTTGCCCACCTTTAGGTCATCTGATATGACTATCCCCAGGTTCCTTTCCATTTTTGTTGTTGTCAGTATCTCATCCCCCATTGTGTACTCTTCCCCTGGATTTTTGTTTCCCAGGTGCATTACTTTGCACTTCTTTGCATTGAATCTAAGCTTCCATACATTTGACCATTCCTCCAACCCTGCCAAGTCCCTTTTCATCCTCTCCACCCCACCTTGCGTATTAACCCTGTTGCAGACCTTTGTGTCATCTGCAAAGAGACATACTTTTCCTTCCAGTCCCTCTGCAATGTCACTTATAAAGACATTAAAAAGGACCAGCCCCAGTACTGAACCCTGCAGTACCCCACTATTAACCCCCCTTTCTTCACTGTGGACTCCATTTATTATTACCCTCTGTGTCCTGTTGTCCAGCCAATGTTTTACCCAGGCTACCACCCTAGGACCCACTCCCAGGCTGGCTAATTTGTTTATTAATCTTTTGTGTGAGACTGTGTCAAATGCCTTGCTAAAGTCTAGGTAGTTCCATGTCCACAGACCCTCCCTGGTCTACTACTTTGGTCACCCAGTCAAAGAAATCAATTTGATTTGTCTGACATGACCTTCCTGCTATGAATCCATGCTGCCTTGGGTCCTGTGCCCCACTGGCCTCTAGGTACTCAACAATTCTTTCCTTCAGAAGTGATTCTATCATTTTCCCTACCACTGAGGTCAAACTGACAGGTCTGTAGTTTCTTGCCTCTGTCTTGCTCCCACTTTTGTGAAGAGGAATGACATCTGCCCTCCTCCAGTCTTCATTAACCACACCATCCTCCTATGATTTATTAAAAAGGGTAGTAAGTGGTGTTACTTTAGAATTCTGGTGTGAATCCCATCAGGCCCCATTGCTTTATCCACCTTCAGTTTTGGGAGTTCTTTCAGAACCCTTTCTTCTGTGAAAGGACTAATATCAACCCCCCTATCCAGAGTGCTTCTATTGACTGGATTAGGTATCTCTGCCTGCTCTTCCATTGTGAATACTGAGAAGTATTCATTCAGTATCCCTGCTTTTTCACTGTCGCTCTCTGCCCAACCACCCTCCTCTTTATTCAGCCTCAGTATCCCTGCCTTAGTCTTTCTTTGCTCTCTAATGTACCTATAAAAGGTTTTATCCCTCTTTTTAACCGAGTTGGCTATCTTTTCCTCGGTTTGGGCCTTTGCTATTCTGACTGCCTTCCCTGCTTCCTTCTGCTTTAACTGGTACAGTTCTCTGTCCTGCTCCTTCTGTGTTTGCTTATACTTCCTGAATGCTATCTTTTTCTCCCTAACCTTTCCTGCCACTTCTTTTGAGAACCATAGTGGTTTATTCTTTTGTTTTGATTTATTTGCTTCACACAAAGGCTTGTTGCCTCTGTGATGGCGGTTTTGATGTTTCCCCATTGTTGCTCCACCCCACCTTCTTTCCTGTTTGCTAGTGCTTTTCTGAGGTACTCTCCCATTTTGACAAAATCAGCCCTTCTAAAGTCCAGTACCTTCACTTTTGTATGGCTTGACTCTACAGCTAAATTTATCGTGAACCACACTGTTTGGTGGTCACTTGTTCCCAGATGGCTACCCACTTCTAGATCTGAGATTCTCTCTCTGTCCCCATTTGAGAGTACCAGGTCTAAGATTGCTTCCTCCCGAGTGGGTTCCAAAACTAGCTGTCTGAGGCATGCCCCTTGTAGGGCATCGAGACTGGCCCTGCTTTTGGATGTGGCTGCAGCAAAGGTGCTCCAGCTAACATCTGGCATATTCAGGTGCCCCATCAGAAATAACTCCCCTTTCTTTGCCATCCTAAGGATGCCTTCTATCATTTCCTTGTCCATTTCCTCCCCCTGAGATGGGGGTCTGTATACAACCCCTGTGCAGATTGTGGTGCCATTTCCAGTCTCCAGGGTGACCCACAGTGCCTCTTCTCCTCCTATTTACCCTTTGGTTCTGCTGCTTTGATCCCTTCCCTTACATAGAGAGCTACTCTTCCTCCTCCTCTTCTACCCTCCCTGTCCCTCCTGTAGACTGTGTACCCTGGTATGTTGAAATCCCAATCATGGTTCTCTGTGTACCATGTTTCTGAGACTGCCACAATATCCAGGCATCCGTTTTGAAAGGCTGTTCAGTGGCAAATCCATTCTAGCAGGATGGAAGTCATGCATGCACAATAGTACGGGTGTGGCGTCACCATGTTAAGCCCACAGTGCAATTCAAAACGGACTCAAGAGGAAGCAGGTTTAGATGCGTAGAAGCCGCTCGGCCATCACATAGAACGTCACAGTGAACTTATCTTTTTAAAAGCAGCAGTACTTGTAGAAATGTAAGAGACTTTACCATAATTCACACATTGGAGCAAAAAGAACAGACATAATAAATGAAAAATGAGTGGCTATGTAAAACAACATTTGTATTAGATTTTTTTCAGAGGGAAGCGGAACCCTCACTAAAACAGATTGGCAGTAACTGCTCAGTTTAGACGGTATGGCACTAAATCAGTTTAAGAAGGGGATCAAGCCCATTTTGGGCAGCAGTAAAAAATGAGCACATGAAAATGAACAGCAGGCATTCAAATACTGAAAATAGCACATATTTGTCATTACAGAGATAAAGAAGGCAAATAAGGGACAATAGCCTTATGACTGAAAAATGAAATAACATAAAGATAAAGGCTTGCTTCAGATAAACTCATGTGGTATGTTTACAATTGAATAACAAATGACATTTAAACCATATGGATGCAATGTAATTAAAAAGTGTAACTAAATGAAATTTATAATTATATTTATGTTTCGACAGAATCTGTTTTAAAAAAACAAAAATGAATACGATATCCTGTGAACAAGATCCCTGAAGGACTGAAACGTAGGGGAAAGGAAAAAAAAATTATTGAAGAATGCACCTATAAGTGTTTGTTGCCTTATTAAAGGGCCCCTACCCCCAACCCTTGCTTTGTTTTTGCATGGGGAAGGGCTGAAGAACCCTACAAGAGAAAATCCATTACCTACTTGAAACCCACAATTGAATAACTGAGGGAGGGACACGAGAGGGCATGGACTGAGATTGGAGGGGGGAAGATTCAAGAGGTGGATGAGGAGACATTTTTTCATGGAAAGAGTGGTGGACACCTTACGAGATGAGATGGTGTCCTGTAAGACGGTGGGCAGTTTCAAGAGGGTTTGGGACAGGGAAGGGATACTGGGAAGGGGGGCGGGAGGGCAGCTGCATGATGAGGGGCTAATTGCACACTCGAGCAGACCTGATAGACCATGAGGCCTGTTTCTGCTGGCAATCTAGTATGTTCGTAACCACAGGGGATTTGAAGAATTTATATTAATTCTTTTAAGTGAAGTCTTCCTCTGCAGAATTGGAGCTTTTTCTGCAGGAGGCATGGAAGGTTTTGGAATGAGACATCCTCAGAAGGAGACATGTATACAACAGTGTCTGCAGTATCAGAGGAGCTGGATTCAAAACTATGGTAGATGGGAGCTTCTCAATCCTCCTCCTCTTTATCTGACTAGTCTGAATTGTATTCCTCTTCCTGTTATTAGGAAGAGGAAGGTACAGAAGAATCACTGGAGCCACATTCTGGAGGGCAGGTGACTGTGGAGGAGGAGGAGGAGGAACAGGGACAGAAGGATCCACAAAGTCCAGGCTATGAAGACAAGGGTCATGACAGAGAGGATGTCAATGGGAATATCACTGACAGCAAGGCAGGCAGAGGTCTTTGGATCAGTTCAGAGAATGTAGCCAGTACAGTAGCACTGGCCTTAATGACACAGATAGGTGGTGATGATGGCAACATCGGCTAGAGAGTACCCAACGACAACGTGCCTGCTGAAAGCTGCCTTTTTTTCATTTTGTGTTTTGTTAGACCCGACCTGGAGCATGCATCTGAACGTAGTGTCTCAGTGACAGTCAGGCCAGTGATGGAGGCCAATGACATGGCCTTAATCTTACTCTCCAGCCTGTTCAATGAAGACTGGGATCTGGACAGAGGGAGAAGCATGTTAGTGATGCTCTGCCAAAGAAGTCCTTTCAACTTCTTTTCTTTCAAAGAATGATACTGCTCCTAAGGAGGCAGAAGCATTGCCAAACAGTGAGGAAAGCATCATGGTTCAAAGTAGAGTTGCCAACTGTCAGGTTTTTTCAGGGTCCCTCAGTAATCTGGTTTTGCTCAGTGATTGTCAGGTTTTTGAGCGATTCTGTGTGCTCACATACTTTTGAAACAGATTTTGCAGTGCCATTAATTGTTTTAGCAGCATTTCCAGGGTGCAGGCAAGTTCTGTTGTCAAAATAGCCTTTCTTTGTAAAAGCAGGCAATCTGGGAGGTGTAAAGTATGGCCGTTAAGACCATTAGCAGATACTTAACATAATCTTTTCCACTCTGCATCTTAAAGCAGCACTGCAGCAAAGCTGGGCAAAAAGTCTGACCCTGCCTTTTGTAACAGTAAAAAGATTTTGTCATCTTCCACTTTTATTTGCTGGTAAACTTTTCTCTCTCAAAAAAAATGTAAGCTTTTTTAAATGTTTTAAATGATTTTTGTGTAAGCCCCCCAAATTGGGCTCACCTTGGGGGCTCTGGCTGATGCCGCTCCCAGGGGTCCTAGGTGGGATCTGGACCCTGGCGCCTCTTGTCACCTCGCGACTGTGGCCACAGGTGTCATTCACTGTCCTCCACCTCATGGGATCGCTGGACAAAGGGGCCGAAGGTCGGAACATGGGTTTTGCACCTGCTGGCACTAAAAGACAAAATAACTTGTGGTCCCGGTGTTTCGGGAAGCCGGGACTGCAAAGTAAATAAATAAGATGGCAGCTATGCTCCCTCTGAGCATGCACAGCCTTCAGAGCTAAAATTTAAAGGTGCTGCGCTCTAATTTCAGCTCGGCCATGCGGCCATTAGAAAAAAAAATATCCCCGGCTCTAGGATGAGCAGAGGAGCCGGGAATCGATAGTAATAGTGACCGGATCGTCTCCGGTCAAGGGAGTGCATAGCTTAGCCCTGTTAGAGGGCTAGATCAAAGAAATCAGGGCTGGACTGCAGAGAGCCCTACAGGGAGACAAAATGGCAGCCCCCATAAAAAACTACAGAATCGAGTTGCTGGGTAAAATACAGAGCCAGCCCTGAAATCACCTGGTAAGCTGCAGTCAATCAGAGGGAGGCTGCTAGGAGGAGATATAAGCCTGTTTTGCCACCAAAAAAAGGGTAGAATTGTCAAGAGGAGCTGCAGTGTGGCTGTGAGGAGAGAGACTGTCCAAGTATATGATGTTTGCCCGGCTGCGTCCAAACCCTGACTGTCTAAAACTACTAAGCTGAGGGCAGGAGGAATGGCAGCTGTTTCTGTGTGACTAAAGCAGAAAAAATTGTTCTCCAGCAGCCCAAGCAGTCGGACAGCTTTTTGAACTAGGAAAAGAGTTGGACTGCAGACCTTGAGTGAGCCACTGATCCCCTCGCGGAGAAATTTTTTAGTGAAGTGAACGTTTGACTGGGGAGAGACTGTAAGGCCCTGTACACATTACAACTGAAGATTTGTAGCATTTTAAATAACGGTATCAAAACGTTTTCAAACTCACCACAGCAGCCCGTCCACATCATTGTCACTATTGCAGTGTCAGTGGCTCAGTAAGTAGCACACTCGCCTCTGAGGCCGGGAGATCAGAGGGCTGTGGGTTCAGTTCCCACATCTGGCACTTGGGTTAATATCCCAGTACTGACACTGTAGTGCAGCATGAGAGGGGTGCTGCACTTCTGAGGTGCCGTCTTTCCGATGAGACGTTAAACTGAGGTCCCATCTGCCTGGATTGGTGGTAGTTCAGGTGGATGTTAAAATCCCATGGCACTTATCGAAAGAGTAGGGAATTTCCCGGTGTCCTGGCCAAATTTCCCTCATTCACTAAAAATACCACCAACAGCTTAATCTGGTTCAATGGTCAGTTGGAATTCATCTGTATCCCCCTCCCCCGGGTCGTGCCTGAAAATAGACAGGATTTGTCTAGTGCACTTACCCGGTCAACAAAAACTAAATAAATAAATTGTTCACCGAGTTCGAACTCGGTTGTAACACGGTAAACTCCCGTCTGTATCAGGAGCAAGTAACGTTTTTAAACCCGGTAATCCTCCGCGATTGTAGCACGGTTATGTTGGCACTGTAATAGAGGGAAAAATCGCACACCCGTCCACACTACAAGGTAACACGCTTTCCTCCTTCAAACCATTTTTAAAAACGGACTTGAGACTAGCTCGCAGCAGGGTTTAAGCACGGTTTCTTAACACGCTTTGAAACCATGCTTAAATGCGGACAGGTGCCGTGTTTGTGCTAGTTAAAACGTTTTAAGCACCTTAAAATGTTTTAACTAGCCTGATGTGTACAGGGCCTTAGTGTCAAGGCAAACCGTTGTGACAGGACCCAGAACTGCTTGTGGAGGCATCCCCCGAGATAGGGGCTGTGAGGTGAGAGACTGTGGGAGCCCCAGTGCCCTGCTCAGGTTCTGTAGGGCGACTAGACATGCAACAGAGGGGTTTGAGGAACATCATTAATCCTGGTTCCTCGGACTGAAGACAATGATGCCCCCTGGCGTTGAAGGACTGAACAGGCCTGTAGGTGAAGTTGGCAAGACCAGGCTGGCAAAGATCATCACCCCTCAAGTTTGTCCAGTTCTGGTTTCCCACCTGTGGTGCACCACCAACGGAGACCCTCCACGGTACCATGGAACTCATGTGGCTGTGAGCCCCCTGTGTGAACTGCAAAAACTGTGAGTACCCCGAGCTGGTTCTCTGGGGAGTCTATTAGTTAGCTAGCCAGTTAGGATTCTGGGGGTACTCTCCAAACAGAATTTTTTGTGACATTCAAGTTTGACAAGCCTAGGATTTCAAGTCTGAAAATGTGTTCCATGTTTATCTGGGCCACAATGAAAGATCCCAGGCCTGCATCATTGAGCGGTGAGGTACTCACCATACAGGGACATTCTGGGTGCACCCAGGGGTAGGAGGAGGGGTTGCTACAGGGAAAGTTATTGTCTAACTAAAGTAAACAGTGGCTGACATTCTCCTCCTTGTGTTCCTCCTCTCCAAATAAATAAGGTTACTGTTTGCATTTTATCCACTATCACTGTGTTATTGGAAGAGTGCTGCTGGAAGTGTGGGCAGCTACTGTATGGAAAACTGTTATTGTGTGGGGAAAAGTATTACTGGGGCAGCTTACTTATTTCCTGGGGGGTAGTAACCTGTTCTCTTTTCCACAGGAGTTCCCTGCCACTACCTCAGGTGGAGGCACCACGCCACATTTGCTACAACTGTGGAACCCAGGCCGGCCTCCTTGGAGGTGTGTGCTGAATTACCCTGAGGGCCCCGGTGCAGCCTAGGTGAGTCAAATGGCTGTTACACTTATAAAATATATATATTTTTTATTTTCCTCTAGAAAAAAGGATGATCAGTCCTTTTGGCTTCAAAATAGTATTGTGGACATGAAATGGAATCTGGATCCAGAAAAATATATAAAGTACACATTATAGGAAACAAGCAATTTGTTTCTTATATATCACTGCATACTATTTACAGTATTTCCTATGTCCCCCCAGATCATATTTCCCATGTCCCCCCAGATCATATCTGTAAATGAGATTTCCTTTATCTCTGCATGTTTATTTTCAATAAATAACTAACTAAATTAATTAATAACAAGGAATAACCTGGAAAAGCAAATTTAACAGGTACATATGTCAACATTTTTGTTGAACTACTGCTTTAAGTGTTGTCATCAGTCAGGGGGGTGAGGCTAGGGGCGGAGTTTAGGGTGTGGTTTAGTGTCTATATTTTGCCTCTTCCAGAGGTGGCAACCCTACTCCTTAGAACATCGAAAGGACCCCACAGCAGACTCAGAAACTGCATTTTTGGCATTTTCCATTTACTGAAGAAAGTTCTCTAGGGAGATTCAACGGCATCTCTTCATGGCCTAGTTGAAACCTTGGCAGATAGGGCAACACTCAATTTCATGTGAAAGGTCCAGGCAGGTGTTTGGCTTGACTTCTTTATGGAAAAATATGAAGTACCCAGGAGTCTTTCTATGTCTACTTTGCCATCTTTAGAGTCTAACCAACAGGTACCTACTGACTTTACAGTGACAGTAATAGAAGTTAAACATGCCATTATGGCACAGAAGAAAAATAAAACAGCTGGCATATATATGCTAGGTGCAGAATTTTTTCAGGTACTTCCTAACTGGTGGGCTAATAAACTGGCCTCTCTTTTCAACTTCATTTTGGAGAAGGGGGTGAACCCTGAAGAATGGCTTGTCAGTTTAATAATTCCCATCTATGAAAAAGGAGATCCCAACGATCCAGGGAATTACAGGCCCATTAGCCTGTTATACATAGCTGAAAAAATCTTCCCTAGAATTATTTTAGAGAAATTGGAGAATTGGGTGATTGTCAATAATTTAATTTCAGAAGAACAAGCAGGCTTCAGGAAGAATAAGGGTACTATTAATAATATTTTTTGTATTGAATTATCTCATTGACAAATATTGTTTATCCCAAAATGGAGTCTTATACACAGTGTTCCTGGACTTGAGGGCAGCTTTTGACAGCCTAAACAGGAATCTTTTATGGGAATCCTTAAAAGAGTTTGGTATACAGTCTCAATTGTGTCAGTCAACAGTGTCAGTGGCTCAGTAGGCAGCACGCTCACCTCTGAAGCCGGGAGATCAGAGCGCTGTGGGTTCAGTTCCCACATCTGGCACTTGGGCTAATATCCCAATACTGACACTGTAGTGCAGCATGATGGGGATGCTGCACTTCTGAGGTGCCGTCTTTTGGATGAGACGTTAAACCGAGGTCCCATCTGCCTGGATTGGTGGTAGTTCAGGTGGATGTTAAAGATCCCATGACCTATCTCGAAAGAGTAGGGAATTTCCGTGGTGTCCTGGCCAAATTTCCTCATTCACTAAAATAAATACCACCAACAGCTTAATCTGGTTCAAATTTAATTGCTTACCATCTGTACCCCCACCGGTCGCCCCTGAAAAGGGACTTCTAGGCCCAGTGGGCTTACCAGGTCAACAAAATTCAACAAACAAACAAACAATTACTGAACATGTTAAAATGCCTACATGACAATAATTTTGCCTATGTCAGAACTTCAAGGGAGGGCCATGTTACAGATTCAATACGCTTAGGTAAAGGGGTCAAACAGGTTTGCCTTTTGGCCCCATTACTATTCAATTTATATAGTGAATGTTTAATAAGGGACTTGAAAGCAATCAATTATTCAGCTCCAAGTATTCATGGGGAAAAAGTGGGAATTTTAATGTATGCTGATGATATTATATTATGCTCATTAACTAAACGTGGATTATTACGAGCAATTAATAGCTGCATTCATGCTTTTAGGAATCTGGATTTATCAATCAATACACAAAAATCACCTATTCTGATCTTTGGTACAAACAAACAGAAAAATCAACAGCAGAATTGGGTTATTAATGACTTAATCTTTGAAATTAGGAAGGAATACACTTACCTAGGAGTTATTTTCTATACAAAAATGTCCTGGGGTCCACAGCTCGCTAGAGCTAAAAAACAAGGTATAAGTGCTGCTCGTGCCATTTTGAGAGTCGGTCAAAATTTTGCTGAGAACTCATATATAGCTCTTAAAAGAGCATTTGAATCAAAGATCATCAGCACCTTATTATATGGGGCAGAAGTGTGGGCTTTCTCAAAAAATGCATTGGTACTAGAGACGGTTCAGAATATGTTTTATAAGTTGGTCTTTGGTCTCCCTTGTTGAACTCCAACCGTTTTATTGAGGATTGAATTGCATTTAATTTCTATAGCTACTCGAGCACATCTGAAGGCTCTGGCATTATGGCAACAAATTGTGTTGGCTCCACAAGACATTCTATTGGCTAAATGTTGATTAGAAGCCAAAGGGTTGATTCCGAACTCTGGTTGGCTCTACAAGCTTAATAATTGCCTGGCTAAGTCAGGTCTGACTCAAATGTGGGATACCCTGGCAACTATAGATGTTAAACAATACGTAAGCTTAGCCAAACAAAGGCTTATTGATATTTATGTTCAGACTGAATTCAATAAAGCAAGGGACATTCCTTTTTGTAGAAGCTATTTAGACTATAAACATAAAGTGACACATGAAAAGTATTTGTTATTCTGTGAAAACAGTAGCCAAAGAAATGCTTTTTGTAAATTTAGGATAGGACTTCTGAAAGTAGACTTCAGAAAGGAGTCCATTTTGGATATTTGTAATAAATCGTGTGTTTGTAATTCATCTATCATTATCACAATTAACCATCTGATCTTTGATTGTCCATATCTGGATAAAGCAATGGAAAAATGGTTAAAACCAATTTGGGGAAGTCTAAGATCTAGTTTGGAAGGGAATTTGATTAAAAGTATGTTATTTTGTGATAAATCAACTCACATCTTCGCTATGGTGAATTTTGCTAAATGTGCACTTTATAGTGTTTCTGGCTGGAAAAGAAAATGAAAACTGAGATTATAACAATTTTAAAATTTTATATAAGATATGTTATAATATGTAAGATGAATTTATGTGATCTACGATTTTAGTGTATGTTGTGATACAATAATTTTATACATACTGAAATAAAAGAAACTTGAAGAAACTTTAATTTGTGAGTATCGTCACAGACAATATTCATGCCATACTGGCATGTGAAAAAGCAGTTGCTTCTTCAACAGTACTAGTGACAGTATTTTAAGCAGCAAAAAAAAAAATATATATATATAGTAGAAAAACATCACCGATTGAAATGTATTTATTTATTTATTTAGCTTTTGTTGACCGGGTAAGTGCACTAGACAAATCCTGCCTATTTTCAGGCACGACCCGGGGGAAGGGGAATACAGATGAATGCCAACTGACCTTGAACTGGATTAAGCTGTTGGTGGTATTTTTACTGAATGAGGGAAATTTAGCCAGGACACCGGGGAAATTCCCCTGCTCTTTTCGATAAGTGCCATGGGATCTTTAACAACCACCTGAACTACCACCAATCCAGGCAGATGGGACCTCGGTTTAACGTCTCATCCGAAAGACGGAAATTGATGAAGGTATCTCCTTGGTCTGACCCAAGTGGTTAACAGTAGTGAGAAAGAGACTGAGAAGGGATGGGGCTGCCCAGGTTATATCACCATGGATGACGTACGTCATCATGGGCTGCTCCAGCTAGAAAAGAGTTTCTGAGTGGTTCTGACACTGACGGCTTACAGTTCAATGTGTGTGGCTCTATGGAGGAAGATGTCCTCAAAGAAGATCTACTCTTCTCCACAGATATGTACAGCAAGGAATAAACTAGCATGTGTCAGTAAATGATCTCAGTTTTCAATTGTCCTGATATTGGAGGTAACCTGGACAGTTAATACTTTGCCTTTGGTTAGATAAGGGAATTCCCACATTCATAGAATGGAAAAAATGCAACGCTTGAAGCTTTGTTGTTTTCTTGTTAATTTTTTGGAACGTCACCATACCTCTCAACTGTCACATATTATGAGGTACGTCAGTCATTTTACCTCTCAGAAATCCTCTGCCCCACGAGGAAGGGGATATTCCAAATTTCCCACTGAAACTTTAAAGCAGAAATTCATAATTATCTATTGTGCTCTGTTATCAGCAAACAGTATTAACATTAGTGCACTGAAAGCAATAGTTTTCTGAGCTTGCAGTGCCATGTTTGATGATATGTCACACATTTTGCTCATTTGTCGCATAGATTTTTTGCTGTGTTATGATATAATGGGGGATGAATACTTACTAAATTAATTAAACCTTCAATTTAAAAATGACACTATGGGTACAAGAGGTCACTCTCTCTAGCTTAGGTACATAAAGTATAATACTAATAGAAGGAGGGCTTTCTTTACACAGAGAGTGGTGGCCACTTGGAATGAGCTCCCCTTGTCGCTTATCTATTCTAAATCAAAGGTACTTTTTAAAACTCAGCTGGATATATATCTTATGAAAGAGGGTAACATGACTACATAAGGGATATTGGATGGGAGCAGCTATGGGCTATTCTTTACTGTCTGGCCTCCTTAGCTCCCTTGAACCTTTGTATGAACCTTTGTATGATCCTGTCACACATTTCAGTGAAGAAAGGTTGAGAGGTATAGATGTCACAAAATTCACATCGGGTGTGCTGACTCCTGGTCTTGTGCAGGAGACTGCACCCTCGAGGTGAACAAACGTTCCTCTTCAAAGAAGCCCAGTGTAGGCATTATAAATGGAAGATCCTGGATGGGCTGGGCATGCAAACTAAGAAGTTAAGATTGGTGAGCACTGTCGACCAGGTGACATGGAGAGCTGAGGCACTGGATGCCACACCTCCAACCACACCACTGACCTGGGTTCGGTGATGGACTTGGGTCACCAGGGGTCAGCCGGGCAGAAGAGGATTAAGCATCTTACTACTCTTTTCTCCCAGGGCTGGGGGATCAGCCACACTGCTCCTACACTGCCACCACATGGAAGGGTGGAGGTAGGGCAGTGAAAGCATCTCAGAAGGGGATGGCTGGCCACAGATGCCATTGTGTATGTACACTTCCAAGTGCATGCAAGGCCTGCACCACTGCATGCCATCAGTCTGGTAGGAAGAACAGGGAAAATCTGGGGTACAACACCATGACTCCTCAACCTGCCTGCCCCCACCACTGCCTGGTCTCCCTGCATCTGTATATGTTGCACCATAGGGGAGAGACAATCCCTTCCACTCCTAGCCCTGCCACTGGGGGGGAAATTCATGGGGGAATTGGCAGATGAGTTCCATTGGATGTTGGCCATCAGTCGGGAGATGCAGAGCATGGGCTAAGAGCGTTCACCTGCACTCAGAGAAGGTAAAAAGCTTTATGGAAAGAAAATGTTGATGAGCATTGTGACAAGCGAAAGACTGACAAGAAAATAACAATCTACTAACAATATACTGTAGCACCATTCTGGGCCTTGATAAATTAAGGAAGGTGTCCCACTAAACATCAGCATTGTTGTGAGATGCAAACTGCACACAAAATACAAAGATTTCCTGTCATATAGCCAGGAGTTGAACTCTCATTTTTTCTCATATCAGGGGCCTGATTCACAGTTTGGAGGGACTATCACTAAATGGTCACAATGGCCACAGAGCCACAGAGTCCTGCCCCAATGTGCATAGCTGCTAACAAAATTGCGACTGCAAGGGGAAGGGGGTCACCATACACATGGCTCACAGGGTCATGAACATAGCGTGGTGATCCTGGCAAATTGTAATGCAGAATGAAAAAATTACTCACCATAGTAATCTTGTTTCTTCCAAGGTATACTTCTATATTCATAACTCTCTCTGCAGTCAGCCTCCTAAGCTGAGCTGCCCAAAGAAAATGGGATTATATGTTAATGATAGAACCTATCATTGGCTCATGCCACTTATTCAAACTGCTGCCCTTATCAGCTGCAATGTTCCACCAACGTATCAGATTTCTTTCTCCGCCTGACAAGTCAAGATGCCTTGGAGACTTCCCTCTCTGTTGTTCCTTGTGTGGTTCATCACTGAACATAAAGTAGTTTTTAATTTTAATTCTTACTGCTGCCTTTATTTCTGTTTTAATTCTTACTATTAGTTAGTGTAGCGGTGTTTTAGTGTTTTTTAGTGTATTTTCTCTGTTCTTCATGGTTCAGAATAACCGAGGAACCTGGTCTTAGTACCCTTTCTGTAGCTTTAATTACTTATCTCTGGTGTTTATTTAGCTTATTTTGGTATTTTAACCTGGTTTCTGTGAACTGCTAACCCGGTTTGATGACTGTGGTTCCCGGATCATTATCGGAACCTTCATCGGTTCCTAAACTGACCGCATAATAAAAAAAAAAAGAATGAATTCTTAATTGCGGTTCTGTTTTTCTTCATCGGTTTGATGATGGCAGAAAAAACGAAGAAAAAGACTGGACCCCCATGGTTTAAAAACTGCCTTAAGTGTGGGAACGGAGCATGAATTATGTGTAGACTGCCTGGGAAATGACCATTTTTCAGCAGATTGTGATATCTGCAAATCATTTCCTCAGAAAACAGTTGAAAAAAGGCTGGAAAGACTCCAAAAAAAATTGGAGAAGGGTGCCTCTGGTTCTGACCAACTCACACCCTCTAAGCCTATGGGTGAAACCATAGTATTTACTTTGAGCAACCCTGACAAGGGTGAAACAGCTACCAGCAAAACGATGGGTGATCCAGCTGACTCTTCGGTTCCCACCAAAAAGACTAAGAAAACCAAGCACATTGAACCCCTGGCTGATAAATCAAAGGGGGTTTCATTGCTGCCTCACAGCCTGTCACCCTCAGAGGAAATTGCCCAGGCCATGAAGGTCATACAGGCATTGCAGGGTTTTATACCTGCTCCAACCCTTCCAACACCGGTTTTTGGTTCTCCTCTGACCCAAATCCATCTCGGGAGAGGATGGAGTTTAAGGAGTATGATTTACCTGAAATGGATGAAGGTGAGCCTATTGAGCCTGAGATCTCACCAGAGCACGAATTTGATTCTCCTCCAAGACCAGAGGATTTTCCTCTCATTTATTTTGTAAGGAAAATAGTGGATGCCCTTGATCTGGCTACCACAGAGGTCATAGAAGATGAGGAAGAGGCCAAATATATGGAAATGATAGGGTTAACACCCACAAAGAACATACTGCTCCCTATAAACAAGTTCTTTCAAAAAAGACTTGTTTAAGATTTTGCAGACTCCAAATTCTGTCCCACCTCTGGACAGGAAGGTGGACAAAAAGTTTCAGCTGGACAGACAAGAGGCTGAATTCCTCTTTTCTTACCCTGACCATCAGGGATAGTCCCGCAGGCAGCCTGTGAGAAGGCAAGGGTGCCTTTAGCATTGCACCCACCTGAGAAAGACTTGCAAAATAGACAGCATGGCCAAAAAGGGATACCTGGTGGCTTCACTGGAAGTGAGACAGGCTAACTACCAAGCTTACTCAGCACAGTATCAAAAATCACTGTGGCAGTCTGTACTGGCCATGGCAGAGAAGGCTCCTTCTCCCCTTTCTTATGATTTGGCTGAGACAGCCAGGTTTGAGCTGGAAGCAGCTAAGTATCAATTTCAAATGGCAGCAGATGCCAATGATAATGCTGCCAGATGGATGGCCCTTACCATAACCCTTAGGAGGTTGGCATCGCTCAGGGCTACTAATCTTACACAGGACACCCAGGCCAAGGCCATGTATTTTCCTGTGGAGGATCACTCATTATTTGGCTAACAGAGTGAACATACATGAAGAAGGTGGATGAATATAAGGCCACCTATAAAAGCAATCCCTCAAAGGAGAGGCCTTCTTCCTCCTATAGGCCTTATGGAAGGGGAGGTAGAGATAGGACAGCCTATGGTAGACTTTTTTATCAGGCACAGACTGTTCCCCAGTATCAACAATACCCACAGCAGACAGGGTATTTCAGGGGCAGAGGTAGAAGGGGTTCCAGGAGAGGATCCCAAACTAGCCAGGCTCAGCCCGAAGTGAAACATAACCCCTGGCTTAATGATCAAGGCCACCTCCCCTCTACCAGTAGGGGGCAGGTTGGCTCACTATTTCTAGGCTTGACAGTCCATTACCACAGACAAGTGGGTCCTGGAGGTAGTGAGTCAGGGCCTGTGCCTAAGTTTAAAGTCCTTCCCTCCCCTGAGAACAAGGATCTTCAAACCAGCTTCCCTTCTGGAGAAAAAACTCTTGGAGAAGGAGGTTCAAAGCCACCGCTTGGTGAAAGCAGTGGAATGTGTTCCACCTCAGCAGAAGGGAAGGGGCTTCTATTCAAGATAGATCCTCACCAAAAAGAAAAATGGGGAGTGGCGGCCTATTCTAGACCTCGGACTACTGAACAGGCACATAATAAAGCCAAAGTTCAAAATGGTCACACTGGCAATGAGTTTGCCAGTAATCCAGCAGGAAGATTGGCTAGCATCTCTGGATCTAAAAGATGCCTACTTCTCTATCCCCATAAGAGAATCTCACAGGAAATACCTCAGATTCAGACTTCTATCAGGACACCATCAGTTCTCAGTTCTACCTTTTGGCCTCACTTCGGCCCTAAGGGTGTTTACAAAGTGCCTGGCAGTGGTGGTGGCACACCTAAGAAGGTTAGGTGTATCAATTTTCCCGTATCTCGATGACTGGCTGGTGGTGGGAAGTTCACCCCAGCAGGTGCAAGATCATTTAAAAGTAACACTAAGCTTGTTACAGTCTCTGGGATTCCTAGTAAATCAGGAGAAATCCATTCTAAGTCCAGTACAGGTATAGGAGCAGAACTGAACACAGTAAAGGGAAGAGTTTCCTCCCTCAGGACAGGGTGCAAGGCATCCTGCAGATAGCTGCCTCAATCAAGCTGAACGAACCACGGTCAGCAAGACAGTTTCTGCAACTTCTGGGACATAAGGCTGCAGCAACAGGCAGTCCTGGGAGCCAGGTTCTAAATGAGAGGCGTACAGTTTTATCTCAGGGCACACTGGTGCCAAAGACTAGACAATTTGTCAAAACCAATTCAAGTAACAAAAACTCTGTTGCAAGCCCTCCAGTGGTGGAAGGAAGCAAACAACCTCAGGGAAGTGGTACCTTTTCAAAGAGAAATCCCCTCAGTCATTCTTACAACTAACGCTTCTATGTTAGGGTGGGGATCTCACTTAGGGGAACACATCACTCATGGAACCTGGTCCATCACAGAGTCACGCCTGCATATAAATTTGCTGGAGCTAAGCGCAGTGTTTCTGGCCTTGAAAACATTCACCCAACTGGTACAAGGGAAAGTGGTGCAAGTCAGGACAGACAACACCACAACAATGTACTACATAAACAAGGAAGGATGGACACGGTCAGACCCTCCTATGCACAGAAGCAATGAAGCTCTGGAGTTTGGTTTACTCACTGAAGGCCTCCTTATGGGCCATTCAAGTGCCAGGAAAAGACAACACCCTAGCGGATGCCCTGAGCAGAATCAATCAGGCACTCCATGAGTGGTCCATCAACAGGCAGGTGCTGGACTCAGTGTTCAGGAGATGATGCACACCAGAGATAGATCTCTTTGCATCCCAGGGAATCAGCATCTGAACCTCTTTTGCTGCAGACCACCAGCCAAGGGTTCAATCCCACTGGATGCTCTGACACTGGACTGGTCAGGGAAAAAACTATATCCTTGTCCTCCTTTCCCTCTCATTTTCAGAGTCCTGATCAAGCTCAGGTCACAATCTGTATTAATGATCTTGATAGCAACAGACTGGACCAGGCAGCCATGGTATCCCCTGCTACTCTTCATGTCTGCATCCAAACCAATAAACCTACCCAGGAGGCACAAGACCTATCACCAGGGCAAGATCTTGTATCCGAATCTCAGGTCTCTCAGACTCAAGGTATGGCTCTTGAGGACTTAGAATATGCAAATTTAAATCTCTCTCAAAGTGTCTTGGATATCTTGAAGGGATATAGAAAGCCTTCAACTAAGAAAACCTATGCTTTGAAATGGAAGTTTTTTTGTTTGGTGTGGGTCCAAAAAGGCTTCTCCCTCTCTAGTGGAAATTCCAACTGTTCTGGATTATCTCACCCACCTACACTCCCAGGTACTGAAACATACATCTCTGAAAGTGCATCTAGCATCAGTCTCTGCTTACATTTCTGCTGGGAGGGGTACCTCCCTGGCATCTGATCCAATTTTCAAAATGTGCTTTAAAGGTTTGTGCCACTTGCACTCAGGGAACCAATACCAATATGGAACCTGAACATATGCATTGCTCGGCTCATGAGACCCCCTTTTGAGCCTATGCCCTGAGCACACCTAAAATAAAATATGTTACCTGGAAAACTGTTTTTCTGGTTGCAATCACTTCAGCTAGAAGAATTAGTGAGCTTCATGCTCTGTGTGTTGAGGACTACCTTTCTATCCTCAATGACAAAGTGGTGCTGAGAACAAATAGGAAATTTCTCCCCAAGGTTGTTTCTGACTTTCATCTAAACCAGTCCATTACCCTACCAGTTTTCTTTACTGAATGTATTAGTTTAGGTGAGTGCAGACTCCATAGTATGGATGTCAAAAGGGCATTAAGTTACTACATGACCCACACCAGGGATCATAGACATGACAAGCAACAGTTATTCCTGATTTATGGGGATGTAGGTAAGGGCATTCCAGCTCCAAAGAGGTCAGTCTCTCGCTGGATAGTCCAATGCATTCAGTTTTGCTATTCACAAGTTGGTAAGGAATCCCCAGCACAGTTGAGGGCTCACTCAACTAGGGGCACAGCTGCTATCATAGCAGCATCCAGAGATGTTCCATTAATGGAAATCTGTAAAGCAGCTACCTGGAGGACAGGACTCACTTTCACTAAGCACTATAGCCTGGACGCCCAGTCCAGAAGTGATGCAGGTTTGGCATGGCAGCCCTGCAGAGCCTCTCCAAAGTAGGCTCTCTGCCCACCTCTAAAGGTACTGCTTTGAAGTCTGCAGAGTTAGGAATATAGAAGAATACCTGGGCTAGAAGAAAAAATTACTCACCATAGTAATCTTGTTTCTTCCAAGGTATTCTTCTATATTCATGACTCTCTCACCCTGCCTACCCTTCCAGAACCAGAGCCTCTGTACTCCTAACCAAGTATTTTAATATAAAGTACCAAACATTGGCATGCATAGTTTTAGCCCTAGTGGGAAAATGTAATTCCCTTCTTTTTCCAGGTGATTCTGGCATTCGTGGGGTTGGGATTACAATAATATTTATGATTTTTACTGTTGTGGACAGCTTACCTTCTTGTAAATAAATAAATAAATAGATACAGTTTAGGTAGGTTGCCTTGTAGGCTCCTCAGAAATCTGATACGTTAGTGGAACATTGCAGCTGATAAGGGCAGCAGTTTGAATAAGTGGCATTAGCCAATGATAGGTTCTAGTATTAGCTTATAGTTCCATTTTCTCCAGGCAGCTGTGCTTAGGAGGCTGACTGCAGAGAGTTAGAAATATAGAAGAATACCTGGGTTAGAATTAAAAACTTCCCCTCCTCTTACAACTATTTATGGCAGGCTGTAAAGGTAACACAACTCTATGGCAGGCCTAAGAGGAGCCAGTTGGGGGCAAAGATTGTCACAGAACTGGAAGATAGAGAAGTGCAGGAGACTGGGGTCAGGAGGGGGGATTTCATGACTGGGAAATATGTGACTGGGTAATGGGTGGGGAGCATGAGACCAATAGGGAATGTAGCCATCAACCATGATTATAAACTAAGGACCCAACTAACAGTTCAATCCAAACCCAGAGAGGGGTGCTTGCACATGCTGGTGCAATGCGGAGGTCCCACTACACCCACATGGAGACCTCCACCCATCCATAGAGATGGCAGTGCATCCTCACTGCATCCAGTTACATGCTGGGTACACTACTACATGACTAGCTGGTTTGGTGGAGTCTAAGGGGGGTTGGGGGTGCATGTGCCCCATCAAAAATCAATGTGTAGTGGTGCGGAGGACTGGAAGAGGGGACAGAGGATATGAGACCTTATGGGCTGCAACAGCGGGTAAGTGCTCCCCTCTGACTGGCCAGAGGACATTTTACTGAGCGTTATCAGTGGCTAGACCACCCATGTCAACCCTTAGAGATTTTACAGTGGGCTGGGAAGCTGAACCAATACCAGCTGGTATTGAACCTATATTTAACTGAGTGCAGGTAGGGAAGCAACAGTTCTGGGATCAGTGCCATATCCCATCAGCCCCTGCTCCATCTTGAGATGGCTCCATCAGTGAGCCAGCCTGTCTGGCACAGCACCTCCTTCTGGCACTCCCCGGCCCCTCCCTACAGCATTACATGTGTGGCTCCTGGGGGCTGGGGATCATGAGTGCCATCCAGCTTATGAACCCCTACACAGTGTTGGAGGAATGGGACAGCCCTGCAAAGGAACCTGAGGCTGAGACCAGGGAGGAGGTGAGGGTCCTCCAGCAGGGAGACCCAGTGGCGGGAGGAAGAGAACCCCATAAGAAGAAGAAGTTACTCCTTTTGGGGGACTCAATTGTCTGGGGAATGGATTTGGGCACAGATAGTAGAGAGGAAAGGGAGGTAAAGTGCCTTCCAGGAGGCACAGCTTGGCAGGAGGGGGAGCGCGTCCAGAGGATTGCTGAAGCTGTGGCGGGGGGGCTGGAGGTCATTATCCACTTTAGGAAAAATTACCTATCCAAAAATAAGGCAAGCCTGAAGCAGGTGAAGCAGGGCTTTACAGTGTTGGGAGAGTGCCTGGAGAAGGTAGCAAGCTCCGTGACACTTTTGGAGGTGCTGCCAGTCCATGGTGGGGGGGAGGGAGAGGAATCCCCGCATTAGTAACTTCAACACATGGTTGAAAGGCTGGTGCAACAAGAAGGGGTATGGCTTCATTGGGGACTGGGGACCCACCTAAAGTGATGCAGCCCTGTACAGTGGGGACGGACTGCATCTGTCCAGTAAGGGAAAGGCAGCCCTCAATGGACAGTTTAAATGCTTTGCTGATGAGCGTTTAAATTAGCTGGGGGGGAGGGAAACAGGAGCAGGGCTACTCAGGCAGCCCACCCCACATGGTAAAGAAAGTGGAACAATGGAGCAGGAAGAGGAGTTGATATTAAGGTCATCCAAGTTGGGCAGAAATGGAGTAGGAAAGGGGTCGGTAACACAAGAGAAAAATATCAGGAAAGGGGGGGAAGATGCAGGGGACCAAAAACAGGAAGATAGAGAAGTCAGGCAGTAAAACTTGGAAGGTCATGTTGACAAATATAAGCAGCCTGGGAAATAAAGTCCTGGACATGGAGGGGTTAGTAATTGAAGGAGACCTGGACATAGTAGCAATAATTGAAACCTGGTACGCAGCTAATCAGTGGGAAACAAATGTACCAGGATATGTTATATTCAGGAGGGATAGGGAGGGCAAAAAGGGAGGGGGAGTAGCCCTGTATGTCAGAGAGGGTATAATGGCAACACAGGTACAGGGCAGGCAGGGGGAGGCCAAGGCACTGTGGGTCACCCTTCAACCTGGAAATGGCACAGCAATATGCACAGGCATGATATGCAGGCCTCCAGGACAGGAAGAGGAACTGGACAGGGAGATAGTGGATGAAATACACGAGATGGCAATGAAAGGTGAAATTCTTCTGATGGGGGATTTCAATATGTCATATGTGGATTGTAACACCAGTGTAGCTGCTTCAGCCATAAGCAGAGGCATCCTTGATTCACTCCAGGAGACTGGACTCAGGCAGCTTGTGCTTGATCCTATCGGGTCATAATGTCACACGCCTAATAGCGTACGACATTATGGCTAACTCGGTACAGTGCATTATGCAACCGCTACTGGTGCAATACTGCGTATACTGCTGTATGCGGTACTGCACTAGTAGCAGGATCCCAGGCAGAAGATAAGACCTCTGCTGGGAGTGGGTTCTGATGAGCAGCTGCTGTGGCTCACAGTACTGAGCCACAGTAGTAGGAACCCAGGTGCTGTGTCTGGGATTGGGTTTGATTCCTGGTCTCAGAAACATTTTATTTTTTTTTGGACTAATGCACTCCCCAAGTTGGAACCCCCCTGGAGTTGAGAATCCTTAGTGGGGAGATCCGGGACACATAGCCCTCCATAATGGGGATGTGGGTGCAGAGCCCCCCACAGAAAAAAGACTCATGCCTCATGACATAAATCGTGCTGTACTGGCAGCACAATTTTGCCATGCGGCATAATGTCTTACAAAATGGAAGGTTTTCTGTTTGGTGTGAGTCCAAAGAGGCTTCTCCCTCTCTAGTGGAGATTCCAACTGTTCTGGATTATCTCACCCACCTACACTCCCAGGTACTGCACCATTATTACCCCGTGCCATGCTTGATCCCACCAGAGACAGGGCAATTCTAGATCTAGTAATGACCAACGGGGATTGAATTGCAGATGTCCAGGTAGAAGGGCAACTCAGATCCAGTGATCACAACATTGTGTGGTTCAGCATAGGGACAGAGACTTACTCAGGTCATAGTAGGACAAAGGTTTTGGATTTCAAAATTGCTGACTTTGCTGAAATGGGGAGGGGTATCAAAAGAGCCCTGGAGAGAACAGGGGCAGGAGGGGGAGTGGAAGAACAATGGGAGCATCTAAAGGAAGCCTTACTGGAAGTAACAGACCAATGCATCAGATTGGTCTGTGAAGGCAAGAGAAGGAGAAAGCCACTGTGGTTCTCGAGAGAGTTGGCAAAGGGCAGGGAAAAAAGGAAAGGGTTCAGGAAATATGAGGAGACCCAAAGGGAGGGGGACAGGGAGGAGTACCTAGAGTGTCTAAGGGAAGCGGGAAAGGCAGTAAGGAGAGCAAAGGCATGGACTGAGCACAGTCAATTAAGATAGAAAGGGGACAAGACCCCACACCAGGCACTTGGGTTAAATCCCAATACTGACACTGTAGTGCAACATGAGGGGAGTGCTACACTCCTGAGGTGCCGTCTTTCGGATGAGACTTTAAACCAACATCCCATCTGCCTGTTCTGGTGGTAGTTCAGGTGGATGTTAAAGATCCCATGGCACTTCTTGAAAAGAGTAAGGGAATTTGTAGAAAAATATAATACATTCAAATAAAAAATAAAAAAAGACCACAGTTACATTATAGACACATCTCAAAAGAAAATTAGCGGCATATGTTAAAAAAAAAAAATTCAGTTTGTCAAACAAAAAATATAAATAAATTACCCAGAAAGATTACTTAATTCTCAATGCTATGAAAAAAAATTAAGAAACCAAGTACAGTGTTTCCAGTATTTTACAAACACAGAATCTGGCAACTTTCTACGTTCTAGATAAACTGATTTCAAACAAGTTATTATCTGACCTGTAACTTGATCTACAGAAAATTCTTTCTACTGTAACAAAAGAGTGCAGCGTGCTCGCCAAAGGTAAAATCTACAGAGAGCAAAAATTACCCCAACTGTACTTGGATGCAATTTTGTCGAAGTAGGTGGAAGGGAACCATAGATTAACATTTCATATGAGATGTTGGGAATATTCTTATCATTCCATGTCTTCTGAAAGAACACCCAAAACTCTTGTGAGAAGGGACACTGAATGTAGAAGAGTTCCATCGTCTCAAGGGTTCCTGAGCAAGAAGGCCTGGGGCTCATTCTTTCGTCTAGTGAATTATATGTGCAACATGCAAAAATAAAGGAATGATAGGCATTTTTAATAAAAAAAAAAAATCTCTTTTAGCAATTCCAAAACTGTATTATTCCTGAGGCTTTTCCTGCTGCTAGCTCCCAGTTGAAAGTAGTGTCATCCTGACTACCGAACTGAAGGCCCAGAATTTTTACAGGAGCAGAAGATATAGTGATATATGTCACCTTAGACAGAGTACAATCTTGTCCACTGGGAAGCAAAGGTATCCCAATACTTTTTCCATAATTAAGCTTGGCCCCTGAATTTTTTTCAAAAGCAGAGATGGCATTATTTATGTCTGCTGATTTTGCCTCTATGGTGGTATGTAAACATACATCATCTGCATAAGCACTAACTAAGGGTACTTGTTGCTTAGTCTGCAAAGTCAGTCTGGGGAAAAGAGCAAGGGAATTTCCCCGGTGCCCTGGCCAAATTTCCCCCCATTCACTAAAAATACCACCAACAGCTTAATCTGGTTCAAGGTCAGTTGGCATTCATCTGTATCCCCCACCCCCGGGCCGTGCCTGAAAATAGGCAGAATTTGTCTAGTGCACTTACCTCGTCAACAAAAACTAAATAAATAAGACATTCTTCAGGTGCATCAGTGAAAAGAGGAAAAACAAGGGGGGGGGGGTTGCAAGGCTCAAGGGAGAGAGAAGGGAATGCAAGGAGGGTGACATGGAAAAGGCAAAAATATTGAATAAATATTTCTGTTCAGTATTCACAGAAGAGGGGGAGGCAGGGGCCATAGCAGTTGCCAAGGGGTGAAGAGGTGGACAACAGTCCATTCACAGGGGAAAGAGTCCTGCAGGAGCTCACTAAATTGAAGATGGACAAAGCAATGGGACCAGATGGCATACACCCAAGGATACTAAGAGAACTGCGAAGGGAGATAGCAGAACCTCTGGCAACCATGTTCACCCAGTCACACAGGGGTGGTACCAGAGGATTGGAGGAGAGCACATGTGGTCCCTCTACACAAATCCAGCAACAGGGAGGAGGCGGGGAACTATGGGCCAGTCAGTCTCATCTCAGCAGTGGGGAAGATCATAGAGACATTGCTTAAAGAAAGGATAGCGGGGCATCTAGAAGCCATCGGAGCCCAGGACCATAAGCAACACAGATTCACAGTGGGGAGGTCATGTCAGATAAATCTGGTTGATTTATTTTACTGGGTGACAAAGGAAGTAAATCAGGGTGGGGCAGTGGACATCGCTTACCTTGATTTCAGCAAAGCCTTTGATACCGTCCCACATAGGAGACTGATAAACAAGCTGGGTAGGCTGGGCATGGGGAACAGGGTGGTAAACTTGGGTTAGAAACTGGCTAACAGACAGGAGGCAGAGGGTGGTGGTAAATGGGGTGCAGTCTGGGGAGAGGGGGTGACCAGTGGGGTGCCTCATGGATTGGTCCTGGGGCCAGTCCTGTTCAGTGTCTTCATTAGCAACATTGCAGAAGAGCTGGAGGGAAAGGGCTGCCTGTTTGCAGATGACACCAAGATCTGTAGCAGAATGGATACCCCAGAGGGGGTGGAGAAAATGAGGAGGGACTTGGGGAAACTTGAGAAAGAAATGGTCTGAGGACTGGCAATTGAAGTTTAATTCACAAAAGTGCAAAATTATACTTCTGGGACACAGAAACCCTGGGGAAAGCTACAGGATGGGGGGAGGAGGGTTGCTGACAGTCACAAAGGAGGAAAGGGACCTGGGGGTTATTTTAGACAACCAGAAAATGCCAAAGCAGAGTGCTAAGGTAGCTGGGAGGGCCAGTGGCATGCTGGGGTGCATAGGCAGGGGTATCACCAGTAGAAAGAGGGAGGTAGTGATGCCATTATATAAAACCATGTTCAGGCCTCACATGGAGTACTGTGTGCAGTTCTGGAGGCTGCACTTTTGTAAGGATATTAACAGGCTAGAGACGGGCCAGAGAAGGGTGACTAAGATGGTACAGGGCTTGCAACACAAGACTTATGAGGAGAGATTAAGGAACCTTAAAGGGACACTGTCAACCTTTTTTGCATCATATTATTTTTAGGTAAAAACCCACATTTTATGATTGCTTACCTTCTCTAAAATTCACTGATGCTTATGGTTGTTTAAACTGCTGCCTTTCTTATTAGTACTGAAATGCATGGGAATGTATAGTTATACACAGCCTTGTTTTGCTCCAAATTGTTTACCTAAGCTTACTGCATGCTTCCTGAACATAAGAAACACCCTCAAACAGTGCAGCCACTCGTGATAGAATAGCCTCATCTACTCCCACTGCATAATGAGTAGCTGGATAGTACTGGGGTGTTCCTGAGTCCAGGAAAGATGCAGTTGTAGATGGTCAAGAAATGTAAACAAACATGTTTTAGTGTGGTAACACCAGCATGGTTGACACTCATTACTTTTTAAAAGGAAAAAGGAGTCTGAATCAAGCAACCAGCTACATCAGCAGTCTCAATAGAATGAGAACAATCATAAAATGTATTTTTTTACCTAGGGACACTTTGAGGCCAAATGGGGTTGACAGTGTTCCTTTACTATGTACTCGCTGGAAGAGAGGAGGGAAAGAGGGTACATGACAGAAACATTCAAGTACCTCAAGGATATAAACAAGGTGCGGGGGGGGGGACAATTTCCAGTACAGGAGGAGCTCAAGAACTAGGGGGTATGACATGAAACTGGAAGGTGGGAGATTAAGAGGGAATGTGGGGAAGGTCTTCTTCACAGAGAGGGTGGTGGATGCATGGAACGGTCTGCCTCAGGAGGTTGTGGAAGCAAGCACTGTGGATGGATTCAAGCATGCTTGGGATGAGCACAGGAGAACCACAGAGGTACAGCAGCGGATGGGTCAGAAGCAGTAATCCAGTACAAGAGCTTACGGGCAGACTAGATGGGCCAGGAGGTACTTATCTGCCAACAATTTCTGTTTCTGTGTTGAGCACGCTGGCTCCCACTGGTGTGGGTCAAAGCAATCTAGAGCCATGTGAATCTTCCAAGAGTCAATCTTCACTACTGATTACCACCTATGGGTCTGGGCCAGAGGCACACGGACCCCGTGAGAGCAAAGCTTTGGCCAAAGGGTGTGACAGGTCATAGCCCCTATCTATTTGTGCTGCATTTTTCTTTGCACTGTCCTGTTCTTGTGAGTTTATTGTTCTATCTACAGGCTAAAATCTGGCCACTTTCAGTCCTGTAGTCCCCCCCCAACCCCCCAAATATGAGGAACATACAAATAAGACAGGAGTCAGTAAGTTGCTTGCCTTCTCCTGTCCTGTACTATAGACAGTCACAGAGAGAATGTAAGTAAATAGAAAGAACTGAAACACAGATCCTTGTACTCTGTGCTTTATTCTGTGAAAACTGCTTTGGATTTGCAAGAAGCCACAAACAAAACATGTTTTCCTGTGTGAAGCAGAAGTGTTTCCGAGAGGTTCATTGGGTTCACCCGAGACTGGTTACCTAGAAACAGAGGAGGAATGCGAGTCCCTGCGAGGAGAGCCTTGTTACAGACGGGTCTGAAGTGATTTGTTTGTACATTTGTATTTCTGGTTTTCAAGGAAGTTTATATTCATATTAGGTTCTTTTAAATGTTTGCAAATGTATGAAAAAGATAACCTGTCTTACTATAGGTGAAGAATACTCATTTGGAAGGAGAAATAAAAAGTTAATTAAGCTGATATGATGTCAGAAGCATGAGACTTGGTTGTGAGGTGATCCTTTGTAGAGGTATTTAAGGGGTGTAGTTTGCCTGTGTTGCAGTTGTACCTGACCTGTGTGAGAAAAGGACCTGACTCAGAAAACATTAGAAGCAGCCTTGAGACTTGTATCTTTTCCCTGCTCTGTGTCTGGAAAGGGATAGCTAAATATGTCCAAAGAATTTCTACAGATTTTGCAACTAATTTCTGCCTGAACAAAAAAAGTCTCATGGTAACTAACATTTTGTCTTTTTCATTCTGTTTGAAAAGAACTGTTTGAACTATCTTGAAAGTGACTGTTGTTTTACAAAAAACATATGCCAAGCCAAGGCATTTTTACCAGTAAACCTGCCTGTCTGTCCTTCACTTAAAAGAACCCCGATACAGGGGGCCAGCAACAGCTACTGGACAAGGTGCCTGCACATCCTCCACATGGTGCCACTTGCTAGCCAATAACCATCTCTGGCTCCCTCACCAATCTCGGTTTTGCTCTTCTCATCCTCAAGAGCACACTGTGGGAGCCCTCCTCAGTTTGCTTAATTGCTGTTGACATCCTTTACTGCGTCATTGTTTCTGTTTTTTTGTTTACAGTGCCTTTCTGGTAATATTTATTTTCTGCATGATGCCGAAACCTGAGAAAAAAGGGGTCTGTGCTGAAGAAGAAAGTTCCGAATTCACCCATCAAGCTTCAGAGCCCTTGTGGACACAAAATGGCTATAACAGAAAGGCATCAAACCTGTGCAGCTTGCCTTGGACAGATCACAACATGGATGGCTGCTTCTCTATGGACTGTCGTACACTGGAGAATGGTGCATTGAAGTGGGGTCAAACAATGGTGCATTGAAGTGGGGTTGTCTGATCCTTATGGTGTGTAACCCCCCCAAAATGGTGGGCTTATCTTGGGTCATCTCCCTGGGCACTGCGTTGCCCTCTGCCTGGCAAAGATCCAGCCTGCGTTATGCCTCTTGAACCTGGCCATATCTAGTGATGAAAGTGTAGATCCAAATGTAAAGCATTGCTGTATTCCTGGTTCCTACACAAACGTGAGAATGACTGCCATCACGTTATGCCTTTAAGGGGTTCAGTCTGTATATTCAGTGCATAGCCTGTGCTGGGTCCGAGGGAAACGAGGCTCGAGACTGGATGAGCAGCACTCCCACGAATTTCATTGTATAGTCACTTACAAGTACAAATGAAGCTCTATTGAATGCTGCAAATATTTATTGCTGAATCTGAACAGCTGTGCTTAAAATGAGCTTTGAAGTTTGAACTGTTTACATTTTACTCAGCCAGCGGCCATGTTGATACATTGACCCTGCCGTTGAGCCAATCAGAACTCAAGGGGTCCTAATGGGTCCTTTTACTATGGCTGCTGGGATAAATGGTGAACTGTATGCTTGGCGCCAATTTTAAACAACCAGGATGCTAGAACTGTGACTGACAGCCAACCGGATTACTGGATTCCTTCTTCGTTTAGTCGAAAGAGACTCTTGAACAGTTAGTCTGGCTTGAGCTTCCAGTCTGCGAGGAGGTTCTGTTCTCAGCTCGGAGAATTCGAGGAGAGGCCTGGTTACCTCTCAGCCTGAAATCCTGCGTGGATTGTCTTGGAACTGCCAAGTGCTGCAGATAACTCTTCAAGCCTCAAAGCAGATGTAACCCCCCTGTTACCCGGGGTTACTAGAATCCCAGTAAGACCTAGTGGTAGGCAAGGAAGGCAGCTTGTGAAACTCCAGTTAAATGGATTTCACGCTGTCTCACTCTGTTCTCAGTCTCAGCTGAGAATGAGGGATGACATCACCATAGAACTATCGCAGCTGCATGAGCCACATTGGAATCTGGAGTTGGGAGTTAGGTTAGAATGTTGGGAGTTTTTGAACAGTGGGCAGCAGTTGTGTGTGAGTAGTCTTGAAGAGAGGAGCACAGCAGTCTGTGCATAGGCTCTTGGAGCCTAAAGCTCTGATTTAGAGTTAGTTTAAGGGAGAGGTGTGTGTTTCCGCCAAAAGAGGAAAACAGTAAGCTGTTCGTGAAGTGGTGGGGACCGCTGTTTCTGATCTCTGTGCCTCATCCCTGAAGGGATGGGGGTAAAAGGTTTGCCTGTTATTCCAGGGGCAACCTCCTGGTTCCGGGTAGGGAAGAAGCTGCCTTATTTTCCTAAGTTGTGCTGCGGCACCAGAAGTTGTCAAGAATCGCCTGTGGGGCACCTGCAACCAAAGGGTGAGTTTTGCTTACATGGGGCCTGTGTTTCACCTGAACTGTTGTAAAGTGGGGATTGGACTGCTTAATCAGTGGGAGGCCTAGAGGAATAGGCTAAGCCAAAGTAAGAGTATGTTCAAGTCCAGCACAAGGGGAAAGCCAAAACATGTAGAGGAAATGTGCTATGCATTTACCCTTTTATCTACACTGCCAAGCTTTTCAGACAGAGATGTTTAAGTATGTTCGAGTCCAGTACAAGGGGAAAGTCAAGACATGTAGAGGAAATGTGCTATGCATTTACCCTTTAATCTACATTGCCAAGCTTTTCAGAAAGAGATGTTTAATGTCTAGAGAAATGGCCGGGTATGGATTGTGGAAGCTAGAGGTGGGAACCCCCCCCCCCATCTTTGGTAACCGGGTTCACCTCTACAGATTTGCTCGGTGGCCCTTTTACTTTGACTCAGGCACTTGACCAGTGCTGAGGGAAGTACCCAGATGTGGGATTGAAAGGAAATTTCCCTTAAGGAGTCGAAGGCTCTAAGGTAGTTTAGGGAGCCACCAGGAAAATGTGCCCATGTCATATGGACGGGGTTCGAGTGGCCGGCAGAGGAGCCGGGCCAGAGAAAACCCAAATAGTGTACAAGTCGAGCTGTGTACCCAAAGCAGCGTGCAAGTCAGGGCTGTGTGCCTGGTGGGTCCAGAGCCTGAGGGTTGAAGTGTTGAGGAAGTGTTCTGTTTCTCTTATCTGCATTACCAGGAATGTAGTCCCGTGGGGGTCTGTCTATGCTTTGTTTGTTCAGTTTGGATGTGAATAAAAGCCACACTTTAGAATCCCATTCCTGGTATTGGACATCACAGTTACTGCTCCCTGTGTTCGGATTTACTTGGGTGCCCCTGTGCAGAGCAGCCAAACCTAGGCCCCCTGTGCCGAGTAACCTCATCCTCCCCGAACCCAGTCCCCACCTGGTACTGCTGTCAGCTTCAACAGCATACCACCTGTCATTTGCAAAAAGGCAGGGGTGAGAGGTTACACAGAGAAAACTATTATTAACAAGTAAGGCCACATGGTGACTAATATAACGCGTCTCTCTCAATCTCCGCAATGGTCACAAACAGCCTCCCTCCTCTCCTATCTCAAAGATAAGCTGTTCTCCCCACTTCTCACTCCTCTTCTACCTAGAATAACATCTGACTGTAACCTGAACCCCATGTCTCAAACCAAATGCAGTTGAATCTGGCTGTTCTTAGTTATCTTGCTGTTTAAATTGTTCACATCTGATATGTGAACGGCATAAATGTCCCTGCACATGGTATAACATGTTAATCTGCCTGCTACCTCTCTTGGCTACCTGCAAACTGCCTGTAATACTGAATCCTTTGGTTATTGCCTACTCAGGTACTGTTGTTATTTACCTGTGGCTTAACTGTATATTGTGACTCGCTGTACTGTTCTATGTGTATTATTGTATTATGTTTTGTTCTTGGAATGCTTCATTCCACGGGTCATCGCTGAAAAAGGGACTTTGTCTCAGTTGACCTACCCGGTCATCAAAATTCAAATAAATAAATAAATACATAAATAAGAAGTGATTTCCTCTGAGCTAAAATTCCAGACTGAACGATGTCAGTGTATCTGAAGATCACCAAGCTGAATTCCGGTGAGATACTTATTTACCTCAGAGACTGCTGTTTGAAACTGAAGCCTGGGGCTATCAGAATTGTCTCCTGACAGTTTGCCAAAGGGGGAGACCTAAACCTTATTTCTGCCAGCTTACATACCAGAGACTGCAGACTGCAAGTGGGTAAACTGCGTGGCCTAAGACTGTGCCAGAGTTTGAACCTGTCATGCCAAACAACCTTTCTAAAAGACTGTTGCTGCCTTTAAATCAAAAGCTGCTTGAAGACCAGATTGGGGAGTTGGCTCCTACGACAAAGTTCATCGTGGGTTGCAGCCACCCTTAGGAGAGGAGCCGTGACTTGAAGGGGAGTCATGTTAGCCCTGGTCCCTGTATTCTGATCCTTACCAAGAAAGACGAAGACTTGCAACCTGCACCCAAGAACCAGAGAGCCAAATCTTGTTTCTTGGGGAACCAGCCTGGCAAAAATCCCAGATTCCAAGGTCCTGGTTCTGTGAGTAACAGCAGGGCTTGTCCCTGCAACAATGTTTTGTGCCATCTGATTTGCCTCTTAAGTACCAGTTCTTGTTTAGACTGTTTCGCAGGCCATTAGGCCTGAGGATCACAGTTTTCTGTGGGTTTAAATTTGTCATTGATGTCACTGCAGCCAAGCACAAAAACAGCAATACTCGTTATTTAAGGGCCCAACCAGCTGCAATGCCGGCCAACCAGGTGCAATGCTTCAGGCCTGCCACTGATCAAACACTGGGTACCCAGAACTGGACAGTCCAGGGGGTTAAATGTGGTATCTGAATGTTGCTCTATAAAGAATCATTTTAAATGTAACCTCGATTTACATCCCCTTCCCTTTGTTCAATTTTCCCAAATAAATCCATTTTATTGTTTGAATGTTACCCTGGTCCATGGGCATATTATTATTAAGTGCTGGGTTACTGGGAAAACTAAAAGGTGCATTGTTGTTGCTGAAAATCATTCTTTACAGTTGCACAGGGTGTGTTTCAGAAGCCCAGACCCTGTTGGTAAGTGTATTACGGTGAGCATATTATTAGTACTCACCACTAATTGTATCATTGAATGCAAAGCAAAATGTTTTATATTAATCCATGTGTGGGATCACGGGTCAGGGCAGTGGGTAGGTACAACATCCCAGAGGGTTGTGCTAGCTTGTCATGAAACCCACTTACAAGTCACTCTGGGTGGAGGCACAGCACAAATAGTTCAATTGTTGGTATTGAGCCCCCTTTATCTATTCAAACCAGAACCCAGGCCCCTCAACTTGCATCCAGGGCAGCAGGCAGGGGTAGTAGCCTGTTGGGAGGTGGCATCTGGGTTATAGGTGTATGAAAGGTACTATATAAATTTGTCATCGTCTTCCTCTTCTTTGTCATCATCATCTTCTTCTTCAAGCGTCACTCACGTGCATCCAAGGTAAGGTCTCTAGACCTTTCCCCGAGGCTTCTTCTCAGGACCTCTGGCTCAGTGAAAGTTCTCCTTAACCTCACTGAGGTGGAGAGAGGGTGCTTTGGTATGGTGCACAGCCCACTCCTTCTGGGCCAACTGCTGCGAACCCTTCAAGGTGTGTCTGCCTTGAGCAACAGACAGCCCTCGTGGTGAAGTTGAAGCTTTATGCTGGGTCTGCACCAGTGGACACCTTGATGTCATCCTCTGGTGTTGCCCATGCCATTGTCCACTATCTGCAGTAATGATACGGCGGGTGACACTAAGCACAATGCTGGACCCCCCTCTGACATTGTCCACGGCATTGGAGGAGGGACTGGCATTGAGGCTGTTGTATGCTCCGATGCCAGTTCACAGACTGTCCCTATCCATGGTGTCACTTGTGACACTGAGGAGGGGGACAGCGACAGACATGGTGACGGGGACAGCGACAGCCAAGGTGTTGATCGTAGGCCTGGCTCAGAGTGATGTGCCAACCATGATATCACCTTGGAAGTCATCCCTGACTCCTGTGTTGCCCACGACAATGAGGAGGGTGAAGGAACCGAATGTGATATTGAAATTAACACCAAGCGCAGTGTCAAGGATAGTGTCGATCATGGTGACAAGAAGAGACCTGTCCTCAAGGATATCACCAAACCTGAGCACAGTGCCTGAGGTGGCACCAACTCTGAGTCAAGTGATAACATGGAGGTGGCTTTCTCTTCAGACCCAATGGATGACACTGTCACTGGTGAGGACTGTGGTCACCCTGTGGTACCTGTACAGACTGGTCTCCTCATCTGGAGGTTCCCCCACTGATCAGATTACTCCTTAGATGTAGGATGTCACCCTTTGGGTCACTCTGCTAGGCCCTCTCCTCAGGCAAGGCCCTCTATGCAATTCCGCAGCCCAAGCCAAGATCCCAGAGGCCTGGAGTCTGATCCCCGTCTAGAGGGACCTTGCCAATTCCTTGAAAGGATGCCTCGCTAATATGTCCTGAGGGGCCGCTAATGTGGGACCAGCATCAGGTGTAGGTCAGTGCCTTAGAGGACTGGCATAGGTAGTCTGACAGTTCCCAGTAGAGGCCCTTCTCCCCGGCATCAGCCCTGCCTGAGGGTGGCATCTCATCTCCCTCAACATCCTCCTCTGAGGACAAAGAATTGTCTATCCACTTCACTTGTGTTGCTGAGTATGCCCTGTACCAGCGATTCCTGGTGGAGATGCTCCAGGCACTTGGCCTTGAGGACTGTACAAAACATGATCTTGCAGCCCTGCCACTGGAACTCCTCAGGGTTCTCACTGTTGAGACTGTGGTCATCCCTCCTTGACCTAGAGCTACGGAGGAGGCATCAAGGGTAGTGTGGAGACATTCCCTCTCCAATCCGGCCATCCCCAGGGACCTCCTCACATGCTATCACACACCCAAAGGGTCTTCAGGCAAGGTATTATACCCCACCTCAGGGCTTCAAGTACTGTAAACCTTGTTGGGATCATGTAGCCTTATGTATGGCTGACATCCAGATACAGATTCTGGCCACATAGATGTTTTTGGAAGGAAGGCATTTACCTTGGCATGTGCTTCCATTTGCATCTCTGCACATCAGGTACATATAACGACCTATAATGGTCACCTATGGTTGCAGCTGCACTGTCTGTTAGCTGCACTGCCACAAAGCGAGGCAGTTAGACAAGCCATTGACCTTTCCACCTGAGAAGAAAAAAAGGTTTTACCAGCACTCCGTATCCAAAAGAGACACTCAGAAGCAAGAGGTAGGTGAATCAAAATTTAATGTTGCTACACAGTCAACAAGCCCCACCTGAGGCCTGGAGAAAACATGGCACTAGTAAAGGGCATCTTACAATGCCAATAAGGTAGCCTCTAGACTGGTAGGATCAGCAGTCTGTCTCTGACAGATGGCAAGGGTTTGCATTTCCTACATTTCCAGGGGGCTCATTTCTTCCCCCTCAGTTCCTGTTTGATCCTATCAGGGAACCCTAGTGTTCCCGTGCCACAGGAGCCTCTGCCTAGCCCTGCTCAGTCTCTATCCTCACCAGACCTGTAAGAAGGCCCTGCCCTCAGGTGTTCTCCCCCACGCAGAGGGCTGAAGGTATCTTTTATTCTCAGGGTGGGCCAGCTCCTTCCTAACAAAGGGAAGATTTGTACTCTGACCCATAAGTGGGAAACAATGGTGAAGACTGATTCTTAGAATATATACTACGCGGTGTATATATATATCCTCCTTTTTGGGTACATCAGTACTAGCTGCTAAATGCAAACTGTACCCACTTGGTACTATCCAAATCTAACTCCACTTACAGAAGCCCCTGTCTATGGATGTGTGCTGAGCACTAGACTGGATCAAACTAGACTAGACTTACACAGGGTACATCCCTGTTGTTGCCGGAAAGGCAGGTCAATTTTTTCCGGTGGTTTTCTTCTGACTGGGCCAGGCAATTTTTCTTACTCTTGGCTGGCATGGTGTTTCTCCCTATGCCAGGATGGTTGTTAAGCTCAGCAGGTTCAGGGATAGCTGGGGAGATGGGTACATCTTGACTCCTTGTGGCTAAGTAGCCCTGCAATTTTACATGCACCAAAGTTTTTTCCTCTGCACCAATCCCCCTGTGGGGCATGGCCTAACTGTTTAAACAAAACAGTTCTTACCATGCTGCTTGCTTTTTAGGAGTCATTTGCAGCTTTTCTGCCATTTGACACATTTGTGCCATCTCTTTGACAAGTGGGTCCCGACCTTGTTGCATACCCCTTGACTTGACAGCCAGAGCCAAATGTTTACAGGACTGCAGCCTTTAATATCATTTCCCTTCTGTTTCTGCTTTCTGGCTAGTGGTGTTGAAACTCTGACTCTTACCCAACTACCTCATTGTGCTGCTTAGTGTGCCCTTTTCTCTATTTGTCTTGACGTTGGTAGTCGGGTTTTATTTTTGTTTCATTCTTTTTTTTTTTAACTTCCTATTTTTCAACCTTGGGAGCTGGCAGACCACCCATGATCCACCAGTTGGACCCATCTAGCCGTGGCTATGCCCCCCAGGCGGGGTTGGGACACAGTCCCCCTAGTTCCTTGTGCTTTGTTGGGTCCCTGTTGTAACCTCGCAGGTCAGTCAGTGAGGGGGACCTGCCTCTGCTGACAGTGGTCTCTTGCCAGCTCCTGATTTCCTCCCCTGGTAAACCCCATGGAGATGTGGCTGCGCCATGACATCAACACTCACGCTGACGTCAACCACGATCCTCCTGTGCTTCTGCCGCACCAAGCTACCATGCTCCCAGCTTCCACCAGAGGTCAGTCCAACATCAGGCCTCCCCCTTTCCAGGGGAGACGAGTTGTCCTGTGGACACTCAGCCTCCCCTTCCCGGCCAGCCCTTCAGCACCCCAGACTCGTTCCCGAACCTGGACCCCTGACATCGCAAGCGGTAGCGCTATCGCTGCGCTGGTGGGCAGGCTTGTTGTTACTTTATTTTTCCTAAATTCTTTTCCATCACTATTTGGGCTAGGGAATTTTTTAAGCCCTCTGTAATTTTTTTCCTGACTTTATTTCTCTCTCTTTCCTGGTGAATGGAACGGAGGTTGGTGATGGAGCCAGTAATGGTAACGGTGATTAGCTAGCACATGGCACATATGGGGGTGCGCAGGCACCATGCCTAGTGGCTGTTGCTGGCCCCCTGGCCAAAGCCGTACTCCCATGGGGTCCTAGTGCCTCTGGCCCAGACCCAGAAGGAGGCAGTATAGCGCAGTGGTCTAAGGCTCTGAGCTGCAAATCTGGTGACATCCAGCAGACCAGACCTGGGTTTGAATCCCACAGCTTCTACTTGCATACTGTGTGACCCTGAGCAAGTCACTTAACCTTCTTGTGCTCCCAGGTCGCTCCTGTAAAAAAGCTTCCAGCTTAGTGTGCTATACCTGGTTAAACAACTAAATAAAAAAAAAAAAAAAGAAGAAGTGGTAATCGATGGTGAAGCTACTCTGGAAGAGCAACATTTATGATAAATATGTTACTTTCATTTCTCATGTATCTGGGGTGCCTTTGTGGATGGGGCCCTTAATCAGCAGCACAGAAGTGGACCTATAGGTGCGTCCAAGTGGGGGGAGAGGCTTTCAGCTGCAGTACTGACTACCAGGGGCTTTCTGCATGGCATAGCACCATATAACTGGTGTTCAGCCTTGTTGTGACTGCATGGGAGCTACACAACAGCATGTTCTGACAGACAAATTGCTATTGCCTTTTAATCGCAAGGTGGACTCAACCCTGCAACTAACAGTCACTTCTTTTTTTATTTATCTAGACATTTTTGTTCCCACTGCCGGCTGGTCTCGGCGGCAGTGTACCGTCCATCCGAAGCTCTGCCCCCCCTCTTGCAGGGATCACAAGGCATGGCAGGGGTGCAGGTTTTCATAGTTACTAATGTAGCTATGGAATCCCAAGTCCCCACCCCTGAGGACGCCGTTGTGAAGGGCCGTAGCCTAGGCATGGAGCTG
Source organism: Neoceratodus forsteri (assembly GCA_016271365.2). Classification (NCBI taxonomy): domain Eukaryota; kingdom Metazoa; phylum Chordata; order Ceratodontiformes; family Ceratodontidae; genus Neoceratodus; species Neoceratodus forsteri. The sequence continues at coordinate 33,263,108 of JADMNL010000034.1, read as the reverse complement.
TGCTGAGAACATGGTTCCTGCCAAGCGCCTAACAGTGTCCTCCACACCCCATGCCACTTCCTAGTGACGCAGCACCTAGAACTCACCCCCAAGAGAGGAGAGCTGCCATTAGGTAGCTCAGTCCAGCTCCTGCCCTCCCCCCCCATTTGACCCCCGACAACCCAGACCTGTCCCTGAACCTGGGTCGCTGGTGTAGCGTGAGGTGTGGTGTCCAGCACCTCAACCCTCAGTACTACCAGGCCAGCAATGGTCACTTTTGTGAATGGTCCCAAAGTATGCATTTGCAGAAGAGGGCTGTCTGCACTTTATTTAGCTCTTCCAGACTGTACAACTGAGTTTTGGGTTTAAAGTTTTGTTCCCAAATTACATCCCGAATTCCTATTTTAAAAAAGTGTCCCCTTATACATATGGATTATCCCCACACATACTTCCTAAATACACTGGCTGGTTCAATGCTGTGAATTTCTTTACCGAGAGCCCTGAAGGAGGTACCTTTGGTGAAGGGCTTTACATGGGGTCTCAAAATGTATCTGTTTGAGGAGCTGTTTGGTCATGTATAAATGGCCTTACTGCTGATGAAGTGGGTGATGCCTTTTATTTGATTGATTGATTGATTCAATAATATATCTGTTTCCTATTTATAACCGTTTATCATCTCTATACTAGCCCTGCAAGCACTGTTTTTGTAAAGTGCCCTGAACCCCTGGGGAAGGACGTGTAAAAATAAACTTATACAACTACTACTTCACTGTTTGTGTTTTATCAGTTCTCAAAATCCACTAAAATGTACCTTAAGGTGTTTATTTTATACCCCCGCCTTTCTCCCTGAACTACTATACTGTATGTTGATATGAACCTGAAGTGGGGGGTTAAAAATGACAAGATAAAAAAGATAAAAGTGACATCTTGTCTGACAACACTAACAGCAAGATATCAGAAACATGTGTCTTAGGCCTTGTACACACTACAGAACTGTTTTTGAAAACCATTTTTAAAACCAGTTTAGCTAAACCATTTCAGTGCATCCACACTATTCAGTAACCATTTCTGATAACGGTTTAGTGTGTTCACACTGTTGGTGTTAAACCTGTTCTCCATGTAACTATTTTGTGTTAATTCCAACACTCAGAACTGTGCTTGCCTGTACACCCTGCAGCTAGAACTGTTTTAGTTAAACCGTTACAGCTTAAAGCGTTTTTTACTCCTGTCCAGACATGTGAGTAAAACCCTACTAGCTCTAAAACATTTTAAACATGGTTTTAAGACTAGGTATTTAGCAGGGTTTAAAAATGTTTTTGTTAAAACATTTTGGCCCTGTCTACACTACACCGCTCAGGCCCAGTAACAGATGCAAACCGTTACGTCCGGGGAGTGGTGCAGTGCGTCCAAACTGCGGCAGTGTCCGTTACGGGACCGGTACCGCCGGTCCACACTGTGGGAGCTGGACGACTGTTACGGCGGCACCCGATCTCACAATGCAGCTCGCGCTGCGCTAAGGGACCGTTGCCATGCGTCCACACTACAGCCGTAACGTTACCGAGGCATAACTGGTTTCATAACCCTTGTTGAAACCACCTCATATGTGGTTTCAACAACGGTTACAAAAATGCCTTCTGTAACGTTACAGGTGTAAACGCAAACCTTTGCAGTAACGGTTTGGGCCCTCTGTAACGTTACAGAGGCGTAGTGTGGACAGGGCCTTTAAGGGGCTTGTAGTCTGGATGCAAACAGTGCTAGGGGGATTTAAAATGTTTTAAGGCACTTAAACCATTTTAAAATCTCCAGTATGTACAGGGCCATGTAAGTGTTGCTATAACTGAGAGCTTGAAGGTTAGTGATAGCACAGTGGAATACTGCACCAATCAGACAGCAGCTTTCACAGTGCTGATGACATCATCATTTCTTTGTCTAATTAGCAGCCATTTTGTTTCATGGTTAAGCAGTGGATGGTTTGGGCTTACAGCAGTACCAGCCAGGACGCAATGCAATAATACTGCAGTATACTGCAGGGAACGGTATAATTCAATGGCAATAATGCCCTTTTGTCATACAGTAATTTGTGACATGTGACTGACTACAAGTTAATGCGTTGCACCATGACTGCAGGTTCCGCTGTATAATGGAGCTATTGGGAGTAACGGTTAATTTATGCTGTAAAAAGCAAATATGCAGTGGTTTCACTCAAAATGTTCAGTTTATCATCACTTCTGAGAGGGTGGGACTTTCATAACCCAGTCAAGACTCCGTCACTCATGAGTTATTGGTCATGCCCCCTCATACATGAAAATAAATTACATATTGTGCTAGTTAGCCATTGCATAACCTGTGTCTGTCTGCCAGTCTACCCATCGTGTACAGTGGCTGTCTATCTTTCTGTCTATAGAACTCTCAATCTACCTACTTCTACAGTATCTATCTATCTAACTACTGATAGTATCTATCTATCTATCTATCTGTCTGTCTATCGATCTATTGTATGTGTGTCTCTCTCTCTCCATCTATATTGTCCTGTTCCCTATACCCATTCTCCCACCTTTCAGCTTTCTAACTTCATCCACTGGTTAGAGACTACTTTATGACTTTTCTACCTTTTCACTCCCAGTCCAGCAAACCCTTCTGTGTATGCCTTTTTTGAGCTGCTGTTCACAACTTGCCTCTTATCACATCTCTTCTGCAATCCACCCATTTTCTTTCTATACTTTTTATTTTTTTATTTTACATGGACAATGATGGCAGAAAAAGACCAGTGGTCCATCCAGTCTGCTCAGGTTCCCTAAATCCCTGGAACCTTCCTTGGAACCTGTTCCTGCAGGGTACCAACCCTCCCAGACCTTTCTCTATTTTCTTCCCTGGTCCTGTCGGCCCAGGTAACCACTGTTCCCTTCATTCTATCCCAGGCCTGTTTAAACTCCCTCACTGTGCTCGTTCCCACCACCTCGGCTGGCAGACTGTTCCACAGTTCCACCCTCCTTTCCATAAAGAAGTACTTCCTTGTGTCCCTCATGAACCTCCTGCCTGCCAACTTCCAATCGTGACCTCATGGCCATGAGTTGGTATTCAGGCTAAATAATTCCCCACAGTTCACTTTAATTCCTTTCAGGAATTTGAAGGTCTTGATCATATCTCCCCTCGCCCTTCTGGTTTCCTATGAGTACAAATTCAATGCCCTGAGGTGCTTCTCATAGGATTTACCCTGCTGTCCCTGAACCACTTTTCATCACTCTGCATTGCACTGTCTCCAACCTATCCTTGTCTTTTCTGAGGTAAGGACCCCGGAAATGGGCACAGTACTCCAGGTGAGGCCTCACTAGGAATCTGTAAAGGAGTAGTATCGCCTCTTTTCTCCTACTAACAGTCCCACTCCCTATGCATCCCAGAATCCTGTTGACCTTGCTGTAGGCCTCATTTGCACTGACTTGTTTGTTTTTAAGGGAGTTGATGATGGTAACTCCCAGATCCTGTTTCGATGGTAACTCCCAGATCCTGTTCCTCATCTGTAGTGCTAAGTCTGTCCCCTCCCATCCAGTACTCTGTCATGGGGTTCTTTTTCCCTGGGTACATTACCTTGCACTTTTTTACATTGAATTTTAACTGCCAGACCTTTGACCACCCCTATAACTTTTGCAGGTCCTTCTGCATATTCCTTATTCCTTCTTCACATACCACCCCCACATAGTTTTGTGTCAACCATGAAGAGACGCACCTTGCCCCGGATTCCTTCACCAGTGTCACTAATAAATGTGTTGTAGAGGACCAGACCAAGGACAGATCCCTGTGGAACTCCACTAGTTACCTCCCTCTCTTCTGTCTTCTGATTTAACCCCACTGACCACCACCCTCTGTCGCCTTCCTGGTAGCCATTTACCCACCCAGCTCACTAGAGTTTTAGCTGCACCCAGGTCTTCCATTTTCGTAAGCAATCTCTTGTATGGTACCGAAGTCAAAGTACAAGTCCACCACATGGCCCTTGTCTATCTCCTTTGTCACCCAGTCAAAGAAAATTATCAGGTTGGTCTGACAAGACCTTCCTGTAACAAACCCATGTTGTTTATTGTCCTGGAGTCTATTGCTCTCCAGATACTCTATGAGGTCCTCTTTAGTCAGAGATTCCATCAGCTTCCCCATGATGGAGGTCAGACTAACAGGCTTATAATCCCCTGGTTGCTCCCTATCGCCCTCCTTATGTAGCAGCACAATGCCTGCTAACTTCCAATCCCCTGGGACTTCCCCAATCCTGAGTGAGTTGTTGAGCAGCCCAGTCGGTGGTTCAGTCAGTTCTGCTGCTAACTCCCTCAGTAACCTCAGGTGCAACCCATCTGGACCCCGGGGCCTCATCTATCATGAGGGCTGCCAGACCTTTCAGGACTCTTTCACTAGTAAACAATGGCTGACTCATTTCTGGTATTGCTTTTGTGGCCGCTTTGATGCTGCTCTCAGGTAGTGGCCCACCTTCCTCCTTAGTGAAGGCTGAGCAAAAGTGGTCATTCAGAATGGCTGCCTTTTTGTCCATCCTCTTGTATCACCCTACCTACCCCACTCCACCAGCCATGTGACCCCCTCCCCTTTTACATTTTTCACTAATATATCTAAAAAACTGCTTTTCTCCATTTTTCACCCACTCCACGATGCACAGCTCTGTGTCTGCTTTCACCTCTCTGATGGTTCTCTTTGCCTCCCTGGTTTTCTGAAGATATACCTCCCATTCTGTCTCTTCTTGCTTACTCTTCTATTTCTAAAAGTAAATTTTTTTAGCCCCGACCATTTCCCTGACTCTAGATGAGAACCATAGTGGTTTCTTCAAACTGTTTTTCTTTGTCACTGACTTGACGCATGTCTTCGATGCCTCAAGGATAGCCCCCTTGACTACCTTCCATTGTTCCTCCAGCCTGCCTATGTCCTCCGCCCCTACTAATTTCTCCCTGACCAGTTCCCTCACCTTATCGAAGTCTGCCCTTCTAAAGTCAAGAACTTCGGTTCTCAAGCACTGCTTACCAGCCCCTAGGGCCAGTTCAAACCACAGTTGTGGTCGCTATTCCCCAGTGGTTACTTCACTCTTACGGCACCCACTGACTCTGGGTTGGTGAGTACCACATCAAGGATGGCCTGGTGGGTTCCTTAAGTAGTTGTACCAGCAGACAGTCCTCAAAGGTGTCAAGCAGTGACTGACTCCTGGTGCTCATGGCCACTGGGACCTCCCAATCGATGTCCAGCAAGTTTAGGTCCCCCACCACTTACACCTCCCCTTTGCTACCCCTCTTAGTTCCTCCCTAAGTTCTCTGTCTCCTTGACTCAGGGACCTATAGACTACCCCAATCTTATTTTCCTGCCTGAGACCACTGTGGATTGTACCCATATAGACTCAGTTTCCCCATCATTACCTCTAGTGCTCCATCTTCAGTCACTTCAGTGCCTCCCTGACGTAGAGGGCGATTTCCCCCATTCCTGTCCTTTGATCCCTCCTGAATAATGTATATCCAGGGACTGCCATCTCCCAATTGTTGTTTTCTGTGGCCTATGTTTCTGTGATGGCCACAAGGTCCACCTCAGTGTGTACCATCATTGCCTGGTGCTCACTGAGTTTGTTCTCTAAGCTCCTGGTGTTAAGACATACCCCCTTCCACTTGACCCTTGCTCTGACTCTGCTACTCTCCATCTGCCTTCTATTTTCCCCCCTCCCTTAGTGCCTTTGCGTGTAGTTTTTCCTCACACAACTGTTCCTCGCCTTAGTCCTGTAAACCCAACATTGTTTCCTGTACCCTGTATTCTGCTACTGTCCCCTGGGTATGGGGGAGTACTATCTTGGAACCCCTTTGCTCACCCTCCATTGTGGATCCTGTAGACCTGGACTTCCCTGCAGTCAGTTTAAATGCCTGATATAAACATAAAACTTCTGCCCCAGTGCGCTGGCCCCTCTCTTGTCAGGTGAAGCCCATCACCTTTAAACAGTCCTCTGTCCCAAAAATCCCCCAGTACCCCTACAAAGTGGTACCCCATGTTCTGACACTACCTCTTCAGCCAACTACTGAATTCTGCTATCTCAGTACCCCTAATCCTGTCTTGTCTTCCTGCCTGAACCCACACAGGGAGGACTTTGGAGAAGACCAGAGAAGCCGAGTGTGCACCAACTTGTGCCCCAGTCTATAGAAGCTCTGCTTCACTGTCTCCACTGACTGGATGGCCAGATCATTGGTACCCAAGTGCACCAGCACCCCCAGCTCCCCTCCCACCATCCTCTCAATTCTAGCTCAGTCCTACTTGGATGATGCTCCAGGCAGGCATCAGACCAACCAGCACCCCATCTGTGCCCTTAACCCTTGAGTCCCTGATCACTTGGACCTTCCTTACAGCTTTACCCTCCCTGGGTGCCAATGTGCTGTCCTGACCATCACCCGAGACTGACTCGGAGTACCCCCTTGTGGAGTAAGTGGCTTGAACCTCCTCCAGGGGTGCAAAGCAATTTGTCGTCCAGATATAACTGGGATGGACATCCTCTTTAATGCTGCCCCTTCTCCTCCTCCTCCTGTGCTCCACCACCCTCCATCCTTGTGAAGCTGAACCAATGGGTCTCTGGGGAAGTGGGGGTCAGGGGGTAGGCTCCTGCTGAGCAGAGTGCACAACCAGATAATTTCTATCCTGGCTGCTACCAGCTGAGCATGGAGCTCCGCTATGGTCCTGCAGAAGAGGCAGTACCTCCTCCTCCTCCAGAGCACATCCCTGGAAAAGAGTGCCCCACAGTCCCTACAATTGAGTGCCTCACCCCTGAACCACATCCTACATTTACAAGTTGTTTTCCCAGGATAGTCCAGCCGACATGCAACATATTGTTTCCAGTGGGGTCCTGCTTCTTCCCATTTCCACAGCTGTGTGGACTGGAGCACTGAGAGTTTAAATGGCTTGTTTATGGCCACACAGTGGGATTTCAGCTCTGGTGGGGCTTGAACCTGCAATCTCCTGGCTTGCAAGCTGATGCTTGAGCCACTAGACCATGCTTCCTCCATATTCAGTTTACAGTATACCCTGCTTTCACCCTGGCATCGTCAGTACCTTTGTTTACTTTTTCTTTACTGGTCATTCCTGAAGACCTACTGGTAAAAGTGGGGATTCTGACTCTGTTTATACTGTCAGCATGCCTTTTCTGTAAACCTTGTTACATGCTTATAAAATGGGTAGGGAAATCCTAGTAGCTGATTACATAGAAACAGACAATGTCAGCAGAAAAAGATCATTGGTCCATCCAGTCTGCCCAGTTTTACTTTACTCTACCCTATGACCTATTATTTACATGGGGTTTTCGCTCTGGCCTGCTCCCTCACTCCCTACCTTACGGCTACCCCCCGAGTAACTGTTAAGCCCTTTACTCTGTCCCAGCCATACCTGAACTCATTGATGGTTTTTGTGCCCACTCTCCACCTCTGCCAGTAGGCTGTTCCATGACTCAACCACTCTCTCTGAAAAGTAAAACTTTCTCGCATACATCCTGCAATCTCCAGTCCACCAGCTTACATTCATGCCCCTCCTGTTTTGGACCCACCATTCCTACAAAATAGTTCCTTGCTGTTTACCGTGTTTATTCCTTTCAGAATCTTGAAGGTCTCTACTATGTCACCCCTCTCCCTTCTGGTCTCAGAGAGTACATGTTCAGTGCCCTGAGCCAGTTCTCACAGGATCTGCCCTGTAGGTCCTGAATTAGTTTGGTTACTCTACACTGCAACATCTCCAGTCTGTCTCTGTCTTTCCTGAGATAAGGACTCCAGAACTGGGCACAGTATTCCAGATGGGGTCTCACCAGTGATCTATAGAGAGGTATTCATTACTACCGCTTTTCTTCCCGCTATCAAAACCCCTTTCGATACACAGCAGCATTCTGGCTGCACTGCTGTTGGCCTTGTTACATTGGCTAGTTTGTTTTAGGGAGTCACTTATGATTAGTGATAGGCGAAGTGGGCGAAATTCACTTTGCGGAGTAATCCGCGAAATTCGCTTCATGGAGTAATCCGTGAAATTCTGCCCATTTCTCCGAGCAAAATGTGAAATTTCACCTGGCAGAGTGTTGAAATTTTTCCTGGCGGAATGGCAAAATTTTGCCTTCCGTGGCGACATTCTGCTCACAAAGGCAAAATGTCGCGACTGGATAGGGGAACAAAACTATAATCGTATGGGTGAAATTTCATCCATATATAAAAAAAAACTCTGGTGGCTAGTGGTCCCTCCCCCCACCGCCCCACAGATACACAGTAGATCCCTGGTGGCTAGCGGTCCCTCCCCCCACCAGTTCACCCGCTGGCCACCCGACATAAAAAAAAATTATAAATAGCACCCCCTGCCAGACAGTGCCCACACATCCAAATGCCCTTATGCCCTGGTGGCTAGTGGTCCCTCCCCTACACCCCTTCACCCCAAGCCAAAGTGTATACATTTATAGTACCCCCTTGTGTCCATCCCACTCCTTAGTATACTGCAGTCATAAAAAAAAAAAAAATGCTCTGGTGGTCTAGTGGTTTGAGGTTTCCATAATAGGCTGCCCTCCCTGTCCCAATTCCAAATTCCCGTCCCGATCCCTTCCCAGCCCAGTCACATGATCATCACATTTTCACGAATCCCTCCAGTAAGGAGGGTGGTGGTCTAGAGCCTCCCACCCCCCACCCCAGCTGGAGTGAGTCCAACCAACCACCCTGCTTCCCTTCCACCCCTAAACCCTGCAGCGGGTGGACCGGAACATCCCTCCTCTCCTCCACGACCAGCCCACCCATTGACTGAACATTTAATGAATGAGCGCATTCCTGCCTGAGTTTACGACTGCTGATATCCTGGGCTTTGATTGTGATACTGAGTCACTGGCATGGCAGGCAGTTTTCCAATTGTTGTGCCACCAAATCAACCAGAATTTGTTTATAATACACGGTTACCTAGTTTTGCTGGTGATTTCAAAAAGTCATTCTTAACACTGAACTTAAAAATGATTTTTTGATCCCAAGTCTGTCAGTCAATTTAAGAAAGTCATTAAGAACATTATTTTCTTCATAAATCTGTCAATCAGAACTCTCACTGGAACGCAAGCATACATTGCTACCATTACAAACTGCCACTAAATGTGTTTTTTTACTCCAATAGCTTTTCACTGCGACTTCCTCCAGTCTCAGAAAAAATATCTCTATTTACTCCCAATTCAGTTGTAAAAGGGGATAACTCCTGTATTATACAAAATTGATAACCCTTAAATTTTAATAATAGGCTGATTCTTTATCACCTTGTGGGTTCTCTGACACCAGGAGCTCTCAAGATCAGAAGATGTCACAGAACCTGCTCTATACTAAGGATCATCCCATTCTTAACACTTGTGGGATTAATTACTGTATCTTTATTTAGTACCTTTCATACTCACTTTACCTGAATGTGATGTACATGTCACAGGCAGTTGTATCAGTTACTAGGCAAGCAGAGGATACTGAAGCGAGGCTGAGATAAGTTAGGGAAAGTTCAGAAAGGGTAAGTGCAGAAAGAGAGCGAGATTGAGAATGAGCAGTAGTGGAGATTAAGTGACTTGCTCAGGGTCACACAGTAAGCAGTGGTGTTGGGATTCAAACCCAGACCCTGTACTCTAACCACTAGACCACCCTGTCTCAGACTCTAAAACAGACCTAAGAATCCTTTTGTATGAATGCTCCAAATTACAAATGACAACATTTCATGTTTCACATCAAATATTTAAAAACGGAGCACTTGAGTGGCAAAAGGAGGTGTCCTAAGTGAAAAAGGCCATTGTTTGAGGCATCCTGAAATGCTGTCTCATGCAGGGTATACACGTATACTCCAGACAAAGGTTGGCAGGGGTCAGACTGATTTAAAATCATTTTACCACTTGGTTCAAAGCAGCTGTGGGAGCCCTCCCTGTACATGATTTATGACGTTTTTGTGAATGCAAACAATTGCCACCTTTGAACCTGTAGACAGCTCTGCTGAAGGCTTCTGCCATTTCTGTAGACCCTGCGGTCATCAGACTCGAATGAGTTTGAGAAGATGTTCAGCAGGAAAAATCTGGCTTAATTAAAACTGTGTGACATGATTTCTTGGTGTAGATTAAAAATACTGCTTTAATTGTTTTACTGACAAGTAGCCTCTTCAATTTACAGCTACAACTGTAAGGCATCTGCCAGCACTGGCAATAAACAAGTCTTCAACTAAGACCCCAACAATACACTATTGGCTCTACCTAAATGACAAATGTTGCAAACGATACTGCTTTGAACCTGGATCAATTTTTTCTTACACTGAGACAGCCTTCTCAAGCTGTGAAAAATTAGAAAAGCGCCAGACTTAGAAAAATATGCAATATTTAAAGAAATACACGTGTAAGATATGCGCTGTAGCTAGTCACAGCCAGGTAATTAAATAAATACTCTAAGCATTTTTTATATTACTAAATAAAACTTAAAATTTTATAGAAAATTAACAGCTATGAAGAGTAAGTATAATACGTAGTTCACTGTTCAACATGTAAGTGCCAAAACAACCATATTAGTCATTACTTTCCCAGTGTTTCACTCCTAGTTATCAAAAGATCTTTTCTGCAGTCTGTGTACAAAGGATGACATTCCATTAACTCGTACTCAATGTATTCCATCCTATAAAATGGGGCAAGATGGCCACCACAAATATTGCTGTCTGATTGGCCAAACCAGGTCACCTGCATGCCTGTATGTGCACAAGAATGCGAGGTGCTGCATTTACTGTGACTGTATTCTCCAGCATCCTCCCTCTCCCTCTTAGACACCCTGCTAAATTCCTTCTGCCGATTTGCCTCAAATTCCCCCCAAACTCATCACTGCCACCTTTATTCCTCCCTCAGCCTCACGCCCCTATCACATAGATGCACTACCCATTCTCTCTCTCTCTCTCTCGTAGCCAAATTCTGGTTCAGCCTACTTCCACCCTACCTGTCAGATATGCTCTCCCCTGTAGCCACCCCCCCCATGACCTATGTGACAGGGACACCTGCACCTTCTTCGTTCCCCATCCCTTATTTTCTGCTGGCAAAGCTGCCTTCTCCTACAGAATCCCAGCTTTATGGAACCTCCAGCCTCCTCTACTCCAGAACCTTCCTTCCTATCCCTCCCTGAATTAACACTTACGCCTCCTCCCCACCTCCTTGCTCATGTCCCTACATGTCCCCCCTCAAACTATCTCTTCAACAGTATAGCACCCAGGGAAAAGGCCAATTGGCCCTCTAGAGCCCAACTATTACAACTGTGATGTGAATGCATACATTTGATATTGCCTTACACTGTGATACATCTTGCAATGTTGTCTGTAATCCCCCCCAAGTTCATTATGCTTTAACTGTTTGTATTTTTGTCTTGTACTGTACCCAGTGGCATCATTTGTTACCCCTACCACTGGGTCGCACCTGAAAATGAGCCTCGGCTCAATGTCTTTCCCGGTAACCAAATTTTTAAATAAAATAAATTTTATAAGAGTAATAACACATGATGGGGTGCTGCGTTCACTGGGAAAAATATAGGTGCTCTTCAGGTGTACACTGAGGAGCACTCTGTGCCTTAGCACACCAGAATATCTATAGTTTCCAACGAACGCATACCAGGATGTGCTTATAACCCTTATGATATATAAATACTCTGCCACTGATGTGAAGTTCTAACATTTGCAGCTTTCTTTGTTACTTCTGTTTTGAGTCCCCTACAGCAAAGCAAAGCAAACTTTATTTATATAGTGCCTTTCTTAAACCAAGCGCTTTACAGATTAATTACAATGAGACATATAGATTAAAATAACATTACAAATATATAAAATTAATTAAAATCATCTGGGAAGGCCAATTAAAAAAGATAAGTCTTAAATTCTGACTTGACTCTCTCAACGGTCAGGCATTCTCTCCACCGACAAGGTAGAGAATTCCACAGGGTGGGGGCCGCAAAAGAAATAACGAATAATGTGTATCCTGCCTATTTTTCAAAGGTCGAATCCTCCGTCTTCCACATTTCCTCTTTACAATGATCAACTGGCAGATAGAAAAACACTATTTTAGATAAAATTTAAGCTAAAAACCTGTACCCCCCCCCCCCCCGGGGAGATTCAGAACACAGTAATTGTCTGTTTAAATGGGATAAAATATATTTTCACTTGGAACTAGGGATGTTATGACATCAAATTTTTAGTATCATGAAATTTGTGTAAAACATCACGCTATGATAATCATCATGATAATCTGCAACATTTTTAATTTTTGGAAAAATAGCAAAAATCTGATTGGAGGAAGGTGGAGAACTGGGAATCGTGGTTGCACCTAGAGAGGGACACGCTGCCAGAGCAGCAAGTTAAGACGCTATATCATGGTGTACTACAATATATTATACTGCTTGATAATCATGATATAATTCCTTTTAAATGATAAATTATCCTCAGTGTCAATTATCCCCCTATATTGCCACTTGAAACACATTTTCCCCTTAAAACATGCAATTTCCACATATAATCTGGAATTTGAACACAGGGAACAATGGTCCAGATACACAGTTTACAATGGCAAGAAATGCAGTGTGTTTATATCTATCTATCTCTGATTCTGTATCATGTCTCCATATTGTACTCTGGCTCCACATGTTACGTGGGCCCATGTGTTACCATGACAATGTACCATGTTTGCTGTTTTGTAATTTGCTGTATCATAATTTTTTTCTCTTCTGTATTGTAACCTCCCGGGTCGCACCTGAAAATAGACACTTGTTGTCTAGTGAACACCTGGTTAACAAATGCAAATAAATAAATATATTTTATATATATATATATATATATATATATATATATATATATATATATATATATATATATATATATATATATATATATATATATATATATATATGCAATAAGCATGGACCAAGTGACTTATTTTCCCTTTATAACCCCCTCCCACAGAGATGGAATTACTTTGCAAGTTTGCAGCTCTTTATAACCCTTTGTTTCATGTGATGCATTGGGGTAGCCACAAATGCTGTTTTTTTCTTTTACTGGGGATTTAAGCACATTAAGCATAAACGCACCCTGCTATACAGCTGAGCTAGGGAAAGGCAGTCCAGATAAAAGTAGGGATTGCCAAACCAAGTAGAGAAATGGGCAGACTAGGTGGGCTGTATGGTCCTTATCTGCTGACAGATTCTACATTTCTATTTCCAGCAACGCAGGAGTTAACTTCTCTAGCGACTGTGCTGAGTAAAAATGGATTAATTAACTGATTGAATGATCCTTCTGAAATCTTTTATTTTTATTTTTATCTGGTCTCTTAGTTTGAGTTGTGAAAGGCTTTTTTTATGAAAGTCTGACTTTGAGGTTGAGGTAGCAACTTTAAGAAAGCTGTGTTCCTATCATATCTCCTTTAATTAATTACGTCACTGATTATGTCATTATCAAGTATGATATGATTGTTGGTTAGATTAGATTAAGGTCCTTCCCTGTACACTCTGAAATGTCTCCTCCATGACTTCATTACAGACCCCTGAAGTTGGTCATTACACTGGGTCTTGGACTTTGCCCACTGCCCTCCACCCTGTACAGTCATTAGTTCAGTACCCTCTCCCCTAGTTTTCAACCACTACCCCCAACCCTCTGTTACTGCATTGCTGCTCACTGCTTATTGTTCTTCTTGTATATTGCATAATTCTTGCTCAGAAATTTGCCTGTAATTGCTCATTTTGTTATAGTTATTTCCATTTTCGTTGAACATTGTATTTTGCACTGTACCCCCTTCCCCACAGCATGCATCTAGAAATGAGCTGTTACCAGCTCAGCATGTCTTTTCTGGTAAAACTTTTGAAATAAATAGGTTCATTAATTTATTGGTGGCATAATTGATTAATTAGTGTAGTATAAAGACTTGATTAGGGTATTATAGTGATGATGTACAGTACTTGATTAATTAGTGTGCTAGGATATATGGGCAGGTGAACCTGCAGTTTACCTATGGGGAAGAAACGACTACCCATGTATTATATTTAGAATAATATATGGGGGGGGAGTGCATAACAAAGAATTTAATGCACTCCCGAGGTGTGGGATGCTACATAAAGCATTCCACACTGAGGGTAAATATTATAAGCACAGCTGAGCATATAACGGACCGCCCAGGACCTTATAGCCCCTGGAAGGTCCATTACATCCCAATAACGCCCACCCTGGAGGGTATTATTACACTTAGAAAATGGGTTACAGATGAAATATTTTGAAAACATATACAAGAAAAAAAATGTACATATAAAATAAGTAAAAGGCAAGTAGAAATAATGTTTGATGTAAAGTAGTGCCTACTGTGAAGTGCTGGAATTACCACTAGAGTCACTGCACTGTATTTATTTATGCTGTTTCTGATTAGGTTGCCATCCTGGTTTGTGACTGTGTCTCACACACACCACTTGAATAATGCTGTGTGAGAACAGGAGAAATGTAGCCTGTTACTGTTTAGAGACAGTTACTTGTGTTTTAATGTAGGATGGGTTAAAAGTGTGGCGCGAGTGTGCAGCTCAGTTTAAAAGCGAGCAGAGGCATTACAATAAAGCACAAGTATGTTCGGCGAGTGAAAACGGAGCCTGGAAGGTCAGGAGATGGAGCGAGTTGGTACTGCAAGTATTTAAAAATGTTTCTTTATTTTGGTGGTGACGAGGAGGAACAGAGGCAGTTCAGAAGGCTATATCAAGCTGTCGGTGGAATTTCAGTGAAGCAGACTGGTGGGGTGCGGGTGGAGTTGGTGTCTCAGTACGTGTGGAAAATAAAATGGTGGCTGGCAAGTTTGGGGTGCAAAATAATCAAACTGGCACTTTTTTCACCAGGCATTGTTAAGAAATAACAGCCCGGGTGCCAGGCTGTTTCAGCCAATCAGGAGACTACTTTTGTTTTGCCCATTTTCTAAATTTTCATTATGTACCCCCCCCCATGTGTTATTTTAAATAATTGCTGGGGGAGAGTTTTCTCACCTGCATCATTCAAATTAATAAGAAAAAAAACAATTTGTGGCCAGTACAGGGTGCTGCTGTTGATAGCAGTAAAGCAGCATTGATTTAAAATATCCTCAGAATTTGTGAGCACTAACACCCCATCACACATGCATCCTTTCTCACTCTCTCACTGTCCTTCTAGCCCAGCATGTTGCTAGGGGAGCTGAAGCGATACTAGTACTTCAGCTGCGGTTGGGCTGAACTGATGCTTTTGCTTTCCCTGCTTTTTTGTTTATTTGTTTGAGCAACTGACTGTCCATGAACCTGGAAGTCCAGCAAGGAGAAAAACTGAACTGGGAGAGGTAAGGTGTCTTCCAAATACATGTGCAGTGGCATAAGGTGATGATGGAGTCTGTCTGGTGGTAGATCGCACTTGCGTGGAGCGAGGGAAATCCAGCGTATGTTCGCCATTGTAACCCACAGGTTATGACGGGGAATTATAACTGGGTTTTCCTGTGGGAGAAAATGCTCCCCAGTTATTATATACAGAATAAATACTGGGCAATTGTGAATTACAAGGGTCTAATTAAGTCGAGGGTTCTAGTAATGTTATAAACCACAAGACCGATGGCCATGTGGTTTAGGTCACTAGAACCCAAGATTGGATCCCACCCTTGTGATTCAAAATCTGTCCCATTTTTGTTTTATATAGGTTAATCCAACATTGTACATTGAGTTCAGTGGCAGGAACTTGTTTTATATCAATAGTTTTTCCTGCTTCTTTTAGGTGTCTAAAGAGGGTAACCTAAAATCAAAAAGAACAGTGACATAAGAACTTACTGTAACAGTAGATCTTTGAGGGGATCTCATTCATCAGGTCACACCACAGGAACTTCACTGTCTGTGAAGCAGGATTCACATGGAAGATTTTCCAGCAGTATAACTGGGGCCATCCATGCCGACATCACCTGCCGATGTCATCAACCCTATAAAGGATTGAGCGGCCCCTCTCCCTCCTCAGGTCTTTCCCCTGGAGACTAAGGGAGCAAACCCGTGCCATGGGGGACCGAGGGAGAGAGAGAGAGAGAGAGAGAGAGAGAGATATGCCCAGGCTTAAATAAAAGGCTAGATACACCATATAGTCAGTCTAAGACAACCCCCCCCAAAAAAGGGGGATGGTGGGAGGGAAGGCAGACTTGACTGAAATTACCTCGAAGATCTAGTGTTACCGTAAGTTCTTACATAACTGTTCTATCTTCTTCATGGGTATCTCATTCATCGGGTCACACCACAGAAACTAGTTCCAAGCAGTTACAAGTGCAGCAGAACAGTCTGGGTGGTAGGCATACTGAGGCCGAGCACAGAAGGCTGAAGACAGAAGGCCCTGAAGAACAGCCCAGCCAAGGTCTGCTCAGGTGCTAGAAGCAATGTTTAGACTGTAGTGCTTAGTAAAAGTGTGGACAGTACTCCAGGTGGCAGCAGTGCAAATGTCAGTGACTGAGACCTCCCTTGAGACAGACCACAGAGGTAGCCATGCTCCTTGTAGAATGGGCTTTCACTGCCACTGGCAACTCCTTGCCATGCTTGTTGTAGCAGAACACAATACAATGGGACAACCATTTGGACAAACATTGGACACCTGAACACCCTCTCTTCCTGTGACAGAAGAAACAAAAAGCTGCTTTGTCTTTCTGCAGTCTTTAGTTCGGAGCAGATAATATTTCAAAATTCTGCACACATCTAAAGTATGGAGCAGTGCTTCCCCTGGATTAACACTCTCTGGAAAATACACAGGAAGATGGACGGTTTGTTTAGGGTAAACTCAGACCCACCTTAGGAAGAAACTTAGGATTTGTGTGCAAAGACACCCAGTCATTGTGAAAAATCAAACAGGGCTCCTCACACAGAGAGCCTGAAGCTCGGAAATCCTTTAAGCAGAAGTAATAGCAACCAAAAACGACATTTTCCAAGAAAGAAAGCATGGCTTGCAAGATGCGGCTGGCTCAAAAGCAGACAGGGTCAATTTCTTCAAAACAAAATTTAAATCCCAAGCCTGGACAGGGGTACGGATTGGAGGTTTCAGGTGCAGGATGCTCCTAGGAAAATTACAGGACACATCTAGCTGAGCCACGATACAACCATCCACGGGCTCATGAAAGGCAGAGACAGCTGAAAAGTGCACCTTGAGGGAGGAGTACTGGAGTTCTGAGTCTGACAGGGAGATCAGGTAATCCAGAATTTGGCTTATCGGACAGGTACAAGGGTCCAGATGGCAAACCACTTCCACTTCATGGCATATGTGGCCCTAGTGGATGGCTTTTGAGCCACTATGAGGGTGCCCGCCACCTTCTGAGAGGCCCCAATCCAGGTCATGGCTATGTCCTCAGGAGCCAGGCATGCAGTCGAAGGGACCTGAGGTTTGGATGAACCAGGTTCCCCTGAGTCTGCATCATCAGATCCCTGCAGAGGCATCGGAGGGTCCGCTGCTAACTGTTACAGTAATAATAATAATAATAATAGCTTTATTTGATTGAGCACCTTTCAGAATTGTCAAAGCGCTTTACAAAAAGATTAATAAAAACAATGACATAAAACAGCAGTATAAAAGATAATCAGTAAAATGTATTATTAGGTATAATTAACTGGTAAAGACTTGGCACCATAAATAAGCTTAAAAGTGCCTGTTTAAAGCTCCCCAAAGGGAAACCATATTTTCCATGGCCAATATGGGGCCACCAGGATCATGCTGGCCCCCTCCATCTGAAGCTTGATTAGCACCCTCTGAATCCGGGGAAAAGGAACCTCCTGCTCCAGGACAGGGACGTGTCTTGCCAGAAAACTTCAGGCCCTGGATCTAGTGAGCAAAAACTGGGCAGCTTTGCATTGAATGGGGACGCAAAAAGGTCCAACTGTGGATGACCTCATCTGTCGTACAGATCTTTTGTGATAGATGACAAAAGTTCCCATTTGTGCATCCTGGACTGAGTCTGGCTGAGGCTGTCAACCAGGGTGTTCAGTACATCTGGAATATGGACTGTCGAGAGGTCCAGGCTGTGGTCCAGTGCCCAGTACCAGACTCTCATGGCCTCCCTGCACAGAGATTACAAATGCATCCTCCCCCACTTGTTGATGTAGTAGACAACACTGAGATTGTCTGACTGAATCAACAGCTGACCTGGTAGGAGGTGGTCCTAAAAAGCCTGCATGGCATACAGGACTGCCTGCATCTCAAGGGCATTTATATGGAGGGATGTCTCGATCTGGGACCATGTCCCAAGTCTGGAAGGGACCTAGGTGTGCACCCCAGCCCAAGCCAGAGTCATCTGTTGTGAGAATCTGCTGGGGAGAAGAGATGAGGAATGGTACTTGGTTCTTGGAATTAAGACAAGAAATGTTTCCAATAAGGTCTTTGCATACGCTGATGATTTGTTAATTTCAACGGTGATCTCGGAAGATTCTTTTAATGTCTTAAGCAAACTATTAGAGGATTTTTCAAAACTCTCTGGTTTGAACTTAAATTGGAATAAGACACAGATTTTATCAATTGGCCCTCAACCTACGAAATTAATAGGAATGGGTGGGTTTGATCCAAAAGAGCAATTTAAGAGTCAAATTAAGTATCTTGGTCTCAACTTAGTTAAATATATAAGTAAAGTGGTAGATCTGAATATTTTGCCTTTATTGAGATCTTTGGAATGTGACCTGTAAAATGGTAGGATTTACACCTATCTCTGTGGGGCAAAATAAATGCTATTAAAATGATGGTGGCTCCAAAGCTTTTCTACTTCTACTAAGGGAGGCAGTATAGCGTAGTGGTTTAAGGCTCCGAGCTGCAAATCTGGTGACCTGGGTTTGAATCCCACAGCCCCCACTTGCATATACTGTGTGATCCTGAGCAAGTCACTTAACTTCCCTGTGCTCCTAGGTTGCACCTGTAAAAAAGCTTTCAGTTTAGTGTGTCTCACCTGGTTAAACAATTGGAAAAAAAAAAACTTCTCCCAAAGTATTCCTCTCAGAATCAGCAACAAGATACTTAGGCAAATAGACAGTCTGATAAGGAACTTTATATGGGGGATAAGCCCCCTAGGCTATCTCTTAAAAAATTAAGAAGCCTGTGGCAAGAAGGGGGTTTTGCTCTACCAAACTGGAAAAAGTACCATGTCGCCTTTTTATTCAAATAAGCTGTTAAATGCTTAGTTGATGAAAATGTCTCTAGTGATCCAATGTGGGTGGAAGTAGAGAAAGCACTTGTCTTTCCATTTAAACATTCTGATATGCTATTTATTAAGGTCCCCAAGCAAATTAAAGACAACCTCTGTATAGTATCCACAATTTGCACGATTGAAGACGTTAAAAGTATCCTTGGTTTTGCATATTTTCCCACTAAGCTCACTACAATTTGGAATAATACTAATGTAACTATAGGGGGTAAACCCTTGAAAGAGGAGGATTGGTTGAGAGCAGGAATAACAATCATAGGGGACTTAATAGGAAAAGAAAATCAGTTGTTACTTTCCTTTTCTGAAGTGAGAAGCAAATTTAAACGGCAAAAGTTTCAATTTGCAAAATATTTGCAGGGTAGAAAGACTCTGCAAAACTCTATACTGGACTCTGATTATACTTTACCCAAACACACTGAGTGGGTTCAAATAATAAAGTTGGCGACACTTAAAAAAGGAGCTGGTATGTGTTATAAATTAATTGCTGATGTTGAAAATATTATTTCACCTTCACAAGCGTCCAAATTGAAGTGGGAATCTGACTTGGGAGACTCTTTGGCAGATGAGGACTGGGTGAAAATATGGAGAAATGCTTATCTGAGTTGCAGAGAGGTTCAAGGTAGGATAATTCAATTTAAAAGCTTTCATTATTATTACTACTCTCCTAAGCGTTTAGAAGAAGTTTTTACAAGACGGGGTTTGTTGGAGGTGTCACTTAAAGCATGCAAATCTTGTGCATACGTTATGGAATTGTCCAGTCATTACATCTATTTGGAGTAAGGTTCATAAAGTGTGTGAGGAGGTAACTAAGATCAGCATCCCTTTTTCAAATAAACTGTTTATTCTGGGTTTGGATTCAGAGGTTTCTATCCTAAGCAAGTTGCAGAAACGTTGTTTTTTTTCAGTGTCCCTTGCTCTGAAAAGAATAATACTGTCTATTGGAAATCTCACATCCCTCCTTCATTTAATGAATGGTTCTACAGTGTTAGTTTAGTCGTCAGTAATGAAAGAATTGCTGCTATAGTGAATGGTAAGCTTGATGTCTTTGAAAAAGTTTGGTTCTCTTCCCTTTCACATCTGAGAAGCTGATAAGCAGATATGTAAAGATTGAAAGACTTGAAGTACCAGGGTTTAGCAATATGTAAAACAGTAGATTTTTGTTGATCTTGCATCAATATACAATATTTAATATAGCTTACTATAATATTTTGAACATGCTTGCATTAACATTTGATGTTAGTTTGCTATATATATATATATATATATATATTTTAATGTTACCACTTTACCATTGTACTTTATTCTACTATATGTGCAAAATACAAAATTTTTGATTCCAAAAAAATAAAAAAGGAATGGTACACCTCTTAATAGGTTCTGGGGTTCCATCCACCACTGGGACACCTTACGGATCAGAGAGGAGACCAGCACTAGCTGCTTCAGGTCATCCGTGCGTTGGTCCCACTGCACCCGGAGGGTCCACTGGAGCACCCACATGTGCAGTCTGGCCAAGGGGACCATGGCAATGGCCGCAGCCATGAGACCTAATAGCCTTGAGTACACCCTCACAGGAACATAATGGCTCTGGTCCACCTCCTGAGCCTGGGACATGAGGCGCTCCACCCTGTCTTGAGGTAGGAATGTCCTGCCCTGCACTGAGTCCTGGACCACCCCTATACACTGTAGCCTTTGGGATGGGATCCAAATGGACTTGGGCAGGTTGACCATGATGCCCAGGGAGTGAAACAGCTGGAGGGTCCTCTCCAGCTGATCTCAGGATGGAGCTTTGAGGAGCCAGGCATCCAGGTAGGGGAAGATGTACAGACCTTCTCTCCAAAGGGCAGTGGCTACTGTTGCTAAGCATTTTGTAAAGACCGATGGCATAGAAGATAAGCCAAAGGGCAAGACTCTGAATTGGTAATGTTCACCCTGAAAAAGAAACTTGAGAAACCGCCTGTGCAGAGGGTAAACTGAGATATGCAGGTAAGCATCCTGCATATTTAGGGAGCATAGCCAGTCGTCATGCTTAAGCAGGGGCAGCAGTACTGGAAGAGTGACCATGCAGAATTTTTTGTACTGGATATAAAGGTTGAGGTTTTTGAGATCTAGAATAGGCCTTAGATCTCTGGTTCTTTTGGGAACCAGGAAGAACCTGGACTAGAATCGCCTCTTCTTCTGCTGCCCAGGCACTGGCTCGATGGCTCTCTTCGCAGAAGGGATTGTACCTCCTCCTGGAGAACCACTGTATGAGCCAGAGGGTAGGTGGAGGGGTATTGGAGGTGTCTCTGGGGGCTGTTCTACGAGCTCCAGAGTGTGACCCCTTTCTATAATCTGAAGAATCCAAGCATCTGAAGTTATGGTTCCCAATTGACTGAGATGGAGGGAGAACCAACCTTCGACCATCACCTCTTGGTCGAGGCCAGAAGAAGGGGGTCTGGCAAGGAGTCAGGCAGAGGCAGATCTAGATGCTGTGGCTGATCTGTTGTCTCTGGGTTGTTTCACGGCAGGGCCCAAGGAGGAGGTAGGCAAGGCAGAAGTGGCCTTCCATTTGGGGAGCCTACACGGGACCTTTGGGACACCTTACAAAAGGATGGATGCTGTCTGCCCCTGAGTTGGGAATGGTAGAGTGAATGGACAGACTTAATAGCCCTGCCAGAGCCCTGCAAGTCATTAATGATGTCCTGGACATCTGGCCAGAAGAGCTTTGTGCCATTGAAGGGGGGCATTCAGCACCTTCTGCTGGAAATCTGCCATAAACCTTGAGACTCTCAACAAGGCATTCTAATGAAGACAAATACCTGTGGCAGCAGCCCTGGCACCAGTATCACAAATACCGTACAAGGCCTTGAGGAGGTGTTCACTAATATCCTCTGCAGCCTGTAAGGACTTGAGAACCTCCTGTTTCTGAGAACTCTCTGGGAGGGTTTGAGCAGCCGCCTTGTCTTTCTTCTAGATGGTGTTCTGGTACTTGACCATATGGGACAAATAATTAGCAATCTAAAGTCCCAAAGGGAAAGAGGCACAAACCCTCTTACTCCAATGGTCAATTTGTTTGGATTCCCTGTCAAGTGGGAGGGAGCTAAGGTGCTTGGGTACCTTGGACCTGTTATGTGCCACTTTGATGATCACAGAATCCATCTTAGGTTGGGCAGCATAATAAGGAAGGCCCTGAGGGGCATGATAGTTTATCTACCCTATGGGGCATGGCAGGAACCATGTCTGGGTGGTGCCATGCCACAGTGGTGGCATTCCTCAGAGCTGGTAGAATAGAAGGAATGACCTTAGGAGGAGAGGTTCTGGGGTCTCCAAGAAGTCCACCAGATCTCTCTTGGTGGCATCCTCTTCCTCAATATGGATGCCCATAGCTGTGGACAGCTGCTTTATGACATTAAAAAAGATAGGATCCTCAGGAGGGGACCTGGGAGTATGTTTAACAGAGTCCTCACTCACTGAAGAAGCAGTTGATCCATCTGAGGAAAGAGGTTCCTACTCCTCCTCCCCTCCTCTTCCTCAGGGAGGATGAGGTCAGGGTGGTACTCCTCTTTGATGTCGGCCTGTTCTAACTCGAGGTTGAATGAGGGAGGGACTGACGGCACCCTGCAGGATGCAGATCAGGAAGGTCTAAGCGGTGTCAACTACGGCAGAGTGGTCGATGGCGCCGGGGACCCACATCTGTATGAGCCCAACTGGTGTACCAGGCTGTAGTTATCTGGGTCAAGATAGTGTTGAGGTCAACGTCAGGAGAAGGGTGCATTGACAGCAGAGGAGTTACTGGTACATGGCGAAATTAACCATCTGACAGGTCTTGAGAGCCCAAGGGCCCGACATCAAAGGGTCTGCTGAAGGATCAGGCTACAACAGAGGGTCGAAGACCTGAGGGCCGATTACTGGGGGGCCGACGATGCGAGGGTCAATGGCTGACCTCCCTGTGAAGTGGCAGGAGATGTTGTCGGTGAGGGCAAGGAAGAAGCAGAGTCCTGGACAGCAAAAGGCATTGGTGAAGCCACAGCCGACGAGAGTACCTCCGGATGAGGAAGAAGAAGCCATCAGGGGACAGGAGCACTGCTAGCAGGAGTGGTCCAGGTTGTGGTCTTTTTTAGTGACTTTTCCCCCGGGGACTTGTCTTGGGCCTTGGAGGCCTGGAAGCTTGATGAACCCACTGGCCACTGGGAAGGAGGGACCCCAGAGGACCCCTGCCCAGAACTGGCTACCTGCTGTTCCATGAGGAATTTCTTCAAAGCCTTTTTGTGTTGTCTAAGGGTTGTGATATTAAATGTTTGGCACAGCTCACAGTCAGAAACGTCATGGTCAGACCCAAGGCAGCAAATGCAGAGGGTGTGGTCATCTGAAGAAGCAATCTTCTTTCCACAGAGGCAGTGATGGAAGAGAGATGTAGAAGGTGTAACTCTCAACATAAACGAGGTAAAGGAATCTCTTCCAGAAAGGAGATTCCAAACACTAATGTAAAAGAAAAAAGCATAGGTAAAACTGATGTGAACTGCGATGGAGCTTCCATGGAGACCCATGTGATCAGAGTCAATGGAAGGAAAGAACTGAGGAGTGAATGGGGCTGCTCACACCTTTATAGGGTTGATGATGTCGGCAGGTGTCTTTGGTTTGGCTGGCCCCAGTTGCACTACTGGAAAATCTTCCATGTGGATCCTGTGTCACCGATGGTGAAGTTCCTATGGTGTGACCTGATAACTGAGATACCCCCAAAGAAGATCAGCATTTTTCATGGTGTTTACATTTTTTGGTCCTTAATAAAATGGTTTCTGTCAGATTTGGTAGGGAGCTGAAACAGATTGCCATTATAAAAGTTTGTGTGTGAGGCAAAACTGTGAATAAATGGTGGTTTTCTGAGTGAAGTGAGTGAGTGGTGAAAGGCAGAGTATTTTGAGTGATGGCATATGGTCAAAGGTAGGGTTTTGTGAGTGAGTTTTTGGAATGGAAAATGGAGGCTGAACCAATTAGAGCCATGGGTCATAATTAACAGCTGTGATGTCATACCAATGATTTACGGTGATTATTACATTAAAAGTGTGAATTACAATGTTACAAGTGAAGGCCTGCATGTGAATTAAAGTACTTTATCATCTATCTATCTATCAATCTATTTATCTATCTATCTATCTATCATTATAAATGATAGGTAAGTAAGGTGTATAGGAAATAATTCCATTGAGAGTGGTTCTTGGATGGAGTGTATCACAGGGTCTAATAAGGTAAGTGGACACATGGCTTTTTTACCTCTTTAGGCTGCTTCTATGGAAATATTTCTTGTGTACACTGCATTCACCCATCTGTTGTTTTATATAATACATTGGGGTGGGTTTTGGTATGTGGGTTTTGTGATCTCAGTTGTGATCATTTGTGGCCACAAATGCTGGTCATCCTGCACATGCTTGGCCATGTGCATCAGCTCATGCTCTGCGACGCACATGTGCATAGTGTGTCACGTGCATGCACACTAAAGTGGAGGGCATTGGGAGCATCCTTATTGTCAGAGATGTACAAAGAGGCAGAGCAGCCATGACCATGCCTTTATTGTCAGTGTTTGGATGTGGAGGGGTGATGTGCAGCGGTGGCCGGGAAGCATGGATAAGCATTGAGGGATAGGAGCATTTTGGGGAGTAAAGTGGGAAACAACTTGGAGGACAGTGTATGATTAATTAGTTAGCAAACCATCATGTGCCCATCTCGTGTATAGCGCACTGGTTTGCACTGCCCAAAAGCTTTCATGTGCCACAGTATCAAAGATCTTGCCAAAGTCCAAATAGACTACATCCATGGCCCTGCCCATTTCCCTGGCCACCCCTCTCAAAGAAGGTGATCAGGTTGGTATTGCATCATCTACCTCTCATAATGCCCTACTGAGATGGATCAAGTACCTTTGCTTCAACCAAGAGTTTCATGTTTCTATCTCTTTGAGAATGGCCTCCAGGACCTCCACAGCAGATGTCAGATTGACTGGCCTGCAGCTGCCCATGTCTTTGACTTTCCCTTCTTGAAGATGGGATCATACTGGTCACTTTCTAGTCCTGTAAAACCACATCTGTCTGGACAGACTCCTGAAAAATAATTGCAAGTGGCAGAGCCAGCTGTGCCTTTAGTTCCACTAGGAAGCTGGGGTGTATCTCATCTGCCTATTGGAACTTACATGGCTTGATCCTTGCCAGGTAGACAGCTACCAGGGCAACACTAAGGCTACCCCTGATGTTATGGGCCTTCCCAATGAGCCCCCTCACCCTACTAAGGTCCCTTTGGTGAACACTTAAGTATTCATTATGCATCCCAACCCTCCCCCTGGCATTCTTGCAAGTTCCTCCTAACCACCTACCCCTATTTTCATGGGCTGAATCTCCTTTTTGAACTTCCTCCTTCCATTTATAGAATGGGTAATTCCTCCTCCTGGGTTCTATCTCAGCCTGTATCAGGCTCCTTCTGTTTCCACATCTGCACTGCCATTCTTTCCACCTGCTTTGGTCTCTTTATTTGCACATCAAAGCAACTCTCTGTACCTTTGTTTAGCTCCACATACTTTTATGTGTACTTGTAATTCATTTAATTGTACTCTGTATTCTACTTTGGTACAATCATTAATACTGTGTATGCTTTTATTATTTTCTGCTCCTTCTCACTCCGGGTAGCACCTAGAAACACGAATGGCTCAGTGTGCCTTTCCCAGTTGCCAATTTTCAAATAAATAAATAACAATGTAATGTATTTACTGTAAGAATATGTTGGTGTTGTTTGCAGCTTTATTATCCTGGCTTCCATTTCTCTCTTTTGGTGTCTTACTTCTAGTTGTGTAGTCCCTTAGCATTGCTCTTTACTCCTACATGGCCTTAAAACAACCCTTCTCAACCTATCTTTATGTGTTTCATGGTTCCTGGTGCATGGGGTCAAGAAATTTATTTAATGTGACTTCTTGGCTTAAATATGTAGTAGGTGATGGGAGTTTAACCCAACATGTCAGGAAACCCTTCTTTTAATAAAAAGATGTAGCTTTGGGGTTTTGCTAGAAAATTTAAGAATGTTATCCATATTTAACTGTACCTGAAAAACAATTGATATTGATATGAAAACAATGTATTTTGTCTTGTTTTCTTTTTGTGGACAATCCTCTGTACTGTTCTCTTCATGGAACCAGGAATTTGGAGTTTTCACTTTGTCATGAACTGTCTACTGAATGCTAAGCATAAGCTGTTGACCAGTCATATTAGCACTCAAGAGTTCTGTACACAAACCATGAGATAATTAGAAATAGAAATTACTGGTTCCATGAAGGGAACTGTAAAGAATGTTACTCATAAAAAAATTAAGAATACAGTGTACAGTCTTTTACTTATACTTTTACTCGGGTACAATTACATATAGATAATTTTGGGATATAAATATCTTTTCTGAATTTAGGAACATTAAAAACAGCTGCCAGTTAGCAATAATGTACTGTTTAAAAGCGCATAAGCATCTTAATGAATTTTATGATAATGGTAAGGCTACACCAGGGGTTTGGTTACCAATTAGTAATCCCACCTCACAGTGAACAGCATTTTGACACAAGGGGGGTGCCATTACTTGATGGTAGCCCATTTCTTTTGTGCTGTACCACTTAATTCATATTTTTTCACCTGTGAGTTCTATCCCTACCCCTTACTCTTGGAATAAACTACATATTTATAGTCTGGCCATTGGATATACTGTGTATCTAGAAGAAATTATTCAAAAGTGTAGTATACAAGATATACTTCCATCAAGGGGGGGTCTAATAAGTCTGGTTTATTAGCTCATTAGGCCCCAAGATGTAATTATTTTTTTTGAATATATAACATTTTTTTGTTTGTTTAATAAAATACATTTGGGTAGTTAACAAACTGTGCTTTTTCACTTTTTGTAGGGATTTAAAAAACTTTCCAGCAGTGTTGCTGATGCTTGTCTTCAGTTAATTGTCTGCTTGTAAAACCTTTGACCTCGATATTCTGTTTTGTGTTTTGTCACTCCCTGAATATGTCTGTATAACTCCTGACCCTTCTTAGTATTCTGTACTGCGCTGTCACTGAACGTTTGTGAAAATGGGCAGTTTTGCTCACATGCCTTTCCAGGATAAAAAATAAAAATGAAAAATGAAATGAAATAAAAGGCATGAATTAATTGCTAATAACTGTGTTCCAATGTAAAAAGGAGAGCTATTTGAATCAGACCAAATGACTTTTAGATGGTATAACCTGAACAAGGTGACAGTGATTGAGCGCTTACAAAAATGGCAACTCAATTATGGTGCCTGTGTTCAAGGCTACCTGGCAGGGTAGCAAGCAGATATTGAGGTGGGCAGGTATGGCGAAGGGAAGTATGTGTGTATACATGCATGTGGGGGGAGGAAGGGGAGTGAAGGTATGTGAGAGGGGGTGTGACGGGCAGTTGCCGAGCTGGACTGCTAGTGTGGTGGGGTGGGTGGTCACTTAAGAGGTGCAGGGTACAGGGTTCAGGTCCAGTGTGGCGCATTTTTTATTTTTTTTGGCGGCAACCATTTTTTTATTTTCACAAGTATTTCACCCCCCGACATGCACCCCCCTGGTGTTGAGATCCTTTAGTAAGGAGTCGCGGGGGGCAAGGCCCCATGGGTGAGTGGTGTAGGGGCACAGCCCCCACATTAAAAACAATAGTCATATCTCGGGTGCCCTCTTCCCACTCGCCGTTATCACATAGAATCCTATTGGACTGATCATGTGATAATGAGGGTATGGTTACACAGCCAACTCAGTTGCTAACTTCAGCAATATGGCTGTAGGCAATTGTGTTGGTTTTATGTTTTTTCATCATCTAGTAAGCCCTTTTCTTCTTTAATATAATGTATCTTAGTCTGTAGTTATGTAAAGATTAGCTCATGTTACTTTTTTGTTTGCTGCTGCCATCAGTCTCTGGCCCCGGTCTCTCAGGAAGTCTCAGGCATAGGCTGGCTATGCCACATGTATCAATGCCAGTGCAGCACCCTCCATGGGGCTGTGCTTATGCCCCCCTCAATGGAGATGGGGAATATACCTTCCCAATTCTCCCAGGTTTCATCAGGTAGGCTAGCCCAATGGACATAGGAGGGCTTGAATGTACTTATGGGATCTGTTACTTCAGGAGCCAGCACCATGTCTTTTCCCCTTGTTTCTCCCACCAGACATCAGCTTACATGGGGGCTCAAACATGCCCACACATGATGGCATGCTGTATGTCTGCTTACTTCTGCTGTTCTGCTACCCATGGTGACCTAGATGGTAGAGTTGCAGTGGAGACAGTGACCCTCCCTACCCGGTGGGGAGAGCATCCTCTGGGATGCTCAATTGTCCTTCCCCTAGCTGACCTCAGATGACTCGCATTTGCCTCCAAACCCAGGCCACCGGCATTGCAAGTGGTAGTGCTACCACTGTGCAGATGGGCTGGTTCATGTCACTTTCTTAGGAAAAAAACACAAATTATATATTCTATATACACATTATATAGTCCTGGTTTGCTATCAAGATGCCACCATCACAATAATCAGCTCATCAGCAACAACTCATTCACTGAGAGCTCACATTTGCATATGAACATATGAAGAAGCCAGCAGAAGAAAGCCATGTGGTCGATCTAATCTGCTCATATTACGGAGTCCGCAGCTTGAGCTACTGTCCCTGCCCTCCTCCCCACTCCTCCCAGTCTCCCTACCCATCAGCCTTACCTTCCCCTTATGCCTATCCCAGCCTCTCTTGAAGCTACCCACTAACTTCAACAAAACCACCTCTTCCGGCAGTGGATTCCAAATGTCCACCACCCTCTCTGTGAAGAAATGCTTCCTGGCCTCCCTCCTAAATCTCCCCCTCCAGCTTAAGACTGTGCCTCCTTGTGTTATGGTTGCCACTTAGCTTAAAGAGACCCTCCTTATCCACCTTATTTATCCCTTTCAAGTACTTGAAGGTTCCAATCAAGTTCTCTTTCTCTCTCTCTCTGTCTCTCTCCTTCCTTCCTTCCTTCCTCCAGGGAGTACATGTTCAGTGTTCTCAACTTCTCCTCATATGCCTTGCCCTGTTGACCCACTATTATCTTTGTAGTCCTCCTCAGGACCTTCTCCAGCAGTAATGTCTTCTTGAGGAGTGGTCTCTTAGCGAATGTGCTAGTCCTGATCAGCTCATTATTTTGATGGTAGCAACTTGACAGCAGTGTGGGAGTGGAGTGGCAGTCAGGCTATGTTTAGCAGGACTTGAAAGGGAGGTCAGGAGCAGACCAAACTCCTTAGGGGGCTGTTGTACTGTATAAGCTGAAAACACATAGAAAAACAGCATGCACACACACCAGGTACTGTGGACTAGGAAAATAAATTTACTGGTGCATAAGAACTGCTGAACAACTACCCCTACATACTGACTCAGACAAGTCTTCCTTGGGGGACCCCTACTGTACCTGGTATGTGCACTGTTTCTCTGCATGTTTTCAGGCTATGTTTAGCACCTGAAGAATACTGGAAGGGATGAATGATGGGTAGGGGTGTCAGGGATAAAAACGGGAAATTTGTTATTGAGAAATGGAGCAGAGATCAAAATAGCTGTAGACATATTCATGGGTATGATGTCATATCCTTGAGTTCTGAATGTTATTTACATGGGCTAAGTTTGAATGATTGGCCTTAGTAATATACTTTATACATTCTTTAATGCACAGACTCTTCACTAGCTCTATGAAGTAAGCCATGTTTCATTGTGGGTTATAATACGGGGAGTGACATATGTCAGCAATAATATACAGCATTACACCCAAAAGATTTTGTGAGGTTAAGGCTGAGGGCTGAGTGTCGTCACAAACCAAAGTGCATCATAAATGCCACACCCTTAAGTGTATGCCGCATTTATAAAATTGATTTGATGTGAAAACTGTTTTTGGGAGGGGGCATAGAAAGGAGACTGGAGACCTGATTGTGCAGTAATAGTGTTTTAATGCACACTCAAATGGATCTCGACCAATAAGATGCTTGTATTTGTTCTTGCCATTTTATAAATACATGCATACCATGGAAAGGGAAAATAAATTTGCAGAATTAAGCAAGTTATTCATCTATCACTATAGCTACTAGTAAAAAAATAAATAAAAAGCATGTTATTTTACTGGTAGCATCAATATTATCTTACTAGTAGCTTTTTTATTTGAATCCCATAACATATACTGGACATTCTCTCAAGTGGCTTAAAATATGTCTGTTACTCAGTATAGGCAGTTGATGTCATTGCCCCGTGCACTCGTGGCTTCGCTTCACTCAGTCACCACCACAAGAGAACTATGATAGCAACATTCTTCACTAAATTATCATATTTTAAGCTACCTCATAGAATATTTCCTGTTATATATATATATATATATATATACATATATATATGTGTGTGTAAAAATAATATATATATATATATCTGAGAGAATAGATAACGGGTAAGGATGGAGTACAACGATGTGTACCTATTGAGGATGCTAATTAGGGTTATAAGGCCACCAGCCCAAAGCTCCAAAGATTGGTATACTTCCGAGCGTTCCACCCATACCCATTGTTTGTTGAATATAATACATTAGGATGGTTATTGTTACAGAGATCGCATTTGCAGTCACATCATGACACCTGACGGTCTCTTGAAGCAAGGAGGGAATAGTGTGTATTGAGTACAGGTAGGAGAGTGGGGGATTTCTGGCTTTGGGGGAGTCTTTTTTTCCAGGTTCTTTTGCACCTTGTTAACTGGTTTGGCTAGTTCCCTAATAATGTGTTAAGGAGCAAGTAGAGCCAAAACAGGCAGACAGACAGGAAAATGATACAAATTGTAAGAAATAGTTAGCTGTAACTTTTTATTTGTGAAGTATTTTTCATTTTCCTTTTGCTCATTAGATAGTTTTCTATGTGATAATCTTGTGTTGAATGTTTGGAACAACTCTCAGTCTGGTTGCTGGCATATCTGTATCTAAACCCCCCCAACACTGCATCATCAGCACTGTGACCTCACTGACAGTGACATCACAGACAACTGACCTGGCAGCTACTCGGTGGCTGCTCCTAAGCAGCAGTGATGTCACAGTCAGTGAGGTCACAATGATGAATATGTAGTGGGTGGATCAGAGCTAACCACACAGAGTACTGTTCCACACATCACACCTACTAACTTCAGGTAAACAATCTTATAATTAACTAAAGGGAAAAGAAAAAGTACCTCAGATATAAAAGGTAATACTAACACACTAAAATTGCCAGCAGAGTAGGCCTCATGGTCTATCAGATCTGCTTGGGAGTCAGTACCCAGAATGGGTACTGATACAATGCTCCTGGCCAATCCCAAGATCCCTCTTTCCCAGCCATAGTCCCTCCAGATAAGCATTCCTCAGCTTCCCCCACCTGTATCTGTCCCAGCCCCTCTTGAACCCCTCCACTGTAGATACCTCCACCATCTCCTCATGCAATGCATTCCATGGTTCCACCACCCTCTCAGTGAAATACCACCTCCTCCTTTCCCCCTGAGTCTCCCTCCGCCCTCCAGCCTCCAGCTGTGCCCCCTGGTGGTCCCTCCTACCTTCCTCTGAAAGACCCCAAAAAGATTTACCTTATTAGCCCCTTTTAGATGTGTGTATACATGCATGTGAGACACACCAATAATTGGCTAGGAGAACCTGTTGGTTGTAACCAATGTAAAAATTGTAATGCATGTCAATTCATAAAGAAAAGTAAAGAATTTAGTGTCATTAGTAGATGTGATAAGAAGTTTGAAATTAGACATCTTATCACTTGTAATACGCAAGGTGTGATATACTTAGCTATATGTAATTGTGGGGCTTTTATGTAGGTAAAAGCGGAGAGAGCTTTTAAGATAAGGGTGTTACAACATATAAGAGCAATAAATAAAATGACTTGACATATGCAACTTGTACATATTAATGAAAATAGAAATGATGAGGAGAACCATGAGTTTAAGTTTTGGGCATAGAAAAATATATAATGGACCTAGAGGTGGTAATTTTCGTAATAAAATTTTAAAAAAGGAAAATGAATGGATTTTAAGGTTAAAAGCATATCAGAAACCAGGTTTAAATGCTCATTTGGAATTAAAACCCTATTTGGAGTATAGATAAATATTTTGTAGTGCAATAATAATGCGATATTTATAATGAAAGTTATTATATGTGTTTTGTAGCACTACATGTTTAAATGGTTAATTTTTATTTTATTGGTTCACCAATGGAATTGTTTTAGTAATTGTGATGTCATTTTGCCTTTGTATTTAAGTTCTGTGTGTTTTCTGGGATGCAGCTTTTGAAAAGGATTTTGTCCGAAATGCGTCAAGCGCATCTTGGTGTTCAATAAATGGATTTTAAAAGTTGCTCCGTGTCCTAATTCTAGTGGGTGAGCGTGTGCTTTAGCTTGTTTTAAACAAGTTTGTTAATTTGGCTAGATGCACTGCTAAATCCTTGTGCACGGTTTGTTTGTTGGAAGATAAGTATATACCTGTAATTGATTGATTAGTGCAGATATATAGTTGTAATTGATTAGTGCAGGTATATACCTGTCATTGATTGATTAGTGCAAGTAT
This sequence comes from Neoceratodus forsteri, assembly GCA_016271365.2. NCBI lineage: Eukaryota > Metazoa > Chordata > Ceratodontiformes > Ceratodontidae > Neoceratodus > Neoceratodus forsteri. The sequence goes on along the minus strand of JADMNL010000034.1, from coordinate 33,230,366 downwards.
ACAGCTGTAACTGATTAGTGCAGGTATATAGCTGTAATTGATTGATTAGTGCAGGTATATAGCTGTAATTGATTGGTGCAGGTATATAGCTGTAATTGATTTGTGCAGGTATATCGCTCTGATTGATTAGTGCAGGTATATAGCTGTAATTGATTAGTGCAGGTATATAGTTATAATTGATTGATTAGCGCAGGTATATAGCTGCAACTAATTAGTGCAGGTATATAGCTGTAATTGATTAGTGCAGGTATATAGCTGTAATTGATTAGTGCAGGTATATAGATGTAATTGAATAGTGCAAGTATATAACTGTAATTGATTACTGAAGGTATATAGCTCTAATTGATCAATTAGTGTAGATATATAGCTGTAATTGATTGATTAGCGTAGGTATGTAGCTGTAATTGATTACTGCAGGTATATAGCTGAAATTGATTAGTGCAGGTATATAGCTGTAATTGGTTGATTAGTGTAGGTATGTAGCTGTAATTCATTAGTGCAGGTATACAGTTGTAATTGATTAGTGCAGGTATATAGCAGTAATTGATTGATTAGTGCAGGTATATAGCTGTAATTGATTAGTGCATGTATACAGCTGTAATTGATTAGTGCAGCTATATAGCTGTAATTGATTAGTGCAGGTATATAGCTGTAATTGATTGATTAGTGCAGCTATATAGCTGGAATTGATTAGTGCAGGTATATAGCAGAAATTGATTAGTGCAGGTATATAGCTGCAATTGATTAGTGTAGGTATGTAGCTGTATTTCATTAGTGCAGGTATACACTTTTAATCTATTAGTGCAGGTATATAGCTGTAATTGATTAATTAGTACAGGTATATAGCTGTAATTGATTAATGCAGTTATATAGCTGTAATTGATTGATTAGTGCAAGTATAGAGCAGTAAATGATTAGTGCAGGTATATAGCCGTAATTGATATACTAGTGCAGGTATATAGCTGTAAATGATTAGTGCAGGTATATAGCTGTAATTTATTAGTGCAGGTATATAGCTGTAATTGATCAGTGCAGGTATATAGTTGTAATTGATTAGTGCAGGTATATACCTGTAATTGATCAGTGCAGGTATAGAGATGTAATTGATTAGTGCAAGCATATAGCTGTAACTGATTACTGCAGCTATATAGCTGTAATTGATCAAATAGTATAGATATATAGCAGTAATTGATTGATTAGTGTAGGTATGTCGCTGTAATTGATTAGTGCATGTATATAGCTGTAATTCATTGATCAGTGTCGGTATATAGCTGAGATTGATTGATTAGTGCTGGTATATAGCTATAATTGATTAGTGTAGGTATATACCTGTAATTGATTGATTAGTGCAGGTATATAGTTGTAATTGATTAGTGCAGGTATATACCTGTCATTGATTGATTAGTGCAAGTATACAGCTGTAATTGATAAGTGCAGGTATATAGCTGTCATTGATTGATTAGTGCAGGTATATAGCTGTAATTGATTGGTGCAGGTATATAGCTGTAACTGATTTGTGCAGGTATATCACTCTAATTGATTGATTAGTGCAGGTATATAGCTGTAATTGATTAGTGCAGGTATATAGTTATAATTGATTGATTAGCGCAGGTATATAGCTGCAACTAATTAGTGCAGGTATATAGCTGTAATTGATTAGTGCAGGTATATAGATGTAATTGAATAGTGCAAGCATATAACTGTAATTGATTACTGCAGGTATATAGCTCTAATTGATCAATTAGTGTAGATATATAGCTGTAATTGATTGATTAGCATAGGTATGTAGCTGTAATTGATTACTGCAGGTATATAGCTGAAACTGATTAGTGCAGGTATATAGCTGTAATTGGTTGATTAGTGCAGGTATATAGCTGTAATTGGTTGATTAGTGTAGGTATGTAGCTGTAATTCATTAGTGCAGGTATACAGTTGTAATTGATTAGTGCAGGTATATAGCAGTAATTGATTGATTAGTGCAGGTATATAGCTGTAATTGATTAGTGCATGTATACAGCTGTAATTGATTGATTAGTGCAGTTATATAGCTGTAATTGATTAGTGCAGGTATATAGCTGTAATTGATTAGTGCAGCTATATAGCTGTAATTGATTAGTGCAGGTATACAGCAGAAATTGATTAGTGCAGGTATATAGCTGCAATTGATTAGTGTATGTATGTAGCTGTATTTCATTAGTGCAGGTATACACTTTTAATCTATTAGTGCAGGTATATAGCTGTAATTGATTAATTAGTACAGGTATATAGCTGTAATTGATTAATGCAGTTATATAGCTGTAATTGATTAATGCAGTTATATAGCTGTAATTGATTGATTAGTGCAAGTATATAGCAGTAAATGATTAGTGCAGGTATATAGCCGTAATTGATATACTAGTGCAGGTATATAGCTGTAAATGATTAGTGCAGGTATATAGCTGTAATTCATTAGTGCAGGTATATAGCTGTAATTGATTGATCAGTGCAGGTATATAGTTGTAATTGATTAGTGCAGGTATATACCTGTAATTGATCAGTGCAGGTATAGAAATGTAATTGATTAGTGCAAGCATATAGCTGTAACTGATTACTGCAGGTATATAGCTGTAATTGATCAAATAGTATAGATATATAGCAGTAATTGATTGATTAGTGTGGTGTATGTCGCTGTAATTGATTAGTGCATGTATATAGCTGTAATTCATTGATCAGTGTCGGTATATAGATGAGATTGATTGATTAGTGCTGGTATATAGCTATAATTGATTAGTGTAGGTATATACCTGTAATTGATTGATTAGTGCAGGTATATAGTTGTAATTGATTAGTGCAGGTATATACCTGTCATTGATTGATTAGTGCAAGTATACAGCTGTAATTGATAAGTGCAGGTATATAGCTGTCATTGATTGATTAGTGCAGGTATATAGCTGTAATTGATTGGTGCAGGTATATAGCTGTAACTGATTTGTGCAGGTATATCACTCTAATTGATTGAATAGTGCAGGTATATAGTGTAATTGATTAGTGCAGGTATATAGTTGTAATTGATTGATTAGCGCAGCTATATAGCTGCAACTAATTAGTGCAGGTATATAGCTGTAATTGATTAGTGCAGGTATATAGCTGTAATTGATTAGTGCAGGTATATAGCAGTAATTGATTGATTAGTGCAGGTATATAGCTGTAATTGATTAGTGCATGTATACAGCTGTAATTGATTGATTAGTGCAGCTATATAGCTGTAATTGATTAGTGCAGGTATATAGCTGTAATTGATTGATTAGTGCAGCTATATAGCTGGAATTGATTAGTGCAGGTATATAGCAGAAATTGATTAGTGCAGGTATATAGCTGCAATTGATTAGTGTAGGTATGTAGCTGTATTTCATTAGTGCAGGTATACACTTTTAATCTATTAGTGCAGGTATATAGCTGTAATTGATTAATTAGTACAGGTATATAGCTGTAATTGATTAATGCAGTTATATAGCTGTAATTGATTAATGCAGTTATATAGCTGTAATTGATTGATTAGTGCAAGTATATAGCAGTAAATGATTAGTGCAGGTATATAGCCGTAATTGATATACTAGTGCAGGTATATAGCTGTAAATGATTAATGCAGGTATATAGCTGTAATTCATTAGTGCAGGTATATAGCTGTAATTGATTGATTAGTGCAGGTATATAGTTGTAATTGATTAGTGCAGGTATATACCTGTAATTGATCAGTGCAGGTATAGAGATGTAATTGATTAGTGCAAGCATATAGCTGTAACTGATTACTGCAGGTATATAGCTGTAATTGATCAAATAGTATAGATATATAGCAGTAATTGATTGATTAGTGTAGGTATGTCGCTGTAATTGATTAGTGCATGTATATAGCTGTAATTCATTGATCAGTGTCGGTATATAGCTGAGATTGATTGATTAGTGCTGGTATATAGCTATAATTGATTAGTGTAGGTATATACCTGTAATTGATTGATTAGTGCAGGTATATAGTTGTAATTGATTAGTGCAGGTATATACCTGTCATTGATTGATTAGTGCAAGTATACAGCTGTAATTGATAAGTGCAGGTATATAACTGTCATTGATTGATTAGTGCAGGTATATAGCTGTAATTGATTGGTGCAGGTATATAGCTGTAACTGATTTGTGCAGGTATATCGCTCTAATTGATTGATTAGTGCAGGTATATAGCTGTAATTGATTAGTGCAGGTATATAGTTATAATTGATTGATTAGCGCAGGTATATAGCTGCAACTAATTAGTGCAGGTATATAGCTGTAATTGATTAGTGCAGGTATATAGCTGTAATTGATTAGTGCAGGTATATAGATGTAATTGAATAGTGCAAGCATATAACTGTAATTGATTACTGCAGGTATATAGCTCTAATTGATCAATTAGTGTAGATATATAGCTGTAATTGATTGATTAGCGTAGGTATGTAGCTGTAATTGATTACTGCAGGTATATAGCTGAAATTGATTAGTGCAGGTATATAGCTGTAATTGGTTGATTAGTGTAGGTATGTAGCTGTAATTCATTAGTGCAGGTATATAGCTGTAATTGATTAGTGCATGTATACAGTTGTAATTGATTGATTAGTGCAGCTATATAGCTGTAATTGATTAGTGCAGGTATATAGCTGTAATTGATTAGTGCAGCTATATAGCTGGAATTGATTAGTGCAGGTATACAGCAGAAATTGATTAGTGCAGGTATATAGCTGCAATTGATTAGTGTAGGTATGTAGCTGTATTTCATTAGTGCAGGTATACACTTTTAATCTATTAGTGCAGGTATATAGCTGTAATTGATTAATTAGTACAGGTATATAGCTGTAATTGATTAATGCAGTTATATAGCTGTAATTGATTAATGCAGTTATATAGCTGTAATTGAATGATTAGTGCAAGTATATAGCAGTAAATGATTAGTGCAGGTATATAGCCGTAATTGATATACTAGTGCAGGTATATAGCTGTAAATGATTAGTGCAGGTATATAGGCTGTAATTCATTAGTGCAGGTATATAGCTGTAATTGATTGATCAGTGCAGGTATATAGTTGTAATTGATTAGTGCAGGTATATACCTGTAATTGATCAGTGCAGGTATGAGATGTAATTGATTAGTGCAAGCATATAGCTGTAACTGATTACTGCAGGTATATAGCTGTAATTGATCAAATAGTATAGATATATAGCAGTAATTGATTGATTAGTGTAGGTATGTCGCTGTAATTGATTAGTGCATGTATATAGCTGTAATTCATTGATCAGTGCTGGTATATAGTTGAGATTGATTGATTAGTGCTGGTATATAGCTATAATTGATTAGTGTAGGTATATACCTGTAATTGATTGATTAGCAGGTATATAGTTGTAATTGATTAGTGCAGGTATATACCTGTCATTGATTGATTAGTGCAAGTATACAGCTGTAATTGATAAGTGCAGGTATAGTTGGTTGCTGATTGATTAGTGCAGGTATATAGCTGTAATTGATTGGTGCAGGATATAGCTGTAACTGATTTGTGCAGGTATATCACTCTAATTGATTGAATAGTGCAGGTATATAGCTGTAATTGATTAGTGCAGGTATATAGCTGTAATTGATTGATTAGCGCAGCGATATAGCTGCAACTAATTAGTGCAGGTATATAGCTGTAATTGATTAGTGCAGGTATATAGCTGTAATTGATTGATGCAGGTATACAGCAATAGTTAATTGATTAGTGCAGGTATATAGCTGTAATTGATTAGTGCAGGTATATAGATGTAATTGAATAGTGCAAGCATATAACTGTAATTGATTACTGCAGGTATATAGCTCTAATTGATCAATTAGTGTAGATATATAGCTGTAATTGATAGATTAGCGTAGATATGTAGCTGTAATTGATTAGTGCAGGTATATAGCTGAAATTGATTAGTGCAGATATATAGCTGTAATTGATTGATTAGTGTAGGTATGTAGCTGTAATTCATCAGTACAGGTATACAGCTGTAATCGATTAGTGCAGGTATATAGCAGTAATTGATTGATTAGTGCAGGTATACAGCTGTAATTGATTAGTGCAGGTATATAGCTGTAATTGATTGATTAGTGCAGGTATATAGCTGTAATTGATTAGTGCATGTATACAGCTGTAATTGATTGATTAGTGCAGCTACATAGCTGTAATTGATTAGTGCAGGTATATAGCTGTAATTGATTGATTGATTAGTGCAGGTATATAGCTGTAATTGATTAGTGCAGAAATATAGCTAAAATTGATTAGTGCAGGTATATAGCTGTAATTGATTAGTGTAGGTATGTAGCTCTATTTCATTATTGCAGGTATACACTTTTAATCTATTAGTGCAGGTATATAGCTGTAATTGATTAATTAGTGCAAGTATATAGCAGTAAATGATTAGTGCAGGTATATAGCTGTAATTGATACACTAGTGCAGGTATATAGCTGTAAAGGATTAGTGCAGGTATATAGCTGTAATTGATTAGTGCAGGTACATAGCTGTAATTGATTGATTAGTGCAGGTATATAGTTGTAATTGATTAGTGAAGGTATATACCTGTAATTGATCAGTGCACGTATAGAGATGTAATTGATTAGTGCAAGCATATAGCTGTAACTGATTACTGCAGGTATATAGCTGTAATTGATCGAATAGTGTAGATATATAGCTGTAATTGATTGATTAGTGTAGGTATGTAGCTGTAATTGATTAGTGCAGGTAAATAGCTGAAATTGATTAGTGCAGGTATATAGCTGTAATTGATTAGTGCAGGTATATACCTGTAACTGATTGATTGGTGCAGGTATACAGCTGTAATTGACTAATTAGTGCAGGTATATAGCTGTAATTGATTGATTAATGCAGGTATATAGCTGTAATTGATTAGTGCAAGTATATAGCTGTAATTGATTGATTAGTGCAGGTACACAGCTGTAATTGATAGATTAGTGCAGGTATATAGCTGCAATTATTTGATTAGCACAGGTATATAGCTGTAATTGATTGATTAGTGCAGGTATATAGCCGTAATTGGCTGATTAGTGCAGGTATATAGCTGTAAATGAATAGTGCAGGTATATAGCTGTAATTGTTTGATTAGTGCAGGTATATAGCTGTCATTGATTAGTGCAGGTATGTAGCTGTAATTAATTAGTGCAGGTATCTAGCTGTAATTGTTTGACTAGTGCAGGTATATAGCTGTAATTGATTGATTTGCATAGGTATATAGCTGTAATTGATTAGTGCAGGTATACAGCTGTAATTGATTGATTAGTGCAAGTATATAGCTGTAACTGATTAGTGCAGGTATATAGCTGTAATTGATTAGTACAGGTATACAGCTGTAATTGATTAGTGCAGGTATATCGCTGTAGCTGATTAGTGCAGGTATACAGCTGTAATTGATTGATTAGTGCAGATATATCTGTAATTGATTAGTGCAGGTATATAGCTGTAATTGATTAGTGCAGGTAATTAGGTGTAATTGATTAGTGCCGGTATATAGCAGTAATTCATTGGTGCAGGTATACAGCTGTAACTGATTAGTGCAGGTATATAGCTGTAATTGATTACTGCAAGTATATAGCTGTAATTGATCAATTAGTGTAGATATATAGCTGTAATTGATTGATTAGTGTAGGTATGTCGCTGTAATTGATTAGTGCAGGTATACAGCTGTAACTGATTGATTAATGCAGGTATATAGCTGCAATTGTTTGATAAGAGCAGGTATATGGCTGTAACTGATTGATTAGTGCAGGTATAAAGCTGTAATTGATAGCTTACTGCAGGTATATAGCTGTAATTCATTAGTGTAGGTGTATAGCTGAAATTGATTAGTGCAGATATATAGCTGCAACTGTTTTGATTAGTGCAGGTATATAACTGTAATTCATTAATGCAGGTATATATCTGTAATTGTTTGATTAGCGCAGGTATATGACTGAAATTGATTGATTAGTGCAAGTATATAGCTGTAATTGACTTATTAGTGCAGGTATATAGCTGTAATTGATTAGTGCAGGTATATAGCTGTAATTGATTAATCAGCGCAGATATATAACTGCAATTGTTTGATTAGTGCAGGTATATACCTGTAATTGATTAGTGCAGGAATATACCTGTAATTGATTGATTGGTGGAGGTATACAGTTGTAATTGATTGATTAGTGCAGGTACATAGCTGTAATTGATTGATTAGTGCAGGTATATAGCTGTAATTGATTAGTGGAAGTATATCGCTGCAATTGATTGATTAGTGCAGGTATATAGCTGTAACTGATAGATTAGTGCAGGTATATAGCTGTAATTGTTTGATTAGCGCAGGAATATAGCTGTAATTGATTGATTAGTGCAGGTATATAGCTGTAATTGATCAGTGCAGGTATACAGCTGAAATTGATTGATTAGTGCAGGTATACAGCTGTAATTGATTAGTGCAGGTATATAGATGTAATGGATTAGTGCAAGCATACAGCTGTAATTGATTACTGCAGGTATATAGCTGTAATTGATCAATTAGTGTAGAGATATAGCTGTAATGGATTGATTAGTGTAGGTATGTAGCTGTAATTGATTAGTGCAGGTATATAGCTGAAATTGATTGATTAGTGCAGGTATATAGCTGTAATTGATTAGTGCAGCTATATAGCTGTAATTGATTGATAAGTGCAGGTAATAGCTGTAATTAATTAGTGCAGGTATATAGCTGTAATTGATTAGTGCAGGTATATATATGTTATTGATTAGTGCAAGGGTATAGCTGTAATTGATTACTGCAGGTATATTGCTGTAATTGATTGATTAGTGTAGATATACAGCTGTAATTGATTAGTGTAGATATGTAGCTGTTATTGATTAGTGCAGGTATATAGCAGAAATTGATTAGTGCAGGTATATAGCTGTAATTGATTAGTGCAGGTATATAGGTGTAATTGATTAGTGTAGGTATATAGTTGTAATTGATTGATTAGTGCAAGTATACAGCTATAACTGATTAGTGTAGGTATATAGCTGTAATTGATTAGTACAGGCATATGGCTGTAATTGTTTGACTACTGCAGGTATAAAGCTGTAATTGATTTATCAGTATAGGTATACAGCTGTAATTGACTGATTAGTGCAGGTGTACAGCTGTAATTGATTAGTGCAGGTATATAGCGGTAATTGATTATTGCAAGCATACAGCTGTAATTGATTAGTGCAGGTATATAGCTGTAATTGATTACTGCAGGCATATAGCTGTAATTGATTAGTCCAAGTACATATCTGTAATTGATTAGTGCAGGTATATAGCTGTAGTTGTTTGATTAGTGCAGGTATATAGCTGTAATTGATTAGTGCAGGTATATAGCTGTAATTGATTAGTGTAGATATAAAGCTGTAATTGATTGATTAATGCAGGTATATAGCTGCAATTGTTTTAGTGCAAGTATATAGCTGTAACTGATTGATTAGTGCAGATATACTGTAAAGCTGTAATTGATAGATTAGTGCATGTATATAGCTGTAATTGATTAGTGCAGGTATATAGCTGTAATTAATTGATTAGTGCAGATGTATAGCTGTAATTGATTAGTGCAGGTATATAGTTGTAATTGATTAGTGCAGGTATATAGCTGTAATTGTTTGATTAGCGCAGGTATATAGCTGTAATTGATTGATTAGTGCAAGTATATAGCTGTAATTGACATTAGTGCAGTTATATAGCTGTAATTGATTTAGTGCAGGTATATAGCTGTAATTGATTGATCAGTGCAGATATATAGTTGTAATTGTTTGATTAGTGCAGGTATATAGCTGTAATTTATTAGTGCAGGTATATACCTGTGACTGATTGATTGGTGCAGGTATACAGCTGTAATTTATTGATTAGTGCAGGTATATAGCTGTAATTGATTGATTAGTGCAGGTATATAGCTGTAATTGATAAATTAGTGCAAGTATATAGCTGTAATTGATTAGTGCAAGTATATAGCTGTAATTGATTGATTAGTGCAGGTACATAGCTGTAATTGATAGTTAGTGCAGGTACATAGCTGTAATTGATAGGTTAGTGCAGGTACATAGCTGTAATTGATAGGTTAGTGCAGGTACATAGCTGTAATTGATTAGCACAGGTATATAGCTGTAATTGACTGATTAGTGCAGGTATATAGCGGTAATTGATTATTGCAGGTATATAGCTGTAGTTGTTTGATTAGTGCAGGTATATAGCTATAATTGATTAGTGCAGGTATATAGCTGTAATTGATTAGTGTAGGTATAAAGCTGTAATTGATTGATTAATGCAGGTATAGAACTGCAATTGTTTGATTAGTGCAGGTATATAGCTGTAACTGATTGATTAGTGCAGATATACTGTAAAGCTGTAATTGATAGATTAGTGCATATATGCTGTAATTGATTAGTGCAGGTATATAGCTGTAATTAATTGATTATGCAGATGTATAGCTGTAATTGATTAGTGCAGGTATATAGTTGTAATTGATTAGTGCAGGTATATAGCTGTAATTGTTTGATTAGCCTAGGTATATAGCTGTAATTGATTGATTAGTGCAAGTATATAGCTGTAATTGACATTAGTGCAGTTATATAGCTGTAATTGATTTAGTGCAGGTATATAGCTGTAATTGATTGATCAGTGCAGATATATAGTTGTAATTGTTTGATTAGTGCAGGTATATAGCTGTAATTTATTAGTGCAGGTATATACCTGTGACTGATTGATTGGTGCAGGTATACAGCTGTAATTTATTGATTAGTGCAGGTATATAGCTGTAATTGATTGATTAGTGCAGGTATATAGCTGTAATTGATAAATTAGTGCAAGTATATAGCTGTAATTGATTAGTGCAAGTATATAGCTGTAATTGATTGATTAGTGCAGGTACATAGCTGTAATTGATAGGTTAGTGCAGGTACATAGCTGTAATTGATAGGTTAGTGCAGGTACATAGCTGTAATTGATAGGTTAGTGCAGGTACATAGCTGTAATTGATTAGCACAGGTATATAGCTGTAATTGACTGATTAGTGCAGGTATATAGCTGTAATTGATTATTGCAGGTATATAGCTGTAGTTGTTTGATTAGTGCAGGTATATAGCTATAATTGATTAGTGCAGGTATATAGCTGTAATTGATTAGTGTAGGTATAAAGCTGTAATTGATTGATTAATGCAGGTATAGAACTGCAATTGTTTGATTAGTGCAGGTATATAGCTGTAACTGATTGATTAGTGCAGATATACTGTAAAGCTGTAATTGATAGATTAGTGCATGTATATAGCTGTAATTGATTAGTGCAGGTATATAGCTGTAGTTAATTGATTAGTGCAGATATATAGCTGTAATTGATTAGTGCAGGTATATAGTTGTAATTGATTAGTGCAGGTATGTAGCTGTAATTGTTTGATTAGCGCAGGTATATAGCTGTAATTGATTGATTAGTGCAAGTATATAGCTGTAATTGACATTAATGCCGTTATATAGCTGTAATTGATTTAGTGCAGGTATATAGCTGTAATTAATTGATCAGTGCAGATATATAGCTGTAATTGTTTGATTAGTGCAGGTATATAGCTGTAATTTATTAGTGCAGGTATATACCTGTAACTGATTGATTGGTGCAGGTATATAGCTGTAATTGATTGATTAGTGCAGGTATACAGCTGTAATTGATAGATTAGTGCAAGTATATAGCTGTAATTGATTGATTAGTGCAGGTACATAGCTGTAATTGATAGATTAGTGCAGGTACATAGCTGTAATTGTTTGATTAGCGCAGGTATATAGCTGTAATTGACTAATTAGTGCAGGTATGTAGCTGTAATTGATTAGTGCAGGTATATAGCTGTAATTGTTTGATTAGTGCAGGTATATAGCTGTCACTGATTAGTGCAGGTATGTAGCTGTAATTAATTAGTGCAGGTATCTAGCCGTAATTGATTTAGTGCAGGTATATAGCTGTAACTGATTGATTAGTGCAGGTATATAGCTGTAATTGATTGATTAGTGTAGCTATACAGCTGTAATTGATTATAATAATAATAATAAAACTTTATTTATTTAGCGCCTTTCAAGCACCAAGGCGCTGTACAGATGAATCATAAAATCAAAATATACATATAAAATCAGCATTCACAGCAGCATCAATCCACAAAAGCCTTGCTCCATAAAAAATTCTTATAATCCCGTTTAAAGGATTCCAGTGTCGTGCATTCCCTAAGCCGGTGAGGCAGAGAGTTCCAGAGGGTTGGGGCCGTAAACACAAAGGCCCTAGCCCCAGAAGACTTCAGCATAACCCTCAGAACCTCTAGCAACCCCTCGTCGGCTGAACGGAGCTGTCGCAAGGGGTGGTAAGGAATCAGAAGCTCTTTCAAGTAGTCGGGGCCGAGTCCGTGCATGGCTTTGAAGGTCAAAAGACCTACTTTAAAGGTGATCCACCACTGTATAGGCAGCCAGTGCAGATCGCGTAGCACAGGGGTAATATGTGTCCTTCTAGTCACCCCTGTCATTAACCTTACAGCAGCATTCTACACTAGCTGCAAGCAGCGGATATCAACCCCAGGAAGCCCCGAGTAAAGGGAGTTGCAACAGTCAAGGCGAGATGTCACGAAAGCATGGACCAACATGGGTAAATCACTGGACGGAACAAGGTGTTTCACCCTGGCAATGTTCCTAAGATGGTAAAATGTGGACTTAATGACTGCTGACACCTGATGAGGAAGAGTCAGCCCATCAAGTACCACTCCCAGGTTACGCACCCATTCAGAGGTAAGGATCAGATTCCTCCACAGCAATACGCCAGAGGACTGACCAGACCCCAACCCCCCTGTCCCACGACCCGGGTCCACAACCATAACCTCAGTCTTACTGGCGTTCAACTTTAACCAGCTCTCATTCATCCAGTCCTGGATTTCAGCGAGGCAGCTATTAAATACCGAGAGAGCAATAACCTGGTCGGGGGCAAAAGACAGGTAGAGCTGGGTATCATCAGCATAGCAGTGAAACCTCAGCCCATACCTTCTTACAATGTCTCCGAGGGGCAGTATGTGCACTGCAAACAACATGGGGAAAGCACCAAGCCCTGGGGGACACCACACTGCAGAGGAAAAGGGTCAGAGGAAAAAATCCCCGACACAACTCTCTGCATTCCCCAGATAGAAAAGAAGAAAACCATCTGAGCACTGTACAAGACAGTCCACAGATGGACTCCAGACACTTGAGCAGACCCCCATGGTCTACAGTGTCAAAGGCTGAAGAGAGATCAAGGAGGACCAAGATAGAGTGGTTCCTCTGATCTCTCGCCATCAAGAGATCATTGAGCACCCGAACCAGAGCAATCTCGGTACTATGCCTCTTACGAAAACCAGACTGGAGAGGTTCATAGATATTATGGATGGTCAAATGGTTCTCCAGCTGGTTTGCCACTACCTTCTCAATAACCTTCCCAATAAAGGGAAGGTTAGATATCAGCCTGTAGTTGGAAAAAATATCTGGGTCCAAAGAAGCCTTCTTCAAAAGGGGAGTCACCACAGCTTCCTTTAGGGAGCTAGGAAACACCCAATTCTAGGGAGCACCAGATTATTTGAACCAGAAATGGGCCAACAATCTCAACACAACCCAAAATCAGGGAGGTAGGACCCAGATCTAAACTACAGCACGTAGGGTGCATCCCCTGGATGATCCGCATAATATCACTGAACGTTGGCAGGTCAAAGAAACACCAAGAGGCAGAGGATTCCATGACCAAACGCCAACCAACAGCTTCCCCCTTAGAGTGTGTCAGACGGATCTCGGATCTGATGTCGGCAATCTTATTCGCAAAGAATTGAGCGATCTCGTCACACTCCTTTTGTGAAAAGGCTCGACGGAGCTGGAGACAGGCTGGGTTGCACAGCCTGTCCACAGTTCTGAAGAGCTGAGCCGGTCGATTCTGAGCAACAGAGATCTCCCTGGACAGGAATTCTGCCTTCTTATGGGAGATCTCCGATTGGTAGAGCCGGTAATGCTCCTCCAAACTAAGGCGGTCAGCATCTAGAGCAGATTTCCTCCAATGGCGCTCTAACCATCATCCCACACGTCACAACTCCCTCAAGGACCCATTGAACCATGGGGCCCGAGGGCAGAGAGAGAGGGGACAAACACAGACAGGAGCAATTGAGTCCAGGGCCAAGGAAATGGCCTAATTATAAGCCAAGACCATGACCTCTGGCCCCAAGCTGGCAATTGGAAACTCTGAGAGGTTCAACACCGTCATCAGGTCTTCAAGGCACACATCCCATAAAGGGCGGTATCGAACCATCTCCACAGGGGCAGACCTATGAAGGGGAGCACAAAAATTGAAGCCCACGGTGTAGTGATCAGACCAACTGACAGGTTCCACCACCAAATCAGAGGCCTCAATCCCCAGGAGAAAAACTAAATCCAATGAGTGACCGTGATTATGAGTGGCTGAGGAAACAATCTGTGTAAGGCCCAGTGATGTCATCACTATTAATCATTATTGCTGGTATATAGCTGTAATTGATTAATGTAGGTATATAGCCATAATTGATTAGTGCAGGTATATAACTGTAAATGATTGATTTGTGCAGGTATATAGCTATAATTGTTTGATTAATGTAGGTATATAGCTGTAATTGGTCAGTGCAGGGATATAGCTATAATTGAATACTGCAGGTATATAGCTGTAATTGATTGATTAGTGCAGGTATATAGCTGTAATTGATTAGCACTGGTATATAGCTGTAATTGATTAGTGTAGGTATATAGTGGTAATTGATTAATTACTGCAAGTATATAGCCATAATTGATAAGTGTAGGTATATAGCTGTAACTGATTGATTAGTGTAGGTATATAGCTGTAACTGACTCATTAGTGCAGGTATATAGCTGTAATTGATTAGTGCAAGCATATAGCTGTAATTGATTAATGCAGGTATATAGGTGTAATTGATTAGTGCAGGTATATAGCTGTAATTGATTAGTGCAAGTATATATCTGTAATTGATTAGTGCAAGTATATATCT
This sequence comes from Neoceratodus forsteri, assembly GCA_016271365.2. Classification (NCBI taxonomy): domain Eukaryota; kingdom Metazoa; phylum Chordata; order Ceratodontiformes; family Ceratodontidae; genus Neoceratodus; species Neoceratodus forsteri. The sequence continues at coordinate 33,215,292 of JADMNL010000034.1, read as the reverse complement.
GTAATTGATTAGTGCAGGTATATAGCTGCTGTTGTTTGATTAGTGCACGTATATAGCTGTAATTGATTAGTGCAGGTATATAGCTGTATACGTTTGTTCAGTATTCACAAAAGAAGAAGAGGAGGAGTTACCTAAACCAAACAGTAGAAGCACTCTCGGTAGAGGGGTTGACGCCAGTCCATTTACAGAAGAAAAAGTCCTGAAAGAACTCCTAAAACTCAAGGTGGACAAAGCAATGGGGCCTGACGGGATTCACCCTAGAATCCTAAATGAGCTAAGGGAGGACCTAGTGACACCACTAACCACACTTTTTAACAAATCATGGGAAGATGGGGGGGTACCTGAGGACTGAAGGAGGGCAGATGTGATTCCCCTTCACAAAAGTGGGAGCAAGGCAGAAACAGGAAACTACAGACCTGTTAGTTTGACCTCAGTGGTGGGGAAAATGATGGAATCACTTCTGAAAGAAAGAATTGTTCAGTACCTAGAGGCCAGCGGGGCACAGGACCCAAAGCAGCATGGATTCACAGCAGGAAGGTCATGTCAGATGAATCTACTCAATTTCTTTGACTGGGTGACCAAAGTAATAGACCAGGGACGGGCTGTGGATATGGCCTACCTAGACTTTAGCAAGGCATTTGACACAGTCCCCCACAAAAGATTAATAATCAAGTTAGCCAGCCTGGGAATGGGTCCCAGGGTTGTAGCCTGGGTAGCAAAGTGGCTGCACAACAGGACACAGAAGGTAATAGTGAATGGAACACATTCTGAAAAAGGGGTTACTAGTGGAGTACCTCAGGGCTCAGTACTGGGTCCAGTCCTCTTTAACGTCTTTATAGGTGACATTGCAGAGGGTCTAGAAGGAAAGGTATGCCTCTTTGCAGATGACACAAAGATCTGTAACAGGGTTGATACAGAAGGGGGTAGGAAAGGATGAGAAGGGACTTGGCAAGGTTGGAGAAATGGTCAGACATATGGCAACTTAGAATCAATGCAACGAAGTGCAAAGTAATGCACCTGGGAAATAAAAATCCAGGAGAAGAGTACACAATAGCAGGGGAGGAACTAACGACAACAATAATGGAAAAGGATCTGAGTGTAGTCATATCAGGTGACCTAAAGGTGGGTAAGCAATGTGAGACATCAGTAAGGAGAGCCAGGGGGATACTGGGATGCATAGGGAAGGGCATCACAAGTAGAAAAAGGGAAGTGGTTATTCCTCTGTACAGACAGTTGGTGAGACCCCACCTGGAGTACTGTGTGCAGTTTTGGAGACCTCATCTACGCAAGGACATAGAGAGGATGGAAGCAGTCCAGAGGAGGGCAACTAAAATGGTGCAGGGTCTACATCAGAAACCATATGAAGAGAGACTGAGAGAGCTTAATATGTATACCCTTGATGAAAGAAGGAACGGGGGGACATGATAGAAATGCTCAAGTACCTCAAGGGAATCAACAAAGTCCAGGAGGGTAGCATCTTTCAGAAAAAGAGATATGTAAGAAAAAGGGGACACAATTTAAAGTTAGAGGGGGGATGGCTCAGGGGTAATGTGAGGAAATTATTTTTCACGGAGAGAGTGGAGGACGCATGGAACTGCTTTCCTGGAGAGGTTGTGGGGTCTAAAACAGTGGGGGAATTCAAACATGCATGGGACAGACATACGGCAATTATAGTGGGGGGTTGCAGGAAGTAGGCTGTTGGTTAACTAGAATCTGCAGCTTATCCAATAGGTAGGGAAACGGGCAGACTGGGTGGGCCAAGTGGCCCTTATCTGCCATCAAACTCTATGTTTCTATGTAATTGATTGATTAGTGTGGGTATATCACTGTAATTGATTGATTAATGCAGATATAGCTGCAATTGTTTGATTAGTGCATGTATATAGCTGTAATTAATTGATTAGTGCAGATATATAGCTGTAATTGTTTGAATAGTGCAGGTATATAGCTGTAATTGATTGATTAGTGCAGGTATATAGCTGTAATTGATTAGTGCAGGTATATAGATGTAATAGATTAGTCTAAGCATATAGCTGTAATTGATTACTGCAAGTATATAGCTGAAATTGATCGATTAGTGTAGATATATAGCTGTAATTCATTCATTAGTGTGGGTATGTAGCTGTAATTGATTAGTGCAGGTATATAGCTGTAATTGATTAGTGCACGTATGTAGCTGTAACTGATTGATCAGTGCAGATATACAGCTGTAAAAGACTGATTAGTGCAGGTATATAGCTGCAATTGATTAGTGTAGCTATATAGCTGTAATTGATGGAATAGTGCAGGTATATAGCTGTAATTCATTAGTGTAGGTAATTAGCTGTAATTGATTGATTACTGCAGGTACATAGCTGTAATTCACTGGTGCAGGTATATAGCTGTAATTGATTAGTGCAGATATATAGATGTAATTCTTTAGTGTAAGCATATTGCTGTAGTTGTTTGATTAGTGCAGGTATATAGCTGTAATTGATTACTGCAGGTATATAGCTGTAATTGATTAGTGTAGGTATATAGCTGTAATTGATTGATTAGTGCAGGTATACAGCTGTAATTGATTAGTGCAGGTATATAGATGAAATTGATTAGTGCATGTATATAGCTGTAATTGATTGATTAGTGTAGGTATGTAGCTGTAATTCATTAGTGCAGGTATATAGCTCTAATTGATTAGTGCAGGTATACAGATGTAATTGATTAGTGCAAGCATAAAGCTGTAATTGATTACTGCAGGTATATAGCTGTAATTGCTCAATTAGTGTAGATATATAGCTGAAATTGATTAGTGTAGGTATGTACCTGTAATTGATTAGTGCAGGTATATAACTGAAATTGATTAGTGCAGGTATGTAGCTGTAATTGATTAGTGCAAGTATATAGCTGAAATTGATTAGCGCATGTATAGAGCTGTAATTGATTGATTAGTGCAGGTATATAGCTGTTATTGATTAGTGCAGGTATATAGCTGTAATTGATTGATCAGTGCAGGTATATAGCTGTAATTGATTAGTGCAGGTATATAGCTGTAATTGATTAGTGTAGGTATGTAGCTGTAATTCATTAGTGCAGGAATACAGTTCTAATTGATTAGTGCAGGTATATAGCTGTAATTGATTGATTAGTGCAGGTATATAGCTGTAATTGATTAGTGCAGTTATATTGCTGTAATTGATTGATTAGAGCAGGTATATAGCTGTAATTGATTAGTGCAAGTATATAACTGTAATTGATTGATTAGTACAGGTATATAGCTATAATTCATTAGTGCAGGTATACAGCTGTAATTGATTAGTGCAGGTATATAGCTGTAATTGCTTAGTGCAGGTATAGAGATGTAACTGATTAGTGCAAGCATATAGCTGTAATTGATAACTGCAGGTATATCACTGTAATTGGTCGATTAGTGTAGATATATAGCTGTAATTGATGAGTGTAGGTATGTAGCTGTAATTGATTAGCGCCAAGTACATATCTGTAATTGATTAGTGCAGGTCTATAGCTGTAACTGATTGATTAGTGTAGGTATATAGTTGTAATTGATTAATGCAGGTATACAGCTACAATTGTTTGATTAGTGCAGGTATATAGCTGTAACTGATTGATCAGTGCAGGTATAAAGCTGTAATTGATAGATTAGTGCAGGTATATAGCTGTAATTAATTGATTAGTGCAGATATAGCTGTAATTCATTAGTGCAGTTATATAGCTGTAATTGATTAATGCAGGTATATAGCTGTAATTGTTTGATTAGTGCAGGTATATAGCTGTAATTGATTGATTAGTGCAAGTATATAACTGTAATTGACTTATTAGTGCAGGTATATAGCTGTACTTGATTAGTGCATATATATAGCTGTAATTGATTGCTCAGTGAAGATATATAGCTGTAATTGTTTGATTAGTGCAGGTATATAGCTGTAATTGATTAGTTCAGGTATATACCTGTAACTGATTGACTGGTGCAGGTATACAGCTGTAATTGATTGATTAGTGCAGGTACATAGCTGTAATTGATTCATCAGTGCAGGTATATAGCTGTAATTGATGGATTAGTGCAGGTATATAGCTGTAATTGATTAGTGCAAGTATATAGCTGTAATTGATTGATTAGTGCAGATATATAGCTGTAATTTATACATTAGTGCAGGTATATAGTTACAATTGTTTGATTAGCACAGGTATATAGTTGTAATTGACCGATTAGTGCAGGTATATATCTGTAAATGACTGATTAGTGCAGGTATATAGCTGTAATTGATTAGTGCAGGTATGTAGCTGTAATTGTTTGATTAGTGCAGGTATGTAGCAGTCATTCATTAGTGCAGGTATGTAGCTGTAATTAATTAGTGCAGGTATCTAGCTGTAAGTGATTTAGTGCAGGTATATAGCTGTAACTGATTGATTAGAGTAGCTCTACAGCTGTAATTGATTATTGCAGGTATATAGTCATAATTGATTAGAGTAGGTATATAGCCGTAATTGATTAGTGGAGGTATATAGCTGTAATTGATTGATTTGTGCAGGTATATAGCTGTAATTGTTTGATTAATGTAGGTATATAGCTGTAACTGATTGATTAGTGCAGGTATAAAGCTATAATTGATAGATTAGTTCATGTATATAGCTGTAATTGATCAGTGCAGGTATATAGCTGTAATTGATCAGTGCAGGTATATAGCTGTAATTGATTAGTGCAAGTATAGAGATGTAACTGATTAGTGCAAGCATATAGCTGTAATTGATAACTGCAGGTATATCACTGTAATTGGTCGATTAGAGTAGATATATAGCTGTAATTGACGAGTGTAGGTATGTAGCTGTAATTGATTAGTGCAAGTACATATCCGTAATTGATTAGTGCAGGTATATAGCTGTAATTGATTAGTGCAGGTATATGGCTGTAATTGATTAGTGTAGGTATATAGCTGTAATTGATTGATTAGTGCAGGTATATAGCTGTAACTGATTAGTGCAGGTATACAGATGAAATTGATTAGCGCAGGTATATAGCTGTAATTGATTGATTAGTGTAGGTATGTAGCTGTAATTCATTAGTGCAGGTATATAGCTGTAATTGATTAGTGCAGGTACACAGATGTAATTGATTAGTGCAAGCATAAAGCTGTAATTGATTACTGCAGATATATAGCTGTAATTGATCGATTAGTGTAGATATATAGCTGAAATTGATTCGTGTAGGTATGTACCTGTAATTGACTAGTGCAGGTATATAACTGAAATTGATTAGTGCAGGTATGTAGCTGTAATTGATTAGTGCAAGTATATAGCTGAAATTGATTAGCGCATGTATAGAGCTGTAATTGATTGATTAGTGCAGGTATATAGCTGTAATTGATCAGTGCAGGTATATAGCTGTAATTGATTGATTAGTGTAGGTATGTAGCTGTAATTCATTAGTGCAGGAATACAGTTCTAATTGATTAGTGCAGGTATATAGCTGTAATTGATTAGTGCAGTTATATTGCTGTAATTGATTGATTAGAGCAGGTATATAGCTGTAATTGATTAGTGCAGGTATATAACTGTAATTGATTGATTAGTGCAGGTATATAGCTATAATTCATTAGTGCAGGTATATAGCTGTAATTGATTAGTGCAGGTATATAGCTGTAATTGATTAGTGCAGGTATAGAGATGTAACTGATTAGTGCAAGCATATAGCTGTAATTGATAACTGCAGGTATATCACTGTAACTGGTCGATTAGTGTAGATATATAGCTGTAATTGACGAGTGTAGGTATGTAGCTGTAATTGATTAGTGCAAGTACATATCTGTAATTGATTAGTGCAGGTATATAGCTGTAATTGATTAGTGCAGGTATATAGCTGTAACTGATTGATTAGTGTAGATATATAGTTGTAATTGTTTGATTAATGCAGGTATATAGCTGCAATTGTTTGATTAGTGCAGGTATATAGCTGTAACTGATTGATCAGTGCAGGTATAAAGCTGTAATTGATAGATTAGTGCATGTATATAGCTGTAATTGATTAGTGCAGGTATATAGCTGTAATTAATTGATTAGTGCAGATATATAGCTGTAATTGATTAGTGCAGGTATATAGCTGTAATTGTTTGATTAGCGCAGGTATATAGCTGTAATTGATTGAGTAGTGCCAGTATATAACTGAAATTGACTTATTAGTGCAGGTATATAGCTGTACTTGATTAGTGCAGATATATAGCTGTAATTGATTGCTCAGTGAAGATATATAGCTGTAATTGTTTGATTAGTGCAGGTATATAGCTGTAATTGATAAGTTCAGGTATATACCTGTAACTGATTGACTGGTGCAGGTATACAGCTGTAATTGATTGATTAGTGCAGGTACATAGCTGTAATTGATTCATCAGTGCAGGTATATAGCTGTAATTGATAAATTAGTGCAGGTATATAGCTGTAATTGATTAGTGCAAGTATATAGCTGTAATTGATTGATTAGTGCAGGTATATAGCTGTAATTGATACATCAGTGCAGGTATATAGCTATAATTGTTTGATTAGCGCAGGTATATAGTTGTAATTGACTGATTAGTGCAGGTATATAGCTGTAATTGACTGATTAGTGCAGGTATATAGCTGTAATTGATTAGTGCAGGTATATAGTTGTAATTGATTAGTGCAGGTATGTAGCTGTCATTCATTAATGCAGGTATGTAGCTGTAATTAATTAGTGCAGGTATCTAGCTGTAAGTGATTTAGCGCAGGTATATAGCTGTAACTGATTGATTAATGCAGGTATATAGCTGTAATTGATTAGAGTAGGTATATAGCCGTAATTGATTAGTGCAGGTATATAACTGTAATTGATTGATTTGTGCAGGTATATAGCTTTTATTGTTTGATTAATGTAGGTATATAGCTGTAACTGATTGATTAGCACAGGTATAAAGCTGTAATTGATAGATTAGTGCATGTATATAGCTGTAATTGATTAGTGCAGGTATATAGCTGTAATTAATTGATTAGTGCAGATATATAGCTGTAATTGATTAGTGCAGGTATACAGCTGTAATTGATTAGTGGAAGTACATATCTGTAATTGATTAGCGCAGGTATATAGCTGTAATTGATTAGTGCAGGTATATAGCTGTAATTAATTGATTAGTGTAGGTATATAGCTGTAATTGTTTGATTAATGCAGGTATATAGCTGCAATTGTTTGATTAGTGCAGGTATATAGCTGTAACTGATTGATTAGTGCAGGTATATAGCTGTAATTAATTGATTAGTGTAGATATATAGCTGTAATTGATTAGTGCAGGTATATAGCTGTAATTGTTTGATTAGCCCAGGTATATAGGTGTAATTGATTGATTAATGCAAGTATATAACTGTAATTGACTTATTAGTGCAGGTATATAGCTGTAATTGATTAGTGCAGATAAATAGCTGTAATTGATTGCTCAGTGAAGATATATAGCTGTAATTGTTTGATTAGTGCAGGTATATAGCTGTAACTGATTGATTAGTGCAGGTATAAAGCTGTAATTGATAGATTAGTGCACGTATATAGCTGTAAATGATTAGTGCAGGTATATAGCTGTAATTGATTAGTGCAGGTATATAGCTGTAATTGATTGATTAGTGTAGGTATATAGTTGTAATTGTTTGATTAATGCAGGTATATAGCTGCAATTGTTTGATTAGTGCAGGTATATAGCTGTAACTGATTGATCAGTGCAGGTATAAAGCTGTAATTGATAGATTAGTGCATGTATATAGCTGTAATTGATTAGTGCAGGTATATAGCTGTAATTAATTGATTAGTGCAGATATATAGCTGTAATTGATTAGTGCAGGCATATAACTGTAATTGATTAGTGCAGGTATATAGCTGTAATTGTTTGATTAGCGCAGGTATATAGCTGTAATTGATTGATTAGTGCAAGTATATAACTGTAATTGACTTATTAGTGCAGGTATATAGCTGTACTTGATTAGTGCAGATATATAGCTGTAATTGATTGCTCAGTGAAGATATATAGCTGTAATTGTTTGATTAGTGCAGGCATATAGCTGTAATTGATTAGTTCAGGTATATACCTGTAACTGATTGACTGGTGCAGGTATACAGCTGTAATTGATTGATTAGTGAAGGTACATAGCTGTAATTGATTCATCAGTGCAGGTATATAGCTGTAATTGATAAATTAGTGCAGGTATATAGCTGTAATTGATTAGTGCAAGTATATAGCTGTAATTGATTGATTAGTGCAGGTATATAGCTGTAATTGATACATCAGTGCAGGTATATAGCTATAATTGTTTGATTAGCGCAAGTATATAGTTGTAATTGACTGATTAGTGCAGGTATATAGCTGTAATTGATTAGTGCAGGTATATAGTTGTAATTGTTTGATTAGTGCAGGTATGTAGCTGTCATTCATTAATGCAGGTATGTAGCTGTAATTAATTAGTGCAGGTATCTAGCTGTAAGTGATTTAGCGCAGGTATATAGCTGTAACTGATTGATTAGTGCAGGTATATAGGTGTAATTTATTAGAGTAGGTATATAGCCGTAATTGATTAGTGCAGGTATATAGTTGTAATTGATTGATTTGTGCAGTTATATAGCTTTAATTGTTTGATTAATGTAGGTATATAGCTGTAACTGATTGATTAGCACAGGTATAAAGCTGTAATTGATAGATTAGTGCATGTATATAACTGTAATTGATTAGTGCAGGTATATAGCTGTAATTAATTGATTAGTGCAGATATATAGCTGTAATTGATTAGTGCTGGTATACAGCTGTAATTGATTAGTGCAGGTATAGAGATGCAACTGATTAGTGCAAGCATATAGCTGTAATTCATAACTGCAGGTATATCACTGTAATTGGTCGATTAGAGTAGATATATAGCTGTAATTGATGAGTGTAGGTATGTAGCTGTAATTGATTAATGCAAGTACATATCTGTAATTGATTAGCACAGGTATATAGCTATAATTGATTAGTGCAGGTATATAGCTGTAATTAATTGATTAGTGTAGGTATATAGCTGTAATTGTTTGATTAATGCAGGTATATAGCTGCAATTCTTTGATTAGTGCAGGTATATAGCTGTAACTGATTGATTAGTGCAGGTATAAAGCTGTAATTGATAGATTAGTGCATGTATATAGTTGTAATTGATTAGTGCAGGTATATAGCTGTAATTAATTGATTAGTGTAGATCTATAGCTGTAATTGATTAGTGCAGGTATATAGCTGTAATTGTTTGATTAGCCCAGGTATATAGCTGTAATTGATTAGTGCAGATAAATTGCTGTAATTGATTGCTCAGTGAAGATATATAGCTGTAATTGTTTGATTAGTGCAGGTATATAGCTGTAATTTATTAGTTCAGGTATATACCTGTAACTGATTGACTGGTGCAGGTATACAGCCGTAATTGATTGATTAGTGCAGATACATAGCTGTAACTGATTCATCAGTGCAGGTATATAGCTGTAATTGATAGATTAGTGCAGATATATAGCTGTAATTGATTAGTGCAAGTATATAGCTGTAATTGATTGATTAGTGCAGGTATATAGCTGTAATTGATACATTAGTGCAGGTATATAGCTATAATTGTTTGATTAGTGCAGGTATATAGTTGTAATTGACTGATTAGTGCAGGTATATAGCTGTAATTGACTGATTAGTGCAAGTGTATAGCAGTAATTCTTTGATTAGTGCAGGTATGTAGCTGTCATTCATTAGTGCAGGTATGTAGCTGTAATTAATTAGTGCAGGTATCTAGCTGTAACTGATTGATTAGTGCAGGTATATAGCTGTAATTGATTGATTGGTGTAGCTCTACAGCTGTAATTGATTATTGCAGGTATATAGCCGTAATTGATTAGAGTAGGTATATAGCCGTAATTGATTAGTGCAGGTATATAGCTGTAATTGATTGATTTGTGCAGGTATATAGCTGTAATTGTTTGATTAATGTAGGTATATAGCTGTAATTAGTCAGTGCAGGGATATAGCTATAATTGAATACTGCAGGTATATAGCTGTAACTGATTAGTGCAGGTATATAGCTGTAATTGTTAGATTAGTGTAGGTATATAAGTGTAATTGATTAGTGCAGGTATATAGCTGAAATTAATTGATTAGTGCAGATAAATAGCTATAACAGTTTGATTAGTGCAGGTATATAGCAGTAATTGATTAGTGCAGGTATATAGCAGTAATTGATTAGTGCAGGTATATAGCTGTAATTGTTTGATTATTTTTTTATTTTTTTTTTTAATTTTATTTTAAGAATCAGTTTACAACCTTTGAGCCAGAGGCTCGTTTCCAAAGGTACTTCGTCACATAAAGACATACATTGTGTTTTTGGTTACATAGCAAAGATTTGCAAAACAATCGGCGTTCAACAGAGGCGCCACGTCACATTGTGGTCAGACAAATACAACTGGGTACAGGGTACATGTAATTGATAACAGGTGTTACACAAGACGGTATCAAGTGAGCAATCTGGTAGGTAAACACTGAAACAGCTGGCACTGGCCAGGTTAAACATAGGCATGGTGTACAGGGAAGTGGTGGAGGGGATGGTTAGGTGGAGAGCTGCCCGGGGGGCATTGTCAAGAGAAGCAGAGGTGGAGGCTATGTTCAGAGACAGGAGCAGTTACGAGTGCTGAAGATGTGGTTCCGAAGTGTGGTTTTGAACTTGGAGATGGTGATGGCATTGGTGATGGTGGCAGGGAGAGAGTTAAACCAGGTTGGGGCTCTATAGCAGAAGGACCTCTGGCCACGGCTGGTTCTTGATCTGGGGACCTTTAGAGTGGTCTTGTAGGAAGACCGTGTTGCAATGGTGGGAGGGCTCTGGTGGATGGATGCCATTACCGGGGAGAGCCCGAGTAGGGTTTTTTTGGTGAGGAGACAGGTTTGGTATTGGAGCCGTTCATCCAGGGTAAGCAGGTTAGCATCGACATACAGCTGACAGGTGTGTGTGAGCCTCGGGGCACCAGTAATCAATCTGCACACTTTATTCAGGGTTAGGTGAATTTTGTTGAGTGCAGTGGTGTCGGCAGCACCATATACTGGTAGACCATAGTCTACAAGGGACAGAACGGATGATGTAACAGCTAGCGGAGAGCATTTGGGGAAGGCAGGTTCTATGGCGAATAGGATGCCAAGCCGTGTGTTAGTGGCGGATGTTAGGGCGTCGATGTGGTTGTGAAATGTGAGGGCTGAATCAGGTAACCCCAAGGTATTTGTAGGAGCAGACTTGTTCTAGTGGCTGGTTGGTACTTTGAAGGATATAGAGTGGTGGTTGCTAGCTCTGTTTTGGGGGTGGGAAAGAGCATAGTTTTGGTTTTCTTAAGATTGATGATGAGTCTGCGCTCCTTAAACCAAGCCTCGGCACTGTTGAAAGACTGCTGTAGGGAGTCCTGTAGGGAGATGGGATTGCGGTGGGTGGCAAAAAGGACAGCGTCATCTGCATACAGTGGAATTTTGCCAGGGCATGCACTGGGCAGGGTGTTCAGATACAGCGAGAAGAGAAGGGGGACCAGGATGGAGCCTTGGGGGACCCCAGAGAGAATGGGACGGGTATCGGAGAGTGTGCTATTAATTTTTACACACTGAGATTGAGTGTCAAGATAGCTAGCGCACCATGCCAGGGGGCCAGCCGAGAGACCAGTGTGGCAGAGTGCATTCAGCAGAAGTGGATGGGAGACAGTGTCAAAAGCCTTTGAGAGGTCAATGAACACTGCACCAGCTAAGGAGCTGGTATCCAAGGAGGAGTGTAGAAAGTTGGAGAATTCAATAAGGGCAGTGCTGGTACTGTGACCCGCACGTGAAGCATGTTGCTCGGCATAAGATGTTATGCTTAGCCAGATAATCAGTGATTTGAATGGCCACCACTTTCTCCAGGCTTTAGAGAGGGGGAGGGAGGATGGAGATTGGCCGGTAGTTGTTGGCCAATGACCTGTCACCCCCTTTATGAATAGGTGTGATAATGGCTGTTTTCCAAGCTGTGGGGAATTGTCCCAGGCAGAGTGACTGGTTAATTAGGCTTGTGAGTGGTGCAAGGACTTCATCAAGCACCAGCCTGAGGATGCTGGGGTCCAGTGAGTCACTGCCGGGATTGTTGCCATTGAGAGCTTTGATTAGGATGGGTCTGGCTTCCGGTGGAAATCTTTGCAGGAGGAAGCTGGGGTGCTGGAGGACAGGGGAGGTTGGCTGGGGAGGGTCAAAGAAATTACTAGGGAGGACTGAGCTAAGGTCAGTGAAAGGTGGTGTTGAACCAGTTAGCTATGGTGGCAGGCTCGGTGGAGGTGGTGCCATTTCTAGTGAGCTGGGATGGGGCAGGGAGCAAGCTTTACCATTGAGTTGCTTAATATTATCCCAGAAGGTCCGGGCTGAGCCCCAGGAGGAGGTAAGGGAGGCCTGGTAATGGTCTGCCTTGGCTTTCCTGATGGCCCATGAGCACTTATTCTGGGCTGCATTGTATGCTTGCCTATCAGACAGACGACCTGTTTCAGTGGCAAGGTGCTAGAGGTTATCCCGGTTTCTAAGTAATTGTAGGAGGGCCGGGCTAACCCAGGGTGCGTTCTGTTTTTTGGACCGGATTTTGTTAAGGGTGCAAAGAGATCACAGGCCATGTTGAAGGTGTGAGTGAAGAAGGTGAGGGCAGTGTCAATGTTGGTTGCCTGCTGAATGGGGGACCAGTCTATCTGGGTGAGGAGTGCTTTAGTTTCTTCAGCCCACCAGGGCGGAGGCGCTCATGGAGGGTGGTCTGGGCTTTGGGTTTGGGATTGGGGCTACCCAGTGGAATAGGATAGGGAGTGGTCACCAGGAGTCTGGGAGGACCTGGATGTTTTTGGATTTTATAGAATTCGAGTTAGTTATAATAACATCCAGAAGGTCTGGTACCACTCTTAGGGTTAAGTCTCGTGGGCTGGGTGACGAGTTGCATCATATCTTGGGCGGCAAATGAGTCTCTGGTGGTGGATGAGGAGGTGCTGGTGATTAGCGCAGGTATATGGCTGAATTTGATTGATTAGTGCAAGTATTTAGTTGTAATTGACTTATTAGTGCAGGTATATAGCTGTAATTGATTAGTGGAGGTATATAGCTGTAATTTATTGATCAGTGCAGATATATAGCTGTAATTGTTTTATTAGTGCAGGTATATAGCTGTAATTGATTAGTGCAGGTATATACCTATAATTGATTGATTGGTGGAGGTATACAGTTGTAATTGATTGATTGGTGCAGGTATACAGCTGTAATTGATTGATTAGTGCAGGTATATAGCTGTAATTGATTGGTGCAGGTATACAGATGTAATTGATTAGTGCAAGCATAAAGCTGTAATTAATTACTGCAGGTATATAGCTGTAATTGATTAGTGCAGGTATATAGCTGAAATTGATTAGTGCATGTATATAGCTGTAACTGATTGATTAGTGCAACTATATAGCTGTAATTGATTAGTGCAGGTATATAGCTGTAATTGATTGATTAGTGCAGGTATATAGCTGTAATTGATTAGTGCAGGTATACAGATGAAATTGATTAGTGCACGTATATAGCTGTAATTGATTGATTAGTGTAGGTATGTAGCTGTAATTGATTAGTGCAGTTATATTGCTGTAATTGATTGATTAGAGCAGGTATATAGCTGTACTTGATTAGTGCAAGTATACAGCTGTAATTGATTGATTAGTGCAGGTATATAGCTGTAATTGATAGATTTGTGCAGGTATATAGCTGTAATTGATTCGTGCAAGTATATAGCTGCAATCGATTGATTAGTGCAGGTATATAGCTGTAATTGAGAAGTGCAGGTATACAGCTGTAATTGATTAGTGCAGGTATATAGCTGTAATTGATTAGTGCAGGTATATAGATGTAATTGATTAGTGCAAGCATATAGCTGTAACTGATTACTGCAGGTATATAGCTGTAATTGATCGATTAGTGAAGATATATAGCTGTAATGGATTGATTAGTGAACGTATGCAGCTGTAATTGATTAGTGCAGGTATATAGCTGTAACATAGAAATATAGAAATATAGAATTTGACGGCAGATAAGGACCGCTTGGCCCACCCAGTCTTCCCATTTCCCTACCTAATGGATTAATTGCAGATCCTAGTTAAGCAGCAGCTTACTTCTTCCTACCCCCACCCCCTAGAATTGCCTTATGACTGTCCCATGCATGCTTGAATTCCACCACTGGCCTCCGGAAGGCCGTTCCATGCATCCACAACCCCCTCTGTGAAAAAATACTTCCTTAAATTACCTCTGAGCCGCCCCCCCGTATCTTCAAATTGTACCCCCTTGTTCTTGCACACCCTTTGAAAGATGCTACCTCTTGACTTTGTTGATTCCTTGAGGTACTTGAAAGTTTCTATCATGTCCCCTCTCCTCTTTCCTCGAGGCTATACATATTAAGCTCCTAAGTCTCTCTTCATATGTCTTCCAGTGCAGACCCTGCACCATTTTATTTGCCCTCCTCTGGACAGCTTCCATCCTGTCTATGTCTTTGCAGAGATTGGGTCTCCAGAACTGCATGCAGTACTCCAGATGGGGTCTCACCAGCTGTCTGTACAGAGGGATAACTTCCTGTTTTCTGCTGGTGATGCCTCTCCCTATGCATCCCAGTATCCCCCCAACCCTCCTTGCTGCCCTCTCACAAGGAGGGCTGGGGGGATACTGGGATGTAATTGATTGATTAGTGCAGGTATATAGCTGTAATTGATTAGTGCAGGTATATAGCTGTAATTAAATTAGTGCAGGTATATAACTGTAATTGATTAGTGCAAGGATATAGATGTAATTGATTAGTGCAAGCATACAGCTGTAATTGATTATTGCAGGTATATAACTGTAATTGATCAAGTAGTGTAGATATACAGCTGTAATTGATTAGTGCAGGTATATAGCAGAAATTGATTATTGCAAGCATATAGCTGTAATTGACTAGTGCAAGTACAAATCTCTGATTACTGCAGGTATATAGCTATAGTTTGATTAGTGCAGGTATATAGCTGTAATTGATTAGTGGAGGTATAGCTGTAATTGATTGATTAGTGTAGGTATATAGTTGTAATTGATTGATTAATGCAGGTATATAGCTGCAATTGTTTGATTAGTGCAGGTATATAGCTGTAACTGATTGATTAGTGCAGGTATATAGCTGTAATTGATTATTGCAGGTATGTAGCTATAATTGATTAGTGCAGATATATAGCTGTAACTGATTAATGCAGATATATAGCTGTAATTGATTAGTGCAGGTATATAGTAGTAATTGTTTGATTAGCACAGGTATATAGCTGTAATTGATTGATTAGTGCAAGTATATAGCTGTAATTGACTTATTAGTACAGGTATATAGCTGTAATTGATTAGTGCAGATGTATAGCTGTAATTGATCAGTGCAGATATACAGCTGTAATTGTTTGATTAGTGCAGATATATAGCTGTAATTGATTAGTGCAGGTATATACTTGTAACTGATTGGTGCAGGTATACAGCTGTAATTGATTGATTAGTGCAGGTACATAGCTGTAATTGATTAGTGCAGGTATATAGCTGTAATTGATAGATTACTGCAGGTATATAGGTGTAATTGATTAGTGTAAGTATATAGCTGTAATTGATTGTTTAGTGCAGGTATATAGCTATAATTGATAGATTACTGCAGGTATATAGCTGTAATTGCTTGATTAGCACAGGTATATAGATGCAATTGATTGGTGCAGGTATATAGCTGTAATTGACTTATTATTGCAGGTATATAGCTGTAATTAATTATTGCTGATATATAGCTGTAATTGATTGATCAGTGCAGATATATTGCTGTAATTGTTTGATTAGTGCAGGTATACAGCTGTAATTGATTGGTGCAGGTACATAGCTGTAACTGATTGATTAGTGCAGGTACATAGCTGTAATTGATAGATTAGTGTAAGTATATAGCTGTAATTAGTGCAAGTATATAGCTGTAACTGTTTGATTAGTGCAGGTATATAGCTGTAATTGACTAATTAGTGCAGGTATATAGCTATAATTGATTAGTGCAGGTATAGAGCTGTAATTCATTGATTGGTGCAGGTATACAGCTGTAATTTATTAATTAGTGCAGGTAGATAGCTGTAATTGGTTGATTAGTGCAGGTATATAGCTGTAATTGATAGATTAGTGCAGGTATATAGCTGTAATTGTTTGATTAGGGCAGGAATACAGCTGTAATTGATTAGTGCAGGTATATAGCTTTAATTGTTTGATTAGTGTAGGTATATAGCTGTCATTGATTAGTGCAGGTATATAACTGTAATTGATAGATTAGCGTAGGTTTACAGCTGTAATTGATTATTGCAGGTATATAGCTGTAATTGATTATTGCAGGTATATAGCTGTAATTGATTAGTGCAGGTATATAGCCGTAATTGATTAGTGCAGGTTTATAGCTGTAATTGATTAGTGCAAGTATATAGCAGTAATTGATTGATTACTAGAAGTATATAGCCATAATTAAGTGTAGGTATATAGATGTAACTGATTGATTAGTGTAGGTATATAGCTGTTATTGATTCATTACTGCAGGTATATAGCTGTAATTGATTAGTGCAAGCGCATAGCTGTAATTGATTAATGCTGGTATATAGCTGTAATTGATTAGTGCAGGTATATAGCTGTAATTGATTAATGCAAGTATATATCTGTAATTGATTAGTGCACGTATATCACTGTAATTGATTGATTACTGTAGGAATATAGCTGTAATTGATTGATTAATGCAGGTATAGTTGCAATTGTTTAATTAGTGCAGGTATATAGCTATAACTGATTGATTAGTGCAGGTATAAGGCTGTAATTGATAGATTAGTGCAGATATATAGCTGTAATTGTTTGATTAGTGCAGGTATACAGCTGTAATTGATTAATGCAGTTATATAGCTGTAATTGATTGAGTAGTTCAAGTATATAGCTGTAATTGACTTAGTGCTGGTACATAGCTGTAATTGATTAGTGCACGTTTGTAGCTGTAATTGATCAGTGGAGAAATATATCTGTAATTGTTTGATTAGTGCAGGTATATAGCTGCAAATTGATTAGTGCAGGTATATACCTGTAAATGATTGATTGGTGCAGGTATACAGCTGTAATTTGTTGATTAGTGCAGGTACATAGCTGTAATTGTTTGATTAGTGCAGGTATATAGCTGTAATTGATAGATTATTGCAGGTATATAGCTGTAATTGATTGATTAGGGCAGGAATATAGCTGTAATTGACTAGTGCAGGTATATAGCTGTAATTGATTAGTGTAGGTATATAGCTGTCATTGATTAGTGCAGGTATACATCTGTAATTGATAGATTAGTGTAGGTTTACAGCTGTAATTGATTATTGCAGGTATATAGCCATAATTGACTGATTAGTGCAGGTATATAGCTGTAATTGATTAGTGCAGGTATGTAGCTGTAATTGATTACTGTAGGTATATAGCGATAATTGATTTATTAGTGCAATATATAGCCGTAATTGATAAGTGTAGGTATGTAGCTGTAATTGATTGATTAGTGTAGGTATATAGCTGTAATTGATTCATTAGTGCAGGTATATAGCTGTAATTGATTAGTGCAGATATATAGTTGTAATTGTTTGATTTTTGCAGGTATATAGCTGTAATTGATTAGTGCAGGTATATTCCTGAAATTGATTAGTGCAGGTATAAAGCTGCAATTGTTTGATTAGTGCAGGTATATAGCTGTAATTCACTTAGTGCAGGTATATAGCTTTACTTGATTAGTGCAGGTATAAGCTGTAATTGATTAGTTCAGGTATATAGCTGTAATTGTTTGATTAGTGCAGGTATATAGCTGTAATTTATTAGTGCAGGTATATGGCTTTGACTGATTAGTGCAGGTATATAGCTGTAATTGATTTAGTGCAGGTATATAGCTGTAATTGATTGATTAGTGCAGGTACGTAGCTGTAATTGATTGATTAGTGTACATATACAGCTGAAATTGATTAGTGCAGGTGTACAGCCATAAGTCATAAGTGTAGGTATATAACTGTAATTGATTAGTGCACGTATGTAGCTGTAATTGATTGATCAGTGCAGATATATAGCTGTAATTGTTTGATTAGTGCAGGTATATTCCTGTAATTGATTGATTGGTGCAGGTATACAGCTGTAATTTATTGATTAGTGCAGGTAGATAGCTGTAATTGGTTGATTAGTGCAGGTATATAGCTGTAATTGGTAGATTAGTGGAGGTATATAGCTGTAATTGGTTGATTAGGGCAGGAATATAGCTGTAACAGATAGATTAGTGTAGGTTTACAGCTGTAATTGATTATTGCAGG
Source organism: Neoceratodus forsteri (assembly GCA_016271365.2). Classification (NCBI taxonomy): domain Eukaryota; kingdom Metazoa; phylum Chordata; order Ceratodontiformes; family Ceratodontidae; genus Neoceratodus; species Neoceratodus forsteri. The sequence continues at coordinate 33,196,925 of JADMNL010000034.1, read as the reverse complement.
TATATAGCCGTAATTGATTAGTGCAGGTATATAGCTGTAATTGTTTGATTAATGTAGGTATATAGCTGTAATTGATCAGTGCAGGGATATAGCTGTAATTGATTACTGCAGGTATATAGTGATAATTGATTTATTAGTGCAGGTATATACTAACATACTAAAATGCCAGCAGAATAGGCCTAACGATCTTTTGTGTCTGCTCGTTTGGTCAGCCCCCACCCTGGGTGCTGACCTTACTGTCCCCCTCGCCTTCTCTGGCTTCTCCCTTCCCAGTTCCGGATATTCTTGCTGCATTGGATTTTGCTTCCTGAACCCTTCCCCTGTACCTGTCCCACCCCCTCTTGAACCCCTCCACTGTCTCTGCCTCCACCAGCCCCTAGGTAGTGCATTCCATGGCTCCACCACTCTCAGTGAAGTAGCCCTCCTCCTTTCTCCCTGAATCTTCCCCCCTCCAGCTTCCACCCATGCCCTCTAGTGGCCCCTTCCTCCTTCCTTCGAAGCACCCTGACTGTTCCTCCCCTATTTACCCTCTTCATGTACCTGAAGACCTCTATCATGTCCCCCCAGTCCCTTCTGTATAGCTATAGTATATAGCTGTAATTGTTTGATTAATGTAGGTATATAGCTGTAATTGACTGATTAGTTCAGGTATATAGCTATAATTCATTACTGTAGGTATATAGTGATAATTGATTTATTAGTGCAGGTATATAGCTGTAATTGATTAGTGCAGGTTTAAATACTGTAATTTGATTAGTGCAGGTATATAGCTTTAGTTGATAGATTAGTCACAGGTATACATGGAAATAAATGATGGCTTTTTCTATGGGGAAAAGTTCCCATCCATGTATTATAAAGCTGTTGATGGGTACTAGCTAATGGTGTTATGTTCCTTGAAACTTTAGTAACATGATGGAAATGCCAGGAAGTAGTTGTGGTTGTTACTATTCTGTCTGCAGTTGTGCTTTTTGTCAAGATCTAAAGACTGTACTGATGCCGATTTTTTTGGAGGGCTGTGATGTTGATGAATCATCACATCTAAAAGGGCAATTACATTTCAGTGAAAGGGGGAGATTACCAAAAATGAGAGAGACACTGTCTTGCTTCAGATGAAGGAGAGTTGGCTGGCCTGTTTTTGCTCCATCTTCTGGAAAACAGATATAAGTCTTGCTTAAAATCCTTGTTTCTCTTTTTACTATAAAGTGTTAGCTGTGGTTTTTTGTTCTTTTAAAGTGCTGGATTTGGGGTGTGTCTGGGTAGCACCATAAGATACAATATCTTGTATTTGTGGGGGGCCTTTGGTACCATATGTCACAGATTCAACTTCTTAGTTTCAAAGTCTCAGCTTGGCATTCAAAATTATTTTACAGTTACATAGTTATAAGTAGTTACAATTAGTGACTACATTTACATATTGAGTGCAGTAATATTAATATAGATAGTTGGAAAATATACACGTAGTTAGCCATTATTGGAATTGGGTGTTCAGGTGGGACATAGACAAAGGTGTGAGACACCGCTCGGGGTCAAGGAACTAAAGGGGATGGAAGTATAGCCTAAAGGTTAGAGTAACAAGCTGTGAATGAACTTGGTACATCCAGCAGATATGGGTTTGATTCCTACAACCTCCACTTGCATACTGTGACCCTGAGCAAGTCGGTTACCCTCTCCAGTTCTCCTGGGTCACTCCTGAAAACAGGCACTTGTGCCTAGTGGGCCTTACCCAGTTACCAAAGAATTAACAATGAAAACAACAACAAAAAAAAAAGGGGGGGTCATGCATTGGGTTGCCTTCAGGGTTCGGTAGCCTGTTCCAGTTGACTCGCTCATGGCAAGTGAAAACTTGCTTGACATCTTTCCCGAAATTTGGGACAGCCCAGGTAGCTGTCAATCTAAGGGAGTAGGGGTTTGGGGCTGCAGTAAAGTGGGATATGATGTGGGGAGAGGAGGGGGTTGTTACAGATCTACATCTATAGTGGAGTGTTAACCAACAGTGTTGATTTTGCCACTGTAGCTGTTTAAAGACTGAGCAGCAATGGGTTTTGCAGTTCTAGCAAAGGGTAAAGCTACAGTCTGTTGTAGAGGCCATCTACTTTATGCAGTATATGCTTGGAGGCTGTGTGGCAGATTATATCATAGACCAAGATAGGGAGTCGGTATTGCCTGAGAGCTGTTTTTTAGGGTGTGAGAGTTGGGTATCATTCTGCCCCATACAGGGCCCCCTAGTCTGACCCACAAGTGCATCAATGTGGTTTGCATACTGTTTGTACATGAGGTGGTGGTCCAAACAGACCCAGAAGTACTTAAAAATGAGATACCAGTTCTGGTGGTGTGATCAGTTTTAATTAGGATTTCAGAGCTGCTGGAGGTCTTCTTGATTCACTACAAGGTGCAAAACATCAGGGTCTTGGCTTAATTATTGAAGTTATCATTGTTTGTATGAAATCACTCCTCTGTGACTGAACTGTATTGTCCATAGACATGTGGACTGAACTGCAGGCACGCTTCCTGGGAAGTATGTTCACAAACATGAAGAACAAGAAGGGACCTGCTTTGGAGGTTGTGGGTCTGAGGTTGCTAAATTGAGTGTTACTCCTTGGGTTTGTCTTGTTAAGTAGACAGCCATTTATCTGATAGAGGGACCATCAATTCCTACATGGCCAAGATGGTTGAAGAGATGATGGTCAGCCGGATCCAATGCCCCTGTAAGGTTAATGAAGACAGTGCTGGAAAAGTGATCTTTTCCTACAGCAGTGTGGATGTTGCTGGTCACTTTCAGTAGTGCTGTTTTGGTGGAGTGATTTGGACAGAATCCTAATTGAACTTGGGTGAGTAACTGATGCTAGTGTAAATGGCTGGTGATTTGACTGTGAATGAACCTCTCATGTATTTGGGGGAGCACAGAAATTGGACTATAGTTGTTTGGACGTTCCCCATTTATGGATAGAGAGGGTGTAACTCATGCATACTTTCAAACTGGTGGTAGGTAATCTGAAAAAAGGGACAGGTTGAGCAAAGTGGTGATGGGAGGCAATGACAACAAAGGAAAATTACCTATTTACAGTAATTGTTGATCTTCCAGGATATCTTCACCACTGATTACCACTTACAGGTCTAGATTGGAGGAACTGGGACCCCGAAGCAGCAAAGCTTATGCAGGGGACTGGCCATGGCTACTGGGCATGGCTCTTGTGCAACCCCCATGTGGTGTTGCATGTCAGCCAATAACTATTGCCAGCTCCCTCACTAACCTCAATTCTGTTCACCAGGAAAGGAATCAAATAGGGAAAAAATAAGAGGGCTAAGAATTTTCCTAGCCCAAGGGACAGATAAAGGATACAGGAAATATAAATAAACAATGAAATAAAACTTAACTACCAACCTTGGAATAATGGAAAAGTGCACACTAGGTAGCTTAAAGGGGTAGCTGGGTATGGAAACAGAGCCTTAAAGTATTAGCTAAACAGGAAATTACTATTAATCGTAAAGGTGGCAACCCTGAGGCATGTGGCCCTGGCAAAAAAAGGCAGGAGTAGATGCCCAAAATTGGAACTGCCTTGCAACTGAGATGGCATAATGTACCAATTAGGAATAAATTGCATAGACTCTTGAAAAAACAAACCTCATGCTACCTGATGGGAGGACTGAATGAAGAGCTAGTTAAAATATATTCATTTTTTCCCTTCAGGAAAACAAGGAAGGAATCTCAAGTGCATGTGAAGCTATAAAGTCAAACAGCCCAAAGGAGTCGAGATGTGTTCATCTTCCCAGGCACCCCTTAAGGTAGAGGGCTAATAGCCCAGCCACCATAAGAGAAGAAAAAGGGAATACCAACCAAAAGTATAGTCAGGCAGAGCCAGAAGAAAAAACATCACAGGAAAGGACCTGCTTCTCCTACAACAACAGGGATGTATCCTGTACGAGAGCTGGTGTACTTGATTCAATCCGGCACAAGACTCTTCCACAATCAGTGCAAATGCCAAGTGGAGTTAGACTGGATAATGCCCAGTGGCACAGAGTGGGTTTACAAATAATAGGGATATATTCCAGGAAGGGGGGGGGTCTATACCCCAGTCAGGCAGAAGCAGAAGGAGGACAAGAAAGAAAAAAAAAAAGGGAGCTGCCTTATCTCAATTTTTTTGTTTTGGCTGGTATGATGGCCCTAAAAGGAACTCTCGCCCCAGCTTTGAGTTTTTTTTTTTTTAATTAAGTTGGAACACAGAAAAAGGTCCCAAATCCTTTTACTTTTTTTTTTTTTTTTTTAACTACTCCATAGGAAATACAACTGGGGAGATGCCAGGGCACTAGATGGTACTGGCCAGCACTATCCGGGAGATCTGTCCAGAGGTTCTGGCTCTGCTAGAGAAGGGAGTGGTGTGGTAATCACTGGTGAAGATATTCTGGAAGATGAACAGTTATGGTAAGTACCTAACTTTCATATATTACAAGATTCAATCTTCACTATTGATTCCCACTCATGGGTCCAAGTACCAAGCTTCCTTTCTTGTTAGAGGGAGGAGCTGGCTCACCTGAGGGTAACAGATATCCTCTGCGTGGGGAAGAACACCTGAGGGCAGGGCCCCTTACAAGTCTGGCAAGACCTGAAACTGGCTAGGGCTAGGTGGAGGCTCCTGTGCCGCATGAGCAGGAGGTTTCCCCAACAGTTCCCACCTGACCCTAGAGGAGAAGAAATATGACCCCTGGAAGTGTGAGTTAAGCACCTTATGCTGGGCTAATGATGCCAGCGGGTGATGGAAATCCATGCCATCTGCCTAATGCAGACTACAGTTCCTACCAGTCTGGATGCCACCTCGTTGGCATTGTAAGATGCTCTCACCTGGTGTTATGATACCTCCAGACAGTAGGTAGAAAGGTCAATGGCCTGCCTGTCTCACTCAGTGGCAGTGCAGCTAATAGGCTGTGTAGCTGCAACAGGTGATGGTTAAAGGTCAGTTCCATGGCAGAATATTGACAACAATGTTGTCAACATCCTGAACAGTGACGGGAACAATGCTGACTGTTGGCAGTGTTCCCATCGGGGAAAAAGTGTTTTTGTGGGAGGGTTTGCCCCCCGCACCCCCATCTCTAATTAACTAACTCCAAGTTGGAGATGGTTCAGGGTGGGGGTGAAACACCAAGAGTTGTGGTGTCGGCATACAGCAGACCACCACAGTGACCTGCTGAGATTTGTCGCTGCGGTGGTATTTGCTGTAACATTGTCGATGTACTGACGTGCTACTTTATAGGTCACCATATGTGTCTGATGTGCATAGATGCACATGAGAGCATGTACCAAGGTGAAAGCCTTCCTCCCAAGAGCAGCAATGTGAGCAGAATTTGCATCTAGGGGTTGGTCATGTGCGAGGCTCTGTGGCCCTGTTGGGGTCTGCAGTATTTGAAGCCCCAAAGTGGGGGGAAATACCTCTGCTGCAGACCCTATAGGTGCATGGTACCATGTGAGGAGGTCCCTGGGGATGGCCGGACTGGACAGGGGACACCTTTACATTGCCCTAGATACCTCTTCCATGGTGCTATGCTAAGGAAGAATGACTACAGTGTTGATGCTGGGAATTCCATGAAGTCCCAATGGCAAGGCTGCCAGACTGAGGGTTGTATGGACTTCAAGGTTAAGCACCTGGATCATCTCCACCAGGAACTGCTAGTACAGGGCATACTCAGCAGCAGAAGGGGGGGTGAACAGATAATTCATTGTCCTCGCCAGAGGAAGTCGATGGAAACGAGATGCTAGCTCTGGGCAGGGTCGGTACTGGACAGAAGAATTGGGACTGGGCTCTATCAGACTCCCTACACCAATCTTCTAAGGCACTGACCCATGCACAGTGTTGTTCCCATGTTAGAGGCCCCGTGGTGGCTGTCAACAAGGGCATCCTTTCTAGGAAAGGACAAAAGCCTGTCAAGAAGTGGTTGATATTCCAGGTCTCCTGGGCTTCATCCTGGGCTGTGGAATGGTGTAGGAGGCCTTGCCCATGACGAAGACCTAGCAGAGTTATCCAAAGGGTGTCCACTTACCTCTGAGGAGTGACTCAATTGGTGCCCATAGGGGGAAACCCCAAGGTGAGGACAGTGGAGCCACATAGGTCCCCATATGGTGATCCCAATCTTTACTGGTGGCAGTGATGTCCAATGACTCCAGAGAAAACTTGATCTCCTGGCCACCATCTGATGCTGAGTTGGTGGCCCCTCCAGCATCAGGCCCTGGATCAATGACAGCCTCAGAGACAGGGTCATCTCCATCACCATGGCCAGCACCACCCTTGACACTGTGCTTGGTGCTGATTTTGACATCTTGCCTGGAGCCATCACCCTCCTTGGTGTCATGGGCAACACCAGAGTTGGGGATGATCTCTGTGATGACATCATTGTCAACATCTCCCCTTGAGCCAGACCCAAGACCTGCACCATGGCCATCATCATCTCCATCACTGTGTCTAATGTAGTCACCCTCCTCAGTGTTGCTAGTGACACTATAGATGGTGACAACATCTGAAATAGCAACAGTGCAGACAACAGCCTCGATGCCAGTCTCGCTCCTGACACCACATAAAGTGTCAGGAGGGGGCCTGGCATCATCCCCAGTGCTACTTGCTGCCATGAACAGTGATGGCAGCACAAGGAATGCCAAAGAATGATGTTCAGGTGTCCACTAGTGTAGACCAAGTGTATAGCTGCAGCCTCACCACCGGGGATGTCTGTTGCTCAGGGCAGGCAGACTGTGAAGGGTTCACAGTCAACAGCCCAGAAGGAGTTGACAGTTCACCAGACCCATCCACTGGAGTCTCCAACACCTCAGTATGGTGAGGTTGAGGAGAACTCTGTACTTACATGGAATGAGAGGTCCCAGGAAGAGGCCCAGGGGAAAGGTCTAATGACCTATTCTTGGATGCATGTGTACAAGACCTGTCTCAGAAGGTGGGAATTGGATGCCCCCCTTAATGTGTGGTTCTAGAGGGTACAGCAGTCCATGTTGATGCAGGCATCACATGCATCCATGTCATGCTCTTGTCCAAGACAGGCCGCACATGTCTGATGCCTGTCTGGAAGAGCCATCAGTTTCTGACAGGGTCAATGACGTATAATGGGGAGCTGTCGGACTTTCTTCAATGACTTGGCCCCTTATTTAGTGGATTTCAGCATCACAGTAAAAGAACAAACACAGGTGACACCGCAAATAAAAAGAAAATCATAGTGATGCAAACAGAATAAGCAATGAGGTGAACTGAAGCACTGTGCTCCCATGATTTGCACTCGACGGCGGAAGGAACAGAGCTGGAGTTAGCGAGGGAGACGGCAATGGTTATTAGGTGGCACATAACACCACATGGGGGTGCAAAGGTTCCATGCTCAGTAGCCACAGATAGCCTCCTGGCAAACGTTTTGTTCCCACGGAGTCCTAGTATCTCTGGCCCAGACCCATAGGTGGGAATAAATAGTAAAGACTGATTCTTGGAAGATCAACTATTCTTAGAAGCTTAGGCTCACAGTTTCTGGCCCAGTGCTTTTGCAAATGTCTGTTCATTTGAGCACCTTTAGAACCTCCTTCGGGGGATTAGTGCTCTGATGCCCTATCAATAGTATATTGTGTTATCATGCAGACAACCCGGGTTCCAGAGTGAGCAGAGGTCTCCCCTAGTCTGACAGACTATGGTTAGACATCCTGCAGATGGAAGCATTTTCTGGTCATGGAAGAAGATGCCATCCTTTTGCTCCCATAGCAACCCTGGTATGGCCCAAATTGGAGTTGGGGTGCATGCATCCCTACCTTCTCCTCAGGACTGCTATGACTTCTTGTGGTGGGCTAAGGATAAGCCAGTGCTGAATTTGTATTGGGTGAATGTGCTGAAAATGAACACTTTTATCTTCAGTTTGGCCCAATCTAACACTTGGGTTACTTCAGATCATGCCGTTATTTGGCCAAACAATTAAAATAAGTAGCGCTCTATCCCTTTCTAGGTGGCCAGGCTCTCTGGCCACCCCTTTCCCCACCCCAGAGAAAAGAACCTGAAAAGTATTTGGCCAAAGTGTCAAGCCAAAACTGAAGACAGGGGGATCAAAACTGAAGCCGAACAGAAGTTGGCAATTTTCCCTGTCACTCACCATACAGCGCCTATGGCAAGTAGGAACAGAAAAATGGCCATCAAAATGGCAACCACTGGTACTCACAGGTCCAGGCTCACAGGTAAAGCTGTGCTGTGGTAGTTGGGCTAGGAGGTCACCTATTGTGGCTCCAATCGGGGCAAAAGTAGAGGATAAATATATATATATATATATATATATATAGCCATCCCATCTGTGTAGTAGTAGTAGTAACAGTAGGGCTACCTGCTTGGGATGCTGGCAACACAGGCTCAGAAATGAGAATGGGTCATCGGTGGAGGGAGGAACAATCAAGCATCCCAAGGATAGCTCTCCTCCCTCGGGTTGGGTGTGGGGGGGTACTTTGCATTTTGCTGCATGACTGCCAGCAGGTGAAGGGCAGGTGGTAGCACATGAGAGTGCATCAGAAGGGGAAGGCTGTCATCACATGCCAGCATGTAAGTGTTCCAATGCACACGTGCATGTACGTCACTGCATGCCTGTGCTCTGGAAAAGAAAATGGAAAATGTCCAGTCTTGCGTGACAACCACTGCAGACACTGCATGACCAACATGGTAGATTGCCCACCATGTGTGGTCCTCTACAAGAGGTGAATAACAGGTAAAAGGTCGGTGACATGGCTGTAGGGTGCCACAGGGCGAGGGGACAGAGGAGCAGAACACATAATGCTAAATATATATATATTTATAAAATGGGTAGGTAAAATTATCTCTGCTGGTTGGTTGAAACACATCACATGATGGTGCATATATCAGAGCACGACAGCGTACCTGCACTTTCACCCCCTTCTAAAACAGTTTTGCCATTTTATAAGATAGATAACCCACTTTAGGGTGTGCAGTGGCCTCGTGCGTAACAACGCACACCAAGGCGTGCGTGTATCAGAGTGCGACCGCACACCTTAGAATGTGTTATCTATTACAGATATACATATATGTATGTATGTATATATATATATATAAAATCATTACAGTCGCGCAACTCTATAGTTGGGGTTGAGTAGTCTGTTTAATGTTATACCCCAGTTTTTGCACTTTCATAACTTCGCAGACATTCAAGGAATTTGCACAGAATTTTGTATGCACTGTCAGAAACCCAAGGACTCAAGATTTGCCAAATATCATTCCAATCAGATGTGCAGATTCTGAGATCCAGACAGTGCAAAATGTTGAAAAATTGGGGGGGGGTGCTTTTTTTTTTTTGTCAGCCCCTGGTACCCAGATGGTTTTGATTTTTGGTCTGAAAGTTTCTGGGTAGAAAGAGCTTGACCCAGACAGTGCCTTTCACTGGTTTAGTGAAAAAATAATAATCCATTCTAGAGTTATAAGGATTTGAAATTTTGGTTCCTGGCATGCTCAGTAGGCACTTTAGGATAGATGTTTGAAAAGAAAAAAGAATTTGGCCATACGAAAAAGGATCCATTTTCACATGGGGCCAATCCTTTTTTATGAGGAAAAAATCCTTTTTCGTATGGCAGCCATTTTCTTTTCACTGTTTAAACCTTGCAAACATTTAAAGTACATAAAAATAAATATTTAGAAAAAAAAAAACACCTGAACCTAGCTAAACAGGAGCCATTTAGCTAGATTCTGATATTTGTTTCTTTTAAAAGTTGGCAGAAATATGTTTTCTGGGCACCCAAAATCCAGGGTGCCCAGCTTAGTGAGAGGAGTCATTCACCCACGTTCTCTGTATGACAACAGTGGGACTTTCTCGACTTCCACAGCCACAGCTGGAACTCATGCTGTGGGCTGCAGTGACAGCAGTGAGCTGTCACTTCCCTAGTGTCCTGAGGTGCCTTCTCACTGCCACCCCTTTATGTATGTAATGTGTTACCCTGGTGTCTAGTGGCACACCCACTCTCTAATCACCATCCCCATATTTATTCACTGTTTCCGTGGTGTCTAGTGGCACCCTCACCCTCTGATTACTGTCCCCATAATGTAGTTGTCATTCCCTGGTGTCTAGTGACACCCTATACCCTCCAATAGCTCTCCCCATAATGTTTTTGTCTTTCCCTGGTGTCTAGTGGCACCCCCACCCTTAGATTGTCATCGCTGTAATGTTTTTGTCTTTCCCTGGTGTCTAGTGGCACCCCCACCCTTAGATTGTCATCCCTGTAATGTTTTTGTCTTTCTCTGGTGTCTAGTTGCACCCCCACCCTCTAATCACCATCCCCATATTTACTATTTCCCCTGGTGTCTAGTGGCACCTCCAACCTCCGATTGCTGTCCCCGTAATGTAGTTGTCATTCCCTAGTGTCTAGTGGCGCCCCCCCACCCTCTGATCATCATCCCCATAATATGTTTGTCTTTCCCAGGTGTCTAGTGGCACCCCCAACCTCTGATCACTGTCCCAGTCTGAAATAAAGAAAATCATCCCTCAATGTTTTTTTTTTAATCCTGCAAAAAAAAGAAAATGGTCCCTCAATGATGTGACCTGCTCCACCTCCCACTCAGCGCCTACCACCCCACACCCCCAGTACACCCCCACACACCCTCACTCACCTGAAAAGGTCACAAGGGGATGATCCACTTTCCAATCAAAGATAAGTCTTGCTGCTGGAACCGCCGACTGCAATATGAAAAACTAAGGTAAGTGCAGTTCAATGTATTTCAATGGGGTTTTGAATGTTGATGTACAACTTTGTCATTTTTGCATGTTTGTTTCTCCAAATTTTCAACATGGCCATTTTGGGGCCCCACCTCATGACCAATGGCAGTGGAATTATATAAATCAAGCCCAAAAGGTGATTTCACGGTCACTTGGCAAAATCACCTTTTGGGTAGTATTTGAAAATTTTCACCACTCTAGTTCATGAGGTGGGGTCATTAGAAGGCGATGTAGAAAATTTGGGGTCAAAATATGTAAAAATGGCAAAGTTATGCATTGAAATTTTACTACGCTCACTCGTAACTGGTAATGTTAAATATTTTGACCCAATGCTTTCAAAATAACCATTTTTCTTACACCACCTCATGAATGTGAAAGCTGTTATTTTTTCCAATCCTGGCCAACATATGTTTTCTCACCTGTGGTGCAAATGAGCATTTTGATGCCATGGAATGCCGCTTCCGTGTGGATTTGAAAATTTTCACTTCCGGGTTCATGAGGTGGGGTAATAAGAAGGCTATGCTGACAATCTGGTGTACAAATATGGTAAAATGTCCAGGTTATGAGTAAACATTGCAGTATTTCAGCATTCACTCATAGCTTCACTCATTTTCAATATTCTGAGTCCAAACTTTCAACATAGCCATTTTTCCACACCACCTCATAAATGTGATGTGTCATTTTTTACATCTTGGATGAGAAGTGTTTTCGCACTTCTGGTGTGAAATGACATTTCAGCCAGTATACTATAAATGGCACATGTCATGTTTATAGGGCAAATCATAAAAAGAGTATCTTGAAAATTTGGGTATCAAAATTGAGAAACAAAAAATATATAACTGTTAACAAATTTTGTGTGTAGTGCCACTCTTTTTTTTTATCTATTTAGCCCACTCTGGCTAGGGCTTGGTGGCGGCATACCACCATCCGGGGCTCCTTCACCCCTGATCGGGGATCATTCTGCGCATAGGGGATTCCCCCCTATGTAGTGCCACTCTTGACCTCAATAGTTATGCTTTGTGATCCCTTGCTGGTGAGCTTAGTGATGCAGCTGGTTGGGGTGAGGGTGAGGGTGAGGTGATGGTGCTGTTATGCAACATCCCTTCAAGCCAGGGTTGTCTGCATTGGCCTGGGTACCATATGGTGAATGCAACTGTCCTCTTGGCATAGGGCCCTGGACCTCTGCAGCCCTGGGTGGTAGAGGGCCCTGTGCATTGGCTGACAGATGCACTCTTTGCCCTGTGTATCTGTATCTGTGGCTATATGGAAACACAAGGACCACAGGACCCAGTGCTTTCACAACCCAGACAGCTCCATGAATTCTTCACATTCGTTGCTTCACTGAACACTTCTGTAGGTAGAAAGAATGTTCCCTTGGTGTAGGGCATCAGGACTTGAAAGGACCTGCATAAATGAGGATATGATTTCACTATCTCAAAAAGAAGGGACATTCTTTGCAAAAAATCTTTGTTGATGCACTAGTTAGGGTTAAACTGACAAAAGGAGAGAAATGTGGCATTAGGGTTTCCAACTAACACCCACCACCCTCACCCTCCAGGCAGCAACAGGAAAAAACATTATAGTTTCACCTCTCCTACATCATCGCAAATCATGCGTGGGGTGTACCTTGGGGTTGTCAACCCTAATATTCACCCCATTCTCATATACTCTACACATCTCAGCTTCCTTAATGATCGAATGGGGCCAGCATTAGGGTTGAAAACCACAAGACACACCCCATGACTCATTTGCAAAGATGCAGGAGAGGTGAAACCATAATGTTTTTTCCTGTTACTGCTAGGTGGGGGGGGGGTGTTAGGGTTGGAAACTCTAATACCACATTTCCCTAATTTTGCCAATTTAACCCTAACTAGTGCATTAACAATTTTTTTGCAAATATTTATATATATATATATATATATATATATACACACACACACACACCTAATATACTACAGATATACAGTACTATAATCTTTGCAAAAAACTGTGTTAATGTAACAGTTACTCCATGGCAGTAACAAAAAAGCTGAGATGTGATGGAGACAGGTGTGTATGTTTCATGAGTGTATAGAATGGGGTAAGTGTTAGGGTTGACAACCCCAAGGAAGATTCTACCTCTCATTTGCCTCAGGAGTGGGGCAGAGGTGTTAAGGTTTGAAACCCTAACATCACATTTCCCTACTTTTGTTGTTTTAATCTGAACCATAACTGTTGCATTACTGCAGTTTTTTTGCAAAGAATTTCCTTACTTTTTGAGATAATATAATCATATCCTCATTTGCCTATGGGAGCGCACAGGGCTCTCCCATACCTCCATAGATGCATACAGCAAAGGGTCTGGAGGGCCCTGCACTTGCATTTGTGCCAAAACAGCAACCAAACTGTCAGAATAGGCTTATTACCCCCCACCTCATGAACCAGGTAGTGGAAAAGTTCAAATCCTCACCGAAACATCATTACACAGCATTGAAACATCATTCCACGTCACAGGTGCGAAAACACATTTTGGCCTGGATTTGAAAAATGACAGCTGTCACATTCATGAGGCGGTGTAAAAAATGGCTATGTTGAAATTTTGGGGTCAAAATATTTTTTAAAATTGCCAAAATTACGAGTGAGCACAGTAAAATTTCAACATATGTGCATAACTGCCATGTTTACATATTTTTAACCCAAATTTTCAACACAGTCTTCATATGCCCCTATCTCATGAACAAGCATGGTGAAAATGTTGCAATCCCACCTGAAAGGTGGTTTCGCCAAGTGACCATGACGTCGTCTTTCGGGCTCATTTGCGTAATTCAACCAGCACTGGTCATGAGGTGGTGTCCCAAAGTGGCATGTTGAAAATCAGGGGTCAAAATATGCAAAAAAAGATATGCATCAAAGTTCAGAACCCCACTGAAATACATTGAACCACAGTTACCTTGGTTTCTCATATAGCAGTCAGCGGTTCCAGCAGCAAGACGTGTCTTTGGAGAGCGGATCTTTGTCCTGTGATCTGTTCAGGTGAGTGAAGGTGTGTGGGAGTGTACAGGGGGAAGTGGGGTTCAGGGGGTAGATCAGTGAGGGACCATTTTCTTTTTTTGCAGGTTAACAAAAAAAAAAAAGGGACAGTTTTCTTTATTTCAGGCCAGGAGGTTGATCAAAGGGTGGGGAGAGGGTGTCACTGGACACCAAGGAAAGACAAAAAAACATTATGGGGACAGCAATTGGGGGGTGTCACTGGACACCAGGGAAAGAGATGTTATAGGGATGGTGATTGAAGGGTGGGGGGTGCTACTAGAGACCAAGAAAAGACAAGAAACATTTTTGGGGATGGTGAGTGGAGGGTGAGGGTGCCACTAGGTACCAAGGAAGGACATAAAACATAACAGGGACAGTGATCGGAGGGGGAAGGAGCCACTAGACACCAGGGAAAGAGAAACATAACTTCCCATGTTAAATTTTAAATGCTTGTGCTTTATTATATAGCCCCTAGATATTTTTTTTTCTGGGGGGGGTTATGTGTTATTCTTGCTGTACTCATGAAAACCTGTCCCTTAAATCAAAATATTGAGAGATTTATAGCTTGTTGAAGTGGAAATCTGTAAAAAATTAAAAAGTCCAAAATCCTTTTTTGTTTGGAGTAATCTTTCTTCAATGATATGAAAAACCCATATGGAAAAGGATCCCTTCAAAACGAAAAAAGAATAAAAAAAAAACTAAGTCCAAAATCCTTTGCCGTATGAAGGGATCATTTTTCGTATTGCCGAATTCCCTTTTCATATGGCCATACGAAAAAAGCAGAAGCGAGTCATGAGAAAAGAATGAAAAAGTGTAAAAAAAAAAAAAACTTTTTGGGGTAATTTTCCAACAGTTCAGTGCACAATCTACCTAACTGGGTCCCAAAGAGTAAGATACATGTGTTGGTCTCTCTGCAAGATGCCATTTTTGAGGGGTTTGAAATAAAAACAAACACAAAAAAAACTAAAAACAAGATGGCAGCAATACAAATCAAGATTTTTCATAAAAAAAAAGGACTAGCCCCCATACAGACACGAATCCTTGTTTGTATGGCCAAATTCTTTTTTGTTCAAAACATCTATCTTGAAGTGCCCACTGAGCATGCTCAGAATCTAAATTTATAAATGTAATAACTTTGGAACATAATAATTTTTCTCCAAACCAGCAAAAAGGCACTACTGTGGGCCAAGCCCTTTCTACCCTGAACATTTCAGACCAAAATTTCAAACCATCCGGACAATAGGGTCCAAAATAAAAATGGCAAAAAACTCAAACACATTTTGCGCTGTCCTCATCTCAGAATTTGCATATCTGATCAGAATGAAACTGGGCATATCAAGAGACCTTGGGCAGGATTCACAACATGGTTTGGGACTAAGTCCCACTCCGCAACCCCAGTGGCACTCCGAAATCACCGCAGCTGCGGAGCACCTGATTCACAGCCGCAGCAATTGCAGGGGGTGTTACGGCGGATCCCACTGTCCGTAGCAGCATCCCACAGCTGTGGTGCTGTCCTTGGCAACAGCGCCCGAATGCTGCCGTAATCCGTGGAGCCGATCGTAATCCGGCTCCACCTTCTGAATACCCGCAGTTGCGGGTAACCTGTGGATCCTCAAGTGGCAACCCACTTGTGCATGAGGTTTACCCACAACTGCGGGACGTTCAGGAGTGCATGAATCCTGCCCCTTGACTTTCCAATGGCACATGCAAAATTTCATGCAAATCCATTGAACGGTTGCAAAGTTATTAAAGTAAGTGCA